>CM062811.1:1126850561-1128141186 GCA_031772625.1 Pinus tabuliformis | reverse complement strand
TTGCCGGAACAGATTTGCAGAAGTGGTGAGATTCTGAAGGTAACTGAAGTGCAGGTGAATGGAAGGACAAGATCAAACAAGATCTTGGAGGTAAGATGATATGTTTTTTAAGAATAGAATATTGTAGTCTTTGCATTGAAATATTATTGCAACTAACAGATAAAGGAAGTTGGTGAAAGTTTCTAAGTGAAAACATAGAGGTGGCAGAACCTTGAGGAAATCCAATAGAGATTGGATAAGGAAGACAGTGGTGAACAGGAGATGAGTTGAAGCCAGGAAGAGCAAAGAGAAGTGCTCAAAGGAGGTTCCGGAGATTGACAACCAATTGCTTGCCAAAATACTGAGTGAGGAGAGCTTGGTGAGGTAAGTGGCGGCAGGACAAAACTTGCTGCTGAAAAGGCTTAGTGCAACTCATAGTAAAGTGAGTGGGGACTCATAGAAATGGAAAGTGACAGTCATAACAGAGGTTCTGAAATAAACCACAGTAGAGGACAAAAGGAGAAGGGTGCCAAGGCAATTGGCATACAGAGACAGTTAAGAAAAGAGGAATATGAGAGGGAGAAGGCTGAGATAGCAGTTCAGCTTGACGTGTTAATGGAGATGTTGCAAAGAAATGAGGAAAACCAGAAGCATGGTTATGTCATAAGAAAGAAGCTGAGGTGGCAGAGACTACAAGAGAAGTGGAATCATCAGGTAAATTTGCAGTTGATAAAGGAAATAAGGGAACTTGAACAGGTTGTAGATGCCAGACAGAGGGTAGAGAAGCTCGAAAGAGTTTAGCTACAACAAAATGAAGATGTTGAAGAAGATGTTGAAGTTTCGTTATGTTACCCAGAGAGTGGACCATTACTTTTTGAAAGTGATGAAGAGCTAGAGGAGTTGAATCATATGAATGATTCGAAGCAGCCCGAAGACTTGATGACTGAAGCATCAAATAAGACCGTAAGGTCTTGTGATTTAAAAACTAATGATTTGTGTGTGATTGCAGGTTTGGAAGAAGAGGAAGAACATCTACTGAAGGATGTTAAGGAAGATTTAGGAGAAGAAAGGGCATGTGAGGAAATGGAAGATCGTGTAAAATTTCCAAAGTCCACTCCAAGTAAAATCATTGAGTTATATAGAGAATTAGACTTTCAAAGGAGGAAATTGGAAGAAAAGAGGATGAATGTCCAGGATAGATTGCTGATGAAGGATGACAAAGTAGTTGTCATAAAAGAAATTGCAGATGATAAGCAAAGGAATGTTGCAGAGGGAAAGGAAGATTGGGAGGCCGAAACATTCATATTGACAACTAGAGCAACATGTGAGGCGACATTTATAGTAGCAGCAGCAGAAAAGGTGCAAAACAGCAGTAAGGATGAAAATGAAGCAATCAAAACAAATGAAGAACAAGCAAGAATGAGAGTTCAACAATCAAGAGAAGGAAACAATCAACAGACAGAGGATATACTGGACAGAGAAATTGAGTTGATAAGGAGGTTAATAACAAAAACATCCCAGAGAAAGACAGCCGAAAGAAAGAAAAGGAGTGACAACAAGAGAATGACAGTGAAAGATTGCAAGAGCAGAGCAAGTGGAGCCCTACAGCACAAAATATGGAAACCTGGAAATCAACTGCAGATGACAACAGTAGTAAAACAATCGACAAGCATGGGAAGATTACAAAATAAAATTTGGGATCCAGGAGGAGATATCCAGACTTATGACTAGGTGGTCATAAATTTTTCTTACATGGGGAGTCTGATGTAGGAGCATCAAGGGCATTTTTATTTTTTTTATTTTGTAAATATGTTAAAAGGGGGTGTGATGATTTTTAATATTTTATAAAATAGAAAATGTGAGGATTTTTGTAAATATATTTTTATTTAATAAAAGGATATGAGGGAATTTAATTAGTGGAAGGATTTTAGGGATAAAGAGCTATCCTTTAGGGATGTTGAGAGATTTAGGGGTTTGTTGAGGAATTGAAGGGATTGAGCATTTAATTTAATGATTTTTTTATATTGTATAAATAGGAGTAAGTTTTGAGAGAAGAAGACAGAGAGATTGTGAGAGAATTGTGAGACTGAGAGTAGACTTGAGTAGTAAGGCTGTAAGCCTTCAGCAATTGTAAAGGGCCATGACATTGAAACATCTGGCCAGAAAAAGTTGTAAGTCATTGTTTTGTTTCAGTTTATATACATTGATTGGTTGTGCAATTATATATATTTCTGGTTAAATGGTAGAGGTATCGATTGTTAAAAATCGACCAAAGGAAGCCTGCAATAAGAGAAATTGTGACATCAATTTATATGTTCAAGCTAAAAAGATCGATATTTATATAACAATTGTCCTCTGTATAATGAGCTTATCTATGTCAAGGGAGTAGTTATGTTAAATCAACCTGAATTTGATTATTAAGGGAAAGAGGAGAGCGCCAAACCTCTGCGTAAAGAGGTATTTTAATACATTTTAAAATTCCCAGTTTAGTGAGAAATCCAGTGCGCTAAACTCTGTTATGTTAGACTGAGTGATCGATAGCAGAAATCACTATCTGTTGGTGCGTTGAGACCATGGTTGAACTGCAGGGCAAAAATCATATAATACTGTGAATTGAATGTGTTGAAGGAATGCAGGAACAGGTGTCGATTCTCTTGGCAGAGGATTAGATGAACGTCAATTGGATAATGATTTGGAAAGTCGACTTTATGAAAAGTGTTAAACTAAACAGGGTATTTTTATATGCGTTAATCAAATTGTCATGCGGTAATACAGAACAATAGCAGTTTAAATCGATCTCATCCATAGAGGATTTTGATGCGCTGTTTTATGTGGATCAGTATTTAAATTGTTAATTGCAGAAATCGATGGATTTATATTAGTTTGCAGCTTGTAAAAGTTTTTGAACAAAGCGCAGATTCGATTCAGTGGAAATTCGAAGCATCGATTATGAGTGTTGGAGGTTGAAAGTCGATTTTATCAGAGAAAGAATCAGAACGCTGCAATAAAGCATTTGCAGAGTTGACAAAAGACCGGATTTGAGAGCGGATGTGTAATTTCAAAAGCCGATTCATGCCATGATGCGTTGAAGGCAGAGAGCGGAGTTCACACATGAGGGCATATTGAAGGCGCTGAGACTTAAGGTCTTTGATTGATATTGGAGCAAGAATGCTCTTAGGAAAAGCGTTTACAGGTATGAGTAGCATCGTTTCTAATTTAAATGAATAAATTAGTGAGGCTGCGTTGAATTCAGTTAATTGAAGATTGACCATAGAAGTGACGATATAAAAAGGGTGGAATAGTATAATGCAGTCGGACATTTTAGAAGTTCAACACTGTTGAAGACATATATTGCTACTATGGATGGAAGCGTTGAACGCACAATTGAAATTTCCAGAGCAATAATGAATGATGAAGGCGCAATATGAAAATGAAGACAGAGGAAGCTGTGTTGGCAAATAACGAATTGAGCAGTTAAGGTTGTAGCGTCCGAGGAGGTGAATAGAATGGCAAATCGTTGCAGATGGTACAGCGCTGGAATGAAGTTCATTCCTGGTCAAAGATGCAGATATCCAGGTATGAAATTCATATACAATTGTCTGAATAAGGCGCACATATAGATTGCCATTTTAAAATCCGAACAGTGTTATTAATTTGCAATGAATTGGAGTTCCATTATGAAGATGGTATTGAAAGCTGTGGCATGAAATGTTTGTAAAAACAAACCAAGGGCGCATTGGTTGATTTTGATTTTGAGTTTTCCAAGAATTGCCGGATAAGTTTCTGCATATTAATTGAGATTGCCAATGGGTGAAAATTGCCGTGTATTGAAGTTTGAATTGGGTAATTGTTTGAGGCGCATGTTATCATATACATGAGTTTAGAAGATCCTGGAGATTGCAAGCTCTAGGCTTGCGTCAAGCAACAACAATAGATAAAAGAAATCTAATAGACATTAATTGGGAAATAGTAGAAAAAATATCACCAAAGCCAATTCCCTGTACTTGGGAATAATCCTTTTCTACTAACCAAACTTTATATTTATCCACTTTTCCTTATTTATTCAACTTCTTCTCAAACATCCATTTGTTTCCAATTGGAATTCTTCCATCTAGAAACTCCATTATATCCCAAGCCTTATTTTTGTCTAATGATTCCATTTCTTCAACCATGGCCTTTTCCCACAATTTTCCATCCTCTAAATCCACTACCTCCCTGACAACTATAGGATAATCATCAATAGTAAACAAAGAAAATTTTGAATAGAAATCAGATGGAGTATACCTTTATGGTTGCCTTCTTTCTTGAGCTAATCTCCTCAATGCCAGAGTTTGTGTTTCTTCTTCTTCTAAGTTCCTATTCTTATGTAGAGTATAATTCATCATCCTTCAATTTAAACTCTAGCTTTTTTGGTTCTTTCTCCCTTGGTAGGATTTTTTGTTTGCCAATATCTTCAACTTCTTTAAATACAACATCTCAACTATACTTAACCTTCATATCTTTTGGGTTAAAAATCTTATAACCTTTTAGACCATCTTTATATCCAATTACGATACACTTTCAATATTTCTTAGCTAGCTTACTCCTATTCTACTTTGGAACGTGTACATAAGCATAACAACCAAATACCCTCAAATGTTTAAGAAAATATTTATTACCAGTGTATACCTCATGTGGAGTCCTGTCATCTAATTTTGATGACGCTGATCTATTTACCAGATAACACATAATATCCATTGCCTCTACCCAAAATTCTTGTCCTAACTTGGCACCATTGAGCATGTTCCTTGCTTTCTCTATTAGAGTATTAGTCATCCTTTATGCAACTCCATTCTGCTAAGGTGTGTATGGATTAGTCTTATCTATACTATACCACACTTCTCACAAAATTCTTTGAATCCATTCCCATAGAATTCTCCACCATCATCTGTCCTTAGCACCTTAATTTTCTTCTTTGTTTGATTTTCCAAAAGAGCCCTAACATATTTGAACTTGTCAAAGACTTCATATTTCTTTATGAGGAAATAAATCCACACATTCCTTGAGAATTTATCTATAAGTGAAACATAGTACAACAATTACCCAATGATGGAACTAACATAGGTCCAAACACATCACTGTGCACCAACTGTAATATTCCCTTTGACCTCATAGAACCAGAGGAGAATCTTACCTGATTCTATGTTATGAAACAAAATCACAAATATATAGAAAGATATATCAATGACTTAGAAATAAGCCTCTTCGAGGGGGAAACCTCCTTTACATTACACAAATGAACAATTCTTGGATGATACAAATGACAAAACCTCCTTTCTATAAATAGAAGTCTAAGGGGTCACAATATAATCAAAGACGACATAACAATAATAATATAAGGACACAAAAATAACAATAGTGGGCTTCTATGGGGCACAATAATAACAATATGGGGACAATAGGGGCACAACAATTACAATAAGGGCTACAATGACAATTGTAATGGGGAAATCACTAGTATTATAGGGACCTAAAATGCCTCTCTCCTTCAAAAAAGTGTTGTCCTCAACACTTAAATAGTTCTGGATGCTTCTATATAAAATTCTCGTTCTCCCATGTGGAATCTTCAGTAGGTAAGTTCTTCCACTTGATGAGATACTTTGAAATTGATCGATTTCGTAGCTGTTGAGTTCTTGTTTTTTTGACAGCTTTAGGTTCCAATATGATTTTTTCTTCCTCATCAAGTTCTAAAAATATTGTTTGAACTGGGAGCTTGTCACCTATAACCTTCTTTAATCATGAAACATGGAAAGCTAGGTGCACTCGGGAAGCTGCAAGAAGCTCCAATTTGTATGCCATAGTACCTATCTTTTGCAACACCTTGTACGGACCATAATACTTTGGTGATAATTTATTATCATTCTTAGCTTGCTTGAGGGACATTTGTTTATATGATTGTAGCCATAGGAATACCCAATCACCTACATTAAAACTTATTTCGATGCGATGTTGATCTGCCTGTTGTTTCATTCTATTATGTGCCAAAGTGAGGTTATCCTTTAAGAGTTGGAGAATTGGTTGTTGATGCTCAATGTAATCTTCCACTGCTTGAACCTTATAATTTTCTCTTAAATATGATGTGATGGACGGTGGATGATATCCATAAAGTGCCATAAATGGGGTCATTTTTGCTGTAGTTAGGAAGTGTTAGACCACCATTCAGCCAGAGGCAACCATTTGACTCATTATGTCTGTTTATCAGATACAAAGAAAGGAAGATATCCTTTCAAACATTTGTTTACTATCTTAGTTTTCCCATCAGGTTGAGGATGATAAGATGAGCTATGAGCTAACTAAGTACCAAGACAAGAAAATAATTCTATCCAAAAATTTCTAGTGAAAATGGGATCTCTATCGCTTACAATAATCTTTGGGTTTCCATGTAGATTTTGAATAGTGTCCATACATGTAGTAGAAATTGTACTTGCTTTAAAATGATGAGATAATGCACAAAAGTGTGCATACTTGGTAAGTATATCAATTACCACCATGATAACACTCTTTCCTTCGAACTTGGGTAAACCTGTGATAAAATCCATTGAAACCTCCCCCCAACGTTGGCTTGGAATGGATAAAGGTTGTAATAGACTTGGGGTCTTAATTGTTTCAACTTTATTTTGTTGGCAAACCAAACATTCCGCCACAAACTTTTGAATATCCAATTTAAGGCCATCCCAAAAAAGTCCTTCTTAACCCTATGGTAAGTTTTTAGAAATATTGAGTAGCCTCCTAAGGGAGAGGTGTGCAATTCCATAAGAATCTTTTGTTTGAGTTGGGAATTCTTACATAGGTATAAGCGATCTTTGTACCATAACTAATCATTTTCCATCTAAATGTATCAGATATACTCAGATCTTTTTGTAACTTTTGATTGAGTTCCCACACTTCTTCCTCATTCTTCCATTCATCCCTTGCTTTGTTTACCCAATCTGGTTGGATAATAGAAATAGCACAAAGAAATGCTTCCACATCCTCATCCTTTCTTGAGAGTGCATCTGCCACAACATTTTGCTTCCCTTTTTTGTAGATGATTTCAAAGTCATAACCCAACATCTTTGTGACCCATTTTTGCTACTCTTCTGAAGATAATCTTTGTTCTAAAAAGTATTTAAGACTATCATGATCCGGTTTTACCTTGAGGTGTCTTCCCATTAGTTAGGGTCGCCATTTCTTAAGTGCATGTAGTATTGCCAACATTTCCTTCTCATAAATAGCTTTGTGTAAATACTTTCCTTTGATTGGATGACTTTCGAAAGCAATGGGTCTTTCTTCTTGCATTAAAACAACACCAATTCCATTTCCTGAGGCATCACATTCCACAATAAATATTTTTGTGAAGTCCAGCATAGTTAAGATCGGTGCTTGGCACATTTCCTCTTTAAGATGTTCAAAGGACTTCATTGCTTCTAAAGTCCATGAAAATGTATCTTTCTTCAATACTATTGTTAGAGGTGTTGCTATTCTCCCATAATTCTCAAAAAACTTGCGATAATACCCTGTCAACCCGAGAAATCCTCGCAGATGCTTTATGGATGTGGGGATTTTCCATTCCTTAATGGTTTTAATTTTTCTAGGGTATACCTTAAAACCTTCATGAGATACAATATGACCTAGATATTACACCTCTTGTACTCCAAAGGAACATTTGGAGCTTTTTGCATATAATTGTTTCTCCTCAAATAGTTTGAGCACCTGTCAACATGTTGAACATGATCCTTCCAAGACTTGTTGTAGATTAGTATATCATCAAAAAATACTAACACAAATTTTCTAATGAAGTGTTTGAAAATGGAATTCATCAAACGTTGAAACGTAGAATGTGCATTGGTAAGGCCAAAAGGCATGACCAAAAATTCATAATGACCCTCATGAGTTCTAAATGTTGTTTTTGGAATGTCTTCAGTCTTCATTCTGATTTGATGATATCCTGAACAAAGATCCAACTTGCTGAAGTAAATTGGTCCATGTAATTCATCCAATAATTCATCAATTACAGGAACGAGAAATTTATCTTTAATAGTGAGTTTGTTGAGATCCCTATAATCCAGACACATGCGCCATGATCCATCCTTCTTGTGAACCAATACTACTGGAGCAAAGAAAGAACTTTGACTAGGTTGAAGTATACCATCCTCTATCATTTCTACAACCATACGTTCACTTTCACTCTTTTGGGCATAGGGATATCTGTAAGGCCTGATGTTTGGAGGAACACTTCCTGGAATCAAATGAATAGCATGATCATGATCACAAATAGGTGGGAAGCCTTTGGGAGTCTCAAATACCTTGGAATGATTGTCCAAGACTTTTTGGAGATATGGAGAAATAGATGATTTCAATGTGGGAACCTCTAGCAAACACAATTGTGCATTTATGCCTCGTTGTTCTTTCTTTATAAGCTTTGTCATTCCGTTAGAGATGATTATCTTTCCTGGTTTCCCTAGGATACCCCTTAATTCAACTTCCTTTCCTTCTGAAGAAAATTTCATGAAAAGTTCTTGAAAACTAAAAGCTATTGTACCCAATGATTGTGGCCATTGGACTCTTAGTACAACATCAACACCACGCATTGGAATGGAAAGAATTGGGTTATTCAATACATATTCTCTCATGGATAGCTTGATATTGTGGCACTTTCTAGAGTAATTTATGGTTCCTCCACTTGCAACCATCACTTGACACTCTAGTGTTGGATATAGGAAGCAATTCAATTCCTTGGTTGTCTTACAATGAATAAAATTATCGATATTGCCCAAATCAATCAACATTATTACCTTTTTCTTCTTGATATGTCCTTCTATCTTGATAGTTTGAGGAGTCGTAATTCCGACCAATGCATTACAAGATATGGTCAGATTCATTTCTTATTTCTCTAGGGTTTGTTCTTGGTGTATATCCTCTTCTTTTAACATTTCTTGTTCCTTTTCTTCCTCCTCTTCACAAGCCATGTAAAATAATTTCTTCTCAAAACACTTATGACCTTTAGTGTATTTTCTATCACAACTATAACAAAGCCCTTTTCCTCTTTTTTCTTCCAATTGTTGTGGTGTCAACCTTGTAGGTTGTGGAAGGCTAGGGGAAACAACACTTCCATCTTTATAATTGTGAGTTGTAGGATTCCTTGTTGCCATAATTTTGCTTTCCATTTTTCTTGCCAAGCTGAATGCCTTCTCCAATGAATCAGGTTCCCAAAGTTGAACCTCATGTTGGATGTTATCCTTTAAATTCCCTATGAAAAAATCAATCTTATGCTCCTCTGGAATATCTTTTACCCTTATATTCAATTTTTGGAAGCCCTCAATGTGCTCCATCATTGAACCCTTTTGTTTGAGATTTATCAATTGACTAGAAAAAGTGTTTCTTTTTGTATCCTCATAATGTTCTATCATTTCATCCGTAAAAATTTCCCAAGTGACAATTTGTTTACAAGAGCAAAGCCATCAATACCATACAAACTGATTTAGTTCCAAATATAAAGTTTCAATGCGTACCTTTTATGTGTTTTTCACAATATGGAGATTGAAATATTGCTCCATCTATAGTATCCATGTTACGGGATCCTTGCCATCAAACTTCCTCATATCGATCTTTGGAACATGGTGGGTCTTCGATCCAACATTAGAGTCTATGAAATCATGATTAACACTTACTTTGTTCTCATGATGAGTTTCTTTTATTACCCTTTCACCATTAGTAAGCATTTCTTGTAGAGACTTTGTCAAATCTGTCTTCAAATCTTCCATGTTGCCTTTAAGTTTTTCTTCTAAACCATCCATCTTAGCTTCCACTCCTTTCTTTAAATCATCCATCTTAGCTTCCACGTCATTTATCTTAGCTTCTACACCTTTCTTTAAGCCATCCATCTTAGCTTCCATGCCTTTTTTTAAACCATCCATATTAACTTCGACGTCTTTCTTTAAACCATCCATCTTAGCTTCTATTACTTTTTGTGAGAGTGAATTTTGTTGCACTTGGTCTCGTAATTTTGATATATCATGTTGCATTTCTTCCTATTCTTCATGAGTCATGCTAGAGCTTTCAAGTTTCTTACTAGGTGTTTCCATTTTCTTTCTTCGGGGCTGTTAGCCTCCTGCTGCAGCAGGTTAATCATCTTTCATGATCGACATTTTTACATGCCAAATATGTCGTACTATGCATGCTGCAATGCTCCATATTTGCTACAGATGGCCAGAGAAGTATCCATGAGAGTGTGCTAGTCTAAATTCCACTGCCGTGTTCCAGTTTTGATGAGTAATCCATTTTGATTAGTTTTCAAGTATAGGGAGGTCCAAACAGCTTAATCTTGGCCTCCCTAGGTTTCAATTTCCTGTTGTAGAATATAGAGAATGAACATCTGTCCAAACAGCTTAATCTTGGCAGATTTGTAGATAGGTAGAGAAACAAGGGTGCTCAACAGCTTAATCTGAGCCCCTGGCTGAAATAAGTGTAGAAGTAGATAGGAGCACAAGCAACAAGAAAGAATGAAAATCTGGGTATGCTAGTTCAAGTGCACCCAAACCAAAAGAAGAGAAAATGCTAGGTGAGTAGGTCGGGTAGGTAGCTTTGTGGTTGCAGAATCATGGCTTGTGATCCATTTCATATTGTCAAGTGTTATATCTATCATATCACAAGTTGAAGGTAGTTGTTCAGTTGAAGGACTTCAAGAAATGCATGTCTAACTCCCCCTTCTTCCTCTTTCCCCAAATCACTCACTAACTTCCCCTAAAAGAGGTCAAGATCTGCTTGATACCTCTTAGATTCATCATGTTCCATATCATTTTCCTTGTGAAGATCTGCTTCACTCAAGGAATGTCCATACTCCTTCTATAAGTATTTTTCCCTCTTAATAGCCTAAGATTCACATACTTAGCGCTTTCTTATCACCTGTCATGTTAACTACTAACACTACTATGTAGCTCCCTATCTATTTCCCCTTCCCCTACTAAAACTATGTATATAACTCCCCTATATACTTATCCTCTCCCCTTGGTTGAAAACCATATACATCCTTGGAAATTGCTAAGTTTATCTGAAACTCAGCAAGAATCCTCACTTCTCCCCTCAAACCATCTTCTCATGCATTTTGGACCCTTTCCGATGCATAGAACCCCTCATTCACCCCCTAACTATCTTCCAAATGCATAAGGACTCATTCCTTTGCATAATTCTCCCTCACATGTTTAACAAATCACCCCTTTTACCTTGGTTTTCCTTTATAAGGCATGAAATCCTCTTTGGCCACTAAACCCCTCTCAAAACCACATCACTTTCCTCCTAAGTGCATTTGGACTCCTTCCAAGGCATAAGAATACCAAAACCATGCAAAAATCATTAAAAACCTTCTACAAATGAAAAAAATCCTCCCTTTCATTGGCCATCAAACCCCTTCCGATGCCTTAGAATCCATCCAAAACACCAAAGGCTACCCCTCTGAATTCATTTTTCCTTTGCATTTTAATAAAATGTGTGCTCTGATGAGAAAGAGGTCTTTTTGGTCCCCCTCCGATGCGATATCGCTATCGAGAGGGCGCAGTGGCATGTTACAAGCCATATGTGCAGCTTTCCGAAGGCAGATGCCCTCCCTCCGACGCGATATCACTGTCGGAGGTCGGGCGATTTTATGTGTTATCATTATTTTGTATTGCCGACGAGCTCTGAGCCGATGGCCCATCGCCGATCGCAAGTCGGCGATCGGGTTTCGCAGTGTTTTATTGCATATATATATATATATATATGGCCCTCCACCCCACCGATTAGCGAAATTCCGATTGGATCGCAACCGCCCATTTTGGGCCCCCAGATCAACGGCTAATGTTTTATCACAGCGCCCCCATATGGCTCCAACTGGCGGAGCCGAAATTACAAAAAGAAGGGGCCAATAAAGCATTTCGGGTCCGGTGGCGTTTCGACGATTTTATGTGGCAACCCCATGACCCCGCCGATAGCGAATTGCCGAGTTAATCTCAGCCGCCCATTCAGGCCCAGAGATCAACGACCCATATTTAATCGGCGATCACCCCCTGTGTTTGGCTCCGACCGGCGGAGCCGAAATATTATAAAGGCGCAGCTTATGAGGTTTTCGGGTCCGTAAGGGCCCCTTGTGCAACGAAAGGAAGACTCCCGACGAGCCGGAGCCGAAATGGTATGTAAATGCAGTGTTAAGGGTTTCGGGTCCGCGGACCCGTTTCAATTGAAAATCCGCCGATATGCGGGTCCCGATGGGTCAGACCCGAAAAGAGATAAAGTGGGCCTGTAATGCATTTCGGGTCTGCCATATTTCGGCGATTACATATATGCTGCCCCCAGTCCCTCCGACTGTCGATCCGTCGACGGATCCAGGACCGTTGGATCGGGCCCCAGATCTGACGGTCCAGATCTTGTCGCGCCCCCCCCCCCCCCCCCCCCCCCCCCACTTTGCATTGCCCCACATATTGCTCCGACTGGCGGAGCCGAAATGTTATAAAGCACAGTGTAAAGGGATATCGGGACCACTAACCAAATTTTTGCAAATCCGCCGATGGGCCGGACCCGATTTCAAATGAAAAGGGCCTCAATGCATTTTCGGGTCCGCTTGGTTCATCGCTCGTCGGAGATGTTATGTGTTGGGACCGCTGGTCCGCCGATTTGCGATTTAGCGCCAGCCGTTGGATCGGCCCGCGCCGGATCCAACGGCCAGGATTTAATGATTGCTACAGTGTCCACTTAAGCGCCAAATTTTCACAATTTCGCAGTGTTTTGAGAGCATTTTCATATTATGATAAAATGGCCATTGTTTAAGGTTTGTGTGCAGCGCTCCCGCCCGCCACAACCAATAAGGGAAATCATACATCCTTAAGCCATTTAGGATCACTCCAAGCCCGGTTTTGCTCCAGGGGGCCAGTCTCGGCCTCGGCATAGTTGGCAACACTTTTTCCTCTTGTTTGCACCATTTTTCAAAAAGTTTAAGGCTAGTTTTGATCGGCCAGAGCGCCGATAGCATTCCAAAGGCCACAGGAACCTTTGCAGCAGTTAATTTTTCATTAAAAGGTAGAAAAGGGGCGATTTGACATCGTAAAGTATATCAGAGGAAAGAGAAGGCTCAAGTGCATGTCAAAGGGTACCAGGAAAGCGGCAGAGAGTATCAGTATTGCGGTTCAAAGCAGATGAATTCAGAAAGGTCCCAGTAGTTATAGCAAAGCATCATTGAGCTGTAATGGCTCACCAACTCACAGATTTTGGCCATTTAAGGCAACAGGACCACTTGAAGGTAGATTAAAGGATTTCAACGCAGATTTATGACAAGTACAATGGTCCCAGTCGCATTTTGGAGCAGTGCTGCTTCCTTAATTATGCAGTTATCACACAGAGGACAACTCGTGGCTCAAGGCACTCTTTCAGTCCATTTTTGAAGCTGCAGGACCATGTGCAGCCCTAAAGAACCATTTTGATGAGGCTGCTCCCTCATGCGCAGCCGTTTTAAGTTATTTCATGCATTTATTTACAACATAGATTAGGATCAATGACATTGATTGCACATATCTCTTTGATATGTTTTCAGAGATATTTTTGAGATATTTTTTCCCCCTTGACAGCTGTTCAAGGGAAGTCTGTAGCTATTTTTCTTTATATACCACCCTCTGCACTGTTTTAAGGGTTGGTTGGTTGTATGACTCCTCTAGAGACTTGATCTGTATCTGATATGATTTCTTTAATCAAAGACTGCTTAAAGCTTGGGGGATGGACTGTTTGAAGTGTTTTTAATGGTTGAAGAGTGAATGATGGAATTCATGTGCTGCTATATGGATCAATAAGTGTTTCTCTCCTCTGTTATTTCAATTTCATACATGCTCAAGTCACAAAACAAAAGATTGGTCTAGAATTTGCTTAGCTGCACTCTATGCTCAGTTTCTATGGCTTCTTAATGTTTTCCTCTTGATTTAGGCATAAATATGAATTCCTTTATGGCTCATGTTTGATCTATTTCACATATGAATGACTGTTGTTTAAGAATTCTTAGCTACTCCTAGATAGAGCTCACTCATCTTCCCTCTGTTAAGGTGAGTGAGAGATTCTTTGTTGCCTCTCATTCCTTAGCCCTCATTCTATCCTTTCAAACTTAAGTGTTGTTTCACGAGCAGCTACCTTGCTCCTCATTCCTCTTGTGACCAAGAAAACGCACCAGCAGTCCTACTCCATAACTCCATGCCCAATGGTTTGAAACTTACCACACTATGCATTGCCTCTCTACTTGAAAACATCCTCCTTCCCACCAAACATAAACAAAATCCCTTGAACTCAATAACTAGCCTAATATCATCTTCAACAAAGCTAAATCATAAAGAGAGAGCCCTTTCTGACTGCAGGTAGGCTAGGCCCTACAGTCCTAAGATTGGTTTGTGGTTACCTCAGCCGTATCCCTTTAAGGAGCTTTAGGGACAACCTGAGTGATAACATAATGGCGACTTCGCTGGGGAGCATCCTCAGATAATTTCACAAATCAAGTTCAAAAGCTCCGTTGGGAAAGAACCAGAGTTATTTTTCATGTTCAGTTCTGATCTGTGATGGTGGACAGAGATCAGACGTACCTGAGGTTATATCTTCCACCTGGCGACTCCACATCATCTTCACAATCTAGACTCCACTGGAAGAACGAACCTAAGAGAGTTTCAGAGCACTCCTACAGCCCAATAATCCATATTCCAAAGCATTGATAATAAGACAGGATGACCGGATTTGTGGAAGATCTTTCATTTGAACAAGTTTTAGATGAAGCCAGGGAGAGTTTATCAGAATTTGAGCTCGATGAAGAATTTTTTAGATTGGTGTTGTTAAAAGTCAAAGCAGCAGGACTCCCGCATAAGACCAATATCAATTTTCTTGAATTAGTCATTGAAAGATATGAAAGGGAAATTGAACTCTTGCATTCTCAAATTCAGTCATATGATTTTCATGATCCTAAAGATTTCTTGCAAAATCTTCCTTCTCCAAGTCATGAGGAAATTGTACTACCTTCTGATTTACAGATTGAGGATAATCATGTTTTCAATGCAAAGTCTGAAGAATTGGTTGCAGGGTTGATTGCCGAGGATTTCACTGTTTCAAGTCCTGAAACACTTCCGCATATATATATCCCTACCCCTTCTAAAGTTTCATTCCATCCTCACACTGTTATTTCTCCTAATTCCTCATCCATTTCTCAAAGCACCTTTTTTACACCTTCATCCACTACACGTACTCCTACTATTATCTCCACTCCTCCAGTCGTCCCATCTCTTCCTGCTATTTCATTTATCCCCGTAAATATGAACCAAGAAGGCCCAAAAGAAGCTATCCCACATGATGCTTTTGTTGATCCTGTAGCAGATTACATTGAGGATCTTCTCAACTCAAAATCTGTAACATGTTTTCTCTGTGAGGACCAAATACATCAGCAGTGGCCTTTCTATGTCACAATTTTGATTATGGGGGCACATGACCGAATAATGCTTCCGATTTTATTAACAATCAGTCAGCCAGTTCATTTCTTTCTACAGTTGCTTAAGTGGTTGCACTGGCTGTTTCATTTTACCTAACCAGCAAACAGAAGGTGCTGATTAGAGTAGGTAGGTAGGATTTCAGTTTTCTGTTTGGATAGCAGCTTGCTGCAGTTGAAGCCCGAAGTGAAGGCCCTAAGCTCCTCAAGTATGCTGTCATGTTCATAAATAAAGCAGGCGATGCTATGTTTTTCACAGTATTTCAGTTGAAGAAGAGTGTTGCATTCAGATGCCAAAATCCCATTCATTTGACAGCCAGCACTAAGAAGTTTCCAGTGTTACATCAACTACAGAGGATCAAGGCATTCTGACCTACTGTTCTTGGCTTGTCACAAGGAAAAGCCATCCCCAAGTGGTGCCACTGTTAGCCTCCTGCTGCAGCAGGTTAATCATCTTTCATGATTGACATTTTTACATGCCAAATCTGTCATACTATGCATGCTGCAATGCTCCATATTTGCTACAGATGGCCAGAGAAGTATCCATGAGAGTGTGCTAGTCTAAATGCCACTGCTGTGTTCCAGTTTTGATGAGTAATCCATTTTGATCAGTTTTCAAGTATAGGGAGGTCCAAACAACTTAATCTTGGCCTCCCTAGGTTTCAATTTCCTGTTGTAGAATATAGAGAATGAACATCTGTCCAAACAGCTTAATCTTGGTAGATTTGTAGATAGGTAGAGAAACAAGGGTGCTCAATAGCTTAATCTGAGCCCTTGGCTAAAATAAGTGTAGAAGTAGATAGGAGCACAAGCAACAAGAAAGAATGAAAAGCTGGGTATGCTAGTTCAAGTGCACCCAAACCAAAAGAAGAGAAAATGCTAGGTGAGTAGGTCGGGTAGGTAGCTTTGTGGTTGCAGAATCATGGCTTGTGATCCATTTCATATTGTCAAGTGTTATATCTATCATATCACAAGTTGAAGGCAGTTGTTCAGTTGAAGGACTTCAAGAAATGCATGTCTAACTTCCCCTTCTTCCTCTTTCCCCAAATCACTCACTAACTTCCCCTAAAAGAGGTCAAGATCTGCTTGATACCTCTTAGATTCATCATGTTCCATATCATTTGCCTTGGTGAAGATCTGCTTCACTCAAGGAATGTCCATACTCCTTCTATAAGTCATTTTCCCTCTTAATAGCCTAAGATTCACATACTTAGCGCTTTCTTATCACTTGTCATGTTAACTACTAACACTACTATGTAGCTCCCTATCTATTTCCCCTTCCCCTACTAAAACTATGTATATAACTCCCCTATATACTTATCCTCTCCCCCTGGTTGAAAATAACCATATACATCCTTGGAAATTGCTAAGTTTATCTGAAACTCAGCAAGAATCCTCACTTCTCCCCTCAAACCATCTTCTCATGCATTTTGGACCCTTTCCGATGCATAGAACCCCTTATTCACCCCCTAACTATCTTCCAAATGCATAAGGACTCGTTCCTTTGCATAATTCTCCCTCACATGTTTAACAAATCACCCCTTTTACCTTGGATTGCCTTTATAAGGCATGAAATCCTCTTTGGCCACTAAACCCCTCTCAAAACCACATCACTTTCCTCCTAAGTGCATTTGGACTCCTTCCAAGGCATAAGAATACCAAAACCATGCAAAAATCATTAAAAACCTTCTACAAATGAAAAAAAATCCTCCCTTTCTTTGGCCATCGGACCCCTTCTGATGCCTTAGAATCCATCCAAAACACCAAAGACTACCCCTCTGAATTAATTTTTCCTTTGCATTTTAATAAAATGCGTGCTCCAATGAGAAAGAGGTCTTTTTGGTCCCCCTCCGATGCGATATCGCTATCGGGAGGGGGCAGTGGCATGTTACAAGCCATATGTGCAGCTTTCCGAAGGCAGGTGCCCTCCCTCCGACGCGATATCACTGTCGGAGGTCAGGCGATTTTATGTGTTAGCATTATTTTGTATTGCCGACGAGCTCCGAGCCGATGGCCCATCGCCGATCGCAAGTCGGCGATCGGGTTTCGCAGTGTTTTATTGCATATATATATATATGGCCCTCCGCCCCGCCGATTAGCGAAATGCCGATTGGATCGCAGCCGCCCATTTTGGGCCCCCAGATCAACGGCTAATGTTTTATCGCAGCGCCCCCATATGGCTCCAACTAGCGGAGCCGAAATAACAAAAAGAAGGGGCCAATAAAGCATTTCGGGTCCGGTGGCGTTTCGGCGATTTTATGTGGCAACCCCATGACCCCGCCGATAGCGAATTGCCGAGTTAATCTCAGCCGCCCATTCAGGCCCAGAGATCAACGGCCCATATTTAATCGGCGATCACCCCTTGTGTTTGGCTCCGACCAGCGGAGCCGAAATATTATAAAGGCGCAGCTTATGAGGTTTTCGGGTCCGTAAGGGCCCCTTGTGCAGCGAAAGGAAGACTCCCGATGAGCCAGAGCCGAAATGGTATGTAAATGTAGTGTTAAGGGTTTCGGGTCCGCGGACCCGTTTCAATTGAAAATCCGCCGATATGCGGGTCCCGATGGGTCGGACCCGAAAAGAGATAAAGTGGGCCTGTAATGCATTTCGGGTCCGCCATATTTCGACGATTACATATATGCTGCCCCCGGTCCCTCCGACTGCCGATCCGCCAACGGATCCAGGACCGTTGGATCGGGCCCCAGATCTGACGGTCCAGATCTTGTCGCGCGCCCCCCCCCCCCCCCCACTTCGCATTGCCCCACATATTGCTCTGACTGGCGAAGCCGAAAAGTTATAAAGCACAGTGTAAAGGGATATCAGGACCGCTAACCAAATTTTTGCAAATCCGCTGATTGGGTTCCGCCGATGGGCCGGACCCGATTTCAAATGAAAAGGCCCTCAATGCATTTTCGGGTCCGCTTCGTTCATCGCTCGTTGGAGATGTTATGTGTTGGGACCGCTGGTCCGCTGATTTGCGATTTAGCACCAGCCATTGGATCGGCCCGCGCCGGATCCAACGGCCAGGATTTAATGATTGCTACAGTGTCCACTTAAGCGCCAAATTTTCACAATTTCGCAGTGTTTTGAGAGCATTTTCATATTATGATAAAATGGCCATTGTTTAAGGTTTGTGTGCAGCGCTCTTGCCGGCCACAACCAATAAGGGAAATCATACATCCTTAAGCCATTTAGGATCGCTCCAAGCCCGGTTTCACTCCAGGGGGCCAGTCTCGGCCTCGGCACAGTTGGCAACACTTTTTCCTCCTGTTTGCACCATTTTTCAAAAAGTTTAAGGCTAGTTTTGATCGGCTAGAGCGCCGATAGCATTCCAAAGGCCACAGGAACCTTTGCAACAGTTAATTTTGCATTAAAAGGCAGAAAAGGGGTGATTTGACAGCGTAAAGTATATCAGAGGAAAGAGAAGGCTCAAGTGCATGTCAAAGGGTATCAGGAAGCGGCAGAGAGTATCAGTATTGCGGTTCAAAGCGGATGAATTCAGAAAGGTCTCAGTAGTTATAGCAAAGCATCATTGAGCTGTAATGGCTCACCAACTCACAGATTTTGGCCATTTAAGGCAACAGGACCACTTGAAGGTAGATTAAAGGATTTCAACGCAGATTTATGACAAGTACAATGGTCCCAGTCGCATTTTGGAGCAGCGCTGCTTCCTTAATTATGCAGTTATCACACAGAGGACAGCTCGTGGCTCAAGGCACTCTTTCAGTCCATTTTTGAAGCTGCAGGACCATGTGCAGCCCTAAAGAACCATTTTGATGAGGCTGCTCCCTCATGCGCAGCCGTTTAAAGTTATTTCATGCATTTATTTCCAACATAGATTAGGATCAATGACATTGACTGCACAGATCTCTTTGATCTATTTTCAGAGATATTTTTTAGATATTTTTCCCCCTTGACAGCTGTTCAAGGGAAGTCTATAGCTATTTTTCTTTATATACCACCCTCTGCACTGTTTTAAGGGTTGGTTGGTTGTATGACTCCTCTAGAGACTCACTCTGTATCTGATATGATTTCTTTAATCAAAGACTGCTTAAAGCTTGGAAGATGGACTGTTTGAAGTGTTTTTAATGGTTGAAGAGTGAATGATGGAATTCATGTGCTGCTATATGGATCAATAAGTGTTTCTCTCCTCTGTTATTTCAATTTCATACATGCTCAAGTCACAGAACAAAAGATTGGTCTAGAATTTGCTTAGCTGCACTCTATGCTCAGTTTCTGTGGCTTCTTAATGTTTTCCTCTTGATTTAGGCATAAATATGAATTCCTTTATGGCTCATGTTTGATCTATTTCACATATGAATGATTGTTGTTTAAGAATTCTTAGCTACTCCTAGATAGAGCTCATTCATCTTCCCTCTGTTAAGCTGAGTGAGAGATTCTTTGTTGCCTCTCATTCCTTAGCCCTCATTCTATCCTTTCAAACTTAAGTGTTGTTTCACGAGCAGCTACCTTGCTCCTAATTCCTCTTGTGACCAAGAAAACGCACCAGTAGTCCTACTCCATGACTCCATGCCCAATGGTTTGAAACTTACCACACTATGCATTGCCTCTCTACTTGAAAACATCCTCCTTCCCACCAAACATAAACAAAATCCCTTGAACTCAATAACTAGCCTAATATCATCTTCAACAAAGCTAAATCATAAAGAGAGAGCCCTCTCTGACTGCAGGTAGGCTAGGACCTACAGTCCAAAGATTGGTTTGTGGTTACCTCGGCCGTATCCCTTTAAGGAGTTTTAGGGACAACCTGAGTGATAACAGGGGCATAAATTAATGATATGTATGCTTCACTATGCCCTTTGAATTCCTTCAAACTAATTTTTCAAACCAAACTTATGCAAAATTTAAAAAAAACTACACATCTTTTTTCACTTTGTAGGATCTTAATATTGTATCTGATGTATCTCTGAATTTCAGATCTCCAAGGTCAGAAACTGCGAACTATGGTAGCCCTTTGAGTCCTCTTTCCAACTCCTGACTTGGTTATACACTTTTTCAGTAGAGCGAACTTGTACGAAGTTCCACGTGTCACTGTTTCAACCTTCGGACTTGAAAAAGGTGCACATAAAACTACAGTGTGTTCTATTTCTATAACTTCTTATGAAATTTCAATATGATACTCAGAGAGAAAGTTATGACAATTTTCCCAAGGTCACCTGTTTGGGATGTAATTCGAGAGCCTGTAAAAACACTAACTTCCTTGGATCATATCTCCAAACATATAGTGAGACAAGATTTGAAATTTGGACCCGAGGATAATTGATATTTCGGCTCAAATGGGTTTTGTTTTTAGCTTCTGAAACATCGCATAAATTTTTTTATAGTGAAATTCCACGATGACCTATTTTGGAGTAGCGAAACCATAGAATCCAAAGCTCTAATACCAAATGTTATGAAACCATCTCACAAATAAATAGAAAAGATAGATCAACAACTTAGAAATTAGCCTCTTCGAGGGGGAAACCTCCTTTACATTACACAAATGAACAATTCTTGGATGATACAAATTACAAAACCTCTTTTCTATATATAGAAGTCTAAGGCATCACAATATAATCAAAGCCGACATAACAATAATAATATAAGGGCATAAAAATAACAATAGTGGGCTTCTATGGGGCACAATAATAACAATATGAGGACAATAGGGACACAAAAATAAAAATAAGGGCTACAATGACAATAGTAATGGGGTAATCACTAGTATTATAGGCACCTAACATTCTGCTTCCCATATAAACAATTTTCACAAAAATTAAAATATAGAGAGCAATTAAACATACCTTATACCGTGCCAATATTGTGTAGTACTCGAAGGACATTCTCTCCAATATGTTTGAGTCTTTGATTGCATAACATAGTATTTTTTCTAGAATCTATAGGATTTTTCCTTATTTTGCTCCACTCTCAGGAACAATAGAATGGTTTCACCCATCACTAACAGTGCTTCCCAATAACTTATACAAAGCTCCAATGTGAACTCCCCTTAGAAATACCATTTCTCCTTGAACCATCTTGTAGGTATCCTTCTCAAGCACTATTTTACACTTGCATTGCTCATAGAAATAAAATTTGTAGCTAAGTTTGGGATGTGTGAAACACTAGGGAGTGTTTTAATCCTTTCGCCCATGAGCTTCAACTTGAATCTTCCTTGTCTTATGAATTTGGCTATTGAGTCATCTCCTAAGGAAAAATCACCACCTTCAAGTATTTCATACTTACAAAACCTCTCCCTACAAGGAGTCATATGAAAGAATGCACCTGATTCAACCAACCATGCCTCAGGATCTACATGTATGCTTGAAGAAGCCAAGCACACATCCCCTCTTTCATATGAGGATATTTTTGCTTCTGCGAAGTGTTACAATTATGAAGAGAAATTAAATGAGAGTGATAAATTCGTTAACAACAAAAAAGACACATAAACACACTTTTTATCCTAGAATACCCTAATCTAGGGACAAACCATGTAACAAAATATTTTATTGGTGTCCCTTGGCCAAACTCAGTGAAATCGACCAAGTGAGCCTTCACCGCTCACATATTTGGCACATTACAATGAAGTATTCCCAATCTTTTTTAAGGTTCAGTAGATGCAATCCACAGGTGAAAAACCATGGTAAACCAAATCCATGTGCCCAAATCCAGTGAAGTTTCACCGAACAATGTTGACTCTTTCACTAAGTCAAGTTTTACCTAACAATCCCTAATTAAACCTTGACTTTGGGTTTTACTTTACCAAATCCGACCAAACCAACCAAGTTAACCAACACCACTCACCTCCAAGACCCACCCCTCCTCAAGTTCATATCCAAGGTATTTGCTAATTCGACATACCCCCTATCACTTAGGTATAATTCCGAATTTTATCAATAATTTCCTAGGGGTACACATGCCTTACCAGGCCTTGTAACAACCTTGGTGAAAATTCCATGTAATAAAAAGTTGATAAAGGCAAAATAATAACCACGGTCAACGGGACACTTATTCCAAGATGAATGTTGGGAAAAACATCCTAGTGTGGTTGTTTATTTGGTTATTAATCGCTAAGTAAATTGACAAAGGCAATGGCTAAGGCTTTGGAAAGGAAAAATGGCATTTTTGGCACATTTATTTATGAAAATAACGGAAATTAGGAGAAAAGGGAGGTGAAAGGTCACAGGTTGAATGTGAGGAGGAAAATAATGGAAAATGAAGAAAATAGAGAACTCATTCATAAAAAGGCTTTGAAGGATCATTTGGTAACCTGTGAGGAGGAAAATAATGGAAAATGAAGAAAATAGAGAACTCATTCATAAAAAGGCTTCTAAGGATCATTTGGTAACCTTTTGTCAGTTCAGTTTTAGAGCTCTCTCATTATTCTCTCTCTCTTATACTCTTGGACACTTTGAGTTTTCTTGGAGCACTCCTGGAGGGTGTGCCATACTTGGATTTTTGGAGCAAGAAGGCAAAGGAGGAGCAAGAATGATCCGAATGGAAAATGGCATCAACCCATGGTATTCATCCACCCATGGAATTTACCCGTGGTGTTGTAAGTGGCATCCACTGATCGTATTTATCCAACCATGGTATTGTAAGTGACATCCACCCATGGCATTTGCCCATGGTATTGTGACATCCACCCATGGTATTCATTCACCCATGGAATTGACCCATGGTATTGTGACATCCACCCATGGTATTCATTCACCCATGGAATTAACTCATGGTATTGTAAGTGGCATCCACTCATGGTATTTATCCACCCATGGTATTGTAAATGACATCCACCCATGGTATTCATTCACCCATGGTATTGTGACATCCACACATGGTATTCATTCACCCACGGAATTGACCCATGGTATTGTGACATCCACCCATGGTATTCATTCACCCATGGAATTAACCCACCCATGGTATTCGTTCACCCATGGAATTGACCCGTGGTATTGTGATATCCACTCATGGTATTCATTCACCCATGGAATTGACCCGTGGTATTGTAATTAAAAAATACTACAAATAACAAGTCGCATTTTGTAAAAGGACAATTTTTCCACCACAATGTAGTCTTTATAGTTATTATCTGTTTTAATAAAAAGTTTCTTTGTGGTTTGTTTTATTGCGCATTCTACTCTTTTTCTTTTGGCATTTCAATTTTTCAGATCTTGGGGGCCTCCCCCCAAGATCCGGATCAATGGTATCAGAGCAGGTTATGATTCCATGGGAATGAGGGTTTCATGCATATTTCAGTTTCAAATTTTTGCAGCAATATTCAACAAACTTCAGGCATGTGTTGCGACCTCCACAGAGCACTTTCTTGGGCCAAGCAGGAAGAATTTTTCTTTTTTTCATTTTTTTGCAGGAATTTTTTTTGGGCGGCGAGTTTGCAGATCATATATGAAACATTTGGTGCAATATTTACAAAAATAAAATACCAGATCTGGATTCCTTGTGAAAAAATACCAAAATTAAAAAAAAATCGACCGAATCGGAGTTTGGATGAGGGAGATATCGCTGATTTAAAATCAACTATGTTGTAGAATGTTTTTCTGACGACAACTGGTGGACGGAGAATATCCTATCATTTTTTTGAAGTTTTTGTGTAGAATTTCAAAAAAAGGATTGTATATTTGATCTCCTCTTTAAAAATCACCCAATTTAAAAAAAAAGGGTCGAATCAGAGTTTGGATGTGGGAGATATCGCATATTTAAAATCAACTATTTTTTAAGAACTTTTGTGACGACAGAAAAATTGCAGCATGAATCGGAGATTCTAGGGTGTCCAGATAAGGATTTCCAATACATGGGAAGATGCAAAATGGTCCTTGTTATAGTGACCGAGTTATGTCCATTTTAATTCTGGAGCAGCATTCGGAGTGGGTTCGTGTTGAAGACGTGCCCTCCCACCCCACTTTAGTAGGCACTTGCTTCACATTCATCAGTTTCAGCATAGCAGCATTCAGCTTGGGTTAATTAGAGACGTGCCCTCCCACCCCAGGCTATGTAGGCCCCTGCTACTTCATCAACAACCAACATCATGGTTATGAGTCAACTGCACAAAATCCTTGTCATCGAATTCCATTTGCTAGGCCGCACACTGTTAGTATCACAGTTGGTCACAAGCTTTACATGATATCTCTATCCTCGGATCTTCATTTTTCATGGTTATGGGTCATCCACAAACCCAAACTTCATCGAAGTCCATTTTCTAGGCCGCACACTATTAGTATCATAGTTGGTCACAAGCATTACAAGGTATCTCTATCATCGGATCTTCGTTCATCATGGTTATGGGTCATCCACAAACCCACACTTCATTGAAGTCCATTTGCTAAGCCGCACACTGTTAGTATCACAATTGGTCACAAGCATTACAAGGTATCTCTATCCTCGGATCTTCATTTATCATGGTTATGGGTTAACCACATAAAACCCTTCTCTTTAGTGCCTCTTCATATTCAACAAAGGCTTCGCAAGAGGGAACTTCACGTAATGGGGACCATTGCTTCCTAAGGAGGGAGGAATAATCTGATTGGAAAATGGCATCAACCCATGGTATTCATCCACCCATGTTATTCATCCACCCATGGTATTGTAAGTGGCATCCACTCATGGTATTTATCCACCCATGGTATTTTAAGTGACATCCACCCATAGTATTCATTCACCCACGGTATTGTGACATCCACCCATGGTATTCATTCACCCATGGAATTGACCCATGGTATTGTGACATCCACCCATGGTATTCATTCACCCATGGAATTAACTCATGGTATTGTAAGTGGCATCCACTCATGGTATTTATCCACCCATGGTATTGTAAGTGACATCCACCCATGGTATTTATTCACCCATGGTATTTGCCCATGGTATTGTGACATCCACCCATGGTATTCATTCACCCATGGAATTGACCCGTGGTATTGTGACATCCACCCATGGTATTCGTTCACCCATGGAATTAACCCGTGGTATTGTGACATCCACCCATGGTATTCATTCACCCATGGAATTGACCCTTGGTATTGTGATATCCACCCATGGTATTCATTCACCCATGGAATTGACCCATGTATTGTAATTGAAAAATTACTATAAGTAACAAGTCACATTTTGTAAAAGGACAGTTTTTCCACCACAATGTAGTCTTTACAGTTATTATTTGTTTTAATAAAATGTTTCTTAGTGGTTTGGTTTATTGTGCATTCTACTCTTTTTCTTCTGGCAATTTCAATCTTTTAGATCTTGGGGGCCTCCCCCCCAAGATTTGGATCAAAGAAAGCAAAGGAAGAGTAGGAAAGTGCAAGAGGACATGGAGATCAGCAACTACAACAATTTTTTCTTGAGGTACTGAGTTTCATGTATGTTTTCCTCACTAGTTTTGGCATGCATGACATATGCATGTGGATTTTTGGTCATGATTTGTCACTGGCATGGAGGATTGCATGGATTGACAGTGGATTGTGTAGCCTTGCCATTTCCTGGATAGCCATGGAGATTGTGGGTTTATTTCCTTGTTTTTGTTTTGGTTGGTTCTCATGTTTCCTTAGCTTGGGTTGAGTTATTAGTTCCTGAAAGACCTGGTTGGAAAAACACTTTTGAAGCCTTGTAACAACTTGGGTTGAGTTACTAGTCCTGGAAGCCTTGGTTGGAAAAATGCTCTGGAATCCCTTAGTGGGTTGAGTTACTAGTCCTAGAACCCTTGGTTGGAAAAACGCTCTAGAAGCCTAACGACAGCTATGGGTTGAGTTACTAGTCCTGAAAGCCTTGGTTGGAACAAATGCTCTGGAAGCCCTGGAAATCTTGGATGGAGACCAATCTGATGATGATTTTGTGATATATGACCATGATGTGGAACCATTTTTGATGGGTTGAGTTGGATGGCCTTTGGAAGCCCTTAATGGTTTTGGATTCATGTGTTCTATGAGATCCCACATTCATGCTTGGAATATGGCACGGGGGTGAATGGCTGAAGAAAGATTTGGCTCAACCATTCTACGATTAGGTGGAATGCGGAAGTCACATCCTGGGTTTGGATTTTGCATCATCGATAAGAGGTTATTTATCCTCGTATTTCTATGAGTATTATACTGGTTTATGTGTGGATCATATGGCTATGATTTCATTGGTATTTCTGTTGATATTATGTTGGTTATATATATGTTCTATGACAGTATCTATGTATGGATCTCATCCTGTTTTTACTTGTAAATGAATTAATAATGTATCTATGATCTAATGGATGAAATGACAGTTGATGTGTTGAGGCATCAATGTTTCTTAGCGATTCTCAGCGAAGTATGAGACCCCTATACTCATTTATGTTACTTACACCTGTAGATTACATATTCGTGATATGTTTGACGAAATGCCTGTCATGGCTAGTAAGGGTCCAGTCAAGGTCTCATTCAAGTGATTTCATTTATATTGTAATTTCCTTGTTATTTTACTATTCTAAATATGTCATTCAATTCTGGGTAGTGACCTAGGCTTTAGGCCTAAAAAAGTGGCTCAAATCCCGGGGACATTGGCACAACACTGTGAAAAATAGTCCCTGGATGCTAGCTTGCAGGCCTGTGAGAGCGTCCAGAGGTCCCTGGATGCTGGCATACCCATAGCATGAGAGCGTCCAAAGGTCAAGTGGTCCAAAATCTCAGTGGGACCTAGGGGCTGGTTGGCAGAAAGGTTGGATTGGTTCTTGAGGGTTCTAATGCTGATGTTGAATGTCTGTATGGCGTGTTTCCATCGGTTCCACTTCCTTAATGTGACTTAGGAGGTCAAATCATATCATAGTGGCCTCTCGTCGCATGTTTACCTCAGCTGGCCAATTAGGTAGATGTTGGAGGAGGGTGTTACAAGTCTTATAATCATATGCCCACTTACATTCAATTAAATTTTTTTTTTTTTTATTCCATTATAATACATACATACATATGTACATATACATATACATATACAAACACACACACACACACATTTTCTATGTTGGCACTTATGACACCTCCTCTCAACTTAGCACAATTGACACTCTCCTCACCTATGTATAGCCACATTCTATGAATCCTTGATAAATCATCTCATTGAAGAAAATATGTCAAACACTTTGCGTGAATCCTTGGCATAAATTATTTGGTCGTATGGTTCCTTTGGTGTCGTTTGCTTAGCCAACCATGATGACATCATCCATTAGGGAGGAAAATATCTCCACCCCATGACCTCTTAAATATTTTAATGGCCACTACAACCACCAATTCACACAATTTTTCTTCTCATAACATTAGGAATCATATATCCTTAATGCACTCATCATGTAGGTGCATCTCCTTTTTATTAAATTTCCTAGCCTCGCAATTGTTGTTGATGACTATCCTCACACCCAACAAACTCTTCCTGGCTCCTTGCATTAAAGCACTCTCTTTTGAGAGAAGAGGATCACTTAGTTCTGATACCATGTTAAAATTATTGAGAGAAACTAATTAAGAGAGATAAGTTTTCCAACAAAAAAAAACACATATAAACACAAATTTTATCCTTGGAAACCTCAATATGGGAAAAAACTAACAAACACAATATTCTATTAGTGTCACATGGCCAAACCTAACCAACCTAGCCAAGTGAGCCTTCACCACTCACATCCCTAACACATTACAATGAATTAGTCCCAAGCCTTTTAAAGGCTTCAATACATGCAATCCGTAGGAACAAATCAATGGGAAACCAATATCATGTGCCCAAAACTACCACTATTTCATTAAGCAACTTTGACTCTTTCACTGAGTCAAGTTTTAACTAACAAGAAGGAGCATCTTTAGATCCCTTCCCTTTCTCAACAATTTTGGATCTACGGTATTTATTTCAATGCCCTTCTTTTCCACATCTCCAACATACCTTTACAATCTTTCCTAGAGATTTATATCTTCCTCTTGATTTAAGTCTCCCACTCAAGGACTTATTTTTATTTATATTCTAGGAGCACCCTCTTACACACAATGCATCTTTGTTCTAACTTTCCGAGTTTTTCCATCTCATCTCCTCTGATAACAAGGATGATACTATTTCAACAAATGTTAATGTTGTTGCATTACTACCTATGGAAAGAACCAAATTATCTCACGAGTCTAGTAGAGAACATAACAAATTGATGCATGTATCTTCATATAAAATCTTAATAACAATATATAATACCCAACTTACCACAATATTGAAGGTGTTTAGATGCTTTGTTATTGAGTCTTCATCCTTCACCTTAGGTTATACAACTCCTTCGATAGGAAAAAATTGTTCACTAGGGACTTAGATTGATACAAAGCCCCTAACTTGTCCAACAAATCCTTTGTTACATCTTCACCTGAAGAATTTCGTAATATTGAATCTAAGAGACACGATCATATTGTGCTCTTTGCCTCTCGATCTAACTTGGTCTAGTTTTTTCGTGAAATCCCTATTGGTGAAGTACCCATATCCAAAATGATACACTAATCTCTTTCTACAACAAATCTTCTATTTTGAGCTTCCATAGCTCAAAACTCTTCCCATTGATTTTTTCAATCTCTATCTTTGAACTGATCACCATTTCCTTTTGACGACAAGAATCATTTTCATAGATCACCCACTGTAATAGGGTCTTCCACAAGCCCGATCTAAGCCCCTTAGCTACAAATAAATCCCCTTGAAGCCAAACCTTGCTCTGATACCAAATGTTGGTCTTAACCTTGTATAATTAATTGCTACAAACAAATTCTTAACAAAATAGAAAAGATGCAATGGAAAACACATACATAAACACAGATATTTTATCTTGGAAACCCAAAAAAGAGGGCAAAGAAAGATTCTTTTCAATGTATATTCTTTTGTACAATGTTACAATACAATACAATACACGCACACACACACACACGTGCGCGTGCACACACACACACACATATATCCCACAACATCCATGAATCACCAATCTATTTTCCCTAGATTAGAATAGACTGTAGCTCCTTAACCGAAACTACAAAACCATGGGAAAAACCATCATGCACTAAAAAATTGTTTTTAGCAAAACCGTGTGCTGAAAACTACCAAAAATAGACACAAAATTTCTTGATGCCCCAAAAGATACCCACAGGGGGGATTCTCCCCCCTTTGTGACCCCCCTGTGACCCCCCTGCCAGACACTACACATTGTACGACGTGTGGGTATAGTCTTGCAACGAATATAACACATACCCAACAAAGTTGGTGCCTGGTGATGATGATTTCAAAAGCAAGCAAACAATGATCCACTAACTTCGAATGTTACTACCTTCCTATCTTTGTTAATCAATGATCATTTATGTGCATGGGAGACCTCGTTGATGTTATCTACCCAATGGGACTGCCATTGTCTTCACACTTATGGCACTTTTTTGGGTTTGAATTGTAGTTATCACTTCTACATAAGAGATTTGGTGTTATGATTACATTATCATGCACATTGTAATATGCACAACAAACCCTAACTGTCACATCAACTGACTATTGTTGCGCTCACACAATCACTACTGATGTTGTAGGTAATCAATTTGATCTCTTGATCCATCCTTTACTCATGCACTTGCAATGGTCAATGTCTCTTTATGGAAATCATTGATGCCCCTGACACCAACACTAGAAAGGAAAATTTTAGGGACTAATATTCCCACGTGGGTTAATTTTCCATGGTTTTTCCAAAAAGAAGATTCGCCAATTTCCATTTTTTTTCTAAAAGTGATTCGCCCAAATTTTATAGTATAAAATTATGTTATATTAAAAATCGCCAAAATTTTATAGAGATTATATAAAGTCATTAGAATTTTGGAGATATTTAAAAAAATATCAGCAAACTTTTTACAATATGCATATTAGGGACTCGTAAGATTCGTCATGGTTTCTAAACTTTAAGATAAATTTCCATCCTTAAAATTTTTCCTGAACACTACAATGTTCATGAATGGATATGCATTAAGAATCTCATGGAGCAGTTGTCCAAACCAACTATGCCAAGCTGCTTTTTCTCTTATGTTGTTGCATTGCTGCCAAAGGATGTATCAATCAATATGTTACTGGAACTGATTTCCAATGATGGCTCAGTCCTAGATGGCTCCAATATGTCTTGTGCCCAACCTTAAATAGTCTTAACTGTTGTAACAAAAAGATGAAAAATCTTTCTTGTTGTCTCAAGTCCTAGACACTGCCACAGTTCTCAATAATCATCACTGAATCAACATGAATGTCATTTGTTATTGCAACAATATCACATTATCATTCCTCATGGATACTATGTATAGGTCATCATCCAATAGGTCTATCATTATATTAATATCACTGTTGTATTCAATTATAGGTGTTACTATCATATGCCAGGTCAATGTTATGGGTCATTGTTACTAAGTCACATAAATATTTTCATGTCAAGTCACATCATTACATTACTATCATCAATATTTTCAAGTCATGTCACTGTGGAAATCACCATGGTTGCTGCATACTATGTAGTAGATCACTTGCCTTGTAACATATATGCAAGGTCACTATTCAAAGTTCTATGCTTCTCACTATATATAGATGTGAAACTCTAGCACTATATATGTACCATATTTTACCAACTGTGCTTAACCTTAAATATTCCTCAGTCATATTTTCAGACACACTCTCACTTCTCAACACAATGCTTTGTATTTTCTTTTACATAATTTTGCATGTTTATATCTTCATTTGAATCAAAACTCTATGCTAAGCTTTATCTTTGTTGCTACAAGTCTCAATATTTCCTTGAAGATGTGACATAACTATCTTGAAGAAGAGGGAAAACCCTGAGTTTTATTATAATGGTAGTGATTGCTTACTATATCAAGGTCATAATATTTTTGTTTTAGTCAAGGAGTAATTATAGACTTCAATTTCTCAGCAAACTGACACACTGATCTAAGCCAAAACACAACAACATTAGAAATCGCTCATTGGCTTTGTGCATTTGGTGTACAATACAAAATTTTCAACAATCCTTCTTTAGTCCTTTATGACTTAGATTAATTTCAAACCTTGGAGAAAATATGTATCCATACTCAAGTTTGAACTTGTAGATCAAGTTCATAGCAATCTTCTTTGATGAGCTTCCAATGGTTGGCTTCTTCACTTTATTGTCCACAATAGCATAAGCATATATATATATATATACAAGAAAGCCTATAACTATGTAATTCAACTATAGATAGGACACGTATAACTCATATTAGAGTCTGTTTGATTTAGGCCTCTTCACTGCTTAAAATACACCTTATATGAGCTTGAGCATTGAGATTTCAGGATTAAGGTTTTACAAACTATAATTCACTTCTTCTAGGCCAGTACACTTTACTGAAAGGGATCCAAAAGTTTCAGAGATTAGGGAACTTCTGAAATGATCTGTGCTGGTCATGAAATTGTTTTATAATCATAGAACTGAGCCTTCTACAAGACCAAAATTCCTTTAAGGAGACAAGACCTTAATTTAATTCCTTCCAGCCGCAATTGTATGGAGTATTGTTACTATGTAGGAATAGGATGAAGGATGAAATTATGAAGAGTTATTTGAGCTAAAGCCTCAAAAATGGTGCCAAGAGAAATATCTTTAACAACGTCAAAGTTTTCCTTCAACAACAATAGATATTTTCCTTAAAAGAAACTTAAAACCAAAATAAAAATATAAGAAATACCCTAAACCCAAAATATGAGCTTCCAATGTCTTTCACTATCCTGCAAGGGATAAAGTAACCTTTCCAAAACGATCCACTCTCATGATATATATTGTTATCCACAGGGCCGAAGTTCATAGCTCAATAGATAATCATTTGTGTTTCATTTCATCCTTTGGAGATGAATAAGGCTTCCTTTTATAGACAATGTTTGAGCTTAGGAGGGCTTCGTAGGATTCAATCGTTAGAGGTATTTTAGGAAATAAAGTTTGAAGTGTTTATTCCTTTCATGCTAAGTAATGAATACCACTTCCCTTATGGTGAATGAATGTGACCTTTAATATATGAAGAATACATCCTAGGTGTGCAAAATACTAATGATGCCCTTCCTTAAGATGATTTCTCCTTTAATCATGATAGAGAACACTTAGGCTTGATATATAATAACCAAAAACCAATGAAAGAGTTCCATGTCACCAACCCTTAGGGTTTTAGGCCACAAATTGGGGTCTTCAACTTCAGACTTGAATATCTCTCAAACCAGGAGGCCTCTCAGGGCGTTCCACATAACATTGGAAACATCTTGATGAGGAGAAACAATGACAATGATATCCAAGGTAAACTTAATTATTTTCACTTCAAAAACCTTTGAAAATTTTAGGGTATGTCCTTAGTCTAGGGAACATAAACCTTAGAACTAGGGTTTTCAACCATCCAATAGTGGAGCTTCCAACTTGATGTAACCCAGATAAATATAAGAGCATTCATTAACTATTTGTCATCAATGATTAGTGTTTAGTCAAAGTAAAACCCCAGGGTTGACATCAATAACAACATCATTCAATAGAACGCAAAGAATCATTACCTCGAGATGTAGGGAACATTCTTGCAAACCCACAAAGACACAAACAATGATATTAGACATGTAATTACACGAATTCAACTATAAATTCATTTAAAAAAATTAGAGCACACAATTGCTTAAAGAGTCAATTTAAGGATTCTCACCTCTGGTAAGGACATTGATACGTCTTTGATGGAAACCATACATGGTTGACAGAACATAGGGTCAACTACCCTCACAAGATAGGTGGAGGCAACATGCCAATGGAAGGGAATTTGAATACACTTGTTTGTATTGTGCCTATGAAAACAATGGATTGCCATTGAAAATGACAGCGAAACCCTAGCTGCAAAGCATTATAACTAAATAAAGGTAAGTGAGAAATGAACCAATACAACTGAAACCTAGCAAGGGCATTGACCAAACGATAAAACCCTAATTTCATTTTTATCGTTGATTTAACAATGAACAATCGAAGTCGCTGGTTAGGTTAAACTAGTGATGTATACATGGCAATAATGATGAATTTTCCATTTAAACATAGAACAATCTAGAAGTATTCCAATATCACACATAATTTGGATTAACAATCAAATAAAGCCACATAAAAAAAAAGTGTGAATACCTTGTATTTTACCTAGTTGTCATAATACATTACGACAAAGTTGAGAAACTTCTTAAAGGAAAATATGTTGCATACAATGGTGAACCATTAAAGTATTACAAATGTTTGGACGATCGATGTGTTAGAGTCGGTCTTGAGCCCTCCATCAGTGATCAAAACTCTTTGCATTTGCATAGGTAGGTGTCTCATCAGTGTTAATTTTTTGCATCCCATTAGGCATGCCATAACCCTGATGGAGGAGCTGGTGTCTTTGTCCCCCTCTTGGCATTGCTGGTTCAGGTCATTTCAGTCATTAAGCTCTTTCAAGCTTGTCTTGTCTTGTCTTGAGGTCAATTTCCTAGGTCTAGGGTTTTGGTCAAGATGGTTTACAAGGTTATGTCTTTGAAGGTCAAATGGTGCCCAGCAAGCCAGAGGGATGATTTTAAAAGTGTTTCTTCACAAATTTCAATATTGTACAGTTAATTTTCACCTTGGATTTAAAAACTTTGTTTTTAAAGCCAAGGTCATTTTTCAAATTTTTGTAAAAAGTGATGAAATTTCAAAAGTGTTCAGCGGACAATATGCAACCCTGGTCCCCTTGCCTAGATCCCTCAGATGATCTACCTGCAAAAAGAATCAAGTCAAAGCACTAAAAGAGTCAAATTCAGGACAAAGGAAACCAAAAAGTCAATTTTATAAAGTGTCAAAGAGAAACATTAGAAAGTGGGTTTGAAAATGAAATTTTTTCAAATGAAACTTATAAAACCCCAATTTCCCTCCTTTCACTCTCATTGTGCATCCAAGGCGCGTGCAAGAGAAGTTTGAGTGAGTGATTGTGTGAAAGGAGCGAAAGCAGAGCAAGTTCGGGTGAGTGACAGGCGCGCGACCCGTCAGGCTAGGCGCGCGACCCGTCAGGTGCGCGCGACCCGTCAGAGGGTTTCCTCCAGTGCAAAGTTTCAACGGGCGTGACCCATCAGGTCCGCGCGACCCGTCAAGCTGTCTCTCTACAAACTTAATACAAATCGCTCAAACTTCTTCCAAATCTTCAAGTCGTTTGAGGTAGGCCCTCTACACTTCACTTTGGTTGTTGGTTATGATTGAAGGCCCTCATACTTGTGTTTAAGAATCGAATTGTGCAAGTGGAAGAGGCTTCATATGACTGCAATATTAATGGTTAAAATGTGCTAGGGTTTGTGTTGTTTCAAGGTTCTTTCCCTTTGTAATTGTTTCCCTCCTTCCCCTTTCCACTCACATTTGTATTTATATATATTTTCCCATACTATTTTATAAATAAAATGCAAACCCTCCCTTCTCCCTAATCACTAAAAATACAAACCCTACCCCTCTCCTAAAGCATAAAAAAAAAAACCCAAACCCTAATCTTGCTACACCATATGCATGTGTAAACACAAGAATTTGTTGGTGAATATGTAAAGAGTTTTGTAAATATGTTTCCCTATTCTCCCCTGTTAATGCATGTATTCATATTCCCATATGTTCACTTTCTATACATGTATTCCCATATGCAGTGATTTTTGCAAATGATTTCCCAATATTCCTGATTATAAAAATGTATTCCTATATGCAATAATTGTTTGCAATGTTTTCCTTAAATTCCCTGTTATATTCATATATTCCCAATTCCTTGTAAAAAGGTCCCTCCCCTAACATTTCCCTCATGTCCTTGTCCCCTTGAAACAACATAGAATTCAGCACTTTTAAAGGCAGAAACAGCAGTACATTTTATCCACTCTGCTCCTCAAACATGTCAGAAACCGAAACATATGAGCAGAGTGATGACCAGTCATTAGCTTTAGAGATTGAGGTACAGAGGAGGCCTCATAAGGGTGGAAAGGGTGGACATCATAAGCGAGAGGAGCCCACCTCTTTAGCAGAATTACAGGCTTGTCCTATCGCAGTCACATGTTTTCAGTATATGTCATGCTATGAGTTTTGTAAGAGGATCTCACGGATTCAACACCATAGAGAGTTGGCTCGCCTATTTGTCTTATACTTGCATGATGGGCATGTCAACCTTGCAGGGGTAGACTTTACATTGACACCCGAGGTGATCTCACATGCCACAGGGATACCTAATGTTGGGGAGGTGTGGAACAAGCGCAAGGTGCTGGATAATGTTCACTTTGAGCCTTTTGTCCGGCCACCATTTATGAGACATTTGGCAGGTGTGTTTCCATTCAGGTTTCTCAGGAGCGAGTATGCTCCCATGATGAGGCTCATCATGCACTATTTCACCTGTGAGGGCAGATTTTCACAGGTATATTCATATCATATTCGCCTCATGATGCACTTCACCCGAGTGAGGATGATGAACATCCCAGTTTTCTTCTATCAGAATATTCAGAGGATGGTGCCCATGTTGCAGAGGAAGAGCCCGGCACAGCGAGTGTTATCTCCACATCAGGTGGAAGGGGCCTCGCTTTCTTCACCAGCACAGGTACCAAGGAGGGGCAAGCAGCCCATGAGTCATGAGGGGCCATCAGGAGTTCCAGATATTGAGCTTGTGGATCTTGACATCAGTTCTCCTAGCCAAGAGGCAAAGGAGATCATTCAGCATCTCAGAGCTGAAAATGATGCCTTGCAGAGGAGGATAGAGGGAGCACAATGGACAATCTCATACCTGGAGTAGCGCAACAAATAGTTGGAGGATGAGAAGGTCCTTGATGAGCTATGGAGGATTAGAGGAGACCGAAACTTGAACAGAAGGAGGCCCGGTGACCTATTGCCTGCTGAGAGGGAGTCCATGCTCATCCGGGTCAATGCACACTTGGAGAGGCTGTTGGCTAAGGCCAACCAAGAGAATAGATTTCTAAGGAACATGAAAAATCATTACTGGGCAAGAATGCATGTGTGCAAGGCAAAGATGAAAATGTTTCAAAGGCGGTTGACCGAGGCACTAAAAAGGAGAAAGAGGCCAAATCCCCTCCGTATCTTGGCTGATGCTTCACTCAAGGATCAAGGCACTAAATAGCCCAGCCACAGCACAAATCCCAAGAAATTTTGAGAATTTTGGGTGAATTTTGGCATTTTTTGGCAATTTGCAGGTTTTTCCCATTAACGGGTCTCACCCCCTGCGCGACCCTACATCAGGGCAACTCCTTTTGACTAAAACTCAGCATTTCCAGATTTGTCATGCAAAGTTACATATGCTCATGGATGGACTTGAGATTTGGTGAAGTTCTAGGCCTCCAGAAAGTCAAAATACATGCAAAAATTGACTTTCTGCCACTTTTTTGAATTGCAGAAAGCAGTCTTGGGAGATTTGAGTTTTGACAGGGCAAATGAACTCCAAATTCAGAAATTCTAGTTGGGTTGGAAAGTAGACTCACAGACCTTTCCAACAAGCCCACTTTTGCCCAATTTGGCCACCTGCAAGTGCTCCAAACATGGCTCCAAAGGCGCGTGACCCGTCAGGCAGTGGCGCGCGACCTGTCAGGCAGTTTTGTCCAAAAATGCACTGTACAGCCCAGAAAACGCAGATTTGACTCAGTTTGACTTTTTGAGATGAAGTGTGATCCTCATTGATGTAATTATTGTACTTTTTAGACACTTTTACTCTTATGTAACACTTCTAGAACATTCATTCATGAAAAGGGTAAAAACTAAATGAATGAATTGGTTTCCAAGTTTATAGAGGCAAGTTGTTTTGACTGTCTAGTTTGTAGTGCTTAGTTTAGAAGTGGTTGAAACAGCTCCTAGGATAGTGAGCTCAACCCATGGAGGCAGGGAAAGAGGTTAGATCATCTATATTATGTACTTTCTTGCTCATTTTCATGGTTGGACTCTTGAGGGAGAAGCTATCATTGTATTATTTCATTGTATCTCTGCAATTTTTGGCTAAGGAAGACCAGGGTTTTGCAGTCCTCTTTGGGATTCTTGTGGACTCATGTGTTGATGGTGTGTTTCTCAATGTTCTTGTAAGTGTGTTTATGTGAATCATTTCCTTTCCTTTACTGCTGCACATTAAACAAATGAAGTGTTAAAGTATGAATTCATGCTAGCCATGCTCTGCTTTTAAATTTGTTTAATTTCAATGTTTTCTACTGTCTAAAGGGAATTCAAAGTCATTGTTTGCTCTCTTTAGCTCCTCATCTTTCATTCCCGATCATCCATCTCAATTTAAGGCATCAATACTGTTTCCTACCTCGCCCCAAGGAACCCCCTGCAGAAACTGTGTCCAATCCCCGCACCCAAAATTGTCCTCTCCTCAATTTGCCACCAAAAACCCTAAAAACCCTAAAACAATCTTTTTGATCAGTTTACTAGCCTAAAATCAGTGTTAACATATTGGTCATCTCATCCATTGAAGATTTTCCCGAGATAGACCGGAGAGAGCCTTCTCCTGCCCCGTAGGGCTAGCTATGAGGCTAAATGGTTTGATGTTGCCTTGAGGTTTACCTTTCTCAGCCTGAGGTGAAATTTCAAGCGCTAACACGATGTGTAATGGAAAATCACGACTAGGCATCCATGTCAATGTTGTATACATATCTAATAATGTGGAACATAAAAATCGTCCAACATTATGTTGTGTGATAGTTCAAATGTGAAAACTATTGTATAGTTAAGAATTGAGCATTGTGGCTTAAATATATATGTATATATGATGATGTTGGGATAAGAATCATTATTTTGGTAACCTTTGTAAGAAAAATTAATAAAATACATTAAACTATATAGCTGGTAAGTGAATAAAAAATTCCTTAGTAAAAATTTAAAAAGTTAGTTTACCAATACAAATTTCAAATAGTAACTTAAGAAAGATATAGAAATGACTTATATAATAATTGTATTCATTACTCGAATGAGTAATAGAATACTATATCCCATATAAACATTCATAAGAATAACTATAATAAGAAAAATAAATAAATGATTTCTATAATAACTGTATTCATTACCTGAACAAGTAATAGAATACTATATCCCATATAGGCATTCATAAAAATAACTATCGAAAAATAAACAAACAATTCATGAGAATAACTATTGAAAAATAAACGAACAATTATTAAAAGTAAAAATACGATAAATAATTGATCTTAAAAAAAACACATCTGCAAATAACTTAAACATTAAATACTAAATTTTAAACCTTAAATACTAAATATTAAATCAATTTAAAATGAATTATAATAAATTATATACATTAAAATACGAATCAATCTAAACAAAATTAATAAATAAAATTTTATATTTATAAATAATTTAAACACTAAATACCAAATCAATTAAGATTAAAATATTAAACCACAAATTAATCTAAACAAAATTATATTCAAATATCAACACTTACCAAATAACTTAAATAGTAAAATCCAAAACTATATTATAATCAACTATCCACATTAAAATATTCTATACATAATTATAATCAACTATTCCTACTAAATTGCTATTATTATTTTACATATAAATAATATCCTTTTATAAAAGATTTAATTACTTAACTATAATATCAAAAAAATATTATTATTTTATTTATTATATATTTTTATAAATAAATTTTATTATTTAAACATTATCATAACAATGTTCACAAAGATGGTATATGAGACCTTAAGAAAGTAAGAGATTACTTGAGATTCTTTAACATTTTATTTCTTTGATCACTATAATTTTGCTGACTTAACAAGTCAATAAAGTTGATAGTATGGCAAAGATTTTGAAAAATTAAAATGGATGTGAGTAAGAGTTGGGCAATAGAATAGAAAGTGCTTTTCATCTTCAACCTTTTTAGTATCATAGAGAATCTTTCATCCCAAGGTGTTTTGGGAATTGACTAACCCCAAGTTTCACTTTGAAGCTCATGAAAATTAGTTGTTATCTTGGCAATGTTCATTTTTTTCTTACCACTAAAATAATTCCTTTTTCAAGTTGATCACCTCCTTATAATATCTTAGCTTCGTTTTTCCCTTTAAATCCTTATAGTCCCACAACTTATCCTTAATTTTGAAAGTAATAATATTTTTAATATTATACTTATTATTCAAGATGACCTCTTTCTTTACCCTCAATGGTCTAGCCAAGATTGAGCATTTTCTTTACCCTCAATGGTCTAGCCAAGATAGAGCATCCTTATGCCAGCTTAGCTTGAGTTAGAGGTGGGGGTTTGGCTAGAGTTAGAAGCAATTTTAGGAAATCTCTTGCTTTCCATGTTATGAAACTTCTTTAGCTTATACATGAAATACCTAGTCATAGTCATGCTTCAAGAGAGTAGGATAGGGAGTATTTCCTTCAATTTTGAGGTTGTAGGTTATATATATATTTTTAATTGAATATAAAATAGATTTAATTTCAATAATAAATTAAAAAACAATTTCTTTACTTATGAGATGTAATTGTGTAAAATTTAATGGAACTAAAAAAAATCAGATAAAACAATTTTAGCTTTCACCCTTAACTCTTACTCATAAATTTTTAAATAATAATTTAATTAAAAATAAGCTATATACAAAATAAAAAATAAACCCCATAAAAATATCTGTTAAGATGATTGTAAAAATACCAATATAACTTCGAGAGGTATCAAATCTTTCAAAATGTATACTTTTTGAAAGATATATATATATATATATATATAATGTTTTTAAATGAAAAACTTAAAAAAATATTTGTCTCTCGAAAAAATTGATCCCTCTTAAAATTAATACATACCAAATTAAAATAACTAGCAATTGCACCAGAGGTTGCAAAGAAATGTCGTAAGGTAGTAGCGTAGGAAAGAGTAGCATTAAACTGTTACTCTTCCATGATGACAATGAAAGTGTCACCAGATGTTGCCAAAGGGTGTAAGTAGATTAAACAGGGAGGTCTAAAAATTGCATCATTGACATGAAAGAAGTATCGACAGTATCAGGCTCTCTCTTTTTGGTTATTTAGGGTAGTTGCCAAAGAATGCATTGCAGAGATAGCAAATATCTCTATCCTTAGTAATTATTGACCAGAAAATGCTAATTTTTTCTTTTGGTTAAACATCCATATGTATTTGCACTGTTAACACTTGTGTTTGAAGTATTTTCCTACTTGAATGGTTGGAATTTATCCACACCCTATTTGAATATGCCAACTTTATTTGGGATTCAAGATTTCTTGCAATTGATATAGCTCTCTTGGGTTTCATTCAGATCCATTTACATTGTTCCCCCAATTCAAACTCTAGAAAACATTTGTGTCATTCTATTTTTGATCACTATATGGACATGATCATAGTGACCTGCATCGAATGATTTTGGATAGATTATAAGAAGGTCAAGTTGAAGCCAAAATATACATATTTTGAACTCAAGGATGTAGCATTAAACTGTTACTCTTCCTTGATGACAATGAAAATGTCACCAGATGTTGCCAAAGGTTGTAAGTAGATTAAAAATGGAGGTCTAAAAATTGCATCATTGACATGAAAGAAGAATCGACAGTATCAAGCTCTCTCTTTTTGGTTATTTAGGGTAGTTGCCAAAGAATGCATTGTAGAGATAGCAAAGATCTCTATCCTTAGTAATTATTGACCAGAAGATGCTAATTTTTTCTTTTGGTTAAACATCCATATGTATTTGCACTTTTAACACTTGCGTTTGAAGTATTTTCCTACTTGAATGGTTGAAATTTATCCACACCCTATTTGAATATGCCAACCTTATTTGGGATTCAAGATTTCTTGCAATTGATATAGCTCTCTTGGGTTTCATTCAGATCCATTTACATTGTTCCCCCAATTCAAACTCTAGAAAACATTTGTGTCATTCTATTTTTGATCACTATATGGACATGATCATAGTGACCTGCATCAAATGATTTTGGATAGATTATAAGAAGGTCAAGTTGAAGCCAAAAATATACATATTTTGAACTGAAGGATGTTGAAAGAAACAATCATTATATTTAATAAAATTAATGATTTTCATTTTCCAAAATATCAAACAACATCCCATTTCCATCTTCGGTGCAATTCTCTATGTGGAAGGGCATAAATGTAAAATCATATGATTGGAATCTTCATTTCCATATTGGGTGTAACTATCTCTTGATTGATTAGCATTTATAATAAAATTCAGAAGAAAAAAAGGTACAACAATCATTATATATAGTAAATTATTGCAATTATCTATGTGGAAGAAGGGTATAAATGTAGAATCATATGATTGAAATCTTCATTTCCATATTGGGTGTAACTATCTCTTGATTTATTAGCATTTATAATGAATTATAGGTGTTGATATTTGTAAAATAGTAAATTATAATATGCAATTGTAAAATTGTAATATGAATATATCTATATATATTCATTCAAAGCTATACATGTAACTCAAATTATAAATGCCTATATTTTTGTAATAGTAATTTGAAAATATAATTATGAAATCTATCTTTATTAAACGAAAAATATTGAAAATATAAGATAGAAGATAAAATTAATTAAAAAATTTGTGTATCCACTAAATTATAAATGTTCATATTTGTGAAATAGTAAATTTTGAAGCTTAATTTTGAAATTTATAGTTTCATGGTGCTAGAAGAAAAAATTAAAAGCGTTGGACAACACAATGAAGAATACCATCAAATAAAATAAAGGTTGCAACAAAGCAGTGCGAATGAAGGATGTCACCTCATTGAGGGCGACCTAATCATATTCAAAGGCAAAATCTACGTGTTTAACTGTGATGAAATAAAAAGATTAGTAATGAAATAGTTCCATGTTAAGCCTTATTCGGGCTACCTAGGGTATCAAAAGACCCTTACAACCATTAAAAGGTACTATCACTAGCCAAGTATGAAGAAGGAAGTCGTAGATTTCGTAGCAAAATGCATAAAATTCTAGCAGGTGAAAGTCTAATGCAAACATTTGCGGCAGGATTGTTGCAACCTATCCCTATTCCGAAATGGAAGTGTGAGGTAATTTCTATGGATTTCCCAAAACATCTAAGAAACATGATGCAATCATGGTAGTGGTGGATAATCTTAGCAAGGTAGCTCATTTTGTGGTAGTCAAATCCACCAATTCCACTATTGGCATAGCACAAATCTTCATAAAGGAGATTGAGAGGCTACATGGCATCCCCAAAAAGATTGTGCCAAACAGAGATGCTATGTTCACTTTTATGATTCAATCATGTTAGTGGTGGATAAGCTTAACAAGGTAGCTCATTTTGTGGTAGTCAAATCTACCAATTCCACTAGTGACATAGCACAAATATTCATAAAGGGGATTGTGACACTACATGACATCCCCAAGAAGATTGTGTCAGACAGAGATGCTAAGTTCACTTCCGAGTTTTGGAAGGAATTTCTTGCAGGATTGGGAACAAAATTAACATTTAGCACAACCTATAATCCACAAATATATGGGCAAACAAAGAGGATCAATCAGATACTTGAGGACATGTTAAGGATGTATGTGATGCATCAACCCAAGAAATAGGAAGAATATCTTCCACTTGTGGAATTTGCATACAATAATGGACACCAAGAGTCCATAAAGATGAACCCATTTGAAGCATTGTATGGCAGGAGTTGCAACACTCCTATTAGTTGGAGTGATCCAATTAATTGGGTTCATATAGGACTTGATATGTTTAAGGATATGGAACAACAAGTTCAGATCATAAAGAAAAAATTGAAAGTGGCATATGATATATAGAAAAGATAAGCATATAAGCATATGAATAGTTTCGAGTTGGAGAACATGTTTATCTATGAATTAAACCCAAGAAAAGTTCCCTAAGGTTGGGGACATGTGCCAAGTTGGCACCATAGTATCGTGGGCCATTTGAAAGCATTGAACAGATTGTACCAATAACATATAATCTGGCTTTGCGTTGATCTGTTAGCGTTCAAGATGTTTTCCATGTTTCTTAACTTAAAAGGTATGTGTAGGATTCTAATCATGTGATTGATTGGTCTGTGCTACAACTGGAACCAGAGCGAGAGTTCCAACCAGAGTTAATGTGCGCTCTAGACCGGAGGAGTCTCATGCTCCGAAATCGAGCCATAGAGAGGGTCAAGGTGCACTGGAAGCACTTTGGGCCAGAGGAGGCCACGTGGGAAATGAATGATGCCATGAAAGTTAATTATCCTTTCAGGTTTGGTGGTTAAAATAAGTGTGTATAATTGTAAATACTATATAGAATTGTGTGTATAAAGCTCCATGAAATAGTATGTGTTGTATTTTAATTTTGGTGTTGCATATGGGTAATCGAACACAGAGGGTGAGGTTCCCTCAAGGGGGAGGGGAGTGTGACAACCCCACCCAAGGTCCTTGCATATGCTGCATTGTAAATATATTATAAATATTTGAAATAAAAAAATGGTACTGAGTCAAAGGGACACAGATTCTAGAGATGGGGAGGAAGATTGCTTGTTTCAGAAGTTATGGTTTCTTATGCAGAGAAAGAAACCTAAATTGCAAGACAAACATTAAAGGTTTCCTTGTGCATGAATTAATGAATTAGCTCTTGAAATTAAATGGGTTGTAAGAGAGAATACTCAAGCACATGTTGCTTGAGAATAAACCACAAGAAAAGAAGACATAGGATTATGAAGGGGCTGCAAACTACCAGGAAAGAAGGATGCGAGAGTAAATGCAGTCTTAGCCAGTGAGCATGACAAAGGCAAAGAAGGCACCATTCACGAGGACATATGGAAAAACCTGATTAGAAAATTCAAATAGGGGATAGAAGGAACCATTCACGAGGACATAGGGAAAAACTTGATTAGAGAATTCAAATAGGGGATAATCCTAAAAAACAAGAAAGATTTTTGTAGGGATCCATTCGAAGGCGAGCTAGAGGAAGAGGGGGAGAGACACCCATTCAAACTTATGCAGGCTAGAGGAAAACAATGAGGGAGACCAAATGGATGATTCAGCGAGAGCTTTCAGAAGGCAGTGCTGAAGAGAAGAGGAGAGAAGGGGATTAGTTCTCTGTCCCTAGAGGTTGTGGGTTGAGATTCTAGTCTCTCGATCCCTGTAACAGTTTGGGGTCCCTAGAGGTTGTGGGTTGAGATGCTAGTCTCTCGAGCCTTGTAACAGTTTCGGGTCCCTAGAGGTTGTGGTTTGAGATAAGATCCATGGAGCCCTGTAACAACTTGGGTCCCTCAAGGCTCTGTGTTGAGACAAAGGTCTTTAGAGCCCTATAACAACTTGGGTCCCTAGAAGGTGTGGGTTGGGATGGAATCTCTAGAGCCCTGTAACAACTTGGGTCCTATGGAGGCTATGGGTTGAGATAGCAGACTCTAGAGCCATGTAACAGCTTGGGAAGAGGCCATCCTGGAGTAGCAGCAAAGGAATACCAGACTAAAGACTTATAGTCATTATGTTACAATTACAGTGGATTATGGAGTCCCTAGAAGGGGGTGAATCATTGTGTGTGCACCTAGGTGTGATATAGAGTGCCTGTGGATTCCCTGTGTGCCAATGAAGTAGCATTTAGTGTAGAAATTCCCACTGTAGATCAACAGATTATGCAATAGACTAAAGCAAAATACAAGATCTACTTCTACAATAAACTTTGCAGAAGCTTAATCAATTTGATCATGATCAATTAAGAACACATATAACTGAAATGAGAAATCAATCACACATAACACAGAAGAAATAACCCAGGGAAAGCCTCAGCCTAAAACCCCAATCTCTGTATTATCATACAAGTGGAAATATGTTCAAGTTACAAAAAGAATCAGCTCTCAAGCTATCCTACTCTCTCTGCAATCAAACAATACAACTCACAGACTGAATAGACACTGTATATGTCCTCCTTAAGCCCTCCAAGCCTCCTATTTCCTTGCACAGTTTTTCTTGGGGTCCAGTGATGCCACATGTGTGAATTGGCCTCATCACACTCACAAAAACTGAAGAAGTAACTGCGCAATCCTCAAGGAAAGAATTCCTTCTGCATGCAAGAGATATTCACAATGGAATATTCTAGCAACTGATAGTACACTATCCCTCCATCTGATCTCAATTGGGTCTCTGTCTGAACTGACATGCATGAGTTACTTATGAGAGAATATTCATTTATCTGAAGTGCAGCAGTTACATGCATTCATGCATTAACTAACTGAACTCACAATTAATTCAACAAACTGTTTGAATTAATCTAACTGGACTTGAGTCAGTTAACTGAGCCAACTAATTACAAATCAAATTACAACTCATCCTTATCTCTTTAATTGATGGATAAATTCCTCAATTAATGGAGAAATTGTTGCATGTCCCCACATAGACTTCATGTTTGATTTTCTACAACTAATTAACTCATGGTGAATTAATTAATTATATTACAAACAGCTGCTAAGATCAAATTCGAATTTTTACTTCTCTATTTTAGTTCAGGGACTAACTAAAATAGGAAGGTATCCCGAAATGCTATTTATAGCAGTACTAACTTTAGCACTTCTATATTTATAATTTCTTGTTGCTATTTTCAACACTCCCTCTCAACAAGAAAGGGATTACTAGTAACCCCAACCCTGTCTCTGTGGAACTCGAACTTGCATTTTGACAATGCCTTAGTCACAATATCTGCATCCTATTCCTCAATCGAAACATACAGCAACAACATGATCCTCTTAACCACGCAGTCTTGAAGATGGTGATACCGGATATCAATGTGCTTGGACCTGTCATGAAAAACTAGATTCTCAGAGAGTTTGATACAACTCTGATTATCATAGTAGATCATGGTTGGATCCATCCTCTGACCAAACAATCCCACTAGAATCTTTCGCATCCAAATGGCCTCACATGTAGCCTGACTAGCTGTCATGTATTCAACCTTTGCTAAGCTAAGTGCAACTGATCTCTGTTTCTTGCTATACCAGGAAACTACAGCTGAACCAAGGTTGAAGATTCCTCTAGAAGTGCTCTTCTGGTCTGATGGACTCCTTGCCCAATCCGCATCTATGAAGCCCTGAAGCTTCACTCCCTCTGTTCATCTATACCACAGTCTAAACTGAGATGTGCCTCTGAGGTATCTCATCACATGCTTCACTGCCTTCCAAAATAGCTCGGTAGGCTGAACCATAGCTTGACTCAGCTGGTTCACCGCAAAGCATAAGTCGGGTCGTGTGTTCACCAAATACATAAGTGAACCCACCAGCTGCCTATAAATAGTAGCAACTACTACCTCACCTGAAGTAGCATCCTCCTTCCTCCAGTTCCCAGTTAAAGGAGTTTGCATGGGCCTGCAATTCTCCATGTGAAAATGCCTGAGTATCTCATTGGCATACTTACCTTGAGACACAAATACTTCACCATCTTTCTGCCACACCTCCATGCCTAGAAAGTAGTGCATAAGACCCATGTCTTTCATTTCAAACTCTCTTGCAAGGTCCTCCTTGCAAGACTATATCAGCTAATCATCACCTATCAAAATCAAATCATCGAATAAAGAACAATGATCAATGGTTTACCTTCTACCATGATGTGGTAAAGGTTCGCATCTTCTTCACTCTTGGTGAATCCCAACCTGGTAAAATAGCTGTCGATCCTGGTGTACCAAGCACAAGGTTCTTGCTTTAGCCCATACAAAGCCCTCTTGAGTCGGCACACATGCGACTCACGGTCGAAGGTCTCGAAACCCTCTAGCTGCTCAATGTACACCTCCTCCTCAATATTCCCATTGAGGAATGTTGTCTTCACATCCATCTGGTGGATCTTCCACCCCATCTGAGCTGATAGTGCCAACATCGATCTAATTGATGAGTACCTTGCTACGAAAGCAAAAGTCTCATCGTAGTCGATCCCCTCGACCTATGAGAAACCTCGAGCAACAAACCTTGCCTTATGTTTCTCAACACTGCCATCAGCTGCCTACTTTACTTTGTAAAGCCATCTGGAACTCACCACTGACTTTCCCTGAGGTCTTGGGAAAACATCCCACACACTGTTCTGAATGATAGAGTCGTACTCCTCTACCATTGCATCAACCTAGACTGGTTGTTGCATTGCCTCCTCAAATGATGAAAGTTTGGTATCTACACACTCCCCAACTAGGGCCATGTACCCAGTGTACCGCTCAGGCGACCTCCTCTATCTGTGGTGAGAAGATGGTCGTCCCACATTCTCCTGTGCATCTAGCATCAACTTGTCAGCTTCCCTTGAGCGTTTCCGTCCATCTCTGGAAGTCTCAGCATGAGTGGATGTCTCCACTCCCAGATCCTCTGCATGTGGTTGCATCACATCAATCTGAGGCTCCTCCTCCTCAAGAACTGAAATTTCCTCCTCTGCATGCAACTTGAGCTCCCTCTCAAGTGATAATCGCATGGCTTTCTACTCTTCGAACTTCAGATCCCTACATACCACTATTCTCTGATTGGTAGGCAGGTACACCGGATAGTTGTGGGGTGTATCCGTGTACCCCACAAGTATTCCCAACTCAGCTATTGGATCCAACTTTTTCCAGGCATCTTTGGTCACATGATAGTAAACTGATGATCCAAAGATTTGGAAGTGACTCACATCTGGTCGCTTCTTGGAAAAGGCCTCCATAGGTGTCTTCATTCCCAGTATACGGTGCGGGCTTCTGTTCCACAAGTTCCGCTGTATTGCATGCCTCAACCCACAAATGCAGTGGTAGGCTTTGGTCATGCAACATCACTCGAGCTACTCCCACAATCGATCTGTTCTTCCTTTCGGCCAACCCATTCTGTTGTGGGTTATGGGGTACCGTCAATTCCCGTTTAATTCCTTTTGCAGCACAGAAGTCTTTAAACTGTTGGGAGACATACTCTCCACCATTGTCGCTATGCAAGGCTTTTATTTTCTTTCCAAATTCTTTCTCTGCCGAGGCTTTAAACTCATAAAACCTCAAGAAGGTCTGATCCTTCTTTTGCATAGAGTAAATCCAACATCTACGAGAAAAATCATCAATAAAAATAACATAGTACCTTTGTTTAGCGGTGGAGGCTGTAGAGAAAGTTCCACAAACATCTTAGTGAACTCGCTCCAGGATTGCTCCAGCTCTACTATCTCGACCCGAAAAGGAAGATTTCGCATACTTACCCAAGGCACAACCTTTGCATATTCGTCTGCTCAAGTTTTCCCTTGGGTAATTCGGTAGAAATCTGTTGCATGATCTTCAGGGCTCCATGGTGCAAGTGGCCCAGTATTCTATGCCATAGCTCGCCAACATCTTGGCTCTGCGCCATCTCAGCTTTGGAACTCAATGCAGCACAGTCGTCTACCTCAAGCTTGTAGAGATTCTTTACTCGAATCCCGATTCGCTTGGTATGTCCAGTGTCGATATGCCTCAGGAATACCTTTCCTTTACTAAAGACTACAGCATAGCCTTTATCTTCTAGCATAGCAATAGACACAAGATTTTTCTTCAAACCTGGTACATACTTTACATCAGTCAGGGTGAGGGGAGCTCCATGCTCCCTCTGAAACATGGTACTTTCCATAATCGCCCATCTCGATCTGCATCTGGAGATCCTTCTCCTCCAAGGTACTGAAATGATTCTTGTCACCTGACATGTGGAATGAAGCTTCACTGTCCAGGTACCACACACATCCCACCATGGATGAAACCATGCATGCGATAAGAGAGAAATCCAGCTTAAACTGTGAGGCCAGTGCCTCACCATCAGATCCCTTCGAGGAACCCTTCTTGGATTTCTTCTGTGGACAATTTGTAGCATAATGGCCCACTTCATGACAATGAAAGAATCACACTTTCGATTTGTCAACCTTCTTCCCACCATGGGAAGAACCGAATTTTGGATGGGATGCCTTCCCTTTCCCTTTCCTCGCCTTACTCGCTAAGGCTAGATTTTCCTCATCATCTTGCTTCGGTGCTTCTTCTTATCTCCTCCTGCACCAGGTCTGACCAAAGTCATTCCCAATTTGGCAGTTTTTCTCTTCCATTAACCGAGTCTTGGTAGCTATGCCAGCTCTTAGGAAGACCGAGGAGTGTAAGACTCAACATGTCATCATCAGTAGTCGTGATCCCTACACTTCCAAGATCATCCCTGTAGATGGTGAGCTTGTTCAGATATGTAGATATTGTTATCACTCAGGTTGTCCTTAAGCTCCGGAAAGGATAAGGCCGAGGTAACCACAGACCAACTTTGGACTGCAGGTTCTAGCCAACCTGCAATCAGAGAGGGCTCTCTCTTTTAGATTTAACTTTGTTTGGAAAGGATTTTAGGCTAGGTATCGAGTTCAGAGGGTTTTTGTTTTGTTTTTGGTGGGAAAATTGATGTTTTCAGACAGAGAGGCAAGGCATAGTCTGGAAGTTTCAAACCATTGGGCATGGAGTCAAGGATAAAAAATGCTGGTGCTTTTCCTTAATAACAGTGAGGGAAAATGGAGCAAGATAGCTGAGCATGAAACAATGTTCCAGGTTTAAGGGATGGAGAGAAGTGCTAAGTAATGAGAGGCAGTTAAGAATCTCTCAATTATGCTTAACAAAGGAAAATGACAACGCACTACCTAGGGGCAGTTAAGAATCCCTAGATAATTGGCAAACACAGGTGAATTGGGGTAAACATGAGCCAGAAGGAATTCATATTCATAACCAATTCCATCAGAGGAAAACATAAAGAAATAGCAGAAATTGAGCATAGGGAGTATTTAAACTAATTCTAGGCTATTCTTTCTTTCTACTATTTAGATAGTGATAACAATAAATAGAGGTAAGATGCACTTATTGCTTCAGGCTGCAGCACAAGAATTCCATCTTCATATCTCCAAAACTTTCATTTACAACAGACAGTCTGTTATCCAAGCTTTCTGCAATCTTTGATTATAGAAACAGTGAGGTATACAGTGCGAGTCTCTAGTGAAAATTCTCAATCGACCAACCCTTAAAACTATGCGGAGGGTGGTATATATAGGGCAAAACTATCTACATAGTTCTTTATTACATCTTGACCTAATTAGGTCATAAAGAATAATTAATTTACCTACTCCTATCTGAAATAAATGCATGAAAATATCTCAGGCTGCGCTGGGGCGGCCGTATCAGAACTGAATAACTTATGTAGTCCTTGGTGGCTTGGTGCAGGTGCTTCTGAAATAAATGTGCATGGGTTTCTGCTTCTTTGTTGTCCTATGGCTTTGAATGCCTTAATTGTGATTTGAAGGTAAGGATGGGCTGATGATGCCTGATTTGACTTTCTGGGGGCTTCATTAATGTACAGGTGCTTCGAGCCCCTAAAAAAAACTTTGCTGATACTCTTCGGCGTCTTTTCTTTCATCTGATACTCTTTGAAAAAATCTGGACTGCTATTCTGATGTGCTGTGGGTCTAATCACGCATTGATGGCTGCTGTTTGGTCTCTGTACCCTCTGGAATTGTCTTCTGCTCCTTTCGGTATGCTCTGCGAAGAAAACGGGTCATTTTTGCGCCTTTTGGGCTTCCTGGGGGCTGCATAATGGAAAGATTCCCTGAAGATTCTCCATTTCGGCCTAAAAAATCCTGCGATGAGCGATTTGCGCTAGGCGCAAATCGCTCATCAAAAACTGCCTCAGAATTGGATTCTGGGGCTCCGAAGTGCGACTTTTGCTCCTTCGCGCCAAAAAAGGTGCTGATGACATCAACATGACGTCAGCATGATGTGACGTTGTACGGCGGGTGACGTCAGCATGATGACGTCATCATGTACGGACGGTGATGTGGCATGACACGTGGCAAGGGGCCACGCAGGCAGATGACTGGACATGTGACTGGGCAGAGGGGGGTGACGTAAGCAGTGACTGTGCAGGGGGTGACGTATGCGGTGACGTCACCGGGCAGGAGGCGGTAAGCGGTATTGTGGCGCACCACCTTTGGGGGAGAGCGGTTTCGTGAGGGGGGCCTCCGCCACAGCCCAGGAGCTGACGCGTGGCGGGAGTACGGCAGCAATACCGCCCATCTCCCGGACGCTAAAGCTCGGGCAGCTCGGGGATGGGACGGCCCGCCAGTCGTTGATCTGCGGGGTGGGGAAATGGACGGCTGGCGGCGATGGTAATACGGAGGGGGAATATTCAAAGAATATTCCTTTTTTAGTAATGCGCGCGGTGGGTTATAACTTAGGGAACGGTGGATTATGAGGGTTAATAGGGGCGGGGTTAATATTTTACATGAAAAACTTTGGGTTAGGGGCGGGGAAAGGGGGTTTATGGATGCAAAATGAGTGCGGTTGAAATATTTACAGCTGGGACTTGGGGATGAGGGGTAAAACATGGGTTTTTGAGGGTTTTAGGGCTAGGGGAGAGGTTGTTTAGCATGACCAGGTGTCATCTAACCCTTGCTATGACTCGGATGGGCTAAAAACAGCCCCAGATGGACTATTTTTCCCCGGACTTATAAAAATATGGCTATATTGCCAGGGAGGGGATATTTACATAGGGGAGTTATATGTACATAGCTTTAGTAGGGGAATGGGAAAACTGATAGGGAGTTATATAATACTGTTAGTGGTTAATATGAAGGTGATCAGCAAGCGCTAAGGTCAGGGACCTTAGGCTAAATTTTGGGGAAAATAACTTGAAAGGAACTGAGATCTTTGAGTGAAGGAGATCTTCACCAAGGTGACTAATATGGATGATGATGAAGCTAAGAGGAATCAAGCAGATCTTGACCTCTTTGGGGAGTTAGTAAGTGACTTGAGAAATTAGAAGAAGGGGGAAGTTAGTGATGTCCAGCTCTGAGCTCCTTTGAATAAAACTGTCTGCACTGATCTGAAAAGATAAAACAGTTTGAAACACAAAATTGATCATCAATCATCATTCTGCAACCACAGCTACCTACCCATCCTACTTTCCTAACATTTTTTTTCTTCTTTTCTGATTTGGGTGCACTTAGATTTGCAGACCCAGAATTACAATTTTTCTTTTGAATGCTTCCTATCTAAATCTACACTTATTTCTGCCAGGGCCCAGATTAGATAGTTGGGTCCCTTTGATTCTCTACCTATCTACAAAATCTGCCAAGGTTAAACTGTTTGGACAGATGCATTCTCTATATTCTACAACAGGAAATTGAAACCTAGGGAGACCAATATTAGACTGTTTGGACCTCCCTTAAATGAAAATTCTTCAAAACTGGAACAACTCATCAAAATGGGATCTCAGCAGTGGCATTTGGACTAGCACACTCTCATGGTATCTTCTGGAAATATGGAACACTGCAGCTTGCCAAGTATGACATATTTGGCATGTAAAAATGTCAATCATGAAAGATGAAACCTGTTGCAACAGGAGGCTAACAGATATCATGTCGCCCTTTTCACACTTGATTTTCTGAAGCGTGTCTTTCAACGCCAGCTTCCTCTGATCGCTTATGTTCTGATATAGATCTTTCAATGTTTTCCACATCGAAAATGGTGTCTCCTTCCCATGGAAACTCGAGACTATGTGGTCTTGAACTCCCTCCAGAAGGATTCTCCTTGCTCTAGCCACACATTTCTTCCATTCTGCCAATCGAGTAACATAAGTCGGCTTGGAGACTTCTTGATCAATGAAGTCCTTTAGACCGTTATCCTCTAATATTGCTTCCATGTGATCCTTCCAGGCTATATAATTCGAGTTGCCATCAAGGGCATACTCAAGTCTTAAACCGTTGAACGCCATTGGTGAAATTGAGACGTGATAAGAACTCGATTTCTATATTCATGAACCTCAAATTTCGAACTTGTCCCTTCTTATATATGTTCTTCACCTTGATCACCTTTGCTATGATACCATGTAGAAATTCCTAATGTAGATCAACAGATTATGTAATAGACTAAAGCAAAATACAAGATCTACTTCTATAATAAACTTTGTGAAAGCTTAATCAATTTGAGCATGATCAATTGAGAACACATATAACTGAGAATGAGAAATCACACACATAACACAAAAGAAATAACCCAGGGAAAGCCTCAACCTAAAACCCTAATCTTTGTATTATCATACAAGTGGAAATCTATTCAAGTTACAAAAAGAATCAGCTCTCAAGCTATCTTGCTCTCTCTGCAATCAAACAATACAGCTCACAAACTGAATAGATACTGTATATGTCCTCCTCAAGCCCTCCAAGCCTCCTATTTCCTTGCGCGATTTTTCTTGGGGTCCAGTGATGCCACATGTGTAAATTGGCCTCATCACACTCACAAAACCTGAAGAAGTAACTACGCAATCCTCAAGGAAAGAATTCCTTCTGCATGCAAGAGATATTCACAATGGAATATTCTAGCAACTGATAGTACATTGTCCCTCCATCTGATCTCAACTGGGTCTCTGTCTGAACTAACATGCATGAGTTATTTATGAGAGAATATTCAGTTATCTAAAGTGCAGCAGTTACATGCATGCATGCATTAACTAACTGAACTCACAATTAATTCAACAAACTATTTGAATCAATCTAATTAGACTTGACTCAGTTAACTGAGCCAATTAATTACAACTCAAATTACAACTCATCCTTATCTCTTTAACTGATGGATATGTTGAGAATGCAATAGGATGATGGAGCTTAGTGGAAAGGAGTCGCCTTCACTAAGTGGGCCCGCAGGCAAATTATGGCGCAAAGTCTATTTTTAGACTATGTCTATTTTTAGACATATGGATCATGGTCTATGAGTTGCAGGATGTTGTTTATGGATGATTGGTCATGTTGCGAAAAATAGATGGACTTCTATTTTTGGATCACAGCAAGAGCGATCAGAGTATATTTTTAGACTATTAGTCAAAAATAGAAAAGTCAAATATTATTGTCTCATAATAATATTTGGACTATAAACTTTATCTTATCCTCTTGGAGCACTTCAATTTGAGCTACAGATGTGGCACATGCAGCTGTTAGAAGGAAATACGCTTTTCTTGTGACTCAGTTGAGCTATTGCATGCAGGACATCAGTTAGAACTCATGCATGTGAGTTCTGTGGAGTTGGATGTGGAGTTGATGGAGTTGTGTTCAGTTTGACTTGGTTAAACTAGTTGTAATTAGTCTAACTGCAAATAGACTAGTGATGAGTGATGTGAATTGATTGATTAAATTAATTCACTAATTATTAACTCATAATGCAACTGAAGAATACATCAGTTAACTCAGTGCATGTACAGTTCAGTGGAGACAGGTGTTAGAGGTTGAGATTGCTATCAGTTGTGACTATAGTTGTGCATGAGATCCTGCATAAGCAATGTATTGAGTATGCCCATGATAATTGCCTAGCATATGCCTAGTGAAATAGCCTGTGCTCACATGATTTCCAGGGTGAGTGATTTTCACATGGTATTGTGTGCAATAGAGGCAGGCAAAGCAGCGGAGAAGATTTGAACCTGTGACTTGTTCGGATCTGAGCTAGTTTTGTGTGTAACAGGTGGAGATAGTGCTGGATACTTGTGAGGAGTATTGTACTATGTAATGTTACATTTTCTCAATCATTAATATACAAATAGTGTGGGGTTTTCAGTTGTAAGCTTTCCCCGGGTTACATACTGTGTTAATGTGTGCATGCTATTGATGTTTCATTGTTTTTGATGCTGCTAAATTGATGATCAACGTAGAGGAGGTTATGTATTATGCATGTATTCCGCAATAGTGTATAATCAGGATAATCTTTATTGTATATGTGTTTATTATTCAAAATTTCTACATGGTATCAGAGCTGTTGATTATCAGATCTACTATTCAGGAAGTGTTTACATTCTATTTCTTTAGGCAGAGTCTGTAATCGGGCCAGGTAGCCTTTGGATTCATTCTTCCTTTGGAAGGTGAGATATCCGGTAAAAGCCCATATAGTCAATCTCTGTACGAGAAATACTTTGTTCTCACGAATCTTAGATCAGAGGCGGTTGAGTTTGGAGCTAGTGGAATTCGAATTTGCAGCAGTGTTTTCTTGGTATCAACGTGGCAATGTCTTTCAACGGATTACGATTGGACTATGCTCTTGAGGGCAGCTCGAACTATATTGCATGGAAGGACAGGATGGAGGCAGTGTTGGATGATAACGGGCTGAATGATTTCATAGAGGCTGATGTCCCAAAGCCTACTGATGTTGTTGATGCTTGGCAAAAGAAGACAACAAAGTGTCGAAGGATTCTATTAGAGGGCGTAAAGGATCACATTGTGTCCAGCCTGCATAGTAAGGCTTCTCCATACTAGATGTGGAAAGCGTTGACAGATCTATTCCAAAGCAAGAGCGATCAGAGGAAGCTGGCGCTCAAAGATAAACTCAGAAACATCAAATGTGAGAAGGGAGACAGTATGCCCAAGTATCTCACGAAGTTCACTCAGTGCATAGATGAGCTGGGAAGTGTGGGGGTGACTGTCGATGATGAGGACTTGGTGAGCTTGGCTCTCCTTGGTCTTCCGAAGAGTTGGCATTCCTATCAGGACTCTGTCAATGGTCAGGAGAAATTGCCAGGATGGGAGATACTTTGGTCAAATCTTGTGCAGGAGGAGATCAGGCAGAATACCAGGGACGGATCTTCATCAAAGGGACCTGATGAAGAAAATTGCACTTTGGCTGCCAAAGCAAAGAAGGGGAAGAGTAAGAAAGCTTCTTAGTCTGGTGCGAAAGGCAAGAAGCAGGACATGTCCAAGGTGAAGTGTTTTCACTGTCACCAGCACGGACACTATGCCACTAATTGTCTGCAGAAGAAGAAGAACAAGCAAGCTACTGGATCTGCAGCAGGAGAGGCTCTAGCCTTGCAGTTTGAGCTTGATTTTTCATTGATCGCATGCTTGGTTTCAAGTGTGATGGGATCGATGTGGTTCTTGGACAGTGGTGCGTCTTTTCACATGACAAGAGATCGAGATTTGTTTTCTGATCTGAAGGACAAAGATCTTGGAGTGCACATCGAGATGGGCGATGATGGTAGATACAATGCGACCGGTATCGGCACCATTTCCTTTGAGAGGGAGTCTGGTAAACCCTTCGTATTGAAGGAAGTGATGCATGTTCCAGGATTAAAGAAGAATCTTATCTCTGTGGCGATGTTAGAAGACAAGGGATATGATGTTGTTTTCAGCGAGGGAAAGGCCTTCCTGCACAGCAAGACAACTGGAGAAACCCGGAAGATAGGGGTTCGAGTGAAGAACCTTTATCAGTTGCATGTAGATGGATGTGCAGCAATGGCATGCAAGGCAGAAGGATTGGTGAGCCAAGATGATGGCGAGCTATGGCACAGGAGATTGGGTCACCCTCATCATGGAGACTTGAAGATACTGCAGCATATCACTACAGGGCTTCCTAAAGGCACTCTTGCGCAGTCAGATCAGTACAAGGGGTGTACTTTGGGAAATTTTGAGAAAGCCACCTTTCACGAGAAGGATAGTTGCGCCACGACGATCCTTGAGAGAATTCACACAGACGTGTTTGGACCTTTCTCAGTAGCTTCGACAACAAAACATAGGTATTATGTGATTTTTGTTGATGATTTCTCTCATAAGTGCTGGATCTTCTTCATGCAAAAGAAGAGCGAGACATACTCAAAGTTCTGTGAGTTCAAAGCACCGGTCGAGAAGGAGTCGGGGAAGAAGGTGAAGGCTCTTAGGATCGATAATGGTGGTGAATACATCTTTGGCGAGTTCAAGGATTTTTGCAGTGCACAAGGGATTCGAAGAGAACTCATAGCTCCCCATAACCCACAGCAGAACGGGGTTGCTGAGCGGAAGAACAGAACAATAGTGGGTGCTGCACGGGCGATGTTGCATGATCAGGGCCTACCCCTTCACTTGTGGGTGGAAGCATGCAATACAGTAGTTTATGTGCAGAATCGTTGTCCTCACAGGATACTTGGCATGAGTACACCTGAGGAGGCTTATTTTGGTAAGAAGCCTGATCTTTCTCATTTGAGGATTTTTGGTGCTAACGTTTACATGCATGTGACAAGGATGCTAGAAAGAAGTTGGAGCCAACCGTAGAGGTTGGGATATTTGTGTGGTACACTGATACGCCCCACAGCTATCGTGTGTATTTGCCAGACAATGGTAAGAATGTTGTGCGACGAGATATAAAATTTCAGGAGGAGAAAGCCATGAAGTGTTCGCTTGAGAGGGAGCCACAATTGCATGCAGATGAGGAGCTATTAGTTCCTAAGGATGAGCTTCAGGACGTGGATCAGCCACAGGATGAGGTTCATGGAGTGGAAGAGACCGCTCATGCAGCGCCAACCATCAGAGGGCGAAAGCGCTTGACAGAAGTTGAGCCACTGGCTCAAGATGCAGAGAAAGTTGTAGGACCACCTACAGCTCAACGCAGGCAGAGACAATCACTTGATCAGTACACTAGATACATGGCTCTTGTGAGCAAATGTGTTGTGACTGAGCCATCCTCTTTCGAGGAAGCTGTGGAGGATCCTGCATGGGTAGACGCCATGGTGGAAGAATATGATTCGATTGTCAGAAATAGTGCATGGGAGATTGTTTCTAGACCGGAAGGGAAATCAGTGGTGGGTTCGAGATGGATCTACAAAGTTAAGCAGGCAGCTGACGGGAGTGTGGAGAAGTACAAGGCAAGATTTGTTGCCCGAGGCTTTTCACAGATAGGGGATCGATTATGAGGAGACCTTTGCACCTGTCGCAAGGTATTCTTCCATACTGACGATTCTTGCTCTCTCAGCACAGATGGGATGGCACATTCATCAGATGGATGCGAAGATTGCGTTCTTCAACAAAGTCATTGAGGAGGAGGTGTACATTGAGCAACCCGAAGGTTTCGAGATCTTCAGCAGCGAGTCGCATGTGTGCAGGCTCAAGAGAGCATTGTATGGGTTGAAACAAGCACCACGTGCTTGGTACACACGGATAGACAGTTATTTTACCAGACTTGGATTCTCCAAGAGTGAGGCGGATCCTAACCTATACTAGATTGTGGTGGAGGGTAAGTTGCTTATCATTGTACTTTATGTAGATGATTTGATTCTAACGGGTGATGAGTTGTTGATACTTTCATGCAAGGATGATCTTGCTAAGGAGTTTGAGATGAAGGACTTGGGCCTCCTTCATTATTTCCTGGGATTGGAAATTTGGCAGTGCAGTGATGGACTATTTGTTTCTCAGGGTAAGTATGCTCGGGAGATACTGGAGAAGTTCAACATGCATGGCTGCAAGCCTGTTGATACTCCTCTTCCTGGAGGTTGGAGGAAGGAGGATGCCACTTCGGCAGAAGAAGTGGATGCCACTGTTTATCGATAGTTGGTGGGGTCACTTATGTATCTGGTCAATACACGACCCGATATATGCTATGCTATTAACCAACTTTCACAAGTTGTGGTTAAGCCTACCAAGCTCTTCTGGAAGGCGGGCAAGCATGTATTGCGTTATTTGAGAGGCACATTGGGATATGGATTGTGGTACAGACAGGAGGATGAGGTGAAGCTATGTGGCTTCACGGATGCAGATTGGGCAGGGAGCCCAACGGACAAAAAAAGGACACTAGGAGGGGTCTTCAGTATCGGGTCGACAGTAGTTTCTTGGTACAGCAGGAAGCAGAGATCCGTGGCACTCAGTTCAGCAGAGGTCGAGTATATGGCAGCAAGTTTGGCTGCATGTGAGGCTATATGGATGAGGAAGATCCTGGTCGGTTTGTTCAATTCTCACTTGGAGCCTACTGTGATTTACTGTGATAACCAGATTTGCATTAAACTCTCGGCTAATCCTGTATTTCATGATAGATCTAAGCACATTGAGATCAGGTACCATCATATCAAAGATTGTGTGCAGCGGAGAATCATGTTACTTTCATACATTCCAATGGAGGATCAGGATGCTGATATCTTGACAAAGGCGCTCACCAGGAGCAAATTCGAATACCACCGAGGCAGGATAGGGGTTGCTGGTAATCCATATCTTGTTGAGAGGGAGCATTGAGAATGCAACAAGATGATGGAGCTTAGTGGAAAGGAGTTGCCTTCACTAAGTGGGCCTGCAGGCAAATTATGGCGCAAAGTTTATTTTTAGACTATGTCTATTTTTAGACATATGGATCATGGTCTATGAGTTGCAGGATACTGTTTATGGATGATTGGTCATATTGGGAAAAATAGATGGACTTCTATTTTTGGATCACAGCAGGAGTGATCAGAGTATATTTTTAAACTACTAGTCAAAAATAGAAAAGTCAAATATTATTGTCTCATAATAATATTTGGACTATAAACTTTATCTTATCCTCTTGGAGCACTTTAGTTTGAGCTACAGATGTGGCACATGCAGCTGTCAGAAGGAAATACGCTTTTCTTGTGAGTCAGTTGAGCTATTGCATGCAGGACATCAGTTAGAACTCATGCATGTGAGTTCTATGGAGTTGGATGTGGAGTTGATGGAGTTGTGTTCAGTTTGACTTGGTTAAACTAGTTGTAATTAGTCTAACTGCAAATAGACTAGTGATGAGTGATGTGAATTAATTGATTAAATTAATTCACTAATTATTAACTCATAATGCAACTGAAGAATACATCAGTTAACTCAGTGCATGTACAGTTCAATGGAGACAGGTGTTAGAGGTTGAGATTGCTATCAGTTGTGACTATAGTTGTGCATGAGATCTTGCACAAGCAATGTATTGAGTATGCCCATGATAATTGCCCAGCATATGCCAAGTGAAATAGCCTGTGCTCGCGTGATTTCCAGGGTGAGTGATTTTCACATGGTATTGTGTGCAATAGAGGCAAGATTTGAAGACTTGTTCAGATCTGAGCTAGTTTTGTTTGTAACAGGTAGAGATAGTGCTGGATACTTGTGAGGAGTATTGTACTATGTAATGTTACATGTTCTCAATCATTAATATACAGATAGTATGGGGTTTTCGGCTATAAGCTTTCCCCGGGTTACATACTGTGTTAATGTGTGCATGCTATTGATTTTTCATTGTTTTTTACGCTGCTAAATTGATGATCAACATAGAGGAGGTTATGTATTATGCATGTATTCCGCAATAGTGTATAATTGGGATAATCTCTGTTGAATATGTGTTTATTATTCAAAATTTCTACAGGATAAATTCCTCAATTAATGGAGAAACTGTTGCATGTCCCCACATAGACTTCATGTTTGATTTTCTACAACTAATTAACTCATGGTGAATTAATTAATTATTTTACAAACAGCTACTAAGATCAAATTCGAATATTTACTTCCCTATTTTAGTTCAAGGACTAACTAAAATAAGAAGGTATCCCGAAATGCTATTTATAGCAGTACTAAAATTAGCACTTCTAGCACTTCTATATTTAGCATATTTAGCATTTCTTGTTGCTATTTTCAACATTTAGCTGTGGGGTTGAGGAAGGAGGTCCTCTAGAGTCCTTGTTTCACTTGGCAACTAGTGTTTTAGTCCCTTGAATGAGCATCCACCTTAGACTTTGGAATCTGGCTTCGGGGTGGTAGTGGCAACTGCAAGTAAGTGTGGTTTGGTTGGAGATTCCTTATTCTAGACTAAGTTGCTTTTCAAGTTCAAAAACAAGTATTTGTGTATTCTTATTTACCTTTTAATGAACCATGTTGTGTTGTTGTTGGTAATGGTTCTCATTGGTTGGAGATTCCTTATCCTAGACTAAGTTGCTCTACAAGTTCAAAAACAAGTATTTGTGTATTCTTATTTACCTTTTAATGAACCATGTTGTGTTGTCGTTGGTAATGGTTCCTGCATTTGTGTTGTTAATGCTTACATATGTGGTGTATCTTTATGGGGATGTTCCTTATCCTAGACTAAGTTGCTTTGCAAGCTCAAAAACAAGTATTTGTGTATTCTTATTTACCTTTTAATGAACCATGTTGTGTTGTTGTCGGTAATGATTCTGGATTGAGGGACTGCATTTGTGTTGTTAATGCTTACATATGTGGTGTATCTTTATGGGGATGTCACTGATATGATATATGTGTTGATTATATATATGTATGTGTTGAATTTGAAAAGAAAAAATTTGTGAGATAATTTGTTGATGTTATATGTATGTGTTGAATCTGAAAAGAAAATTTTTGTGAGATAATTTGTTGATGTTATATGTATGTGTTGAATTTGAAAAGAAAAATTTTGTGAGATAATTTGTTGATGTTAAATGCAGAGGATTTGATGCATAAATTTGCAAATGAACACCTATTTACTGGGAAGTTGGGCAACACACCTTGTAAAAGGATGCAGTAGCCACAGAGAGGAGATCTTGTGAAAAAGTGAGATTCAAGCGCTCACGAGTTGGGTTGACTGCACTGACTTTGAAAAAGTGAGATTCAAGCACTCATGAGTTGGGTTGACTGGGTTGACTGGGTTGACTGCACTGACTTCAAAGAGGTCGAAAGTTGGGGGTCGAGTGTGAAAAAGTGAGATTCTGAGAACAGATCTTGTAAGTTGAATATATTTGAAACTTTGAGAGTGGCTAGAACTCACAAGTTGACTTTGAAGTGGTCGAAAGCCTGAGAAGATCTTGTAAGTTGAATATATTTAAACTTCGAGCTCGAGTGGCTAAAATGTCAGTTGACAAACGATTTGACCGAGAAATTAGTAAGATATTTAAACTTTGAGCTTGAGTGGATAGAATGTTAGAATGTTAGTTGACAACAACACAAATTCTCATTCTCTAATAATTTGAGCTTGAGTGGCTAGAATGTTAGTTGACAACAACAGAGTTGATGGAGAAATTAATTCTGAGGTTGTGTTTTTTCTCAAGTTGTGTTTTAATTTATTTAATAATTTTTCCAAGAAAATATTTTAATTAATTTAGTAATTTTTCCAAGAAATCAACATAGAAAATAATATTAATAATATAATATAATGTTATTATATAAAGTAGATAGTAAAATTGTAAAATGAACTTAAAAAAATATTATTTTAATTAATTTAGTAATTTTCCCAAGAAATAACCACATAAGTTTAAAATTCAACATAGAAAATAATATTAATAAATAAATTCAAAGTTGTTTATTTCCATATTTATATAATAATATAATATAATATAATATAATATTATTATATAAAGTAGATAGTAAAATTGTAAAATGAACTTAAAAAAATATATGCATAAAATTATAGATGTCCATACTTGTGAGATAGTAAAATTTGAAATTTACTTTCAAAATTTATGATTAAGTAAATGAGTTTTAAAATATAATTAAAATTTTTATTTTTATTAGATATAAAAAATGTAAAATGTAAAAGGGAAAATAAGAACATAACATAAAAATATAAATTCAAAATTGTATATATAAATAGCTTTTATATTTTACATTTTGTTAAATACTAAATATTGAAATGTAACTCTATAATTCATTTTTATTAAACAATAAAAGTCAAACGTAAAATGAAAAATAAAATTAATTATAAATGTCTCTATTTTTTTAATAGTAATTTGGAAATATAATTTTGAAATCTATCTTCATTAAATAAAAACTATTGAAAATATGAGATAGAATATAAAATTAATTAAAAATCTTGTGTATGTATTAAATTATACATATCCATATTTGTGAAATAGTAAATTTTGAAGCTTAATTTTAAAAATTTATAGTTTCACTAAACATAAATTTTAAAATGTAAAGTGGGAAAGAACAACACAACATTGGTTTTGAAAGAGTAGAAAAACATTAAAAAAATTAATGTAAATTGGAAAATAACAACACATCATAAATATATAGATTCCAAGTTGTAATTACAACACATTAACTTTTGAAATATTATATTAATTTTGTCTTTATTTAAGATACAAATGTTAAAATATGAACGGTATCAAATTATCCATGTTCATTGTGAAACAACAGATTTTGAAATGTAATTGTAAAACTTATTTTTATTAAACATAGAAGTTTTAAAATATCAAGTGGAAAATAACAACAAAACATCAATAGAGTTTTAAAATATGAAGTGCATCTTAAATTAATTATTCAAAATTGGATATGCATCAAATTATCCATGTTCATTGTGAGGCAACAAAGTTTGAAATGTAGTTGTAAAATTTATTTTTATTAAATATAGATATTTTAAAATGTAAAATGGAAAATAACAACAAAACACCAATTAATAAATGATAAGTATCTATTTTTGCAAAATAATAAATATTCAAATATAATTCTAAAATTTATCTTTGTTGAACATTAAATTCTTAAAATGTAAAGTAGATTAAATTGAATTTGAAAAATTATAGGTGAACCAGTAAACTTTGAAATATATTTGTTAAATAATAATTTTTGAAAAGCAATTCTTAAAAAAAATCAAAATATGAAATAAATTAAAAAAATAAATTGAAATAGATTAGGAATATAATTAGAAGAATAAAGTATGCATTCAATTATAGATGTCCAATAAACCTTGAAATGTAATAAAAAAAGTACATTTATTAAACATAATTTTTTTTTTAAATTTCATAGAGAAAAAAACAAAAAAATATTAATATATAAATATACAGCTCGAGTGGGCCTAATGGTTAAGAGCATGTGTTTCCTCCTAAGAAGTCACAGGTTCAAAACCAGAGCGGGTAGAATATGTATGCCTTCGTAGACTTAGCAATGAAATGCAATGAAAATGTATGCCTTGCTAGACTTAGCAATGAAATGCAATGAAAATGTATGCCTTGCTAGACTTAGCAATGAAATGTGCAATGAAATGCAATGAAAATGTATGCCTTCGTAGACTTAGCAATGAAAATGTATGCCTTGCTAGACTTAGCAATGAAATGCAATGAAAATGTATGCCTTTGTAGACTTAGCAATGAAATGCAATGAAATCTCTATGGGGAGGTGGGTCCCTTGTCACACAAAAAAAGGGGGTCTCATACACCAATTTGGTGTCTGGCTTGACTATGACCTTAAAAATAGATATTATTATTACAAAATTGCTTAAAGTATCTTTATAATAAAATTATCATTTCAGGCCATTCTGAAGCTATTTAACCATTGTTTGAATTCACAAACAATATTTCATTACACCAACACAAACATTCAAAACCATCCGGAACCAATCAACCATTCTGCAGTGAAAATTGGAAACCCCATTCTGTAACATACAATACAAGAAGCTTTGAAGTTGCTTTTGAAGTTACTGCTATTACACTCTTCTACAGTATATCAAGAACTACTCGCTGTTGAATAATATTCCATTACAACAACACAAACATCCAGAACCAATCAGCCATTTTGTAAAATACAATACAAGAAGCTTTGAAGCTACGACTGTTACACTCTTCTACAGTCCATCAAACACTACTCTCTGCTGAAGCCATTTAACCAGTGTTTGAATTCACAAATAATATTCCATTACAACAACACAAACATCCAAAACCATCGGGAACCAATCAGCGATTCTGCAGTGAAAATTGGAAACCCCAATCAGCAATGCTGTAAAATACAATACAAAAAGCTTTGAAGTTCTTCTACAGTATTCTGTAAAATACAATACAAAAAGCTTTGAAGCTGCTACTGTTACACTCTTCTACAGTATTCTGTAAAATACAATACAAAAAGCTTTGAAGCTGCTACTGCTACACTCTTCTACAGTTTAATACAACAACACAAACATCCGGAACCAATCAGCGATTTTGTAAAATACAATACAAGAAGCCTTGAAGCTATAGCTGTTACCCTCATCAAGAACTATTCTCTTCTACAGTCTACCAAGAACTACTCTCTTCTGAAGCTATTTAACCAGTATTTGAATTCACAAATAATATTCCATTACAACAACACAAACATCCAAAACCATCCGGAACCAATCAACCGCAGTGAAAATTGGAAACCCCATTTTGTAAGATACAATACAAGAAGCTTTGAAAGCTACAACTGTTACACTCTTTTACAGTCCATCAAGAACTACTCTCTGCTGAAGCTATTTAACGAGTACTTGAATTCACAAATAATATTCCATTACAACAACACAAACATCCAGAACCATCTGAAACCAATCAGCGATTCCGCAGTGAAAATTGGAAACCCCATTCTGTAAAATACAATACAAGAAGCTTTGAAACTCAACTGTTACACTTTGAAACAGTCCATCAAAAACTAGAACTACAGTCCATGAAGAACTAGAACTACTCTCTGCTGAAGCGATTTAACCAGCGTTTGAATTCACAAATAATACAAATGTCAAAATGACACCATACCAAGCAAAAAAAACATATAAAATATTTGATAGTCACTGAAAATGATCCATTAATCCCTTTTCAATCTTGAAGACTGAGTACCAGCGGCCGAGAAGAAACCACCAAATGATCAAGAACGCCATATCCACCATTTTGATTTCCACTTCTCCATGCCTATGAAATTTTCAAATTAATAACTCGTAACTGACGAGTTATCGAATTAAATGACTGTGAAAATTTTAAATTAATAACTCGTAACTGACCGAACTATTTAGTAACTGATTTAAAATTTCATTTACTCAACAAAATCAGTGTAAATGACGTGGCACCATCCTGAAACTTGCTTCGCAAGAAACAGCCCACACACACTAAATATAGATGTCATAAAGCAGCGGGTTATGATGTACCTTTTCGTTACTGCGGTGACACTGGACTCCACCACTGGTCGCCATTTTGAATAAATGGCTACTGCAAACCAAAATTTACTCAAAAAATAAACAAACGTATCCTTCACTCTGGAACATTGTCTATTTGTCAGAAAGTGTGGGATGCTCACACATTTTACATTCCATTCCACTGGATCCAGCTATCACCCGCCCCTCTGTATCTCCCTCGGCTCAGAAAATTTCTGGGTTACTGGCATACAGACGATTCGCCGCGTGAATTTTTTCAACGCCCACAATGAATACAAAATTTATGGAATTATTCCATCTATAAATTCCATTAACCAGAAGCCCTTTTCATCCACACCCACAGTCTTCTTGAATCTCTCATTTTGATTTCAATGGCGAAGCTTGTGATCGCGCTGATGTTATCAGTGGCAGCTGTAGTATTTGTCGCTGTTCCTCCACTGGAAGCGAATGCAGCGACAGTTTTATGGCCAAAGGACTATGTTCTTTCCAACAACCCGGCCTTACAGCAACGGGAAGCCATGGAAGGAACCTTCAGAGTAGCAGTGGACAGTCAGGGCAAGACAATTGCAGGGGGAAATTACGCCTTGGGATTTTTGGATCACAATAACTCTGGCAAATTTACTCTGTCCATCGTCTTCAGCCCGTTTTCCTCTTCCCCCAAGGGCACCGAGTTCTGGAGCGCAAATCGAAACAAGCCTGTCGGAGAAAAGGCCATGCTCGCGCGCACTGGTAAGGCCGGAATTTTGGTCCTCCTGGACTCAGACGGCACCCAAGTTTGGTCCTCCGGTAATTCAGTAGAATCTATGGAATTATTCGAGAATGGCAACTGGAATCTTTACAATACGACGAATGTGAATGCCCAGAATCTGGCTTCTTACACTGTCTGGTACAGTTGGCAGCATCCCACCAATACGCTGACGATCGGGCAAATTCTTCGAACCGGGCAGAAGCTGGTGAGCAATGCCTCGCCCACCAATCCCTCAGAAGGGGATTTTTCGCTGGTGGCAGAGAAAGGGGGCGTGGTGCTTTATAAAGATAATTTGCCTTATTGGGTTTGGGGTTTCCCGGGTCTCAGCTATGAATTCATAAAGAATCCCTGCATTAATTCTGGAACTCTAATTGCTCAAGTTGTGTACACCGGAAATCTGTTTGGTCTGGACAACATAGGAAGCGCATCGGCAACAGGCAGCTCTGGGAATACGAATATTTCATGCTCACCCACTTCTTTGTCTGATACTCTGCCTTTCGGTACCTTCAGGTCGGGGGATCAATCCTCGCTAAGGTTTGTGAGATTGGACTCTGACGGGAACCTGAGAGCATATGTGGCGCTGCCTATGAGAGGGATTCTTGGAGGCGATCCTCTGGTCTGGACGGTGGATTACGAGCTCTTCCCGTCGTGTTTCAACTGCAGCCTGCCGTCCGTCTGCGGGGCATATGGCATTTGCTCCAACGGTCAGTGCAGTTGCCCAGCGCCCGCCGTGTTTCAAATGAAGGAACAGTTTCAGCCGGACGCGGGTTGCTTGCCTCGGCTTCCCCTGAATTTGAATTGCAGAGGGAAGCAAGAAATGGTGGAAGTGGGAGGTGTGGATTATTACCCGACTAAGTTCCTCGTCGACCATAAAACATCTACTTCTGCTTCTTCTTGTAAGGCTCTCTGTCTCTCCAACTGCACCTGCGTCGCTGCCCTTTTCGGTTCTGGTTCGGCTTCCAGCAGCTGCTTCTTGGCTTTCAACCGCCTGGACAGCCTGCACGTCGTGACGGATCCGAACCGTAGGGTACTCCACACCGCTTTCTTCAAAGTACAGAAGGACTGAGAGTGAACGAGTTGTCTTTTAGCGCGCTGTGCACTGTACATTCAAAATAACACGGACTGAATCTTGTATCAGTTTAATGTTTTCTCATTTTGGTATGAGCGAGATTTGAACACACGACCTAATATAATTTTATTTTTTATTAAACTTTATTTATATATTGGAATTTTTATTTTTTATTTAAAATCTAATTTTCATAATAATAACTTGTATATATAATATAAAAAAATTATTTGAATGGATTTTTTTAATGGTATAAATATTTTACAGATATAATTATATTTTAGTTTTATTATTTATATTTATTAAGTAAATGAGATTTGATTTCTATGAAATATTTTTAAATATTAAAAAATGATAGATTTAATTTGTATAAATATTTTAAAATAGTTTTAATAATAATTATAGTTTGGAGGTAAAGATTTATTTTTAAAAAGTTATGTTATTTTTGTTTTTTTTAATTAATTAATTTATTAAATAAAAATAATGTTATAAGAATATGAGTTATGATTTTTGAATTTATGGTATTAGTAAGTTATGGTATTGGTATGGTACATAGTATTGAATAGAGGTGAATCTTCATAGTTAAGAATCTTGCTATGTGTTTTTTTAAATATATATGTTTAACCCACATACTAATTTTTTTTTAATTAATAATAATAATAATAATAAAGTTTTCATTTAGTTTTTTTTTTTTTTTTTTTTTTTCAAACGTTGGTAATGTGAGATATATCATGAACTATGAGGCTTTGCTCAATTGGTCATGTTTTGTTGTTAAAGTGCATCATAGGATCAATTCACTCCTTGGTCAAGTCAAGCTTCTCATTAAAAAAAACTGAAATGTATCATGAGATAATGCTTTACTGTCTATCAACATTTGTTAACCATTTATTTTATACTAGCATTTGCACCAGATGTTGCAAAGGAAGCGCCATAAGGCATAAGGCATAAATTGAAGAACACAAATACAACACAAGAATACTTTGATAAAGAATAAAAATATATTGAACACTCAAATCAATCCCCCATTAACTGGAACCACTTAATAGACATATCTATCAACATTAGGATTATACACAATGATCAAGAAATTTTCCATATACAAACAGCACATTCCACAACCACCTTTTGTCACATCCACATTTTAAAAAATGCCTTCGAACCTGATTGGAATCTACCATATTGCCTTTTTCATTATGCAGATAAATCTTCCATATTGCTATTAACTAACTCTGCATAAATGAAGGGCTGCACCATAATAGAAGATCCAAACTCCATGATAACCTCCAGTCAAAAGAAGAACTATAAATCCACTGTACCATACCAGTTATACCAGAGACATCCATATTCTCTTCCAGTTAAAGAAGATAGCTGAACAAACTGTACTTCAACCTTTAAATAGGAATAAGTCATACCAACAAGTGCCGCTATCTGGGTGAATGAGTCCCAATGCATGTTCTTCTGATGTGCAACTAATGTAACTGAGCAATACAAGAAGCAGTTCTCAGAAGATTTCCTCCCACACAGACCTTGTTCAGAAATGGCAGATCTAAGATGTCAAACACACAAATATTGGATAGGAACTAAAATTTGCTCCCTGGTTTGCAGGCTTTCAAAATAGCATTTACTTCTACACCACCTTCTTCCAAATTTCAGCTAATTCAATGGAGAGTGAACTGCTTGACTCATAACAAAAAGCCAGTAATCCTGGGGGACACAGGTTGCACAGGTCAGTTAGAGCAACCCGTCCTGCATGACAGGCAGTTTATTGGATTCCCACTAAAACAATTACTTTCTAAAATTTACTTAGCTGTTTGAAGTAGGCCTACAATTAAGACCCATCGAAAGTAATTACCATTCAGAATTTCTTCCACGGGCTGTAGAGGGATTGCTAACTAATTAGAGTCATAAAACCTTAATGAAGCAGACAAGACTCCAGATGGTTCATTGAAGCAATAGTTCATTGAAGCAGACCGTCAGGATATACAACATTTGGAATAGGAATCTTGGAGGCATAAACGTGGTTGTGAATTACAAATCACCATCAGATGGTTAAAAAGCCATTTTGTGATTTTGAATTCTCTCTGTTTTTGCTGCTCTTCTACATGGATGTAATAACCACGTGGGATATTATTAATGGCCATTCGGAATCTGTCGGAGTAAAAACTTTTTTATGGTGATTTGGTTGTATATTAGCCATGTAGCATTGGGTAGAAGGTAGACAATTAACAGTTATCTAATATTCTTTTCTTCCCTCCTATAATACCAAAGCTGAAATCTAAAGAGAAAACAAAAAAGCAAATACCTTACCCTTTCCAACTGAAAGCCTGGTCTAGTCCACTTACTTTTGTAAGCCACTAAACTGAATACGAATGTTACATGTATACCAATTGAGGTACCCCAAACAATCAAACTTGGCCACTTTTAGCTCAAATTATTTTTGATGTACCTTAAAGATTATTTTTCCTGAGGATGTTAACTTGAATACCATATCCTTCCGGTTAAATTTCATTTCTCTAGGTAATAGAATTTTCATTTGAACCATCACAGGAAAGCTTTGTTAATACAGTCTGAGCTTCTTTTATTCTGCCTGCACTGTGAAGAGCATCAACCAGAATCTTGCACGACTCTGTATCTGGAACACATCCTTTAAATTTCGATTGATTAAAGGCTTTCAGAGCTTCATTAACATTGCCTGACCTACAAAGCGCACTTATAAATACACTATAAATGTCACTATCTACAATGTAATCCTTGTCAAGCAATAAGCTAACAAGCATATATGCTTCAGGCACCTGCTGCTTTGAACAAAAGCCATTTATCAAGGTACTGCAGGTATTGATCTCAGGTAAGCAATCTTCTTTTAGATTGCATGCAAAAGCTTCTTGCAACATCTCACCTTTCTTAGAAAAGCCCTCAATTAGAGTCCTGTATGTTTCAAGATCAGGCACCCCTCTATTTTTCACCACATCATCAAGGACCGCATTTGCTTCATGCAACATGTCCTCTTTATAGAGGGCATGCAGCACATGTGTATAGATAGCAGTATCAGGTGCATTTCCCATTTTGCACATTCCATCCAGAACTATTTTTGCCTTTGAAGCCTTGCTTTCCTTGCACAACCAACCAATAACAGCAGAGCCATTCTCAAGCCCAAGACTAAAACCCTTCTGTGACATCTCATCGAAAATGTGTAGAGCTTTCTCTGCATCTCCCTTTTTGCAGTACCCCATAATCATTGCAGTATAGGTGGTGGCATCTGGTGGATGACCTTTACAAAACATTGTCTTCATAAGCTCCTCGGCTTCTGACATTCTCTGCCCATGCCCACACAGGACCGTGTTGAAAGCAACAAAATTAGGCATGCAGCCCTTTGTGGGCATTTGATTCAACAGATTTCTAGCCTTATCAATCTCCCCTTCCTCACAAAGAGCACTGATTAGTAAATTGTAAGTTCGAATATTTGGCACAAGTCCTTTTTCAAGCATCTCATCAAAAACCTTGATACCATCATTTACCGTGCCTCTACTGCAATGCCCAGAGACTATACTCCCATAAGTGATGGCATTTGGACACAATTCCTTCTTCGTCATCTCCTTCAAGACCTCCATGGCATCTTCAATCTTCCCGTCTGCACAGAGACCTTTGATAATGGTACTATAAGTCACGACATCAGCTTTCCCACCGCTGAGCAGCATTTGAGTCATCATATTCCTGGCCTCCTCAATGTTGCCCGCATTGCAGAGGCCATTGATGACAGCATTGAAGGTCAACACATTGGGCTGACAATCATCCTTTATCATCTGCTCCAAACATCGGCGTCGCTGCACATCTCAATCGGTATCAGATGCAGCCATTCACAGTCCTGATCTCGGTCCCAAGAAGCGCAACTGCCGAAGAAGTTTTTCCCAACCTTCAATTGATCACGCGAAGCCGAAACCAAAAGCTAAGCCAAAACTGTTATGGAGGATCAAATTTGGGATGCTCAGGCTGTCAGGCGGTTAGGGAGTTGCAACTACTTCAGCCTAATCGAACGACTCAACATAGTTCAATGGTCTAACATAGGGAGTTGCAGCGTAATCGAACAACTCAACATAGCTCAATGGTCTAACATATCAACTAATGGTGCAAAATAATGACACAGGCAGAGAGCAAAGTTTATTTCAAAGTTTATTTCAGATAATAACTATCTTAATTTTATATCACATATAAAATTTCTAAAATAATATGTGATTAATATTTATTTTTTAATTTTTAATTCATTATTATTAAAAGTTTATTTTTTATTTTTTATTTTTTATAATTAACATATTTTATATATACATAGTATAACTAATTTTAATGATTAAGTCTTTTAAGTAATTATTTTTAATATAGTTTAGAAAATTAATTTAATTAATTATTGTTAATTGTGTTACTTTCCATAAATTCTTAGTAATATGAATTTGATTTTATTATAATATCTATCAACATTTTTACTGAGCATTTATTTTATATAGTTACCTTAATTTTATATCATATATAAAATCTTCAAAGTAATATTTGTGATTAATAATGATTTTTGTTATAAAATTAATAATAATTTTTTATAATTTTTAATAATTGAAATTTTATATATACCTAGTATAACTAGTTTTAATGATTCAATTTTTTAAGCATTCGTTTCTCAATATAGTTTGGAAAATTAATTTACTTATTGTTATTTTTGTTATTAGCTCTCCGTAAATTCTTAGTAATAATAATTTTATTTTGTGTAATGAACCATTAAGTTTAAGGGGAAAATAGTTATCCACCCTCCCCACAATTAAATCAAACACTTTTAGATCATAAAATAACAATTCGTTTTTTTATAACTCAACAATATTTCTATGTGATTTACATTTTTAAAAATGTTAAATTCAAATCATCTTAAAAAATTGTTATGAGATGATATTAATTATCACTCATATATTAGTAATTTATGAATTAGCAAGATATCCCTGTGGGATGTGAAATTGAGTGGAACATCCCATTGTGCCAACCACTCCATCCTTCCCAAAGAGACTACACACATTTTAATTTAAATATTTTGTATATTATTAGGGAGTTCTCCATATTACATTAAGTAGATTAGTATAAATTTATGTTAAACTCATATTTTATTTTTAATATTACATTAAGTAAATTGATTTAAATTTATCTTAATTTGGGATTTATAAAGATAAAAGTAAAGGACAATTGCTAATAGTAATGCCCTAAAGAATGACCTTATAACTTACTAGAATTTCATCATGGATCTTAAAGTGTAGAAAACTTGGTCAATCTTATTAATCTTTATTATCTAAACTATAAAATGTTTGCTAATATTTTTGCAAAAAATACTCATATATATATGGTGATTTTTAAAGTTAAATAATTCTATTCCACATAATTTAGGATTTTTTTTAAATAAGTGGAAAATAGTGAATGTTTTTTTGTACAAAAGCATGTAAAATTAGCTCATTAGTGAAATTTAGCCCCTAGAACTTATGCTTATCATCATTCTCCCAGTTCAAAGTTGAGGTTGATGGTATTCCCTTACCTTTATGAGTGCTAGATTTGGGTTGGGCGCTCGCTGACCCACTCTCCTAAATGTTTGCTCCCTCAAGCACTTGGGAAACTAAAATGTCAATGTTGAACACTCCCTTGCAAATGGCATCAAGTTTTCCCCCAAAGATTCAGATGGTATGCAAAAAGTCCTTATAATTTGCCCTATTCCTAGGAAATGGGAAATAGTGGTCTTCACCATCGAATATTTCTTTGAAATCTTAAAGAATTTAGTATCCGTAGTTTGAGAATAAATTGGGTTAGAAACTAACCCACATAACTCCTCCAAAATATGGAATGCACATAAACTCATCTTCCTCTCCTTCACTCCCTTCTCAATTTGTTCCATTTCTTTTTGTGCCATGTATGAGCACAAGAAACAATAATATTTCTCAACTTCCAAAGACTTTCCATCTGCTTTGGATGGATGAGTGAGGCAAGTAACAAAAGAATCTTGACCAACCTTATAACATCCCAATTTATCTCCTTGGAAAATTTTGTAATTAAACTTGTTTAGAACTGTGCATGAATATCTTTATATCGACATAGGTTAGATATACCATGGCATTGTAAACATTGTAAATATTTCACTTTTGTTATCAATAAAAATGTAATGACCAATTCCATAGACAATGAACATGTATAGGGGTTATGATAACACAAGAGGGGAAAGGTATACAGGTCTAAGTGATTTCTTTCTTATTCCTATCTATCCTACCTTATCATCTTATAGCCCTTTAGGATGGGTTGCTCTATAGGCTGGTAAGTTATCTGTTCCTAAAGGTGATTGATTGCATCTAATCAGAGAGGCTCACACCTCCAAGGTTACTGAGCACTTTGGTGTAGGCAAAAAGTAACAAACTTGTAAATGTATGTGTAATGGCCTAAGATGCAAGAACATGTAGCTAGGTTCATAAGAGGATGCATGATTTATGTACCAACGAGCCTAGTAGCAGGGAACAAGGTCTATATCATGCCTTACATGTACCCGCTCATCCTTGGGGATGCATTTCCATGGATGTTTTGGGAGGTTTACAAACAATGAAGAAGGACCATATCATTCATTAACCTTAATATATTTGTTTTCCTAGTTGCTGCAATTTTTTCTTCACCCCACTTGATTCTATAGCAAACTACTTGTATAGCCTAATGTTTGGAAATGAAGAGTTTGAAAATAATTGGATCTCATGCTCCACTCAATTTTGTTAGCAGCCCTTTAGGCTCCCTGAACACAAGCTTGTATCCTAGGAGCGACTCTTCTAGTTGTTTTTTTTTTTCTTAGCACACCCCTCTAAGAGTAAGGACGTATTTGCTCTTATTAACTAGTCTACATATTGATTTTTTCTTAAAAATAATAAAAAACACTTATTTATAGAACTGTTTAGTTTCCTAGCTTGGTTAGGATTTAGGAGTGAAATTTTTTACTTTATTTTATGTGCATTAATGGTAATGCTTATCTCTCTGCATGAACATTGAATCCTTCATGTACATGTAGGGACTTCCAAACACCACTCCACCATGAGTGTCTGGGCCTAAGAGACCATTCCTTTCAAGAAATTCCATCTCTCATCCTCTTGTGGTCACCAATAGTTCGAGCCATACCCCTATTGTCCACCCATCAACAATCCATGCCAAGCTCCTTAGTATTGTTACCAACAGTCTGAGCCATGCCCTTGTTGATGTCACATCAATGCTCCCTCTCAATGATAGAGGATTACTCCACTAGTCCTCTGAAGTATATATGCTTTGCCCAAGACATAGGATTTGTGATAATGGCAATCATCTGCTCATTAATAGAGATATATTGGAGCCTCACTGCTCCCTTCTATACCATATCACGAATGTAGTTGTACTGCTTTCCAGTTGGAAGAAGGCCATACAAAGGAAAAATTTGTAGCTGAAAATCCCTTGCTAGCTCTGTTGGCTTATATGGGCCTAACCCAGGTTCAGAAAAATTATTTAGCCAAACAAATCCTGCAGCTATCAGCCCTTTCGGCAACAGTCCGCGGAGCGCGAACTGAGGTCTCACCCGAGGTAGCAGGGGAGGGTGCTAGAACCAGGTTTTCGCACCCTTGGGATGTCTAGATGTGGTCTGGAGGTTTCACACACCATTCCGCAATGTCGCACTGCCCTGTTTCGCACAGATCTGAACCCAAAATAATCTTTACTAGTTATTAGCACGCTGTTTACAGATCTAATCTATTTGATGAAGTATTTCTTAGAAGGGTCTTTAAGCAAACATTTATCAGATTTATCCAGTTCGCGCACTTAGATTAAACGCAGATTCACATGTATTCAAAATGTAAGCATATGCGCATAGATCAAACAGTGATATTAACCATACAAAAAGCTAGATCCACAATACTTCAGATTTAACACAGAATTACCAAAGCAACTTATCTTTATTTACTTTCTTCACCAATACATCCAGATCTGTCCTGCGCACTCAACTGCAGGGGTCCATGCACACAGTTGCGGACTCTTCTAGGCCTCTGCGCACATAGCTGCAGAGCCTCTATCCACTACCCAAACCCTCGACTCGGACTTACAGACGCTTATAGATTGTTCTCCTCAAAACCCATTACATTCCAGATCCAAGATCATACCCAAAATGAACTGCCTTTCCCTCATAGCGCCAGGCTGTATTTATACCTTCCTATGGTCCGCAGACTGACTTACATCCTATTATTTTACATTATTTCTTGGGCGGACAACCCTTTGACTCGACCGTTTACATTTGCTCCGCATACTTCGGAGGTTTACAATATTTTTATCCTACTTTCTAAGCTATCAAACCCAAACCTGTTACGCGGGACCTCCGCTACCCAACAGTCCCCCAACACAATCATCGTGACTCGTCCCGAGTCACTCATTGGTGCGGCGAGACACACTGTCGTGGCTTCATGGTTCACCTCCCTCTGAGTGACGCTCGTCGTCCTACTGCTTCTTCGTTGTTTCCTACAACGCTTCGTCCGGCTCCTGCTTCGTTGTTTCTACCCATCCTTGTGACCGATAATGCTCATTCTGCTCTGCTCAGTTAACACAGAACACCCCTTCCTAGGATTTTAGCTCTAGCGGGGAAGCCGCATACGGGACCTTCTTGTACCACCACAGTCATTTCCGGCCTTCGTATCTACTCTTCGCACTATCTGTGGCAGCTTGTGTTGCAATTTTGCAAGACCTGTGCTGTTGTCCGCGAGATCCCAATCCTCAAGGTCCATCAGAGACGACTTATTAACTTCATTTCTACCCGTGGTCTCCGTCTTTCCATCCTTTCTCTATATTGTTGTAGTTCGTCGGCCTGCCCCCGGGCAGGGCGACGGCATCCAGACCAATTCTGCTTCATGTCTCCTCTTTTCCGGTACCTCCCCTACTGTTGCTGCATGCTCCTTAGAGAGTCATGCTGCTTCACCGGCCATAGCAACACCCTCGGGCTTATTCCTTGTGCAAAGATAATGAACAACTCCATATTGATACCCAACATATGTTTTCCAGAAGTGTAGTTCGCCCGGTGGATGCCCCTCAGTGATTTATAAGCGATTCGAATTTCAATTTCACTGATTCCCACCTGTTCTAGTGTCCCCGTGTAAAATCTGTGGCAGCTCATTCCATATCTGGCTCATACTCCTTCTCTTAATTTCCCGTCGCCCGCTCCCTATCACCATAATGCAGACATCTTGTCATGAATAGTGACATGAATGGTCACCTTTGCTCGTAGCAACGCAACAACGTACTTCGAACCGCGATCTTGGTGATGGGCCAGATCGACGCGTATCCTGGCACTCACGCTGCTTTCCCCTAGACTGCTTTACCATCCCGCGCTCTCTTTCAACTGGCTGGAGTGGTGAGACTGTCCTACAAACAGTTAGTCAGGCTGCCAGCCCGCCCATATAGAGCTTCAGGTGACTACCATTCACTCGGCCCAGGAAGGGGTCTCCATTGAGTTTGGCAAGCTGAACCGCGCCCCCATCGGTAACTTCTTTGACGATATAGGGTCCTAACCAATGCATTTAGAGTTTGCCAGGGAATTTCTCGAACTTACTGTCGTATAGAAATACTAGATCATTCTCCTTGAAGGTGCGCACCTTGATATGGCGATCATGCCACACTTTCTCGCACTGTTTCTGTACTTGCTGATGGAATCCAACCAAAAACCATTCCTCCTCTAGTTCCTCTAGCTGCGCGAGCCTTTCCTCCAAAGCCCCACGGTCTACCATACCTGTGATTGCTGCGATCCGCAAACTAGGCACAATATATTCCATAGGCATAACAGCCTCCTTGCCATAGACTAACCGAAAAGGTGTCTGGCCCGTCAACTTCTTGCACGTGGTTCGGTATGCCCATAGCACAACAGGGATGTGCAAGTCCCAGTCATTTCGTTGCGCATTACAGACCTTGGTCAACGTTGTTTCCAAGATTTTGTTGAATGCCTCAACGGTCCCATTCGCTTGTGGGTGGTATGGCGTACTCTGCTGATGATATATTTGGAATTCCTCAGTGAGTGCGCTAATCGTTTCATTCAGGAAATGCGTTCCCCGATCGCTCATGAGAATTTTGGGACAACCAAACCTTGTTAGTACGTTCTTGAACAAAAACTTCACAACTGTTACAATTGTGCAATCCTTAACTGGTTGTGCTTCTGCCCATCGGGTCAAATAATTTGTCGCAATGATGATATAGTGCACGCTCGTCTTCCCTCGCGGCTCGATGGGTCCTACGAAGTCAATTGCCCACTTCTCGAATGGATGTAGCATCATCTGTGGCTGGAGTGGTATTTCATCTCTCCGCAATGGTTTCCCTGTCCGTTGGCATACGTCGCAGGCTCGGCAGTATGCTTTCGAATCTTGATGCAAAGTGGGCCACCATAATCCTGCATGAAGAATCTTCTGGGCTGTGGCGCAACCTGCATAATGTCCGCCAGCAACCCCCCCCCATGTGCTCCAGACAGGATCTATCCTTGCTCGAGCTCTGGGACGTACCTACGCAATATTTCATCGTTGCCCATTTTGTAGAGGTGTCCTGCAATCACGGTGAAGTCTGTTGCGTGTATCACCAATTCCTTCTTCTGCTGAACAGAATATCCCTGCGGTGCAGTTCCTGTAGTTAAGAAATGGATTATATCCTCAAAGTGACCATCTGCTACGCGCACCACATATAGTTGTGCATTCGGGAGTCCATCCTCTAGATTTGTGGGTTCTTCGTCGGTCTCAATTCGGGACAGGTGATCAGGGCCTGTGTTTAGACGTCTCGACTTTACGATGACCTCAAAGTCTGATCCGAATGGAAAATGGCATCAACCCATGGTACTCATCCACCCATATTATTCATCGACCCATGGAATTTACCCATGGTATTGTAAATGGCATCCGCCCGTGGTATTGTAAAATCCACCCATGGTATTCATTCACCCATGGAATTGACTCGTGGTATTGTAACTGAAAAATACTATAAGTAACAAGTCATATTTTGTAAAAGGACAGATTGTCCACCACAATGTAGCCTTTACAGTTCAAAGGCATGTAGCCGCCACATCTCTTCTCAGAGATAAGCTACCATTGCCCTAGCTAGTTTATTTCCGCTTGGGTTTTAATAAAAAGTTTCTTTGTGCTTTTGTTTATTGGTAATTCTCCTATTTTTTTTTTTTTTTTCTGGCAATTTCAATTTTCAGATCTTGGGGGTCTCTCCTCCCAAGATCCATTTCAATCTTTCAGATCTTTGGGGTCTCTCCCCCCAAGATCCATTTCAATCTTTTAGATCTTGGGAGCCTCCCCCCAAGATCCGGATCAGTGGTATCAGAGCAAGTTATGATTCCATGGGAATGAGGGTTCGATGCATATTTCAGTTTCAAATTTTGTAGCAATATTCAACAAACTTCAGGCATGTGGTACAACCTCCACAGAGCACTTTCTTGGGTCAAGCAGGAAGAATTTTTCTTTTTTCATTTTTTTGCAGGAATTTTTTTTGGGCGACAACTTTGCAGATCATATCTGAAACATTTGGTATAAAATTTACAAAAACAAATACCAGATCTAGATTCCTCTCGAAAAATCACCCAATTTAAAAAAAAAAAAGGGTCGAATCGGAGTTCGGATGTGGGAGATATCGTTGATTTAAAATCAATGATTTTATCAGAATTTTTGTGACGACGGAACTGTTGCAGTGCGAATCTGAGATCTCAGAGTGTCCAGATAAGGATTTCTAACTCATGGGAAGATGCAAAATGATCCTTCTACTTCCAAAAATAGGTTATAATAAATATTTTGAGTTATATTGGCCGAGTTATGTCCATTTTAATTCTGGAGCAGCATTCGGAGTGGGTTCCCACTGGAGACGTGCCCTCCCACCCCACTTTAGTAGGCACCTGCTTCACATTCATCAGTTTCAACATAGCAGCATTCGGTTTGGGTTATTTGGAGACATGCCCTCCCACCCCAGGCTATGTAGGCACCTGCTACTTCATCAAAAACCAACATCATGGTTATGGGTCAACCACATAAAATCCTTGTCATCGAAGTCCATTTGCTAGGCCGCACACTGTCAGAATCACAGTTGGTCACAAGCATTACAGGGTATCTCTATCCTCGGATCTTCGTTTATCGGGGTGGGTTAACCACATAAAACCCTTATCTTCAGTGGCTCTTCATATTCAACAAAGGCTTCACAGGAGGGAACTTTATGCAATGGGGACCATTGCTTCTTAAGGAGGAAGGAATGATCCGAATGGAAAATGGCATCAACCCATGGTACTCATCCACCCATATTATTCATTGACCCATGGAATTTACCCATGGTATTGTAAATGGAATCCACCCGTGGTATTGTAAAATCCACCCATGGTATTCGTTCACCCATGGAATTGACCCGTGGTATTGTAACTGAAAAATACTATAAGTAACAAGTCATATTTTGTAAAAGGACAGATTGTCCACCACAATGTAGCCTTTACAGTTCAGAGGCATGTAGCCGCCACATCTCTTCTCAGAGATAAGCTACCATTGCCCTAGCTGGTTTATTTCCACTTGGGTTTTAATAAAAAGTTTCTTTGTGGTTTTGTTTATTGGGCATTCTCCTATTTTTTTTTCTGGCAATTTCAATTTTTCAGATCTTGGGGGTCTCTCCTCCCAAGATCCATTTCAATCTTTCAAATCTTGGGGGTCTCTCCCCCCAAGATCCATTTCAATCTTTTAGATCTTGGGGGCCTCCCCCAAGATCCGGATCAAAGTCATACTCCTGGAATAACAGTAACCATCTACAAATGCGCCCCCCCAACACAGGCTTGTTCACTAGGTATTTTAACGCCGAGTGATCAGTATACATCTTAAAGTGGCCTCCAAGCAGATAGTGGCGGAATTTTTGAAGCGCATATACCATCGCTAATCCCTCGCGCTCGGTAGTGGAGTAATTCTTCTCAGATTTTGACAACCGGCGACTTGCGAACGCAATCGAGTGGTCAATTCCCTCTGCTCCTGGTTGAGTAAGTACCGCCCCCAGTGCGATACACGACACGTCGACATGCACATGAAACTTGACGTCCCATTTCGGAAAGACCAATATAGGGGCTGATGCCATCTTTTCCTTGAGCGTCTCCAAACTTTTGTTGCATTCCTCATTCCAGCAATAAGTAGCATCCTTCTTCAGTAATTGTTCCATCGGAGTTGTGATCTGGGCGTAGCTTTTGATGAACTTCCGATAGTAGCCCGTGTGTCCTAGTGTGGCGCGTAGTTGTTTGACACTTCACGGCGCTTGTAGATTGAGTATGACGGTGATCTTTGCCGGATCCACCATCAGGCCTTGCTTACAGACCACATGGCCTAGCAGGTTCCCAAATGGGACAAGGAAAGTACACTTCTTTAAGTTTAGCGCAATCTGGTGTCGGCGGCAAGTATCCAGCATCAACCGTAAGCTCGCTATGTGCTTTTTAACCAGTCCAAACATGGTCCAATCATCAAGATAGACCTCTAAGAACTTGTGTATAAATTCTTTGAATGCCGCTACCACTATTCATGAAAATATCGCCGCGCATTCTTCAGTCCAAAGGGCATCACCGTGTACTGAAAGCAACCCCATTCAGTGGCGAACATTGTTTTACTCCTGTCCTCTGGCGCGATCTTGATCTAGTGGTATCCTGAGAACCCATCCGTGAAGGAGTAGGCTTCTGCCCCCCCACATTTTCCAGTACCTCATCTGTAAACAGAGTTGGAAATGGATCGTTAATGTAGGCATCATTGAGCTTCCTGAGATCCACGTAGATACAAATCTCACCCTTCTGTTTCTTCTCCTGCATAACCATCGGACTTACCCAGTCGGACTCCTCGACTGGTTCAATGATTCCTACTGCCAACATCTTGTCCAGTTCTTCGCGGACCTTTGCTTTATATTTTGGGTTCAATCGGTAGGGTCGCTGCTTAACTGGTTTCACGTCTAACTTCAACGTTATCTTCATCATTCCCAGGTCTCCTAGGATCCCTTTTAGCTTCATGACTTTTGTTGGGAATAAATATTGATATTCGTGAAGAAATTCGACGACCTTCTCCACTGTGGCGTCATCCCAATAGTCCCTAAGCGTTGCATACTTCAGCTTGTCTTCTGTTCCGATATTGACTTGTCTCGTTTTCAATGACACCATGATATCTGGATCTTCGATTTCGGGTCCGTGCACCTCACAGCTCCCTTTTGATTCCATAATATTGACGTTTCATGGATTGTCCTCATCATCTTCTACCTGGACATTATAGTATTCGAGAGCCTGGCTCAGCTGTCGCAACCAGTCGGGCTACGCAGTTTCTTTTGGTTCCAGTGGCATCTTGAAAATGGTGGCCTTTACCAGCTGTAATACGTCGTCCACGGGATCCATCCATTGATCTTCAAAGAGGAATGTTGACAAAAACCCTTCGCATAAGATATCCCACTTGCCTGTGTCATGCCGGAGCTCTGCTTCAGTATACCAGTTTCTGGGAATGACGTCCAGGGTGTGATAAAATAAGTGCACCCATTCTGGCTGAGGTTCTTCTCCGTAGGCTTTGATCCATCTGGTAAGGTGCATGCGCGGGTCATCACATCCATCGTATTTCTCCGTTAGGCATAATTCCGGCTTCCCAAATCTGATCTTCATCATACGTCTACAGACGCGCTAATCTTCGAAAGTCCCTTCATGTGTTCCCCACCATCGTGTAGGTGTCACACGCAACGCCCACCTCATCACATCAAACTGTTGGTGCTCTGGTACTGTGACTTCAAATTTGGTTAGGAATTCATCTATTATTGTCAACCCATCATACATCAGCATTTCGCGATCCTGGGCCCTCACACAGTACAGAGATTTAGTCACCATGTTGCAATGTAGCGTGGTCACTCTGTTCAACCTATTGCACCACCGCTCGTCTTCCTCATCTGACCCAGAAGTGCAGTATTCTCCATAGCTTCGTGATATTCTTCTATTATCCGTTGTCTTGACCCATTCTCACCTTTATGCAGACATTCGGTAGCTACAATCTACGTCGTCGTCGCTTTCTCTATCACGCACAGGTTCAATGTAGTGCGGTCCTTCAGCCGGATCTAGCGGAATGACTACGTGGAGTGACTTTGTTTCAAATACCATTGTCCGCTTCTTTAAATTAATAACCCTGTTCATTTTGGTGGCCCAGTCTATTCCTAACAACGCAGGATAGGGCATACTTTCATCCATGAGCTCAATAACTTCAAAGTCCATTCGAGTACTTGCGCCGTCAAGGTCTACCATAACTCCTTGCAGCCTTCCCATGGGCAGCACCTTCTGTTGATTTTCCATCCGCAGTTGGATAGGGGACCATTGTAGCGTAGGCTTACCCATGCGCTCCCAAGTCTGTTTAGGTAGTACGTTGGCATTTGAGCCTAGATCCAGAATGACCTGATCCATTTCATACTCGTTGATCTGCACTGTTAGTCACATTTCTCTCCCGGTCCGCGACGCATGTCTTCCCAACTTCCGAACTACGCGAGGTTCACTCCATCCTGCGCATCTATTTATCAGTTCCTATAAGCTTTTAACTACCCTGTTGTCACGAAGCAATGTTATACATGTCTCTAAAAAGGTAGTTATCACCGAGGGATCCCTGACCAGCTCAGGCTGATCCCTACTACCTGGGGTAGAGACTTTCGCGAAGCTCTCTCGAGCTTCCAGATATGTCTCCTTACCCACCCTGCATCTTCCTTACTTAAGCTCCTTCTATCCGCTCCTATGGTCGTGCCACTTCTTAGTACCATGTTGACTTTGGGATCTTCCTTGCGGGGTTCGGACCTCATCATTTGCACGTTCTGGGTTGTTGTTGGTTGCGCTGCCTTTTTTTCACGAATCTGTGCTATCAGCGTAGGACAATCTATCAGCTCATGATCGAATTTCTCACAATAACTGCACAAAATTCTGGTGGGGTTGGTACAATCCTGCGCGTAATGTCCTGGACCCTCGCAGTTGTAGCAAATTAGCTACCCGCGACCCCTGCCTGGCCCCATTTCGCCCCGTTCTCGTTCTCGGCCATGGAACCCACTACGAGCGATCACTGCAGCTAGATCCTGTCCTCGCACCTCAGTCTGCATTCTGTAAGCAGGTGACTGGTCCATTAACAATTGGTAGCTACAACAGTCTCTTTCCTCGTGGCCCATCAACCTACAAAAGTTGCAAAATAGTTACTGGGGGGTCTGGTTGTATTTTGGTAATAGATGACAGTTATCAGTGTTGCGCTTTCTTCCCACCTGACATATTGCACACCAAAGTAGAGCTATGGTGCTCGGTCCTACCTGTGCCTCTGGTCGCAATAGTGTTGGTCCCCCCGTTGCTACAAAATTCATTGAGGCCGGGCAGTGATCTTTATCGTGTCCCTGGCTTCTGCACTTTATACACCATACTTCCTCCCGGACTTCCGGTCACGGTACCTGTTCTTGTTTTAACTTCTTCATTTCCAAACACAAATTTTGGATCTGCACTTGGATTTGCTAAACTCCCAATCCCGGGTCTTGTAACAGAGTTTCGTGTAACCTCGTTGCTATCTCTAGCGCTTCGTCCTGGGTTGAGATCTTCTATTGTGATAAAACTATCCTCAGATGTGGTGTTAAGGATGCCATAAACCAAGTGCAATGCTGCGCATTCATCAATGTCATGCTAGCCTCGCGAATAGTACTTTTCAGTCTTTGGTCGAAATCCTATGGGGTTTCACTAGGCATCATTACGATCTCTTTGAACCCTATAATCAACTATGTTTCTGACTTCGGCTAGCTAAACTCCTTCTTCAATTCGGTCTGGATTTCTGTTATCCCCGTCGTTGGGTGATCGCTTGAGTACTTTATGTACCATGTCAGTGCTCGGTCCTGCAGTGCGCTGACTAAGGTAGCCTTTCTGATATTATCATCCACAATTCGCTGTGCGTTCCATATTGATGTTAACACGAACCAGAATTGTTTTGGGTCTTCGCCTCCTGCTCCTTTGAATACCGGTAACTGGATTGTGCTCGTCATTGTTACCCTTGAACTACTATTGTTCTTGGTCCCTTCGATCCTTCAATTTTTTTCTCTCTAGAGTCCTCGCGTTTCACACCAGACACCCCCTAGGCAGATCTCGGTCTGGCAACAGAACCATTTGTTGGCTTATATGGGCTTGACCCAGGTTCGGAAGAATTATTTAGCCAAACAAATCTCGCAACTACCGGCCATTTCGGCAACAGTCCGCGAAGCGTGAACCGAGGTCTCACCCAAGGTAGTAGGGGAGGGTGCTAGAACCAGGTTTCTGCACCCTTGGGATGTCTAGATGTGGTCTGGAGGTTTCGTGCACCGTTCCGCAATGTCGCACTGCCCTGTTTTGCGCAGATCCGAACCCAGAATAATCTTTACTAGTTATTAGCGCGCTGTTTATAGATCTAATCTATTTGATGATTAATTTCTTAGAAGGGTCCTTAAGTAAACATTTATTAGATTTATCCAGTTCGCGCACTTAGATTAAACGCAGATTCACATGTATTCAAAATGTAAGCATATGCGCATAGATCAAATAGTGATATTAACCATACAAAAAGCTAGATCTGCGATACTTTAGATTTAACACAAAATTACCAAAGCAACTTATCTTTATTTACTTTCTTCACCAATACATCCAGATCCACCCTGCGCACTCAGCTGCAGGGGTCTGCGCACACAGCTGCGGACTCTTCCAGGCCTCTGCGCACACAGCTGCAGAGCCTCTATCCACTACCCAAACCCTCGACTCGGACTTACAGACGCTTACAGATTGTTCTCCTCAAAAACCCATTACATTTCAGATCCAAGATCATACCCAAAATGAACTGCCTTTCCCTCATAGAGTCGCGCTCTATTTATACCTTCCTATGGTCCGTGGACCAACTTACTTCCTATTATTTTATATTATTTCTTGGGCGGACAACCCTTTGACTCGACCGTTTACATTTCGCGCTCTGCATACTTCGGAGGTTTACAATATTTTTATCCTACTTTCTAGGCTATCAGACCCAAACCTGTTACTCGGGACCTCCGATACCCAAAAAAACTCGAAAACCTAGTTGATCTATCAATTTTTGGTAAGGGTTTCTCATGAAGGATGAGGGGTTCATCAATTACAAAACAGAAGAAAGAAATAATACAAATATTTGGGCTTCCACTCTAGAGTACCAACCCAACTTTGAAGGCAACAAGCAAGAAGACTTTTCAAAGGTGAAATTCCAACCTATTGCCGCTCCACAAGTTGCTGCCATGGAGCAGGCTCAGGCTTTCCCTAGAGGGTTGGATGTGGAGATTCCAATAGTGATTTTTTCATATTTGGTATATATGCTACTCCAGGTCCTGGATATAGAGGATAGGATTTTGGAGTCTCTGCGACTGACATGGGGCCTTCTAGAGCTAACTCCATCTACCACTTCAAAAATCCTTCAATCTTTACCTGTTTTTGGTACATACCCAAAACTGCTACAAGGTATTGCAAATTTTCCGGAAGAACTAGCCCTAAGAAAAGGTTTATTGTTTTCAAGGGTGTGTCTATCTACAAATCCCTCCTAAGATAACTCTCCTTGGACACCCCCCTTTAGATTTATAAAGGATGTCTTAGACTCTAAGGAAGGATAGGGTCAAAATTTAGAGCATAGTGGCATTAGAAGTTGAGGGAAGGAACCCCTCCCTCCATCTTAAGGAATTTCGAGTCAGAAGGCAAAAAAAAGAGTAAGGTGCAAAATATAAAAAGATTCATTGCATTAAGAAGGGAAATAGGGAAAAACTATCGTTTTTTTTGGAAGCAAACATAATGTTGAATAAAACAAAATAATTAGTGGAAAAATTGTTCGTGGAGCAAGTTAGAGGAAGGGAATTCAAGCTAAACACCATAAAGGCGTGAGTGGAGAGTGAAATCACACTTGCAATTAAGTCCATTCCACAAATAGTTATGCTCACAAGGAGGTGGAATCACTAAAATTTTAAGGAAGCTTCAAAAGAAAAATGGCTTTTTAGAAGGTATGGAAGATTGATTCTACCCCAATCCTTTCCAATTTTAGGACACCTTTTCAATGCCAAGAGTGAAATATTGGGTGCAGTCCCAATGGGAAAGTCTCCTTGGACTTCCCCCAAACTAGTGGGCTATTTCAATCTTCAAAGAATTGAGGAATTCTTTGGGAACATACTTGGATCATGACTACTCATATTTGCAGACCGGAGCATTAGGGGAATTTTGAGGTCTAAAAAGGGTCTCCTAAGGAAATATAAAATAATAGTGGAAATAATAAATTAATATTAGATTACATCATTAAATTTTAAAGGGAAAAAAAGAAAAAAACTATAATTTCAACTTGTATTTTCAATTTATCTCCCTATGGGTTTACTCAAATTTTGAGCGGAAACACTCGTTGGATGCAAAATTTGATTCCTCATCCAAGGAGTACCCATGTCGCATACATTCGATGGACTCTACTACATGAAAAATGACAAATGCATGAAAAACGTGATTGTAATTACGTTTTTCATGTATTTCTCAGTTTTGTGTAGCAGGGTCCATCGAAAGTATGCAACATGGGTACTCCTTGGATGAGGAATTAAATTTTGCATCCAATGAGTAATCTTGCTTGAAATTTGAGTAAAACCTTAAGGAGTTAAGTTGAAAATATGAGTTGAATAAGTTGTATTATTTTTTTAGTCTTTTTACTTTTTTACTCCAAAAATGGTGATTCATCCCCCATGTTTGACATAATCATCTTGGATCCTATTGGTTCTTATAAAGTTTATTTTGGTTGTACATATTTCTTAGGAGACTCATTTTAGACCTCAAAATTCCCCTAATGATATGTCCCTTGCTCGCATCTTAGTAAATATTTATCTAAGTAAAGGTTTGTCAGAAGGCATCAATATTGGAGAAGAAGATGAAATAATTTATACTTTGGAATATGAGGGGGTTCCTTTCAGATGTAGAAGATGTCAAAAATACGGGAACTTGTTCAAATATCGTGAGCTTCTAGTGAGATTAAGAGGGTGCATACAACTCCTCCCAAAGGAAAATACCCTAAAACAACAAGTCCCATATTTGAAAATTAGGTTCAGGAAAAGGAAGATTTAGGCACTCAAACATCAAAATAACTAGACATCCTTTCACAAAATACTTCCTCAAGGCTTCACAAGAAGCATGCGGTAGGAGACATAATCATGACCAAGGAAATTTTGAGGATGTACATTAGAGAAATTTTTAAGTCTAAAGTCGGCCTCCTAAGGAATATTATAAAATAATAGTGGAAATAATAAAATAATATTATATTACATCATCAAATTTTAGAGAGGAAAAAGGAAAAACTACTTTTTCAAATTGTATTCTCAACTTATATCCCAATGGTTTTACTCAAATTTTGAGCTGGAGCACTCGTTGGATGCAAAATTTAATTCCTCATCCAAGGAGTACCTGTGTTGCATACTTTCAATGGACCTTGCTACATGAAAAATGAAAAAACTTTCGATGGACCTCACAATCGAGTTTTTCATGTATTTCTCATTTTTCATATAGCAGGGTCCATCGAAAGTATTTAACATGGGTAATCCTTGGACGAGGAATTAAATTATGCATCCAATGAGTGCTCCCACTCGAAATTTGAATGAAATTGTAGGGAGATAAGTTAATAGGAGTTGAAAAGGTAGTTTATATATATATATATATATATATATATATATATATATATATATAGATATATCATTTTAATTTTTACTCTTAAAATGGTGAATCAATCCCCATGGTCAACACCATCATTGTGAATCCTATTGATTCTTATAAAGTTTATTTTGGTTGTATGTTTTTGTTTTGAGGACCATTTTAGGCCTCAAAATTTCTCTAATGAAATTTATCTTAAATTTTAGACAACTTAGCGAAAACTGAGAAAACTTAATTTACTTAACGATCAAGAAAATATGGAAATAACTTGAAATTTTCATATAGGTTTTACGAGCATGAAAATGTTGTAGTAAAATAATATTAAGGTTTTCATGAGTTTAATGAGTCATGAAAAGAAGGCCAAAATGAACTCGACATTTTTGTAAACATTTAACGAGCATGAAAATATAGCAAAAGGAGCTAGGGATTTTCATTGTTTAACGAGCATGAAAAGAAGGGAAAAATGAATCTTGTTCTAAAGTGATTAGTGGGAAAACGACATGCATCTTGTTCTGAGGCTGAAAAAACCGACCTAATAAAAGTGGAAAGTAGTGGCAAAGAGTTTGGAAATGGAAATCCACTCATCACAGTGGTCTCTCTGAAAGGCAAAGGAGTGTTGTGAGATGGAGGCAAGGCTAATGCAAAGGCAAGAGGTCAAGCATGGCCGCAAGGATGGAAAGTAGAATAAAAGCAAGAATTAGTATGAAAACATCTATCAAGACATTAAGGAACAAGAGTATAGCGACCATAAATCAACATGATAAAAAAGTGTGGGGAACCCGCATAGGGTGATAACTAGAAATAATAGACAAAGAGTGGCACGAGGCGAAAAAAAAATGGCATGGTGGGTACTAAAGAGGATCCGTGAACCTGAAAAAAAATATAGCATGGGCACCAAAACATTAATTTATTGTTATTCTAAGGTTCCCATGGAGGGTAGGATCTACCGCACAAGTTACGTCGTGCAAAAAGACATGGGTAATGCTACAACTTAGAAGGGTGGGCCCTAAGACAAAGTGAAATGATGATGGAAAAGGTCAATAATGCATGAACAAGATTGGTGAATCATATTCCTATATGACAGTTTTAGTGATAGACCTTTTAGCAAGATAAAGTGTTTGTTTGTTTGAAAATGGCGGGGGAATATTCAAAGAATATTCCTTTTTTAATAATGCGCGCGGTGGGTTATAACTTAGGGAACGGTGGATTATGAGGGTTAATAGGGGCGGGGTTAATATTTTACACGAAAAACTTTGGGTTAGGGGCGGGGAAAGGGGGTTTATGGATGTAAAATGAGCGCGGTTGAAATATTTACAGCTGGGACTTGGGGATGAGGGGTAAAACATGGGTTTTTGAGGGTTTTAGGGCTAGGGGAGAGGTTGTTTAGCATGACCAGGTGTCATCTAACCCCTGCTATGACTCGGATGGGCTAAAAACAGCCCCAGATGGACTATTTTTCCCCGGACTTATAAAAATATGGCTATATTGCCAGGGAGGGGATATTTACATAGGGGAGTTATATGTACATAGCTTTAGTAGGGAATGGGAAAACTGATAGGGAGTTATATAATACTGTTAGTGGTTAATATGAAGGTGATCAGCAAGCGCTAAGGTCAGGGACCTTAGGCTAAATTTTGGGGAAAATAACTTGAAAGGAACTGAGATCCTTGAGTGAAGGAGATCTTCACCAAGGTGACTGATATGGATGATGATGAAGCTAAGAGGAATCAAGCAGATCTTGACCTCTTTGGGGAGTTAATAAGTGACTTGGAAATTAGAAGAAGGGGGAAGTTAGTGATGTCCAACTCTAAGCTCCTTTGAATAAAACTGTCTGCACTGATCTGAAAAGATAAAACAGTTTGAAACACAAAATTGATCATCAATCATCATTCTGCAACCACATCTACCTACCCATCCTACTTTCCTAACATTTTTTCTTCTTTTCTGATTTGGGTGCACTTAGACTTGCAAACCCAGAATTACAATTTTTCTTTTGAATGCTTCCTATCTAAATCTACACTTATTTCTGCCAGGGCCCAGATTAGATAGTTGGGTCCCTTTGATTCTCTACCTATCTACAAAATCTGCCAAGGTTAAACTGTTTGGACAGATGCATTCTCTATATTCTACAACAGGAAATTGAAACCTAGGGAGACCAAGATTAGACTGTTTGGACCTCCCTTAAATGAAAATTCTTCAAAACTGGAACAACTCATCAAAATGGGATCTCAGCAGTGGCATTTGGACTAGCACACTCTCACGGTATCTTCTGGAAATATGGAACACTGCAGCTTGCCAAGTATGACATATTTGACATGTAAAAATGTCAATCATGAAAGATGAAACCTGTTGCAACAGGAGGCTAACAGATATCATGTCGCCCTTTTCACACTTGATTTTCCGAAGCGTGTCTTTCAACGCCAGCTTCCTCTGATCGCTTCTGTTCTGATATAGATCTTTCAATGTTTTCCACATCGAAAATGGTGTCTCCTTCCCATGGAGACTCGAGACTATGTGGTCTTGAACTCCCTCCAGAAGGATTCTCCTTGCTCTAGCCACACATTTCTTCCATTCTGCCAATTGAGTAACATAAGTCGGCTTGGAGACTTCTTGATCAATGAAGTCCTTTAGACCGTTATCCTCTAATATTGCTTCCATGTGATCCTTCCAGGCTATATAATTCGAGCTGCCATCAAGGGCATACTCAAGTCTTAAACCGTTGAACGCCATTGGTGAAATTGAGATGTGATAAGAACTCGATTTCTATATTCATGAACCTCAAACTTCGAACTTCTCCCTTCTTATATATGTTCTTCACCTTGATCACCTTTGCTATGATACCATGTAGAAATTCCTAATGTAGATCAACAGATTATGTAATAGACTAAAGCAAAATACAAGATCTACTTCTATAATAAACTTTGTGAAAGCTTAATCAATTTGAGCATGATCAATTGAGAACACATATAACTGAGAATGAGAAATCACACACATAACAAAAAAGAAATAACCCAGGGAAAGCCTCAACCTAAAACCCTAATCTCTGTATTATCATACAAGTGGAAATCTATTCAAGTTACAAAAAGAATCAGCTCTCAAGCTATCTTGCTCTCTCTGCAATCAAACAATATAGCTCTCAAGCTATCTTGCTCTCTCTGCAATCAAACAATATAGCTCACAAACTGAATAGATACTGTATATGTCCTCCTCAGCCCTCCAAGCCTCCTATTTCCTTGCGCGATTTTTCTTGGGTCCAGTGATGCCACATGTGTAAATTGGCCTCATCACACTCACAAAACCTGAAGAAGTAACTACGCAATCCTCAAGGAAAGAATTCCTTCTGCATGCAAGAGATATTCACAATGGAATATTCTAGCAACTGATAGTACATTGTCCCTCCATCTAATCTCAACTGGGTCTCTGTCTGAACTAACATGAATGAGTTATTTATGAGAGAATATTCAGTTATCTAAAGTGCAGCAGTTACATGCATGCATGCATTAACTAACTGAACTCACAATTAATTCAACAAACTATTTGAATCAATCTAATTAGACTTGACTCAGTTAACTGAGCCAACTAATTACAACTCAAATTACAACTCATCCTTATCTCTTTAACTGATGGATATGTTGAGAATGCAACAGGATGATGGAGCTTAGTGGAAAGGAGTCGCCTTCACTAAGTGGGCCCGCAGGTAAATTATGGCGCAAAGTCTATTTTTAGACTATGTCTATTTTTAGACATATGGATCATGGTCTATGAGTTGCAGGATGTTGTTTATGGGTGATTGGTCATGTTGGGAAAAATAGATGGACTTCTATTTTTGGATCACAGCAAGAGCGATCAGAGTATATTTTTAGACTATTAGTCAAAAATAGAAAAGTCAAATATTATTGTCTCATAATAATATTTGGACTATAAACTTTATCTTATCCTCTTGGAGCACTTCAGTTTGAGCTACAGATGTGGCACATGCAGCTGTTAGAAGGAAATACGCTTTTCTTGTGAGTCAGTTGAGCTATTGCATGCAGGACATCAGTTAGAACTCATGCATGTGAGTTCTGTGGAGTTGGATGTGGAGTTGATGGAGTTGTGTTCAGTTTGACTTGGTTAAACTAGTTGTAATTAGTCTAACTGCAAATAGACTAGTGATGAGTGATGTGAATTGATTGATTAAATTAATTCACTAATTATTAACTCATAATGCAACTGAAGAATACATCAGTTAACTCAGTGAATGTACAGTTCAATGGAGACAGGTGTTAGAGGTTGAGATTGCTATCAGTTGTGACTATAGTTGTGCATGAGATCTTGCACAAGCAATGTATTGAGTATGCCCATGATAATTGCCTAGCATATGCCTAGTGAAATAGCCTGTGCTCACGTGATTTCCAGGGTGAGTGATTTTCACATGGTATTGTGTGCAATAGAGGCAGGCAAAGCAGCGGAGAAGATTTGAACCTGTGACTTGTTCGGATCTGAGCTAGTTTTGTGTGTAACAGGTGGAGATAGTGCTGGATACTTGTGAGGAGTATTGTACTATGTAATGTTACATTTTCTCAATCATTAATATACAAATAGTGTGGGGTTTTCAGTTGTAAGCTTTCCCCGGGTTACATACTGTGTTAATGTGTGCATGCTATTGATGTTTCATTGTTTTTGATGCTGCTAAATTAATGATCAACGTAGAGGAGGTTATGTATTATGCATGTATTCCGCAATAGTGTATAATCAGGATAATCTTTCTTGTATATGTGTTTATTATTCAAAATTTCTACATGGTATCAAAGCTGTTGATCATCAGATCTACTATTCAGGAAGTGTTTACATTCTATTTCTTTAGGCAGAGTCTGTAATCGGGCCAGGTAGCCTTTGGATTCATCCTTCCTTTGGAAGGTGAGATATCCGGTAAAAGCCCATATAGTCAATCTCTGTACGAGAAATACTTTGTTCTCACGAATTTGCAGCAGTGTTTTCGAATTTGCAGCAGTGTTTTCTTGGTATCAACGTGGCAATGTCTTTCAACAGATTACGATTGGACTATGCTCTTGAGGGCAGCTCGAACTATATTGCATGGAAGGACAGGATGGAGGCAGTGTTGGATGATAATGGGCTGAATGATTTCATAGAGGCTGATGTCCCAAAGCCTACTGATGTTGTTGATGCTTGGCAAAAGAAGACAGCAAAGTGTCGAAGGATTCTATTAGAGGGCGTAAAGGATCACATTGTGTCCAGCCTGCATAGTAAGGCTTCTCCATAGTAGATGTGGAAAGCATTGACAGATCTATTCCAAAGCAAGAGCGATCAGAGGAAGCTGGCGCTCAAAGATAAACTCAGAAACATCAAATGTGAGAAGGGAGACAGTATGCCCAAGTATCTCACGAAGTTCACTCAGTGCATAGATGAGCTGGGAAGTGTGGGGGTGACTGTCGATGATGAGGACTTGGTGAGCTTGGCTCTCCTTGGTCTTCCAAAGAGTTGGCATTCCTATCAGGACTCTGTCAATGGTCAGGAGAAATTGCCAGGATGGGAGAGACTTTGGTCAAATCTTGTGCAGGAGGAGATCAGGCAGAATACCAGGGACGGATCTTCATCAAAGGGACCTGATGAAGAAAATTGCACTTTGGCTGCCAAAGCAAAGAAGGGGAAGAGTAAGAAAGCTTCTCAGTCTGGTGCGAAAGGCAAGAAGCAGGACATGTCCAAGGTGAAGTGTTTTCACTGTCACCAGCACGGACACTATGCCACTAATTGTCTGCAGAAGAAGAAGAACAAGCAAGCTACTGGATCTGCAGCAGGAGAGGCTCTAGCCTCGCAGTTTGAGCTTGATTTTTCATTGATCGCATGCTTGGTTTCAAGTGTGATGGGATCGATGTGGTTCTTGGACAGTGGTCCGTCTTTTCACATGACAGGAGATCGAGATTTGTTTTCTGATCTGAAGGACAAAGATCTTGGAGTGCACATCGAGATGGGCGATGATGGTAGATACAATGCGACCGATATTGGTACCATTTCCTTTGAGAGGGAGTCTGGTAAACCCTTCGTATTGAAGGAAGTGATGCATGTTCCAGGATTAAAGAAGAATCTTATCTCTGTGGCGATGTTAGAAGACAAGGGATATGATGTTGTTTTCAGCGAGGGAAAGGCCTTCCTGCACAGCAAGACAACTGGAGAAACCCGGAAGATAGGGGTTCGAGTGAAGAACCTTTATCAGTTGCATGTAGATGGAGGTGCAGCAATGGCATGCAAGGCAGAAGGATTGGTGAGCCAAGATGATGGCGAGCTATGGCATAGGAGATTGGGTCACCTTCACCATGGAGACTTGAAGATACTGCAGCAGATCACTACAGGGCTTCCTAAAGGCACTCTTGCGCAGTCAGATCAGTACAAGGGGTGTACTTTGGCAAATTTTGAGAAAGCCACCTTTCACGAGAAGGATAGTCGCGCCACGACGATCCTTGAGAGAATTCACACAGACGTGTGTGGACCTTTCTCAGTAGCTTCGACAGCAAAACATAGGTATTATGTGATTTTTGTTGATGATTTCTCTCATAAGTGCTGGATCTTCTTCATGCAGAAGAAGAGCGAGACATACTCAAAGTTCTGTGAGTTCAAAGCACTGGTCGAGAAGGAGTCGGGGAAGAAGGTGAAGGCTCTTAGGAGCGATAATGGTGGTGAATACATCTTTGGCAAGTTCAAGGATTTTTGCAGTGCACAAGGGATTCGAAGAGAGCTCATAGCTCCCCATAACCCACAGCAGAACGGGGTTGCTGAGTGGAAGAACAGAACAATAGTGGGTGCTGCACGGGCGATGTTGCATGATCAGGGCCTACCCCTTCACTTGTGGGCGGAAGCATGCAATACAGTAGTTTATGTGCAGAATCGTTGTCCTCACAGGATACTTGGCATGAGTACACCCAAGGAGGCTTATTTTGGTAAGAAGCCTGATCTTTCTCATTTGAGGATTTTTGGTGCTAACATTTACATGCATGTGACAAGGGATGCTAGGAAGAAGTTGGAGCCAACCACAAAGGTTGGGATATTTGTGGGGTACACTGATACGCCCCACAGCTATCGTGTGTATTTTCCAGACAATGGTAAGAATGTTGTGCGACGAGATATAAAATTTCAGGAGGAGAAAGCCATGAAGTGTTCGCTTGAGAGGGAGCCACAATTGCATGCAGATGAGGAGCTATTAGTTCCTAAGGATGAGCTTTAGGACGTGGATCAGCCATAGGATGAGGTTCATGGAGTGGAAGAGACCGCTCATGCAGCGCCAACCATCAGAGGGCGAAAGCGCTTGACAGAAGTTGAGCAACTGGCTCAAGATGCAGAGAAAGTTGTAGGACCACCTACAGCTCAACGCAGGCAGAGACAATCACCTGATCAGTACACTAGATACATGGCTCTTGTGAGCAAATGTGTTGTGACTGAGCCATCCTCTTTCGAGGAAGCTGTGGAGGATCCTGCATGGGTAGACGCCATGGTGGAAGAATATGATTCGATTGTCAGAAATAGTGCATGGGAGATTGTTCCTAGACCGGAAGGGAAATCAGTGGTGGGTTCGAGATGGATCTACAAAGTTAAGCAGGCAGCTGACGGGAGTGTGGAGAAGTACAAGGCAAGATTTGTTGCCCGAGGCTTTTCACAGATAGGGGATGATTATGAGGAGACCTTTGCACCTGTCGCAATGTATTCTTCCATACGGACGATTCTTGCTCTCTCAGCACAGATGGGATGGCATATTCATCAGATGGATGTGAAGATTGCGTTCTTCAACAAAGTCATTGAGGAGGAGGTGTACATTGAGCAGCCCGAAGGTTTCGAGATCTTCAGCAGTGAGTCGCATGTGTGCAGGCTCAAGAGAGCATTGTATGGGTTGAAACAAGCACCACGTGCTTGGTACACACGGATAGACAGTTATTTCACCAGACTTGGATTCTCCAAGAGTGAGGCGGATCCTAACCTATACCAGATTGTGGTGGAGGGTAAGTTGCTTATCATTGTACTTTATGTAGATGATTTGATTCTAACGGGTGATGAGTTGTTGATACTTTCATGCAAGGATGATCTTGCTAAGGAGTTTGAGATGAAGGACTTGGGCCTCCTTCATTATTTCCTGGGATTGGAAATTTGGCAGTGCAGTGATGGACTATTTGTTTCTCAGGGTAAGTATGCTCGGGAGATACTGGAGAAGTTCAACATGCATGGCTGCAAGCCTGTTGATACTCCTCTTCCTGGAGGTTGGAGGAAGGAGGATGCCACTTCGGCAGAAGAAGTGGATGCCACTGTTTATCGACAGGTGGTGGGGTCACTTATGTATCTGGTCAATACACGACCCGATATATGTTATGCTATTAACCAACTTTCACAAGCTGTGGTTAAGCCTACCAAGCTCTTCTGGAAGGCGGGCAAGCATGTATTGCGTTATTTGAGAGGCACATTGGGATATGGATTGTGGTACAGACAGGAGGATGAGGTGAAGCTATGTGGCTTCACGGATGCAGATTGGGCAGGGAGCCCAACGGACAAAAAAAGGACACTAGGAGGGGTCTTCAGTATCGGGTCGACAGTAGTTTCTTGGTACAGCAGGAAGCAGAGATCCGTGGCACTCAGTTCAGCAGAGGTCGAGTATATGGCAGCAAGTTTGGCTGCATGTGAGGCTATATGGATGAGGAAGATCCTGGTCGGTTTGTTCAATTCTCACTTGGAGCCTACTGTGATTTACCGTGATAACCAGATTTGCATTAAACTCTCGGCTAATCCTGTATTTCATGATAGATCTAAGCACATTGAGATCAGGTACCATCATATCAAAGATTGTGTGCAGCGGAGAATCATGTTACTTTCATACATTCCAATGGAGGATCAGGATGCTGATATCTTGACAAAGGCGCTCACCAGGAGCAAATTCGAATACCACCGAGGCAGGATAGGGGTTGCTGGTAATCCATATCTTGTTGAGAGGGAGCGTTGAGAATGCAACAAGATGATGGAGCTTAGTGGAAAGGAGTCGCCTTCACTAAGTGGGCCCGCAGGAAAATTATGGCGCAATGTTTATTTTTAGACTATGTCTATTTTTAGACATATGGATCATGGTCTATGAGTTGCAGGATGCTGTTTATGGATGATTGGTCATATTGGGAAAAATAGATGGACTTCTATTTTTGGATCACAGCAAGAGTGATCAGAGTATATTTTTAAACTGCTAGTCAAAAATAGAAAAGTCAAATATTATTGTCTCATAATAATATTTGGACTATAAACTTTATCTTATCCTCTTGGAGCACTTTAGTTTGAGCTACAGATGTGGCACATGCAGCTGTCAGAAGGAAATACGCTTTTCTTGTGAGTCAGTTGAGCTATTGCATGCAGGACATCAGTTAGAACTCATGCATGTGAGTTCTATGGAGTTGGATGTGGAGTTGATGGAGTTGTGTTCAGTTTGACTTGGTTAAACTAGTTGTAATTAGTCTAACTGCAAATAGACTAGTGATGAGTGATGTGAATTAATTGATTAAATTAATTCACTAATTATTAACTCATAATGCAACTGAAGAATACATCAGTTAACTCAGTGCATGTACAGTTCAATGGAGACAGGTGTTAGAGGTTGAGATTGCTATCAGTTGTGACTATAGTTGTGCATGAGATCTTGCACAAGCAATGTATTGAGTATGCCCATGATAATTGCCCAGCATATGCCAAGTGAAATAGCCTGTGCTCACGTGATTTCCAGGGTGAGTGATTTTCACATGGTATTGTGTGCAATAGAGGCAAGATTTGAACCTGTGACTTGTTCAGATCTGAGCTAGTTTTGTTTGTAACAGGTAGAGATAGTGCTGGATACTTGTGAGGAGTATTGTACTATGTAATGTTACATGTTCTCAATCATTAATATACAGATAGTATGGGGTTTTCAGCTGTAAGCTTTCCCTGGGTTACATACTATGTTAATGTGTGCATGCTATTGATTTTTCATTGTTTTTTACGCTGCTAAATTGATGATCAACATAGAGGAGGTTATGTATTATGCATGTATTCCGCAATAGTGTATAATCGTGATAATCTCTGTTGAATATGTGTTTATTATTCAAAATTTCTACAGGATAAATTCCTCAATTAATGGAGAAACTGTTGCATGTCCCCACATAGACTTCATGTTTGATTTTCTACAACTAATTAACTCATGGTGAATTAATTAATTATTTTACAAACAGCTACTAAGATCAAATTCGAATATTTACTTCCCTATTTTAGTTCAAGGACTAACTAAAATAGGAAGGTATCCCGAAATGCTATTTATAGCAGTACTAAAATTAGCACTTCTAGCACTTCTATATTTAGCATATTTAGCATTTCTTGTTGCTATTTTCAACATTTAGCTAGTGGGGTTGAGGAAGGAGGTCCTCCAGAGTCCTTGTTTCACTTGGTAACTAGTGTTTTAGTCCCTTGAATGAGCATCCACCTTAGACTTTGGAATCTGGCTTCGGGGTGGTAGTGGCAACTACAAGTAAGTGTGGTTTGGTTGGAGATTCCTTATTCTAGACTAAGTTGCTTTGCAAGTTCAAAAACAAGTATTTGTGTATTCTTATTTACCTTTTAATGAACCATGTTGTGTTGTTGTTGGTAATGGTTCTCATTGGTTGGAGATTCCTTATCCTAGACTAAGTTGCTCTACAAGTTCAAAAACAAGTATTTGTGTATTCTTATTTACCTTTTAATGAACCATGTTGTGTTGTCGTTGGTAATGGTTCCTGCATTTGTGTTGTTAATGCTTACATATGTGGTGTATCTTTATGGGGATGTTCCTTATCCTAGACTAAGTTGCTCTGCAAGCTCAAAAACAAGTATTTGTGTATTCTTATTTACCTTTTAATGAACCATGTTGTGTTGTTGTTGCAAGTTCAAAAACAAGTATTTGTGTATTCTTATTTACCTTTTAATGAACCATGTTGTGTTGTTGTCGGTAATGATTCTGGATTGAGGGACTGCATTTGTGTTGTTAATGCTTACATATGTGGTGTATCTTTATGGGGATGTCACTGATATGATATATGTTCTGATTATATATATGTATGTGTTGAATTTGAAAAGAAAAAATTTGTGAGATAATTTGTTGATGTTATATGTATGTGTTGAATCTGAAAAGAAAATTTTTGTGAGATAATTTGTTGATGTTATATGTATGTGTTGAATTTGAAAAGAAAAATTTTGTGAGATAATTTGTTGATGTTAAATGCAGAGGATTTGATGCATAAATTTGCAAATGAACACCTATTTACTGGGAAGTCGGGCAACACACCTTGTAAAAGGATGCAGTAGCCACAGAGAGGAGATCCTGTGAAAAAGTGAGATTCAAGCGCTCACGAGTTGTGTGAAAAAGTGAGATTCAAGCGCTCACGAGTTGGGTTGACTGCACTGACTTTGAAAAAGTGAGATTCAAGCACTCATGAGTTGGGTTGACTGGGTTGACTACACTGACTTCAAAGAGGTCGAAAGTTGGGGGTCGAGTGTGAAAAAGTGAGATTCTGAGAACAGATCTTGTAAGTTGAATATATTTAAAACTTTGAGAGTGGCTAGAACTCACAAGTTGACTTTGAAGTGGTCGAAAGCCTGAGAAGATCTTGTAAGTTGAATATATTTAAACTTCGAGCTCGAGTGGAGTGTGAAAAAGTGAGATTCTGAGAACAGATCTTGTAAGTTGAATATATTTAAAACTTTGAGAGTGGCTAGAACTCACAAGTTGACTTGAAGTGGTCCTGAGAAGATCTTGTAAGTTGAATATATTTAAACTTCGAGCTCGAGTGGCTAAAATGTCAGTTGACAACAATGGTTTGACCGAGAAATTAGTAAGATATTTAAACTTTGAGCTTGAGTGGATAGAATGTTAGAATGTTAGTTGACAACAACACAAATTCTCATTCTCTAATAATTTGAGCTTGAGTGGCTAGAATGTTAGTTGACAACAACAGAGTTGATGGAGAAATTAATTCTCAGGTTGTGTTTTTTCTCAAGTTGTGTTTTAATTTATTTAATAATTTTTCCAAGAAAATATTTTAATTAATTTAGTAATTTTTCCAAGAAATCAACATAGAAAATAATATTAATAATATAATATAATGTTATTATATAAAGTAGATAGTAAAATTATAAAATGAACTTAAAAAAATATTATTTTAATTAATTTAGTAATTTTCCCAAGAAATAACCACATAAGTTTAAAATTCAACATAGAAAATAATATTAATAAATAAATTCAAAGTTGTTTATTTCCATATTTATATAATAATATAATATAATATTATTATATAAAGTAGATAGTAAAATTGTAAAATGAACTTAAAAAAATATATGCATAAAATTATAGATGTCCATACTTGTGAGATAGTAAAATTTGAAATTTACTTTCAAAATTTATGATTAAGTAAATGAGTTTTAAAATATAATTAAAAATAAAGTAAATGAGTTTTAAAATATAATTAAAATTTTTATTTTTATTAGATATAAAAAATGTAAAATGTAAAAGGGAAAATAAGAACATAACATAAAAATATAAATTCAAAATTGTATATATAAATAGCTTTTATATTTTACATTTTGTTAAATACTAAATATTGAAATGTAACTCTATAATTCATTTTTATTAAACAATAAAAGTTAAACGTAAAATGAAAAATAAAATTAATTATAAATGTCTCTATTTTTTTAATAGTAATTTGGAAATATAATTTTGAAATCTATCTTCATTAAATAAAAACTATTGAAAATATGAGATAGAATATAAAATTAATTAAAAATCTTGTGTATGTATTAAATTATACATATCCATATTTGTGAAATAGTAAATTTTGAAGCTTAATTTTAAAAATTTATAGTTTCACTAAACATAAATTTTAAAATGTAAAGTGGGAAAGAACAACACAACATTGGTTTTGAAAGAGTAGAAAAACATTAAAAAAATTAATGTAAATTGGAAAATAACAACACATCATAAATATATAGATTCCAAGTTGTAATTACAACACATTAACTTTTGAAATATTATATTAATTTTGTCTTTATTTAAGATACAAATGTTAAAATATGAACGGTATCAAATTATCCATGTTCATTGTGAAACAACAGATTTTGAAATGTAATTGTAAAACTTATTTTTATTAAACATAGAAGTTTTAAAATATCAAGTGGAAAATAACAACAAAACATCAATAGAGTTTTAAAATATGAAGTGCATCTTAAATTAATTATAAAAAATTGGATATGCATCAAATTATCCATGTTCATTGTGAGGCAACAAAGTTTGAAATGTAATTGTAGAATTTATTTTTATTAAATATGGATATTTTAAAATGTAAAATGGAAAATAACAACAAAACAACAATTAATAAATGATAAGTATATATTTTTGCAAAATAATAAATATTGAAATATAATTCTAAAATTTATCTTTGTTGAACATTAAATTCTTAAAATGTAAATTAGATTAAATTGAATTTGAAAAATTATAGGTGAACCAGTAAACTTTGAAATATATTTGTTAAATAATAAATTTTGAAAAGCAATTCTAAAAAAAAATCAAAATATGAAATAAATTAAAAAAATAAATTGAAATAGATTATGAATATAATTAGAAGAATAAAGTATGCATTCAATTATAGATGTCCAATAAACCTTGAAATGTAATAAAAAAAATTATATTTATTAAACATATTTTTTTTTTTTAATTTTATAGAGAAAAAAACAAAAAAATATTAATATATAATTATACAGCTTGAGTGGGCCTAATGGTTAAGAGCATGTGTTTCCTCCTAAGAGATCACAGGTTCAAAACCAAAGGGGTAGAATATGTATGCCTTCGTAGACTTAGCAATGAAATCCCTACACAGAGGTGGGTTCCTTGTCCCACAAACAATGGGGTCTCATACACCAATTTGGTGTCTAGCTTGGCTATAACCTTAAAAATAGATATTATTATGATTATTATTATTACAAAATTGCTTATCTCCATATTTATAAAATTTTAAATGTTAAAAAAGTATCTTTATAATAAAATTATCATTTCAGGCCATTCTGCCATTCTGCAGCGAAAATTGGAAACCCCATTATGTAAAATACAATACAAGACAGTCCATCAAAAACCACTCTCTGCTGAAGCTATTTAACCAGTATTTGAATTCACAAATAATATTCCATTACACCAACACAAACATTCAGAACCATCCGGAACCAATCAACCATTCTGCAGTGAAAATTGGAAACCCCATTCTGTAAAATACAATACAAGAAGCTTTGAAGTTGCTCTGGAAGTTACTGCTATTACACTCTTGTACAGTATATCAAGAACTACTCGCTGTTGAATAATATTCCATTACAACAACACAAACATCCAGAACCAATCAGCCATTTTGCAAAATATAATACAAGAAGCTTTGAAGCTACAACTGTTACACTCTTCTACAGTCCATCAAGAACTACTCTCTGCTGAAGCTATTTAACCAGTATTTGAATTCACAAATAATATTCCATCACAACAACACAAACATCCAAAACCATCGGGAACCAATCAGCGATTCTGCAGTGAAAATTGGAAACCCCAATCAGCAATTCTGTAAAATACAATACAAAAAGCTTTGAAGCTGCTACTGTTACACTCTTCTACAGTATTCTGTAAAATACAATACAAAAAGCTTTGAAGTTCTTCTACAGTATTCTGTAAAATACAATACATTGAAGCTGCTACTGTTACACTCTTCTACAGTATTCTGTAAGATACAATACAAAAAGCTTTGAAGTTCTTCTACAGTATTCTGTAAAATACAATACAAAAAGCTTTGAAGCTGCTACTGCTACACTCTTCTACAGTTTAATACAACAACACAAACATCCGGAACCAATCAGCGATTTTGTAAAATACAATACAAGAAGCCTTGAAGCTATAGCTGTTACACTCTTCTACAGTCCATCAAGAACTATTCTCTTCTACAGTCTACCAAGAACTACTCTCTTCCGAAGCTATTTAACCAGTATTTGAATTCACAAATAATATTCCATTACAACAACACAAACATCCAAAACCATCCGGAGCAAATCAGCTGTAGTGAAAATTGGAAACCCCATTTTGTAAAATACAATACAAGAAGCTTTGAAAGCTACAACTGTTACACTCTTTTACAGTCCATCAAGAACTACTCTCTGCTGAAGCTATTTAACGAGTACTTGAATTCACAAATAATATTCCATTACAACAACACAAACATCCAGAACCATCTGAAACCAATCAGCGATTCTGCAGTGAAAATTGGAAACCCCATTCTGTAAAATACAATACAAGAAGCTTTGAAACTACAACTGTTACACTTTGAAACAGTCCATCAAAAACTAGAACTACAGCCCATGAAGAACTAGAACTACTCTCTGCTGAAGCGATTTAACCAGCGTTTGAATTCACAAATAATACAAATGTCAAAATGACACCATACCAAGCAAAAAAAACATATAAAATATTTGATAGTCACTGGAAATGATCCATTAATCCCTTTTCAATCTTGAAGACTGAGTACCAGCGGCCGAGAAGAAACCACCAAATGATCAAGAACGCGATATCCACCATTTTGATTTCCACTTCTCCATGCCTATGAAATTTTCAAATTAATAACTCGTAACTGACCAGTTATCGAATTAAATGCCTGTGAAATTTTTAAATTAATAACTCGTAACTGACCGAACTATTTAGTAACTGATTTACACTGGAATGAATCATTTAGTAACCGATTTATACTGGAATGAATGTAATGACGCAAGTTATCTTAAATATAAAATCCAAAATCCGTTTTCTTCGTTTTTGTTTCCATAGATATAGCAATATCCTTGCACATTCCCTGTTATTTAAAATTTCATTTACTCAACAAAATCAGTGTAAATGACGTGGCACCATCCTGAAACTTGCTTCGCAAGAAACAGCCCACACACACTAAATATAGATGTGATAAAGCAGCGGGTTATGATGTACCTTTTCGTTACTGCGGTGACACTGGACTCCACTACTGGTCGCCATTCTTGAATAAATGGCTACTGCAAACCAAAATTTACCTGAAAAATAAACAAACGTATCCTTCACTCTGGAATATTGTCTATTTGTCAGAAACTGTGGGATGCTCACACATTTTACATTCCATTCCACTGGATCCAGCTATCACCCGCCCCTCTGTATCTCCCCCGGCTCAGAAAATTTCTGGGTTACTGGCATACAGACGATTCGCCGCGTAAATTTTTTCAACGCCCACAATGAATACAAAATTTATGGAATTATTCCATCTATAAATTCCATTAACCAGAAGCCCTTTTCATCCACACCCACAGTTTCTTGAATCTCTCATTTTGATTTCAATGGCGAAGCTTGTGATCGCGCTGATGTTATCAGTGGCAGCTTTAGTATTTGTCGCTGTTCCTCCACTGGGAGCGAATGCAGCGACAGTTTTATGGCCAAAGGACTATGTTCTTTCCAACAACCCGGCCTTACAGCAACGGGAAGCCATGGAAGGAACCTTCAGAGTAGCAGTGGACAGTCAGGGCAAGACAATTGCAGGGGAAAATTACGCCTTGGGATTTTTGGATCACAATAACTCTGGCAAATTTACTCTGTCCATCGTCTTCAGCCCGTTTTCCTCTTCCCCCAAGGGCACCGAGTTCTGGAGCGCAAATCGAAACAAGCCTGTCGGAGAAAAGGCCATGCTCGCGCGCACTGGTAAGGCCGGAATTTTGGTCCTCCTGGACTCAGACGGCACCCAAGTTTGGTCCTCCGGTAATTCAGTAGAATCTATGGAATTATTCGAGAATGGCAACTGGAATCTTTACAATACGACGAATGTGAATGCCAGAATCTGGCTTCTTACACTGTCTGGTACAGTTGGCAGCATCCCACCAATACGCTGACGATCGGGCAAATTCTTCGAACTGGGCAGAAGCTGGTGAGCAATGCCTCGCCCACCAATCCCTCAGAAGGGGATTTTTCGCTGGTGGCAGAGAAAGGGGGCGTGGTGCTTTATAAAGATAATTTGCCTTATTGGGTTTGGGGTTTCCCGGGTCTCAGCTATGAATTCATAAAAAATCCCTGCATTAATTCTGGAACTCTAATTGCTCAAGTTGTGTACGCCGGAAATCTGTTTGGTCTGGACAACATAGGAAGCGCATCGGCAACAGGCAGCTCTGGGAACACGAATCTTTCATGCTCACCCACTTCTTTGTCTGATACTCTGCCTTTCGGTACCTTCAGGTCGGGGGATCAATCCTCGCTAAGGTTTGTGAGATTGGACTCTGACGGGAACCTGAGAGCGTATCTGGCGCTGCCGATGAGAGGGATTCTTGGAGGCGATCCTCTGGTCTGGACAGTGGATTACGAGCTCTTCCCGTCGTGTTTCAACTGCAGCCTGCCGTCCGTCTGCGGGGCATATGGCATTTGCTCCAATGGTCAGTGCAGTTGCCCAGCGCCCGCCGTGTTTCAAATGAAGGAACAGTTTCAGCCGGACGCGGGTTGCTTGCCTCGGCTTCCCCTGAATTTGAATTGCAGAGGGAAGCAAGAAATGGTGGAAGTGGGAGGTGTGGATTATTACCCGACTAAGTTCCTCGTCGACCATAAAACATCTACTTCTTCTGCTTCTTGTAAGGCTCTGTGTCTCTCCAACTGCTCCTGCGTCGCGGCCTTTTTCGGTTCTGGTTCGGCTTCCAGCAGCTGCTTCTTGGCTTTCAACCGTCTGGACAGCCTGCAGGTCGTGACGGATCTGAACCGTAGGGTACTCCACACCGCTTTCCTCAAAGTACAGGAGGACTGAGAGTGAATGAGTTGTCTTTTAGCGCGCTGTGCACTGTACATTCAAAATAACACGGACTGAATCTTGTATCAGTTTACTGTTCTCTCATTTTGGTATGAGCGAGATTTGAACACACGACCTAAAATAAAAATTTTTATTAAACTTTATTTATATATTGGAGTTTTTTTTTTTTTTGGGTATAAAATCTAATTTTCATAATAATAACTTGTATACATAATATTAAAAAAAATATATATTATTTTAATGGATTTTTTAACGGCATAAATATTTTACAGATATAATTATATTTTAGTTTCATTATTTATATTTTTTTAAGTAAATGAGATTTCATTTCTATGAAATATTTCAAAATATTAAAAAATGATAGTTTTAATTTTTATGAAATATTTTAAAATAGTTTTAATAATTAGGCCGATAGGCCTTCCTTTGAAAGACCTTTTTCGTCGTCCTTTTGTTTGTGAGACTGGCACTTGGCATCCACATTCAGCGGGAAATTGTTCAAGTGTTTCTGTTAGCAGTTAAGTGGAAAAACGCAAAACGCAGACTCGGATTTCATAGATCCTGTATGGCTGATAGGTAAGCCCACCAGATAACCATGTACTCCATAAATATTGCAGATAACTATGCCCTCATTAATTCAAACTAATGACATGGAGGCTTATCCCGACAAATATGGCATGCCTGACTTCGCAAGGCCTTCACCGCATTCGATTATCAGTGTTTCAAGGGAAGTGGGATATAAATTCAGGAACCATATCTGCCTTCACCACCAACGCAAGAAGGAAGCCTTTGTTTGTTCTGCATAATACTACCATAGCGAGAGAAGACCATTTGCGCAGAAAGGAAAATGGCGAGCTCTACTGCAGGCCAGATTATCAAATGCAAAGGTAATTACTCCAGTTGAGTTCAGTTCAGTGCAAAGAGTCATGGCCACATTCTATTTATTTCATGTATATCATTTCAGGGCAAAATTGAATTTCAGGGTTAAGTTGGATTTATGCAAACTGTATGTGTGCTTCTTGAAATCTGATATATTTTGATATTTGTATATCTGTTGCAGCTGCTGTTGCCTGGGCAGCAGGGGAGCCTCTGAAGATTGAAGAAGTGGAGATGGCTCCCCCACAGGCAATGGAAGTCAGAATTAAAATTCATTATACTGCCTTGTGTCATACAGACGTTTATTTCTGGGAAGCAAAGGTATGCTTTGAAAAATTATTGGAACTAAATTTATTAAACATCAATAAAAATTAAAGTCTGGATATGTGGCATTCCCCTGCACTGTATGATACATTAGCTTCCTCTTTATACAATTAAGTCACTACAAACATTGATTATTACATATTTTCAACAGTGAAATTAAATTACTGATACTCATACTGCTTTCTGTTGCAGGGCCAAACCCCTCTCTTTCCCCGCATTTTGGGACATGAAGCAGCTCGGTATGCACTCTGTTTTTTATTCAAAATAAATTAATTAGTTATACTAGTAGGCATGTAGAATTTCAGAAGGGAAAAAGAGACAGAAACTTTGTGATTTATTGTTCACTAACTATAGGTTGGTTGACACAGGGTTGTTGAGAGTGTTGGAGAAGGGGTGACTGACCTCAAGGAGGGTGACACTGTGCTTCCTGTATTTACTGGAGAATGTGGAGAATGCAGACACTGCAAGTCAGAGGAGAGCAACATGTGTGATCTTCTGAGAATTAACACTGAGAGAGGGGTTATGATAAATGATGGAAAAACAAGGTTTTCAAAAGATGGGAAACCGATTTACCATTTCCTTGGTACATCGACTTTCAGCGAGTACACTGTTGCTCATGCCGGTTGTGTTGCCAAAATTAATCCAGAGGCCCCTCTTGACAAAGTCTGTGTTCTGAGTTGTGGTGCCTCAACAGGTAACTACTTCATGCGAACTTCTTAATGTACTTGGTTGATGATTGTGAAACCCATGATCGTTTCCTAGATTAGAAATGTCATGCAAACTTCATTTTGCTGTGGATTCAGGGATGGGTGCGGCTTTGAATGTAGCCAAACCCAAGAAGGGTTCAACAGTAGCAGTATTTGGCCTTGGGGCTGTTGGGCTTGGTGTAAGTACTAACGAAAAGTGTACTCTCTTTATGTTCGTGTCAATACTCTTATTTTACAGTCATTAATGGATTATGATGATTATTTAACAGTTCAGCACTGTTCCTGAATATTTTGGGACCAATATCATGAGTGTACCCTTTAGTTTTCTGTTACGCATCTTGTTTGGGTTAATCTATGCAGGCTGCTGAAGGGGCAAGAATTGCAGGAGCTTCTCGAATAATTGGAATCGATTTAAACAGTGAAAGATTTGAAAAAGGTTGAAAATTGACCATTTCCACCATTTGTTAATCAGTGTATATATGTTAAATTGCCCATTTCCGTCATTTGTGAGTCAGTGTGTATATGTTTGACTGAAGAATTGCCTTTCCTTTCTTATTTTTTTGATCCTTTTACAGCAAAACTCTTTGGTGTAACGGAATTTATTAACCCACTGGACCACGCCAAGCCTGTTCAAGAGGTCACTTAGTTTATATTAATTAACTTTTAAAGCTGAAGACAGTTTTACCTGTGCAGCAGTGGGAACTAAGTTACTAACACATCAATGCCTTGCTCACTACCATTTGCAAGTAAAGTTCCAGAAACAACTGCCATTGAGGCAGTGTCACATGTGCTTATACTTCTCATACAAGCCTTCTTACAGAAATGCTCTTTGGCTTCACCAACCAGTCCACATACGGTGGATGCACCTTGGCAACAACAGTTTTTAACTATATCAGAGAAATTAGCTTCAGCAGAAAAAGTGTAGCAGGAGGTGGCAGATGAGGCCCACTTATTAACAACCTTGTACATTTCTCTTGCCCTTATTTGTTGCAATATTTCTAGCATAATCGGATCACTACATGAGTATTTGACCCAACTTTTAGCACATCCTCTGACGCAGTGACTGCCATCACTCTAAAATTGCAGGAGGAATGTTAACTATGATATGTGACTTGTGCCTATCATCTGCACAACTCACTTCTCAAATAGTGGTCATACTGTAGCAAATTTGTTGTTGAACTTCTCCTCAGAGAAAATTTACATTATCATAGGCTCAGTAAACCTCTGATCTTATTTACAATCAAATATCCCCACTTAGAAGTTGTCAGTACTCATCAATTGTCTTACAGTTGAGGAAGTTTCTTCTTGATTTGATTTTCATTTGATCCAAGTTGTACCACTTGCCAACCAAGGGCAATGCCGCAATTGTCCTCTGAGCCCATTCTTATAAAGTTGCACAGTTTCCTATTTGGTTACCTATTCTTTGCACTACAGAACTATGTCTTCTTCCACTGCTGTGCCAAAATTAAGACATTCTACAGAAAATGATGTGATGGACTCCTCTTCATCTTCATCAAGGATGGATGTCTTGTAGAGCTTCAAGCAAAGCTATAGACTGAGGCGAACGCTAGATCAATCCCAATGCACGATGGCAAATCCAACTTAAATGCCTTCTCTCAAATCTGGTGGATGATTCTCTGTGGAGTATGGACCCTATCACAGAGTTTTATGCTTTCCCTCTTTCTTTTTTAAGCACTATTTCTGAAGATACACTAATGCTTTGTCTCCTACATGTGATGAAATGAATCCCAATGCACGATGGCAAATCCAGCTTAAATGCCTCCTCTCAAATCTGTTGGATGATACTCTATGGAGTATGGACCATATCACAGAGTTTTATGCTTTCTCTCTTCATTCTTTAAGCACTATTTCTAAAGATACACTAATGCTTTGTCTCCTACATGTGATGAATGGTCTCATGCCACCACAGTGCTTGAGTGTATTAATGAAGTTTCCACACAGCTCCAAATGGTCTATTTCTAAAGAATTATAATTGGAAATGAAAGTTGATAAACGACATATTCAGCCCAAAGACTATTAAGCTTATTCAAGATAATAAGCTGCTGTGCAAAGGTGTTTACAGAGTTGTTGCACTTGGTACATAAAATGACAAATCGAGCCAGAGCTTTTACACCAGGTAAGGCTCACCATGTGTTAGTGCTCAAAGAAGAGCATGATAATATAAGAGGGGACTGTTACCCACAATAGTGCCTTGCGCAAAATTGGGGTAACCAGGAGGGCTATCCCCGTAAATAAAAAATAGTGATAACAGTCAGAAGTTTGCAAGCAATGTGTACCTGTGACAGTGTTTGCAGAACTGATCAGTAAAAAAAAATATAACGCTTTTGCACTCCATAACTATGGTGATGAAGGTATGAAGAAGTCCTTGAGGAGGTTTGATACGCATTACCTTGTTTATGCAACCCAGAAACAGCTGCGTGAGATGAGCAGTGTATCTGTAATCATGAGCACCATTAAGGGATGAGTATTCAGGTCAGAAATTTTGCATTAATATGCTGTGTTAAATCCAACGGAATTGGTTTGGATGAGATCTGTATCTACTGCCCAGAACACTACCATCAAACTTGACTATCTCATCAATAAACTGTTTTCCTCCATTTGAATGTTGCCAAAGTGTCTTGATTGCTTGATCCCTATCAGGTGGAGCATTGTCTCTGCCAGGCAATCGAATGAACTTACATAGCCTTCTTCAAGAGCAGTTCCACCATCCAAACTTAAGTTCCAGTCAACGTCTCATCATCAAATGCCAAGCTTACTGTCCACATACACCTTTGACATCAATGCTGAAATCACCAACACGTCTCTTTCTCTTCAAGTTTTCTTTCATGCAGTCAATGTCAGATCTGGCAGTCACATACACCTTTGACATCAATGCTGAAATCACCAACACGTCTCTTTCTCTTCAAGTTTTCTTTCATGCAGTCAATGTCAGATCTGGCAGGTTTGCTTAAGTGCTCGAGACAATTTATTTATCTCTCTTTTTCCAGTTAGTTCTACTTATTACAGGAGAGATCGGACTAGACTATGTTGAACAAGTGCACAAGAATATTACATGTTAAAGGCAGATCCCTGGCATATCTCTTTGGAGCAGAAGAAGCCCCGTCTCCTAGCTTTTAACTTCCTTGAGGAAATTATCCAATTCACCTCTTCAAGGGACATCAACAAACAGCTATCAAGGATCATATAAAAGGGTCCCACTGCAGTGAATTGTTCTTCAAAGGACTCCCTTCTGCAGGTTATGGGCAATGAATCAGTTGTTGGTGACAACGAACAGGTACTGCCTCACAGTATAAATTTTACTTATTTTTTGTACATTGTCTTCAGATTCAGATCATAGATACTGTATGTACTTGTGTACCAGATGTAAGTCCCATCCTCTAGATCAATTATAATCATGCATGGGTGTTCACGTAATATCCTTCATTCTCTTTAATCATTTATGAATGGTTTGTGGTGCATTTGATTGCCCTTCATCCTCTTTTTGATGCAGGCATTGTCCAAGAGTTCCCTAAATTTTGGTGTGCATTCACTCACCATGAAACTTGGGACTTTTTTCACATCCTCCGAGGCACTGTGCAGCACTACGCTTGTTTCCATATTTACTTTAGTTCCTTTGAAAGTCAGAAATTATAATCATATTGCCTTCGTCACTACTTACCTTTATATATGCTTGACTATCTATAGAACTTTCTTCCTTTCACTAATTCTATCGGCCTCTCTTTGTACCTTTTGGGACAATTGCTAGTAACTATGATGATGATAATGGTGATGGTTAACGTCCGCTGCGACTAAATAATGGTCTATCGGACCTAAAGAAACAAATTATCTATTTTGATTTAAGATTTTATTCCTATGCTCAAAAAGTTTGGAGAGAAGCCTCCCGAGCTCACTATAATTTTGACATTGTAAAAGGCTAGGAAGGTCAGTGTTGTAACAAAGATTGTGAAACTGAGATCTAATGTGGTTATACGCGGGGCACTCTAAGAGGAAGTGGTTTTCATCCTCGATGTTCCTATTCTCACATATATGGCAGATCCTTTCCGTCCATGGCGTTTTAGGAACTACCCAACGACCTGTTTCACTATGGAGCTCATGAGAATTCGTTCTAATCTTTGCTATATTAATTTTCTTCTTTGAGCTAGTTAAAATAGAGAGATACTTTTGATCTTCTAGGGTGGGGTTGATGACCTTCTTATAATAACTTAATTTTCTTTTAGCCGCTAAGTCTTTCTCACACCACATTTTTTCTTTGAACTTAGAAGTAACAATATCTTTAATGTTATTTATGTTTTGCAATGCATCATTTTCGTTGACCTCCCAATAGTTTAACCAGGCCCTTGTGTCTTTATGCCACCCTCGATTGAGCCTTAGGTGGTTTTGGCTAGAATTTAAAGCTAGCTTAGGAAGTCTATGATCGTCTATCTTACTGATTTTGTGCTTGTACAACAGAAATCTAAGCATAGCTAGGCTCTCAATAGGGGAAAGACCTGCTTCTATAAGGAGAATAGGATAGGGTGTATTACTTTTAATTTTCAGGTTATAAGTTATAAAACGCTTCTGGATTTGCTCAATCTTTCTCCATGATTCTCTGGAGATGCTGCAACCCCAAACCTCACAGCCATATAAGATAACAGGAGTGACTAAAGTTTCAAAGAGGAACTTCTTTTTATCCCACATTACAAGGTTTGCTATTTTACAATTATTTTCAAGATCAAAGTAAGATTTCCACCCCCCATTAATCATTTTCTCAATGCTATGGTTCCAGTTGAGCTTGTGATGAATATCAATTCCTAGGTACTTGTAAGAATACACTTCCTCCAAGTTATTATTGTCATACATAAAATTAGCGTAAGTGTCCTTCTTGGATTTGATAATCATAACTTTTGTTTTGTCAGTGTTAACAGTCATACCCATGGTAGAGCAGAAATCCTTAAGAAGTCTGAGTTGCTTATTAAGATCAGATGGGCACCTTGTCAAAAGAACAATATCGTCAGCATAAAGAAGAAGGATGACGACTATCCCAGCTAAGATCGTGCCATCACATCCTGCTTCCTCTAAATAGCCTTCGAGCTTATCGATGTAAATGCCAAATAGGGTAGGGAGAGGGGGCAACCTTGTTTAACTCCGATGTTACACTTAATATCTTTCGACCACCCTTCATTGCTCTTTAGCTTGGCAATTACATTCTCGTATAACCTTATAGCGGCAGCTCTCAACTCGAGAGGAACCTTTAGCTCTTCTAATCTATTCCAAAGGTTGTATCTAGGAACCGTATCGAAAGCCTTTCTGAAGTCCACAAAGCAACAAAATAAATTGGATTTATCATTACGACATTCCTCCGCAATGATCCTAAGCATAACAAGGTGCTCTGTTGTTGAGTGATGCCTTCTGAAACCTGCTTGGCCTTTAGCCCGCTTACCTTCACTTTCAAGCCATATGCTTAACTTCTTTTCCAAAATACTACCATATAACTTGGCTAAGAGAGGGCTGATCATAATTGTTCGATAATTAGAGGGGTTATTTGTATCCCCACTTTTAAAAATAGGGATAATGAGGCTCTCAGACTTCTTAAGGATAGTTCGGAGGTAAAGATTTATTTTTAAAAAGTTATGTTATTTTATTTTTTAATTAATTAATTTATTAAAGACAATGTTATAAGAATATGAGTTATGATTTTTGGACATATGGTATTAGTAAGTCATGGTATTGATATGGTACATAGTATTGAAACGAAAGTTATTTGCATGTTAAGAATTTTCATAGTAAAATAGAAGTGAATTTTCATAGTTAAGAATCTTGCTACATGTTTTTTTAAATATATATATTTAACCCACATGCTAATTTATTATTTTTTTATAATTATTATTAATAATAATAAAGTTTTCATTTAGTTAATTTTTTTTTTTTTAAACGTTGGTAATGTGAGATATATCATGAACTATGAGGCTTTGCTCAATTGGTCATGTTTTGTTGTTAAAGTGCATCATAGGTTCAATTCACTCTTGGGTCAAGTCAAGCTTCTCATTAATAAAAACTGAAATGTATCATGAGATAATGACATAATGTTTTATTATGTATATCAACATTTGTTAACCATTTATTTTTATATAACTATCTTAATTTTATATCACATATAAAATTTCTAAAATAATATGTGATTAATATTATTTTTTAATTTTTTAATTTATTATTATTAAAAAAAAAAAAATTATTTTTTTATAACTGACATATTTTATATATGCATAGTATAACTAATTTTAGTGATTAAGCTTTTTAAGTAGTTATTTTTCAATATAGTTTAGAAAATTAATTTAATTAATTATTGTTAATTGTGTTACTCTCCGTAAATTCTGAGTAATATGAATTTGATTTTATTATAATATCTATTAACATTTTTATTTAGCATTTATTTTATAGTTACCTTAATTTTATATCATATATAAAATCTCTAGAGTAATATTTGTGATTAATAATGATTTTTGTTATAAAATTAATAATATTTTTTTATAATTTTTAATAATTGACATTTTATATATATCTACTATAACTAGTTTTAATGATTCAATTTTTTAAGCATTGGTTTCTCAATATAGTTTGGAAAATTAATTTACTTATTGTTATTTTTGTTACTAGCTCTCTATAAATTCTTAGTAATAATAATTTGATTTTGTGTAATGAACCATTAAGTTTAAGGGAAAATAGTTATCCACTCCACCCACAATTAAATCAAACACTTATATTGTGAAATTTAGATCATAAAATAACAATTCGTTTTTTTATAGCTCTAAAATATTTCCATGTGATTTACATGTTTAAAAATGTTAAATTCAAATCATTTTAAAAAATTGTTATGAGATGATATTACTTATCACTCACATATTAGTAATTTATGAATTAGCAACATATCCTCGGGAGATTTGAAATTGAGTGGAACATCCCATTGTGCCAACCACTCCATCCTTCCTAGGATTTGACACTGAGTGGAACATCCCATTGTGACAACCACTCCATCCTCCCCAAAGAAACTACACACATTTTAATTTAAATATTTTGTATATTATTAGGGAGTTCTCCATATTACATTGAGTAGATTAGTATAAATTTATGTTAAACTCATATTTTATTTTTAATATTTTTTTTTCTCTGTAAAAACTAATTCTATTAAGAGGAAATATTGTACAATAAGAAGTTACATCCAAGAGAGGCAAGAACACAGGCTGCCGGTAAGGATATGCTATCCACCTCGGCCCCTAAACGAAGAAGAGAAGAGAGCTGAACTGAGCAAGGGAGAAACAAGAAGAACAGAAGAGCGAGAACAAAACAGAGGATTCTACCCAACATGTGTAGAATCAACTATTCGGCATTTTTTCCCTTTCTTTTTCCCAACTTTGACCCAATCAGGGGGAGACTGATGAACCGGCATGATTTGCAAACTGAGCTGAGCTGTCGGGGAAGGCTCCTTGTCTGAATCCGAGGTGGAGGATTCATGAATTCTTTTCTGTGAGATTGATGGGACGGATAAATCCTTAGGATCAGTCGAAGGCGGATCCTGAGCTGGCTTCGCTTCCATTCCTTCCACTTCCTCTTCCTCTTCATCCGAGCTGAAATCAAAGTCATCCATGGGGGGAGGATCATGAGGCTTCCAGCTTTTGGATTTCTGCTTAGGCTTTACTTTCTTCTTTTGGGCCGCCATCGTGGGACAAGAACTCTGAAGGTGCCCTGTGAGATGGCAGTTTCGGCAGCGAAAGGCTGTGTTCTCGTAATCCAAGTTCTGAGTCCAATGGAAGTCTCCGATTTTGAGATTGATCTGGTCAGGGAGACCTTTGCTTATATCTATTTCTGCACAGATTCTGGCAAAGGTGTATAGGCCCTTTTCCCCTCTAGAGACGTCTGTGTCTAGAAAGCGTCCTAGAGAATTGCCGATCCCTTGGAATACAGCAAAATGCCATAGGTGTGCCGGAAGATTTGGAAGTCTGACCCAGATAGGGAGCTTGGTGATGATTGCTGTAGCGGGATCGAAATCTGGGAACCAGGGGGTGAGGAATAAACCTGCTGAGCCCCAGAACCATGGGCCTGCAGTTAAAGCTTTTTGGTAATCCACATCAAGAGCAAACACTACGATGAAGAAGCCCTTTGAGCATAACAACACCTGGCAATCGTTGGTCCAGTTAGAGTGAAGCCATTGGTAGAGGTCTGCTGTGCGTGGCCATAGCCCATTGAACCTACAAATGATGGCGTGATTTGCAAGATTTTGGGTTAGCTCATCCAGCGTTGGGTGCATGATTTCGATGGAGGGGGTTTCCTCCAGTTTGTCCACCAGAAAGGGCTTGGGAGCTTGAGCTGGTGGAGTTGTTCTCTTAGGCATCTGAGCATGGACAACTTCTTTGTAAGAAAACGACTTAGCTGAGGATGACTGTCCTACAACTCCCCCTCTCAGACGTAGGGTAAAAATAATGGATGCATTTCTCTTAATACTGTAAAAAGACAGGGGGAGATGATCCTCGAGTTGTTTACCTTCGTGGAGAAGTCGTTGAGCTGCAAAGGGTATACCCAGCTTGAGATCCAGAGCATGTTTGAGGTCCAGCACAAGATCCGACGAGCTCACCCACTGTAGCAGAGTTTTGCCAGAGATGAGCTTGATCAGGATTTGGAATGCTGCTTGATCCATTTTTTGCTTTCCTCTGCAGATCTGGGATGAGAGGAATCTGGTGCATACACTGCTTGCTGAGAGCCCAATCTGTGTCTGATTCTTTTTTCCCTTCGCCGCGCCATCTTTTTCAGGGCCTAGCTGAGCGCAGACGGTGGCTGAACATTGCAACCTGTGAAGGTTTCTCAAAGCCTCTTCAGAAAAACCATTCTGCGTGTGGCTTGAGATCAGGGTCCTCCGTGAGACCAAATCTCTGTATTGCCTTTCGTCAAACACTTGCCGCGCATCCTCCCTGCTTCGGCATTTTGCATATTTTTTGAGACTAAGGTTTCCCGAAGAATTTTTTTCCTCCAATCCGCACATCCTAGCATACCGCAGGGACGTGGATTGTTCCAGAGGAAAACATACATGTTCTATGACCCATTTCCCCGCCCATAAGCGGTTTGGGAGAGAGCGTAGGGTATCCACAGACTTTAAAAGCAATATCTCAAGCAGCTGTTGTTCCCCCTGTAACCAGAAGGCGTATCCATTCGTGCCGTCAGAAATGGTCCTGTGGGGTTCTTGGGAAGCACCTTCACTCGTTAAGCAAACCTGAAATAAATCGTGGATACCAAAATCTGCTCTTTCGCTGGAAATGACTTATGTTGCCTCTGAGCTGAGCGGATCCAGAGTAGTGAACAGAGCCACATCGAAACCGGAGCCAGGGAATCCAAGCATGAAAGGGATGAGACTTGCCCGAGCTGCGCTGTCCAGGGAAACATTGGAACGCAGGGAGAACCTAGCCGAGCACGCCATTCTTCCTCCTCCAAAAAAATCCCCGCGCATAATTGTGCTCTAGGATAGTAGCTTTATCTTCAAGGGTTCATATTTTATTTTTAATATTACATTAAGTAAATTGATTTAAATTTATCTTAATTTGGATTTATAAAGATAAAAGTAAAGGACAATTGCTAATAGTAATGCCCTAAAGAATGACCATATAACTTACTAGAATTTCATCATGGATCTTAAAGTGTAGAAAACTCGGTCAACCTTATTAATCTTTATTATCTAAACTATAAAATGTTTGCTGATATTTTTGCAAGAAATATTCAGATATATATATATATATATATGGTGACTTTTAAAGTTAAATAATTCTATTCCACATAATTTAGGATTTTTTTTAAATAAATGGAAAATAGTGAATATTTTTTTGGACAAAAGCATGTAAAATTAGCCCATTAGTGAAATTTAGCCCCTAGAACTTATGCTTATCATCATTCTGTTGGAAATAATACTGAGAGGGGGGGTGAATCAGTATTATTTAAGCAATTTACCAAATCTTCCTTATTTGATCTTTTGAATTATTCTTGCATATCAGTACCATAAAATAATGAGCTTGAATAAAGAAAATAGACAGTCACACCAAAGAACACAAGATGTAAGGTGGAAACCCAATGCGGGAGAAAACCACCTGCTGCAATATGTCTCTATCTTCTTTCAAGAAATTCTTTTACAATGATTTTGTACTGGTGCAGTCCTTTACCAGCACGCAGGCTGCAACCTGCAGAGAGCTACAACTCTCTCTCGTTTTCCAGTTTCTCCTGGAAGGGAGCTACAACCCCCTACTTCTTTTCATGAAGAATCAAATGATCAACAAGTATATAACAGATACAGTCCACTACAGATATCAGATCAGTGATTACAGAAATAACCCAGAACACTTTATGAACAGAAATATACAGTCAACAGATCATCTTAAGACAGGGACGCATATTTTCTTTCTGTGGCCTGCGACTGGACGCAGTCTACCCTCCGCTGTTCTGCGTGCAGACGCACTGTTCCTCTATGCTTTGCTGCGACCGGCGCACCCCGAAACACTATCGCGCCGCGTCTTTTGCTTCAGAGACGCACCCAATAACACAGTCGCACCGCGTCCTTTGCCTCAGAGACGCCCCTGAGCCTTTACTGTACTGCGTCCCGGCGCACTTGCCCTTCACTGAACCTGCGTCCCTTCAAATATAAAAGATATGAGGACTTCAGAACCAACCCAAACACTCAGATCCACAGATCTGATCATGCGCCATAGAGATCACAGTCCATTAGAAGATTCGCCCTCATAGATCTGGACTAGATCTCACCAAAAGATATTCAACCAAGATGATGCTTAATCCAAATAAACTCCTTTGCTTTATATAGGCAAGCTTCTCCCCAAAACATGGAACAATACCACGAGCCGACACCATAGAAACACAAAACCGTCGGCTAAATACCACGCAAGAAACCCCCACGTGCTTTTCTCTGCCTTGAAATGTGTGCACTGGGCGGACGCACCTCCTGAACGGCTGGCCGGCGTCCCTGGACGCGGGTTCTGTATGGTATACCTGCGGGGACGCACTTGCTGAACATATTTCCTGCGTCCTTCTTGATTTATCACCTGAATGGGTTTGCCATCAAGGACAACACCTGAATCATAATGCCAACAATCTCCCCCTTTGGACTTGATGGCAACCACATAATTTTCAGCTTCATTCTCCCCCTTTGACATCAAGAGCAAAGGGTATGCTCCCCCTATGCTCATGCATCTCCAGATCTGTAACCAGAAATCCATCATGAAGGAGATAGAGACATATTGCAGCTATTTCCAAGATCTCCTTCTCCATAATGCCAACAATGCATTATGTGCTCCCCCTGAGCCTATACCACCAATAGGAAGATGATCAACAGTAAGATGATGCATCAACAACCCCCAGCTTTTGCCTGAGGTATTCAAAAGTGTCCCTGGGCAATGGTTTGGTGAAAATATCAGCAACTTGTTCCTTAGAAGGAACATACTCCAACTTGACCTTCTGTTCAAGTACTTGTTCCCGGAGAAAATGGTACTTGATTGGTATGTGCTTGGTTTTTGAATGCATAACCGGATTCTTTGAGATGCTGATTGCACTTGTGTTGTCACATAAGATAGAGATTGGAGGTGTACAAGTGATTTGATAATCCTGCAAAGTCTGCATCATCCAAAGGAGTTGGGTGCAACAAGATGCAGCAGCAACATATTCTGCTTCAGCTGTAGACAAGGCAATTGAACTCTGTTTCTTGCTGAACCAAGAGACCAGTCTGGGACCCATAAAGAACGCACCACCACTTGTGCTTTTCCTGTCATCCACGCTTCCGGCCCAATCTGCATCTGTATAGGCATGAAGAGTAAGATCTGTATTTCTAGGATACCATAAGCCATAATTTTGAGTCCCTTGGAGATATTTGAAAATTCTCTTCACTGCTTGAAGATGAGTCTCCTTCGGATTTGCCTGAAATCTTCCAACTATTCCAACTGCATGCATGATGTCTGGTCGGGTACCTGTTAAATATAGTAAACTTCCAATCATAGATCTGTAGGTTGGTTGATGTACTGCTGCAGATTCATCATTTGCACTGAGACTGCATCCTGTGACCATGGGTGTACATACTGGTTTTGCATCTTCCATGCCATATTTCTTCAAAATCTGCTTGAGATACTTGGTTTGAGATAAAAGGATTCCTCCTTCCTTTTGTTGGATTTGCAAACCAAGAAAGTATGTCAGTTCTCCTAGCAAGGACATTTCAAATTCTTTCTGCATGACTGAGGCAAAGCTTTGACTCATAGCTTCTTCATTGCTGCCAAAAATAATGTCATCTACATACACAACAAGTATTAGCAATTTGTCATTTTCAATTTTTATATATAGATTGCTATCTGCTGAACCTTTTGAAAAACCTTGTTGATGAAGATATTTGTCCAACCGGTAGTACCAAGCCCTTGGGGCTTGTTTGAGACCATAGAGAGCCTTTTTCAATCGGCATACAAGATTTGGATCATTTCCAAGAATGAACCCATCTGGCTGTTCAATGTACACTTCTTCTTCCAAGTCTCCATTCAGAAAGGCTGATTTTACGTCCATTTGAAATACTTTGAAATTCTGAGAACTTGAGAGAGCAAGGAACATTCGGATGGCCTCAAGTCTTGCAACAGGAGCAAAAGTTTCTTCAAAGTCTATTCCTTCTTGCTGTGCATATCCTTTACAAACAAGTCTGGCTTTGTTTCTAATTACTTCTCCATTTTCATTCAATTTATTTTTGAAGACCCATTTTGTTCCGATAACATTCTTATCCTTTGGTCTAGGAACCAGCTTCCAAGTGTTGTTCTTTTCGATTTGCTCAAGTTCTTCATCCATTGCTTTCACCCAACATTCATCTTTGCATGCCTCTTTCACATTTTGTGGTTCAGTAGAGGAGAGTAATGCCAAATAACTTGAAGCTTCTGCAACTGTTCTTCTAGTTTGTATACCTGCTTCTTTCTGTCCCATGATCTGAGATTCTGGATGGTTCTTTTGAACATATCTGGATGGAGTCTTTTCTTCTATTCTTGTTCGTTCTTCTGCTTCTTCGTGAGGTTCTTCTTGAGATTCTTCTTGCGGTTCTTCTTCTTCATCATTCTGTCTTTGAGGGTGGCTTTCATCTTCTTCGATGTCTTCACGATGTATTTGCCTAGGAATGTATCCCTTCTCATCAACCACTACATCAATGCTGTCAACAATTTTGCCAAGTCTTTTATTGTAGCATTTGTATGCTTTGCTATGTGGAGAGTAGCCAAGAAGAATACCTTCATCTGCTCTAGGATCAAGTTTACCAAGCTGCTCCTCAGTATTCTTGATATAGCATTTGCTCCCAAAGATTTTGAAGTGCTTTACCGAAGGAGTTTTACCACTCCAGAGCTCATGAGGAGTTTGAGTGCTGTTCACTCGGACATTTGTCTTGTTGAGAATAATAACCGCCGCATGTGCAGCTTCACCCCAGAAGGTTGCAGGGGTTCCTGATTCATCAAGCATTGCACGAGCCATTTGCTGGATTGTTCTGTTCATTCTTTCAACCACTCCATTTTGCTGAGGAGTTCTAGCTGTAGAAAATTCTCTCCTTATCCCATGTTCATCACAGAAATCGAAAAATTCATTTGAAGTAAATTCCCCACCTCTGTCAGATCTGAGGCACTTAATTTTGTGACCTGATTCATTTTCAACCAAGGCTTTGAAGGATTTGAATTTTTCGAATGCTTCATCTTTGTGCTTCATAAGTCCTAACCAAACAAACCTGGAGAAATCGTCAATAAATAATATCAAGTATTCCTCTCCTCTAGGTGTTCTTTTTCTGAATGGTCCACATACATCTGTATGTACTAGCTCAAGAGGCATGCTGGCTGATCCTTCTTTCTCTGGAAAGTTAGTTCTGGTTTGTTTTCCAAACTGACATGATCTGCATATGGTGTTGTCAGGAATTTTGATATCTGGAAGATCGCGAACTGCCTGATATTTGCAAGCTTTCCTTATTTGTGAGAAGCTTAGATGTCCCAACCTTCGATGCCATAGCCAGTGCTCTTCATCCTTGCTTAGATAGCATTGTTGTTGTCCTTCATCAAATATGTATAGATTATTTGGAGTTCTTTTTCCTTTGAGAACTGTTTTACCTGTATCAAGATCACGAACAAGGCATCCATTTGATCTGAATATAACCTCGGTTCTTTGATCACACATCTGGCTGACACTTAGTAGATTATGATTCAATCCATCAACAAACAAAACATTTCCAGCCTTAACATCTTCTTTTAAAGGAGCAATACCTTTTCCTTTTATAGTTGCAGGAGTATCATTTCCAAAAGAGACTTTCTTTCCCTTTTCTAAATTAGAATAAGACTCAAGTTTTTCTTTATCACCTGTCATATGCTTCGAACATCCACTGTCAATGTACCATAGATTTTCTTGTCCTTCTGCATAAAATGCTATCCCACATCTTTCTGTTTGAGGTTCCTTTATTCTCCATGTTTTGGTGCCTGAGGCTTGTTCCTTTTTCTGCTCTTGTACCTTTCTTTCCGAAAACCTGCTTCTGCATTCAAAGTCTTTATGTCCAAAATTATTGCAAATAGAACATTCAACTTCATTTTCAAGAGCTGAAAAGTTGTTATAGGTCCTTTTTGTAATCCCTGTCATACTTCTTTGTTTTTGAGCTTCCCTAGTCATGATTGTTTTATACGCAACACATTGAGTTGCTTTGTGACCAAAGTTATGGCAAGAAAAGCATTGTCCATTGAAGAAGCTTCTGCGATTATTGGATCTACCAGCCAACTGATTGTAATTTCTATTTTCATCGATTCTTGAACCAAATTGAGAAGATTTTACCTGTGGCTGGTTGTGGCTTTTGTTCACCCTTAAGCTGGATTGCCCCTGATAGTTTCTGTTTGACATTTGTCCCTGCTTTACCTGATGATCTTCCTTGTGCTCTTGCTCATTTCTTCTTGCTGCATCAAGATAACTTTTTGAAGTGGATGCTTGAGAAGTTTCTCCATTATAGCCCAAACCTGTCTTATTTAGTGGAGACCGCTGCACACTGATAATCTCATCCAAAGTTTCAGATCCTTTGACAAACTTGAGATTAATAGTTTTTGTTTTCTCAATTTCTTTTCTAAGACCAACAATTTCACCTTCTAATTTTTCAAGATGTTTTTCCTTTTCATCAATTTGGAATTGTAGAGTATCAATAATCATGTTCTTTTCTTCTATGCATCTCTTGAGTCTAGTAATTTCATCATAAAGGTTATCCACATCTACAGCATCCTCATAATCATCATCTTCAAATGCCATTAACAACCTATATTTATTACCTTGTTCATCTTCATCACTGTTTGATAAGCCATCACTATCTTCATGGGTGTAGTAGCTTTTCTTATTTGCGCTTTGTTTCTTGTTCCATCTAACTGGTTCCTTTCCTTTATCCTTATAAGAGCATTTTGCAGCATAATGACCTACTCTTCCACAAGCAAAGCATTTGAAAGGTAGCTTACCTTTGAACCTTCCAGAACCTCTTTGAAGATTTCTGACAAAATTTGATTCTTCTTCCTCTTCTTCTGGATCATGGCTTGCTTCATAGTAATCTTCTTTGCCTGATGCTTTAAAAGCAGCCTCCCTTCTGTCTGATGGTCCTCCCTTTCTCATTTCATAAGCAGTTAGAATTCCATGTAGCTGAGACATAGTAAGAACACGGAGATTTTCTTTTTCTTCTATTGCAGATACTTTGGATTCAAACTTGGGGGATAATGATCTTAGAATCTTTTGAACTACTATGGACTCCTTTACTTCTTCACCCAAATTTTTCATACAATTAACAATCTCATCTACCCGAAGAAAATAATTAGCCACACTTTCATCATTATACATCTTGAGAGTCTCATATTGAATCCTGAGAGTTTGAAGTTTAGCTTGTTTTACCTGTTCATCTCCTTCATAGCTTGTGATCATTTTGTCCCATATTTCTTTTGCTGATTTGAAGTGCATTACCTTCATGAATTCTGTTTGGGATATACTTCCTAATAGAGTACTGACTACTTTTGCATTTGTTTCATACTTCTTTTTCTCAGCTGGATCTGTAGGAGTAGCTGAAGGAAAAGCATAGCCTGTTTCTACAATGTCCCAAACTTCAGTACCAAGAGATTGAAGATATGCAGTAACTCTTACCTTCCAATAATTGAAGTTTGTCCCATCAAAAACTGGTGGCCTGATTGATGCTTCTCTCTCGTAGTTGCTCATGATGAACGATCTACCTTCAAGCGATCAAGCTTTTCTGAAGGACCTGCTCTGATACCAATTGTTGGAAATAATACTGAGAGGGGGGGTGAATCAGTATTATTTAAGCAATTTACCAAATCTTCCTTATTTGATCTTTTGAATTATTCTTGCATATCAGTACCATAAAATAATGAGCTTGAATAAAGAAAATAGACAGTCACACCAAAGAACACAAGATGTAAGGTGGAAACCCAATGCGGGAGAAAACCACCTGCTGCAATATGTCTCTATCTTCTTTCAAGAAATTCTTTTACAATGATTTTGTACTGGTGCAGTCCTTTACCAGCACGCAGGCTGCAACCTGCAGAGAGCTACAACTCTCTCTCGTTTTCCAGTTTCTCCTGGAAGGGAGCTACAACCCCCTACTTCTTTTCATGAAGAATCAAATGATCAACAAGTATATAACAGATACAGTCCACTACAGATATCAGATCAGTAATTACAGAAATAACCCAGAACACTTTATGAACAGAAATATACAGTCAACAGATCATCTTAAGACAGGGACGCATATTTTCTTTCTGTGGCCTGCGACTGGACGCAGTCTACCCTCCGCTGTTCTGCGTGCAGACGCACTGTTCCTCTATGCTTTGCTGCGACCGGCGCACCCCGAAACACTATCGCGCCGCGTCTTTTGCTTCAGAGACGCACCCAATAACACAGTCGCACCGCGTCCTTTGCCTCAGAGACGCCCCTGAGCCTTTACTGTACTGCGTCACGGCGCACTTGCCCTTCACTGAACCTGCGTCCCTTCAGATATAAAAGATATGAGGACTTCAGAACCAACCCAAACACTCAGATCCACAGATCTGATCATGCGCCATAGAGATCACAGTCCATTAGAAGATTCGCCCTCATAGATCTGGACTAGATCTCACCAAAAGATATTCAACCAAGATGATGCTTAATCCAAATAAACTCCTTTGCTTTATATAGGCAAGCTTCTCCCCAAAACATGGAACAATACCACGAGCCGACACCATAGAAACACAAAACCGTCGGCTAGATACCACGCAAGAAACCCCCACGTGCTTTTCTCTGCCTTGAAATGTGTGCACTGGGCGGACGCACCTCCTGAACGGCTGGCCGGCGTCCCTAGACGCGGGTTCTGTATGGTATACCTGCGGGGACGCACTTGCTGAACATATTTCCTGCGTCCTTCTTGATTTATCACCTGAATGGGTTTGCCATCAAGGACAACACCTGAATCATAATGCCAACACATTCTCCCAGTTCAAAGTTGAGGTTGATGGTATCCCCTTACCTTTATGAGTGCTAGATTTGGGTTGGGCGCTAGCTGACCCACTCTCTTAAATGTTTGCTCCCTCAAGCACTTGGGAAACTAAAATGTCAATGTCGAACACTCCCTTGCAAATGGCTTCAAGTTTTCCCCCAGAGATTCAGATGGTATGCAAAATGTCCTTATAATTTGCCCTATACCTAGGAAATGGGAAATAGTGGTCTTCAACATCGAATATTTCTTTGAAATCTTAAAGAATTTAGTATCCCTAGTTTGAGAATAAATTGGGTTAGAAACTAACCCACATAACTCCTCCAAAATATGGAATGCACATAAACTCATCTTCCTCTCATTCACTCCCTTCTCAACTTGTTCCATTTCTTTTTGTGCCATCTATGAGCACAAGGAACAATAATATTTCTCAACCTCCAAAGACTTTCCATCCACTTTGGATGGATGAGTGAGGTGAGTAACAAAAGAATCTTGACCAACCTTATAACATCCCAATTTATCTCCTTGGAAAAATTTGTAATTAAACTTGTTTAGAATTGTGCATGAATATCTTTATATCGACATAGGTTAGATATACCATGGCATTGTAAACATTGTAAATATTTCACTTTTGTTATCAATAAAAATGTAATGACCAATTCCAGTAGACAATGAACATGTATAGGGGTTATGATAACACAAGAGGGGAAAGGTATACAAGTCTAAGTGATTTCTTTATTATTCCTATCTATCCTACCTTATCATCTTATAGCCCTTTAGGATGGGTTAGTCTATAGGCTGGTAAGTTATCTGTTCCTAAAGGTGAGTGATTGCATCTAATCAGACAGGCTCACACCTCCAAGGTTACTGAGCACTTTGGTGTAGGCAAAAAGTAACAAACTTGTAAATGTATGTGTAATGGCCTAAGATGCAAGAACATGTAGCTAGGTTCATAAGAGGATGCATGCTTTATGTACCAATGAGCATAGTAGCAGGAAACAAGGTCTATATCATGCCTTAAATGTACCCGCTCATCCTTGGGGAAGCATTTCCATGGATTTTATGGGGGGTTTACAAACAATCAAGAAGGGCCATATCATTCATTAACCTCAATACATTTGTTTTCCTAGTTGCTGCAATTTTTCCTTCACCCCACTTGATTCTAAAGCAAACTACTTGTATAGCCTAATGTTTGGAAATGAAGAGTTTGAAAATAATTGGATCTCATGCTCCACTCAAATTTGTTAGTAGCCCTTTAGGCTCCCTGAACACAAGCTTGTATCCTAGGAGCGACTCTTCCAATTGTTTTTTTTTCTTAGCACACCCCTCTAAGGACGTCTTTGCTCTTATTAACTAGTCTACATATTGATTTTTTCTTAAAAACAATAAAAAACACTTATTTTTAGAACTATTCAGTTTCCTAGCTTGGTTAGGACTTAGGAGTGAAATTTTTTACTTTCTTTTATACGCATTAATGGTAACGCTTATCTCTCTGCATGAACATTGAATCCTTCGTGTACATGTAGGGACTTCCAAACACCACTCCACCATGGGTGTCTTGGCCTAAGAGACCATTGCTTTCAAGAAATTCCATCCCTCATGCTCCTGTGGTCACTAATAGTTTGAGCCATACCCCTATTGTCCACCCATCAACAATCCATGCCAAGCTCCTTAGTATTGTTACCAACAGTCCGAGCCATGCCCTTGTTAATGTCACATCAATGCTCCCTCTCAATGATAGAGGATTTCTCCACTAGTCCAACCTTGTCTCTGAAGTATACATGCTTTGCCCGAGACATAGGATTTGTGATAATGGCAGTCATCTGCTCATTAATGGTGATATATTGGAGCCTCACTGCTCCCTTCTATACCATATCACGAATGTTGTTGTACTCCTTTGCAGTTGGAAGAAGGCCATACAAAGGAAAATTTGCAGCTGAAAATCCCTCGCTAGCTCAAAAACCTAGTTGATCTGTCAATTTTTGGTAAGGGTTTCTCATGGAGGATGAGGAGTTCATTAATTACAAAATGGAAGAAAGCAATAATACAAATATTTGGGCTTCCACTCTAGAGTACCAACGCAACTTCGAAGGCAACAAGCAAGAAGAATTTTCAAAGGTGAAATTCCAACCTATTGTAGCTCCATAAGTTGTTGCCATGGAGCAGGCTTAGGCTTTCCTTGGAGGATTGGATGTGGAGATTCCAATAGTGATTTTTTCATATTTGGTATATATGCTACTCCAGGTCTTGGATATAGAGGATAGGAGTTTGGAGTCTTTGGGACTGACATGGGGCCTTCTAGAGCTAACTTCATCTACCACCTCAAAAATCCTTCCATCTTTACCTATTTTTGGTACATACCCAAAACTCCTACAAGGTATTGCAAATTTTCCTAAAGAACTAGCCCTAACAAAAGGTTTATTGTTTTCAAGGGTGTGTCTATCTACAAATCCCTCCTAGGAGAACTCTCCTCAGACACCCCCCTTTAGATTTATAAAGGATGTCTTAGCCTCTAAGGAAGGATAGGGTCAAAATTTAGAGCATAGTGGCATTAGAAGTTGAGGGAAGGAACCCCTCCCTCCATCTTAAGGAATTTCAAGTCAGAAGGCAAAAAAAAGAGTAAGGTGCAAAAGAGAAAAAGAGTCATTGCATTAAGAAGGGAAATAGGGAAAAACTATTGTTTTTTTGGAAGCAAACATAATGTTGAAGAAAATGAAAGAATTAGTGGAAAAATTGTTGGTGGAGCAAGCTAGAGGAGGGGAATTCAAGCTAAACACCATAAAGGCATGAGTGGAGAGTGAAATCACACTTGCAATTAAGTCTAGTCCACAAATAGTTATGCTCACAAGGAGGTGGAATCACTTAAATTTTAAGGAAGCTTCAAAAGAAAAATGGCTTTTCAGAAGGTATGGAAGATTGATTCTACCCCAATCCTTTCCAATTTTTGGACACCCTTTTCGATAAGAAGAGTGAAATATTGGGTGCAGTCCCAATGGGAAAGTCTCCTTGGACTTCCCCCAAACTAGTGGTGTATTTCAATCTTCAAAGAATTGAGGAATTATTTGGGAACATACTTGGATCATGACTACTCATATTTGCAGACCGGAGCATTAGGGGAATTTTGAGGTCTAAAATGGGTCTTCTAAGGAAATTATAAAATAATAGTGGAAATAATAAATTAATATTAGATTACATCATCAAATTTTAAAGGGAAAAAAGAAAAAAACTATAATTTCAACTTGTATTTTCAATTTATCTCCCTATGGACTTACTAAAATTTAGAGCGGAAACACTCGTTGGATGCAAAATTTGATTCCTCGTCCAAGGAGTACCCATGTTACATACATTCAATGGACCCTACTACATGAAAAATGAAAAATACTTGAAAACATGATTGTAATCATGTTTTTTCATGTATTTCTCAGTTTTGTGTAGCAGGGTCCATCAAAAGTATGCAACATGGGTACTCCTTGGACGAGGAATTAAATTTTGCATCCAACGATTACTCCTGCTTGAAATTTGAGTAAAACCTTAAGGAGTTAAGTTGAAAATATGAGTTGAATAAGTAGTATTATTATTTTTTAATCTTTTTACTTTTTACTTCAAAAATGGTGATTCATCCCCCATGGTTGACATAATCATCTTGAATCCTATTGGTCCTTATAAAGTTTATTTTGGTTGTACATTCTTCTTAGGAGGCTCATTTTAGACCTCAAAATTCCCCTAATGATATGTCCCTTGCTCACATCTTAGTAAATATTTATCCAAGGAAAGGTTTGTGAGAAGTCATCAATATTGGAGAAGGAGATGAAATGCCCTCTATTTCCCGATCCGGGCTTCCTAAGTGCTAGTTTTGCCTCCTGCGCGGTCTCCATGGGCCTCGGTCAGCGCGCTTTGACTGAGGTCCTCGTCGTTCCTCGCTGGCTACAAACTGCCATTGTCTAGAGGTCTTCTTGATCGCTCTTTATCCATAAATTCGAAGTTTGTCCTCTTTTGATACAGCCATGGCTCTTTAATAATCTTCATGGATCCAATTCGGATCACAGAGATCTCCTTTTGAGACCTGTTTTGGTTTCACACCAAGGTCTCCTTTAGATTTTGTCTTTGGTAAAGACACCACAGTTGAGGGACACAGTGATGTGGACAGGGCAACTAGGTTCATTGAACAGATCCAAGAGATCCACCAGGCAGTACAGGAGCAGCTGGAAAAGAGCCAAGCTAGATATAAGGCAAGGCATGACAAGCATCGGATGGAGCATAGTTTCCAAGTTGGTGACCAAGTCTGGCTGTATATCAGCAAGGACAGGATGCAAGGTGAAGGTAAAAAGTTAAAGCCTATCAGGTATGGACCCTTCAAGATACTTGAGAAGATTGGTGAAAATTATTTTCGCCTTGATCTACTAGCTTACATGCACATCTACTCAGTCGTAAATGTAGATTGCTTGAGATTGTTTGAACCTTCACTGATTGAGGATGCCGAAGAGTAGAGTCAATTACCTTCTATTGATGACCTATTACCTGAATATCTTAATGAATTGCAGCAAGACACAGTGCTAGACATGAAGGTGAGGACGATGCGCAGGGGAGATGTTGAGTACCTCAGAATTGGGCTCAAGGGTTCAGAGCCGAGCAATGCAAAGTGGATAGAGATTGGACAAGTGAGACAATCGTACCCTCACTTAGTCGATGCTTGAAAACTAGCTTTTGGTGGTCCAAAAGCTTTTTCAATGGGAAGGCCATGATCTGAATTGGATCCATGAAGAATAATCAAAGTGCCATGATTGTATCAAAATAGGACAGACTTCGAATTTATGGATAAAGAGCGATCAGGAAAACCTCTGGATAGTGGCAGTTTGTAGCCAGCGAGGAACGACGAGGACCTCAGTCAAAGCACGCTAATCGAGGCCCATGGAGACTACGCAGGAGGCAAAACAGGCACTTGGGAAGCCCGGATAGGGAAACGCAGGGCATTTCTGATGCACGATGAGCGCTAATCACGCATCGCTGGGCAAAACCCCTCGAAAAGGAAAAAGCCTTGAAGCGCTCGGTCGCATGGAAGCCGGGAAACTGTGGGGAAGGCACTAAGGCGAAAGGTGGGACCCATGCTCCAAAATCGGTGGTATATCCAGGGCATCCTTGGGCGATAAGCGGATTTGGAGAAAAATGAGCGATTCCATTCAAAGCTCGACGCGTGTCCGGCGGAGGAGAGAGAAAACCACCGCTCATTGCGTGCTAACGATCGAGCAAGTCAACCACGCAAAATGTGCGAATGTTGTAGGATCAGGGGGCTCCAAATCTGATGGTGGAGATTGCGCCCAATGAAGGAACTAGATTCGACAGGGGATTAAGCCGCGACACATAAGAATTTGACATCCAATTTGACCGCCGAGTTGGCAGATGAGTCATTCCACAGTGTAACCGAAACTACCGAACCGTTGAGGACGAGCTAGTGCAGTTCGTGAGAGGACAAGTGGCCACTCCCTGTGAGACGTTGGCGAAGACGCAGAGGCAGGGAACTCCAAGCGAACAACAACAGGTGAACCGAAGGGGCAGAAGAGGAAGCAAGCAGTCATGAGACAGATTGGCTTTTAGCCATGAACAACCAGAGAGCAGAACAAGGAGAAAAAAGGAAGAGAACAAAGATAATGAGACCGAGAGACAGAAAGGACAGTAAAGCAATAAGCATGAAATAGAGAGTCGAGTTTACCATAGGCAGCATCGAGCAGATAGAAGGCTTGAGAGGTTCAAGCCATCCCTGTGAGGATATCTGTCGGGAATTGAGCACCACATTGGGCTCCTCCCATTAAAGACCAAAGAGGTCAAGGTTTGGAAAGGAAAAAGAGTTTGTGCACTCTAGTGGCTTGGGGAATCCAAGAACCACCCTACCAAACATTCTCTGTTTCAGGAGACTCAAATTGAGCTCCTTATTGTAATTCTCTGCTTTAAAGACACAATAAAAGAAGGCCACCACTGAAAGTTGGACTGGAGATGTAGACCTGGAGGATAGGGTGAACTCCTTATTAATTGTTCTGTTCTTCCATTTGCTTACTGTATTTTCCTTACTGTTTTTCGTTTTCCAGTGTCTGTGTATTTTACAATCTAATCGATCCGTTGCCTAAAATAACATAGACACACACCAGCACATGAGTCTGTAATACCTTCATTTAACAATAATTAATTAACTGAGGTCACACACGAGTGATTTTTAGATCATCTCTTCACCCAGATTCTGCATGCAATTAACAATCTCATCTATACGTAAGAAGTAACTAGCTATACTTTCATCATTGTGCATCTTGAGAGTTTCATATTGAATTCTGAGAGTTTGCAGTTTAGCACATTTTACCTGAGAGTCTCCTTCATAGCTTAGAATGATTTTGTCCCATATTTCTTTGGCTGATTTGAGCTGCATAACTTTGACAAACTCTGATTCTGACAGACTTCCCAATAATGTATTGATAGCCTTTGCATTGGTTTCATATTGCTTTTTACCTACTATATCTATTGGAATTGCTTATGGAAATGTATATCCTCCTTCCACGATTTCCCAGACATCTGTTCCAAGAGATTGAAGATAGTCTGTGGTTCTTACTTTCCAAAAAAACAAAGTTGCTCCCATCAAAGATTGGTGGTCTGATGGATCCCTCGCTTTCTTTATTACTCATGATGATGGATCTTCCTTCAAGCGATCAAGCTTCTTCTGAAGGACCTGCTCTGATACCAATTGTTGGAAATAATAGTTGGGGGGGGGGGTGAATTAGTGTTATCAGTTCAATACCTTAATTTTCAAAACTGATTTGTATACGCTACTTCAGCTTAGTAAACTAGCGTGTATATGAAACTGTACTTAATGCAACTAGCGTATATGCAGAGATCTTTTGATTTACCCAAATTATCATGCATTGAACTTTAACTAGTATATCAGGAATTCATTAGATAATGCAGTAAATACAGAATAAAGCATCACACATAAGCAACACACATGAACACCAATATATAAGGTGGAAACCCAATGTGGGTGAAAACCACCTGTTGCAATCGTCTCTGTCTTCTTTTAATAATAAGAGAATTATGTTTACAATTTTTGTACTAGTGCAAACTTATAACAGTACGTAGGCTTCTACCTATAGAAGGCTACAACCTTCTCTCATTCTCCAGCTTCTACTAGAAGGGAACTACAACCCCTTAGCTCTTGTACTAGCTGATATGTTTACTAGTACGTAGGTGCCATCCTACAGAAGGCTACAAGCTTATCTTTTCTTCCAAGGACCACGTTTCATAAATTTTAGACTGGATCCGTCAACAACATCATTCAATAATCAAATATATATGCATCAACCAATCTCCTTTTGAACCAACCTCAACCAAATCGATCAACCACTTTGAAAACCCATCAATCTGATCATTCAGTATGCTGTCACCAGAATACAGTAACCAGAACCCAGAACATTGCAACAGCAAACAGAAGCAACTAAAACATATTTTATAAGGTATACGCTACTTCCATGTGCCGAACCGACGTGCATACGTGCTTTCCTCAAGGAAAACCAACGTACAAATCTACAAATCAAATTTATGATGTATATGCTGCTTTGATATGTAGAACTAGCGTGTATACGCTCCTTTTTTAAAGTGAACCTGCATACAGATATGTAAATGATGATTTAAACATTACAACTATTCCATACTTCAGTGATACCCAGATCATCATATTTACAGACTATAACATGCGCCAATTATTCAGATACATGATATAACCACATAAAGATAATTCACATCAAGCCTTGAGATCATGATACATCATTAGATCTTATCCTTCATCAAACACTAAGGTTCATCCTTGGTTCAGATCAAGCACAACACCATAATCCAATAACCTGCATATTAGATCTCACACTTCATCAGATATTCGATACTTGCACACTTGGCCTAATGATCTTCTCCTCCTTTTATAGTTTTAGGCCTTTTTCAATACCATGGAACAAAACCACTTAGGACCAAATACCTGGGGTCAATACTTCAGACCCGATACCTTGGACCAATACCATGGGTCAAAATACCATGGACCAAATACTTCAGACCAAACACTTAGTTTTTCAAGGTATACGCGCTTTTCCTTTTGTGAAAGTGCGTGTGTACGTATACGCGACTTGTATAAAGTGAAGCCGCATGTATATGCGGCTTGTTTAATAGTGAACCTACGTATACCTCTCTTTCTTCATTCTGTGTAGTTTGATCTGTAACTCTGTGCTGTTAACCTGTAGTACTGTGATTTGTCATCTAAGTGAGTTGCTTTCTGAACTGATTCCTTGAAGCTGCCCTGCATTTCATCACATTTGTAAATACTCATGTCATGCATTCTGTCACATCTGATATCTCTTCTGTAGATTCATCTAGTTACCATATACAAGTGAGTCGTTCTGCTACAAGTGGGTTGCCATCAAGTACAACACATACATCATAATGCCAACACATCCTTCGGATAGATCCAACCTAGTAAGATTAATGAGCCTTAGGAAGGAGAAGCTTGTGTCCATCATGGTGATGAATCCGATGTCAATTAAAGTTTAACAATTTCGACAAAGGGAAAACTCAGTATCTTTTTCATGTTTATAGAGTTTGAAAAAGACACAGAAAAGAAAACTCCAAAAGGTCCCTTTTCGTAAAGTTGTCTCTTGAGCTCGAAAAGGTAGAAAACAATACTCGAAAGAACCTCTTGACCATGTCATCCAAGGAGTACCTTTTTCGTAAATAGTTTATCCCAGCCTGAAAAAGGGGTAAACGCATATTGGGTAAACGATGTTTCGAAACCATTTACGAGGTCAAAATGACAAGAACTCAGCAATCTTTTCATGTTTTGAGAGTCGGAAAATGGCTTAAAGCGGACTCCTCATTTTTATTTTCTTTAACGAGTCAAAAAGGGAAAAATACTCGACAATCTTTTCATTTCAGTTTTTTACGAGTGGAAAAAGAGCTTAAATACAACTCTGGTTTCACATCACTATCAGCAAACCATCACTTGTCACTGCACAAGAAGCAAACATATTATCGAGGTCCAAAGTGTCGAAGCAATAGGAGATCGAAAAATCGCAATCAACGATAAAATATATGAAACCATTTCAAATTTTTGATTGCAATTAAGATTACTGGGATTTGAGTCTCTAGTGTTAAAGCATTGGGAAAGCCTTGAAATGTTTAACAAAGGAAATCAACGGAAAACAAGAAGAGGGTTGACCTTTTCTCTCTCCTCGATGAGGGCCACGTGGATGAACATCATTGGATATGATAAATGAAACGTGGCTACACATGATTGGTTGCAATACATGACACTTGGAAACATATGGTTGGTTCCAATAAGGGACATAGGGCAACTTATGTCATCATGACGTGGAAGTACAGTGGACACGTGGCATGCTAATCTGACATTTTCAGGGTCTTATAAGGACATATCCAGGTGACACTAGTCACCACTCAAGAAGTGCCATTTGGCAGTAATGACGTCACACATCGGAGATTAGTGGTTGCAACATGTTGTGCATCAAAGTGGAATCGCCAATTGAAAACCTCCGATTGGGGGCTCCAATATGGGGGTTGGCCTACAGTCACGAGGAGCGCCAAAGGACCAAGGGTTAAGAAGAAAAGGTGATCAAAGTTTGATGATCGACGAAGTGAAGTGTTATGCGCCAAAGTTAAATCGCCAATTGGAAATCGTTAATTGAAAACCTCTGATATAGGTGCTAGCCTATGGTCATAGGAAGAGTCGAAGAACCAAGAGATAAGAAAAAAAGGTGAGCGACGTTCACTATTTCATGAAACTTATTCAGTGTGAAATCTCAATTTGTCGAGCTCCCAATATTTGGCTAAGCATCTAGTCATATGACGAAAAAGTACTGAAAGGGCTCAAAGCAAAAGGGCCTAAGGGGATCGAAACTCGCTATTTTGCAATGTTTTGCAGTGTTAAGTGCCCATACTAGAGAATCCCCAATATCACATCATGGTTAGTTTATGAGACATTTTTCTCCAATAACATGGTACAGAGATTTGAAGGCGTATGGGTCGGTAGCTGCAGTATTAAATGAAAGCATGGAGCGGTGGTAAATCAATATGGGGCTCAGGGAAGACTTAATGCCTCAACATGGAGCTCCACTCAGTCATACAATGCAGGACTTCCAGATCGATCTCTACTTCCACTTTGAGACAAGTCAACACAGTTGATCGCTACCAACTCTAGAGAGTGGCGAAGCCAGACAGTTAAAGTGACAAGCAGACTAGCCAGATCATTGAGGCAGAGACGTGGCCTGAGCAGAGGTGATAACAGGGGCGTCTGAGAGATATTTTCCTCCCATCATCATTTTGTTTTCTTTTTTCTTATTATTTTGTAATTTCTGTATTTTCAAGAACGAAATCAATTCTAAATCAATTCATTGTGGGCAGCAGCGTTCGCACGTTGAGACAACTAGAGCTCAAGTTGGGATATTTTGTAACTGTTAATTCAAAAATCCCCCTCTTCTTATAAATAGGGGGGAGAAACACTTAATAGAGGTTCCAGAATTCTGCACATGAAGGGTCCAAATTCTGTGATATCACTTTTGGTTCTATCTATCTGTTCAGGAGGGACTTCAACTATGTATTGCTAAATGTAAATGGATTGGTGAATTGGACTCATTTTGAAGGATGAATGAAAATCTTTGGTGATTCCAATTAGAGCAATGTGCAATATGTTTCCCCTTTGTTTATCACTTCATGTATGTTTTTCTCCCTCTGAAATAATGTAATGAAGCTGTCGTTTCACTCTTATTCATGGTTGTATATTTTGTTGCTAAGTAGTAATAATACTTGTGGTAATTATATATTTACTTGTGTTATTCGATAGCCTACAATACCTATATGAGCACAAATTTACATATGCTAATTAGTAACAAATGTATTCATGATGTATAGATCTTGGGACCTTAATTAGAGCTCCACTCTTTCTTCCATTCCACCTCTTCATTTTACTACAACTCTAATATTAAGCTGCCCTTATTGTGTGTTGGCTATGAGAACTAAACATTTCTCATTGAGATTGGCTCATTTTACTCCCTCAGCATTTGGATCCATGTATTTGCTTGAGTTTACCTTGATGAAGGCCTATTGAACCAAGCCCCCTTTATTATATTTTCAAACTACATGACCACTAGAGTGCAACAGAAATCCCTGTTGATAATCTTCCAAAGCACTCCTTTATTTAAGATGTCCTAGACACTAGTCTACAATCAACCCAGAGGCTATCTCTAGGAAGATTTCTATATCTCCTGAAGCACTTGTGCTACAGGTGCTAGAAAAAGTGGCAACATATTCATTATCATTCAATGAATTATGCTAATAACCATGAGATGTTCCAACATTTTATTGTTCAGAGGGATCCAAAATCTTTGAAAATAGAGCTTAAAATATGACAAAAGGCATACTATAACAGTCATATCCCATGGAAAGTACTACTTGCAGGCAAGGGGATACAATGAGATTTAAAATCAATGAAATAATTATTTACAGGGGAGGATGCACATGAGGAATAATATAACTTGCAATGTTGGAGCCCATCAATGGTTCAGTGATTTGATTAGCCAAGGATACCAAAGCCAAATTGTCTATGTTTATCTAAGTCTATCTAAGACAATTGCAACTTAGATCAAGTTCTGAGCTTTGTACTGTTATATGGCATCTGTGTTGCACATTAGGTATTTACTCAATTTCTTGGCATGTGCATAGCTCAACATCCTTAAAACTTCTAGTAACATCCTATTTACCACTTAAAATTTTCATTTGTTGGACAAGGCTGTTTGGTACAAAGGTAAGTCGTGAAGGTGAAGCAGGTGGGGTTCGTTGATCGGGTCAATCTATGATATAAAGAAGTATTTCTATGAATCTTGGAAGTAGGTACCTATTAATGCTCGTTTTAGAATCTCAACCCAATACAACTATGATTAATAATCCATAATGCAACAATGCATGATAAAAAAATCATTTGGTTGTTTTTTCCTTATGCCAATCTTCTTGCAAGGAATCAACATTGTCACCTCATTGAACCTATCAACTATAAGTCTATAGGAAATAATTGATCATGTCATCTTGCTATACTTAGTAACCTACCTAAGAAAACCATGGAAATGAATTCCCATACGTTGTTGGCACTAGAAGTAATGGATATAATCATTTCTTCCTAGTTTTCTTAGCTAGGCCACACAATCCATATCCTTTTTTCCATCTTCTTACATCCCTAACCATGTTTAGCTAGTAGAACTATCTTTGCAAGGTTGTGATGGTCCTTTTGTGATCTAAGTGGCTCCAAAAGGCTCAAATTTCAAATTTCTCAAATCTCAGCAACATTGGCATCAAATCATAGAGCAAGTCATTACAAACCCAATGACGTGAACAACACCTCAATTTGAGTCTATATGGTTAACTTATCACAATCATAAGTTCACAAGTTAAAGCGGGAAAGTGAGACCCAAAAGGCATATGGGGCAGCACACTGGCCAATTAGTGAATGACACATGGCACCCCATCATTGACTCACCATATAGAAAAGACAAAAAAAATAAAAGTAATATTAAAATAACCATATACAACGAAAATCGTATATAGTTATAAAATTCAAATAAAACAAGGAAAAAATCATTTAAAAACCATATATAATAAAATATTGTTACTACTCTAACCATATTACATATTTTTTAAACAATAAATCATGGTTATTCATATAATGGCATGGAGGGTAACGAAACCAAAATAAAATATAAATATTTATTATATAGTTGTTAAAACCATTTATGGTTATGGTGATTTAAAAACCAAATAACCTATTTTGAAACAAACGATTGAACATTGCTAGTTAATTGTGCTAAAACGATTATCAACGTGTTTTGACCCGACAATCCCAGCGGTATCAACAATCCACATATATTGAACCAACCAAACCGCCTTTGTTTTACTTGTCGAGCGAATACTTATTAAACTCCCCTCTTTCTCATTCGACGGGAGCAGGGACGAAGGAACCATGAGTGGAAACGAAGGCACCGAGAGGAACCACAACTAAGCCAGAGGAACCATGCCGAGCACCAGTAGGAAGGAACCCTAACGAGATGGAACCATGATACAGTGAAACTGTATGGCATGAAAACTGAGAAGATAATATTTTTAGAGATTTCTTTTATGCTTATGAGGAATTTTTAATATTTCATGAGGTCAAATTTTCACGGTGACAAAATCATGTCAATTTTATACTCAAATGAACTAGAATTTCACGATGAGTTTGATAGCGTGATCGGTTTTTGGATTTGAGCAGAGGATTTTCAATGAACTTGCAGAGAGAAATCTTTGTGGAATCATGAGGAATCTAAAAGATTCCCCAAGGGCCAAATTTTGACAGTTCCAGAACCATATCGACTTTATACTCATTTTACTCAATTTTTCGTAAGGAGCACAATGGTGAAGTCATATTCATCATTCAAGCAACGAATTTTTCACCCATTTCCAAAAGGGAATTTTGGAGGGAATCTTTGAGATTCCCGAGTGCCCAGAATTGACGGTGTCAGAAAGGGGTTGAGTTTATATGCATTTAACACTATTTCACACCACAAATTCAAAGGTGCACTCCATTTATTCAAAAGAGTTGTGCATTTTCAGGCCATCCCCAGAAGTGGAGGTATATGATGTAGTGATGCCATGTCTTTCTTTTGATTTGCTAAGATGATGATTTTGATGTTGAGATCCTTGTTTATCATTCTATTGGAAAATACTTGTATGCCAGTTCATGTGATAATTTAATATCTTGTCATGCTAAAGAAGGACCCATATGAGTGAGAGTTCCTATAGGGGAACGTCTCATGGAGAGACTTGTCACTCTAGTTGAGGAAGTTTATCCTTGTAATGACAAAGAATACCCAATGTACTCACCATCATTTTGCAACAGTTAATGAAGCGACCTCTTCACTCTTGACACTGAGTTCGGAGACGTAATGGACACTGGATGAACTCCATTATCAACTTCTGTGTGTTCTTTGATTTGATGGTTGTCGTTGTGTTTCCTCTTCTTTAAAGTATGCACATGTGGTTTTTCATACTCTTTTCACATGCAATTCCGCTAACATCATAGAAGTAAAAGATCTTGGTTAATTTTGGTAGCTGAGAGAATCCAGATCATTTTGACACACAAGATGTTGTAACTTTGGATGGGGCATCTCTTTGATCTAGATTTCCTATGTATAGAGAATGTAGATGATTTAGATAACTATTCTTCAAAATAAAATTTTCACATGTCATATGCATAAAAATGATCTATGTTGTTAACATATTTGTGTTTCCATAAAGAAATGAAAAAAATCAACTAACATTGAATGCCAGAGTAAATATTAGCTTGGTAGTTGCAATGAAATTCCTCCTACTCTAATCACAATCCCTTTGTTGTATACTATGTGAAACTATTGTGAGTAGGGAATCCATTTCAAGTCTCCTATCCTCTACTTTAGTTCAAGTTTTGAGATACTAAACTGGGTTATGGACTGAATTAATGATTATTTCTTCACAAAGAAAGCACCTCTGTTGCAATTTAAAGTTCCCAGTTGTTTCAAAGCCCTAAAAGTTCATTTTACAAGTCAAGTGATTAAAGGGTAACAACAAAAGAACATTTTGTGAATCACGACATATGTTTTTGTGCTTTGATGAGAATTTGTTTACTTGTAGAAACAATATTTTTAACTTGGATCAATGGAGGGAGCTTGTTACATTAGTATATTTAATTATTTGTGATTTTTTCCCACCCATTTATGAGTTTTTCTCATTCCAATCCCTTTTACATCCAACCATCAAAAAATGAAGAAAACTATATTCAAGCAAGAAAAATCTATATCAAAGACAAAAAGGCTTATTCTTCTTATTCAATTCTCAAGTCATTGATGGTAAAATGGAGCTGGAACAAATGGGAGAAGCAAGGACCAGGAGCAACTGGTCAACCATGGTCAACCATTGTCACCCATGGACTACCATGGTCAACCATCGTCAATCCTTGCTAACCCTTTCCAACCATCATCAACCATCAAAAACCATATCCATTCATGGTCAACCTTTGACAACCATGGTCAACCATGGTTAAAAATCGTCAACCATGGTTATTCCTCTGGATTCCTTAATAGTTGGTCCCATAAATTTGTGGATTGATTCCTCATCATAATCCTTTGTTTGGCCCAATCGTATTGTTGTTGATATGTTTCCATGAACTCATATCCCACTTGTTATGAATCTCCATTGACTTAGTCATTGACTATCTTCTGCCACCTATTTGATTGCATGAATGACCTGCCTAACAAACATATGTCCATCCTCAACTCATTTGTGACCACCTCCAACTCATGGTTCATTATCTATATCAGGACAACCATATGGATGATGGCTTTGCCACAACTTCAACTCTAACTATATAGTCGCTACAGAATAAAAGATTCTTGTAACTACTTATTAAGAAATAATTAATAATCAAAATTCCTAATTCAAAATATGTAAAATGCATAAAAATAAATAGTTTACTTCAAAATTATTCCTTGATGTATAATCATGTAGATAGTAGGTGTTAGGGAAAATATGAGGTGAAAATGAGGTAAAAGACATGGTAAGGTATGAGTTCATAAAGCAAAATTTACGGTAAAGAAGTGACACGAATGTTGAAAGCCAGAACCCAACACCTTTTAATAATGCAAATACAGGGGACTTAAATAAATTTAATCACAACCTTTCATTAAACAATGACGACGAATAATATTCTTCTTCTTATCAAATATTTGAATATACACGTAACATTTGTTAAAAAAAAAAAAAAAAGATGGCACCCTCTTTCCGATATAGACATGTGCCTATCAATGTAATTAATTAGTTCTCAATTTTTTGATTACATAATTTACATGTACATTTGACTTTTCTATTCATATAAATATGAAAATGTAATTGATATTTTCATTAAAATTAAATGGTATTGATATTTTTATTTTTGTATGGTGTATGTTCTGTTTTTCTATTAGATATTTTTATTTATTTTAATATATAAAGTGCACATTATTATTTTTTTAGATGCAATAGTGTGATTGGTATTTTGATTAAAGTTCATTTGTTTTTAGGGTTGTCCTCTTTTACAACATTTTTCTCAAAAGGTTGAAGGGAGATAGTACATCAAGTTGTTTGAAAGGGCCAACTTGATCATCTTCCCTGTATATCCCAAATGAAGTAACTCTAGGAAGGTAGTTCAATGATTTGATTCTATAAGTAAAGAACATGCTTGAATTGGGATCAAATCTATGTGAGAAAGGGGAGATAATAATGAATCAAACTACATAAGAACTGTACATTATGAAATCACTAATGAAATTCATAACTATAACAATTCAAACACATAAAACTCAAGAAAAGTGTTGGACATTTTAGACCAACAATACATGGATATATACAAATTTATATATTTTTAATATGTATAAAAATCTTATGACTCCAACTATTGCCAATATACAATCCATACTATATCAAACCAACTATCCATTCTACCTTCTCTATGTTCTTGATAGCTCATGTAATAACGATATTTCCTCTATCTTCCCATTGGGACACATCTCATCCATCTAGAATTATAAAATGCAACTCACTTTTCTTTGTATGTAGTATGAAATAATGTGAGTGGTATTCTTGAAAGTTGTGATTTTGCATCATCACTATTTTATATCTCTTTCATCCTACACTAAATTGCAATAAATTGAAAATGCACTTAACTATCCATTGGAAGTTATAACATGACTAATATTTTCAAACAAAATCAAATAATGTTGAATGTCATGCTCTTGTATAGTGTCATTACTTTTCCTCTCTTCCCATTTGGCATGTCTTATCCATCATGGTTTGTAAATTTCACTTAAATTTTCTTTAAGCACAACAACGTGAGTGGAATTTTCATTAAAATTTCAATATTATTGAAATTATCATTATTCTTATCTTGTCTCTCTTTCCTTAGAAATATTAGCATATTTAGACTACATCATGAAATGCACCTCACTTTTCTCCAATTGTAATAAAATTAATTGTATTTTCACTAAAATTCAAATATTATTAAAAATTGTACTTTTAGATTATTATTGTTGTTTTCTGTTATGGAACCAACTCAAGAAAAGATAGAAAAGATAGATCAACGCCTTAGAATTCAGCCTCTTCGAGGGGGCAACCTCCTTTACATTACATAAATGAACAATTCTTGGATGATACAAATGACAAAACCTCCTTTCTATATATAGGAGTCTAAGGAGTCACAATATAATCCAGCTGACCTAACAATAATAATATAAAGCCACAAAAATAACAATAGAGGGCTTCTATGGGGCACAGAAATACCAATATGGGGGTAACAGGGACACAACAATATAAATAAGGGGTATAACTTCAATAGTAATGGGGTAATCACTAGTATTATAGGGACCCAACATGCCCCTCTCCTTCAAAAAAGTGTTGTCCTCAACGCTTGAGTAGTTCTGGATACTTTTGCATAAAATTCTCATCCTCCCATGTGGAATCTTCAGCGGATAAGTTCTTCCACTTGATAAGATACTCTGAAATTGATCGATTTCGTAGCTGCCGAGTTCTTGTTTCTGTGACTGCTTCCGGTTCCAATATAATTTTTCCTTCCTCGTCAAGTTCTGGCAATATTGTTTGAATTGGGAGCTTGTCACCTATAACCTTCTTTAAACATGAAACATGGAAAACTGGGTGCAATCGAGAAGCTGCAGGAAGCTCCAATTTGTATGCCATAGTACCAATCTTTTGCAACACCTTGTACGGACCATAATACTTTGGTGATAATTTATTATCCTTCTTAGCTTGCTTTAGGGACATTTGCTTATATGGCTGTAGCCGTAGGAATACCCAATCACCTACATCAAAACTTCTTTCACTGCGATGTTGATCTGCCTGTTGTTTCATTCTATTTTGTGCCAACACGAGGTTATCCTTTAAGAGTTGGAGGACTTGTTGTTGATGTTCGATGTGATGTTCCACTGCCTGAACCTTAGAATTTTCTCTTAAATATGATGTGATGGATGGTGGTTGATACCCATAAAGTGCCATAAATGGGGTCATTTTTGTTGCTGTATGGAAGGAAGTGTTATACCACCATTCAGCCAGAGGAAACCATTTGACCCATTGTGTCTGTTTATCAGATACAAAGCAACGAAGATATCCTTCCAAACATTTGTTTACTATCTCAGTTTGCCCATCAGATTGAGGATGATAAGATGAGCTATGAGCTAACTGAGTACCAAGACAAGAAAATAATTCTGTCCAAAAATTTCCAGTGAAAATGGGATCTCTGTCACTTACAATAATCTTTGGGTTTCCATGTAGCTTTTGAACTGTTTCCATAAATGCAGTAGAAACTGTACTGGCTTTAAATGGATGTGATAATGCACAAAAGTGTGCATACTTGGTAAGTCTGTCAACTACCACCATGATGACACTCTTTCCCTCAGACTTGGGTAAACCTGTGATAAAATCCATTGAAACCTCCTCCCAACGTTGGCTTGGAATGGATAAAGGTTGTAATAGACCCGGTGTCTTAATTGTTTCAACTTTATTTTGCTGGCAAACCAAACATTCCGCCACAAACTTTTGAATATCTGATTTAAGGCCATCTCAAAAAAATTCCTTCTTAACCCTGTGGTAAGTTTTTAAAAATCCTGAGTGCCCTCCTAAGGGAGAAGTGTGCAATTCCATAAGAATCTTTTGTTTTAGCTGGGAATTCTTACAGAGGTATAAGCGATCTTTGTACCATAACGAATCATTTTTCCAGCTAAATGTATCAGAAGTACTGGAATCTTGTTGTAGCTTTCGAATAAGTGCCCACACTTCTTCGTCATTCTTCCATTCCTCCCTTGCTTCGTTTATCCAATCTGGTTGGATAATAGAAATGGCACACAACAATGCTTCCACATCCTCATCCTTTCTTGAGAGTGCATCTGCCACCACATTTTGCTTCCCTTTTTTGTAGATGATTTCAAAGTCATAACCCAACATCTTTGTGACCCATTTTTGTTGCTCTTCAGAGGATAATCTTTGTTCTAAAAAGTATTTAAGGTTATCATGATCCGTTTTTACCTTGAAGTGTCTTCCCATTAGGTAGGGTCGCCATTTCTTAAGTGCATGGAGTATTGCCAACATTTCCTTCTCATAAATAGCTTTGCTTAAAAACTTTCCCTTGATTGGACGACTTTCAAAAGCAATGGGTCTTTCATCTTGCATTAGAACAGCACCAATTCCATTTCCTGAAGCATCACATTCCACAATAAAGGTTTTTGTGAAGTCCAGTGTAGCTAAGACCGGTGCTTGGCACATTGCCTCTTTAAGATGTTCAAAGGCCTTTGTTTCTTCCGGAGTCCATGAAAATGAATCTTTCTTCAATAATGTTGTTAGAGGTGCTGCTATTTTCCCATAATTCTTAACAAACTTGCGATAATACCCTGTCAACCCAAGAAATCCTCGCAGATGCTTTATGGATGTGGGGATTTTCCATTCCTTAATGGCTTTAATTTTGCTAGGGTCTACCTTAATTCCTTCATGAGATACAATATGACCCAAATATTCCACCTCCTGGACTCCAAAGAAACATTTGGATCTTTTTGCATATAATTGTTTCTCCTCCAATAGTTGTAGCACCCTGTCAACATGTTCAACATGATCCTTCCAAGACTTGCTGTAGATTAGTATATCATCAAAAATTACTAACACAAATTTTCTAAGGAATGGTTTGAAAATTGAATTCATCAAACCTTGAAATGTTGAAGGTGCATTGGTAAGGCCAAAAGGCATGACCAAAAAATCATAATGACCCTCATGAGTTCTAAATGCCGTTTTCGGAATGTCTTCAATCTTCATTCTGATTTGATGATATCCTGAACGAAGATCCAACTTGGTGAAGTAAATTGATCCATGCAATTCATCCAGTAATTCATCAATAACAGGAATGGGGAACTTATCTTTAATAGTGAGCTTGTTGAGCTCCCTATAATCCGGACACATGCGCCATGATCCATCCTTCTTGTGTACCAATACTACTGGAGCAGAGAAAGAACTTTGACTCGGTTGAATTATACCATCCTCTAGCATTTCTGCAACCATACGTTCAATTTCACTTTTTTGGACATAGGGATATCTGTACGGCCTGATGTTTGGAGGAACACTTCCTGGAATCAGATGAATAGCATGATCATGATCACGCATAGGTGGGAGACCTTTTGGAGTCTCAAATACCTTGGAATGATTGTCCATGACTTTTTGGAGATCTGGAGAAATAGATGATTCCAATGTGGAAACATCTAGCGAACATAATTGTGCAATTACACCTCTTTGCTCCTTTTTTAGAAGCTTTGTCATGCCATTAGAGCTGATTATCTTTCCTGGTTTCCCTGCAATACCCCTTAATTCAACTTCCTTTCCTTCCGTAGAAAATTTGATGAAAAGTTCTTGAAAATTAAAAGCTATTGTACCCAAGGATTGTAGCCATTGGACTCCTAGTACAACATCAGCACCTCCCATTGGAATGGAAAGCATTGGCCTAGTCAATACATATTCTCCCATGGATAGCTTGATATTATGGCACTTTCCAGAGCAATTTATTGTTCCTCCATTTGCAATCATCACTTGACACTCTGGTGCTGGATATAGGAAGCAATTCAATTCTTTTGCTACCATACAATCAATAAAATTGTGGGTGCTTCCTAAATCAATCAACACTATTACCTTTTTCTTCTTGATTTGTCCTTCTATCTTGATGGTTTGAGGAGTAGTAATTCCCGCCAATGCATTACAAGATATGGTCGGATTTATTTTTTCTTCATCTAGGCTTTGTTCCTAGAGTATATCTTCTTCTTTTGACCTTTCTTTCCCCTTTTCTTCTTCCTCTTCACAATCTATGTAGAATAATTTCTTCTCAGCACACTTATGACCTTTAGTGTATTTGCTATCACAACTATAACAAAGCCCTTTTGCTCTTTTTTCTTCCAATTGTTGTGGTGTCAACCTTATAGGTTGTGGAAGACTAGGGGCAACAACACTTCCGTCTTTATAGTTGTGAGTGATATGCTTCCTGGTTGCCATAATTTTGCTTTCCATTTTTCTTGCTAACTTGAATGCCTTCTCTAATGAATCAGGTTCCCAAAGGCGAACATCATGTTGGATATTATCCTTTAAAGACCCTATGAACACATCAATCCTATGCTCCTCTGGAATATATTTTACCCTTATGTTCAATTTTTGGAACTCCTCAATGTGCTCCATTACTGAACCCTTTTGTTTGAGACTTATCAATTGGCTAAAAAAAGTGTTGCTTTTTGTATCTTCATAATGTGCTGTCAATTCTTCCGTAAAAATTGCCCAAGTGATAAATTGTTTAAAAGAGCAAAGCCATTGATACCATACAAACTGATTTGGTTCCAAATATACAGTTGCCATACGTACCTTTTGTGCGTTTTGCACATTATTGAGATCGAAGAATTGCTCCATCTGTAATATCCATGTGGCGGGATCCTTGCCATCAAACTTCCTCATATCGATTTTTGGAATATGGTGATTCTTCGATCCAACATTAGCGTCTATGGAATCATGATTAACATTTCTTTTGTTCTCATCATGAGTTTCCTTTACTACCTTTTCACCATTAGTGACCCTTTCTTGTAGCAACTTCTTCAATTCTTCCATGTCTGTCTTCAAATCTGCCATGTCTCTCTTCAAATCTGTCTTCAAATCATCCATCTTAGCTTCCATGCCCTTTATCTTAGATTCCACGCCATTTATCTTAGATTCCACGCCACTTATCTTAGCTTTTGTGAGCGTGACATTTGTTGCACTTGTTCTTGTAATTTTGATATATCATGTAGCATTTCTTCCTCTTCTTCATGAGTCATGCTAGAGATTTCAGGTTCCTTACTAGGTGTTTGCATTTTCTTTCCTCGAGGCATCAATTACCGATAATAATGCTTTACTATGCCCTTTGAATTCCGTTAAACCAAGCTTACACAAAAATTTAAAAAAAACTACACACCTTTTTTTCACTTTATAGAAGCCTGATATTGAATCTGACGTATCTCTGTAATTTTGAGTCATCCAGTTCTGAAATTGCTACCTGTAGTAGCCTTCTGCGTCCTCTTTCCAATGCCACAAGTCTGAGCCAAATTGGATTCTCCAAGGAAGAGTTATGTTAAATCTCCCACAGTGACTTGCTTTTAGACTGGTTCAGTAGAGCGAACTTGTACGACGTGCCACGAGTCACTGTTTCAACCTCTAAATCTGAAACACACACACAAGAAACTACTGTCCGTCCTCTTTCTTTACCTTCTTACGAAATTTCAATCCGATCTCCAGAGAGAAAGTTATGATGATTTTCCCCAGGTCACATGTTTTGAATGTAATTCAGGAGTCTGCAAAAAGACCAACTTCCTCAGATCATATCTTCGCAAATATCGCGCGAAAAGCTCTGAAATTTGGACCCAAGGTTCAGCGCGATTTCTTCTCAAATGGTTTTTTTTTGCGACTTCTGAAACGTCACAGAAAAAAAAGTTATAGCGAAAATGCCACGATGACCTGTTTGGAGCAGCGAATCCCTAAAATCCAAAGCTCTGATACCAAATGTTATGGAACCAGCTCAAGAAAAGATAGAAAAGATAGATCAACACCTTAGAATTCAGCCTCTTCGAGGGGGCAACCTCCTTTACATTACATAAATGAACAATTCTTGGATGATACAAATGACAAAACCTCCTTTCTATATATAGGAGTCTAAGGAGTCACAATATAATCCAGCTGACCTAACAATAATAATATAAAGCCACAAAAATAACAATAGAGGGATTCTATGGGGCACAGAAATAACAATATGGGGGTAATAGGGGCACAACAATATAAATAAGGGGTATAACTACAATAGTAATGGGGTAATCACTAGTATTATAGGGACCCAACATTTTCTTATTTTTTCCATTAAACATTTCTCGTCCATCATAAAGTGTAACACATCCTAGAGTTGAACACATACTTCACTTTTCCCTTAATACATTAACATTATTGTTATTTTCACTAAAATTCAATTATTATTGAGGTTTATTCTCTTATATGACATTGTTATTTTCTCTATTTTAGCATTGGACAAATGTCATCCATCCAAGTGCACTTCACTTTTCTCTTAATACAATGTGAATAATTTTTTTTAAATAAAATATTAATACAAATTATATCTTTATGTACTAAATTTTTATTTCTTTTCCACTTAGCACATCTAAGTATTAGTTAATAAAACATTTAATCATGTATTGAATTTCCTTTTTTATTTAATAAATTTTACATTATAAAGTGCACTCACTTTTTCACTTTGAGATTACACTCATGGTTGATGAGAAAACCATTGGGTAGGAAATTTGAGATGGTTGAAGACGCTATGTCGATGAAGGACCCAGAGAAATGGTTGTCCTCTCTCCTTAAGAGTCATCACTATTTCCTCCAACTTAGCATTACAGAGTTGAGTTACGCTGCTAAACAAAATGTATATAAATGAACCATTTGGCTTTGTATCTAGCGATGTCGAAGGGTCGTATTCTGTCCAAATGCTTGTTCCAACTCTCATGAGAAAAACCAGATGTTCTAAACTCACTGCGTTCATGGCCAACCTGTCGATCTCGTCAGAAGATTTACAAAGAACCCATTCTGCATGACACTAGGGTTGAATTGACTTAAGCAACAAATCAAAAACATAACCAATTCGACATCTCTCTCAAAAGAAGGATGGACTAGCAATTATCCTAAAAGGTACAAAGAGAGGCCGATAGGAATATTAAATTGGAATTGTTGAATTTTTATAGAAGAGTTAATTGGTTTGTCGAAAACCTTGTTTTCTTGGACTGGATCATTGTGCAATAACTTTTCTTTAGATGTTTTGTTTATATCTATATTACAAAGAACACATTGAATGTCTTTTTTCATTTTAGAGTAAGTTAATTACCCAAAATCAAGAGGTTAAATTAATTACCCAAAATCAAGAAACCTTTATAGATGGCCAAGCATATACAAAGCTTGCTAGTGACGAAGGCAATAACCACCATGACTATCCTATAGAAAGTCAAAACATAATATTAGAAAACATGTTGATATGTTGTTATTAAAAAGTTAATTCCATTAGAAACCATGATATTATTATTATATTTTGTAAAGAATAATATACATATATAGAATGATACTACATTGAAAGCCATAATTGTATAGTGCGATTAGAAAGTCAAAATATAATATTCTTAAACCAATACTTATTGTATTCATATGTGATTTTTAATAAAATACAATTAAATTTGTGATGTATAATTAATTTTATTTAAAAATGTCCCGGATGCGGGTGGCTCCAGCGCGTAGCAGGTTAGTGGCTCGTCACATGGGCATGTGTCAGCCCGGACGAGCCACGCATTACAGATCCGGTGGTTATTTAAGATCGGCGGCGGCAGTCCATCTGCGGGATTTAATTCGAGTCATTTCGGTATTAACTGCTCTCCTTGGTAGCGGGAAAATGGCGCTACAAAGGCCTGGCACCTCTGTCATTCTCCCGCAGTCTTGCATAAGGTCTGGGCGTTCGGAGGTTGCGCTGGATTATTTACTGGCTCTGAGGGAGATTACGAAGGCATACTCCTGCTCTCTGGCCAATTTGGGGATGCAGCGTGAACGCCAAAGGATGATTAGCAGGCGCGGAAGCTCCAGAGGTCGTGCTACGTCTCAGAGGCATGCTATTTCCCCCTCTTCCTCAATTGAGGTTTCATCAGACCACCGTCGCTCCAGAGGACGTGCAGTCGGCCGCGGCAGGGCAACGGAGCACAGAGAAATCATGGATTGTGGCCACTCTGCGCATCCCATAGTCAGGTATCGAATTCCTTGCTCTCTGGAAAATTCAACTTTCATAGTTTCGGTTTCGGTGGAGCACTGTAGCAATCCAGGAGGTCAAGAGGAAGCTCTGCAGGCAAACCCTCCTCGGATTCCAGGGTTGGTTCCCACAATCGACATGCAAGTTCCTACTATCGACCTGCTGCGCCCCGTCAAGGATAGTTCCTCCCCAGACTCTCAGGCAGGCCCCAGCGAACCCGTGCAGAGGAACAATCTTCCCGACCCGGACATCCCCAAGCACTTCAGGGGCAAAGAGGAGGACGAACCGCACACCACAGATGATGAATAACTCGACCTGCTGTTCGCTCCCAGTCGCTGAGAAGGGAAAGTTTTCTCTGTTTGCTCTCACTGTTATCTTGTATGTGTCAGGACTCAGTCCTTATGTGTTTCAGTGTCGGCTATCCATATGTGTTAAGTGTCGGTCTTATGCACTGTCCTGTGTCGTTATGCTTCCAATTTTGTTCCCATGTAATTTTGGACATGTTTATTCCTGAGCATTCTGTCAATCTCTCGACAGGAATCACAGGGCTACGGCTCTGTTGTAACACTGATGCTGTAATTTTTGACTTTTTGTAATATAATAGATTAGTCTGATTCAGAAAAAAAAAAAAAAAAAATATATATATATATATATATATATATATATATATATATATATATATATATATATATATATATATATATATATATATATATATATATAAATTAGTAATAATAATAATAATATAATTAAAATAATAATATAATTGAAATGATCAGATCCATAGGAATGACCAAAACAACCCAATTTGCAAATTGACAATTGGACATCTTAATAGTAAAGGCATTTTAAGAATAAGCATAACTTTGAAAGAAAGTTGAAGTTGATTTGATCATGTCAAACCTTGTTTTTACCTATGCAAAAAGTTGACAAACAGTTTTGGACATATGTAAAAAGTTGCTGAGGAGAGGTTGAGATTGAAAATATATAATCATTATGGGGCATATGTGGTGGGTGAGAAAGTAAAGGTTGAAGTTGAATTAATTTTTCAAAATTATAATTATGATATTATGTGATAAAAGATTAAGAAATATAAAATGCTAAAGTAAAAGTTGTTCCAATTAAATTTACTTTATTATAAAAAAACGTTGTATCTCTATGCATATTGTTATGTATCTATATACCTATTTGAAAATGGAAAAACACCCAGTTTAAATTCAAATTATACTCCTCTATTAACTGGAAATACTTTATCAATATGAAATCATATACCATATACCTGTCATAACTATATCCACTTTATTAATGTGGATCCATGCGCTGGATGACACTTGTGGATCGAGCATTTAAATAATATTTTTGAATTTTTAATATTTAAAAATGGTATATTTACTCTGCATCAAAAGATACCTTTAATGGCAGAGAAGGGAAGCTGCCTCGCTTTTATAATTTCTAACTTCAAAAAACAGGAAGCTGCCTTTACTTTTATAATTTCGAAAAACAATGTGATAGAATTGAATAAAATATCATAGACTGAAATGAACAAAATTGTAATAAAATATAATATAATAGACTAGAATGAATAATATTAAAATAAAATATTGAACAAAGAAAGTAGTAATCTTTCCATACAAGTAAAATTTAGTAGCTAATATTGCAGAGGGAAATCCCATCATATTACAGAATGAAAACCCATTTCCAGCCGAAGATCTCTCATTTTCTCATGTCTCTACCAGCATGCTTACTACCACAAACAATATTTTGAACATTAACTGATTCCAGACTAAGCAAGGGAAAAATGGTCATCTGGATCCTCCAAGGCACTATTTCTGACTTCAAATTAAATGTATAGTCATGGTTCACTCCCTCAACATAGAACTTCTATGTAATACCATTGTATAAGATGTTGGCAGTTGTTGTTCACACTGATGCTGCATTTTTGTGATAATCTGGACGGGAAAAAATAGTATTGTTGCATGATATTTTCCATTAGGAAAAGCAAATTGTAAATGATCTACATTCATACCTCCTACCTCCTGGGTTCTCTTATATTTCTGAATCATATGATAAGGCAATGTTTGGGGGCTTAATGCTTTCCACTGTACAGTCTGGCACAAGAAAGAGAAATAGGAAAGGTGACAATCTCATCAAGCTGCATATAAGAACTGTTATCCAAAGTCTACTGTAGTCATCTTTTTGGACATGAAGCCACTAGAGTAGAAGTGCGCTAAACCAAGAACCAGATGTATTCCCAAAGTTAGACACTGACATCAGGAAAGGAAAGACAGTGCCTTCGATGACATTGGGATAAAGTCAGGCAGATAACACAAGCATGGACATTAACTTAAGCTGTGTCTCTTAAAACAAAAAATCAATCTGGAATATGCATCCAAAAATTCACCCTTGAAACAAGTATAATGTCAAGGAGCCCAATAAATGAAGATGCGAATTTTGTATGGATTTCTTGGGCTAGATTTCCATTTATGATGTCGATGCAGGAGCTAGAGGACTGCAATGATTTTGCATGGCATCACTCACACAAATTCAGTATCGTAAAACCCCAAAAAAGACTAAAATCTCGTATTCCTAATTGAATTATGATGCAACCAGACGTGTTTGTATCCATGGAATTCATTTCTTTGGTATTGTGGTTGTAGGGATCTCCATGCCTAAACTTCACTGGGGCTGCATCCAAAGTAACAGCCTGAAGAATAGCTGGCCCGTCTTCACATAGATATGGTTGCACAACTAATCCAATGGTTGTTAATTGAGTGCCATCCAGAAATGGCTTGTACTCCTCCCTTGATAGCACACATATATGTAGAAACATATTATTTTGGAGAACCCCAATCTATCATTGTCCAAGGAAGGTTGGGTCATTTGACAAAAATGGTACTAAGTCCTGATACTCTGTAATGTTGGGCCTATTCTTTATGCAACAATATGCATATGTCTTGGAAATCGCATGAGTTGCAAGAAGTCTTCCTTTCACCTTACATCCAATCCATTGTGCACATCAAGGGTAATAGAGGCCTCCAAATGTTAACATTGATGATGCAACCCAGGTTTGGATCTGCCCTTTCCAGCATACAGAGGAAGCCAACTATCCATCGACAACATATACCTCTTTACCATTAACTGGGTCTACATGGTTAAACTTGTACGATGCCATTGGTATTGGAATAGATTTATGATAGACAAATACCTCATTTGACTCTGAACCAATAGCAACAGAAAGCCCCACAAGGCTCCTTTCATATCTATGCCCAGAATATGTCAGAACAGGGTTGCAAAGTACACTTCTTGTGCTTGTTGTCGGGTTCCAAGGCTTGATTGTGCCATCAATTGAAACTGAGGTAGTTTTCCTATGATGTGCAAGCAATATATTTACAGGATCTTGCCATTGAAGAGACACAACAATAGTCAAAAGTTGAGGACTACAAGTAACTAAGGTTTCATGTTGAAGTGTTTGGAAGCTCCCTATATGGCCTTTCTGCTCAAAGCATGCAAGAAACATGTAGAAAGCAAAATTCAAAGTCTAACTCAGTTATCTCCACTTTCCCACGTAATACCATAGCCTCAAGATCACAATATTTTTCAATAACTGAATATGCTTGATAACTTCTTTTGGAAAATTGAAAATGCTTTCAATTTCCAAATAAATACCTCGAATTCGAGCCTTCAATTGATGTTGGTCAGAGTAAATGTGGCTATTTGAATTCAAGCCCTTTGATATGAAAGGTAATTATGTTGGCTTATTATTAGTCATCCACCCTGTTAGGACTTCCCTTCCAAGCATCTGCACTACGTCAAACGAGCCAGCCACAGGATCCCGAGTTCCATGAACTATAATTCCTTTGGTACGCATATTGATAAAATGTGAATTGCCATTAATATCGTGGAGACTGGGAACATCACCATGCCAATCTTGTAACTGTTTTTGGTGAGCAACAAACTAGACATGGTCATCATGGTATTAGGCAAGGCACCTCACCTTTGTAAGCATCTCTCTGACATGCTTAATTTACATTTGTTTAGAAGGATGTTGGTGATCTAACTCAATGTATGGATCATTCACTAGGCCACGTACTCCATGCCTAAAAATTGCTTCCTTTGCATGTTCCAGGTCCTACTTAATTGAAGGAATTTTTCATTTCAAACTTTATCAGATAAGGATTGTCATTTAACCATTGCTTCCCCTACTCTGGTTCTTTGGCACTGATCCATTGTGTGGAGTAGCATGGAAGGAAATATTCTTTTATATGATGTTCTAACAGTCCTCTCACATGCTCCTGAACCTTTTTTTCCATGGAACAAAGAGCAATTGGCTAGTCTCTAGCATGGTTCACGGGAGCATCAATCCACTCACTTTTCCTTCCTGACATCTTCCCCGAGATTCCTGAACTGAATCGAGAAATGTATATCTCATGTGCAACATAATACGATGCATTGGGGGACTAAATTCCAGCTGCAGATGATATTTGATAATATTCTTTATTACCTTTTTTCTGAAGGGAATTTTTCGTCTGCAATCCTTCTTGATGTGCTACTGTTACATTTTTATTTAGTTGAATCTCCACATTACCACACATTGCAAGAACCCTAGTAAATTCATTAAATGGTTGAGGCAAGATACAAATAACAGAATTACCTCTCCTCCTTTTAGCAACAATCCCAGGTGTAAGGATAGCAATGTCCTCAGCAAACATGGTATTGGAGTTTGGAGTGTGGAAGCTTAGTTTCATTAGAGAATGTTCCTTGTTGTCTTCAGCTGTACCATCCACTAGGAATTCAATTTCTTCTTGGAGCATGTTCCTTGTAACATCATTGCAAACTTCCAGTGGCCTTACAAAGACTCCAGTAAACTGATCCATATTTTGATGTCGAAATTTACTTATATTGAATACATCTTGAGTGGGATCTTATCCCCTGCAAATGAGAATGATGCCATCAAGATGCTTCAGATTGTCTTCACAAGATTTGTGTCCATATTTTGTTGAGCCTTTGACATGAACAATACCTTCAATCATGACACTGCCAGACTTAGTGGGTAACTGAACCTTTTCATGGGACAAACTTTTCAGGGTCTTTCCAACTAAGAATTCAAATGAAAATGGTCCATATATTTCTTCTAAGCCTGGTTTGGAAACCTCTTTATTTGCAACATGAATTAATACCTTTTTCCTACCACCATTTGGATTAACACTTACCCTTTGGCTCGCTTCAGATGTATTTCACAAGGCTTCAACTGTATCTTCAACTAAATGTACTGAATCTTCATTTATGCTTATATCTTCGTCTTCAGATTTGTAATTGCTTTCCCCTTTCTTTGCCATCTTTAATGACAACCATGTTTCCAATTGTTCTAACATGTTTGTGAAATCTTGGTTGTAATCTTCAAATTTTTGACTTGGAAGCTTTTTATCTTTAAACTTCCATTCTGACCCTCAAATTCTTCTCCTTGATATCACCCACAGCTGGCCAGAGTTATGCTCTAATACCACTATAATATACCCAACAAAAGTTACATACAAACTTTTCCAAAAAATTTAAAATTTCTCTTTGGCACCTTTCTACAAATAGTTTGAATGCAAAGTCTGGAAACACCTTCAACAAACAACTCAGAAATTTCGTCAAACACTTCAAGGAAAATTTCAGATAAATAACTTCAGTTAAAGAACTAAGGCAAAAATCTGATTTTTATTGAGGAGATTTTTCAATGATTACAAGTAGACTCTAATGCAAATCCCGATCCTTACTTCAGCTGATAGGAAGTATATAATTTCTTGATAGGCTTGTCAATACAATGCTTGGAGAATTTACCTCTACATTACTGTAGTAGCTTAAACTCCTGGATGATATACAAGTCTTCTCCAACACTCCAACACACTCCAAGAAATAGCAAAGAAACCCAAAAACTAACCAAATCAATGCAAAGGAATCTAATCAAAGTCTGCTTCAGTATATAGAACGCAGACAAGGATTCTCCAGCTCTCCGCCAATAACAGAAACGCCCACCATTCCGCTCGTAAATGAAGACCATGATGCTCGTAACTGTAAAATAGACGATCAGCATAACATTTACTTGTAACAGCGCACAATGCAGACAAGGATTCTCTAGCTCTCCACCCATAACAAAAATTCCCACCATTCCGCTCGTAAATGAAGGATCTTGCCCGTAACTGAAGGATGAAGACCATGACGAATATCCGGAAAATGCGTACAGGAAGAGCTATGCCCGTTGAATGTGGACGCTAGGTGTCAGCCTCAGAAACAAAAGGATGACGAAAGTCTCTTTCAAAGGAAGGCCTATCGGCATAAATATAATAAATCAAAATATTTTCTTCGGTGCCAGATCCTTCATAAAGTGACTAACAATGAGCCTCCAACAAATGTGTCTTCTTTGAATCTTATTTGAGCAACTTAATGCTGATTTTCACCCTGTAATATTTAAAAATTTATCGAGTACTTTAACTCCACGTCCACCTATTCCAGATTGTTCCTATTGTCAGTTAAGAACACGTACACTATGCATGTGTCTATCCAAAAACTACATTCCCCGGAGCGTTTTCCTTTATTTTCTAGAATCCTTCTTGATTTCTTTGAATCTTTATTTGAGCAACTTAATGGTGATTTTCATCCTATAATATTTAAAAACTTATTGAATACTTTAACTCCACGTTCACCCTATAACAACCCTAGTGAAAATTCCATGTAATAAAAGTTATTAAAGGAAAAAACAATAACCATGGTTGATGGGACATTTATTCCACGCTGAATGTGGGGCTTGTAGAGGGTGTTCACTTGATTGTTTATGGCTAAGGAAATTGGCAAAGGCAATGATTAAGGCTTTGGAAAGGCAAAATGAAATTTTTGGCACATTTATTTATGAAAATCATGGAAATTAGGAGAAAATGGAGGTGAAAAGTCACAAGTTGCATGTGAGGAGAAAATTGACGGAAAAGAATGGAAAATGAAGAAAATAAAGGCCACATTCATAAAAAGGCTTCTAAGAACCAGTTGGTAACCTTTTTTCAATTGAGTTTTGGAGCTCTCTCATTATTCTCTCTCTCTCTCTCTCCCACTCTTGGACACTTAGACTTTTCTTGGAGTGTTTTGGCATTGGAACAAGAAAGACAAAGAAGGCAAAAGGAAGCAAATATCAAGTAGGGAAAGGTAGGATCAAGCAGCTACAATATTATTAATTGCAGGTATCGATTTTGATGTGTATTTTCCTAGCTAGATTTGGCATGCATGGTATTTCATGTGGTTCTTTGTTGTTGTAGCATGGGTTTTGCTAGGTGTAACAGTGTTTTTAGCCTAGCTTTTCCATTTCCTGATATCCATGGTGTGATGGAGTTCTTATGTTTTGGTTGATTTGGATTACTGGATGGATTTGAAATTAAGTGGGGTGGATCTTCGAATGATAGAGCACATGGCCTAGTGGTCCCTAAACCATAGTGTGGATCATGGTAAATCCACTGGTCTAGGGACCCCTATGTGAGACTATGGGTTTCAGTAAAGCCAAGATTGTGTTGCCTCGATGATACTAGGAATCTTTGTCGGTGAATGGAAGGATATATGGTAAAGCAAAGAGGTGGTTTTCTCTCCATTGGACCTAGTAATCTCGAGTTTTGGATATGGGGTAAAGCCTAGAGAGTGGGTCTCGGTTAGGGCCTAGTGATCCGGGTTTGGATTTCGGTAAAGCCTAAGCGACTAGGAGACTGGAAAATCCCTCACGGTGTAGGTGGAGAAATCCGGTGGCATCCACGCTTCTTTGACTTAGTGATCGAGTGGAGATCATGGTAAACCTGTTATGATGTGTTGATTGTGTTGGCCTAGTGATCCGGGATGGATTATGGTAAAGCCTGGTTTCTATTGATGAGGGTAAGGTGGTTTAGCCTCGGTATGCCTTGGTTGGTTCTTTTGGTTTGAGTCCCACATTAATTCTTGGAATATGGCACGAGGGTGAATGGATGAAGAGAGATTTGTCTCATCCATTCTATGGTCGGGTGGAATGTGGTAGTCCCATCTCTTGTTGGTTTATTGCATTCATTAATGAGAAATTCATTCCCTTGATTTTCATGTGTAAATGCACTTATGTATATGTGGATTTTATGGCTGATATGCTTATGATATTTCTATCCCTATTATGTTGGTTATATGTATGTTTTATGACAACAACTATGTATGGCTCTCAACATGTTTTTTCTTGTAAATGAATGGATAATGTATCTATGGCCTAAGAGATGATAATGCAGCAAATAGCATGAGGGAACAATGGTTCACAATTATTCTCATATAAGTATGAGATCCCTACACTTAATTATGTTGTTTACACCTGTAGGTTACATGTTGATGATATGTTTGACGAAATGCCTATCATGGCTAGTAGGGATCTGATTAAGGATTGTTTCAAATTATTTCTTTTGCATCATTGTTTCCCTAATATTTTATTGTTCCTGAGTTATCATTCCATTCTGGGCAGTTACCTAGGTTCTAGGCCTGAAAAAGTGGCTCAAATCCCAGAGTCGTTGGCATAGCACTGACAAATTTAGTCTCCAGTCACTGGCAGGAAATCATGTGAGAGTGACTTTGGATTTCCAGACGCTCTCTTGCCTATAACATGGGAGCGACTGGGCCTAAAATGTCCAGAACATCAGTGGGACTTAGGGACAGGATGTCTGAGTGGCTGACATGTCTCTTGAGGGTTCTATTGTTGATGTGGATAGGTTGGTTGATGTGTTCCATCGATTCCACTTCCTTAAGGTCACATAGAAGGTCAAATCCAATCATAGAAGCCTCTCATCGCATGTTTACCCGGTTGGCATGGTTACTTGGGTAGATGTGGGAGGAGGGTGTTACACACCTTTCCGGATTATTCCTGTTGTCAGTCAAGAATAGGTACATTATGCATGTATCTAGCGGGGAGTTTCATTCCCTAGAACACTTTCCTTTCTTTCTGTAATCCCCTAGGAATTTATATCTCTTGTTAGTGTGAAAATTCTTGGAAGGTTTACCAAAAATACTTCACTTAGATCCTAACAACAAGTTGATGGTTGTTGTCATATTAGATTTGAAACACAAATAGAAAACCTACAGTAAAACAAGATATAATCCAAAACATAAAGCAATGATATAAAGTATCTAGTATAATAACCTAATTGGAAAGGCAATTTTAAATGAATTAATCTTTTATTGATAACACCTGGTGAAGGATTTATAGATTGGTCTATAAGTCCCCCTCCGTGGGATGGGTCATTTGATATCCTTGACACTTCAAAAAATTGTCCTCTCCCTCAATGTGAAAAAACTAAACAAAAGTGAAGAACTCAAAATGGGAGCTCAAGAAAAATGACGATAATGTTGATGATGATAATGATCATGGTGAAGAATGAATGAAAAACCCTCCTTTATATAGCAAAGTATGAAGTTAATCTCAAAAATGGAGAATAATAAAATATTATTAACCAAATTTAGATCTAACTACTTGGAATAATTTATTATATTTCTTGGAGAGAGAAAAGGAATTTAAAATGGTTAAATACATTTATTTAGAAATAATTAACAAATGAAATGATTTATTAATTATTTCGCGAGAAACAAGAAATATGTAAAATCAAAATAATTATTTAATAGTGATTTAATAATTATTCTAATAACAGAAATAAGGAAATTCAAATAAATAATGATTTATTTAAATATTCCTAAGGGATTTAGTTAAATGTGACAAAGAATAATTATTAAATAATGATTTAATAATCATTCCTAGAGAAAAACAGATAAATAAAAATTTATCTAATTATTCTTATGAGGTTTTTTTTTATTTAAATCAGAAAATAATTTAATAAAAGTGGTTTACTAAATTATTTTCCACAGTGAAAGTGATTTTATTATGTTAAAATTAAATCTACATAGTGTATTTCGACCCACATAGTTAGAAATGGCTAGGTGATCATTTTTTAGTGATAACATCTCTCTAATTATAGGCCTTCCTTTAAGTTTCCATAGGGGGTAGCTAAAAGGATTTTGAAATTCATATTTAATTTTTGTAAGTGGGAAGCAATGGATTTCTATGAGTGAATATGGAAGAAAACATAAGGATATTAACTTTTAGGCCGATCTTCTTCACTGTAATTATGATTCTCATTTAGTTTTCACCTCCAACGATCGCTATTGATGGGCCGATTAGGACCATAGTTGTTCGGGCCTTGGAGATTCGCTCATTCGATCACGTGTTGGGCTGGGTAAAGAGACCAAACTCATAAATCGATGGAGTTATAGACCAGGAATGGAACCTAGTAAGTACTAATGATCTAAACTCTCCTAAAGTTTATTTCAGGGATGATGCAGAATAAGTAGATCCAGATTTAGGACACACCTTCGAGGAAGTAACAGAGCAGGTCTTTGGATCAAAACACACTCTTGTTGATCCCCCACCCATGAATGGATTCTTCTAGAGGGCTCTAACTATATATAAATAATCTGTCACAAATTGTCATAAAGGGATTAAGGTTTCAAGCACTTTCTTTCTACAACAAGCTTGTCTTGTTGGGTATTTGACCATCGGTTCTCTTTGTTTCCTGGCCCTACTCATCCCAACAAGCTCTTTGTGTACTATTGTTAGGCCCCTATACTACTAGTGTAACTCCTTATTGTTATTAGTACAACCCCCATATTATATTGTTGTACCCATGTAGTCCCCATATTGTTACTATTCTGTCCCATAGAAGCCCACTATTGTTATTATTGTGCCCTTACATTATTATTGTTATGTCGGCTCTGATTATATTATGACCCCTTAGACTCCTATATATAGAAAGGAGGTCTTGTCATTTGTATCATCCAAGAATTGTTCATTTGTGTAATGTAAAGGAGGTTTCCCCCTCGAAGAGGCTTATTTATAAGGCGTTGATCTATCTTTTCTATGTTTTTATGAGCTGGTTTCATAACATTTGGTATCAGAGCTTTGGATTTTAGGGTTTTCGCTGCTCCAAACAGGTCATTGTGGAATTTTTGCTATAACCTTATTTTTGCGATGTTTCATAAGCTAAAAATAAAACCCATTTGAGAAGAAATCTCTCTGAACCTCGGGTATGAATTTCAGAGCTTGTCTCGCCATATTTTCGGAGATATGATCTGAGGAAGTTATAGTTTTTGGAAGCTCCAGAATTTCATCTAAAATAGGTCATCGTGGAATTTTCGCTATAACGTTTTTGATACGAAGTTTCAGAAGCTAAAAAAAAAACCCATTTGAGAAGAAACCGATCTGAACCTCGGGTCCAAATTTCAGATCTTGTCTCGCTATATTTTCGGATATATGATATGAGGAAGTTAGGGTTTTTGCAAACTCCCGAATTACATCTTAAACAGGTGACCTTGGGAAAATCGTCATAACTTTCTCTCTGAGCATCAGATTGAAATTTCATAAGAAGTTACAAAAATAGGACGGACTGTAGTATTTTGTGTGTATTTTTCAGATCCGAAGGTCAAAACAGTGACACGTGGCACGTCATACAAGTTTGATATTCTGAAAAGGTGTATAATCAGGTCATCTTGGGAGATTGTTCATAACTCTTTCTTGGAGAATCCAATTTCGATCAGACTGGTGGAATTGGAAAGAGGACGCAGAGGACTACTGCAAGTCGTGATTTCAGAACTGGAAGATCCAAAATTATAGAGTTACAATCATTTCAAGATCGAGCTCCTAAAATCAAGAAAAAGCGAGATGAGGAAGTTTGATGGCAAGGATCCAGTAAATTGGATACTACATATGGAGAAATATTTTGATCTACATGGTGTACCACTATTACAAAAAGTATGTGTTCTAAGCCCACTGAGTTTTGTGTAAACCAGTGGAGTTGAGCGTGGAGCTTGTAAAAGAACTATTGCCATAATCCCAGAGAGCCTAGTTGAGTTGACTAGAGCTCAAGGAGACGTAGCCCAAGAGTTTTGGGTGAACTCCATATTAAACTTGTTGTCTTATGTGTGATGTTCATTTGCTGCATTGTTCCACTGTTATATGTTTTATATCAGTTTAAGCAAATCAATTTACAGCACATAGACAATTTTAAAACAAACATAAGCATACACCTTATTGTCAAGCACATTATTAATTCCGCATTGGTTAATCATAGTTGTCTTGGGAATATATAAGCTTTGGAAGTGGGAGAGGTTCTTGTAAGATCACAAGAAGCCTTTAGAGCCCCATTTTCAGATCAGGTGGTATCAGAGCCTAAGATTGGTTAACCCCACCTTCAAGAAGGTGATATCAAAGCAGGTTATACTAGAGCAAGTGGTATCAGCTCAGAATTCTTGATTGACAGAGCAAAGATTGCTTGTCTGAAAGGTGTTTGGCAGTCAAGGATTGATTGTCTGATTGATTGTATGCTTGTGTGCAGACTGACTATTGTTTGAGTTTGCAGAGGTGAAGGGAAAGCTATTGATAGCTCAGTCCAGGAAGGACAAGAAGGAAGAAGGGTTGAAGGCATTCTTCTATCCCAAAGGACCTCAAAGCAATCCTTGAAGCACAAGAGGTTTGTTGCAAAAGGTTTCTTAAATAATCTCTTTATTAATCTTGTTTGAAGTTCTTTTGTTCATTGGCATAATGACAACTTCTACAAGTGTATCCTCAAATTCCTCCTTCATCACAAGACTCTTTGATGGAGACATGAAGCAAGACTTGTTCATCATGATGGACAAGGTGAAAGAAATGTATGAGGATGAGAGGAAGAGAAGCATACTTAGAGAGTAGTTGAATTCCATGCAGGAAGAGAAGCAGATGCTTTCTGACAAATTGTGGGAAATGGAGAGGCAACTTCATATTGCAAATATGAACCTGAAAAGGATGCATGAGTTGGAGACACAACTCTTTGTTGCCAAAGAATCCTTAGTCAAGTATCAGTTTGAAGAAGAGGTAAACCATTCCAGTTTGTCTTCAAATTCTTCTAAGAATGCTTATATTGGTTCTTTTGAAAAACATACTAGAGGCATAGGTTCCAAGCTAATGTCCAAGATGGGCTATGAAGGAAAAGGCTTGGGTAAACATGCACAAGGTATTGTTGAGCCAATAATGGTTGAGGAAAGGCCTAAGTATTTGGGTCTTGGCTATGGACAATCTTATGGAGAGAGTTCCAAAGCTGCCATGAAGGCCATTGAAACAGTTCCAAGAAGGAGTTTCATTTCAGGTCCTCTACCTCAAGAGTGTGAAGATTGTATTCAGGAGGAATGCAATAGCTTGAAACATCATTTGCAGGATGCAGGTGTTCAGAAGCACACACTTGAACCAGAGAGTTGTGGAAACTCTAACAGCCTTGAAGAGATTGATGGTGTTCCAAAGGGAGCCACTTCTTCATTTGCTTCACCTCCTCATGAAGGCAATAAAGGTGAAAGAGAAAGGTATAAATATGGTTCTAATCATCTTCCTTTTTATTTTGCAAAGCATGATAATTTTCCACATAGATATGGGAAAAGAATTGCATGTTCCTTTTGTGGTTTCTATAACCATCATGTTTCTAGATGTTGGAAGAGAATGGCCACATACATGAAACTTTTGAAGGAAAGGAAGCAAGAAGACAAAGGTCCATTGGACAAGGCAAATCATGTTGTCAAGAGGATACACATGTGTTTCACTTATTGCCATAAGCAAGGGCATCTTGCTGAAAAGTGTTGGACTCTGAATCCATCAATGCTTCCACAAAAGATGAAGAAAGTGGAAAGAGAAGATGGAAGAAATGGAAAGGAAGTTTCCATGAATGATGTGTTTCAGGATGATTCACATGTTGATGCTGATGTGTAGACAAAGGCAAGACCTTTGAAAGGGATTGGTGAGAAATAGTTAGAATTCTTATCCAATTAAGATTGCATGTCTATTGATGCATCTATTTTCATTTTTTTGTTAATGGAATGCAAGTTGCAGGATTTTACCAAGAAGGTGAATGGAGAAGTTGAGTAGGAGACTCACTTTATTGCTGCAACATTATATTTCAGCTTCGAAAGTACAGTGTGCTTAAGCGAAAGTTGAAGGATGAAATGCATGCATAAGCTTGATGTGCATGAACACAGGGATGTTGATGTTTTCCTTGTATTTTAACATGTATGTGTAATTAACTTGAAGGGTTGATTGCTTTGTTGTAAACATGCATGCAATGTTGACTTGGGAGAAGTTAACTTGGTCTCCAAGATGGAGATAATGATGAAGTGTTTCATCTTTTGAAAAAGAGTCCTAATGGTCCTTTTCTACATGCTTGACTTGAAGGGTCATTTGTTTAAAGGCATTTTTTGTGGGCTTGTTATCCAGTCCATCATTTGTATGCAGATATAAGACATGGAGGTGTTCACAAGATGTGGAAATATGTTTCTTTTTTTGAAGCAGGAGTTTAGGCCATCCAGTTGTTGTTTGTGTTTCTGTTGTTGTTAACAGTTGTTGTTGACAGCTTTTCAAACAGGTACAAATGAGAGTTTTGTAGAATAGATGTACTATACATTTGTTTGAACCACCTTGGATCAATTATCAAGGCAGAGAAGTTCAGACTACCTTCTGTGACCATTTTAGCAAGAGTTCTACAGGAAGGCAAGGAGGAAGGCAGTTTTTCCCAGGAGGACCAACACATCCAGGAAGGAGAATGGTCAAAGGATTTGGTTCAGAGGCACTATGCAAGGCAAGTGTGTGAAGGCTGAAAGAAGAGGGTGTTTTTAATCTCATTTACTATTCATATTAGTATATCAGTCTTTTGGAGACCAAAAGTTCTTTAGTGGGAAGGCGTGATCCAAAATGGATTTTGGATAGACTTCTAAGTCTAAGTGTTCCTCACAGAGGAAAATGGAAGTCCAAGGATGTTCCTGGAAATAGCCCCATTGCAGAGATCTTTTCCTTCTGAATCTACTGCAACTTGAATGGGCTAAAATGGACTTCGGAGGCAGAAGTTATCACAGAAAGAAGTTGCCCTTTGTTCTTTGGAAAAAGAGGCAAAATCTTCAAAAATGGCAAAAAAAACCCTTATAAAGGGAAATTGCATCGGAGATGGGTCGAGAGGAGGACTTAACACGGAGGCGGAAGGAACCTCCGACTGCGACCTCTGACTTATCGCATCAGAGGTAAGCCTTCGCCCGATGACGGGACCCTGGGCCAATGCGACATGCGACTGCGATGATCGGCGGATCGACGTCGGTGATGCCACGAGGTAAGGGAAGGACCCCTGGGGTTGTGTGACATGCGATTGCGATATATCACATCGCATCATCGCATCACAGCGATATAAAGGGGTGATAACATGCGACTTGCGATTGCCGGACCCGACAAATGTTATAAGCGCAGTTTATAAATTTTGAGTTCCGATAAAAGGGTATTTGTCGGGTTTTCTATGTATTAGCAGATTTCGATAGAAAAGCCGAAATACAAAGGAAAATTCCCTGAAGCGATAAATCCGAACCCGAAAGGAATTTTAGAAGCAGCCCTATATTATTTGAGTTCCGTAAGCGGGATTTTGGGCGGGCCTTAGGCAATATATTGGGCTGGCTCTACTTGATCCCATACAATGGCCGACGCATGGCTGGCGGGGAGAGAGAGAAACTGCCTTTTTGTAGGATTTTACAGGGTAAGTTCCTCAGACAGAACACCAAAGGACACTGCTCACACACACAGATCACAGATCAATACACCAGTATTTTTGACGTAGTTTAAACCCTCAAAGAGGGAAACTGTCCACGGCCTGAGCCAATGCGGCCACTTCAGGCAATTTATTAATAAAAGAATGAAAATTTACATAAGCTTCTCTCATGGACGGTTACCCTAAAAATGGCCCTCCATGCTCTTTAAATAGAGATCATGGACCAATCGGGTGTCAAGCCACGGATCAATTGTTGGTAATACGAGGAGAGAATGAACCGTCGGATCACTACATATCGTGACCGTCAGATTGTAAGTTACAAAATGTACATAGTAAAGAAACACACTTTACCTAACTCTATATTAGACCAAGTTATACTTAACTATTTCCTATGTGTCGGAATATCCTAACATCCCCCCTCAAGAACAACTTGGGATAGTATTGAAGGATTTACAAATATGACACAATAGGAGAAGGAAGGAGGCACTAGAGCCTATCCCCCCTTAGTGACAACTTCCTAAACTCCAACCATAAATCGAAGTTTACTGAACTTCGCCTCTGTGAGAGCCTTTGTAAAGATGTCTGCAACTTGATCATCTGTTGAACAATATTGCACTTCAAGAACATGGTCGTGAATGAGCTTTCTGATGAATTGCATGTGCAGTTCAATGTGTTTGCTGCGCTGATGTTGGACTGGATCCTTGCATAGTTGAATGGCACTTTGATTATCACACCATGTAGTCGGATGTTGCTGCTGAAAGCCAAACTCTAACAGGATCTGATGAAGCCACAAGGCTTCCTTACTAGCTTCTACGGCACCACGATACTCTGCTTCTGCTGAAGAAAGAGAAATGGCACCTTGTTTCTTGCAAGCCCATGTAATAGGTCCTGAACAAAGAGTGAACACATAACCTGCAGTAGACTTCTGATCATCAGGGTCACCAGCCCAATCGGAATCAGTGAAACCAACCAATAGAGGAGATGCTTCGGCACTGTAATGAATCCCAAACTGAACTGTACCTCGAACATAACGAAGTATTCTTTTAGCTGCTTTCCAATGACTTTCATGTGGGTTTTGCATAAACCGAGCAACAAGGCCAATGGCAAAGGAAAGGTCAGGACAAGTATGGGTTAGATACAAAAGTTTTCCTACAAGTTGACGGTATAAGGTAGCATCAACTTCAGGAGAAGTACAAGTGACTGAAAGTTTGACTCTAGACTGAAAGGGAGAAGAGGCTGGCTTACAGTCTTCCATGTGAAAATAGCGTAGAGTATCACAGGCATACTTGGACTGGGAAAGGGAAATACCTTCCTTGGATTGCAAGACTTGAAGACCAAGAAAGTAATGTAAGTGTCCTAAGTCTGTCATTTCAAACTTCCTTTTAAGGCTAGACTTCACATGGTTTATAAGGTTGGGATCACTACCAGTCAGGATAAGATCATCAACATAAAGAACAAGAATGATAAGAGACTTGCCCACTTTCTTGGTGTAGACAGTATTGTCAGAATGACACCTAAAAAAGCCATTTTCTAAAAGAAAGTCCATTTTGGCATACCAAGCTTGAGGAGCTTTCTTGAGACCATAAATGGATTTCTTAAGCCGACATACAAGCCTGGAGTTTGTTTGTATAAAGCCAATAGGTTGTTCCATATAGATTTCTTCATGCAAGTCCCCATGCAAGAAGGCAGATTTAACATCCATCTGATGGACTTCCCATTTGAAAGAGGAAGCAAGGGAAAGAACAAGGCGGATAGAGTTCATTTTGGAAACAGGGGAGAAGGTTTCAGTATAGTCAATGCCTTCAACTTGTGAAAAAACCTTAGCAACAAGACGAGCTTTATGTTTATCAACTTTCCCATCTGGTCCATACTTGGTTCTGTAAACCCATTTGCATCTAACAAGTTTTTGTCCCTTTGGTAGAGGAACAAGATCCCATGTATCATTTTCCAATAATGAATGATATTCTTCATTCATAGCTGTGTCCCAATCTGGATGGCCTGAAGCTTCTGCAAAGGTGTCAGGATCATAATTTGCTAAAGCTTGAGCCAGTAAAGAAGAGGCTCTATCGAACTAAGAACATGTACATCGCTGATCTATAGGATCACCGACAAGATCACCTGCTGCATCCCGAGTAGCACGGACCCATTTTGGAAGCTGAGGAGCTGAAGGAGGATCCTGAGAAGGTGGGGGAGGATTGTCATCCTCGCTTTCATCATCTGAAGAAGAAATATTTTCAAAAGCAGAAGAGATAGAAAGAGGCGGCACATCCGCCGAGCTAGGCTCGTAGGCCGATATATTTTCAGCAAACTTTACATCTCTTCTAATGATAACATTTTTGGACTTAAGTGGAATAAGTCTATATCCTTTGACATCTTCAGAATATCCAACAAAAAATACATGTTTCACTCTTAGGTTCTAAAGCTTTATGTTTCTCATCTGGAATATGGGCCCATACTTCACTTCCAAAAACACGAAAGTGACTTACATCTGGTTTAATTGAGCTCCATGCTTCTTCTGGAGTGATATTCTTTAAAACCTTAGTAGGAGTGCGATTTATTATGTAATTTGCACAGTTAATTGCTTCTGTCCAATAATTAAGACTAATTCCTTTAGATTGAAGCATACAATTAGCCATTTCCTTTAAGGTGTGATTCTTCCTTTCAGCTACACCATTTTGTTGTGGAGTATATGGAATAGTATGTTGCATTTGAATTCCATTCTCAGTGCAAAAGTTGATGAATTTGTTGTTAACATATTCTCCGCCATTATCAGATCTTAGCTTAAGAATTTGATGTCCAGATTGTTTTTCAACAAAGGCCTTAAGAGCCAAGAACATGTTAAATACTTCACTCTTGAGTTTTAAGAAGTATACCCAAGTGCGTCTGGAGAAATCATCAATGAAAGTTAAGAAATACTTATAGCCAGAGAATGAAACAACTGGAAGTGGACCACATAAATCACTATGCACAAGCTGTAAAGGGGCTGAGGCGTGCCAAGAGGCACGTTTTTCAAAACTGTCCCGATGATGTTTTCCGAGTACACATCCGGAACAAACACCATCTCTCCAAGATACCATTGGAAGACCTGTCACCATATTTTCTTTACATAGATTCTGAAGGGAGCGATAGTTTAAGTGACCAAATCGCTCATGCCAAAGTTTGTTCACTTCATCATTATGAGCAACAAATACTGAGGGAAGATTTGATGACCCAAAGTTGTGAAACTTATACAACCTTGTAGAATCATCAACACTGCCAGTAGCTAAAATCTGTCTAAGATCTCTTAGGTCCTTAATTACAACATCGTGAGGTGAAAATTCAACGATTTTACCTTCACCTGAATGAGTTATCTGATATATAGATAGAAGGTTGTAGGATAAGGTTGGAACACATAATACATCATTAAATTGACCATTGTCTATATGAACAGTTCCAGTCCCTACAACACTAAGAGATCTATCATCACCAACATATATATTTTTGGTGTTACAATCAGTTAAAGAAGAAAACATGGCTTTGTTTTTGGCCATGTGATAAGAAGCTCCAGAATCAATGAGCCACTGATGAGAATGAGAGGAAGAAGATACATTTAGTGCATAGCCAGACCGAGATGCTTGACAACCACATGCAGAAAATGCCATTCCTGAAGATGAAGTTGAAGTTGAAGAGTGCTCCAAATGGATGTTATGCTTCTTCATTGCTTCTTCCAAGGCTTCCATCTTCTTAAAGCATTTGGATTCTAAGTGGAAATCTCGATTACAAAAGTTGCAATGTCTATCAGTCTTCTTCCCTTTGTTTTTATTTGTCTTATCATTTTGTTGAAATGATTTTTCATTTTGAGGCTGAAATTGCTTAGGACCCTTGTTTGGTTTAGGACCATTCCTTTTAGGATACAACTTCTTAGGATTCTTTGAATTTGGTTGCTGCTGGGTGGCTAACGCTTTCTTAGAAGAGTTTCCAAGATGAAGCAGACCAAGGTGTAAGAGTTTTTCTTGTTCTCTTATTAAAGAATCACAAAAAGAATCAAAGGAAGGGGACTTGTAGTCTTGTCCTTGAGAAATGAAGGCTTCTCTTGTATAATGGAAGGTGGAAACAAACACAGAATAGGCTGGTCCCAACTTAGTAAGAATGGAATAGATAAGGTTACTATCTTCTTTCTTAACCTTAACACCTTCCAAGAGAAGTCTAAGGGTCTTGAACTTAGACAAAAAATCTTCAATGCAAGAAAAATTATTGGGGTCTAATGTAAGCAACTCATTTTCGAGTTGATGGGCTTTAAGTTCATTTTAAATTCCAAAAACTTTAGTGATCTGTTTCATTGCTTCCTTAGGAGTATCAAGTTCTGCAATATGGAATCTAAGATCTGGAGAAATAGACATCCCTATCAACCCTCGTGCGTGATCTTGCCTATTTTCCCATTTAGCTGCCTTATCTTCATCTTTTGGTTTGGTTTCTTGGCCTGAGGCTATTCTGTAGAGACCTTTACTTCTAAGTAAATCCACAATGTAGGACCACCATTGGAAGTAGTTGGTGCTGTCAAGAATAACTTGACATGGACTTTCCATTTTAACAGAAATTGAAGCTATAAATGCTGAAACTAAGTGTTCCAATGGAAAGATCTCGAAAAATTAGGCTGTTTAAAAAAAAAACAGCTCTGAAAACGGCTTCCGGATGAAGAAGTTATGGCTTTTTGAAGAAAATTTGATGAAGATGCCGACAAAGTGCGGGAATGTGCGGAAATGAAAATTCCGCCCCACAAAAAGGAGACTTGAACTCAAGACCTCTACTCTCATAAATTAGCTTTGGACCAAGTGAGCTAAACTAAAAGTTTGAGAGAGAGAGGGGGGGGGGGAGCTTTGGGCTGCGTGCTTACTTTGAGAAAGATCTTTTCCCTACAAAACAAAAAACACAAAACCCAACACGGACATACAATAAAAAAAAAATGAACCTTACAGCTTGAAGTTAGCTTTAGCCGGAAACTAAATATTTTCCTCAATGTTTTTGATTTTCCGAGATCACACTAAGGCATAGCGGAAAAGAGCATACGCATGAGAAAAATCCTTCCTTTCTATTTCTGATTTGCCCAGATCGCACAGAGTCGCGGGGCAAAGAGAATATGTAGAAATGAAAGGTATAGATCCGGTAATTAAAAAAAAAAACGAAAAGCTAAATAAACCGAAACCGAAATAAACAGAGAGAAAATAACCGTAAACTGCAAATAAACACTGTATACCTCCAGATCTTAAAAATGACGTAGCTAGGGCTACCGGAAACCTTTTTGCGTGAAACGAAAGGGGTTCCTCACTGGAACAGATGCTCCCAACACAATGGAGCAGTCCTCTCGGCTTGAAAGTAGTCAGAAACAGTAGATCTAGGAAACGACAGTCGGATGCAGTTCTACCGCCTTTAGATTTGGATCACCAACAGACGCGGCCCTCAAATAGCTCTGATACCATGTAGGAATTTACAGGGTAAGTTCCTCAGATAGAACACCAAAGGACACCGCTCACACATAGATCACAGATCAATACACCAGTATTTTTGACGTAGTTAAAACCCTCAAAGAGGGAAACAGTCCACGGCCTGAGCCAACGCGGCCACTTCAGGCAATTTATTAATAAAAGAATGAAAATTTACATAAGCTTCTCTCATGGATGGTTACCCTACAAATGACCCTCCATGCTCTTTAAATAGAGATCATTGACCAATCGGGTGTTAAGCCATGGATCAAGTGTCGGTAATACCGAGGAGAGAATGAACCGTCGGAGCACTACATATCGTGACCGTCGGATTGTAAGTTACAAAATGTACATAGTAAAGAAACACACTTTACCTAAATCTATACTAGACCAAGTTATACTTAACTATTTCCTATGTGTCAGAATATCCTAACACTTTTCAGGCAGGTAACCTCCGTACTCCTAAGCCACTCGAAAATGAATACGGATCGGAGATCACACAGATCAACGGTGGGGCTTGCGATAGCGACCGAAGGCAGACTCGATATGATTATAGGGCAGATGCGATAATATTTGAAGTCCAATAGAAAGCATTTTGACGGGTTTTTCAGTGTTTTCCCATGTATTCGGGGTTTTCCCAATCCACCTATGCGATGCGATATGCTGCCTAATGGCGGACCCGATAGGGTTTTTAGGGACGATTTGATGGAATTTCACGTCCAGAATTCATGCCCGACAGTGTATTTTCCAGTAACTCTCTGTGTATTGGATTTTTCTCCATTTTTGACTTTTTGCCTGGAAAACAGCCCCGATCCCTTTGTAACAGCTCCTACTCATCATGCCACGCGGCAAGTGGGCATTTTTGGCCGACAATGATGCGTTTGAAGCCACAGAGCCACAAAGCCAGATGGCCAGTCGAACTGACAAGGAGCAGAGAATGCGCAGAGCCGCAGAGGGATGATTATACGCAAAGAAAACAGCTAGGGAAGCCGGAGAGCCAAAAAAAATGCCTCAAAGAGAGCCAAAGAGCCAATTGATGAGGGGGAGAGCAAGGCTAATGAGAGCTAATGCGTAGAGCAGCTGAGGGAGTCGCTTGGAGGTCAAGCGGATTACCGAGGCACACAGAGGCTGAGAGAGAGAGCTCAGAGAAGCCAGAGCCGAAGAGCCAGAGCCAGAGCCAAGAGCCAAGAGCCAAGAGCCAGAGCCGAAGAGCCAGAGCCAGAGCCAGAGCCGAGAGCCAAGAGCCAAAGCCGAGAGCCAGAGCCAGAGCCAGAGCCAGAGCCAGAGGGCGAGAGCTTCAAGAGCCAGGGATAAGATGGTGTTCTAAGCCCACTGAGTTCTGTGTAAACTAGTGGAGTTGAGCGTGGAGCTTGTAAAAGAACTATTTCCATAATCCCAGAGAGCCTAGTTGAGTTGACTAGAGCTCAAGGAGACGTAGCCCAAGAGTTTTGGGTGAACTCCATATTAAACTTGTTGTCTTATGTGTGATGTTCATTTGCTGCATTGTTCCACTGTTATATGTTTTATATCAGCACATAGACAGTTTTAAAACAAACATAAGCATACACCTTATTGTCAAGCACATTATTAATTCCACATTGGTTAATCATAGTTGTCTTGGGAATAATTAAGCTTTGGAAGTGGGAGAGGTTCTTGTAAGATCACAAGAAGCCTTTAGAGCCCCATTTTTAGATCAAATCCTTATACAAAACCTTTTCATTGAATATGACATATCTGCTCCTAATGATTTTTTTTTTCATAATCATAAAAGCGATAACCAAAATCATTAACACCATATCCAATAAAGGTACATTTCTTTGATTTTGCCTCAAGCTTTGTTCTATTTTCTTTTTTTAATGTGGATAAAGGCTTCACAACCAAAAGTCTTTAAAAATGAGTAGTTTACCTTTTTACCTGTCCATGCCTCCTCTAGAATACCACCATCCAAGGAACTTGAAGGCCCTCTGCTTATTAGATAAACAACAGTATCTACAACATCTGCCCAAAATTGTAAAGGCAATCCTGTACACAATCTCATGCACCTTGCACGCTCCATGATTGTCCTATTCATCCTTTCTAACACACCATTTTCTTGTGGTGTTCTTGGCAATGTTTTCTCTCTGCAAATTCCATTCTCTGAACAGTACCTATCAAACTCTTTGCTACAATATTCACCTCCATTGTCTGATCTTAGACACTTCAACCTTTTTCCTATTTCATTTTCAACCAAAGCTTTCCATTTCTTGAAAGTATCAAATACATCAGATTTATTTCGAATACAATAAATCCAGGTTTTTCTAGTTGCATCATCAAGAAAAGTAACATAATAGCGAGAGCCACTGAGAGATGATACCTGAGCAGGTCCCCATACATCTATATGCACAAGTTCTAATTTTTCGCTCTTCTTTTCTTTCCCAAATATGAGGAATCTGACTCCCTTCTGTTTTCCATAAACACAGTCCTCACAAAATTATAAATCAACATGCTTCAAACTGACAACAAATTTCTTAAGTGAAGAATCTTCATCCCCTCCTCACTCATGTGCCCAAGCCTATGATGCCACAATGTCGTATCTTCTCATGTAGAGGTTAAAGAATTAACATAATCAGAAAATACCATTGCATAAATACAATGTTGGAAATAATACTGAGAGGGGGGGGGGTGAATCAGTTTTATCAAGTCAATTATTTTTCATTTCACAATCAGATTATATACGCTACTTCAGTTAGTTAAAACTGCGTATATACACACATACAGGTAAGGGAACCATCGTATAACCTGCAGACTTATAATTTAGCTCATTCTTCAGATGTGATCATTAATCGGTGCATCAGAACCATATAAACAGTAACCAAGAACAGAAAAACAGAGCAGACAGTCACACACAAGAACACAAGATATAAGGTGGAAACCCAATGTGAGTGAAAACCACCTGCTACAATTCATCTCTATCTTCTTTCAATTAGAAACTTCTTTTTACAATGTTTCTGTACTGGTGCAGACTTATACCAGTACGCATGCTTCTACCTGTAGAAGGCTACAACCTTCTTTCGTTCTCCAGCTTCTCCTGGAAGGGAGCTACAACCCCCTTAGCTCTTGTACAAGTTGAGGTACTAGTACGCAGGTGCTAACCTACAGAAGGCTACAACCTTCTCTTTCTTCTAGGGACCTCGTTTCATAAATTTTCAGACTGGATCCATGAATAAAAACAATCAAACATCAAGAATCTTTACATCAACTAATCTCCTTTGCACAAAACAAGACTGAATCAAATAGTCACTTCTCTGACAGTTGTACCCAGAACATAGTAATAGTAACCAGACACCAATTCTAAACCCAGAACACTGGAGCAATAAACAGAAGTAGCTAAAACATACTTCAAAAGGATGTACGCTACTTCAATGTGTACAACTTGCGTGCATACGCTTCTTAATCAAGGCCAACCTGCATATACGTTATTTTGAATTACCGAATCAGCGTGTATACCCGCCTTTGCTTCGCTGAACCTGCGTACAGATCTATAAAAGATAATTTATCCTTTTCACTTATTCAGACATCAGTTATACCCAGATTATCAGATTTATAGATCAAGTCATGCGCCAAATACAACAGATCAAAATCACACAAAGATACTAATATTCAAGCCTTAGGATTTTGGCCCATCAACTTATCATTCTCCTTGCGCTTAGGTTCCTCCTTGATTCAAATCCAGCTATGCACCACAACCCAAAGACCAGCGTTCTAGATCTTGCCTTTTTTAAGATATTCAATACTTCAGTGAGTGTCTTTCCCTAATGATCTCCTTCCCCTTTTATAGTCTTAGGCCTTACACAATACCATGGTCCAAAACCATAAAGAATCAATACCATGGACCCAATACTTGGGTTCAACACTTCAGACAAGATACCATGGTCCAAAACCATAGGTTCAAATACCAAGGACTAAATACCACGGACCAAAAATAAGTTCTCCCACATGTACGCGCTTTTCCTTGTGTGAAAGTGCGTGTATACGCATACGTCTTTTGATCATCTAACCCGCGTGTATACGCGGCTTGGTCAATGGGAACCTGCGTATATATCTTTTTCTTTCATTCTGAGAGCCTGAACTATGATCTGTCATCAGAGTGAGTTGCCATCAAGGACAACACCTGTGTCATAGCGCCAAACCTGTGTCATAATGCCAACAATCTCCCCCTTTGGACTTGATGGCAACCCCAAGATCCTCAAAGTCATTCTCCCCCTTTGTCATCAAGGGCAAAGGGTTATGCTCCCCCTGAGTACATGCTAAAATCTCTGCTCTGCTGTGCTGTCCATGCTCCCCCTGACTGTAGGCAAGATCTGCAAAAAGATGTTCTAAAAGATGTTCTACAAGAAGAACCATGACTTATACATCATAAATGACCTTCCTATCACCAGAGACTCTATACATACATCCATCTCCCAACCAAGTGGGGATATACCAATATTGACTCATCCACCCAACCAAGTGGGGATACACCAGAAGTTTATACATGACAACCAAGTACATTACATCATTCATCCCAGGCATAGTGGGGAAACCAAAATAGGCCGTTACATGACCTTGATAATAAAAGATGACATAGAGACGAAATATCTAGAACAAGACTATGAAAGTCATCAATAACTACTATCAGCAGCATCTGTCAATCATCATTCAGATCAGCAACCATGTTCTCCCTCTGCACCTGTTCCACCTGAAACAAAAACAGCTGAGTACTTGAACCAAGAGCTTCTAAGGTAATGCCAACAATGCATTATTTAGAAGAATATATGCTCCCCCTGAGCCTGTGCCAGATGGTCTCTGTCAGACCCATATCAGACTCTTTTCATTCAGAGCTAGGCCCACTGATTGTCTTCAACCAACATATACACGACTGTACCCACATAAACCGGCGTATGTACACGGATCCTCCTCATTAAACTCACGTACAACCTCTTTTCTCTGAAACAGACAAGTTTCAACAGCAAGCTGATGCATCGACTACTCCCAGATTCTGTCTAAGGTATTCAAATGTTTCCCTGGGCAGTGGTTTGGTGAGTATATCAGCAACTTGTTCCTTAGAGGGAACATACTCTAATTTGACCTTTTGTTCAAGCACTTGTTCCCGAAGAAAATGATATTTGATAGGTATGTGATTGGTCTTTGAATGCATGACTAGATTCTTTGAAATGCTGATTGCACTTGTATTATCACATAAGATGGAGATAGGTGGAGTACAAGTGATTTCAAAATCTTGCAAAGTTTGCTTCATCCAAAGGAGTTGTGTGCAGCAAGATGCAGCAGCCACATATTCTGCTTCAGTTGTAGATAATGCAATTAAACTTTGTTTCTTGCTGAACCAAGATACTAATCTGGAACCCATAAAGAATGCACCACCACTAGTTCTTTTTCTGTCATCCACGGTTCCTGCCCAATCTGCATCTGTATAAGAATGAAGTGTGAGATCTGCATTTCTAGGATACCATAAGCCATAGTTTTGAGTTCCTTGAAGATACTTGAAAATTCTCTTCATTGCCTGAAGATGAGTTTCCTTTGGATTTGCCTGGAATCTTCCAACCATTCCCACTGCATGCATGATGTCTGGTCGGGTACTTGTTAAATAGAGCAGACTTCCAATCATGGAGCTATAGGTTGGTTGATGCACTGCTGCTGATTCATCATTTTCACTGAGGCTGCATCCTATTACCATAGGGGTACATACTGGTTTCGAATCTTCCATGCCATATTTCTTCAAGATCTGCTTGAGGTACTTGGTTTGAGATAAAAAGATATCGTCTTTATTTTGTTGGATTTGTAAACCAAGAAAATATGTCAGCTCACCAAGCAAGGACATTTCGAATTCTTTCTGCATCACCAAAGCAAAGTTTTGACTCATGGCTTCTTCATTGCTACCAAAGATGATATCATCAACATACACAACAAGTATTAGCAATTTATCATTATCAATTTTTATATATAGATTGCTATCTGCTGATCCTTTTGAGAAACCTTGTTGATGGAGGTATTTGTCCAGGCGATAATACCAAGCCCTTGGAGCCTGTTTAAGACCATAGAGAGCCTTCTTCAGTCTGCATACAAGTTTTGGATCATTTCCAAGGATGAATCCATCTGGTTGCTCAATATACACTTCTTCTTCTAAGTCTCCATTTAGAAAGGCAGATTTCACGTCCATTTGAAATACTTTGAACTTCTAAAAGCTAGAAAGAGCAAGGAACATTCTTATGGCCTCAAGTCTAGCAATTGGTGCAAAAGTTTCTTCAAAGTCTATACCTTCTTGTTGAGCATACCCTTTACAAACAAGTCTGGCCTTGTTTCTAATAACTTCTCCATTTTCATTCAGCTTGTTTTTAAATATCCATTTTGTCCCTATGACATTCTTATCTTTTGGTCTAGGAACCAACTCCCAAGTGTTATTCTTTTCAATCTGCTCAAGTTCTTCATCCATTGCCTTGACCCAGCATTCATCTGTGCATGCCTATCTTACATTTTGTGGTTCAGTGGAGGAGAGCAATACTAAATAGCTTGAAGCTTCTGAAATTGTTCTTCTTGTTTGTATACCTGCCTCTTTCTGCCCCAAAATTTGAGTTTCTAAATGATTCTTTTGAACGTACCTGGATGGAGTCTTCTCTTCTATCCTTATCTGTTCTTCTGGTGCCTCATGAGTTTCTTCTTCATCATAAGTCTGATTTGATGTTAAAGGATAGTCCTCATCATCTTCGAAATCTTCGGATTTTACTTGCCTAGGAATGTTTCCTTCTTCATCAACCACTACATCAATACTTTCAACAATTCTTCCAAGTCTTTTATTGTAACACTTATATCCTTTGCTGTGGGGAGAGTAACCAAGGAGAATGCCTTCATCTGCTCTAGGTTCAAACTTGCCAAGATTTTCATCAGTCCTTTTGATGTAGCATTTGCTTCCAAAAATTTTGAAGTATTTTACTGTGGGAGTCTTACCATACCAAAGTTCATGAGGAGTTTGAGTACTGTTCACCCGGATGTTTGTCTTGTTGAGAATAGTAACCGCAACAAATGCAGCTTCACCCCAGAAGGTTGCGGGAGTTCCAGACTCATCAAGCATAGCACAAGCCATTTGTTGAACCGTTCTATTCATCCTTTCCACTACTCCATTTTGCTCATGAGTCCTTGCAGTAGAGAATTCCCTTCTTATTCCATGTTCTTCACAAAAATCGAAAAATTCATTCAAGGTAAATTCCCCACCTCTATCAGACCTGAGGCATTTGATTCTGCGATCTGATTCGTTTTCAACCAAGGCTTTGAATGCTTTGAACTTTTCGAAAGCTTCGTCTTTGTGCTTCATAAGTCCTATCCAACACATCCTGGAAAAGTCGTCAATGAACAATATAAAGAATTCTTCTCCTCGAGGTGACCTTTTCCTAGATGGACCACATACATTAGTATAAACAAGTTCAAGTGGCCTACTAGCTGATCCTTCCTTCTCAGGGAAATTAGTTCTTGTTTGCTTCCCAAACTAACATGATTTGCATATTGCATTGTCTGGAATTCTGATGTCACGGAGATCACGAACCGCTTGATTGCATGCTTTCCTTATCTGAGCGAAGCTTAGATGCCCCAATCCTCTGTGCCATAGCCAATGTTCATCATTCTTGCTTAGATAGCAATGTTGTTGTCCTCCCTTGAGAATGTATAAATTATTTGATGTTCTTATTCCTTTGATCACTATTTCTCCTGTATCAAGCTCACGAACAATACATCCATTTGATCGAAATATTACCTCATTTCCTTGATCACACATTTGATTGACACTTAATAGATTATGCTTTAAGCCATCAACATACATAACATTCCCAGCTTTGACCTTTTCTTTCAAAAGAACAGAACCTTTACCTTTTATGAGTGCAGGGGTGTCATTTCCAAATGAGACCTTCTTTTCCTTTTCTAAGGCACTATATGACTGAAGTTTTTCTTTATCACCTGTCATATGTTTCGAGCATCCACTGTCGATGTACCACTGATTTTCCTGTCCTTCCGCATATAAGGCTATGCCACATCCTTCTGGTTGTGGTTCTTTCTTCCTCCATGTTTTGGGATTCAATGAAGCTTGCTCCTTTTGAGTTGTTTGACGAAACCTACTCCTGCATTCAGAGTCTTCATGACCGAAGTTGTTACAAATAGAACATTCTATTTCATTTTCAAGAGCAGAAAAGTTATTGAAGGTTCTTTTCGTGATTCCAGTCACACTCCGTTGATTACGTGCTTCTCTGGTCATGATGGTCTTGTAGGAAACACATTGAGCTGCTTTGTGTCCAAAGTTATGACAAGAGAAACATTGGCCATTGAAGAAATTCCTGCGATTATCAAACCTTCCGTCCAGATGATTGTAGTTTCCATAGACATTCATTTTTGAGGCTAATTGAGAATGATTTACCTGCGGTTGATTGTAGCTTCTGTTCATCCTTGAAGTAGATTGACCCTGATGTACTTGGTGACCTCTATCCATTCTTGAAATAGATTGACCCTGATTTACCTGGTAATCTGCTTTATGCCTTTGATGTCGTTTGTCAACCTGTTCACTTCTCCTTGCTACATCAAGATAACTTTTGGAGGTGGATGGCTTTTGCACTTGAGATTATTCTTCAATATATCCAAGACCTATCTTGATTAGTGGAGAACGTTGCACTTTGATAATCTCATCTAAAGTTTCAGATCCTTTAGCAAATCTAAGATTAAGGGCTTTTGTTTTCTCAATCTCTTTTCTAAGTCCCACAATTTCACATTCTAACTTTTCATGGTGTTTTTCCCTTTCAGCAAGTTGGAATGTCAGAGTATCTATAATCATATTCTTTTCTTCTAAACAAATTTTGAGTTTAGAAATTTCTTCATAAAGACCTTCTTCATCTATAGCATCCAAGAAATCATCATCTTCAAAAGCCATCAAAAGTCTATAATTATTACCTTGTTCATCTTCATCACTATTTGACAACCCATCACTGTCTTCATGTGTGTAATAGCTCTTCTTACTTACATTTTGTTTTATGTTCCATCTAACTGGTTCCTTACCTTTGTCAGGCTTATCTTTATGAGGACACTTGGTAGCATAGTGACCGACTCTTCCACAAGCAAAAAATTTGAAAGGTAGCTTACCTCTGAATCTTCCAGAACCCCGTTGAAGGTTCTTGACAAAATTTGATTCTTCCTCTTCTTCTGACATATGTCCTGAGTCATTGGAATCTCCTTTTCCTGAGGCCTTGAATGCGGCTTCTCTCTTGTCTGATGGTCCCCCTTTTCTCATTTCGTAAGCGGTTAGGATTCCGTGTAGCTGTGACATGGTAATGCTCTGTAGATTCTGTTTTTCTTCTATGGCAGAAACTTTTGATTCAAACTTAGAAGACAAAGATCTTAGAACCTTTTCAACCAAAACAACCTCTTTTATTTCTTCACCAAAGTTTTTCATACAATTAACGATCTCATCTATATGTAGGAAATAGTTAGCCACACTTTCATCATTGTGCATTTTGAGATTTTCATATTGAATTCTGAGAGTTTGTAGTTTTTCTCGTTTTACCTGATCATCTCCTTCATAGCTCAGAACGATCTTGTCCCATATTTCTCTTGTGGTTTTGAGCTGCATAACCTTGACGAATTCTGTTTGAGATAGACTCCCTAATAGAATATTGACAACCTTTGCATTTGTTTCATACTGCTTCTTACCAGCCGGATCTGTAGGTGTTGCTGATGGAAATGTGTATCCTGTTTCCACGATATCCCAGACTTCTATACCAAGAGATTGAAGATAGGTTGTGATTCTTACCTTCCAATAGACGAAGTTGCTCCCATCAAAAATTGGTGGCCTAATCAATGCTTCTTTCTCGTAGTTGCTCATGATGATAGATCTTCCTTCAAGCGATCAAGCTTCTTCTGAAGGACCTGCTCTGATACCAATTGTTGGAAATAATACTGAGAGGGGGGGTGAATCAGTATTATCAAGTCAATTATTTTTCATTTCACAATCAGATTGTATACGCTACTTCAGTTAGTTAAAACTGCATATATACGCACATACAGGTAAGGGAACCAGCGTATAACCTGCAGACTTATAATTTAGTTCATTCTTTAGATGTGATCATTAATCTGTGCATCAGAACCATATAAACAGTAACCAGGAACAGAAAAACAGAGCAGACAGTCACACACAAGAACACAAGATATAAGGTGGAAACCCAATGTGGGTGAAAACCACCTGCTGCAATTCGTCTCTATCTTCTTTCAATTAGAAACTTCTTTTTACAATGTTTCTGTACTGGTGCAGACTTATACCAGTACGCAGGCTTCTACCTGTAGAAGGCTACAACCTTCTCTCGTTCTCCAGCTTCTCCTGGAAGGGAGCTACAACCCCCTTAGCTCTTGTACTAGTTGAGGTACTAGTACGTAGGTGCTGACCTACAGAAGGCTACAACCTTCTCTTTCTTCCAGGGACCTCGTTTCATAAATTTTCAGACTGGATCCATGAATAACATCAATCAAACATCAAGAATCTCTGCATCAACCAATCTCCTTTGCACCAAACAAGACTGAATCAAATAGTCACTTCTCTGACAGTTGTACCCAGAACACAGTAACAATAACCAGACACCAATTCTGAACCCAGAACACTACAACAATAAACAGAAGTAGCTAAAACATATTTCAAAAGGATGTACGCTACTTCAATGTGTACAACCTGCGTGCATACGCTGCTTAATCAAGGCCAACCTGCGTATACGCTATTTTGAATTACCAAATCAGCGTGTATACGCGCCTTTGCTTCGCTGAACCTGCGTACAGATCTATAAAAGATAATTTATCCTTTTCACTTATTCAGACATCAGTTATACCCATATTATCAAATTTATAGATCAAGTCATGCGCCAAATACAACAGATCAAAATCACACAAAGATACTAATATTCAAGCCTTATGATTTTGACCCATCAACTTATCGTTCTCCTTGCGCTTAGGTTCCTCCTTGATTCAGATCCAGCTATGCACCACAACCCAAAGACCAGTGTTCTAGATCTTGCCTTTTTTAAGATATTCAATACTTCAGTGAGTGTCTTTGCCTAATGATCTCCTTCCCCTTTTATAGTCTTAGGCCTTACACAATACCACGGTCCAAAACCATAAAGAATCAATACCATGGACCCAATTCTTTGGTTCAACACTTCAAACGAGATACCATGGTCCAAAACCATAGGTTCAAATACCAAGGACTAAATACCACGAACCAAAAATAAGTTCTCCCACATGTACGCACTTTTCCTTGCATGAAAGTGCGTGTATACGCATACGTGTCTTTTGATCGTCTAACCCACGTGTATACACGGCTTGGTCAATGGGAACCTGCGTATATATCTTTTTCTTTCATTCTGAGAGCCTGAACTATGATCTGTCATCAGAGTGAGTTGCCATCAAGGACAACACCTGTGTCATAGCGCCAAACCTGTGTCATAATGCCAACATACAATATACCAACCTTTTCTCATTTTGCTATTACTAGGGCTCCTTTAGTGACCTTCCATGTTTTATCTGTAAAAGTAGTCACACAATCTTCACCTCCCAACTGCCCTATTGAAATAAGATTTTCTTCAAATCTGGAACATGCCTTACCTCTTTCAATAGCCATTGATTTCCATTCTGTTGTTTTATGAAACCTGTACCCATTCCAATGATTTTACAGGGTTTATCATCACCCAATCGAACCTGTCCAAAATCTCCTTGAACATAATCATGAAAATGTTTCCTATCAGGTGTGGCATGGAATGAGGCCCCTGAATCTACCACCCATGCATCAGTAATTCTTTCTAATGAAAGAATCAAAGCATCTTGCAACACATCACCTATCACATTCGCTTCATGATTGTTTTATTGTTGCGCATCTCCTTCTTTTACCTTCCGAGACTTGCAGTCTTTCTTCAGGTGTCCTTTCTTCCCGCATTTCTAGCACACTATCCCCGACCTGGACTTGGATCTGTTTTTCCTTGACTTACTGCGATATCCTGGGCTCTTTCCTCTTTCCATTTTTCTTCCCCTAGTCTCTGCAGTCAAAGCATTACCTAATGTCTCACTGGAGCTTTTCCGTCGCATTTCCCCGCTAAGGATTGCACCAAAAACATCATCAAACTTTCAAGTACTAGATCCAGAGACAGAGTTACTAATAGCCATAACTAAACCATTCCAACTTTCTGGAAATGATCATAGAAATAACAGAGCCCTAACTTCATCATCAAAATTTGCCCCTACAGAACTTAACTGATTGGTAACTGTATTAATTTCATTTAAATGATCAGCAACAGATCCACCTTCTGACATCTTCATATTAAATAAATGCTTCATAAGAAATACCTTATTTGAGGCCGAGGGCTTTTCATATAGTTTGGCCAATGCCTTCATTGAACCCTCTGTTGTCATTTCCTTTGAAATATTAAACGCTACCGACGCCACTAAGCATAGCTGTATTGTTGCAAGTGCCTTTCTGTCGAGAATATCCCATTCTGCGTCTGTCATACTCGTCAACTTCTTTGTCTTTCTACTCAATGGTAGGTATAGATCTCTCTGACACAGATAATCTTCCATATGCATCTTCCATAGATGGAAGTTTTGGTCGTTAAATTTTTCGACCCTAAACTTACCATCTTCCGCCATTGCTCCCACTCGAACTAGGAACCCTTCTCTCCTGTAAGTTTATCAACCAAATAGACCTTCGGGTCTGATACCAATTGTTAGAAAATTACATATTACAGAGAAATGGAACACATAAAATATATTGCAGAAATACAAACACGGAAAACACATTAAACAAGAGAGACACAGATATATGTGGTTCACCCAATTTGGGCTACATCCACGGAGAAACAACCAGTCCTTCCTTTTATATTATCCAGCAAACTGAAGAGATACAGCCTACAGCAGATCTGATGTAATTCCCTTTTCACTCTCACTCAATCTCCTCTCTCTTTCTCCCTCAGAATACAGATCTGCATAGTTGCAATACAATTCCCTCATATATAGCGAGGGGTTGCCTTCTAGGGAAAAAAACCCTAAATTAAACATAACTTCTACCATCAGATCTCTGCCTATTGAACGGCCCTGATTTACTACGAAATTACAACATTTTACAAGGCAATTTTACATCTATTTTTAGCTTCGATGGCATTGCCCTCGATCCCCCGCGGGGGGGGCTCCTAAATATCGTTGTCACCCCACATGGACCCTCCTTGGAGCGCAAATATTACGGGCGGTTTTGCCGCCACATTACGAACTGGGGTCCAATGCGGTGATACCTCTTAATAAAGAAGATAATCAAGCTCCACACCCAACAGTAGGCAGGCTCGGTGGTTGGCCACAATCAACGAGTTCGACTTTAAGATTAGATACATCAAAGGCAAGGAGAACAGAGTGGAAGATGCTCTTAGCAAGCGGGCATAGGTGAACCACTTAGCAGTTATGAACTCTTATGGGACATATTTATAGGACAGGATCTTGCGGGAAGGACAGCATGATGTCAGATATATGGAGATTGTACGCAAGTTGCAGCAGAGCACAGGTACAGGTACAAGTACATGTACATGTACAGGTATAGGTGGTGGTATAGGTATAGGTATAGTTAATGGTACAGGTATAGGTAATGGTACGGGTACACGTGTTGTTGAGCCCTAAACTTGCATCTCTCCTACACACTTTCCTAGACTTTTTCCACTCACCTGGACCTCCTAAGCTATCAAAATAATTGCATATTGATTCTAAAAGAGCATTTAATGTGGTTTTCTAACTATGTTGTGTGTTTGCTGTTTGAACTAGATTTTGCTCAGCAGCTGCGGAATCCAGTCACTTTCCGCAGCTGATTCAACTTTCCACAACTGTTTTTGTTACCTCATATCATTTTTAGTTACCTCCGAAAGCCACAACTGGACTACTGGCGAGGGATCAAATTATGAATGTGTAATTTGATCTTAGCTTTACTTTCCTTGCAATTTTTAATTTCTTTGAGTGCAGTAGCTTAAATCATTTTTCTGTATTTAGACAGCAGCAGAGATGATAGTTTCATGATCAGTAGTTCATTATTTACTTGTTTTAAATAGCAGCACATTATTTACTTGTTTTGAATAGCAGCACACTTTCATTTTTGTTCAAGTATTACTTTCATCACTAGTATGTTCTAAGACTTTCTGAAGTGTTAAGTTTTGGGAACCATTATAGAGGACATAATTGCCTTAAAATCTATAACCTTACTTGCCTTCTAAGAGACTTAGGAATAGGAATTCCATTAGGAGATAAACGAAGATAAAAACCCCCAAAACAACATAAAAATCGAAAACGACAAAAAGTAAGAAAAAGGTTATCTTGCACATATAGTGCGCCACACTTCATCAGTTTACGACTCCCGGATTGATAATTAATGTAGCAATTTAGGACACACTAAATTGACCAAAAACGTGCAGATGCATAGGACTTGGATTATTGTCTTACAATAGATGGATTGGTCAGGTTCCGAGATAGGATATATGTACCAGATAGTAGTGAACTCGGGAAGGTGATATTGAGGGAGTTTGATGCAAAACCATATTAAGGTCACTCGAGTTATCAGAAGACGCTAATAACGGTGAAGAGATCTCACTATTGGATGAATTTAAAGAGGGATGTAGCAGAGTTTGTGGCTAGATTTTTTGATTGTCCGCGAGTGAAATTAGAGTGTAAACATCCAAGTAGAATGCTCCAGCTGATCACGATTCTAGAATGGAAATGGGAGGTCATTTCCATGGAATTTATCATAGGGTTGCCAAAGACAGTGAAGCAACATGATTCCATCATAGTCATCGTGGACAGGTTAACAAAGGCTACACACTTCATTTCAGCGAAGTCTACGTTCTCATCTAGTGATGTGGCACAGGTGTTCATCAAATATGTGGTTAGACTACATTGTGTTCCAAAGAAGATTGTGTCAGACAGGGATGCAAAGTTCACTTCCAAGTTTTGGAAGGAGTTATTTGTAGGTTTGGGCACAAAGTTGGCCTTCAGCATAGCTTATCATCCGCAGATAGATGGATAGACATATAGGGTCAACAAGATATTAGAAGACATGTTGAGGATGTATGTGATGCATCAGCAGTGGAAGTGGGAAGAGTATCTCCGTTTGGTAGAGTTCGCATACAAAAATAGTTATCAGGAGTCATTGAGGATGAGTCCTTTTGAGGCATTGTATGGGCGGAGCTGTAAAATTTCCATCAGTTGGAGTGATCCTGTTAGCAGAGTATTGATTGGATCAGATATATTGGTAGACATGGAATAGGAAATGCAGATAATCAAGAAGAATCTAAAGATAGCACAGGATAGGTAGAAGAGCTATGCTGATAGGAACAGGTTGTTCAAGGAGTTCCATGTTATGCAACCAGCTCACAAAATAGAAGAAAATATAGATCAACGACTTCAAAATCAACCTCTTCGAGGGGGAAACCTTGTTTACATTACACAAATGAACAATTCTTGGATGATACAAATGACAAGACCTCCTTTCTATATATAGGAGTCTAAGGGGTCACAATATAATCAGAGTTGACATAACAATAATAATGTAAGGGCACAATAATAACAATAGTGGGCTTCTATGAGGCACAATAATAACAATATGGGGACAATATGAGCACAAAAATAACAATAAGGGGCTACAATGACAATAATAATAAGGGAATACACTAGTATTATAGGGACCTAACATGCTCCTCTCCTTCAAAAAAGTGTTTTCCTCAATGCTTGAGTAGTTATGGATGCTTCTATATAAAATTCTCATCCTCCCATGTGGAATCTTCAACGGGTAAGTTCTTCCACTTGATGAGATACTCTGAAATTGATCGATTTCGTAGCTGTCGAGTTCTTTTTTCATTGACTGCTTCAGGTTCCAATATGATTTTTCCTTCCTCGTCAAGTTCTGGAAATATTGTTTGAACTGGGAGTTTGTCACCTATAACCTTCTTTAAGCATGAAACATGGAAAACTGGGTGCAGTTGGGAAGATGCAGGAAGTTCCAATTTGTATGCCATAGTACTAATCGTTTGCGACACCTTGTACAGACCATAATACTTTGGAGATAATTTATTAACCTTCTTAGCTTGCTTGAGGGACATTTGTTTGTATGGTTGTATTCGTAGAAATACCCAGTCACCTACATCAAAACTTATTTCGTTGCGATATTGATATGCCTGTTGTTTCATTCTATTTTTCACCAAAGTCAAGTTCTCCTTTAAGAGTTGGAGAAATTTTTGTTGATGATGGATGTGATCTTCCACTACTTGAACCTTATAATTCTCCCTTAAATATGATGTGATGGACGGTGGATGATATCCATAAAGTTCCATAAATGGGTTCATTTTTGCTGCAGTATGGAAGGAAGTGTTATACCACCATTCAACCAAAGGCAACCATTTGACCCATTGAGTCTGTTTATTAGATATAAAGAAACGAAGATATCCTTCCAAACAATTTTTCGTTTACCCATCAGATTGAGGATGATAAGATGAGCTATGAACTAATTGAGTACCGAGACAAGAAAATAATTTTGTCCAAAAATTTCCAGTGAAAATAGGATCTCTTTCACTTACAATAATATTTGGGTTTCCATGTAGCTTTTGAATTGTTTCCATAAATGCAGTAGCAACTGTATTGGCTTTCAATGGATGAGATAATGCACAAAAGTGTGCATACTTGGTAAGTCTATCAATTACCACCATGATGACACTCTTTCCTTCGGACTTGGGTAAACCTGTGATAAAATCCATTGAAACCTCCTCCCAACATTGATTTGGAATGGATAAAGGTCGTAATAGACATGGGGTATTAATTGTCTCAACTTTATTTTGTTGGCAAACAAAACATTATGCCACAAAGTTTTGAGTATCAAACTTAAGTCCGTCCCAAAAAATTCCTTCTTAACCCTGTGGTAAGTTTTTAAAAATCTTGAATGCCCTCCTAAGGGACAAGTGTGCAATTCTAGAAAAATATTTTGTTTGAGTTGGGAATTCTTACAGATGTATAAGCGATCTTTGTACCATAACAAATCATTTTTCCAGCTAAATGTATCAGATGTATTGGGATCTTGCTACAAATTTTGAATGAGTTCCCACACTTCTTCGTCATTCTTCCATTCTTTTCTTGCTTCGTTTATCCAATCTGGTTGGATAATAGAAATGGCACAAAGAAATGCTTCCACATCCTCATCCTTTCTTGAGAGTGCATCTACAACAACATTTTTCTTCCCTTTTTTGTAGATGATTTCAAAGTCATAACCCAACATCTTTGTGACCCATTTTTGCTTCTCTTCTGAAGATAATCTTTGTTCTAAAAAGTATTTAAGACTATCATGATCCGTTTTTACCTTGAAGTGTATTCCCATTAGGTAAGGTCGCCATTTCTTAAGTGCATGCAGTGTTGCCAACATTTCCTTCTCATAAATAGCTTTCTGTAAATACTTTATGTTGATTGGACGAATTTCAAAAGAAATGGGTCTTTCTTCTTGCATTAAAACAACACCAATTCCATTTCCTAAGGCATCACATTCCACAATAAAGGTTTTTGCAAAGTCTAGCATAGCTAAGACTGGTGCTTGGCACATTTCCTCTTTAAGATGTTCAAAGGCTTTCGTTGCTTCTAGAGTCCAAGAAAATGCATCTTTTTTCATTACTGTTGTTAGAGGTGTTGCTATTCTCCCATAATTCTTAACAAACTTGTGATAATACCTTGTCAACCATAGAAATCCTCACAGATGCTTTATGGATGTGGGGATTTTCCATTCCTTAATGGATTTAATTTTTCTAGGGTCTACCTTAACACTTTCATGAGATACAATATGGCCCAAGTATTCCACCTTTTGTACTCCAAAGAAACATTTGGAGGTTTTTGCATATAATTGTTTCTCCTCAATAGTTTGAGCACTCTATCAACATGTTGAACATGATCTTTCCAAGACTTGTTGTAGATTAGTATATCATCAAAAAATACTAACATAAATTTTCTAAGGAAGGGTTTGAAAATGGAATTCATCAAACCTTGAAATGTAGAAGGTGCATTGGTAAGGCCAAAAGACATGACCAAAAATTCATAGATACCCTCATGAGTTCTAAATGTTGTTTTCGGAATGTCTTCAGTCTTCATTCTGATTTGATGATATCCTGAACAAAGGTCCAACTTGGTGAAGTAAATTGCTCCATGCAAATTCATCCAATAATTCATCAATGACAGGAATGGGAAATTTATCTTTAATAGTAAGCTTGTTGAGCTCCCTACAATCCAGACACATTAACCATGATCCATCCTTCTTGTGCACCAATACTACTGGGGCAAAGAAAGAACTTTGACTAGGTTGAATTATACCAGCCTCTAGCATTTCTGCAACCATACGTTCAATTTCACTCTTTTGGGCATAGGGATATCTGTAAGGCTAGATGTTTGGAGGAACACTTCCTTGAATTCCTTCAAACTAATTTTTCAAACCAAACTTTTGCAAAATTTTAAAAATACTACACACATCTTTTCGCTTTGTAGGAGCTCGATATTGAATCTATTGTATCTCTGTAATCTCGGATCTCCAAGGTTTGAAATTTCGTCCTACAGTAGCCCGCCGAGTCCTCTTTCCAACCCTGCAAGTATGATCAAGATGGGATTCTCCAAGAAAGATTTATTCCAAATATCCCACGATGACCTGATTATAGACTAGTTCAGTAGAGCGAAATTGTACGAAGTGCCATGTGTCACTATTTCGACCTTCGGACTTGGAAATGATGCACAACAAGCTACATTCCGTCTTATTTCTATACCTTTTACGAAATTTCAATTTGATGCTCAGAGAGAAAGTTATGACGATTTTCCCCAGGTCACCTATTTGCGATATAATTCGGGAGCCTGTAAAAACCCTAACTTCCTTGGATCATATCTCCGAAAATATAGCGAGAGAAGATTAGAAATCCATAACCAAGGTTCATCAATATTTCGGCTCAAATGGGTTTTAATTTTAGCTTTTGAAACTTCGCATAAAAAAAGTTATAGTGAAAATTCTATGAGGACCTATTTGAAGCAGCGAAACCTTAGAATCCAAAGCTTTGGTACCAAATGTTATGCAACCAGCTCACAAAATAGAAGAAAAGATATATCAACGACTTCAAAATCGGCCTCGTCAAGGGGGAAACCTCCTTTACATTACACAAATGAACAATTCTTGGATGATACAAACGACAAGACCTCCTTTCTATATATAGGAGTCTGAGGGGTCACAATATAATCAAAGCTGACATAACAATAATAATCTAAGGACACAACAATAACAATAGTGGTCTTCTATGGGGCACAATAATAACAATATGGGGACAACATGGGCACAATAATAACAATAAGGGGCTAAAATGACAATAATAATAAGGGAATACACTAGTATTAGAGGGACCTAGCATTCTAGGTTGGGGAACAGGTGTACTTGCACATCAAACTAAAGAAGATCTCCTTGCAGATTGGCTCATGTGCCAAGCTGGCACCACGTTTTTGTGGACCCTTTAGCATCATTGAGAGGATTGGGCTAGTAGCCTATCGACTTGCACTGCCTCCGACAGTGAAAGTCCATGATGTTTTCCATGGCTCATTGCTTAATAAGTATGTTAAATATGTTGATCATGTAATTGACTGGTCTGTATTGTAGGTAGAACCAGATGGAGAATTCCAGCCGGAGCCTCATTGTATATTGCAGAAAAAGGTGCTCATGCTCTGGAACTGAGAAATAGAGCAAGTTAAAGTGCAATGGAAGCACTTTGGGCCTAATGAAGCTACATGAGAGATGGTAGATCAAATGCGGGCTATGTATCCTTCCTTGTTTATCAGTTGAGGCAAAGCAACTTGACATGGTGGTTTGGTATTTGCTTATGGTGGTTTGGTATTTGTTTTATGGTGGTTTGGTAATTGCTTTAAGGTGGTTTAGTATATGATTTATGATGTTTTGGTATTTGCTTTATGGTGGTTGATATATGCTTTATGATGGTTTGATATATGTTATATGATGTTTTCATATATGCTTAGACATGGTGTTTAGTATATGTTTTTATATACGCTTTGGTATATGATTTGGCATATGTTTTGGTATTTATACTTTGATGATGTTGCTATATGTACACCCATTTATGGATGTAAATACTGTAATGAGATATGTTATAAAGCTCCACTATGCGGTATGGGTGTCATGTTATTATGTTAGCATGTGGTTATGTTATCATGATGTTATGATGTTATATGAGTTGGCACTCAGCAGGATGATCATTGTAAATACTGTAATGAGTTATATTATTAAGCTCCACTATGCGTTATGTTGTCATGATATTTTTCTCTTGAGAAAATCTTTCACTGTAACTACTGCATCGAGCTGTGTTATAAAGCTCCATGAGAAGTATGTCCTATTTCAGCAGGTTGTTGAGGTATATGAGTGATTGAACACCGAGGACGGTGTCCCCCAAGGGGGAGGGTTCTGTAACAACCCTAGTGAAAATTCCATGTAATAAAAGTTAAAAACAATAACCACAGATGAATTGGATACTTATTCCAAGCTGAATGTTGGGCAAGACATCCTAGGGGGTGTTCATTTGGTTGCTTATGGCTAAGGAAATTGGCAAAGGCAATGGCTAAGGCTTTGGAAAGGAAAAATGACATTTTTGGCACATTTATTTATGAAAATAATGGAAATTAGTAGAAAAGGTAGGTGAAAGGTCACAGGTTTCATGTGAGAAGGAAAATGAAGGAAAATAATGGAAAAAGAAGAAAATAGAGGCCTCATCCATAAAAAAGCTTCCGAGGATCAGTTGGTAACCTTTTGTCAGTTCAGGGTTGGAGCTCTCTCTCATACTCTTGGACACTTAGAGTTTTCTTGGAGCACTCTTGGAGGGTGTGGCATACTTGGATTCTTGGAGCAAGAAGGAAAAGGAAAAGCAGGAAAGCACAAGGAGGCATCAGGATCGGCAACTACATCAGATTTTCTTGCAAGTACCCAGTTGCATGTAGGTTTCCTTCACTGGTTTTGGCATGCATGGCACATGCATGTGGTTTCTTGGTTGTGATCTGTCATTGGTATTGAGGATTGCCTAGCCTTGCCATTTCCTGGATAGCCATGTTGATTATGGGTTTATTTTCATTGTTTTTTTTTTGTTGGTTCTCATGTTTCCTTAGCTTGGGTTGAGTTATTAGTTCCTGGAAGCCCTAGTTGGACAAACGCTCTAGAAGCCCTGTAACAGCTTGGATTGAGTTACTAGTCCTGGAATCTTTGGTTGGACAAACACTCTGGAAGCCCATAGTGGGTTGAGTTACTAGTACTAGAAGCCTTGGTTGGATAAACGCTCTGGAAGACCGACGACAGTTGTGGGTTGAGTTACTAGTCCTGGAAGCCTTGGTTGGAACAAACGCTCTTGAAGCCCTGGAAGGCTTTGATGGAGAGCAATCTGATGACGGTTTTGTGATGTCCGACCTTGAGGCGGAATCATTGTTTGATGGGTTGAGGTGGATGGCCTATGGAAGCCCTAGATGAGTTTTGATTGATATGTTCAATGAGATCCCACATTCATGCTTGGAATATGGCATGGGGTGAATGGTCAAAGAGAGATTTTCCTCAGCCATTCTGTGGTCGGGTGGAACGTGGAAGTCCCATCCCGGGTTTAGATTTTGCATCATTAATGAATGCTTATTTCTCCTTTGTATTTCTATGGCCATTTTGATGGATTATGTGTGGTCTAGATGATTATACCTTCATGAGTATTTTTTGCTTCTATTATGCTGGTTATGTATGTGTTTTATGACAACAGCCATGTGTGTCTCTCATCATGTTTTTACTTATAATTGAATGATAAATGTATCTATGACCTAATGGATGGAATGGCAGTTGATGCATTGAGGAATCAATGGTTCTTAGTGATTCTCAGCTAAGTATGAGACCCTTATGCTCAGAACTGTGAATTACACTTGTAGATTACACATTTGCAATATGTTTGACGAAATGCCTGTCATGGCTAGTAGGGGTCCAGTCAAGGTCTTGAACAAGTATTTGCTTTAGTACTGTCATTTCCATGTTATCTTACTGATTTGAAGAGATGGATCAATTATGGGCAGTGACCTGGGCTCTGAGCCTGAAAAAGTGGCTTAAATCTTGGGGTCGCTGGCACAACACTGGAAATTCTGGTCCACATTCATTGGCAAGCAGGCCTATGAGAGCAACTTTAGGTTGTTGGCCGCTCCCTTTCCCATAGCATGAGAGCGACTATGGCCCAAGAGACCTAAAACAACAGTGGGACCCAGGGATAGGTTGTCTGAGTGGCTGAATTATCCTCTAAGGGTTCTGTTGATGATGTTGGATGTCTGTATGGTGTGTTTTGTCGGTTCCACTTCCTTAATGTGACTTAGGAGGTCGAATCATATCATAGTGGCCTCTCGTCGCATGTTTACCCCAGCTGGCTAGTTGCTTGGGTAGATGTGAGAGGAGTGTGTTACACTTCCAGAGCAGAAGGGAGCTTCTTGTAGAGAATTCAATTTTATTCAAAATGCGTATTGATGGAAATGGAAAACACAAAGAGAGAAGTATAGAAGCTAACAAGGTCTTATTTGGTTGGCTTGTGGGTAATGATGATCAACCAAGCCTCATCCACCATAGAGCACCTACACATCTTCGATTTCAGTGGAGGCACCTTCGATGTTTATTTGATTTAACTATGTTATTCAAACATTCTATTTTTAATTGGATTCCCATAATTAAATGGAAATATTTGTTTGCAATATTTATCATATATGTGCATTCTTGATTTCTGGTACTATCACAAGTTGTGAGTCTATAACAATAGGAAACAATGGATTATTCAAGTGGAACAACCTCATTTTCGATTTGGGCGGAGAAACCTTCGATGTTTATTTTCTTTCACTATTTTTCTTCAAGCATTCTATGTATAATTTCATTCACATAATATATATTTTTTGTAGTATTTATCATATCTGTGCATTCTTAATTTATGGTATTGTCACAAGCTATGTGGTTATGATAACAAGAACGGGGGATTGAGGATACCAGAAATCAAGCAATGAAATCAAGGAAACATCAGATTGACATGTATGTAAATGAATGAAACATTAAAGTGACAAAGGAAAAAATGGGAGGATGAAAGAGGAAAGTGACAAACCAACCTATGTTTGTGGCCTTCAACTTCGATGTTCTCGTAAATTTCTTCATCACTGAAAAAGCCAGCCATCTTCAGTATATATTGGTGCTTGGAACTCCACCCAATGCAACGACAATCGAATGAAGTCCATTCTTATTCAATGTAGAAAGAGTTGGGCATGGGCATCGACATACAAAAGTCCATGCCTATTCAATGCAGAAATAGGCAGTCTAGGCATACCAATGTAAGACATAAGTTGAAGAGTGAATGCGAGGAGTGCGAGATTTGGATGGAAACGAGAACATAGATTAGGAGGAGATTGTGTGGGATTTGGAATTGATTAGCCACATGTCAGGGTTCAATTGTTCCATGTGTATGATTTTAATTCGAGGGAGGCAAACAAAAATGAGGGTTTGTGATTCGTTTGGTGAATAGTGCCTACCCACCCAAATCTCGCAGAGAAACACCTATCGACGTACTTAACTTTTATGAAAACAACATATGTTTGCATTTGGAAAGGAATTTTTAACATGTATTTTTTTCTCTTTTCTAAAACATAATTTTATATTTTATATAATAATATTTTGTATTTTAATTTGTTTAAGTTTTTATTATGGTTTGACTATAATTGTTGGTTAATTTTGTTTAAATTTCGATAAACATTTGTTATAATTATAAGTTTGAGCAATGTAATTTGCACAATCCAACTATCCTAAAAGTCTTTTAAGGTATTGAAATCATTTATTCATTCAAGAACACATTTTAAATAGTAAAAAATCACAATCTTACTCAAAACTATATAGCTAAATCTAACCCAAAAAAACTAAAATTTTAAAAAATTAAACAACACTTAAGAAATATGCATAATACTATAAAAACTTTTAAAAAATAAACCTCTTAACCATTACAAAAGTACACGCATTATAAATTTAACATATCACATACCTAAATAAAATTTGAGTTGGAAAGATAAAATAATTTCTTATATATAAATATATATAAAATTAAAATAATTTAAATTAAAAATTAAAATTACATTTAAATATAACCACACATTAAACTGTTATCTTAAATGACTATAACTTTAAATTAAAAATTCCTAAAATTTAAATATGTGAAATCTGCCATTTTCCACTATTAAATTAAACCCTTTAAACTTAACTTACACTTTATATTTAAAAGAAACAAATATTTTGTATATCTTGACCACCACGCACATAGTAGACATTAGATGACAACTAAAAGTATAGTAATGATGAGGCCGAGGAATTGTCGGTCAAAAGTGGTCAGAATCTGGGTAAAAAAATTTCAAAAAATCTTGTAGAGACAATGTTTGAATTGTGTTTTTGATGGTGGAAATGGATTCAGCACCATCAAAAACGTCTAGGACACCTAAAATTTTGAAGTTTAACAACTATAACTTGGATTTACAAAAATCCTTGCCAGATTTTCTCTAAATATAACCAAAATTTCCATAACTTTCCGGGCAACTCCTCCACCTCGTTAAACTACGCGTATAGTAACAACATGAACCTCTGACCAGAAGAAAAGAAGGCCCACATGGCCGGCTATTTGACCTTTAATTTATTTAATTTATGTTATTATTATTTAGTTTTATATTATTATTCTTATTATACAATATTTTATTGACCGGTTTTATTGCCGGTCAAAGCGGGTTATAGGCAGTTCCCCTCGTGGTGGTGGGGAATTGGCTGTTATGGTGGGACCCACATATCTTCACAGTGCCACTGAAATCCTAAATTGGGTCAATGAAAAATTTAGAACACGTGTCAAAATATTATTTGTAAATGCCATGGTATTGCGAATTAGAATGATGTAAAATCTACGGGTGCTTTGCTTTTACCGTGCCATCTTTATCTGACTACCTGTAAAGGGTTGGCCAGACTCATCTGGAGACTTGAGAATGCCTTTTCTTCATTGTTCAACGCTCATTAGGTTCAAATTGTTTATATATTCTCTATGGTTTTTAAGGTCACGAACTTGTTGTATATTGCAAGGTTATTTGTTGACTTGTTTGAAAGAAAATTGAAAATTGTAATGAGTTATTTTAATGACATAGTTGCAGTGATATTAGAGGAAGATGGGGACTAATAAGCTGAAAGTCATAATTTTTTTGAGTTGTTGAAATCACAATCTTGATGGGTTAGGGTGCTGAATCCATATATACAGTGAAAAAACTAGTTTAAATAACACAAATCAAGATCTCGTCTCAAATTTTTCCACCCGATTTTGGCACCAGAAAGTCCAAAAAGTCGCACTAAAGACAACTCCTATTTTTTTTAGTACATGGATTTTTTTTTGTATCTACATATATTAATAATGGAAAATGACGTTTTTAAGGTATATCAACCATATTTATTAATATAGTTGTGTTAGTAGTATTTTATGTTATGTTAATACAGGTGGAATAAGTTTTTTAGAATTTTAGTTTAATTATTAATAAGTATTAACTGGATGATAGAGATTTAATCTCCATAAAAAGAACTAGAATAATTTTAACAATAATTATACCTCAAAGGTTCAGATTTATTTCAAAAGTAATTATGTCTTTTATGCTTTTTAAATTAAATTGATTAATTTAAAATTTTGCTATATTCAAACATGAGTTATAGTTTTCTGAGTGTGTGGTATTGGTATTAGGAAGCCATAGTAGTGTAACAAAATCTATTTATAGGTTAAGAATCTCAATAATAAAGTAAAGGTGAATATTTATGATTAAAAATCTTGTTAAGATTGAGGAAGCCATTACAACAATATTTATCAGGGCATTATAGCTTATTATGTCACTAATGGGGATTTGAATATGGATGGGGAAGATAACAATCATTCTACCCCACCACCAAAAATAACCCTAATTAACTCAAAGTTATATATATATATATATATATATATATATATATATATATATATATATATATATATATATATATAACTCATATATTAATTCTTTTTATAATAATTATAATAATAAGAATAATAAGAATTAAATTTTTTATTTTTATTTATTTTTTAATTTTGACATGTATTTAGTCTTTATGACACTAAGCATGTCATCCCTATGTGAGATTAGCATGCAATCGACCCTTAATGGTAATTCAAATGCTTTAATGGTCATTTGGCAAGGATTGCAATTTACCTTTGGAGACAGTTGGGACATGTAGGGTTTCTACTAGCTACCTACTATTTGCTTGGTTCTCAATGCTTTGGTTTGGTAAACAACAATTCCCCCAACTGATATTTGTTATCTTACTGAAGGTATACAACCTCAGTCTCAACTACAACACTATAGATGTTATATTTCTTTCCCATCTTTATTTGCTTTCCTTTTTTAGTTCACTATGCTTCTGCAGATTGGCAAGGTTTCAAGAAGCTCCTAAGCTCGAGATTTTCCACTCTCTAAGGCCTTCTCCACGTCACAGTAAGTGGTCCCTAGGAGTTTTCTTCTTGATTTCCTCCTAGCTCCTCGCTCTTTCACTCGTCCATTGAACTAACCATTGTTTGCTCTTTTTCCTGGCACCCTCACCTAGTTTCCACGCTCTGTTGGAACACTCTCTCTAGGCCCTTTGCAGTTGGACGTTGTCACTCACCTATTGTCTTTCTCCTTGTGACTAGTGAGTGTGGATGGCTTCTCGTGCTAGTCATTCTCTCAATGTTGATCCCCCTCTCCGTGCTCCTGTGACGTCGCGTCCCATTGGAGCCAACTTTGATTCTTTCTCCCCCTCTTTGTTGTTAGACTCTTTTAGATTATCTATCCCTACCCTATGCCTCATCATCAAGCCTAAGTGCACAAGGGAGCAACCTATTATTAAGAGAGGGCCCGCATGGGAAACACAAATATGCATCACTGTTTGGAGGAAGCAACCTCTCGTTATCAATGTCTCACTCTAGGGCCCATCTAGGAAGAGATTACAAGTGTTGAGGGAGAAGGCTCCTCGCACAGACTTCACGTCTTGAACACGAAGGTTGTTAGACCAGAGCATACATAACACACAGCGGATCCATACTCAGAGACTTAGATAGCAATAGCAGAGAATAATTCCAGAGACAGACAAATGGAGAAACAACAAGATTACTCAGTCAAAAACAACGGAATAGATAAAACAATCACTGGAGAACAGAAATCACTTTGCATTACATAACAGGCTTGGGCCTTGGCTTGCTTTCCTTGGCCAAAGAAATTACAAATTTATAGAGGCAGAAGAAGGATCTAGAATCCTGTATGTGATTCAGATGGAGATCTGGAATGATCTAGAAACTAATGGCGATGTAGAAAGATCTAGAATCCTGGAGATCTAGAAAGATCTGATCTAGAAGGATCTAGAATCCTGCATGAATTTGGCTTCACACTTAACATTCTCCCACTTGAAGCCAAATAAGAGTCATCAAGTCACACCGAGTCCTACCATGCCTCTACATAACTCATGTTTATTTCGTGGTAGAATCTTAGTGAGCATATTAGCAGGGTTCCTATCTGTATGGATCTTTTCCAAGGATAATTGTTCTTCCTCCAACACATGCCAAATCCAACAATACCTTAAGTCAATGTGCTTGGTTTTTGAATGAAATGCTGGGTTTTTCGCCAAGTGAATAGAACTCTGACTATCACAATATAACACATACTTTTCTTGCTTTATTCTTATCTCTCCTAGGAATTGTTGCATCCACAACATTTCTTTACAAGCTTCTGTTGTAGCTATGTACTATGCTTCTGTTGTAGAGAGGGCTACTATTATTTGTAGCCTTGACACCCAAGATATTGTTACACCTGTAAATGTATACAAATAACCTGTAGTGGACTTTCTGGTATCCATATCTCCAGCCATATCTGCATCTGTAAATCCTTCAAGCACAGTCTCATCATGACCAAAACATAAACAATAATGACTAGTACCCTTGAGATACCTCAAAATCCATTTTATTGCTTGCCAATGTTGTTTGCCTGGATTGGCAAGGAACCTACTCACTACTCCCACTGAATATGCAATGTCTGGTCGTGTGCATACCATGGCATACATCAAACTGCCAACTGCTAAAGCATAAGGAATCTTGCTCATTTCTTCTTTCTCTTTGTCATCACTAGGACATAATTCAGTACTCAGCTTGAAGTGGGCTGCAAGGGGTGTACCAACTGGCTTGGCATCCTTCATATTAAACCTGTCAAGCACTTTCTTGATATATTTTTCTTATGACAGCCACAACCTTTTGTTTTTCCTGTCACGCATAATCCGCATGCCCAATATCTGTTGTGCTGGTCCCAAATCCTTCATTGCAAATTTGCTACCCAAATCTTTCTTCAACCTATTGATCTTATTCTTATCATGCCCAACAATCAACATGTCATCCACATATAACAATAATATGATATACTTTCCTTGATCATACCTCTTGATATAAACACAATGGTCAGCTTCCAACCTCTGAAAACCATGTTCCAACATGAATGAATCAAATTTCTTGTACCATTGTCGAGGTGCCTGTTTCAACCCATAGAGACTCTTCTTCAACCTACAAACAAGGCCTTCTTTGCCTTTTTCTATGAAGCCTTTTGGCTGCTCCATATAAATTTCTTCCTCCAATTCACCATGAAGGAATGCAGTTTTTACATCTAACTGTTCACATTCTAGGTCTAAAGCAGCAACTAGACCAAGAATGACTCTAATGGATGACATTTTAACAACAGGTGAGAAAATTTCAGTGAAGTCAATACCTTCTTTTTGGGAAAAACCTTTCACCACCAGCCTTGCTTTATACCTCTCCTTTTCGTCACCTTCATGCTTAATCCTGTACACCCATTTGTTTTTTAGAGCCTTCCTTCCTTTTAGGAGGTTTACCAACTCCCAAATTTTATTTTCCTGCAAAGAGTTCATCTCTTCTTCCATTCTTTATTGTGCTCAACTTTACAAGCTTCTTGAAAACAATTAGGTTCACCTTCATTAGTCAACAAAATATAGTTTGAATGAGGATACCTTTGTGAAGGCTTATGAGGCCTAGAAGATCCGCGAACCAACTGTGGTGGTGCATTATCAGGTTGAATCTCCTGTAAAGGTTCCTGTAAGATTCCTTCTTCTTGTTGTTCATCATTTTCCACTTGTTGTACTTCATGCTCCTGAATTTGCTGTTCATTTTCTTGTATTGGTGGTATGTTTCCCTGCTGCTCTTCAAACCTGTCAATAACCTTCTTGACCTCCAACTCACCTATAGTCCTCTTGAACATTTCTGACTCATTAAATATAACATCCTTGTTTCTAATAATTTTATGTTTGACTGAATCCCATAGACGATAACCAAGATCTTCATCTACCTATCCCAAAAAATGCATTTCATAGATTTATCATCTAGCTTAGTTCTATTTTCTTTGGGAATATGTACGAATGCTTCAAATCCAATGATTTTCAAGTGAGAATAATTCAAATTCTTACTAGTCCAAACTTCTTCAGGGATACCGCCATCCAAGGCTGTAGTTGGAGATCTATTTACGAGGTAGCATGTGGTCCTGACTGCTTCAGCCCAAAAATTCTTCTCCAAACCAGAATTGGACAACATACTTCGCACCTTTTGCATAATGGTGCGATTCATCCTTTCTGCGACACCATTCCGTTGAGGAGTACCAGGCACAGTCTTCTCATGTTTTATGCCAAACCTGTTACAATATTCCTTAAATGCATTTGAGCAATATTCTCCACCATTATCTGTTCTTAAACACTTCAGCAATTTGTTAGTCTCTCTTTCAAAAACAACATGGAATTTTTGAAATATTCCAAACACTTCACTTTTATTTTTCATAGGATATGCCCAAACCTTGCTAGATGCATCATCTATAAATGTTACAAAATATGATGCTCCTCCTAATGATTTGATGTTAACAGGCCCAAACACATCTGAGTGTACCAATTCTAACACATTTTTCTTTCTGTCATGGCCACCTCTAAGGAATGAACCCTTCTTCGTCTACCATATATACAATGCGCACAAAGATCAAGATTGTAGGATTTCAAACCTGGCAATAAATTTTTACCAACAAGGATTTTTAAGCCCTTCTCGTTCATGTGACCCAAACGCTTATGCCACAGATTTGTTGAATTTCCTTCTTTTGTGACAGCAACCAAATTTGATTTTCCTATCAGTGTCTTCAATGTGTATAATGTTCCTGTCTTGGGTCCTTTGGCCACGACCAATGCACCTTTGCTAATTTTCCAGCCTCCTTTTCCAAAGCTTGTCAAATAGCCTTCATCATCTAGTCGTCCCATAGAGATTAAACTCATGCGCATTTCTGGTACATGACTGACCTGTTTCAACAATATATCTTGTGCATCTTTCATCTTGATCTGGACATCTCCCACTCCAACAACACTACAAAAATGATTATTCCCCAAATGCACTCTACCATAATCACCAAGATTATATGAAACAAAATTATCTTTGCATGGGGTTACATGGTGAGATGCCCCATAGTCAAGGATCCAATCAAAGCTACTGCTAGATGTATATACACATGCATCCTCTATTGAAACAGTAAACAACACATCACCATCTGTGGCTACAACAGTAGTCTCACCTTCATTTGTGTTAGATGACTTGTGATTTGTAATGGACAGTCTCTGATCCTTTTGTCCTTTCTTCCAGAATCGACATTCTTTCTTCATGTGCCCGTGTTTGCCACAATGAAAGCATATGATTCTGCCTCTCCTTGATTTTGATCGGCCTCTCGATCTTGATTGCCCTTGTGGCCTTGATCCATTCTCCTACCACTATCAACTAGAGCTAGAGCCTCTCCTCCCTGGTTTTCCACAGTTGACTTGCATCGCAGCTCCTCATTCATTAAAATGTTGTTGACATCATCAAACTTCAGGGTCCTTGTAGTTGCTGAAGTGCTCATAGCTACAATTAAATTTTCCCAACTGTCTGGCATAGAACAAATCAACAATATAGCTCTAATTTCATCATCTAAAATGATTTTAACAGAGGCAAGTTGATTAGTAATAATATTGAATGCATTCAAGTGCTCAACAACTAAAGCACCCTCCTTCATTTTGAGATTATAAAGCTTCTTCATCAAGAACACTTTGTTTGATGTCGTGTTCTTCTCATATAGATCATGGAGCTTCTTCCATAATCCTTCTGTCGTCTTTTCTCCAGACACATTGAAATAAACATTCTTTGCTAAATATTGGTGGATTGTTGCAATCGCCTTTCTATCTAACTTATTCCACTCTTCATTTGTCATCGATGAGGGTTTCTTTGTTGTGCCCTCAATCAGCAAACACTGATCCTTTAAAATCAGTATATCCTCCATCTGTGATTTCCATAGGGCAAAATTAGCCCCACTCAACTTCTCCATATTTGTAACTACTGTCTCCATTTTCAATCAAATTTACCCCCCAAAACACAAAAACTCCACTTAAAAATAAAACTTTAATTATTACTCTTTAAAATTTAGTAATAATGACCTTCCTCCTTTTAAAATACCCTTTTCAAAATTCCTGCTCCTTTTTAAAATATACTTTTCAAAATTCCAACATATAATTATATATGTTTCATAATAAATATAAAAACATATATAATGTTTTAACCTTTTCACATTTCACACATACATATGTTGGTTTGAGAAAAAACTTCACGTATATGTGCAAACTTGATGTGAAAAAAAACTTACGAACACCACGTTTCAACTCCAAACTCCACAGATCTCCACGTTTCAAACTCTAGCAACACGTTTCAACATAGATCCACGACCTTGTTTTTCTTGCAGCAACTGTCTTTTAGTTCCAGCGTTCCTCAGCTATTTCCTGGATAGATCCTTCAACAGCTCCAGAGGTAACAACCAACGTTTTAACGAACGCTGCCAGAGCAAGGTGATGGCACTAAGCAGCTTGCATAGTGGATATTCGACCCTAGCTCTGATACCAGTTGTTAGACCAAAGCATACATAACACATAGCGGATTCATACTCAGAGACTTAGACAGCAATAGCAGAGAATAATTCCAGAGACAGACAAATGGAGAAACAACAAGATTACTCAGTCATAAACAACGAAATAGATAAAACAATCACTGGAGAATAGAAATCACTTTGCATTACATAACAGGCTTGGGCCTTGGCTTGCTTTCCTTGGCCAGAGAAATTACAAATTTATAGAGGCAGAAGAAGGATCTAGAATCTTGTATGTGATTCAGATGGAGATCTGGAATGATCTAGAAACTAATGGCGGTGTAGAAAGATCTAGAATCCTGGAGATCTAGAAAGATCTGATCTAGAAGGATCTAGAATCCTGCATGAATTTGGCTTCACACTTAACAAAGGTTCTAGCTGAGTCGGAAAATTAGGTACCTGATACTAGACACACTTGTGGCAAATTTAATCAGTACATGTAAACAATGGACCTTTATTGGCATTTGAAGTTCCTCCTGTGCAGAATTCACTTGAATCGACATGAGCATTGGGCAAACATTCTCCATTCTCTTGAGCATCTTTTCTAGCATATGAAGGACCTGGACCGACGGATGGAGTGTATAGAGCAGCATCTCAGAATGCCTCTCTCAATGGGGGGCATTGTCAAACGCAATAAAGACCCCATTGAGGTCGTTGCTATGGATTCTGACCCATTTGCTTGATAGTGTGTCATGGTCTTTTTATTATGGTTTTTTGTTCCCACTATTTACTTTCGACCGATTAGCCCCATTATTCTCTATTGTATGCTAAATTTTGGTCATCACACTACTTAGTTATCTTGAACCTCTCTACAAAAAGTTCATTTTTGGCTTTGGTGGGGTCTCCCCTGTGAGAAACCGGCCTAAGACTTTTAGTGCTATTTTGTAGCTCTCAATTTTGAAGCAAATACAATTTTCCCCACACACATATAATGATTAAAGACCCCATCTAGGTAGCTGCTACAGATTGTGACCCATTTGCTTGATAATGTGTCGTGGTCTTTTATGTTGGTTTTTTGTTCCCACTGTTTACTTTCGACTGATTAGGCTTGTTATTCTCTATTGTATGCTAAGTTTTGGCCATCCCACTGCTTAGTTATCTTGTAGCCCTCTATAAAAAGTTCATTTTTGGCTTTGGTGGGGTCTCCCATGTGAAAAACTCATATAAGGTTTTCAGTACTATTTTATAACTTCAAATTTTAAAAGAAATAGAATTTAACATAAAATAAATAAATAATATCAATAATTATTAGCCATTTAATTTTTATAATTTACTAATTTTAAAATATTTACATATTTATTGATTATTTAATTTATATAATTATATTAATTTTTAAGATGTTTATAAATTATTAGTTTTATATTTGCGAAAAAAACGGAGAAACCAAACCAAATAAATAAAGAAATAAAGAGGTAAAGAGGTACTTGCTATAATGACGCAAAGATATACTTACCATATTTCTGTTAGAATGAGGTAAAGAGGTACTTGCTATATTTCTACTCTTTTATATATATATATATATTTTATTACTTGCTATATACTTGCATATATATATATACTTGCATATTTTGAATGCATCTCAATGCACTTGTTGAATGTGACTTTTTATTTTAATAGAAAGTCAAATGGTTCTACAAATTTCGTCCATGTGAAAATGGGATCGTAAAACATACAAAATTTAATTAAAAAATATTTTAAATGATAAACGGGTCGTGATCGAGTGTTCAAATTTCGTTCATGTGAAATTGAGATCATAAAACACAAAAATTAATTAAAATTTATTTTAAATGATAAACAAGTCGAGTGGGCCGTCAGATACTCGTCCATATGAAAATTGGAGTTTAAATTAAAAAATAAAAATTTCAAAATTTCAAAATATATATATATATATATATATATATATATATTTATATAAAAAGTTATTATAGGTCGTGTGTTCAAATCTCTCTCATACCAAAATGAGAAAACAGTAAACTGATACAAGATTCAGTCCAAGTTATTTTGAATGTACAGTGCACAGTGCGCTACAAGACAACTACTTCACTTTCAGGCCTTCTGTACTTTGAGAAAAGCGGTGTGGAGTACCCTACGGTTCGGATCCGTCACGACGTGCAGGCTGTCCAGACTGTTGAAAGCCAAGAAGCAGCTGCTGGAAGCCGAACCAGAACTGAAAAAGGCGGCGACGCAGGTGCAGTTGGAGAGACACAGAGCCTGACAAGAAGCCGAAGAAGTAGATGTTTTATGGTCGACGAAGAACTTAGTCGGGTAATAATCCACACCTTTCACTTCCACCATTTCTTGCTTCCCTCTGCAATTCAAATTCAGAGGAAGCCGAGGCAAGCAACCCGCGTCGGGCTGAAACTGTTCCTTCATTTCAAACAGGGCGGGCGCGGGGCAACTGCACTGACCATTGGAGCAGACGCCATAAGCCCCGCAGACGGACGGCAGACTGCAGTTGAAACACGAGGGGAAGAGCTCGTAATCCACCGTCCAAACCAGAGGATCGCCTCCAAGAATTCCCCTCATCGGCAGCGCCACATACGATCTCAGGTTCCCGTCAGAGTCCAATCTCACAAACCTTAGCGAGGATTGATCCCCCGACCTGAAAGTACCGAAAGGCAGAGTATCAGAAAAAGAAGTGGGCGAGCATGAAAGATTGTTATTCCCAGAGCTGCCTGTTGCCGATGCGCTTCCTATGTTGTTCAGACCAAACAGATTTCCCGCGTACACAACTTGAGCAATTAGAGTTCCAGAATTAATGCAGGGATTCTTTATGAATTCATAGCTGAGACCCGGGAAACCCCAAACCCAATAAGGCAAATTATCTTTATAAAGCACCACGCCCCCTTTCTCTACCACCAGCGAAAAATCCCCTTCTGAGGGATTGGTGGGCGAGGCATTGCTCACCAGCTTCTGCCCGGTGCGAAGAATTTGCCCGATCGTCAGCGTATTGGTGGGATGTTGCCAACTGTACCAGACGGTGTAAGAAGCCAGATTCTGGGCATTCACATTCGTCGTATTGTATAGATTCCAGTTTCCATTCTCGAATAATTCCATGGACTCCACTGAGTTACCGGAGGACCAAACTTGGGTGCCGTCGGAGTCCAGGAGGACCAAAATTCCGGCCTTACCAGTGCGCACGAGCCTGGCCTTTTCTCCGACAGGCCTGTTTCGATTTGCGCTCCAGAACTCGGTGCCCTTGGGGGAAGAGGAAAAGGGGCTGAAGACGATGGACAAAGTAAATTTGCCAGAGTTGTTGTGATCCAGAAATCCCAAGGCGTAATTTCCGCTTGCTATGGTCTTGCCCTGACTGTCCACTGCTACTCTGAAGGTTCCTTCGATGGCTTCCCGTTGCTGTAAAGCCGGGGTGTTGGAAAGAACATAGCCCTTTGGCCATAAAAATGGCGCTGCATTTGCTCCCAGTGGAGGAACAAGAACAAATACTACAGCTGCCGCTGATAACATCAGCACGATCACAAGCTTCGCCATTGAAATCAAAATGAGAGTCTCAAGAAGACTGTGGATGTGGACGAAAAAGGGCTTCTGGTTAATGGAATTTATAGATGGAAGAATTCCAGAAATATTGTATTCATACAGTGCGCGTTGAAAAATTTCACGCGGCGAATCGTCTGTATGCCACCAACCCAGAAATTTTCTGAGGCGAGTGAGATACAGAGGGGCGGGTGATAGCTGGATAGAGTGGAATGGAATAAAAAATGTGAGAGCATCCACAGTTTTTGAGAAAGATACAATCTTCCAGAGTGAAGGATACGTTTGTTTATTTTTTAAATAAATTTTGGTTTGCAGTAGTCATTCATTCATTCCAGAATGGCGGCCAGTGGTGGAGTCCAGTGGCACCGAAGTAACGTAAAGGTAAATCATTACGCGCTGCCTTCTCAAATCTATATTTAGTGTGTGTATGGCCGTTAGCTGTTTCTTGATAAGCAAAGTTTCCAGATGGTGCCACGTCATTTACACTTTGATTTTGTTACGTTAAATGACATTTGAAATAATTTTTTTTGCTTTAATACAGGGAATGTGCAAGGATATTGCTGTAGCTTTCAAAGAAAAAGAAGGGAAACGGTTATATATTTTTTACAATCAATTTGAAAGATATAAACATGATATTTTGTTTAAAAAATTATTTAGTATGTAGTTTATTTTTATTAGGTTATTAGTTTAAATGTGCAAGGATATAGCTGTACTTTTCAAAGAAAAAGAAGTGAAACCGTTTATATTTTTACAATCAATTTAAAAGATATAAATATGATATTTTGTTTAAAAAATTATTTTATACGTAGTTTATTTTTATTAGGTTATTAGTTTAAATTTTATGGAGATGTTTATTTTTTATTAAATTGAAAGAGAAAATCATTTTTAAAAATAAAAAAAAAAGTTATCTAATTTTTTTTGTCACTACTAATTAAAATATGTTTCTAGAGAGCCTCAAGGGTTAGCTCAGTTGGTCAAAATCATTGCTTCACCATCGGGAGGTCACAGGGTCCAATCTCCCCGAAGCCCTTGGTGTCAGGGCTTGCTAGTGGGCTGCAAGGCTAGATTCCATTAGGGGTTGATCAGCGTAGATTTTTCCGTGGATGTAGCGCCACCCGTTGGTCGCGGAGCTAGATTACCTTCAGGGTCGATCAACCCAAATTTTTCTATGGACGCAGCGCCACCTGTTGACCAGGACTCCGTGGACGTAGCGCCACCCGTTGACCAAGGTGTCCATGAACCACAGCTTAAAAAAAAACATGTTTCTAGAGGCTTGAATTTATCAAAGAACATGTTTCTAGAGGCTTGAATTTATATGGTTGTTGTTCACCACACCACTCCAGCTAAGACTTTTTTTTACCATTAAATCTTGCTCAATTACGTCCCATAAATAAATAAATTGTTTTTATTTTTATTTTTTAATATTGAAGCTAACTTCATCTTATATTCAACCTAATATATTTTTTTGTGAACTACAATATTTTGTATTACTTAAAAGAGAGAATACATGGTGATTACATCCATAGCTAGAGTTTTTTGAGATGTGAAATAAAAGACAGAGAAATATAGATAACCTCCAGACAATAAGAGAATTGGACTCCTAACAAACATAGTTTAGAAGATATACTCCGAGGAATTGAGACAGTGTAAACACATCAAAATAAACCAAACATCATGCATCTATTAATCAGAGACAACTATTGGACTATAGGTACAATAAAAGTTTAACCAACGGCCTAACAACCAATCACAAAAGGAAACCACATCAACAATGATAACACTCGACAAATTTAAGACATACTTAAAATCTTGCAAGTTGCACTAGTTGCAAGAATGTTGTCCTTGCAAGTTGCACTAGTTGCAAGAATGTTGTCCTTGCAAGTTGCATTAGCCGCAAAAAACTTGTCCAATATAGCGATAGGTCAACCATTTATGCCAATTAACGAAGCCACTAAAGTAGAAGCATCCACCATTGGTAAGAAACAAAGAGCTGACAGGCCAAACTAGCCATGAGGAACTATGAGCAACTAATATCATCAGAAAAAAACACTACAAAACCTTGCTCACACCAAAACAAGTGCGAAACTGAAAGGACCACAAAAACGACCCAATATCTCCACATGTCCCTGTTGATAAGAGCAATAAAATTGTCAACAACATTAAAACGTGCTTATCAATAAAAGGCCAAAACTGTGATACCATATTCTAGTCTAGGTCTGAAGAAATAATAGTAAAGTTTGGGTCATTGTTAACTAGTGGATTTGTTGGATATCCAAGCGGATCAGTGAGATCCCCTGAGGCTGAATCCAACAGTAGATAACTCTCCACATGTCTCAAGTAAGAGTCGATGTCATTAAGGCAATATCTGAGATTCTGTAAAATACATTTGATGTCCTCCAATGCAAAAAATACATTATAATTGTCGACTTTCTTGTCCTTGAATACCAAGCGTAACAGAGTGTTCATTTGTTAATGCAAGGATAGAGAATGTAGGAAATGCAATCTCCTCTTCCGAAATTTGCTCGGGTGTAGAACCCATTTCAGACTATCACCAACAACTTCCGAGTTAGGGCGATCCCCCAACTCTTTTGATTCCAGCAACAAAATTTCTTTACACACTTCAAGGGGGACAAAATCAAACAAAGTTGCCACTGACTCAAAGGAAAAAGGCTGACAGCGTTTAAATCCAACATTATTAGCACATCCTCTTCTACTCACCATTCTCTAACGAGGAGGCATGGTGGCCAATACAAGAGAACAATGTAGACAACTAGTGAGAGTACAACGACCATAAAAGAAAGCAAACAGACGAACCACCACCCCTTAAATACCAGACCGAAAGACAATTAGGTTGCCCCCTAAATTCCACACTAAAGGCCCAAATTCGAGGAAGGTTTTTGAATTCACTACACTCTAAAGACATAATACACAGATAACTCCACTGCCATATCAACACTCGAAAACTATGAATACCCAAATAGTCCACAAGACCAAACCCAACCCTAAGGACAAATGATAACATAAACAAGGTGGTTCCAAACTTAAAGAAGTAATTAAGATCCATAATTGACTGGGTAATGCCCCGACTCTCCAGTCCAAGGAGGTTTAGAGCCTTAAACTAGATAAATCTTAGTAAAACCCAATTAAATTTTGACCCTATGTTGATACAGCTAGAAAACTATTTGGTTTGATGCCACACAAAAAAAGGCCCTGGATACTAACATCCACAAACCATAATTGTACAAGGATAAGAAATACCTTTGAATTCGCTATCCAGGAGGGGCAATATTGAATATATAACCACCAATTCAAATACAGGCTCAAGCTCTGTGGCATGTAGATATAGAACAAAAAACATCAACCCCACACACTAACCAACATGAATGAAGTCGCAAATAGAGTTACCTCCTCACAAACAAAGCCCAAATCCTCAATAGATATACATAAGAGTGCAACACTCATTGCAGCATGAAAGCAGGTGCAGGTGGTTAAGGAATGAACCTCATCTCCACTCTCTTGCGTAATGTACCTCTGCCACCCCATATCAATGAACATGCATTTATAGTGAAAGGATGTCGAGTGTAAAGCCCAAGTCCTCTTACCTAACCCTTGCCACGCCATTACCAAACAGAGACAAATGTAAGTCTGACACATCTTCCAAGAGATCATCATTCCCTCCATCGATCGCACCCCCATCGGGGATAGAAGATCTTTCTCCTGCAGCATTCTTAGGTATTCAAATCCTTCCACCAGTACAGAAGGGGGCCAACATTCATTTAATATCAATGTTCTAGACTTACAAGCCAAATTCGCCAAGAAATCAACAACTGCATTCATTGATTGTCTAGAGTGCCTAATTATTATTGTCGAAGTAGAATACTGATATGACCTACTATGTTTTCCAACCTCCAACTCTTAACAATTTTTCCCATAGGTTGCCCATCTAATAGATGATACAAACACTATATGGCCAATTCTGAATCCCCATCAACTTGCAATAACTTAAAATGTTCACGTATTGCTATATAAAGACCTTTATCCAATGCTAAAAATGCATCCATATTATTGCTAACTAAACCAAAATTTGAGCAAAAAGTCTTGATGTATTTGAGTTCTAATCATGGAGCACACCTCCGAACCTTGCAACTCCTGGGTTTCCCTTAGAGGCACCATCAAAACACAATTTAATGAAACCACCAAGGGGAGGTGATAAAGATGTATTCAAAGATAAGAGCGCCTCTTGAGGATTTTTGTTAGAAAGGATGCACATGTTTTGTGATAAATTGAGATGTTGCAGGATCCCCACCTCAATAGCATCAACTTTCCAATCATCCTCCGACCAAGAAGCTGCAAGAATAGTTTCTGTGATATCTTGTAGAATTGCATCCCCAAGAACTAAAAATGTTTGCTTCTTATTTTAAAAATTTATAACATTTCGTTCTTTCCACAGTTTCCACAAGATGAATCATGTAGCCAATATCCACGTTTAATTAACAACAAAACTTTTAAAAGCTGAAAAATTCCATTGTACTAGTGTCTCAACTAAATTGTAGAGAATCCGCTTATTAATACCAAAAGTGGAGAGAAGAAAGGACCACACTTCCTCAAGAAACAGAGAGGAATGACACAAATGCTCCATGGTTTCTTCAACATGTAAACAAAGAGAGCAAAATGATGGACCTTCAACACCCTTCTTTCTTATTAAAATAAAAATAAACCGAATTAAAATTAAACAATTTAAAAATTAAAAATAATAAATTATATATATATATATATATATGGCCTTGTGAAAATATGGTGGTGACTCTAACCCAACTTCCCATGAAGAGCGTAGTCATGGATATAGTGGTAGCTAACATACCACCCAAGTATGGCATGTTATTATCCTTGATCTAGGATGCCCTACGCCACCATCCCGATCTATGGTGGAGAGAAGAGACCGCTGTGCCGAGAGAATATATAGCTTAATTGGAGTCCTCATCGTGAAAACACATTTTCTATTTAACTAACATGAAGTGATCCTTTTGGGTAGATCTACCTATTACCAGTATCTATATTCATATTTAAGTTATATAATCTATTTTAAAATATATTATAGTATGAATAGTTGATTATAATTATGTATAGAGTATTTTAATGTGGATAGTTATCTTGAATTTTACTGTTTAAATTATTTGATTAGTGTTGATATTTGATTATAATTTTGTTTAGATTAATTTATAGTTTAATATTTTAATGTATATAGTTAATTATAATTCATATTGAATTGTTTGGAATTTAGTGTTTAAGTTATTTGTAATTGTATTACTATTTACTTAAATAGTATATATAAAACTTTAATTAAACATCAAGAAACAATTATTTAATATTAATAAATATTTGTATTTGGTATGTGTGATGTAAATAAATTTGCATTTTTATTTATTTTAAAGAAATTAAAGAGATGTTTGTAATTTAAATTAAATAAAATAGATGATGTTTGTAATGGATAGTGAAATGTTATTTAAAAATGAAAAAAACGAGTGTTACATAGTAGTTTACACTTGTTTTTTTGTTAAAAGAATTAGCAACTAAGCTTTGTAAATGTAGTTGTAGAATGTATCTTTGAAGTATGATTGGTTTTAATTTATTTCAGTATGTTGAAAATTATCATTTAATATACATCTTAACTTAAAAAATTAAGAAATAGTACAATTTGTTATTTACAAATAGTTACTTATAGTATATAGTTTGTTTTGGATGTTCTTTGAAATATTAAATGTTATAAATATATTAAGTAAATATATAATGGTAAACATACTTAGTGGTGACAAACATATAAATTTAAGAATATAAAAAAGTTATTTATTATGTATTACAAAATTATTAGACATTTTTCATGTTAATTATAATAATAAATTTTTTAATTAATAAAAAAAAAAATTGCAACCTTTTAACAAAGAAATGTATCAATTACTTAATTATGTGATGTCTTACTCACTTAACTATGAAATACAATAAAACAAAAACAAACTTTGATGTGACACATATACTCTTGGGTTAAATAATTATGAAAAACAATAAAAACCAAAACAAAATTTGATATGACCCATGTACTTTTGGCTAATTATTTGAAACATTGGACAATAACATGTCAAAATTTACAACAATCAAATAAATTGAGAAAAAAAATTATATTGCACTTTGTTAAATTGAAAAATATTTCGCAACTAAATTAATAAATAATCGACAAATATTCAAGCCTAAAAACTAATATAATAATAAAATTAATTATTTTAATCATTGTGATAAAATACTCTTTCAAATATATCTCTATTTTATCTCCCTAACATGACCTTAAAAAATAACATGTAACACATTATCTATTTAATAGGAAACACAATACAAATATCGGTCATATCTAAAGTTATCTCAGTTTACTTTTTTATGGTCATTTAAAATATGACATGTATCATATTATTTGTTCTTAAAAATGACATGTAACATATTATTTGTTTTTAAAAATGACACGGAACACATTCATATGAAACATTATACAAATACATGTTATAGTTTAAAGTTTTGTCAGTGTACTTTTTTTAATAGTCACAACATGTTTAATATGAAATATAATATAAATAAGTATGGTTTAAGTTATAAAAGAAATGATATTTTTTATTATTATTTTTTTAAATTAATTTTAATCAATGAATTTTAAAAACTCAAGTTTAAGTTGTTTAATTTGTAAAATTTAAGTGTATCAGAGTTTTCGGGGTGCTAAATTTATTTATGAATTTAAAAATGTATTATAAACAATAAAAATTACATTCTTAAACAACAACAAAAATCACATTCTTGTTTGAAATTGTATTGCCACATTTATTGTAAAAATATTATGTTGTCTATAAATTAATCTACCCCATACATTTTTATTTATTTATTTATTTATTTTTATTTTTTTCAGAAAGAAAAAGCATGATGTATTATATAAGATATATAATGAGCATATACATTTTACAGGTAGATCTTCATAGGGGCTATTTTAGCCGACTTTGGATTTTCAAAAATTGACCAGCCCATTGAGTTGACACAAGTTGTTGTCAAAAAAAGCATGATAACCAGATACATTGCTAAAATAGAAGCATAAAGATCTCTCCAAAGAGAGAAACAGTCTTCAGAAACTTGTTCAAGGAGATTCCAAATTTGCTCCAGCCATAATCAGAGCTGTATGGAAGAAAAGACCAAAAAACTAAAGGCAGATGCAAAACTAAAAAACAAAAAGATTTGAAATTAAGAGCCTGGCAAGGAAAAGTCCTGGATAGAGAAAATTTCCTCGCCAGATTTTACCTTCATGTACCATATACCTTGCTCCAAAAGGAGACCTTCCTTTGATAAGGTATCTGCTTGCTGATTCTGTGATCTGAAAATGCGCTGGATGGAGCATCCTTCCAATTTCTTCCAAAGGAACTTGATTCTGTCCAGCCAACCTGTAAGGTGAGGGCTGTTGATGTGGCTCTTTCTCGCTACAAAATCAACCATGACTTTTGAATCTCCAAAAATTGACACAAACTGAATGTTAAAGAAAAGGAAAAAGGATAAAAGGCCTGCAAGGGCCATCGCCTCGTGCCCTTTCCTCCATTCCAGGCAATGAGATATTGATCTCTTTCATTCATGATAATGTGAATGCCACAACCACATAAGCCATTCTGAGCAGCACCATCGAAATACGCTCTTGGAAGCATCGAGTGATTTTGTGCTTGCTTCTCCTGATTACACTTTTTTTGCTTTTGTGGTTTTTGTGGTAAAGAGTCATAAAGAGCAATAATGTTTTGAAGAGTTCCCATAAAAGGCTCTTTACTGTCATTAAAGATAATTTTGTTTCTCCATTTCCAAATACACCATAGAGCAATGATAATAAGAGGCCTCCCGGATTCCTTTTGCCCATTCCACCATAGGAAAACTTCTTTAGTAGAAACATGAGAGATATGAGGAAATTTATATAACTTTGCCAGATCTTTCCATATTTGTTGAGTTATATGGCAGTTGAAGAACATGTGGAAATTGCTTTCTTTCAGTTAGTTAGTTTTATTTATTTATTTATATTTAAGTAATTTAATATAATTGGAAAATATATGAGTAATTTTAATTTGAATTTGGATAATAAATATTTTGAATTAATGGAATTATAAAATGTTAGTATGGCATAGACTCGTTATAATAAGGGTATTTAATAAAGGTATTTTTGGTTTTAATTTTTTTTATAAAAATATAATTTTATTAATGTAAAATTGCAATATTCATAGCACTCATGGGGCTTTGGACTGATGATAAATGGGTGTATCGTGTTAAGGCACTCCATGTGAAAAGGTCATCAGTTGAAATCCCTCATGGGCTTTTGACCCCACAAAAAATGCAGTATTGATAACCTTAATTTAAGGAAATCCAAATTCATAAAAGTCTAATTTCATCTATATTTTCTTAAATCTATTAAAAATATAAAAAATAAAAACAAATTGTTAGTGGGATCAGGGGGAGTGCCAACCACCCCACTGGATCTTGAGGCCAATAATGGGGGTGGCGGAGGGGGTCGGGAGGGTGATGTGGCATGCTCCCCCATGTAGAGTGGGTGCGACAAAGTTATATTAAGCATGCTAGAGTCGGGCTATTGGTTGGAGGTCCTACGTTGTGGTTATTGGTTGTCGATGGTGGTCCGGTGTTCGGAAGAGCGGAAGGGTTGACCTTATGGAGGCCCTGCAAGATAGTTAATGTTTGTCAAATATGGTATTTTCTTATTGTATTTATGGTTTTCCCATGTTCTCAAGGGAAAAAAGGGCATGTGAGTAAAATTTGGGATTGGAGACCTAGAGATTTTGTGATTTTTGGGGAGTTGTAGAGCGATAACATTGCGCTTCTTCGATGGGTGATGGCCCTGTAGTGGTGTCTTTCTCCTCACAATTATTTAACCTTCGAGGTAAGTGTTGGTCAAAATTGTCATTGATGTCAATACGATGACATCCTAAATAGCTTTCCCTAGATAAAATCCTACCGTACAAGAAACCCTAAATCTATGTAAAAGATACTCTAAATTTATGTAAAAGATACATTGAAACATGGCCTAAGATAAAACTCTAAATGTTGATAAAACTCTAAATACAAATGCCAAGTACATTAAAGAAACCCTGACTCTATACCCTAATAGAGACCATTCATATAATAAAACCCTAAAAATGTCCATAATACCCTGAACGTCAAGATTGAAGTATAATTACAATCCCTAATGCCATACAGTGATATGGGGTTTAACGGTAAGTTTCGCTGGGTAAAACCCACGAGATGAGGGTTCAAATCTCATTGAGTATATTATGACCTGTTGTGTCTTGGCTAGAAGAGTACGGATTATCCTAGATTTAAAAAAACAATCGCTAAGTGCCAAATATGTTCGAGATGTATTTAAATGCATATGTTAATGCTAATAAATTTGATTTTCATCATTACTATAATAACCTTAAATAACGGCTATAGCTTGAAAACATTACAACCTTTAAGAATAACGACTATAGCTTAAAAACATTAAGCAAATTTAATTCTTATCACCCCTAGTTGCAATAGCTCTCTACGTTGCGAAAGACACGATATTTATACACAATAATTTGAACAAAAGATTATTACGATGGAGATTTAAACGAGAAAACTGTAATCCCATACATGATGCAGGGCATGTTAATTTGAATGAGCACTGCACAGAGCGGAAGCCGAATGAGGACGAAAGCCATGATGCAGCGGAAGTCGAATGAGGACGAAAAATTAAAAGTATATTCGGTTAAATAAAACCCAAATAAGTAACTAACCCAAACCTAGATTCGTTGCAATTCCAAATAAGTAAATAAAATGGATAAAATGTTAAAATCTCTCCCTATTTTAATAAAAAAATATTTTAAATTATAAAACAGCTTGAGAGGTGGTGTGTTCAAGTCTTGCCCAGGAAACAGTAAACTAATACATGATTCAGTCGATGTTATTTTGAATGTGCAGTATACAGTGCGCTACTGGACAACTCATTGGTTCACTTTCAGGCCTTCTGTACTTTGACGAAAGCGGTGTGGAGTGCCATGCGGTTCGGATCTGCTACAACGTGCAGGCTGTCCAGGCGGTTGAAAGCCCAGAAGCAGCGGGTGGAAGCCGAACCAGAACTGAAAAAGGCGGCGACGCAGGTGCAGTTGGAGAGACACAGAGCCTTACAAGAAGCAGAAGAAGTAGATGTTTTATGGTCGCCGAAGAACTTAGTCGGGTAATAATCCACACCTTTCACTTCCACCATTTCTTGCTTCCCTCTGCAATTCAAATTCAGGGGAAGCCGAGGCAAGCAACCCGCGTCGGGCTGAAACTGTTCCTTCATTTGAAACAGGGCGGGCGCGGGGCAACTGCACTGACCATTGGAGCAAACGCCATATGCCCCGCAGACGGACGGCAGGCTGCAATTGAAACACGATGGGAAGAGCTCGTAATCCACAGTACAAATCAGAGGATCGCCTCCAAGAATTCCCCTCATCGGCAGCGCCACATACGCTCTCAGGTTCCCGTAAGAGTCCAATCTCACAAACCTTAGCGAGGATTGATCCCCTGACCTGAAGGTACCAAAAGGCAGAGTATCAGACAGAGAAGTGGGCGAACATGAAAGATTATTATTCCCAGACCGCGCTTCCTATGTTGGCCAGACCAAACAGATTTCCCGCGTACACAACTTGAGCAATTACAGTTCCAGAATTAATGCGGGGATTCTTTATGAATTCATAGCTGAGACCTGGGAAACCCCAAACCCAATAAGGCAATTTATCTTTATAAAGCACCACGCCCCCTTTCTCTGCCACCAGTGAAAAATCCCCTTCTGAGGGATTGGTGGGCGAGGCATTGCTCACCAGCTTCTGCCCGGTTCGAAGAATTTGCCCGATAGTCAGAGTATTGGTAGGATGCTGCCAACTGTACCAGACGGTGTAAGAACCCAGATTTCGTGCCTTCAAATTTGTCGTATTGTATAGATTCCAGTTTCCATTCTCGAATAATTCCATGGACTCCACTGAGTTACCGGAGGACCAAACTTGGGTGCCGTCGGAGTCCAGAAGGACCAAAATTCCGGCCTTACCAGTGCGCGCGAGCCTGGCCTTTTCTCCGACAGGCCTGTTGCGGTTCGCGCTCCAGAACTCGGTGCCCTCGGGGGAAGAGGAAAATGGGCTGAAGACGATGGACAAAGTGAATTTGCCAGAGTTGTTGTGATCCAGAAATCCCAAGGCGTAATTTCCGCTTGCAATTGTCTTGCCCTGACTGTCCACTGCTACTCTGAAGGTTCCTTCCATGGCTTCCCGTTGCTGTAAGGCCGGGGTGTTGGAAAGAACATAGCCCTTTGGCCATAAAAATGGCGCTGCATTTGCTCCCAGTGGAGTAACAAGAACAAATGCGACAGCTGTCGCTCATAACATCAGCGCGATCACAAGCTTCGCCATTGAAATCAAAATAAGAGATTCAAGAAGACTATGGATGTGGATGAATAGGGCTCCTGGTTAATGGAATTTATAGATGGAAGATGTCCAGAAATTTTGTATTCATGCAGTGTGCTTTGAAAATTTTTGTAGGTAGTTTATTTTTATTAGATTATTAGTTTGAAAATTATTTTATATGTAGTTTATTTTTATTAGATTATTAGTTTAAATTTTAAACATGCTGTTTTGTTTAAAAAATTATTTTGCATGTGATTTATTTTTATTAGATTATTTGTTTAAATTTTAAACATGATGTTTTGTTTAAAAAATTATCTTGTATGTATTTTTTTTTGAATCAGTGACCGGAGAATCCACAGTATGAACATTTTTATACCAACGTTTCAAATCCCAAATGGGATCCATCATCAGGATTTTAGAATGATGATAAAAGAAGAGCTTCTTAGGGAATAAATAATAACGAGGATAAATTTTTAGGGAACAACATACTGTCGGCTTGGAATAATAATTAATTTTATTTTATTTTAATAAATTACTTTTATTTTTAATAAATTACTTTTATTTTTATATTAAATTTTTTATTGAAGAGTTAATATATTAATTTATAACCTAAAGATTAAATTAGGGAATTGAACTAATACTAAAATTAGTTTATTGAACTAAAATATAATAATTTCTATATAAATTAAATTAATATATTAAACTACTTCATATTAACAATTATAAATAATAAATATTTATAATTGATTAATATAATAATTAATAGTTATATCAAAATTATTATAGTATAGCATTATAATGCTAATTTTTATATTAAAAAGGTTATTTCTAAAAAATATTAGGGAAGTCTATATTAATTTCTATATAAATTAAACTAATATATTAAACCAAATCATATTAACAATTATAAATAATTAATTAATATAATAATTAATATATTAATTAATATTTATAATTAATTAATATATTAATTAATATCTTGTATGTAGTTTATTTTTATTAGATTATTAGTTTGAAAATTATTTTACATGTAGTTTATTTTTCTTTTTCTCAATATGACTACTGCTATTATTGATACAAAAAGTTACAGCAAGGCCTTGGCCTTGAAAGTTCAGCCTGTTGATGGCATTTTACAAAAAAACACATAAGATCAGTGCAGTTGAATCTTCAGCTGTGTGTGAACTTCTTCTACGACACATTACAGTTTTGAACAGTAACAAAACCATTACATTTGCCAGACAGCGCCCTGAGACGGACAGAAACATGGACAGACCGTGCCCTGAGACAGACATAAACAACTGGTGTATGTAGTAACGACACATTGACAAGCAGGAACCTGAGCCAAAATCATAGCAACGAAGACACACAGAATTATGCTAGGTTAGTCATCATCTGTAGTATAGGCCTCCTCGACAACCAAACACCCATACCGTAGAGAGTCCTCCGAGTCCGAATGAGGAGCCACCGAGCCGGTGGGATCGCCACGCATGGATGCACTTGGGCCAGCGGGGTTGGCCGGATTCAGCGTCGAAGCATTCTCCATGAATGGGCTCAAGTGATCCTCCAGATTTACAGTCTGTTGTTCTGCAGTTGCTTCAGCTTGGGCCGCTCCCAAATTTCTGTTGTCTTCACGCTTTTCGATAGTGACTGAAATAATGAAAGTAGCATTATCGAGCAAGTAAGGGAAACGATACCGCGCAGTATGGTGAGCAGCATGTTCACATACTGCATCTCCAGATCTGCCACGACCCCTTCCTCTTCCGCTCCTCGTAGCCGGTGGACTGCGCCGCTCAGGTTCCAGAGTGTCGGAAGATCGCTGCGAGACTGCTCGACCACCGGAGCCCCCTCTTCTGCTCAGTAACCTGACTCTTTCGCGCGGCATTTTTGCTTGCTCTGAGCTGGGTAATAACGGAACTTCCCAATAACCATACAAACTCTGCACATTAACAGGTCTATGAACCCCTGCAGAGTGATTCAGAGAAACGCCCAGAACTGGAAGCAAAAACTCGACAGTGGAATGCATTGAAGCTGTTATGCAAAGAGCGTTTAAGGAGCGGCAGGACGCGGCGTGCGAGACGACGGATGAGCGCAGTAATGGCCGCATTAAAGAATTTGTGCAGGCCCATCTCCCTTTCCTTGCGACCTGACTCGTGGCGTATGTGGGCTGACACTTGCCCATGTGATACGCCGCCTGTATGTCCTTTGGACAATCAATCACCCGCATCCAGGGTACATGTAGTTTATTTTTATTAGATTAGTAGTTTAAATTTTAAAGATGGCGTTCTGTTTATTTTTATTAGATTAGTAGTTTAAATTTTAAAGATGACGTTTTGTTTAAAAAATTATTTCGCATGTAGTTTATTTTTATTAGATTATTAGTTTGAAAATTATTTTGTATGTAGTTTATTTTTATTAAATTATTATTTGAAATTTTAAACATAGTATTTTGAAAAAAAAATTATTTTGCATGTAGTTTATTTTTATTAGATTATTATTTTAAATTTTAAACATGGTGTTTTGATTAAAAAATTATTTTGCATGTAATTTATTTTTATTAAATTATTTGTTTGAAAATGATTTTGCATGTAGTTTATTTTTGTTAGATTATTAGTTTATATGAGATTATTAGTTTAAATTTTAAACGTGGTGTTTTGTTTAAATTTTTTCCTTGTAATTTATTTTTATTAGATTATTAGTTTGAAAATTATTTTGCATGTAGTTTATTTTTTTTAGATTAGTAGTTTAAATTTTAAACATGGTGTTCTGTTGAAAAAATTAATTTGTATAGAGTTTATTTTTATTAGATTATTAGTTTGAAAATTATTTTGCATATAGTTTATTTTTTTAAAATTATTAGTTTAAATTTTAAACATGGTGTTTTGTCCCATTATGCGGTCTTTCCAGAGATTCGTATTCTTCCCATTGCCCGGAATACGGTATAATTCACTTCTGAAAAATTCTATTCCTTTGGCGCACAGTTTCCAGGCCTGCGTGCCTTTGGGATGCTTCTCCAGTTTATAGTTCATGATGGATCGATTTTTGAGATATTTCTCATTGAGGATCTGGCTTACAGGATGGTTGGGCTCCACGCATAATTGCCATAGCAATTTGCATCCCAGGGCCACGTTTGCTAACCCAGGATCGCGCCCCTGAAGGCCTCCTTCCACCATCGGCCTTTTATTTGTTTCCCATGACTTACACTTTATATTTAAAAGAAACAAATATTTTGCATATTTTGACCACCACGCACATAGTAAACATTAGATGACAACTAAAAGTATAGTAACTGAGTCGTCTAACGAGGTGGAGGAATTGGAGGAATTGTGCGGTCAAAAGTGACCAGAAGCTGGGTAAAAAAATTTCAAAAAAACTTGTAGAGACAGTGTTTGAATCGTGTTTTTGATGGTGGAAATGGATTCAGCACCATCAAAAACGTATAGAAACCTAAAATTTTGAAGTTTAATCGCTGTAACTTGGATTTACAAAAATCCTTGCCAAATTTTCTCTAAAAATAACTGAAATTCCCGTAATTTTCTGGGCAACTCCTCAGCCTCGTTAGACTACACATATGGTAACAACATGAACATCTGACACGAAGAATGGATAAAAGAAAGGAAGGCCCACACGGCCGACTATTTCACCTTTATTGTTATTTAATTTATGTTATTATTATTTAGCTTTATGTTATTATTCGTATTATACAATATTTTACTGACCGGCAATAATGCCGGTCAAAGTGGGTTCAGGGATCAAAATTGAACACGTCAGAGCCCTTCAAAGGGTCTCTGGCAAGTCAGAGAAGTAAGAAGAAAATTTTACCAGTCAAAAAAAATTTAAAAATTGATTTTTGTCATTTAAAAAAAAAAATTGGAATAATATCTTAAAATTTTTTAAGAAGTGCTGTCAAATTGTCAATTTTTTTTTAAATTTCATTTTTCCTGAAATTAGAATTTTAGGAATGAAAAAATTAGAATTTTAGGAATGTTGAATTTGTAAATTTCTTTTCATGTTAAAACTTAAGTCCCATTTTAGAAACTCCCATTTGAAAAACAACAGTTTCCTTTTGAGTTGTTTTTTCTAATTGTGCATATGATGCAAGTTCTTATTACGCCGTAAGGCGTTTCCCTCTGAAATCAACTCCCCTCTCTGCTTACCTGTCATCGTGTAAGCCACACGATTATATGTTAGACGATTGCAACAATTTCAGCCGTTGATCGTTGATTCAAAAGGGTTGCCCAAACGGTTTGGGCGTTTCATTTGGCGGATCGAATAGTTTCATCAGGGCAGCTGAACCGGGCTCTCTAGTGCTACATGCGTCCCACTAACCCTGTTGGCGGGCTTTTCTTGTACTGTCTGTGGGTGGAGTTGATTGATCCCAAGGCTGTACTGAGCAGGCAGCACATTCTCACAAATCCCACATTCTCACAAATCCCGGTGTTCTCAAATCCATCGTTGAGAAAGCGGACATGAGAGAAAGCGATACCGTCCTGGAAATCGGCCCGGGTACTGGAAATCTAACCCTAGAGTTGCTGCAGGCCGCCCACAGAGTCATCGCAGTCGAGATCGATCCCCGGATGATCGAAGTAGTTCACAAACGCATAAAGGGGACCGAAATGGCTCAGAGATTGGAGGTGAGTTCCAATTTCCTTTGCATCTTGTTTTTACATTCATTCACCTTATTTACCTCATTAACAATATGTCAATTCCACATGGATTGTGACTCTTCATGCCCACCCCAAGTTTCAAATCCTCAGAGACATGTTTTCCCTTCATGAGCTGTTGCTTCTATGCACCTGTGTAAGTAGCGGCTCAGGCTCCGGCTCCATGTGGATGGGGCAAGGTGTAGGTCTTCTGCCACAATCACTGAGACATATGTTTTCGAATATCTGTTGTCAGCCTGCTATAGTTCGTTGTGATATTCACATAATGGAAATGGGCATGCTTTCTGCATGACCTGACTTCAGTTCATCGTGATAATCCCATAATGGAGAAGGGTGCGCTTGCTGCATTTGTAAACTGGAAACATCAACCAAAAAAAAATCCTACATTGACAACAATACTGAAGAAGGTTTATTTGTGAAATACCACATACATTAAAACTTTTTCAAATCTTTGCCAATCTGAAAACTGGGTTTAGGGTGAATTTCTCATGCCTATGCGATGAAAACTGGCTATGGGGTGAAGTCCTCATGCTTATGTGATAGCAGCCTTCTTTTCTTCAGTTACTACCTTTCTCCAATCTAATGATGCTTAGAAGTACCTGTGTGCTTTGGGAAGCCATAATCTTTTAACGTACTGCACTTTCTGTCTGGCAATGAAAAATGCCAATTTTGGCAATAAAACACTTCTTCTTTTTGCAAATTTGATGTTGCAGATGAATTCCCTACCCCCTTATGTCCAATTGGGCACCTCAGTATTAAATTTATGCAATTCAAACCTGTAATTCCAAGATTCTGGCAAAATTTCTGCCAGATTTACAAGGAAAATGCACTGGAAACTATTGTTTTTGCAAATATTTTACCTTGAATCAATTCGTCTCAGCATGCATTCAAGTTAGTTAGAATGGAATCACATAGGTTTCAGCAGTTTAGCCTAGTCGGTTGTCTCATTAGTCAGGACTTATGAGATGTATGTTAAAAGACTGAAACCTGCTTATGTTAAGGTGAATTTGTGCTGAAAACAGTTTTCAATACTCACGGATCAGACCTTGATCCGAAGAAACTTGTGGGTTAATGGAAACTCATGATCACAGATATAACTGAAAAAGGGAAAAGGAAACCCTCCTATTGAACGATTTCCTCTGCGAAGTTTTTCTCAAGCTCTTGTCAAATACAAGGCAAACTCTTACATTCCAGCTTAACAGAGTTCTTCGCAGAACTGAGGTTTTAAACATTTTGTTCGTAACTGACAGGAAAAATATCTTGAAGATGGATCACTTTCAGCTGCATAATTTTTTTAGTGTCTTGTACTCTAAAGTTGGAGTACGAGGGAAAATATTCCTTGCTCATTAAATAAAGCCTCATCTGTGACTCCGTCGGTAACAACCACTCTTTAGAAGGTAGGCCCCGATATAAATACCAACATTTTGAAAGAGAGTCTAAAATCCTGAAAGGCTCTAAAGGATCATAGTGTACAACGGTGACTTCCCCACAAAGATTAGTCTTGCACATTACACAAGACTTGATCGAAGGATTTTCTGCGTAATGAAAAAGGCAATATGGGAGATTCCAATCACGTTCCAAGGCATTTTTTAAAATGTGGATGTGACAAAAGGTTGTTGCGGAACGTGCTGTTTGTATATTTTAACACACTAACACCTTACAACAATGAACTAACAATATTCATGATGAAAATAGCAATAGGGAAGATTTATCTGCATAATGAAAAAGACAATATGGGAGATTCCAATCATGTTGCAAGGCATTTTTTAAAATGTGGACGTGACAAAAGGTTGTTGTGCAAGGTGTTGTTTGTATATGGGAAATTTCTTGATCATTGTGTATAATCCTAATGTTGATAGATATGTCTACTAAGTGGTTCCAGTTAATGGGGCATTGATTTGAGTGGTCAATATATTTTTATTATTTATCAAAGTAATCTTGTGTTGTATTTGTGTTCTTCAATTTATGCCTTACGGCGTTTCCTTTGCAACATCTGATGCAAATGCTAGTTAATTATTATGTCACAATTACCTTTTGATACCATTACATTTGGCAGTTGTTCCCATTTCAAAAACAACAGTTTCTTTTCGAGTTGTTTTTTTTAATTGTGCATATGATAGAAGTTCTTATTAATTATTATGTCACAACTACCCCTTGATACCATTACATTTGGTAGTTTCAATTGAGAGCGACTAGATGTCAATATGGGCCATGTATTAGGTCTGTAATTTCACTGGGTTGTGCTTGAAGGTTGCCTAAAGCAAGGTTTGATGACCATTTAAGTTGGAGAGGAACATAGATTCATCATTCAGCAAACGACTTTCAAGCAAGGTTTAAGCACGATTTATGCTTGGAGAGGAGCGCATTCAACAAGCTTCCTAACATACTGGATTTGATTTGTTTGCGGATTCCCAATTCCTGGTATGTTTTCATATTAAAAAAGGAGATACCAAAAACATATACACATTTGTACATTCATTTGTTGAATCCTAAACCTGTTTAGAATTTTACTAAATTTTTTCGTTCATGCAATAAACTTAAATTTGATTGAGCTACTTGTATATTGGCTTTAATGTTTTGGTCACAAAAATTTCCTACAAAATTAATCCTTATCTAAACTGGAGCAGGAATATAGGTCTCCTTTTTATCCATTAATGGTAAATGCATTCGATATATTAGTTGTGGCTCATATCAGACCTGCCTTATATACAACATCCATGGGGTTGTTGTTCCACCATTTTCCTGTGGCTCATATCAGACCTGCCTTATATACAACATCCATGGGGTTGTTGTTCCACCATTTTCCTGTGAAAAAATAAAAAGAAATTTGAAAATAATTTACTGTTGTCAATTGAATTGCTCTTTTTTTTTATGCTTTTCATTATAGAAGTGCGACCTGAATATGTGCCCTTCTAAATGAAATTAAGACCTGCCCTTCAAATTTGATCACTGAGTGGGTTATAGGCAGTTCCCCTCGTGGTGGTGGGGAATTGGCTGTTATGGTGGGACCCACATATCTTCACAGTGCCACTGAGATCCTAAATTGGGTCAATGAAAAATTTGGAACGTGTGTCAAAATACTATTTGTAAATGCCATCGTATTGCGAATTAGAATGATGTAAAATCTATGGGTGCTTTGCTTTTACCGTACCATCTTTGTCTGACTACCCGTAAAGGGTTGGCCAGACTCATCTGGAGACTTGAGAATGCCTTTTCTTCATTGTTCAACGCTCATTAGGTTCAAATTGTTTATATATTCTCTATGATTTTTAAGGTCACGAACTTGTTGTATATTGCAAGGTTATTTGTTGACTTGTTTGAAAGAAAATTGAAAATTGTAAGGAGTTATTTTAATGACATAGTTGCAGTGATATTAGAGGAAGATGGAGACTAATGAGTTGAAAGTCATAATTTTTGAGTTGTTTTTAATGTGATTTTTTGCAAAGTTTTATGGTGGGTTTTTCTGGTCAATTTCTCTAAAATCCCGTAGGAATTTATTGAAACCACAATCTTGATGGGTAATCTTCTGCCCTATGGGTTTTCCAGGGTGCTGAATCCATATATCCAATAAAAAAACTGGATGATAGAGATTTAATCTCCAAAAAAAAAAAAAAAAAAAAATAAATAAAATAAAATAAAATAAATAAATAATAATAATTAGAAGAATTTTAACAATAATTATATCTCAAAGGTTCAGATTTATTTCAAAAGTAATTATGCCTTTTATGCTCTTTAAATTAAATTGATTAATTTAAAATTTTGCTATACTCAAACATAAGTTATAGTTTTCTGAGTGTGTGGTATTGGTATTAGGAAGCCATAGTAGTGTAACAAAATCTATTTACAGATTAAGAATCTCCATAATAAAGTAAAGGTGAATATTTATGATTAAAAATCTTGTTAAGATTGAGGAAGCCATTACAACAATATTTATCAAGGCATTGTAGCTTATTATGTCACTAATGGGGATTTGAATATGGATGGGGAAGATAACAACCATTCTACCCCACCACCAAAAATAACCCTAATTAACTCAGTTTTATATATATACTACTCATATATTAATTCTTTTTATAATAATAATAATAATAAGAATTAAAAATTTTATTTTTTATTTTTGACATGTATTTAGTCGTTATGACATTAAGCATGTCATCCCTATGTTAGATTAGTATGCAGTCGACCCTTAATGGTAATTCAAATGCTTTAATGGTCATTTGGCAAGGATTGCAATTTACCTTTGGAGACAGTTGGGACATGTAGGATTTCTACTAGCTACCTACTATTTGCTTGGTTCTCAATGCTTTGGTTTGGTAAACAACAATTCCTCCAACTTGATATTTGTTATCATACTGAAGGTATACAACCTCAGTCTCAACTACAACATTGCAGATGTTATATTTCTTTCCCATCTTTATTTGCTTTCCTTTTTTAGTTCACTATGCTTCTGTAGATTGGCAAGGTTTCAAGAAGCTCCTAAGCTCGAGATTTTCCACTCTCTAAGGCCTTCTCCACGTCACAGTAACTGGTCCCTAGGAGTTTTCTTCTTGATTTCCTCCTAGCTCCTCTCTCTTTCACTCTCCACTGAGCTAACCATTGTTTGCTCCTTTTCCTGGCACCCTCACCTAGTTTTCGCGCTCTATTGGAACACTCTCTCTAGGCCCTTTGCAGTTGGACGTTGTCACTCCCCTGTTGTCTTTCTCCCTATGGCTAGTGAGTGTGGATGGCTTCTCATGCTAGTCATTCTCTCAATGTTGACCCCCCTCTCTGTGCTCCTGTGACGTCGTGTCCCATTGGAGCCAACTTTGCTTCTTTCTCCCCCTCTTTGTTGTTAGACTCTTTTAGTTTATCTATCCCTACCCTATGCCTCGTCATCGAGGCTGAGTGCACAAGGGAGTGACCTATTATTAAGATCTGGCCCATATGGGCAACACAAATATGCATCACTGTTTGGAGGAAGCAACCTCGTTATCAAGGTCTCACTCTAGGGCCCATCTAGGAAGAGATTACAAGTGTTGAGGGAGAAGGCTCCTCGCACAGACTTCATGTCTCGAACACGAAGGTTCTAGCTGAGTTGGAAAATTAGGTACCTGATACTAGACACACTTGTGGCAAATTTAATCAGTACATGTAAACAATGGACCTTTATTGGCATTTGAAGTTCCTCCTGTGCAGAATTCACTTGGACCGACATGAGCATTGGGCAAACATTCTCCATTCTCTTGAGCATCTTCTCTAGCATATGGACCTAGACCGATGGATGGAGTGCATATAGCATCATCTCAGAATGCCTCTCTCAATGGGGGGCATTGTCAAACACAATAAAGACCCCATTGAGGTCATTGCTATGGATTCTGACCCATTTGCTTGATAGTGTGTCATGGTCTTTTTATTATGGTTTTTTGTTCCCACTATTTACTTTCGACCAATTAGCCCCGTTATTCTCTATTGTATGCTAAATTTTGGTCATCACACTGCTTAGTTATCTTGTACCTCTCTACAAGGAGTTCATTTTTGGCTTTGGTGGGGTCTCCCCTATGAAAAACCGGCCTAAAACTTTTAGTGCTATTTTGTAGCTCCCAATTTTGAAGGAAATACAATTTTCCCCACACATATATAATGAGTAAAGACCCCATCTAGGTGGCTGCTACGGATTGTTACCCATTTGCTTGATAAAGACCCCATCTAAGTGGCTGCTACAGATTGTTACCCATTTGCTTGATAATGTGTCATGGTCTTGTTAGGTTGGTTTTCTGTTTCCCATTGTTTACTTTCGACCGATTAGGCTTGTTATTCTTTATTATATACTAAGTTTTGGCTATCCCACTACTTAGTTATCTTGTAGCCCTCTATAAAAAGTTCATTTTTTTTTGGCTTTAGTGGGGTCTCCCATGTGAAAAACCAATATAAAGCTTTCAGTGCTATTTTATAACTTCCAATTTTAAAGGAAATATAATTTATCATAAAACACAAAACATTAATTAAAATTTATTTTAAATGATAAACAAGTCGAGTGGTCAGATACTGGTCCATATGAAAATTGGAGTTCAAATTAAAAAATAAAAATTTCAATATATATATATAAGAGGTTATTTTACGTCGCGTGTTCAAATCTCTCTCATACCAAAATGAGAAAACAGTAAACTGATACAAGATTCAGTCCAAGTTATTTTGAATGTACTGTGCACAGTGCGCTAAAAGACAACTGCTACACTTTCAGGCCTTCTGTACTTTGAGAAAAGCGGTGTGGAGTACCCTACGGTTCGGATCCGTCACGACGTGCAGGCTGTCCAGACTGTTGAAAGCCAAGAAGCAGCTGCTGGAAGCCGAACCAGAACTGAAAAAGGCGGCGACGCAGGTGCAGTTGGAGAGACACAGAGCCTGACAAGAAGCGGAAGAAGTAGATGTTTTATGGTCGACGAAGAACTTAGTCGGGTAATAATCCACACCTTTCACTTCCACCATTTCTTGCTTCCCTCTGCAATTCAAATTCAGAGGAAGCCGAGGCAAGCAACCCGCGTCGGGCTGAAACTGTTCCTTCATTTCAAACAGGGCGGGCGCGGGGCAACTGCACTGACCATTGGAGCAGACGCCATAAGCCCCGCAGACGGACGGCAGACTGCAGTTGAAACACGAGGGGAAGAGCTCGTAATCCACCGTCCAAACCAGAGGATCGCCTCCAAGAATTCCCCTCATCGGCAGCGCCACATACGCTCTCAGGTTCCCGTCAGAGTCCAATCTCACAAACCTTAGCGAGGATTGATCCCCCGACCTGAAAGTACCGAAAGGCAGAGTATCAGAAAAAGAAGTGGGCGAGCATGAAAGATTCTTATTCCCAGAGCTGCCTGTTGCCGATGCGCTTCCTATGTTGGCCAGACCAAACAGATTTCCCGCGTACACAACTTGAGCAATTAGAGTTCCAGAATTAATGCAGGGATTCTTTATGAATTCATAGCTGAGACCCGGGAAACCCCAAACCCAATAAGGCAAATTATCTTTATAAAGCACCACGCCCCCTTTCTCTACCACCAGCGAAAAATCCCCTTCTGACGGATTGGTGGGCGAGGCATTGCTCACCAGCTTCTGCCCGGTGCGAAGAATTTGCCCGATCGTCAGCGTATTGGTGGGATGTTGCCAACTGTACCAGACGGTGTAAGAAGCTAGATTCAGGGCATTCACATTCGTCGTATTGTATAGATTCCAGTTTCCATTCTCGAATAATTCCATGGACTCCACTGAGTTACCGGAGGACCAAACTTGGGTGCCGTCGGAGTCCAGGAGGACCAAAATTCCGGCCTTACCAGTGCGCACGAGCCTGGCCTTTTCTCCGACAGGCCTGTTTCGATTTGCGCTCCAGAACTCTGTGCCCTTGGGGGAAGAGGAAAAGGGGCTGAAGACGATGGACAAAGTAAATTTGCCAGAGTTGTTGTGATCCAGAAATCCCAAGGCGTAATTTCCGCTTGCTATTGTCTTGCCCTGACTGTCCACTGCTACTCTGAAGGTTCCTTCGATGGCTTCCCGTTGCTGTAAAGCCGGGGTGTTGGAAAGAACATAGCCCTTTGGCCATAAAAATGGCGCTGCATTTGCTCCCAGTGGAGGAACAAGAACAAATACTACAGCTGCCGCTGATAACATCAGCACGATCACAAGCTTCGCCATTGAAATCAAAATGAGAGTCTCAAGAAGACTGTGGATGTGGATGAAAAAGGGCTTCTGGTTAATGGAATTTATAGATGGAAGAATTCCAGAAATATTGTATTCATACAGTGCGCGTTGAAAAATTTCACGCGGCGAATCGTCTGTATGCCACCAACCCAGAAATTTTCTGAGGCGAGTGAGATACAGAGGGGCGGGTGATAGCTGGATACAGTGGAATGGAATAAAAAATGTGAGAGCATCCACAGTTTTTGAGAAAGATACAATCTTCCAGAGTGAAGGATACGTTTGTTTATTTTTTAAATAAATTTTGGTTTGCAGTAGTCATTCATTCATTCCAGAATGGCGGCCAGTGGTGGAGTCCAGTGTCACCGAAGTAACGTAAAGGTATATCATCATTATCCGCTGCCTTCTCAAATCTATATTTAGTGTGTGTCTGGCCGTTAGCTGTTTCTTGATAAGCAAAGTTTCCAGATGGTGCCACGTCATTTACACTTTGATTTTGTTACGTTAAATGACATTTGAATTTTTTTTCTTAAATAAATACAGGGAATGTGCAAGGATATGCAGATATTTTTGGAAGTTTTTTGGGTGGGTTTTTTCGGTCAAAATCCGGTAGCAATTTATTGGAATCGCAAGTTTGATAGCTAGTTTTTGCACAATCAAGGCGTACCAGGGGTTTTTCAGGGCGCTGAATCCAAATATGCAGTTAAAAAACCATTTTAACTGCAACAAATCAAGATTTAACCTCAATTTCTTCCGCCGGATTCAGTCACCGGAATCTCCAAAAAATCGCATTATAAACAACTCCCAAGGATATTGCTGTAACTTTCAAAAAAAAGAAGGGAAACGGTTTTATATTTTAACACTCAATCTAAAATATATAAACATGGTATTTTGTTTTAAAAAGTATTTTGCATGTAGTTTATTTTTATTAGGTTATTAGTTTAAATGTGCAAGGATATTGCTGTACCTTTTCAAAGAAATAGAAGGGAAACCGTTTTATATTTTTATAATTAATTTAAAAGATATAAATATGATATTTTGTTTAAAAAATTATTATGTATGTAGTTTATTTTTATTAGGTTATTAGTTTAAATTTTATAGAGATATTTATTTTTTATTAAATTGGAAGTGAAAATCATTTTTAAAAATAAGAAATTTTTATCTAAATTTTTTTGTTACTATTAAATTTTATACAATGTAGATGACTAATTAGAACATGTTTCTAGAGGCTTGAACCTATATGGCTAGCGTTGACCACACTACTCCACTTTTTGACCATTAAATCTTGCTCAATTACATTCCATAAATAAATAAATTGTTTTTTATTTATTTTTTTAATATTGAAACTAACTTCATCTTATATTCAACCTAATATATATTTTTTGTGAGCTACAACATTTTGTATTACTTAAAAGAGAGAATACATGGTGATTACATCCATAGCTAGATTTTTCTGAGATGTGAAATAAAAGACAGAGAAACATAGATAACCTCCAGACAATAAGAGAATTGGACTCCTTACCAGTGTTCCATGGGATCTTGTCCCCCCACCTAGGGGTCGAGTTTTCTAGCTCCCTCCCGCTCCAGGGACTTGGGGACAAGAGGGGGTCGTTTCCCCACGCTCCCAAAAACAGGGTATGCGAGGAAACTTGAAAGGGGTCGTTTCCTAGGCGAAAGGGGTCTTAAGGGGTCTTGAGGGGTTGTTTCCCTAGAAAAAAAATTGCATTTTCTTCTTATGGAAAAAAAAAATTCGTAATTTTTAATATTTTTTGACCGACTAGGAAGGGTTTATGTTATGTTAATTTCACATTTCATTTTTTGTTTGCTCTTCGTCGATCTGAACATTGTCGCCATCACCAAGCAGCCTTCTGTATGCTCCTTCGTTGAACAAAACGCTGCCGCCATCGCCAAGCAACCTTCTATCTGCGCCTTCATTGAATGGATTACCTTGAGCAATTATGCTCATTTACCTTTTGATATGTTCTTATGTTATTTTGACTCGATAAACTTAAAAAAATTGACTCTTGATGTATCAGAGTTGACTTTTTTAATTTTATTTCAATATTCAGTATTCAATGTTCATAGTTGGAATTGGAACGTCAATATGGTTTAAAGATTAAAGTTTAAAAGTTTAAACATTTATAATTTTATAATTTATTTTCATTGTGCATTGTTAGTAAGTTAGTCGACTAGTAGTACACTGTACAGTTACAAACTTACATGTATGATGTATGATTATAATTTATATGATAATGATATCAATGATCATGCTTTTCGTTTTAAATTTGTTTCAGTTATATGACTCATCGATTTATATTTTATATTTATACGTTTTTAAGACCCCGATGTCCCCCCACATTTCCTAAACATTGGTGGGGAGCTTTTGCATAGGCCGCAAAAAGCTCCCCACCAATTTTTGTTTGCTCCTTCGTTGCACTAAACACTGTCGCCATCGCCAAGCAGCCTTCTGTCTGCTCCTTCGTTGAACAAAACGCTGTCTCCATCACCAAGCATCCTTCTATCTGCTCCTTTGTTGAACGGATTACCTTGAGAAATTATGCTCGTTTATCTTTTGATATGTTCTTATGTTATTTTGACTCAATAAAATTAAAAAAATTGACTCTTGATGTATCAGACTTACTTTTTTAATTTTATTTCAATATTCAGTATTCAATGTTCATAGTTGGAAGTGGAGCATCAATATGGTTTAAAGTTTAAAAGTTTAAACATTTATAATTTTATAATTTATTTTCATTGTGCGTTGTTAGTAAGTTAGTAGACTAGTAGTTACACTAGTCTACTAACTTATGTTTCTCATTTTAAATTTGTTTTAGTTATATGATTCATCAATTTATATTTTATATTTATACATTTTTAAGACCCCGATGTCCCCCCATGTTTCCTAAAAATTGGTGGGGAGCTTTTGCATAGGCCGCTCCTCCATATCCCCGCTCCCTTGTCTCCTCGTCCCAGAAACTTGGTGGAACATTCCTCCTTACAAACATAGTTTAGAAGCTATACTTCGAGGAACTGAGACTGTAAACACATCAAAATAAATCAAACACCATGCATCTATTAATCATAGACAACTATTGGACTATAGGTACAATAAAAGTTTAACCAACGGCCTAACAACCAATCACAAAAGAAACCACATCAACAACAATAACATTCCACAAATTTAAGACATAGTTAAAATCTTGCAAGTTGCACTGGTTGTAAGAATGTTGTCCTTGCAAGTTGCATCAGCCGCAAAAAACTTGTCCAGCGAGAGGTCAACCACTGATGCGAATTGACGAAGCCAATAAAGTAGAAGCACCCAACGTTGGTAAGAAATAAAGAGGTGACATGCCAAACCAACGGTGAGGAACTATGAACGACTAATATCATAAAAAATAAAAAAAAACCTTGCTCACACCAAAACAAGTGCAAAACTAAAAGGACCACAAATATGACCCAATATCTCCACATGTCCCTGTTGATAAGAGCAATAAAAATGTCAACAACATTAAAACGTGCTTATCAATAAAAGGCCAAAACTGTGATACCATATTCTAGTCGAGGTCTGAAGAAATAATAGTAAGGTTTGGGTCACTGTTAACTAGTGGATTTGTTGGATCTCCAAGCGGATCATTGAGATCCCCTGAGGCTGAATCCAACACTAGATAACTCTCCACATGTCTCAAACAAGAGCCGATGTCATTAAGGCAATATATGAGATTTTGTAAAATACGCTTGATGTCCTCCAATGCAAAAAGAACATTATAATTGTCGACTTTCTTGTCCTTTAATACCAAGTGTAACAGAGTGTCCATTTGTTGATGCAAGGATAGATAATCTAGGAAATGCAATATCCTCTTCTGAAATATGCTCGGGTCTGGAACCCATTTCAGACTATCACCAACAACTTCCGATTTAGGGCGATCCCCTGACTCTTTTGATTCCAACAACAAAATTTCTTTACACACTTCAAGGGGGACAAAATCAAAGAAAGTTTCCACTGATTCAAAGGAAAAAAGCTGACAATGTTTAAATCCAACATTATTAGCACATCCTCTTCTACTCACCATTCTATGATGAGGAGGCATGGTGGCCAATACAAGAGAACAATGTAGACAACTAGTGAGAGTACCACGAGCATAAAAGAAAGCAGACAGACAAACCACCACCCCTTCAATACTAGATCGAAAGACAATTAGGTCGCCCCCTAAATTCCACATTAGAGGCCCAAATTCGAGGAAGGTTTTTGAATTCATTACACTCTAAAGACATAATACATAGATAACTCCACTGCCATATCAACACTCGAAAACCATGAATACCCAAATAGTCCACAAGACCAAACCGAACCCTAAGGACAAATGATAACATAAACAAGGTGGTTCCAAACTTAAAGAAGCAATTAAGATCCACAATTGACTGGGGAATGCCCCGACTCTCCAGTCCAAGGAGCTTTAGAGCCTTAAACTAGATAAATCTTAGTAAAACCCAAATTAAATGTTGATCCTCTATTGATACAGCTAGAAATCCATCCAATTTAATGCCACACAAAAAAATCCCTGGATACTAACATCCACGAACCATAATTGTACAAGGATAAGAAATATCTTTGAATTCATTATCCAAAAGAGGTGATATTGAATATATAACCACCAATTCAAATACAGGCTCAAGCTATGTGGCATGTAGATATACGACCAAAAAACATCAACCCCACACACTAACCAACATGAATGAAGTCGCAAATAGAGTTACCTCCTCACAAACAAAGCCCAAATCCCCAACAAGTAGACATAAGATTGCAACACTCACTGCAACATGAAACCAGGCGTAGAAGGTTAAGGAATGAACCTCATCTCCACTCCCTTGCGTAATGTACCTCTTCCACCCCATATCAATGAACATGCATTTACAGTGAAAGGACATCGAGTGTAAAGCCCAAATCCTCTTACCTAACCCTTGCCATGCCATTACCAAACAGAGACAAATGTAAGTCTGACACGTCTTCCAAGAGATTATCATTCCCCGCTGCCTTCTCAAATCTATATTTAGTGTGTGTCTGGCCGTCAGCTGTTTCTTGATAAGCAAAGTTTCCAGATGGTGCCACGTCATTTACACTTTGATTTTGTTACGTTAAATGACATTTGAAATAAAAAAATTTGCTTAAATAAATACAGGGAATGTGCAAGGATATTGCTGTACCTTTCAGAGAAAAAGAAGGGCAACGGTTTTATATTTTTTACAATCAATTTAAAAGATATAAACATGATATTTTGTTTTAAAAAGTATTTTGCATGTAGTTTATTTTTATTAGGTTATTGGTTTAAATGTACAAGGATATTGCTGTACCTTTCAAAGAAATAGAAGGGAAACCGTTTTATATTTTTATAATTAACTTAGAAGACATAAATATGATATTTTGTTTAAAAAATTGTTATGTTGGTAGTTTATTCTTATGGAGTTGTTTATAATGCGACTTTTTGGAGATTTTGGTGACGGAATCCGGCGGAAGAAATTGAGGTTAAATCTTGATTTCTTGCAGTTAAAATGGGTTTTTAACTGCATATTTGGATTCAGCACCCTCGAAAACCCCTGGGACGCTTTCATTGTGCAGAAACTAGCTATCAAACTTGCGATTCCAATAAATTCCTGCCGGATTTCGACCGGAAAAATCCGCGGAAAGGCTTTCAAAAAGTCGCGTTATAGATAACTACTATTCTTATTAGGCTATTAGTTTAAATTTTATAGCGATATTTATTTTTTATTAAATTGAAAGTGAAAATCATTTTTAAAAATAAGAATTTTTTATTTAATTTTTTTTGTTACTATTAAATTTTATACAAAGTAGATGATTAATTAGAACATGTTTCTAGAGGCTTGAACCTATATGGCTAGCGTTCACCACACTACTCTAGCGAAGACTTTTTGACCATTAAATCTTGCTCAATTACGTTTCATAAATAAATAAATTGTTTTTTATTTGTTTTTTTAATATTGAAGCTAACTTCATCTTATATTCAACTTAATATATTTTTTTTTTGGTGAACTACAACATTTTGTATTACTTAAAAGAGAGAATACATGGTGATTACATCCATAGCTAGAGTTTTATGAGATGTGAAATAAAAGACAGAGAAACATAGATAACCTCTAGACAATAAGAGAATTGGACTCCTTACCAGTGTTCCACAGGGTCTTGTCCCCCCACCTAGGGGTCGAGTTTCCTAGCTCCCTCACGCTCCGGGGAATTGGGGACAAGAGGGGGTCGTTTCCTAGGCGAAAGGGATCTTAAGGGGTCTTGAGGGGTCGTTTCCCTAGAAAAAAATTGCATTTTCTTCTTATGGAACAAAAAAAATCGTAATTTTTAATATTTGTTGACCGACCGGGAAGGGTTTATGTTATGTTAATTTCACATTTCATTTTTTGTTTGCTCCTTCGTTGATCTGAACATTGTCGCCATCGCCAAGCAGCCTTCTGTCTGCTCCTTCGTTGAACAAAACGCTGTCGCCATCGCCAAGCAGTGTTCTATCTGCTCCTTCATTGAACGGATTACCTTGAGCAATTATGCTCATTTATCTTTTGATATGTTCTTATGTTATTTTGACTCGATAAAATTTAAAAAATTGACTCTTGATGTATCAGACTTGACTTTTTTAATTTTATTTCAATATTCAGTATTTGGAAGTGGAACATCAATATGGTTTAAAGATTAAAGTTTAAAAGTTTAAACATTTATAATTTTATAATTTATTTTCATTGTGCATTGTTAGTAAGTTAGTCGACTAGTAGTACACTGTACAGTTACAAACTTACATGTATGATGTATGATTATAATTTATATGATAATGATATCAATGATCGTGCTTTTCGTTTTAAATTTGTTTCAGGTATATGACTCATCGATTTATCTTTTATATTTATACGTTTTTAAGACCTTGATGTCCCCCCCACGTTTCCTAAACGTTGGTGGGGAGCTTTTGCATAGGCCGCAAAAAGCTCCCCACCAATTTTTGTCTGCTCCTTCGTTGAACTAAACACTGCCGCCATCGCCAAGCAGCCTTCTGTCTGCTCCTTCGTTGAACAAAACGCTGTCGCCATCACCAAGCATCCTTCCATCTACTCCTTCGTTGAACGGATTACCTTGAGAAATTATGCTCATTTATCTTTTGATATGTTCTTATGTTATTTTGACTCGATAAAATTAAAAAAAATTGACTCTTGATGTATCTGACTTACTTTTTAAATTTTATTTCAATATTTAGTATTCAATGTTCATAGTTGGAAGTGGAACATCAATATGGTTTAAAGTTTAAAAGTTTAAACATTTATAATTTTATAATATATTTTCATTGTGCGTTGTTAGTAAGTTAGTAGACTAGTAGTTACACTATACAGTTACAAACTTACATGTATGATGTATGATGTATGATTATAATTTATATGATAATGATATCAATGATCATGTTTTTCATTTTAAATTTGTTTCAGTTATATGATTCATCGATTTATATTTTATATTTATACATTTTTAAGACCCCGACGTCCCCCCATGTTTCCTAAAAATTGGTGGGGAGCTTTTGCATAGGCCGCTCCTTCGTATCCCCGCTCCCTCGTCTCCTTGTCCCAGAAACTTGGTGGAACATTCCTCCTTACAAACATAGGTTAGAAGCTATACTCCGAGGAATTGAGACTGTAAACACATCAAAATAAATCAAACACCATGCATCTATTAATCATAGACAACTATTGGACTATAGGTGCAATAAAAGTTTAACCAACGGCCTAACAACCAATCACAAAAGAAACCACATCATCAATGATAACACTCCACAAATTTAAGACATAGTTAAAATCTTGCAAGTTGCACTGGTTACAAGAATGTTGTCCTTGCAAGTTGCATCACTCGCAAAAAACTTGTCTAGCGAGAGGTCAACCACTGATGCGAATTGATGAAGCCAATAAAGTAGAAGCATCCAACGTTGGTAAGAAATAAAGAGGTGACATGCCAAATCAACGGTGAGGAACTATGAGCAACTAATATCATATATATATAAAAAAAAGACATTGTAAAACCTTGCTCACACCAAAACAAGTGAAAAACTAAAAGGACCACAAATGTGACCCAATATCTCCACATGTCCTTGTTGATAAGAGCAATAAAAATGTCAACAACATTAAAACGTGCTTATCAATAAAAAGCCAAAACTTTGATACCATATTCTAGTCTAGGTCTGAAGAAATAATAGTAAGGTTTGGGTCACTGTTAACTAGTGGATCTGTTGGATCTCCAAGCGGATTAGTGAGATCCCCTGAGGCTGAATCCAACACTAGATAACTCTCCACATGTCTCAAACAAGAGTCGATGTCATTAAGGCAATATATGAGATTCTGTAAAATATGCTTGAAGTCCTCCAATGCAAAAGGAACATTATAATTGTTGACTTTCTTGTCCTTTAATACCAAGTGTAACAGAGTTTCATTTGTCGATGCAAGGATAGATAATCTAGGAAATGCAATATCCTCTTCCGAAATATGCTCGGGTCTGGAACCCATTTTAGACTATCATTAACAAATTCCGAGTTAGGGCGATCCCCTGACTCTTTTGATTCCAACAACAAAATTTCTTTACACACTTCAAGGGGGACAAAATCAAACAAAGTTTCCACTGAGTCAAAGGAAAAAAGCTGACAGTGTTTAAATCCAACATTATTAGCACATCCTCTTCTACTCACCATTCTCTGATGAGGAGGCATGGTGGCCAATACAAGAGAACAATGTAGACAACTAGTGAGAGTACCACGAGCTTAAAAAAGCAAACAGACGAACCACCACCCCTTCAATACCAGACCGAAAGACAATTAGGTCACCCCCTAAATTCCACACTAGAGGCCCAAATTTGAGGAAGGTTTTGAATTCACTACACTTTAAAGACATAATACACAGATAACTCCACTGCCATATCAACACTCGAAAACTATGAATACCCAAATAGTCCACAAGACCAAATCCAACCCTAAGGACAAATGATAACATAAACAAGGTGGTTCCAAACTTAAAGAGGCAATTAAGATCCACAATTTACTGGGGAATGCCTCGACTCTCCAGTGCAAGGATCTTTAGAGCCTTAAACTAGATAAATCTTAGTAAAACCCAAATTAAATGTTGATCCTATATTGATACAGCTAGAAATCCATCCAATTTAATGCCACACAAAAAAATCCCTGGATACTAACATCCACGAACCATAATTGTACAAGGATAAGAAATATCTTTGAATTCGCTATCCAAGAGGGATGATATTGAATATATAACCACCAATTCAAATACAGGCTCGAGGTATGTGGCATGTAGATATAGAACAAAAAACATCAACCCCACACACTAACCAACATGAATGAAGTCGCAAATAGAGTTACCCCCTCACAAACAAAGCCCAAATCCTTAACAGGTAGACATAAGATTGCAACACCCACTGCAACATGAAACCAGGGGTAGGAGGTTAAGGAATGAACCTCATCTCCACTCCCTTGCGTAATGTACCCTCTTCCACCCCATATCAATGAACATGCATTTATAGTGAAAGGACATCGAGTGTAAAGCCCAAATCCTCTTACCTAACCCTTGCCATTCCATTACCAAACAGAGACAAATGTAAGTCTGACACGTCTTCCAAGAGATTATCATTCCCTCCGTCAATCACACCCCATCGGGGACTAGACGATCTTTTTGTTGCAACGTTCTTAGGCATTCAAATCCTTCCACTAGTATAGAAGGGGGCCAACATTCATCTAATATCAAAGTTCTAGACTTACAACCCAAATTCGCCAAGAAACCAACAATTGCATTCATTGATCGTCTAGAGTGCCTAATTATTACGTAATGCAACTGTTGAAGTAGAACACTGATACAACCTACTATGTTTTCCAACCTCCAACTCTTAACATTTTTACCCAAAGGTTGCCCATCTAATAAATGATACAAACACTATATGGCCAACTCTGAATCCCCATCAACTTGCAATAACTTAAAATGTTCACGTATTGCTATACAAAGACCTTTCTCCAATGCTAAAAATTCAGCCATATTATTGCTAACTAAACCAAAAATCTCAGAAAAAAGTCTCAGTGTATTTGGGTTCTAATTGTGGAGCACACCTCCAAATCTTACAACTCCTGGGTTTCCCTTAGAGGCACCATCAAAACATAATTTAATGAAACCACCAAGGGGGGGTGAGAAAGATGTATTCGAAGATAAGAGCACCTCTTGAGGATGTTTTTTAGAAAGGATGCACATGTTTTGTGATAAATTGAGACGTTGCAGGATCCCCACCTCAATAGCATCAACTTTCCAATCATCCTCCGACCAAGAAGTTGCAAGAATAGTTTCCCTGACATTTTGTAGAATCACATCCCTGAGAACTAAAAATGTTTGCTTCTTATTCTAAAAATTTATAACATTTCGTTCTTTGCACAGTTTCCAAAGGATGAATCATGTAGCCAATATCCACGTTTAATTAATAAGAAAAATTTTAAAAGATGAAAATTCCATTGTACTAGTGTCTCAACTAAATTGTCCAGAATCTGATTATCAATACCAAAAGTGGAGAGAAGAAAGGACCACACTTCCTCAAGAAACAGAGAGGAATGACACAAATGCTCCATGGTTTCTTCAACATGTAAACAAAGAGAGCAAAAAGATGGACCTTCAACACCCTTCTTTCTTATTAAAATTAAAATAAACCTAATTAAAATTAAACAATTTAAAAATTAAAAATAATAAATTATATATGTAGCTTAATTGGAGTCTTCATCGTTTAAGACACCTTTGCTATTGAACTAACATGAAGTGATCCTTTTGGGTAGATATACCTAGTACCAATATTCTGTAAACCTAAGACTATATTCATATTTAAGTTATATAATTTATTTTAAAAATATATTATAGTATGGATAGTTGATTATAATTGTGTATAGAGTATTTTAATGTGGATAGTTATCTTGAATTTTATTGTTTAAATTATTTGGTAAGTGTTGATATTTGATTATAATTTTGTTTAGATTAATTTATAGTTTTATATTTTAATGTATATAGTTAAATATAATTCACGTTAAACACATACATGGCAGAAATAGAAGATGAATGATAAGCATGAGAGAGTATCTATTATTAACAAATGATATACATTTATAGTACATTCATATGACCTTTGGTTTCGTATTCCAAGGTCTCTTGGACTTCCTTAGACTATTCAGCTTCCACACCAACCCTTAGAGGATTAGGTGTCCAACATTCCCCCCTTAATCCGAAGGGTTATGTATGAGTCCAAGAAGAGAGTTGTAATACAAAACATGCAAAAATGCATGGCAACACTAGGTTGAATGTGCTCTCTGAAATGTTGGTATAAGGGAGGTGGTTTAAGGATGACCACCAACACTAGAATGCTTAGTGCAGTTCCCAGAACTCTTCCAAGTTTGGCATGAAGCTCAGGTCTTCTGCTAGAGGAAGTGCTCTTGATGTTTTGAAGAGGGAAACCTTCAACCAATAAAGGGAGGTCTTACCCTGCATAAAAGGGAGAACCTCAACCTTAAAAGGGAGGTCTCAACCTGTGATGGTTTAAGGATGACCAACAAGTCTGGAATTCTTAATGCAATTCCTGGAACTCTTTCAAAACTGGCAAGAAGCTGAAGTCTTCTGCTAGAGGAAGTGTCTCCAATTCTTTGAAGAGGCATCACCAACTGAAGGCATGCTTAGGGGCATTTTTGTCTCTGGCTACAACTATGAATCTGGTATGGCAGGTTGTGGCTCAAGCTCGCTTGATGTGGCCTTGAAGCTTGCAGATGACCATCACTTCCCCCCTATCAGATACAAGGTGAGACAATGAAGAGATCTTAACTGTAAGACTTTTCAATATTCGAGAACAAATCCTGTTGTAAAAGCGAAATATATTCTTGGCTGTTGAAGTCCATTGCCAAGAAGCGATCCATCCAAGATGAATCTTTGTTCTTGCAGGAGGTTTGTTTCTAAAGCATCTGTTTGAAGAATGACTGGTTTTATAACAATGATACATGGATGAAGATCAAAACAGTGATCTTTCATATGGCCAACTCAGTCACAGTGTTGGCATTTCACAATTTGTTGTTGTTGTTGTGGAAGAGGAGCAGAATCTGGAACAGCTGAAAGTGAACTGTCATGAAGAAATCCAACACTTTGAAATTGGATTGGCTTGGAGTAGTCTGGAATATGAGAGGACGCCTCCTTGTCATATCCAAGACCTATTCTATGCTTGTTATGGACAAGCTCTTCCCAAGGTCTGATGACCGACTTGGGAAGTGCAGACTGAATTTTTGCATCTGCATTCACATCTTCTCTTGAATCAGCCTCAACTTTACTATCTTGATTAGTTTCTGCATGTTGATGGGAGTCAATTTCTGACTCAAAAAAGAGAATTTTTCTGAACATAAAAAAGTTCAGAATCATGACTATACTTTTGTAACTCCTCTTGTTGAAGCTGTGATTCAAGCTGCAAAAAATCAATCTGTTCTTGTGCATATTGTAGACATGTATAAATTTCGGAGAGAGAGCCTATGTTGATGTTTACCTTTCCATCAACAGTGGAATGTATCAAGGTATTTAATAAATCTAATACACCACTAATTAAATCCATTTTTACTTTGCTAGAGCCTTCAGTTTACTAGAGCCAAACTCTAGCGATAATTGTTATGCCTCATGATCATGAATCTCATCACTGTTAATCGAACTTGCGCCCTCCTCTCACGGATCTTCAACACATATATACCAATTTTGATTGCACTATTCAATGCATAGAAAATTTCAACAAGTAATGACAACAACAAAGGCAATGTGGCTACTCCGCGGGCTTGGAGTCCAAGGGCTTCTGACTTGGGATTCTTTTCATCCGAGGGCTGTGGGTAAACTTTCTGTGATTCATTTTAAGTATCGTCTGTTTCGTTGAATATTGTTGTCTCGTCGCTGCTATGTTTAGATGAAGGTCGTTGATTTTCTTCAGAAGAAACCCCAATGTTGCGCAATCTACAAAGCCACCAGGTTTTGAATCGTGGTGATGCCGAAAGCCAAAATAATGAAATTGAAGACAGAATTTTGAGCACACATCTTGTCGCCGAGCCTTCTGCTTCCAATGGCTGTGAACCCCCTCTTTGCAAATATTTCAAGCGGGGTTATTGTAGAAACGACGAGTTGTGCCGATTCCAGCATGCGGGATCCCAAACGTTGGATAGTTCTGCTGCCAATGGAGCCAGTTTTGATAATTACAGTAAAGACATTTGGTTGAATAGCACAATGAGTGAATTCTGGTATTATTTTTCACTACCAGTAGCCTGCTAGTTGCAGCACGCAATATTTAACTGTTTTATTCTTGCGCTTTTTTGCACGCAAAAGGCCTTTAAAGAAACAATGTTTTTACACAACAAGAATCATCAATAAGAACCACTGGATGAATCAACGAAATTCTGCTCCAAAATGGTATGGTTTAAGCTGAAATTTCCAGTAGGATGCACAAACGGGCAATTCAAGAAGGCCCGACTACAGAATAATTAAACAGGAGGCTAAAACAAATGAATAATGTTAAATCCACTCCAAATACGTTGGAAATGAGACTTAAAATTAAGTGTGAAATAATGGGTATGGACTGAATTACAATGAAAATGCTATTCTAACTGTTCGATTCTCCTACCAAAAAGTCGTGAGAAAAGAAAAGAAGCGATTTAGATGCTATATAGCTTAGACGAAGCGTTATCACGCAGAGCGCAGAGAGAATTGTCGATGATTCTCTACACATACGTTTTTTGAAGCTCAGGAATCACTGCTTCTTCGCCTCAATTCTCAAAAATTAAAATGGCGGAACTTCTGACGTCTCCTCTGTAGAGCTATAAAAAGGGTCTCTTTCACCTCTAGTTACCTCACATTAGAATGTCAATCCGGGAACGTCTTGCTGTTTCAAAAGAGTGTCTCAGTCTAAGGCTTAGCACTTGTCAGAGTAATGCTCGTAGTACAACTACTTAAAGGCTACAAAAGTAAATGGCTGCATGTCTACAACTTAACTACTTCAAAAGGCTAAATCACACTAAGCATTGCATCAGTCGAAGGTTCGGTAGCAATAACCCATCCTTTTCATAACTGATGAGAACAAATCCGAGGTCCGGGAGCTAGGTAGCAGATGCTGGGGCTCACTACAGCCTGAGATCGTCCTTGATGAATATAAATGAAACGACAAGTAAAGGAAATAACGATGAAATAAAAGAACACATCAACCAAGGGTTTGGTGGCAATAACCTATCACTTTCATAACTGATCGGAGCAGATCAGAGGTCTGGGAGCCAAATAGCAGAAGCTGACACTCACTACAGCCTGAGTCTGTCCTTAAGAAATGGCAAGTAAATGGAACAACAAATCGGCAATCTTGAAATAGATCAGCAATTGAAATGGAACAACAATTCAGAAATGGAACAACAACTAAATGGAACAGCAATTCAGAAATGGAACAGCAACTAAATGGAACAGCAACTGGAATAAGAAATAACCAAGTTCATCAAGCTGCGATTCTATCTAACCACTCCAATCAAAACATCAATCCTGCAGTCTTAAAAGAATTACAACCCTAGAAACACAACGTGCTCAATCTGCTTCCGTTATTGATCTAAATAAACGTATGCGATTGCATTTCAAGATATAAACAGTAACATTCAATAATCATCTGAAATCAGACTTCTCAAGATAACTGTCATAATGCTAAAACACAATCACCATGAACTCTGTACTGGAGTGATAATATCCTGTAGAGATTAATCAACACTTTAATGAATTGGTAACATAATGCAGTGTCAATATAAGACTTCAATTTGCAGGAACATTAAGCAAGTTAAACATAACAGAGCATGTAATATAATGTTCATAAAACACAACAGATTACCAGATTACGCCTATGAACAAACCACACAGAAACCACGCGTAATGGTACAAGAGCAAGTGTCCTCCAGGGCCAGGCCCTTAGCCTCTAGGGGTACACCGCTTAAAATTGATCCAGGATCAAAGATAAAAGAGTAACCAAGTCTGTATTAATGCATGAAATAAACTTACAGCAAAGCGAGTCTTAACAGGACATAAAGATCATAGTCTTGATCTGGTAAAAAGGAATTACAACAGAACCTCCCCTATAGCCAACATTGCTATCTCTTATATAAGGATGATGACGGAGATATCTAGATACAAAAAATAGATAAAATAGCGATCCCTCAGGATCTAAGATCCTGAGGGATTCGCAGAATCATTAACCCTGAGTCACTTCTTTCCTTTTCTGCTCCGAACTGGTATCTCCGCTTCCTTTTCTGGGTTGGTCCGTTTTGATCTGGTCTGTTTGCAGTTCCCCGTCAAAGGGACAACAGTTAGCTCCTCTTTGTCTTTCCCTTTGAGATGGCTAATTTCTGCTTTTCCTCCTTCCTGCACGTAAGAACGACAATTATCAGTTTTGCCTATTAACCTCACGTGTTTCGTTATTATCTAAGTTTAAAATGCAGAAAGGTTTATATATCCTAATGAAAAAGATACTGAAATAACCATCAAAACATACCTTCTTTGAGACTCTACACACCCCCCAGCTTACCCTTTTTCATGACCTCATGAAAACATTGTAGTTGATATGCAATGCAGTGAGTGAGTAAGCTGGAGATGGAATCTCATGTGAGGGTCTACAGCCGTGATGCGAAACTAAATAATCAAAGAAGTGGCCTGTCTGACCCTCAGGCATCTCATATAGGGCTTGGTATCCGGGTGCTGGATGCCAAATGATTGGACTCCGGAACCTATATCCTAACCAGGATGGCCCTGTTCTCAAAACAATTTCACCATAGAGGGGAAAACGGCTAGCAGCAAGTCTAAAGTTCTCGTATTTAAATGGTTCTCTGAACTGAATATTCGGATTAGATACTTGATATCGAAATTTAGCTGCATTAATGGCAGGGTCCTTAATAGAGGAAAAGTATTCAAGTCCCTGCCGAATGATTGCCTCATGCATGGGTCCTAGCGCTTCAATCACTCCTGGAGCCCTCATAAGGTTTCTATGACTCCTCCATAACTGCGCTGGATCCCTAGGCTCGGCTCTTACCCAAAGATCTAATCCGTTCTCTTGTTTTTGAAAAGCGTTATAAGCTTTGAGCCATTTAATTTGATTAACTGCAAATGAGATAAATGCTTGCAATTGAATGTCCCCAACAAAAGGGGCTGGGTTCAATTCAGTCTCTTGTTCTAGTATAAGGTTATGCAAGTAAAATTCACATAATAATCTCTGCACTTTCACCCCGTAATGTTTACAGCAGTTTATGAAATCATCCATAGTGTTAATCTGTATAGGAGCGCCTGCTTTGACAACCTTTATTTTCAATTGTAAATACCTCTCCATTAAAAATAGGGCATAATTTTTGGCAGGGGCTCTACATGCTAGAACGTCGTTATATAAAGAACACAAGGTATCCATTTGTTTAATAACTACATCTAATCTACGGGTTACCTTGGCAACTTTCTCCTGTTCCCTTTGCCATCCTTCGAAAGCTTGGCTTTCAGATAAGTTGACATTCCTTAGCTGCTGCTGTAATTCTTCATATTTTTCTCGGGGGACCATTTGCTCCCTGAGCTTTTCTGCTTCTTGCTGGGCCTGCTTCAAATGTTGGTGGAGGGTTCTTGTTTTCGGGTCTTTCTTCCATGCATCTGTGGAGGCCGGGAGCTTTACTTGAACTTTCTTATTACGCTGTTTCAATTTTAACACGAACTCCAGCCCACTGCTGTTCCTTTTCAAATGGAACAACAGTTTGTTTTTCGGCTTCATTTGGAACAGCAGTTTGGCTTCTGTCAGGGTTTTGAGCAGTGGGACGGCTTCTGGTCCTCCGCCTCCTGCCCTTAAGGGGCCTTACTGGTGTGGTCAAACCTTTTCTCCTTGAAGTCCCCTTCACCCTTTGCCTTGCTTTTAGAATCCTAATCTGCTGGTGAAGCTGGGCTATTATGTTCAACAATGTCCGCTTTTCCCTTTGTAATTCCCTTATTTCCATCATCTCTTCCGAAGGAACAGCAGGCTGTTCGCTGCGGTTTGGATTGTGGCTAGCTTCCTGATTTTCTTCCTGAGGTAACTGTTCCGGGGTAAGAACCTTACTTGGCTCCGTTATTTCTTGGGCTGATTCCTCTTCTGCCCTTATTTCCTCCGGACTTTCCTCTGGTGGCTTCTGACTAGGAACGGGTTGTTCCTGCTCAGCATTTTCTAATATCTTCTCATTGTGAACGGGCAAGTTTTCTATTTCTGCCTCTTCTTCATGCAATTCCTCGGGTGCATCTTTCTCCTGGGTTTTCTCTTCGGCATGGAGGTTTGATGGACTCAGGGGTTGGCCATATTCGCCCATATTGGCCAAAATGTCGGCCAATTCATCTTCCCTTAACGGGTCTTGTAATGGGCTCCCTTCCTGCTGTTCCATTCCTTCCTCCTGCTCGAACTGCTCAACTTCTTCCTTTTCGTCTCCTTTTTCTTCAGTCTGCTCATCTTGTTCTTCTTCTCTCCCTGCAGATTGCTCTGGATCCTCCTTTCCTTCTTCTGTTTCTGCCTCTGCAGACTGCTCTTCTCCCTCGACGTCTTCTTCTTCCGTTTCTGTTTCTGCAGACTGCTCTGTTTCCTCGCTGCCTTCTTCTTCTGCTTCTGTTTCTGCAGACTGTTCTTCTTCCTCGGCGTCTTCTTCTTCCGTTTCTGTCTCTGCAGACTGCTCTGTTTCCTCGCTGCCTTCTTCTTCTGCTTCTGTTTCTGCGGACTGCTCTGTTTCCTTACTACTTTCTTCTTCTGCTTCTGTTTCTGCAGACTGCTCATCTTCGATTTCTATTGCTTGGCTCGTGCTTGCCTGGGGCTTCTCCAGCCCTCCTTGTAACCCTGCGAGCCTTGCTGACTTTCTACGCTTTTCTGGTTGTTCGGGTGTAATAGCGTCATGTTTCCGCTTTTCGGGTCGTTTTTCAGATTGTTTTTCAGGTTGCACTTCTGTGCAAGTGTCCTGTTTTCATTTCTCTGGACGTTGGGGTGTGTTATCAACTCGTTTTCGTTTTTTCGGGTGTCCAGATGTGGCCATCCCTTTATTGATAACAGCAATTAGTTCTTCCCAGCTGCTCTGCTGCTGGGTGAGACTGTAATTTACTATCAAGCGAATTAATCTGTGGTGGCTAATAACTGATTCTACGTGCTGTGCCTTCTTCATACTTCGTGCGACATCATGCAATAGTGAATTCAACAATGCAGGCAAATTCACAGAACATTTTTGTTTTAAGACAGCTAGGAGTTTAAGATGTCGTGGTCTTACCACGTCTTTTTTGCCTTCGCAAGTGATGTAGCTTTGGATGATTTTTGCCAATTCCGCCCATGGCTCTCCTAGCGTTGCTGGTAGCACCCCCTTTCCTCGGATTGTCAACTTCTGACCCTCGTCCTGAAAGATTTCCAAAATCTTCTGCAGCCTTTCCTTCTTTATTGTCCATACTGGTCCCGTGGCCGGTAGTCCCGTGACTCTTGCTATTATGTCGTTGGTGACTTCAATTCGCCTTCCTCTTACTGTGGAGTATTCTTCCTGTAAGTTCTGTAAAAATTCTCTTGCTACTGTTTCATTAGACTCCTTCAGGCGGTTGAAATAGGTCAACCATCCTGCTCTTTTCAGGATTCTTCGGGCTGCAGCCGAAACAGTTAATGTTTGCGGTTCTCGGCGGACTGACCTTCCTCCCATAGTTTCACTGCCAATTTTCAAAGGAACAGCAGCTGTTTGTTGAAGCGCAGAGAAGCTGGTAGCGTATTCCTCGTTCAAATTTAAATGCAACAGCGTATGCCATGGAAATAACTTCGAACGTCAGCTCATGCAGAAGAAAACAAAAATAGCAAAAGATCATACCGTTGAGCCATGCCGTGCTTGAGTACAAAATTTTCTCAAATAACGGACTGACACGTACTCTGGGGAATGATGAGGTTACCTCCCCCCCCGCAATGTGATAGGCTGTCCCAGCCGTCAAATAAAGGAGCAGCGTCTGTTCTGCCACGAGGTCTTTATGGAACAGCTTATGGATATATGACATGTTCGCCAAAAACAACGTAATACTGAAATCGAGGTAAAAAGTTAGATCGCTTTTAATATTATGGGGCTGCGGTGATTTGATGGAAGTTCGGGGATAAGACATTTTCCATAAATAGAAGGTCTCATGCGGTCACTGTCAGTAGCTTCGTAATGATTGGCGATGATATATAGTCATGCGCTATATGGTTGGGTAATATTATATAATTTAATTATCATGGCATAAGAAGCAAAAGGATGTAATCTTCTTACCTATTGGTGTAAACATACGACTTCAATACCATTAACAGTGCTCTGCTGCCGACAGGTGTCCATAACCTTGGCAGAGTTGTTTGTTTCACCCCTGGAACCATAGTCCTTTGTGTATGCGAGGAAGCATTTGAGCAATGTCAAAATGTAGGCCACTATGCTGGCTTGGTGACCAGTTAGTCATAATGCCATTCACGAGGAAGGAGCGAATAGTGGGCAGGCCGGCTCGTGGTGAGACCTCCTGTTCCAAGGATTATTTGTTTGATATACCTTTTGGACCATTTCCCAGGTGTGGTGGCCCTAATGGGAATGCCACTTCGCTTCCATCCTGATGATCATGGTAGGCCAGCTCGTAATGAGACTTCCTATCCTGCAATTTGACAGTCTTTAGAAATTTTGTTTTGCTTCTTTTTAATAGAGAGCCTTTCTTGTTTATGCACAAAGGGTGGTTCAACACTCCTTAAGAGTAGGAATGGTGGAAGAAGTCTTAATATCCCAATAGAAAGGTATAGATCTTTTGATCCTATTGCCATATGATAATTAAAGAAAAAGAACCATCATAATACAGATAACCAATCAGAACGAAGTTAGTAGAACAATGGCAGCAAAAGATGATAAGTAAGCATGTCTTTCTCCGCATCCTTTCACCAAGTCAGGGCAGTTTCTTATAAAGATAGCGATTTATGATTTAGTGATTTCGGTATGCTGCGTTTTCGCTTTAATCTCATAAATGTATAGCCGTATTCCAAAAGACTTGAAAGAACATCAGCAATAAACATCCTTAATTTGGGGTAGAGGGAGCAAGCTGTTTCAAAATCGTATGAGTAATGTTCCTTTCAAGGAAGGTCATAATAACAGTTCACAGATGCTGTTCGTTTGGAGAAAGGAACAGTAGTTTCAAGGAAATGCCGTTCCCCTTTAAAAAAAGATCGGCAGAAATCAAAAGTGTTGTTCCTTTTGGAAGCAGAAAAAACACACAAGTGCTGTTCCTTTTGAAAAAGGAACCGCAAAAAATCAAAAGTGTTGTTCCTTTTGGAAAAGGAACAACAAAAATAAAAAGTGTTGTTCCTTTCGGAAAAGGAACAACAGAAATCAAAAGTGCTGTTCCTTTTGGAAAAGGAACAACAGAAATCAAAAGTGTTGTTCCTTTTGGAAAAGGAACAGCAGAAATCAAAAGTGTTGTTCCTTTTGGAAAAGGAACAGCAGAAATCAAAAGTGTTGTTCCTTTTGGAAAAGGAACAGCAGAAATCAAAAGTGCTGTTCTTTTTGGAAAAGGAACAGCAGAAATCAAAAGTGTTGTTCCTTTTGGAAAAGGAACAGCAAAAATCACACGTGCTGTTCCTTTTGGAAAAGGAACAGCAAAAATCACAAGTGTTGTTCCTTTGGAAAAGGAACAACAAAAATCACAAGTGCTGTTCCTTTGGAAAAGGAACAGCAAAAATCAAAAGTGTTGTTCCTTTGGAAAAGGAACAACAAAAATCAAAAGTGTTGTTCCTTTTGGAAAAGGAACAGCAGAAATAACAAAACATACTGCAAAAAATATGTACAAAAATAATTCGATAAGTTATATACAAATTATAAAGAAAAGTAGATTTTTTAGTGAGTTACAGGCGGGGAAGACTTGTCTTCCTCCCCTAAGATCTCCATATCTGAATCTTGGCGTAGTTGTTGGCAGAAGGACTCCCAAGTAAGTGGTTTGCGATAGAGACGGACTCGATGGCCGTTTGCCTTGAAGGTATATCCAGAACCATCGATAGTAGTCAAGGTAAGGGTCCCATTGTCATGCACTTTCTGAATTTCATATGGTCCCAACCAACGAGTCTGGAGTTTCCCGGGGAAGTCCTGAAATCTAGAGTCATACAAAAGAGCCCAGTCTCCTTCATGGAAGACTCTGTTTTTAATGAGAGCATCATGCCATTTAGCTCTCTGCTGCTGTATCAGAGCAGTGTGTTGAAGTGCAGAGAGCCTAATTTCATCCAGCTCATTAATCTGTTGTAGTCGATTAGTCTGTGCCTCAGTTAAATCTAAACCAACTTGTTGTGCTGTTCGTAATGTCTGGATTTCAAATTCTATAGGAAAGATAGGTTGTTTTCCAAACATTAGCTGATAAGGTGAGTGACCAGTAGTGCTTCTCCATGTTGTTCTATAAGCCCACAGTGCTTCTGGTAGTTTGGCTGCCCAGTCGCGTCTATGTGATGCAATTGTTTTTGTTAGAATCGTCTCTATTATTTTGTTACTGCTTTCTACTTGCCCATTTGCCTGCGGGTGATATGGGGTGGTAACTTTATGTTGAACATGATAATTATTGAGTGTTGCCGCTATTCTGTTCCCAGCAAACTGTGGCCCTCCATCTGTAATTATCTCTCTAGGGAGGCCATAACGCACAAATAGATGGAGCAGGAACTGTATAACAGATTCTTCTGTAGCTCTGGGCAAGGCCTCTGCTTCAACCCACTTGGTGACGTACTCTGTTGCCACCAAAATGTATGTTTTTTGGTTTGATGGCGGGTTGATTGGTCCTACGAAATCAAGAGCCCAACGCTCAAATGGTTCGATGACTAACTGTGGTTTCAAAGGCATCTCATCTGAGTGACTAGGGCGTCCCGCTCTCTGGCAACTGTCACATGCTTGGACGAATTTCTTTGCATCTTTAAAAATTGTGGGCCAATAATACCCTGTTTGTAATACTTTATGTGCAGTCCTACGATCAGCGAAATGTCCACCACATGGTTGGTCATGGCATGCTTTCAATATATCAAAAATTTCATCTTGTCTAACGCATCTTCTGATTTGCATGTCTGCCCCTGTATGAAACAAATAACCCCCAATCCAGGAAAATCTGGTACTTCGTTGAACAATCTGTTTTCGCTCATTAGGGGTTAGATGCTTTGGTAACTTACCTACTGCTAGGTAATTGGCGACATCCGCATACCAGGGTGTTTGAATAGCAACAGCAAAGAGATGCTCATCTGGAAACTGATCTTCAACTGCTACTGCATCGACTGGTTTTGGCACTCTTGAGAGGAAATCAGCTACCGGGTTTTCTTTCCCGGGTCGATCCTTGATTGTAATATCGAATTCCTGCAATAAAATCAGCCATCTAGTTATTCTGCCATTTGTGACAGGCTTATTTGCTAAATATTTTATAGCAGAATGATCTGTGTACAGGATAACAGGATATCCAGTAATGTAATGTCTGAATTTATTGATAGCATGTATAACAGCTAGAAATTCTTTTTCAGTGACAGTATAATTCAATTCAGCAGGGGATAGATTTTTGCTAATGTAATAAATCGCATATGGTTTTCTGTCCTCCTCCTGTCCAAGGACCGCTCCAATGGCTGTATCTGAGGCATCAGATGATATCTGGAATGGCAAATCCCAATTTGGTCCCCGAAGAACTGGGGCTGTAGATACGAGCTTCTTCAGATCGTTGAAGGCACGTTCGCATTTTTCTGTCCAACAGAAATCAATATTACCAGTTAATGCATACAATGGTGCAGCAATACGTGAATAATGTTCTATAAATCTTCTGTAATAACCAGAGAATCCAAGAAAGCTACGTACCTCTGTTTGAGTAGTAGGAGTAGGAATAAGCAAAAGTATTTGGATTTTGGCTGGGTCTACCTGAATGCCAGCTGCTGAAATGTAGTGTCCTAGAATAAGTCCTTCTGTCATCATCATGTAACATTTTTCATGGCTTAAACAAAGCCTGGTAGCTATGCAACGTTGTAGGACTTTTTCTAGTGTCTCTAATGCTGGATCAAACTCATCTCCATATGGAGTAAAGTCGTCCATATATACTTCCAGTCCTTCATTTATTAGATCTGCAAAAATGCTAAGGATAGCCCTTTGGAATGTGGCAGGGGCATTACATAAACCAAAAGGTAAAACTCGGTAGGCGAATGTTCCCCAAGGACAAGTAAAATTAGTTTTGTCCTGATCTTCAGGGGCAATCTGTATTTGGTTATACCCACTGAAGTCGTCGAGAAAAGAAAAGAATTTCTTCCCTGCCAAAGTGTCCAATACTTGATCGATGAACGGGAGAGGAAAGTGATCTTTTTGTGTTGCCTTATTTAGCTCCCTGTAGTCCACGCAGATCCTCCACTTCCCATTCTTTTTTGGTACCACCACAAGCGGGGAGACCCATTTACTATCAGAGATAGGGTAGATGAAGTTAACATCTAAAAGTTTTTGAAGTTCAGCTTTTACTACTTCTTTTAGGTGAGGGTTTAGTCTTCTCTGAGGCTGCCTAACAGGTCTTGCATCATTTTCTATGTAGATGTGGTGTGTACATAACTGCGGGTCAATTCCTTTCATATCAGGGTAATCCCATGCAAATGCTTCTTTATATTTTCTTAAAATATAGATGAGTTTTGTTTCTTGTTCGGGTGTAAGGTCAGCGTTAATGTTTAAGGTCTTTCCAGGTTCGATTTCCACAATTTTACTATGTGAAACTGAAGTGATAGGGATTGTGTGATCATGTGCATCTTTCAGAGGTTCCTCTTCTACTTCGTTATCAAATGCTGCTTTTATCATATGACACTGGGTACGAGATGTGAGTTCAGTTTGACTAATGAAATTACTGATGGCATCATCTTCTGTTTGGTCTTTGAACTCTAGTGCTTCTTGTATAGTTAATGGAGATATGATGTTGTCAGTCAGATATGATACAGGGTGCCTATTAGTTTTAACTATAGTGATACTTGGCTGCGCTGGGGGATATAGTACTAAATTCTTGATATCCGCCCCCTTGGTTATAATCATGTTCCCTTGCCGACAGCCGATATAGGCATCAGCGGTAGCGAGCCAAGGTCTTCCTAAGATCAATGGATGTCCATCAAGTCGGGTTTTAGGGTTTATTATCAGAAAATCAGTTGGGTATTCCCAGGAGTCAACCGAGACCATAACATCATGCAGTATGCCTTCCGGTCTAATCACAGACCGATCGGCCAATTCTAGCAGAGTTGAGGTAGGTTCTGCAAATGTAATGCCTAGCTTTTGGCAAGTAGCAGTTGTCAATATATTGATTGCAGCTCCAAGATCAACTAAGGCATTGGTTAGGGTTTGACCATAAATTTGAACAGTTACTATTGGGTTTCTTGGGTCCTCATACTTAATAGGTGTTTCCTTTCCTGACAATAGGTCAGATAAAGTACCGACTACTTGAACTCTTGGGTTATCTATTATATTCCTCCTTGGCCTTTTTATGCACAATTCTTTAATAGTTTTTGCGTATATCGGGATGTCTTGAATGGCCTGAAGGAATGGAATTTTTATGTACAAATTTTGTAATTCTCCCAGAATGTCAAAATTAGGTTGTTGTATCGGTCGAGGTATGACTAAACGTTCTGGGAACGGGGGAGAGGATGTGGTTGCTTGATTATGAGTTTGCTGTCTATTCACATCCTCTTCTTGTGACAGATGTTCTCTAGGTAACTGATCTTCAATCTGAACTGTTTTATTTCCCTCTGTTTGGATAATACGCCCAGATCTTAGCTGAAGATCATTGCACTCCCTCAGATCGGGTCCTTCTTCTGGTGTTTCTAAAATTTGGAGTGCTTGGACCGGTCTGTTATTTGGATTGGGATTGGGCTGGGCTGGGAGTTGCGGTCTCAGATTAGCCTGGGGATTTTGCTGTAAAGCTGGCAGTGTAGGTTGAGGGAGAGGGACATTTCCTGCTGGCTGATTTGTTGGTCTCTACCAGTTATTCTGCCAGGTTGAACTTTGTGAAGTAGGGGGAGTCCATTGTGGAGGATATGGGCTGTTTTGCTAATATGGTGGGGGATAAGGAGGATTCGACCAACCGGATTGGCTCGTCTGATTTAGCCATGGATTAACAGAAGGATATGACTGTGGTGACCAGTTTGGGAATGGGGGCTGAAATTGGCTTTGCCATGTATTATACTGTTGAGTGTTATACTGGGGATACTGAAAAGAAGAAGTTGGATCTGAAAACATACCAGTTTGTCACGGCTGCCACTGACGACGCTGGTTAAGCATGTACACCGTTTCTGATTCTTCTTCTGCCTCCTTATATACTGCTTTTAGTCCAGGTAGTGAGGGACAACTTTCTGTCGAATGATCCTTTGTACAAATGGCGCATGTTTGGACTGCATCTAGTGGGCATTCCTTATGGCTATGCTTCTTCCTACATCTGGGGCAAAAGATAGCTAAATTCTGTTCTGCCTCCATTTGCTTTTGCTTGGCCTGCAAAACGTCCAATTGTGTAGTCAGTGTTCCTAGTATATCAGTTTTAAAGTTTTCCAATAAATTTCCGATTTCAGCCCGCGTTACTCCTTCTGATGAAATTTTGTTTTCTCTTGCAAACCGATCATGTTCTGCTGGTTTGATCCGTGTACTACCTCTCGAACTCCTGATGCATAGATCAATTATGTCAGCAAAATTTTCCTGATAAATATCCCCTTTTCCCATAATGTTTAATGTTTCAATCCATTGTTCTTTCATGCCTCTTATTAATGCTGTTTTCAACACATTATCGGGTAAGGGTGATGATGCATAGGGCGATCTTTGCAAATTATACTGAAAACGCTCCACATATTCTTCTAATGTTTCGCTTGGTCTAGCCACCATCTGGAATATTTCATCTTTTAGTTCTCTAGACCTGCAGTAATCTTGATATTTTTTTAGAAAAGATTCCTTCATTTGATCCCAATTATTTATAACCCCACCACCTAATCCCATAAACCATCTTAAAGCAGCCCCTTTCAGGGTCGAGGGAAACAGTTTTAGTTTCTGGGGGTCAGTGGTGTAGTCATATCCCCTGCATAGTACATCAAATTCAAATAAAAATGCATCCGGGTCTTCTGATGTAAGTCCGTGAAATGTAGGGATATGTTGAAGGGGAATTGCTTTCATGGGGGCATTTGCTGCAGAATCCACTATGGGGTATTGTAATGTAGAGGTTTGGGTGTTTGGTGGATTTTGAGCCATTGGGTCAAATATATGCCAATAACCTTCCGGAATATCTAGAAGAGTGTTCCTTGGTTGAGCGGGAATGGTTTTGACAGGATTAGTTTTAATAGCACTTCCTCTATCTGGAATTCCTATCTGAGGGGATTGGATCTTTTCAATAATAATTTTTACCGCACTTCCTTTGTCTGGGCTATTCAATGGCTGAGTTATCCTAGGAGGAGATCTTGGCTCTTCCCCTGTTTCCCCTTCTCCTTCACAAAGATTACTAAAATTCCCTTCTTGCAATCGCTCTGGAATAGAATTTTCAATTTCTTGAAAGTCCTGTTCGTCAGTTTGACTATGCACCTCAGCAAAGGCTACAGATGGTGAACCTGTGGCCTGAAGGGAGCTAGTAGGCTGTCTGGAAATAACTTTCCTAGGTCCTACTGAAGGCTGAGATTCGGCTTTCTTATAGATTTCGTCTATGAATGTTGTTCGACCAAGGGTCACCGGCCCCTTAGCTTTTTCTGGCTTCGGCAAAGGTTTGGATTTTTCTCCGGCTTTTTCTGCTTAGTCATGCACTCAATTTAACTACTAAATCTTTCTTCAGCAGATAGCAGCAAATCTGCAGGAAAGCGGGCAAAGGAGCAGGGCTTTTACATGCTCCGTACGTAGGTTCTTACCTTCCATTTTCAAAACCTAATTCTTCCCTAGCAGGTTCGTACACTACCTTGAAAAAGACAAATGGCTACACTCTTTCCCCAGCAGCGGCGCCAAAATGTAGAGCTATAAAAAGGGTCTCTTTCACCTCTAGTTACCTCACATTAGAATGTCAATCCGGGAACGTCTTGCTGTTTCAAAAGAGTGTCTCAGTCTGAGGCTTAGCACTTGTCAGAGTAATGCTCGTAGTACAGCTACTTAAAGGCTACAAAAGTAAATAGCTGCATGTCTACAACTTAACTACTTCAAAAGGCTAAATCACACCAAGCATTGCATCAGTCGAAGGTTCGGTAGCAATAACCCATCCTTTTCATAACTGATGAGAACAAATCCGAGGTCCGGGAGCTAGGTAGCAGATGATGGGGCTCACTACAGCCTGAGATTGTCCTTGATGAATATAAATGAAACGGCAAGTAAAGGAAATAACGATGAAATAGAACAACACATCAGCCAAGGGTTTGGTGGCAATAACCTATCCCTTTCATAACTGATGGGAGCAGATCAGAGGTCTGGGAGCCAAATAGCAGAAGCTGACACTCACTACATCCTGAGTCTATCCTTAAGAAATGGCAAGTAAATGGAACAACAAATCGGCAATCTTGAAATAGATCAGCAATTGAAATGGAACAACAATTCAGAAATGGAACAGCAACTAAATGGAACAACAATTTAGAAATGGAACAGCAACTAAATGGAACAGCAACTGGAATAAGCAATAACCAAGTTCATCAAGCTGCGATTCTATCTAACCACTCCAATCAAAACATCAATCCTGCAGTCTTAAAAGAATTACAACCCTAGAAACACAACGTGCTCAATCTGCTTCCGTTATTGATCTAAATAAACGTATGCGATTGCATTTCAAGATATAAACAGTAACATTCAATAATCATCTGAAATCAGACTTCTCAAGATAACTGTCATAATGCTAAAACACAATCACCATGAACTCTGTACTGGAGTGATAATATCCTGTAGAGATTAATCAACACTTTAATGAATTGGTAACATAATGCAGTGTCAATATAAGACTTCAATTTGCAGGAACATTAAGCAAGTTAAACATAACAGAGCATGTAATATAATGTTCATAAAACACAACAGATTACCATATTACGCCTATGAACAAACCACACAGAAACCACGCGTAATGGTACAAGAGCAAGTGTCCTCCAGGGCCAGGCCCTTAGCCTCCAGGGGTACACCGCTTAAAATTGATCCAGGATCAAAGATAAAAGAGTAACCAAGTCTGTATTAATGCATGAAATAAACTTACAGCAAAGCGAGTCCTAACAAGACATAAAGATCATAGTCTTGATCTGGTAAAAAGGAATTACAACAGAACCTCCCCTATAGCCAACATTGCTATCTCTTATATAAGGATGATGACGGAGATATCTAGATACAAAAAATAGATAAAATAGCGATCCCTCAGGATCTAAGATCCTGAGGGATTCGCAAAATCATTAACCCTGAGTCACTTCTTTCCTTTTCTGCTCCGAACTGGTATCTCCGCTTCCTTTTCTGGGTTGGTCCGTTTTGATCTGGTCTGTTTGCGGTTCCTCGTCAAAGGGACAGCAGTTAGCTCCTCTTTGTCTTTCCCTTTGAGATGGCTAATTTCTGCTTTTCCTCCTTCCTGCACGTAAGAACGACAATTATCAGTTTTGCCTATTAACCTCACGTGTTTCATTATTATCTAAGTTTAAAATGTAGAAAGGCTTATATATCCTAATGAAAAAGATACTGAAATAACCATCAAAACATACCTTCTTTGAGACTCTACATCCTCTGTCAGAAGATGGAATTGAGATCCTACTTTCGAATGCTGAGAAGGCCAAGACAAGCGAGGAGAATGCGTGGCGTTTAGTTTCAATAAGATTTCCAGGTTTGAAAGCGAGGAGGAAAGGCCTCAACAACGTGACCTTCATGATTGCTTTAGTGTGCTCGGTGCTAGTAACGATGATGGGGTGGTTGAATATTATCAACAATAGGAAGAGATGCTTGAGGGATTCACAAATGGATACAATTGTCGAGCACGGTTATCTTCCTAACTTATCCAAGGAAGAGCATGACAAGGTTGCAAGAAGTGAGACAATTGCAATTTGGTTGCCTAACATAGCAAACATTATCCTTTTCACTACGAAAGTATATGCATCAATAAAGAGTGGCTCATTAGCCATAATTGCTTCAACTCTAGACTCGCTTCTGGATCTTTTGTCAGGCTTTATTCTTTGGTTCACTGCATTTAAAATGCAGTCATCAAATCCTTACCTTTATCCCATTAGGAAGAGTTCGAGGAGAGAGACCGTTGAATGCAGTCCAGGAGGGTGGACTGTGTAACATGGACTGTCGACTGTGTAAACGACAGCGTATGGGACAGAGAATCAACGTTACAATGACTCACTTACTAAGCGTTACTCAAGTCAGTAATGAGGTAGGAATAGGGCATTTTGGCTAAATATAGGACCTGCGCATTTTGATTGGCTGCCAAGATATGCGAGGGGAGTCGACTGTTGTGGTGGATGGCACATAGGAACATTATATCAGGCTAAGGTGCAACAATAGGTGACAGATTAATAGCTGACATGATTCACTCTAAGGTAAATGTAACTTTTTTGCAGGAAGGATAGTGTAGAAGATATAGAGGACAACTAAAATAATGCACAAGCCATCGGTTGAATGGCTGAGCACCTTGGAGAAGACCACACAATTAATTGTGGGAGAAGGCCACACATCGTGGCTCTGATACCATGTTAAACACATACATGGCAGAAACAAAAATGAATGATAAACATGAGAGAGTATCTATTATTAACAAATGATAAACATTTATAGTACATTCATATGACCTTTGGTTTCATATTCCAAGGTCTCTTGGACTTCTTTAGACTATTCAGCTTCCACACCAACCCTTAGAGGATTAGGTGTCCAACAATTCATATTGAATTGTTTGTTGAAGTGAGTTTTGGGGAGCTGAAGAGTGACAACATCGGGTGATGGGTTGTAGTGGTGTCTCCTCACAATGATTTAAACTTGGAGGTAAATGTTGGTCAAAATTTTCATTGATGTCAATAAGATGACATCTTAACTAGCTTTCCCTAGATAAAATCCTACAAACTACAAAGAAAATCCTAATGTATAAGAAACCCTAAATCTATGTAAAAGATACATTGAAACATGGCCTAATGATAAAACTCTAAATTCACATTCCAAGTACATTAATGAAACCCTAAATCTATACCCTAACATAGACCATTCATATAATGAAACCCTAAATCTATACCCTAACATATACCATTCATATGATAAAACCCTAAAAATATCCATAATGTTTATTGAAGTATAATGACAATCCCTAGGTGCCAAATATATTCCAGATGTATTTAAATAAATATGTTAATGGTAATAAATTTGATTTTCATCATTACTAAGATAACCTTTAAGAATAACGGCTATAGCTTAAAAACATTACAACCTTTAAGAATAACGGCTATAGCTTAAAAACATTACACAAATTTAATTCTTATAACCCCTAGTTTATTTTTTTTAGATTATTAGTTCAAATTCTAAACATGGTGTTTTGTTTAAAAAATTATTTTGCATGTACTTTATTTTTATTAGATTATTAGTTTGAAAATTATTTTGCATGTAGTTTATTTTTTTTAGATTATTAGTTTAAATTTTAAACATAGTGTTTTGTTTAAAAAATTAACTTGTATATAGTTTATTTTTATTAGATTATTAGTTTGAAAATTATTTTGCATGTAGTTTTTTTTAGACTATTAGTTTAAATTTTAAACATGGTGTTTTGTTTAAAAAATTATTTTGCATGTAGTTTATTTTTATTAGATTATTAGTTTAAATTTTAAACATGGTGTTTTGTTTAAAAAATCATTTTGCATGTAGTTTATTTTTATTAAATTATTAGTTTGAAAATGATTTTGCATGTAATTTATTTTTATTAGATTATTATTTTAAATTTTCAATATGGTGTTTTGTTTAAAATAAACATGGTGTTTTGTTTACCACCATTCTAATTCTACAAAGGCCGAAGGTTTGAAAGGGAGTTCAAGTTTTGCAGGTGACAAGTGGAATCAAGAGCTAGTTTAGTCTTGCAGGGGAACTTGGTGAATGGTGAAGAGTCAAGAAGGATGTCTATCTTGCAGGAAATGGGTTTTGCAACCTTCAAGGAATTTGAAGGAAGTCTACTTGAAGAATCAAGGAAGGTTGAACAAAGATTTGCATAATGGGGCAAAAGCTTGTTCAAAGCAAAGGATGCTCTTCATGCTTTGGTCAAGGAAGGGATTTCTGACAGGAAGAGGGACAAAGCCTATCGACTTGCAAAGGAAGTGGACTTGTTTGATGCAGAACTCATGGAATGTTTAACATGGTGTTTAGATTCTACGAAGACCGAAGACTTGGCAGGGAGCTCAAGTTTTGCAGGTGACAGGTGGAATATCAGGGTGATTCAAGTGAAGAGTGAAATAGGTCCTGTCACGCCCCTACATTGGCAATACTCTTCCAACCGCACTATAGCGAGGTGCAACACTACCAACCGTTTTCTTTTCACCAATACTTACGATTGTAGACTACGCCTAACATTCCATACTTAGTTTATTTTTTTCATTACCAAGTATTATCTTTATCCTTTATACAGTGAAAGCCCATAACATTCACATAAACAACATTATACAAGAGAAATGCACAACAGTATAAAGGGAGGGGCAACTCCCTACAATATGAGTCTGCCCGAATCAATATATATAATCTTCTTTATAAGTACAGGTTAAATCTTGGGAAACCCCAAATTTACACTTAGCCAAATTTCCAACTTTAGCAAACTTGGTTGCCCAGCTCGTCGGCGCCTCCGCACGGTCGCCGCACGACTCACCAACCCTTCGTTCACCTCGCCGCACGAACGTGTTGTTTGCCCAACTTGGGCGCGCCTAGTTGTAACTAAGTCGCCACACACGAGCGCCTCCGCACAAGTTACACCTTCGTTCATAACTTCAACACTTCACCGTTTCCACTGTTTCATCGTGCATGGTGTGCCCTACCCAAGTCGCCCGTCCGCATGATTCTTCATTTCGGCGTGCACGACACGCCCTCACTCGGCCATCCGTCCACCCGTTCACCCAAACTCGTTCACCCGAACAACTTCACCCGAGCCGCCACATGACTTCACTCGGGTTGCCACACGACTTCACCCAGTTCGCCCGAACGGCCTCACTCAGGTCACCACACGACTTCACCCGGGTTGCCCGAACGACTTCACTCGGGTCGCCCGACGACCTCACCCGGGTTGCCCGAACGACCTCACCTGGTTCGCCCGAACGACCTCGCCTAAGTTTCTTGCCCGACGACCTCGCCTGAGTTCTTCCTGAACGACCTTGCCCGAGTCCTCCCTGAACGACCTCGCCCGAGTTTTGCCCGCGACCTCGCCTGAGTTTTCTCCACGAGTTTTTCACTCGAGTTTTCTGCACGAGTTCTTCGCCCGAGTTTCTCACCCGAGTTTTTCACCTGAATTTTCTGAACGAGTTTTCCACCTGAGTTCCACCCATCATGCGGGCTCATCCACGCACCGCAGAACTCCTTGTTCAAACTTGTGTTGATCGAATGATGATTTACCTCCACAAACCGTCCACTAATATATACGGGCGGGTGGCAAGTTATGTCACCCGGCCGACCCACGCCCAATGCCCAAGCCGACTCGTTCAACATGTTGCCTTCGCCCGAGTGGAGGGTCGGCCCGCCCAACTCATGGGACCGCCCTCTCAACTCGCCCAACATCGTATAAACTCGCCCTTGGCTTGTTCAATTCACATTTCGCACGAGCTCCTCGCCCGTCCTTCGCACGGTGAAGGTGACCCGGATTGCAGGTCCATACATCCTCCCCCACTTGAAGTCATGGTTGTCCTCGACAATATCTCATCCTAGCAACCATCTGTCTCCAAGATATCCATACCAATCCATACACCCCATCGGTATGTCATATATTAGAAATCATCTCAATCCATGATCATCAACCACCCTGTCACAATCTCCACATGCTGCTCTCCATCATGGAAGGTTGGCCCCTCCATCTCAAGCTACATGCCCACTGCAACATATCGTGTTGACCTCATCATGTATCGTTCTTGTGTGAATTGTTGGCATGATACTCCAACAAATGCTAACACATCTCTGCACACTGTCGACCCCCATGTTTGAACTAGTCGGGTGATCAGTCCAACTATCACGCTCAAACCATGAGAATGCACATCCTCATGCCATCATCAGTCGTTTCTCAGAACATCCCATCACATCCTCAACTCGATTAAGAATCCATCTCCATACAAGTATACGCCATGCTCAAGTCAATGAAGTAGCCCTCATATCATCTGCAACATGCTGTCCATGATGTTTTCTACCCAACATCATCATCCATCTGCAAAACATCCATCTCCTCAAAGTGAAGAGATCATCTCATCAAACTCCGACTCTTGATGTGCCACATCCAAGTCCATGAAGCAATCTCCATCATATCTGTATGTGCCATCCCTCAAGTCTGCCATAGAAACAAGTATACACCTGTCTCATCTATCCATGTGCTGCCCATGATCATAGATCAATCAGCTCCCATGTGTCAAAAGTGGTTAAGTCTCGGCTCAACCCATGCCCAAGTGTTGCCACCAAGGCATCATCATCGTTGTAACTCCATCACTCCAAAGTGTCTCATATCGATCCTCCACATCAAGTCACTCTTCCAAGCCACACCCATACATGTACTCGGAAGTATGCATCCCATTCTGCATCAAAGTCTTTGACCTCAGCTCCTCAATGCTTCAGATCCTCCAAGTCCACCATATATGAAGTCCCTAAAAGTCACAACCTCATGTCATCATGAGCTCCATGAGTCATCTCCAACCAACACTCTAGCAAGCATACAAGTCTCAGCCCAAAGGTCTCTGCAAGATGCCTTAGCTCTCCATGTAGTAGGAATGCTCCATAGTCTGCTCACAACTCCATCCAAGTCCATGGCCTTGTTGTACAAGAGTGCACAACCTCTCCATCGGCTCATAAGTAAAACATCTCCATGTCACACCAGCAAATCCACCTGCACAACATCCCTGCCTTGGCACTCCTCATTGGATGCCCATAAGTGACACCTCTACAAGTGCTTCTACATCATGTCCCTGCATAAGACTGTCGTGCTCCATGTCTCCAACCTGATGTCCATGACTAAGTTGCCCATATAGTCCAACCAAGTAGACCCATCACAACAATCGGTCATCCTATCCAAGTCTGCAATCTTCGGTCTAGGGAACTTGGTCACCCAACCATATCCTCATTATCACGAGTCCCTTCCATCATAGCTCCCCCACTAAAGGTTTCAACAAGACTATCTCTTGGTCTTGGCCATGAGAAGTCCACCCAAGCAACTCAAGTGTGTGCCCTCCTCAATCTGTCCATGAGTCATGCCGGGCACTTAGCCAATTCTCCATGTGGCTAAAGCATGACCCAATCCTCCGCAACGATCATCATGTTCCTCCCTTGTCACGTGCCCTTGTACCTTCTACCATAAGGCCACAAACAACCCCAACAAGTCCTGCAATAGTCAACAATCCTTGCTTCTCCATACAAGGTCTCATCATAGACATCCATGGTAAGATGCTCCCTTGCATCAACAAACTGACTTTGCTCTTCCCTACATATGGTTCATCTACCAAATGCTCAAGTGAAACACAAGTATTAATACTTACTTCATCATCATGAGGCTCCTCCATGTGAGTATCCCCATCCATCCATGTATGCAAACTGCACAATCCTGGTCCAACTTGATCATCCTCAAGTTCATCCTCCATCGTTGTCACGTCTGCAACATCCTCAACTATCATGGCTTCCTCTTCCTTGTTAGCACAATCTACAACTTCATCTTGCTCCATTGTCCAACCAAGTTGAAGAAGTTCGTCATCAACATTCTTTTCCAAGATTTCAAGTTCCTTTCGAATCCGGAGGTTCTCTTCTTTCATCTGCTTCAACTTGTATAAGGTAAGCAAGAGCTTCCCTTCGCCTTCTTCCAAACCTGCCATGCCTTGTCGTTCAGCTTGGTCCAAGCACTAAGCTTCACCTCTGCTAAACCTATTTCACCATTCACCAGCGTCACCAAGTTCCCTGCAATCATGAACCAGCGCTTGTTCCACTTGTAGGTGAAACCAGCTTCCTTCACCTGCAAGTACCTGCTTCCACTGTCATTAACTATCAAGCTTATTCAACCCTGAATCAGCTTCAATACCATCTGCACTTCGTCACGAGCAACCTTGCTCTGATACCACCTGTCACGCCCCTACATTGGCGATACTCTTCCAACCGCACTATAGCTAGGTGCAGCACTACCAACCGTTTTCTTTTCACCAGTACTTACGATTGTAGACTACGCCTAACATTCCATACTTAGTTTATTTTTTTTTCATTACCAAGTATTATCTTTATCCTTTATACAGTGAAAGCCCATAACATTCACATAAACAACGTTATATAAGAGAAATGCACAACAGTATAAAGGGAGGGGCAACTCCCTACAATATGAGTATGCCAATCAATATATATAATCTTCTTTATAAGTACAAGTTAAATCTTGGGAAACCCCAAATTTACACTTAGCCAAATTTCTAACTTCGGCAACATTGGTTGCCCAGCTCGTCGGCGCCTCTGCATGGTCGCCGCACGACTCACCAACCCTTCGTTCACCTCGTCGCACGATCGTGTTGTTTGCCCAACTTGGGCGTGCCTCGTCATAACCAAGTTGCCACACACGAGCGCCTCCGCACGAGTCACACCTTCATTCACAACCTCAACACTTCACCGTTTCCACCGTTTCGTCGTGCACGGCGCGCCCTACCCAAGTCGCCCGTCCGCACGATTCTTCGTTTCGGCGTGCATGGCACGCCCTCACCCGGCCACCCGTCCGCACGTCCACCCGTTCACCCAAACTCGTTCACTCGAACAACTTCACCCGAGTCGCCACATGACTTCATCCAAGTTGCCACACGACTTCACCCGATTTGCCCTAACGACCTCACCTAGGTCGCCACATGACTTCACCCGGCTCGCCCGAATGACTTCACCCGGGTCACCCGACGACCTCACCCGGGTCGCCCAAACGACCTCACCCGATTCACCCGAATGACCTTGCCTGAGTTTCCTACTCGACGACCTCGCTTGAGTTCTGCCTGAACGACCTCGCCCAAGTCCTACCTGAACGTCCTCTCCCGAGTTCTACCCGCAACCTTGCCCGAGTTTTCTGCACGAGTTTTTCACCCGAGTTTTTTGCACGAGTTCTTCACCTGAGTTTCTCACTCAAGTTTTTCACCCGACTTTTCTGAACGAGTTTTCCACCCGAGTTTCGCCCATCGTGCGGGCTCATCCACGCACCGCAGAACTCCTTGTTCAAACTCGTGTTGATCGAATGATGATTTGCCTCCACAAACCGTCCACTAATATATATGGGTGGGTGGCGGGTTATGTCACCCGACCAACCCAAGCCCAACGCCCAAGCCGACTCGTTTAACATGTTGCCTTCGCCCGAGTGGAGGGTCGGCCCGCCCAACTCGTGGGACCGCCCTCTCAACTCGCCCAACATCGTATAAACTCGCCCTTGGCTTGTTCAATTCACATTTGGCACGAGCTCCTCGCCCGTTCTTCGCACAGTGAAGGTGACCCGGACCGCAGGTCCATACATCAGAGGTCGTTCGGGCGAGCCGGGTGAAGTCATCGGGTGACCCGAGTGAAGTCGTTCGGGCGAACCGAGTGAAGTCGTGTGGCAACCCGGGTGAAGTCGTTCGGGTGAACCGAGGGAAGTCGTGTGGCGACCCGGGTGAAGTCGTGTGGCGACTCGGGTGAAGTTGTTTAGGTGAACGGGTGGACATGCGAACGAGCGAGGGTGCGCCGTGCACGCCGAAACGAAGAATCGTGCAAATGGGTGACTTGGGTAGGGCGCGTCGTGCACGACGAAACGGTGGAAACAACGAAGTGTTGACGTTTTGAACGAAGGTGTGACTCGTGCGGAGGCGCCCGTGTGTGGCGACTTGGTTAAAACGAGGCGCGCCCAAGTTGGGCAAACAACATGATCGTGCGACGAGGTGAACGAAGGGTTGGTGAGTCATGCGGTGACCGTGTAGAGATGTCGACGAGCTGGGCAACCAAGTTTGCCGAAGTTGGAAATTTGGCTAAGTGTAAATTTGGGGTTTCCCAAGATTTAACTTGTACTTATAAAAGAAGATTATATATATTGATTCGGGTAGACTCATATTGCAGGGAGTTGCCCCTCCCTTTATACTGTTGTGCATTTCTATTGTATAATATTGTTTATGTGAATGTTATGGGCTTTCACTGTATAAAGGACAAAGATAATACTTGGTAATGAAAAATAAACTAAGTATGGAATGTTAGGCATAGTCTACAATCGTAAGTATTGGTGAAAAGAAAACGGTTGGTAGTGTCGCACCTCACTATAGTGCGGTTGGAAGAGTACCGCCAGTGTAGGGGCGTGACAGGTGGTATCAGAGCTAGTGCCAGGGAGCTGGTGCTGGTGTTGAAGTGTTGAAGCTGATACACACCTGCACTTCGTGACAGGTGGTATCAGAGCTGGTGAACTGAATCAAGGAGCTGATTCTACGAAGATCGAAGACTTGGCAGGGAGCTCAAGTTTTGTAGGTGACAGGTGGAATATCAGGGTGATTCAGGTGAATGGTGAAACAAATTTAGCAAAGGAGAAGCTTTGTGCTTGGGCCAAATTGAACGACAAGGCATGGCAGGTTTGGAAAAATGCGAAGGGAAGCTCTTGCGTACCTTATACAGGCTGAAGCGGTTGAAAGAAGAGAACCCCAGATTCGAAAGGAACTTGAAGTCTTGGAAAGGAATGTTGAAGATGAACTTCTTTAACTTGGTTGGACAATGGAGCAGGATGAAGTTGCAAATCGTGCTGACAAGGAAGAGGAAGCAGTGATGATTGAAGATGTTGCAGATTTGACAACGATGGAGGATGAACTTGAGATTGATCAAGTTGGACCAGGATCATGCAGTTTGTAGACATGGATGGATGAGGATACTCACATGGAGAGGCCTCATGATGATGTAAGTACTATTGATACTTGTGTTTCACTTGAGCATTTGGTAGATGAACCATATGCAGGGAAGAGCAAAATCAGTTTGTCGAGGCTAGGGAGGATCTTACCATGGATGTCTACGATGAGACCTTGTATGGAGAAGCAAGGATTGTTGACTGTTGCAGGACTTGTTGGGGTTGTTTGTGACCTTATGGTAGAAGGTAGAAAGGCCCGTGACAAGGGAGAACATGATGATCATTGCGGAAGATTGGGTCATGCTTTAGCCACATGGAAAATTGGCTAAGTGCCCGGCATGACTCATGGACAGATTGGAGGGCACACACTTGAGGTATGATGATACTTGGGTGGACTTCTCATGGTTGAGACCAAGAGCAAGTCTTGGTGGAACCTTTAGTGGGGGAGCTATGATGGAAGGGACTCGTGATCATGATGATATGGTTGGGTGACCGAGTTCACTAGACCAAAGATTGCAGACTTGGATGAAGATGACCGATTGTTGTGATGAGTCTACTTGGTTGGACTACATGGGCAACTTAGTCATGGACATCAGGTTGGAGACATGGAGCACGACAGTCTTATGCGGGGACATGATGCAGGAGCACTTGTAGAGGTGTCACTTATGGGCATCCAATGAGGAGTGCCAAGGTAGGGATGTTGTGCAGGTGGATTTGCTGGTGTGACATGGAGATGTTTTACTTATGAGCCGATGGAGAGGTTGTGCACTTTTGTACAACAAGGCCATGAACTTGGATGGAGTTGTTAGCAGACTATGGAGCATTCCTATTACATGAAGAGCTAAGGCATCTTGTAGAGACCTTTGGGCCGAGACTTGTATGCTTGCTAGAGTGTTGGTTGGAGATGACTCATGGAGCTCATGATAACATGAGGTTGTGACTTTTAGGGACTTCATATATGGTGGTCTTGGAGGATTTGAAGCATTGAGGAGCTGAGGTCAGAGACTTTGATGCAGAATGGGATGCATACTTTCAAGTACATGTATGGGTGTGGCTTGGAAGAGTGACTTGATGTGGAGGATCGATATGGGACACTTTGGAGTGATGGAGTTACAATGAGGATGATGCCTTGGTGGCAACACTTGGGCTGTTGGGTATACGAACAAAGTCCCACATTGATTAGAAATGGTAGAAGTGGGAAGGATCATGGGTATATAAGGATGAACAAATATCTCCATTGGAATGAGGCCTTTTGGGGTAAAGCCCAAAAACAAACCCATAAGGGCTTAGGCCCAAATTGGACAATATCATACCATTGTGGAGATATGTGGTGTTTTGAACCCTAACAAGTGGTATCAGAGCCAAGTTCGAGGTTACCCAAGTGGATGAATCCTCGGAATGCCGAAACAAAGATGGTGAGCCCCCATAAGCCTGAGGATGAGCTCGGTTAAACAGGCGGTGTGCTCCGGATTCTTCATGGACGTGTCTTGCCTACCAACACGGTGAAGAGGAGTTGACCTGGGATGGAGCAAGCTCTCGAGACAGGTGGTGCTACCATGTAAGGCGTGTGCTTCCAACGCATTGGAGCGGAGAATCCTGGTTGGTAGAGAGGGGAGAATCCTGCGTATGGTTTAAGGGGAGGCTCGATGGTCCTTTGTTCGAGGGGAGGATTGTTGGGTATACGAACAAAGTCCCACATTGATTAGAAATGGTAGAAGTGGGAAGGATCATGGGTATATAAGGATGAACAAATATCTCCATTGGAATGAGGCCTTTTGGGGTAAAGCCCAAAAACAAACCCATAAGGGCTTAGGCCCAAATTGGACAATATCATACCATTGTGGAGATATGTAGTGTCTTGAACCCTAACATGGGCATGGGTTGAGCCAAGGCTTAACCACCTTTGACACATGGGAGCTGATTGATCTATGATCATGGGCAGCACATGGATAGATGAGACAAGTGTATACTTGTTTCTATGGCAGACTTGAGGGATGGCACATACAGATATGATGGAGGTTGCTTCATGGACCTAGATGTGGCACATTGTTGGGTCTTGAAAATGTCATTCATTTCCATTACACTTTCACTATTATGTCCATTATATCACCTCCATTTCACTATTATGTCACTACATTCATCCCAATTTCATTATCATTGGGCCACATTTATGTTTTTCCAAACTTTATTAATTCTTAGCCTTTTTAAGTGAATTTGTGGTTAAAAATTAGAAAATAATGTGCATATGCTTATACCTAACAAGTGAGTTGAGATTTTTGACATGTGTAGGTCAAAAGGAGACTTCTAGAAGACCCTTATATGGCACTCTAAGGCCAAATTTGAATTTGAGTGGAAGGAATCATGGGATCATAAGGATATGTGTCACATCTCCTAACTGTAATGAAACTCTAAGAAGACATGTGTCTTATCAGTTCCTATTTTGATTAGGACTCTAGAGGTAGAGGGAGAGATTCATAGACTCTCATTAATGAGATGACTTCTTATCTTTTTGTATAAATAGATCTTTCTCCTTCATTTGTTAGCTTAGAGTTTAGAGCTTAGCTTGTGAGTCTTAGCTTAGCTTGGAGTTTGTAGTTCTTCCTTGATGGCTTTTGAAAGCTTTGGAGAGCTTTGTTGTACTTTGTAATTTTGAAGAATTTGAATAAAGCTTTGATGTTCTCAACATGGAAAGAGATGTGAAGTAGATGTCACAGAGCATATTAGAATGTAAGGTAGAGTAGATTTCATTTTGTAATTTTGCATTGATTTCATTATGTCATTTGATTGCTTTCAAGTTTGATAGATTAGATTTTCCATTCATGCAATTTTAATTCATGTAAGTGTGTTCAACCGGTTGATTGTAGATTAGTTTTTCTTTACATGTTTTTGCATCAAATAGTGATATGAGATTTGCCTCTCTGCTGAATTTGTTTTTTTTTAGCTTTTCAATTTAGTTATGCTTTGATTTCTTTCTCATTCATTTGATTTTTTAGATAGTTTAGATATCAAATTCCTTATATCATTGACGTTATCTCCTAAAGCCATAGCTTAGACTACCTGGCAAGCTATCGGACTATGAATGATGTGATTTGATTTTAGCTTTATTTTTCTGCAATTAGATATCAAATTCCTCATATCATTGACGTTATCTCCTAAAGCCATAGCTTAGACTACCTGGCGAGCTATCAGACTATGAATGATGTGATTTGATTTTAGCTTTATTTTTCTGCAATTAGATATCAAATTCCTCATATCATTGACGTTATCTCCTAAAGCCATAGCTTAGACTACTTGGCGAGCTATCGGACTATGAATGATGTGATTTGAATTTAGCTTTATTTTTCTGCAATTAGATATCAAATTCCTCATATAATTGACGTTATCTCCTAAAGCCATAGCTTAGACTACCTGGCGAGCTATCGGACTATGAATGAGGTGATTTGATTTTAGCTTTATTTTTTTGCAATTAGATATCAAATTCCTCATATAATTGACGTTATCTCCTAAAGCCATAGCTTAGACTACCTAGCGAGCTATCGGACTATGAATGATGTGATTTGATTTTAGCTTTATTTTTTTGCAATTAGGTATCAAATTCCTCATATCATTGACGTTATCTCCTAAAGCCATAGCTTAGACTACCTGACGAGCTATCAGACTATGAATGATGTGATTTGATTTTACTTTTATTAGTTTGCAGTTTTTGATTTGTTGAGTGCAATAGCTTAACTTTTATTTCTGTATTTAGATAAATAGCAGAGATAATGATTTCATGATCAGTAGTTCATCATTTGTTTGATTTGAATAGCAGCGCATTTCCATTATTGTTTAAGTACTAATTTCATCAATAACATGTTTTGAGATCTTTTGAAGTGCTAAGTTTTGGAAGTTACCATTAGGGACATAAACTTTGTTTTGAAATCTACATCCATACTTGACTTTTAAAAGTATTGTTAAGACCTTAGAATATGATCTCCATTTGCATTAGACACTTTAGGAGATCAACAAGAACAAAATCCTAAAACAAAATAAAATCTTTAAAACAACGAAGTAAGAAAAAGGTTAACTAAGCACATATGGTGCACCACACTTCATCAGTTTACGATACCCAGATTGATAATTTATGTAGAGCAATTTAAGACGTTAAATTGACTAGAAATTTTTGGCGCCATTGTCGGGGAAGTGTAATTAGGAGACCTTATTTCTTACATCTAAAAAAATTTAATAATTCTTGAGTATGCTTCCTCCTGCACCTTGTGTGATCTGGAGGATCAAAAAAATGATTGTTATGTAATTTTCGTTTAATAATTCTTGAGTATGCTCTCCTCTTGCACTTTGTGTGATCTAAAGAATCATAAAAAGAATTGTTATGTTAAAAAAAAAAAGGAGACAAACTAAACTTTATCATTTCAATTGATTCAATAAAAAAAAATTGATGAAACCCAACTACTTTGATAGGTTCAACTGTCCAAGATTGACTGGTTATGGTTTGTAGTGGTCCTCAAAACACTGTATCCTATTTTAATAAGATTTTGCAACTTAGCTGCGGAATGTGGCCTGATTCCGCAGCTAATTGTGAATTCCGCAGCTAATTTCAAGGTTTAATAGGTTACAGGCATCCAATGAAGAAACCGACCACATGGGCATCTCCAGAATTGTCCCGACATGGATCCTATCCTAGTCACCCAGCCCAGATTGATAAAAAATCAGCTTAAGACCTCAGTCAAAGTCCTGTTTTTAGCACATTTACCTTGAAGTCTTTGTTGCCTGAAATTGAAAATCATTAATCCTTCTTATAAAATTTCACAATTTCAGGGAAAAAAAGGAAAACAATCTATGGCTATCTTGAATCCTAGCTTTCACTATGGCCTTAGTAGGAAAATCTGCATTCCTATTTGAAGCCTTGGCTCTGAAACAAACCTGCAAAAAAAAAAAAAGCAATATATATGCGAAAAAACCAAGGGTTCGAATGTTAAACGATTAGGTAACAACGAGGAGGTCAATGCAAATTTGTAGATCCATGTTAACTCCATTAAGGGGCCTTGGCATTGTCCCAACCTGAAAATGAATCAATGAGCTCAATACAATTATTGCTGCCACTTAGATTTCCACTGCCTACAAAACCTGCAATGTAAACAATCTAAGCTGCAAGCTTCAGCAAAATTATTAAATCGTTGTTTTAAAAAGCCAAGGTACCAATATGAATTAAAAACAACCACTGCAGCAATTGTTTAGCAACCTGTGGGTTGGGCGTCATCGTTTGACATTTCCTCTCTGGTTTCTTTGTTAATAAACTAGTAGAGAAAAGAGTTGTTCCCGTATCAGGTAATCTTAAATATTGAATAAACATGAGGATAATAGATCGACGATTCTCACTGCGGATCGATGATTGGTTCATTCTTCTATCTTCAGATAACAAACCTGTGACTAATTTCTTCTAGAGAGCCACGAGAGATGGTTAGTTGCCCCAATTCTTCAGCCCTGTCATTGCGCCTGTGTAATACACCTTACAGACAAAAAAATGCGTAATAGCTGAAAAACGTCAAACTTCAAATGCACGATTTGGCCAAACGGAGACGAATTTGAGAAAAATAAAACATGGGTTTTTTTGGCAGCAGGGTCAATTAGATAACCCATAAACCGTTTTAAGAAATTCGTGGTGGTTTGGGAGAATTTCTTGGTTCTTTGAGGCCTATTTTTGCATGCCGCGTGAGGAAAAATAGTTGTTTTTCTGAACAGTTGCGACCATATTCCGATTTCTTTGAGAAATCTACCCAGATCCAATTTCCCTACCTACCAGGTCATCCATTGTGTCACTGAATGCGTGAGAAAAAATGGTTTCTATTAAATGAACAAAGAACAGTTTAAACACGGCACGCTTTGGTGTTTCACGTCTTCCGCCATCCGTCTAATCCTGTTTCACTACTTCCTGTTTAATAGTGAGATGATCAAATACGACACCAGAATTATATGAAGAGGATTATAGCTTGTCAATGTTTATTCCTTTGGCATATGCTTGCTGGAGATGGTTAGTGCGATAGCGTTGTTCAAATTTATAAGAAGGTGAAGGCCTGTGGCAGTGGAACCAATCAAGAAATAAGGCAAGTTATTGAAAATGTATGACAATTGCATCAGCAAGGCCTTCTGCTGCAGCACTTCTGAATTACCCGTTTCTCAGAGATGTAGAGTCAAGTAGGTAGTGCACATGCACGTTAAACTTCCCAATTATTTTGAGATTGACTTAGGTGTTTCTGTTACAACATGCATAGGAATTGTTGGTGACAAATACTAAAAAAAAAATATGAACAACACAAGAGTTGTTACTCTGATATATTTCCATCATTAAAACTGTTTTGCTTCATATTTCAAAGTTTTTATTTTTCAGGCAAACAGTGAAAAAAATAAAAAATAATCATGAATAATTGGTCTTGTGCACCAGCTATGATTTTAGTCTCTCTCTCCCTATTACTTGCCTGCATAAAATCTCTTTTCCAATTACTTAAATCAGAAAACAGATGGTTGACTGTCTTTTAGCTACGGAAAGTACCTTGATTCCGCAGCTAACTGGAAATTCCGCAGCCATTTTATTACTTCTGTAGGTTACAAGTGTCGAGAGATAAAACGAGCCACATGGGTAGCGGGGAAAATGTCAATACAGGGATGGTGTCCTATTCATTTGATCCAGTTTGATGAAAAAGACCCCGGTCAAAGGGAAGTCAAGTTGTGTGTTATCACTAAGTCGCCACACTAAGTCGCCGCATGTCAAGAAAAAATTAATAATTTAGAAACAATGAAATGAATAAGTTATTTGCTCACTTTTCTGAAGGTATTGATTAATTTTGGACTGATGATGAAAGATGAATGGCTAACTTTTTATTTAAGATTTTTAGCTACAGAAACCGTCGACATTCCGCAGCTAAAGTCCAATTCCGCAGCTGAAAAACCTCATTGTTCAAATCAGCCTAACTTTCTCATACAAAATCAGATTTTGATGATTCAAGTATCATTGGAAAGATCTACACAATGAGAAATCCATCATTAGAGTTTGAAATGGCAAATAATGATATAAATTGCTGAAAAGAAGCAACATTCAACTTGGGGCACCAATTCCAAAGCAGGTAAAAATTCTTTTGATTTTTCCTTTGAGAACTTGTTTCATTAATACAAATTCTTAGTTTTGTGTGTAAATATTATAACTAGAGAGATTGATCACGTCTCTCTTTTGATAATCTTACATTCCATTGCATAAGAAGTATTAGTTTTTTTTGCATGTTCCAGGAGGAAGGACAAATGACTACAAGAGAATGGTGTCTCTCTAAGAGACCAATTTGTTTCATAAGAGAATGATCAGCAACAAAGAGGAAATATGCTGATGCAAAATCAGATCTAAACACTTGAAAAACTTTAAGATACTATTGTCTCCATCACATCCATACTTCATAATAAACCATTCACCTCATTTCACTCCATATTTTCCATTTACATTCACATACACTTTCCATCTCTTTCTGTCCATTCATAACCCACAAATAAAAGCAAGAGGCTCATTCACATGCGTATTGCCCATTTCCATTTCTACTCTCCATTGCCATCTTCCATTTTCATCTTCCATTTCTTGTCATTTTCATTTCACAAATAAGCCCTGCTTTAATGCAAATTATTGAGTCCATAGTCCTTTGAGTCTAAGTTCTTTGTAAAAACACCTTGAGGCTTGTATGCCTTAATGGCAAGTTCTCATGCCGACAAACAATGGGAATACATTAATGTCCCTTGTTCGTCAGATCTTCTAGGTGACTCGACATCGGTAAAATCATTCGTACCTAGCAAGATGTGTTTGGGCATCTTGACTCTCATTGTCATCAATGGTGAGAGTTCTCGTGTTGACTAGTGGCATCCATTAATGGCCACTAAGTTAACAATTTCCTACTATGTTTGACATCAGAACATATTTTCACATAGTAGGAATTGTGCCAATGAGTTTTGAAGACATGAAGACTATTATTTTCAGCATTTGGGAACAGATTCATCAAGTTTTAGTAGAGGCAATAAAAAGTCATCTTATCTCTTTATCCATGACTCCTCTTGTTCAGCCACTTGAAGAAGAATATGATCAGAATTTTACAGCCACCACACATACAACTCATCCATTCCAAAAGGTAAGTTAAGGTACGTCATTTTCTAACTTTTGACCATAGAATTCCGTAAAAAGCTAGAATGATAATTGTTGGAAAAACATTTCTCTTCCTCATTTCATAAAATTGTCACTACCATCAGTTAGGGGGGAATACATTCATCTTCATATTTTTCCATGTCCATATCATACTCAGGAGCCCACATACTTCCAACATATATTAACTATTACATTGTTATTATGAGCATACAATGGCTTTTCAAGAAAGTGCTTAAAGGATAATTTGGATACAAACAAAATCATGGTTGTCACACAAGAACCAACCATGTTGCAATTCAAGTAAAACACTTCGCAGAAATATGAAGTTATCAAATGATATCATGCAAAATTAAGCCAAAGCTCGAGGATCAAAAGAGTTAATGTAATATGTATTGCATGAGGACATGCAATAACTTCAGTTGGGGGGTATGTTGGGTCTTGAAAATGTCATTCATTTCCATTATATTTTCACTATTATGTCCATTATATCACCTCCATTTCACCTCCATTTCACTACTATGTCACTACATTCATTATCATTGGGCCACATTTATGTTTTTCCAAACTTTATTAATTCTTAGCCCTTTTAAGTGAATTTGTGGTTAAAAATTAGAAAATAATGTGCATATGCTTATACCTAACAAGTGGGTTGAGATTGTTGACATGTGTAGGTCAAAAGGAGACTTTTAGAAGACCCTTATGTGGCACTCTAAGGCCAAATTCGAATTTGAGTGGAAAGAATCATGGGATCATGAGGATATGTGTCACATCTCCTAATTGTATTGAAACTCTAAGAAGACATGTGTCTTATCAGTTCCTATTTTGATTAGGACTTTAGAGGTAGAGGGAGAGATTCATGGACTCTCATTAATGAGATGGCTTTTCATCTTTTTGTATAAATAGGAGATCTTTCTCCTTCATTTGTTAGCTTAGAGTTTAGAGCTTAGCTTGGCTTGGAGTTTGTAGTTCTTCCTTGATGGATTTTGAAAGTTTTGGAGAGCTTTGTTGTACTTTGTAATTTTGAAGAATTTGAATAAAGCTTTGATGTTCTCAACATGGAAGGAGATGTGAAGTAGATGTCATGGAGCATATTAGAATGTAAGGTAGAGTAGATTTCATTTTGTAATTTTGCTTTGATTTCATTATGTCATTTGATTGCTTTCAAGTTTGATAGATTAGATTTTCTATTCATGCAATTTTAATTCATGTAAGTTTGTTCAACCAGTTGATTGTAGATTAGTTTTTCTTTACATGTTTTTGCATCAAATAGTGACATGAGATTTGCCTCTCTACTGACTTTGTTTTTTTTAGCTTTTCAATTTCAGTTATGCTTTGATTTCATTCTTATTCATTTGATTTTTTAGTTAGTTTAGATATCAAATTCCTCATATCATTGACGTTATCTCCTAAAGCCATAGCTTAGACTACCTGGCGAGCTATTGGACTATGAATGATGTGATTTGATTTTAGCTTTATTTTTCTGCAATTAGATATCAAATTCCTCATATCATTGACGTTATCTCCTAAAGCCATAGCTTAGACTACTGGCGAGCTATCGGACTATGAATGATGTGATTTGATTTTAGCTTTATTTTTTTGCAATTAGATATCAAATTCCTCATATCATTGACGTTATCTCCTAAAGCCATAGCTTAAACTACCTCACGAGCTATCGGACTATGAATGATGTGACTTGATTTTAGCTTTATTTTTCTGCAATTAGATATCAAATTCCTCATATCATTGATGTTATCTCCTAAAGCTATAGCTTAGACTACCTGGCGAGCTATCAAACTATGAATGATGTGATTTGATTTTAGCTTTATTTTTCTACAATTAGATATCAAATTCCTCATATCATTGACACTATCTCCTAAAGCCATAGCTTAGACTACTTGGCAAGCTATCAGACTATGAATGATGTGATTTGATTTTACTTTTATTAGTTTGTAGTTTTTGATTTGTTGAGTGCAATAGCTTAACTTTTATTTCTGTATTTAGATAAACAGCAGAGATAGTGATTTCATGATCAGTAGTTCATCATTTGTTTGATTTGAATAACAGCACATTTCCATTCTTGTTTAAGTACTAATTTCATCAATAACATGTTTTGAGATCTTTTTAAGTGCTAAGTTTTGGAAGTTACCATTAGGGACATAAACCTTGTCTTGAAATCTACATCCATACTTGACCTTTAAAAGTATTCTTAAGACCTTAGAATAGGATTTCCATTTGCATTAGACACTTTAGGAGATCAACAAGAACAAAACCCCAAAACAAAATAAAATCTATAAAACAACGAAGTAAGAAAAAGGTTAACTAAGCACATATGGTGCACCACACTTCATCAGTTTACGATACCCGTATTGATGATTTATGTAGAGCAATTTAAGACGTTAAATTGACTAGACACACATCGAGAGTCGGAGTTTGATGAGATGATCTCTTCACCTTGAGGAGATGGATGTTTTGCAGATGGATGATGATGTTGGATAGAAAACATCATGGACAACATGTTGCAGATGAGATGGAGATTACTTCATGGACCTGAGCATGGCTTACTTATATGGAGATGGGATCTTGATCGAGTTGATGATGTGACAGGATGTTCTGAGAAATGACTAATGATGGCATATGGATGGACATTCTCATGGTTTGGGTGTGACAATTGGATTAGCTACCCAACTAGTTCAAACATGAGGGCTAGCAGTGTGCAGAGATGTGTTAGCATTATGTTGGAGTATCATGGCAACAGTTCACACGAGGACGATACATGATGAGGTCGACACAAGATGTTGCAGGAAGCATGTAGCTTGAGATGGAGGGGCCAGCCTTCCACGATGGGGAGCAGCATGTGGAGATTGTGACAGGGTGGTTGATGGTCATGGATTGAGATGATTTCCGATATATGACATACCGATGTGGTGTATACCTTGGTATGGTGATCTTGGTGACAGGTGGTTGTCGAGATGAGATATTTTTGAGGACAACAATGACTTCAAGTGGGGGAGGATGTATGGACCTGCGGTCTGTGCGACGGGCAGGGCGACTCCACCGTGCGAAGGACTTATGCGAAATGTGAAATGAATGAACCAAGAGGCGAGTTTATACGATGTTGGGCGAGTTGTGAGGGTGGTCCCATGAGTTAGACGGGCTGACCCTCCACTCGGGCGAAGGCAACATGTTGAACGAGTCGGCTTGGGTGTTGGCCGTGGGTCGGCCGGGTGACATAACCTGCCACCTGCCCGTATATATTGGAGGGCGTTTGGAGGCAAACGACCATCATTCGATCATCACGAGTTTGGTCAAGGAGTTCTGCAGTGTGTGGATGAGCCCGCATGACAAGCGGAACTAGGGTGAAAAACTCATGCAGAAAAGTTGGGTGAAAAAATAGAGTGAGAAACTCGGGGGAAAAACTAGTGCAGAAAACTCAGGCGAAAAACCCATGCAGAAAACTCGGGTGAAAAACTCGTGCAAAAAACTCGGGAGAGGTCGTCGAGCAGAACTTGGGCGAGGTCGTTCAGGCAGAACTCGGGCGAGGTCGTTCAGGCAGGACTTGGGCGAGGTCGTTTAGGCAGAACTTGGGTGAGGTTGTCGGGTAGGAAACTCAGGTGAGATCGTTCGGACGAACCGGGTGAGGTCATTCGAGCGAGCCGGGTGAAGTCATCGGGCAACCCGGGTGAAGTCGTTTGGGCGAACCGGGTGAAGTCGTGTGGCGAATCGGGGGAAGTCGTTCGGGTGAACCGGGTGAAGTCGAGTGGCAACCTGGGTGAAGTCGTGTGGCGACTCGGGTGAAGTTGTTCGGGTGAACAAGTTTGGGTGAACGGGTGGACGTGCGAATGGGCGACCGGGCGAGGGCGCGACGTGCACACCGAAACGAAGAATCATGCGGACGGGCAACTTGGGTAGGGCGCGCTGTGCATGACGAAACGGTCGAAACAACGAAGTGTTGATGTTGTGAATGAAGGTGTGACTCGTGCGGAGGCGCCGGTGTGTGGCGACTTGGTTACGACGAGGCGCGCCCAAGTTGGGCAAACAACACGATCGTGCGATGAGGTGAACGAAGGGTTGGTGAGTCGTGCGGTGACCGTGCAGAGGCATTGAAAAGTTGGGCAACTAAGTTTGCCGAAGTCGAAAATTTGGCTAAGTGTAAGTTTGGGGTTTCCCAAGATTTAACTTGTACTTATAAAATAAGATTATATATATTGATTCGGGCAGACTCATATTGCAGGGAGTTGCCCCTCTCTTTATACTGTTGTGTATTTCTATTGTATAATATTGTTTATGTGAATGTTATGGGCTTTCATTGTATAAAGGACAAAAATAATACTTGGTAATGAAAAATAAACTAAGTGTGGAATGTTAGGCATAGTCTACAATCGTAAGTATTGGTGAAAAGAAAACGGTTGGTAGTGCCGCACCTCGCTATAGTGCAGTTGGAAGAGTACCGCCAGTGTAGGGGCGTGACAGGGTGCTGGAGAAGCTGATACACACCTGCACTTCGTGATAGGTGGTATCAGAGCAGATTCACAGTGGGTGAAGCCGGTGTATGACGAAGAGCTGATACACACCTTGATAGGTGGTATCAGAGCTAATGATCAAGAAGCTGATTGGGTTGACGATGAAGTGCTGATCCCACTACACTATCGTGATAGGTGGTATCATAGCCGATGATCAGGAAGCTAATCGGGTTGACGATGAAGTGCTGATCCCACTACACTATCGTGACAGGTGGTATCAGAGCTAGAGCCGGGGAGTTGGTGCTAGTATTGAAGCATTTAATCTGATACACACCTGCACTTCGTGATAGGTGGTATTAGAGCTGGTGAACTGAATCAAGGAGCTGATTCTACGAAGATCGAATAATTGGCAGGGAGCTCAAGTTTTGCAGGTGACAGGTGGAATATCAGGGTGATTCAGGTGAATGGTGAAACAGGTTTAGCAGAGGAGAAGCTTTGTGCTTGGGCCAAGCTGAGCGACAAGGAATGGCAGGTTTGGAAGAATGTGAAGGGAAGCTCTTGCTTACCTTATACAGGTTGAAGTGGTTGAAAGAAGAGAACCCCGGATTTGAAAGGAACTTTAAGTCTTGGAAAGGAATGTTAAAGATGAACTTCTTCAACTTGGTTGGACAATGGAGCAAGATGAAGTTGCAGATTGTGCTGACAAGGAAGAGGAAGTCATGATGATTGAAGATGTTGTAGATGTGACAACGATGGAGGATGAACTTGAGATTGATCAAGTTGGACCAGGATCATGCAGTTTGTAGACATGGATGGATGAGGATACTCACATGGAGGAGCCTCATGATGATGTAAGTACTATTGATACTTGTGTTTCACTTGAGCATTTTGTAGATGAACCGTATGTAGGGAAGAGCAAAATCAGTTTGCTGAGGCTAGGGAGGATCTTACCATGGATGTCTACGATGAGACCTTGTATGAAGAAGCAAGGATTGTTGAATGTTGCAGGACTTGTTGGGGTTGTTTGTGACCTTATGGTAGAAGGTACAAAGGCCCGTGACAAGGGAGGAACATGATGATCATTGCAAAAGATTGGGTCATGCTTTAGCCACATGGAGAATTGGCTAAGTGCCCGGCATGACTCGTGGACAGATTGGAGGGCACACACTTGAGGTATGATGATGATACTTGGGTGGACTTCTCATGGTCGAGACCAAGAGCAAGTCTTGGTGGAACCTTTAGTGGGGGAGCTATGATGGAAGGGACTCGTGATCATGATGATATGGTTGGGTGAATGAGTTCACTAGACCAAAGATTGCAGACTTGGATGAAGATGACCAATTGTTGTGATGAGTCTACTTGGTTGGACTACATGGGCAACTTAGACATGGACATTAGGTTGGAGACATGGAGCACGGCAGTCTTATCCAGGGACATGATGCAGGAGCACTTGTAGAGGTGTCACTTATGGGCATCCAATGAGGAGTGCCAAGGCAGGGATGTTGTGCAGGTGGATTTGTTGGTGTGACATGGAGATGTTTTACTTATGAGCCGATGGAGAGGTTGTGCACTCTTGTACAACAAGGCCATGTACTTGGATGGAGTTGTGAGCAGACTATGGAGCATTCCTGTCACGCCCCTACACTGGCGGTACTCTTCCAACCGCACTATAGCGAGGTGCGGCACTACTAACCATTTTCTTTTCACCAATACTTACGATTTTAGACTACGCCTAACATTACATACTTAGTTTAATTTTCATTACCAAGTATTATCTTTGTCCTTTATACAGTGAAATCCCATAACATTCACATAAACAACATTATACAATAGAAATGCACAACAGTATAAAGGGAGGGGCAACTCCCTGCAATATGAGTTTGCCCGAATCAATATATATAATCTTCTTTTATAAGTACAAGTTAAATCTTGGGAAACCCCAAATTTACACTTAGCCAAATTTCCAACTTCGGCAAACTTGGTTGCCCAGCTCATCGATGCCTCTGCACGGTCGCCGCACGACTCACCAACCCTTCGTTCACCTCGTTGCACGATCGTGTTGTTTGCCCAACTTGGGTGCGCCTCATCGTAACCAAGTCGTCACACACAGGCGCCTCCGCACAAGTCACACCTTCATTCACAACCTCAACACTTCACCGTTTCCACCGTTTCGTCGTGCATGTCGCACCCTACCCAAGTCGCCTGTTCGCACGATTCTTCGTTTCGGCGTGCATTGCATGCCCTCACCTGGCCGCCCATTTGCATGTCCATCCAAACTCGTTCACCCGAACAACTTCACCCGAGTCGCCACACGACTTCACCCAGGTCGCCACACGACTTCACCCGGTTCGCCCGAACAACCTCACCCGGGTCGCCACATGACTTCACCCGGCTCACCCGAACGACTTCACCCGGGTCGCCCAACGACCTCACCTGGGTCGCCCGAATGACTTCAACCGGGTCACCCGACGACCTCACTTGGCTCGCCTGAATGACCTCACCCAGTTCGCTCGAACGACCTCGCCCGAGTTTCTTGCCCGACGACCTCGCCCGAGTTTTGCCCGCGACCTCGCTCGAGTTTTCTACACGAGTTTTTCGCCCGAGTTTCTCACCCGAGTTTTTCACCCGACTTTTCTGAATGAGTTTTCCACCCGAGTTCTGCCCATCGTGCGGGCTCATCCACGCACCGCAGAACTCCTTGTTTGAACTCGTGTTGATCGAATGATGATTTTCCTCCACCAACTGTCCACTAATATATACGGGTGGGTGGCGGGTTATGTCACCCGGCCGACCCACGGCCAATGCCCAAGCCGACTCGTTCAACATGTTGCCTTCGCCTGAGTGGAGGGTTGGCCTGCCCAACTCGTGGGACCACCCTCACAACTCGCCCAACATCGTATAAATTCGCCTCTTGGTTCATTCATTTCACATTTCGCACAAGTCCTTCCCACGGTGGAGTCGCCCTACCCATCGCACAGACCGCAGGTCCATACATCCTCCTCCACTTGAAGTCATTGTCGTCCTCGACAATATCTCATCCCGGCAACCACCTGTCACCAAGATCACCATACCAAGGTATACACCCCATCGGTATGTCATATATTAGAAATCATCCCAATCCATGACCATCAACCACCCTGTCACAATCTCCACATGCTACTCCCCATCGTGGAAGGCTGGTCCCTCCATCTCAAGCTACATGTCCACTGCAACATATCATTTCGACCTCGTCATGTGTCATCATCGTGTGAACTGCTGCCATGATACTCCAACACAATGCTAACACATCTCTACACACCGCTAGGCCCCATGTTTTAACTAGTTGGGTAGCTAATCCAACTATCACACCCAAACTATGAGAATGTCCATCCACATGCCATCATCAGTCGTTTCTCAGAACATCCCATCACATCCTCAACATGATCAAGAATCCATCTCCATACAAGTAAGCCACGCTTAGGTCCATGAAGTAATCTCCATCTCGTCTGCAACATGCTGTCCATGATGTTTTCTATCCAACATCATCATCCATTTGCAAAACATCCATCTCCTCAAAGGAAGAGATCATCTCCCGACTCTCGATGTGCCACATCTAGGTCCATGAAGCAACCTCCATCAAATCTGTAATGTGCCATCCCTCAAGTCTGCCATAGAAACAAGTATACGCCTGTCTCATCTATCCATGTGCTGCGCATGATCATAGATCAATCAGCTCCCCTGTGTCAAAAGTGGTTAAGTCTCGGCTCAACCCATGCCCAAGTGTTGCGACCAAGGCATCATCATCGTTGTAACTCCATCACTCCAAAGTGTCTCATAACGATCCTCCACATCAAGTCACTCTTCCAAGTCACACCCATACATGTACTCGAAAGTATGCATCCCATTCTACATCAAAGTCTCTGACCTCAGCCCCTCAATGCATCAGATCTTCCAAGTCCACCATATATGAAGTCCCTAAAAGTCACAACCTCATGTCATCATGAGCTCCATGAGTCATCTCCAACCAACACTCTAGCAAGCATATAAGTCTCGGCCCAAAGGTCTCTGCAAGATGCCTCAGCTCTCCATGTAGTAGGAATGCTCCATAGTCTGCTCACAACTCCATCCAAGTCCATGGCCTTGATGTACAAGAGTGCACAACCTCTCCATCCGCTCATAAGTAAAACATCTCCATGTCACACCAGCAAATCCACCTGCACAACATCTCTGCCTTGGCACTCCTCATTGGATGCCCATAAGTGACACCTCTACAAGTGCTCCTACATCATGTCGCTGAATAAGACTATCGTGCTCCATGTCTCCAACCTGATGTCCATGACTAAGTTTCCCATGTAGTCCAACCAAGTAGACCCATCACAACAAACGGTCATCCTCATCCAAGTCTGCAATCTTCAGTCTAGTGAACTCGGTCACCCAACCATATCATCATCATGAGTCCCTTCCATCATAGCTCCCCCACTGAAGGTTCCACGAAGACTTGCTCTTGGTCTCGGCCATGAGAAGTCCACCCAAGCAACTCAAGTGTGTTCCCTTCTCCAATATGTCCATGAGTCATGCCAGGCACTTAGCCAATTCTCCATATGGCTAAAGCATGACCCATTCTTCCGCAATTATCATCATGTTCCTTCCTTGTCACGGGCCTTTGCACCTTCTATCATAAGGTCACAAACAACCCCAACAAGCCCTGCAACATTCAACAATCCTTGCTTCTCCATACAAGGTCTCGTCATAGACATCCATGGTAAGATCCTCCCTAGCATCGACAAATTTGTGTTGCTCTTCCTTGCATACAGTCCATCTACCAAATGCTCAAATGAAACACAAGTATCAATAGTACTTACATCATCATGAGGCTCCTCCATGTGAGTATCCTCATCCATCCATGTCTGCAAACTGCACGATCCTGGTCCAACTTGATCAATCTCAAGTTCATCCTCCATCGTTGTCATATCTGCAACATCCTCAATCATCACGGCTTCCTCTTCCTTGTCAGCACAATCTGCAACTTCATCTTACTCCATTGTCCAACCAGGTTGAAGAAGTTCGTCTTCAACATTCCTTTCCAAGACTTCAAGTTCCTTTCGAATCCAAGGAAGATCTTGCTTACCTTATACAGGTTGAAGCGGATGAAAGAAGGGAGCTGGTGCTGGTGTTGAAGCGTTGAAGCTGATACACACCTGCACTTCGTGACAGGTGGTATCAGAGCTGGTCCAAGTTTTGCAGGAAACTTGGTGAACTGAATCAAGGAGTTGATTCTACAAAGACCAAAGACTTGGCAGGGAGTTCAAGTTTTGCAGGTGACAGGTGGAATATCAGGGTAATTCAGGTGAATGGTGAAATAGGTTTAGCAGAGGAGAAGCTTTGTGCTTGGGCCAAGCTGAACAACAAGGCATGGCAGGTTTGGAAGAATGCGAAGGGAAGGTCTTGCTTACCTTATACAGATTGAAGCGGTTGAAAGAAGAGAACCCCCAGATTCGAAAGGAACTTGAAGTCTTGGAAAGGAATGTTGAAGACAAACTTCTTCAACTTGGTTGGACAATGGAGCAAGATGAAGTTGTAGATTGTGCTAACAAGGAAGAGGAAGTTGTGATGATTGAGGATGTTGCAGATATGACAACGATGGAGGATGAACTTGAGATTAATCAAGTTGGACCAGGATCGTGCAGTTTGCAAACATGGATGGATGAGGATACTCACATGGAGGAGCCTCACGACTAAGTTGCAGGAAACGTGGCCCTAGGGGTCGTTTCCCCAGGGGAAACGAAACGAAACGCGTTTCCCCATACCGTACGGCCGGAAACGCGTTTCCAGGCCGTACGGGCCACGTTTCCCCAAAAAAACAGTTGTTTTTTAATTTATTTTTATTTTTTTTATTTTTTTAGGGTTTCCAGGATGTTCTAGAAACCTATTCTAAAGTTATAAAAGAGCAGTTTGTCTCATTCTCTCATCACACTATTCAGCAAGTCGTTTCTCTTGGAGACTGGCAGTTGTTTCAGCTAGGGTGTTTTGAGCAGTGAGCAAAGTAGATTTCAGCAGCAGGAGAAAGAGATTTCAGCAGCAAGAGAAAGAGATTTCAACAGGAGATTTCAGTAGCAGCAGATTTGGCTCAGCTACAACCATATTTCTCTTCTCTTTTCTGGCATTTCGGGGTAGTCTCAGCCACAGATAATTAATTTGGGTAAGCCACATTCATTTTTTTAGTTTTTTCTTACTATTTTGTTCAATTTTTCTAGGGTTTAGGCAGCCAAAAATATGAAAAACGTTTTTTATTGATAGATTTGTTTTTTAAATTTATTTTTGCAGCAGATTTGGCTCAGCTACAGCCATATTTCTCCTCTTTTCTGGCATTTTAGGGTAGATTCAGCCACAGAAAATTAATTTGGGTAAGCCACATTCATTTCTTAGTTTTTTTTCTTACTATTTCTTTAATTTTTCTAGGGTTTATACAGCCAAAAATATGAAAAACGTTTTTATTATTTACAGATTTGTTTTTTTAATTTATTTTTGCAGCAATGGCTTCCAGCCAAAGTGCAGCTGCAACTTCAAGCCCTAGGGCCAACCCAAGGGCTGAATATTATCCTCTTTGGAGGCATGTGACGAAGCTTCAAAGATGTGGAGGTGGTGGCTCATGGGAATGGCGATGCAATCTTTGCAATAATACGTACAAGGGCTCCTACCCAAGAGTGAAGGCGCATCTATTGCATGGAGGAGGACAGGGGATTTCAGGTTGCACAAAAACATCAGATCCGTTGGTAAGGAGGGCATATCAAAGAGAGCAAGATGAGGCGGATGGTACTAAGAGAAGGCACGATGACCTTACTCAAGCTCCATCTAACATTGAGCCAAGGATTGTAGCTGAAGCAAGAAAGAGGAGAGCTGGTCACACTCAAGAACATGAACAACCAGCACCCAAAAATACCAGAGGCCCAGGGGCATCCCATTCAGTTCAGGATAGCAAAATTGCTAGATTGGTGAATGTGCAAGCAAGAGAAGAAGCTGATTCCAGAGTGGCTAGGTGCATTTATGCATGTGGTATCCCATTCAATGTTGTTCGCTCTCCTTACTGGCAAGATATGATAAGGGCAGTTAACAAAGCTCCTCAAGGGTACAAGGGGCCCAACTATGAGAAAGTCAGAACCCAGCGTCTCAAAAATGAGAAGGAACTTGTGGAGGAAATTTTAGCTCCAATTCGTTCTTCCTGGAGTAGCTCTGGGGTTACCATAGTCTCAGATGGTTGGACAGATATGAGGCGCAGACCATTGATAAAGATCATTGCCACTTCCCCCAAAGGAGCAATGTTTATCAAGGCAGAAGACTGATCAGGAGAGGTGAAAGATGCACAGTTCATTGCTGATGTTATTATAAAAGCTATTGAACAAATAGGGCCTAACAGGGTGGTGCAAGTTATCACGGATAATGCACCAGTTTGCAAAGCTGCAGGTTTAATTATTGAGGGGAGGTATGACCACATCTTTTGGACACCATGCATTGTCCATAATCTGAATCTGATCTTAGAGGAGATCGACAACAAAGTTTCCCGGATAAAGGAAGTCACAGGGGAAGCAAGGGAGATTATCAAATTCATCACCAACCACCACCAGTCTCAGGCCATATTTCGAGAGTACTCCAAATTGGAGTTGTTAAAAGTTGCTGAGACAAGATATGCCTCAAACTTCGTGATGTTGCGCCGCCTTGTTGAGGTTAAGCATGCATTAGTTTCTATGCTGGTGAGTCAACTTTGGATTGAGTGGAGACAAGCAGATTCAGAGCGGGGATCTATGGTGCATAGATTGTGCCTTGATGAGGATTGGTGGAGCAAGGTAGATTTCTTGCTAAAGTTCACAACCCCTGCATTTGAGCTTCTCCGGAGTGCTGACACTGACCAACCTTTCTTGGGAGAGGTATATGATGGCATGGATTCCATGGTTGAGAAAACTATGGAAATCATTTCGCAGGAGTCTCCACAACTTTTGTTTGTTGATGATCATTTCGCTAGTTTGATCAAGAAAATCATTGTTGACAGGTGGAACAATTTCAATACACCATTGCACACTTTAGCACATGCTTTGAACCCCAAATTTTATGATGAGGAGCTTATTGCTAAAAGCAATGGGAAGAGGAAGGCACCCCATAAGGATAGAGAGGTGGCTACTGGGGTGAAAAAAGCACTTATGAGAATGTTTCCTTCTCATCTACATAGGGAGGTAAAGGAGGAATTTGTCAGTTTTGCTGCAGGAATAGATGATTATGCAGATATATCAGCTTTGGAGGAGAGAAGCACCATGAATCCAGTTAGGTGGTGGATTTGTCATGGAGCAAATGGTGTACATTTGCAAAGCCTTGCCATTCGTATTCTTTCACAAGTGGCAAGCTCTTCATCAGCAGAAAGGAATTGGAGCACTTATGGTTTTATTCATTCTGTGAAGTGCAATAGGTTGGGCTCACAGAAAGCAAAGGATCTTGTTTATGTGCACTCCAACCTTCGCCTTGCATCTCGTAGGGGTCCAGAATACAACAGTGGTCCTTCTAAAGAATGGGATGTGGATGCAGAAAATCCTGATTTGGATCTCTCTCTTGCTGCCCTGAATATTGAGGACGATTCTGGAAGTGGAATTGGTGCATCATCTTCTTCAGCAGCACCATCCACTGTTGAGCATTCTGCTGCTTCTATTTTTGATGAGGATTGTTATGATGAGGATTAGTCTTTTGTGACTTCTCTCTATAGTTCTTGCAGCCTTATAGTCTTTATTGTACTTGCAGCCTCATATACTAATATAAATAAAGGTTGATTTTGGATTTTCCAGTTCCTATATTTTTATTTTCATTATGTGATTATTCATGACTCATGAGTAAATGTGATGTAAATTTAATCTTAATGTTTAAATGTAATAAATTATAATCATATAATGTAAATGTATCATTAATGCTTTATGATTGCACATATATATATTAATAATTTTTAAATAATTTTAATATATATATATATTTGTGTTTCCCCGTTTCCAAAATTTGGGGAGGTCGCGTTTCGTATCGCTTCCCATTTCGGAAACTCGTTTCCGTTTCCCCGTTTCGTGCAACTTAGCCTCACGATGATGATGTAAGTACTATTGATACTTGTGTTTCATTTGAGAATTTGGTAGATGAACCGTATGCAGGGAAGAGAAAAATCAATTTGTTGATGCTAGAGAGGATCTTACCATGGATGTCTACAATGAGACATTGTATGGAGAAGCAAGGGTTGTTGATTGTTGCAGGACTTTTTGGGGTTGTTTGTGACCTTATGATAGAAGGTACAAAGGCCCGTGAAAAGGGAGGAACATGATGATCATTGCGGAAGATTGGGTCATGCTTTAGCCACATGGAGAATTGGCTAAGTGCTCGGCATGACTCATGGACATATTGGAGAAGGGCACACACTTGAGTTGCTTGGGTAGACTTCTCATGGCCGAGACCAAGAGATAGTATTGGTGGAACCTTTAGTGGGGGAACTATGATGGAAGGGACTCATGATGATGATGATATGGTTGGGTGACCGAGTTCACTAGACCAAAGATTGCAAACTTGGATGGGATGACCGATTGTTGTGATGGGTCTACTTGGTTGGACTACATGGGCAACTTAGTCATGGACATCAAGTTGGAGACATGGAGCATGGCAATCTATGCAAGGACATGATGCAGGAGCACTTGTAGAGGTGTCACTTATGGGCATCCAATGAGGAGTGCCAAGGCAGAGATTTTGTGCAGGTGGATTTGCTGGTGTGACAAGGAGATGTTTTACTTATGAGCTGATGGAGAGGTTGGGAACTCTTGTACAACAAGGCCATGGATTTGGATGGAGTTGTGAGTAGGCTATGGAGCATTCCTACTACATGGAGAGCTTAGGCATCTTGCAGAGACCTTTGGGCCGAGACTTGTATGCTTGCTGAGATGTTGGTTGGAGATGACTCATAGAGCTCATGATGACATGAGGTTGTGACTTTTAGGGACTTCATATATGGTGGATTTAGAGGATCTGATGCATTGGGGCGTTGAGGTCAGAGACTTTGATGTAGGATGGGGTGCATACTTTCAAGTACATGTATGGGAATGGCTTGAAAGAGTGACTTGATGTGGAGGATCGATATGAGACACTTTGGAGTGATGGAGTTACAACGATGATGATGCCTTGGTGACAACACTTGGGCATGGGTTGAGACGAGACTTAACCACTTTGACACATGGGGGCTGATTGATCTATGATCATGGGCAGCGCATGGATAGATGAGACAGGTGTATACTTGTTTCTTATGGTAGACTTGAGGGACGGCACATTACAGATATGATGGAGGTTGCTTCATGGAACTGGATGTGGCACATCGAGAGTCGGGTTGATGATATGGTCTCTTCATATTGAGGAGATACACATATGGATGATGCTGTGGGGGTAGATGTGGCTGATTTCATGCAGGAAATTAGTACCAGACATCATGGACAGCATGTTGCAGATAAAGATGAGGACTACTTCATGGACCTGAGCATGGCTTACTTATATGGAGATGGATTCTTGATCGAGTTGAGGATGTGATGGGATGTTCTGAGAAACAACTGATGATGTCATGAGGATGTTCACTCTCATGGTTTGAGCGTGACAGTTGGATTAGCTACCCAACTAGTTCAAACATGGGGACGCGTAGTGTGCAGAGATGTGTTAGCGTTTGTTGGAGTATCATGGCAGCAATTCACATGAGGACGACACATGATGAGGTCGACACGAGAGGTTGCAGGAAGCATGTAGCTTGGATGGAAGGGCCAGCCTTCCACGATGGGGAGAGCAGCATGTGGAGATTGCGACAAGATGGTCGATGGTCATGGATTGAGATGATTTCCGATGTATGGCATACCGATGGGGTGTATACCTTGGTATGGTGATCTTGGTGACAAATGGTTGCCGAGACAAGACATGATGGAGATGGTAGTTCTACATATGTTGCAAGGATGGTTGTAGTATGTGGAGGAGTTGATATCATCTGTGAGACAGTTGTTGATGATCTTGGTGGATGGCTACCAGGATGGTATGTTGTCGAGGACAACAACGATTTGAGGTGGAGGAGGATGTAAGGACTTGCGGTTCCACCCGATGTGTGACCGCGTTCGACGATGGACGAGCGGTTGGAAAAGTGCGAAGTATGAAGCTCTGCGGTCTAAACGTGCAAGGTAATGAGTTATAATGTGCGTAGGAGGATGGAGCGAGTCATGTTTATAGCATGGGGAGCATGGGCTCAACCCACGGGCTGACTTACAAACTTGGACGAGCCGACCTATACTTGGAGAGCGAGAGAATGAAGGCCGACGGATGTTGGAGGGCGTTTGCGATGGAGTATAGGGCGTGGGCAGGTCGGCTGGGTAGCCAAGACCTCGCCCAACGCACGGTATAAGTTAACAAGCATGGAGGCTCATTTGGACATCGAACATCTTCACTCATCTAATGAAGAGGAGGGCGCAAGACAAGGTGCGAGGTGCAGATTGAGAAGGAAGGGCGCAGTTTGGTAATGCGCCCATTCTTGGGCAAGGCACACGGCAGCACAATTCGGTTATTAGTTGAAGGCGTGCAGGTGACTGGTGAGGGTGTCCGAGTAGGCGTGCACGACGGGCAACCGGTGAGGGCGTCCGTGCAGGCGTGCACGACGGGCGGCCCAAGTAGGGCGTCTGCTGAACGACCAACCAAAGTGCTGAACGGGCGACCCCGGTAGGGCATGCCGTGCACGGAGGTGAGTCGATTGACACGGTGAGGGCGTGCGGACGGGCGATTGGGTAAGGGTGCACCGTGCACGACGAAACGGTGAAGTGTTGAGGTTGTGAACGAAGGTGTGACTCGTGCGGAGGCGCCCATGTGTGGCGACTTGGTTACGATGAGGCGCGCCCAAGTTGGGCAAACAACACGATCATGTGACGAGGTGAACGAAGGGTTGGTGAGTCGTGCGGCGACCATGTGGAGGCATCGACGAGCTGGGCAACCGAGTTTGCCGAAGTTGGAAATTTGGCTAAGTGTTAATTTGGGGTTTCCCAAGATTTAACTTGTACTTATAAAAGATGATTATATATTGATTTGGGCAGACTCATATTGCAGGGAGTTGCCCCTCCCTTTATACTGTTGTGCATTTCTATTGTATAATGTTGTTTAGGTGAATGTTATGGGCTTTCATTGTATAAAGGAAACATAATAATACTTGGTAATGAAAAAATGAGTTGCCCCTCCCTTTATACTGTTCTGCATTTCTATTGTATAATGTTGTTTAGGTGAATGTTATGGGCTTTCATTGTATAAAGGAAACATAATAATACTTGGTAATGAAAAAATAAACTAAGTATGGAATGTTAGGTGTAGTCTACAATCGTAAGTATTGGTGAAAAGAAAATGGTTGGTAGTGCCGCACCTCGCGATAGTGAGGTTGGAAGAGTACCGCCAGTGTAGGGGCGTGATAGAACCCTATGTGAGACCTGCAGTTCCACTCGATGTGCGACCTCGTTCCACCGGGTTGACCGTGCGGCGACCGTGCGGAGGTGTCGACGAACTGGGCAACCGAGTTTGCCGAAGTTGGAAATTTGGCTAAGTGAAAATCTGGGGTTTCCCAAGATTTAACTTGTACTTATAAAAGATGATTATATATTGATTCGGGCAGACTCATATTGCAGGGAGTTGCCCCTCCCTTTGTACTGTTGTGCATTTCTATTGTATAATGTTGTTTATGTGAATGTCATGGGCTTTCACTATATAAAGGAAACATAATAATACTTGGTAATGAAAAGATAAACTAAGTATGGAATGTTAGGCGTAGTCTACAATCATAAGTATTGGTGAAAAGAAAACGGTTGGTAGTGCCGCACCTCACTATAGTGCGATTGGAAGAGTACCGCCAGTGTAGGGGCGTGACAAAACCCTATGTGCGACCTGCGGTTCCACCCGATGTGCGATCGCGTTCGTTTTCTTTTCACCAATACTTAGGATTGTAGACTACACCTAACATTCCATACTTAGTTTTATTTTTGTTACCAAGTATTATTTTTATCCTTTATACAAGTGAAAGCCCATAACATTCACATAAACAACATTTTACAAGAGAAATGCACAATAGTATAAAGGGAGGGGCAACTCCCTGCAATATGAGTCTGCCCTAATCAATATATATAATCTTCTTTTACAAGTACAAGTTAAATCTTGGGAAACCCCAAATTTACACTTAGCTAATTTTCAACTTCAGCAAACTTGGTTGCCCAGCTCGTCGGCGCCTCCGCACGGTCGCCGCAGGACTCACCAACCCTTTGTTCACCTCGTCACACGATCGTGTTGTTTCCCAACTTGGCGCGCCTCGTCGCAACCAAATCGCCACACACAAGCACCTCTGCACGAATCACACCTTCGTTCACAACCTCAACACTTCACCATTTCCACCTTTTTGTCATGCACGGCGTGGCCTACCCAAGTCGCCTGTCCGCACGATTCTTTGTTTCGGCGTGCACGGTGCACCCTCGCCCGGCCAACCGTCCACCCGTTCACCCAAACAACTTCACTCGAGTCGACACACGACTTCACCCGGGACGCCACACGACTTCACCCGGTTTGCCCGAACGACCTCACCCGGGTCGCCACACGACTTCACCCAGCTCGCCCGAAGAACTTCACCCGGGTCGCCCGACGACGTCACCCGACTCGCCCAAACGACTTCACTCGGGTCGCCTGACAACCTCACCCAGCTCGCCCGAACGACCTCACCCAGTTCGCTCGAACGACCTCACCCGGTTTGCTCGAACGACCTCACCCGAGTTTCTTGCTCGATGACCTCACCCGAGTTCTGCCTGAACGACCTCGCCCGAGTCCTGCCTGAACAACCTCGCCCGATTCCTGCCTAAAAAACCTCACCCGAGTTCCTGCACAAGTTTTTCGCCCGAGTTTTCTGCACGAGTTTTTCGCTCGAGTTTCTCACCCGAGTTTTTCACCCGACTTTTATGCATGAGTTTTTCACCTGAGTTCCGCCCGTCGTGCTGGCTCATCCACGCACTGCAGAACTCCTTTGAACTCTCATGGAATTTTCACCAGTGCTATTACAGAACCCTCCCGCTTGGGGGACACCATCCTTGATGTTCAATCACACATATACCTCAGAAAACCGTTGGAAATAATACATATTGCTCATGGAGCTTTATAGCATAGCTCGATGCAGTATTTACAATGATCATCCTGCTGAGTGCCAACCCACATGACATCATGATAACATAACCAAATGATAGCATAGTAACATGACAATATAATCATAATGACATGACACACTCCTCTTAGTGAGGCTTTATAACATAGCTCATAGTGTTATTTACATCCATATACATATGTACATATAGAAATATCACCAAAACATATACCAAAACACCATATCAAAGCATATATCAAAACACCATCTCAAAATTGCTTTGCCTCAACTGGAAAACATGGAAGGATACGTAGCCCGCATTTAATCCACCATATCCCATGTAGCTTCATCGGGCCCAAAGTGCTTCCATTGCAGTTTAACATTCTTGATTTCTAGAGCATGAGCACCTTTTTCTGAAATATACATTAATGCTCCAGCTAGAATTCTCCATTTCGTTCCACTTGTCAATCACATGATCAACATATTTAATATATGTCTTAAGAAATGACACATGGAAAACATCATGGACTTTCACTATCGGAGGTAGTGCAAGTTGATAGGCTATTGGCCAATCCTCTCAATGATACTGAAGGATCCACAAAACTGTGCTACCATCTTGGCACAAGATCTAATATGCAAGGATCTCTTCTTTGGTTCGATGCACAAGTACACATGTTCACAAACATGGAACTCCTTGAACAACTTGTTCCAATATGCATAACCCTTCTGCCTATCCTGTGCTACCTTTAATTTTTTCTTAATCACCTGCATTTCTTGTTCCATGTCTGCCAACATATCTGGTCCAATAACTACCCTATTAACGGATCACTCCAACTGATAGGAATGTTACAACTTCGCCCATACAATGCCTCAAAAGGACTCATACTCAATGACTCTTGATAATCGTTTTTGTATGTGAACTCTACCAAGGGGAGATACTCTTCCCACTTCCGTTGTTGATGCATCACATACATCCTCCACCTATCCTCCAATATCATGTTGACCCTCTCTGTCTTTCCATCTGTCCGCGGATGATAAGTTGTACTGAAGGCCAACTTTGTCCCCAAACCTTCAAATAAATCCTTCCAAAACTTATAAGTTAACTTTTCATCCTTTTCTGGCACAATATTATTTGGAACACCATACAACCTAACCACATCTCTGAGGAATACCTATGCTACATCACTAGCTAATAATGTAGACTTCACTAGAATGAAGTGCGTAAAATTTGTCAACCTGTCCACAAAAACCATGATGGAATCATGTTGTCTCACTATCTTCGGCAACCATGTGATGAAGTCCATGGAAATGGCCTCCCATTTCCACTCTGGAATCGCGATCGGTTGTAGCAGTCCACTTGGATGTTTTCACTCTACCTTCACTCACTAACAATCAAAACACCTAGCAACAAACTCTACTACAACCCTCTTCAGATTCGGCCAATAATAAAATTTCTTCACTGCAGTCAATGTCTTCTAATAACCCGGTTGACCTGAATAAGGTTTCGTAAGAAACTCTCTCAATATCACCTTCTTGAGATCGTTGTTACCTGGCACATATATCGTGTCTATGAATCTTACCAATCCATATTTTATAAGACAATAATCCATACCCTGTGCACCTAGACCTATACTTGTACCTATACCTATTTATGTACTTGTACTGTCACTTGTACCTGTACCACTACATGTACGTGTACCTACATACCTATACTTGTAATATCACATGTACCTGTATCGGCACTCTGTTGAAATTTGTGCACAATCTCCATATACCTGACATCTTGTTGACCTGCTCGCAATATCCTATCATGTAAGTCTATCCCATAGGAGCTCATAACTGCCAAGTGGTTTACCTGTATCCGCATACTAAGAGCATCTGTCACCCCGTTCTCTTTACCTTTGATGTACCTAATCTCAAAATCAAACTCACTGATTGTGGCTAACCATCTAGCATGCCTATCGTTCAAATTTGTCTGGTCAAACAAATATCTCAACCCAATATGATCACTCATAAGTACAAACCTCCTGCCAAGAAGATAGGGTCTTGGCCTCCACATCTTCAATGCATGTATGATCACTGCTAACTCAAGATCATGTGTTGGGTAGTTCTTCTTGTGTTCGTTTAGTTTACGGGACTCATAGCATACCACATGTCCATCCTGCATAAGGATGCCACCAAGTCCTTTCTTCCAAGCATCTGTACATACTACAAACTCCTTGTCTGGATCTGCATTCTGTAGCACTGGTGCATGTGTCTACAATTTCTTAAGCTGCTCAAAGCAAGCTTCACACTCCTCTGTCCATTAAAACTTCTTACCTTTCCTCTACAATGATGTAATAGGATAAGAAATCTGCAAGAAGTTCTTGATGAACCTTCGTTAATAGCTTGCCATACCCATGAATGATCTCACCTCATCCACACTCTTAGGAGCTACCCATTCCATGATGGCTCTTATCTTTTCTAGATATATTGAAATACCCTCCTTCATACAACATGCCCCAAGTAGTGTACCTCAGTTTGAAATAAATTGTACTTGTTGAGCTTAGCATACAACTGATGCTCCCTCAACAACCTCAACACTACTACTAAATTCTCGTCATGCTCTTCCACATTTTTAGAATATACCAATATATCATCAATGAACACAATAACGAACTTATCCAAATACAGATGAAACACACTATTCACCAAGCACATAAATGTAGCTGTAGCATTAGTTAAGCCAAATGGAACTACAACAAACTCATAATTCCCATACCTAGTCCTGAACGTAGTTTTGTAAATGTCCTCCTCTTTGATTCATACCTGATGGTATCCCGGTCTCAAGTCGATCTTGGAGAACATTGTTGCTCCCTTCAGCTAATCGAACAAGTCATCAATCCTCGAAAACGGGTACCTGTTCTTGATGGTCACTTTGTTCAACTGCCTGTAGTCAATGCATAATCTGAGAGTTCCATCTTTCTTCTTCACAAACAATACTGATGCACCCCAAGGTGATACACTTGGCCTAATGTATCCCTTGTCCAACATTTCCTTCAACTACAATTTTAACTTGACCAACTCAGGTGTGCTCATCCTGTAAGGTGCTTTTGATGTTGGAGTTTCCCCTGACACTAACTCAATCGAAAATTCTACCTCCCTATGAGGTGGCAACTCTGTAATGTCCTTAGGAAATACATCCTGAAATTGCTACAAAATTGGGTACCTGCTCAACACATCTGCATCCTCAACCTCCTTACCCTTATCACTAGAAATGTGCACTACAAATAACACACACCCTTTCTTGCGACTACGCTTTGCTTGCATAGCTAACACTATCCTAACTGATGTGGCTTTCTTCTTACCCTGCAAGACTCTTGGTTCCCCATTATCGTCAAAACACTTAATGGATTTGTCATAACATTCTACCTTGGTTTTATGAAGATACAACAAATCCATGGCCAACAACATATTGTATGATCCCAACGGTAATACATTTAGATGTGTTGCAGTAGGAACACCATTAAAATAAGATGCACAATATCTTACCCAATGATGAACTCACTTCTTTGTACCTGTAGCCAAGTGCACTAACCAGGAATCTGCATGAAATTCTTTACTCAAACCACACTTATCCACCAAGTCAGGACTAACATAGTTATAATCAGATCTAGGTTCAATCAAAATAGAAATAACTTGATCACAAATCTTACTGTCCATCTCAATGATAGATGCTTGATGTTCTGCCTATCTGTTGTCTGCTGCCACATAAATACGAGGAAGGCTCTTCCCAACATTCCCAATAGTCTACGCCTCCTATGCATTGTATATATTATTCCTACCACCTTGATGTTGTGGACAATCTCTCCTAAGGTTCTCCTCTCCATGTGTCCAACACTCCAACCAACCAGTGCCCTCACCTCTACGTTGTTGTTGCGACCCATGTCCCTGTTTAGCTGCATTGAACTTCTTTTGTGGTGCAATATTTTCTTTCCCATCTGCATTTTGAGGCCTTGTTCTCTTAGGCTTCCATTTACCTTCATATTTTTCCTTCCCTTTCCATTCTAGCTGAGATTCATTCTTACTCTTTAACTGTTCATAGCAACACTTCAATTTCCCAATGAATTCCTGAAGTGACCGAGGCTCATCATACTCAATCCGATCTCTAAATGCTAATGGAAAACCACTAACAAATCTTTGAACTTTAGCCTTCTCATCTGTAAGATATGGTACATACCTCAATAGCTCCAGAAACTTGGTCGTGTACTCTTCATCTATCATTGACCCCATCTTTAGCTCATAGAATTCTTTGGCCTTACTATCGTAGTACCTCTCTGATAAGTACTTCTTCCTGAAAAGCCTCTTGAACTCCCGCCAACTCAAGTCATCTGTCCTGATGTCTCTGACCCACTTAACATCCTCCCGCCAGATGGCTTCTTTACCTTACAAGCTAAAGATAGCTATTTTCGACTTCATGTTATCTGTGTACTCCTACAACTCAAAGAAATTTTTCATCCCAAGTATCTAAACCTCTGCATCTTCTGACTTCTTCACATCTCCATCAAAAGTAGGTGGTTTTTCTTTCTTGAATTCATCCAGTAAGTATCCCCTATCATTCCTCATGTAAGGATGATAGCGATGATGATCATGATGTATATCAGAACTAGAACTAGAATAGTACCTTTGTTCATCACCCCTTCTATCTAGCGTGTCCAACAACCTGCCATCTGTCACCGTATCAGTTCTATCCGACCTGTGTCTACCAAGAGACCTACTGGAATATGCCCCATTATTTTTATCCTCATGTCCATGGTTGATCCAAAGTGGCCCTTGTCGCTGCAATTTGGACAAACTCTGAAGAAGTATTGCATTAACCTCTGCTTGTTTCTCTTGTGCATGTATGATCCAGCCATAATTTGCCTTACAACTCCTTATCTCTTCCTTCAAGCTTCTCAATGTATCTGCTAAATCACAAGAGTTCCCCACTCCACACTACTCATCTGATGCATAGGGAGATTATATGTAGCCTACCACCTTGCTAACCATTTGATCTCTTCCTACAATGCATAATATGTCACATAAACCAAATCAGAATAAATCAACATACCTTAGTATAATTTGCAGAGCCACCTCGTCTACAAGATCAACAAATCAACGTGATACATGTATAACATAATCATAACAACATATAACAAGTAAGTGCATCAACACATAAACATCATTCTAGCTAGGGTCCAGTCATCAATGCAAGGGCATATCAACAATGCATGTTATGAACCTCATGCATGACAACAACCATTACTCCATTTTACACATTGCCACACGCATAAGCAATGAAAAATCAACTACACATACACATAGACACATGTAGTCTAGCATAAGCGATCAATTCTTGTAATCAACCTACAAGACTGATACATGTAATCAAACCTACAAGAATGTAGTCTAACATACAAGGATGTAAGTAGGAAACATAAAATAAACTTGTAGCAATATGTAACCAATCTTATACTCATGACGATGCATTCCACAAACTCAACATCAAATTCTCCATGACAACCTTACCTCAACCATAATCAATCAACAAGAAAATGTAACAGACACATGGAATACAAGTGTAAGAGACACACATGCAACTGACATGCATGCCTGTCCAACACACACCTCCCATCCAATCCGAGGGATGAACTTGGCTCTGATACCACTCTGTAACACCCTCCTCCCACATCTACCCAAGTAACCATGCCAACTGGGTAAACATGCGACGAGAGGCTACTATGATTGGATTTGACCTCCTATGTGACCTTAAGGAAGTGGAATTGACGGAACACATCAACCAACCTATCCACATCAGCAACAAAACCCTCAGGAGACATGTCAGCCACTCAAACATCATGTCCCTAGGTCCCACTGATGTTTTGGACATCTTAAGCCTCAATCGCTCTCATGCTATAGGCAAGAGAGCATCCAGAATCCCAAAGTCTCTCTCACAGGGTTGCCTACCAGTGACTAGAGACTAAATTTGTCATTGCTATGACAGTGACCTAGAGATTTGTGCCACTTTTTCAGGCCCAGAGCCCAGGTCACTACCCAGAGTGGAATGATAGCTTAAGATCAGTCAAATAACTGGGAAACAATGATGAAAAAGAAATAAGTTAAACAAGACCTAAATCAAACCCTTGCCAGCCATGCCAGGAATTTTGTCAAACATATCATTAACATGCAACCTACAGGTGCAAACAATAGAATGAAGTGTAGGGATGTCATATTTATTTGAGAATTGATATGAACAATTGTTCCCTCGTGTCATTTGCTACATTATCATCTATTAAGCGATAGATACATTATCCATTCCTTTACAAGTAAAAACATGTTGAGATCCATACATGGTTGTTGTCATAAAACACACATATAACCAACATAATAATAACAAAAATACTCATGAAAGTACAACCATATAGACCACATATAATCCATCAAAATAATCTTAGAAATACAGGGAGAAATAACCTTTCATTAATGATGTAGTAAGCCAACCAGAGATGGGACTACCACAATCCACCTGGCCATAGATTGGTTGAGCCAAGTCTCTCTTCAGCTAATCACCCCTAGGCCATATTCCACGCATGAATCTAGGACTCATAGAACACACCAAAAACACCAAATAAGCATGGATGCCACCGAGTTCTCCACCTACACCATCAGGAATTTGAGTGCCTCCTAGTCTCTCAGGATTTACCATAATCCACAGTCTGATCCTCGGATCACTATGCCCTACGCTGAGACACACTCTCCAGGCTTTACCATACATCCCATCTCGGGACCACTCGTCCCAATGGAGAAATATCCACCTCTTGGCTTTACCATATATCCTGCCATTCACCGGCAAGGATTCCTACGCCCACCGAGGCACACAATCATGGCTTTATCACAACCCACAGTCTGGTTCAGGGGTTACTAGGCCAATGGCTTTACCGTGATCCAAAATCCGGTTTAGGGACCACTAGGCCATGTGTTTTTTGTTTCGTAGATCCACCTCACTCAACTTCGAATCCATTCGACCATCCCACATAAACCAAATATGAGAACCCATCTCATCAAATCTATCAATAAATGGCAAGGCTAGGCTGAAGAATACTGTCACACTTGGAAAAACCCATACCACAATAGCAAAAGAACCACATGCAATCCATGCATGCCAAATCTAGTAAGGAAAATACACATGCAAATTGATACCTGCAATGAATCATGTTGTAGCTACTTGATCCTGCCTTTCCCTACTTGATCTTTTCTTCCTCTTGCCTTCATTGCCTCTTGCTCCAATGCCAAAATGCTCCAAGAAAACTCTAAGTGTCCAAGAGTGAGAGAGAGAGAGAGAATAATGAGAGAGATCCAAAACTCAACTGATAAAAGGTTGCCAATTGGTCCTCATAAGCCTTTTTATGAATGAGGCCTCTATTTTCTGCACTTTCCATTATTTTCCTTCTATTTTATCCTCACATGCAACCTATGACCTTTCACCTCCCTTTTCTCCTAATTTCCATTATTTTCATAAATAAATGTGCCAAAAATGTTATTTTGCCTTTCGAAATCCTTAGCCATTGCCTTTGTCAATTGCTTTAGCCATAAACAACCAAATGAACACCCCCTAGGATGTCTTGCCCAACATTCAACTTGGAATAAGTGTCCCATCAACCGTGTTTATTATTTTTAACTTTTATTACATGGAATTTTCACTACGGATGTTATAGAAAAAATAATTTGTAATATAAAATAGAGCTGAATTAAAATAGCTCAATCAGTAATGATTATAAGAGACAAATTAGATTTCCTTTTATTGCCTACATTTTCTGTTTAGTAAAAAACATATATATATGTGTGTGTGTGTGTATGTTTTTATAATGTCCCATTTTAACAATGTTCAACCTTCACATTTAATTTTCAGCCTTTTCACTTCACATTACTTCCAGCCTTTTTCATTCAAGCATAAATTATCCTCAATCCAACATTCAACATTTATGTGGTCAATGACATCAATGCCAACATTACCAGCATTATTTTCAACAAGAGACGCATCTAGACCTTCTAGTCAATAATCAGGTCAAACTTGACCTTCAACAAATAAATGGTCAAACCATGCCAACAACCTCCAAGTCAAGCCTCTAATATGCCCCAAAAATTTGGCCTTCTTGTTATGCCCTAGGCTGAAATTCGATCTCCCTGTAACTGCCCAGAAACCCAAAATTTTGGTCCTGCAACTGCAACTTGTCTAGAAACTTATGCGAGCTTGAGAGAGAGGGATCCTCCACACATGAGAGATAGATAGAGAGAGAAAAGGTATGAAATTCATCCTTCTTTTCATCATCCTTGTTCTCATTGTCCTTTTCTTGAATTCCCAAAATATTCTTGCTTGAGAGAGATCGAATTTCGGCCTTGGAGAAGGAAGTCGAATGCCTTTATATAGTGATCTATTGGGTCGAATGGGTGTCTCCACTGCTTAGGCCAACTTGACTTAGAGGAGGGATGACTTGATTAATTTGGAGCCAAAAATTCACTTTTAAAAAATTCAAGTTTTATCTTTTAAAAGATCATGAAGAACACGACTCAAAAATATTTTTCTTTTGACTCTAGCTTGAAGAACACGCTTTACATTGATCAATATAAATACATCAAGCGCTAAAATATACATTATGAAAACCAACCATAATTACGAAATTCAACATTTTATTCATCTAAAAGATATTGTCTACATTCTTTTAGATTAACCATTTCCAAGTTTAACCTCCAAAAATATTTTGCAAGGGTGACCAATAAAAAAAAACTAAATTTCTTCTTCATTCAAAAAACACTTATAAGACAATGAAACTACTGAGAAATAGACACTCTTAATTCTACTATATGTAAACGAGTGTAATGAAACCAAACCAGTGTTTCATTAAATTATGGTGGTTTTTTTTATTTTATCACCATTTATAATTCATAACCAAAAGCCATTAAAAATGAAAACAACATTACTCCCGGAGGGGAACACACTATTGATGAAAATTACATTCCATAAGAGCAAACAAGTGTGTTTGGGTACCACTAAAGCGAATTATTATCCATGCATTTGAAAATCAATTATTTCCAAACTAGCTTTTACTTTTTTTAGGAAATATTTTCTAATTTTATGAGAAAAATGCTTAATTAAATATTTATTATTTGTTTGCTTCTCAAATATAATTCTACCTTTTAGGTGTCCAAAGTTAGAGAAAAGTGGAGTTTTTAATATGATTTTGGGTGGTTATAATACAAAATGGTCTATAGCTACAAAACAAATAAGTTTATTAAAAGGGATATTGAAAATATTGCCCAGCATTTCAATGGTAGACTCCATGTCACTGTTTAATGTTATATAACTAAACATATGAAATTATTGTAGTGATCTTACTTAGTGAGTGGTGCAGTGATGAGATTGGTTCAACGATGGTCTATTGATGCCCAACAATTTTTTAAAATGTCTATTTCTTTGATTTTTAAAATTGAAATGGGTTAATATAGTTTTTTTATTATTTCTCACATTAATGTTTATTATTAGAATATATTTACGTGGATAGGTATGTATATTTTAGAATAAGTCTTTTAAAATTTTAATTTAATTATTAAGTGAATAGTGGAGATTTAACGTCAAGTTTATTTTAAAATAAGTTTTTTACAATTTTAATTTAATTATTAATAATTATTTAATAGATAGTAGACATTTAAGCTTCATCAAATATGTTAAAATCTTCATAATAGTATACACATGTCAAGGATTAAATTGTATCTTCAAGTTAGTTATATTATTTTAATTACTTTATCTCAAATTAATTAATTAAAGATAAATTAATTAATTAAAAAAAATGTCCTATCAATTTCATGTTAGATATGTGGTATTCATAAGCTATAGTATTGGCCCATAATATCGTAACAATAACTATTTACAAGTTAAAAATTTACGTAATAAAATATTGTAAATCTCTAGAATTAACATTATTGTTTAACTCATATATTAATTTTTTTATAATTAATAATAATAGTTTAAAATAAAATTATAATTTGGTTTAAAGTAAAGCTCTTTTTTTTTTTTTAACTCTAGGATAATCGGTAACTGGTGAGAGTTATCCTGAACAAGGGCAGGATCAAATCCAACTGGCCGCCACTATAAACTTAGGCTACGTGCAACAGCCTGCAAGCTGCACACAATAGCAATTAACTTATGCCTCAACAAGAGCCGAGATGTCGGCTCGGGGGTCACCTACTCTTCTAGCCAAGACACAACAGGCCATATACTCAATGAGATTTGAACCTCCATCTCGTGAGTTTCAACCAGCGAAACTTACTATTACACCCCATATCATTGTATTTGGTTTAAAGTAAAATTATAATTTAGTTTATATAATAGTTAAAGATAAAATACGTGTATGCCTTTGAATTTTTTACTATTGTGAGTGGAGCACAGTAAAAGTGATTTTGGTGGGAAATAAAAGCACTCGGGGCAATGACTTACCCGTAAAAGTGCATTTGGCCCCAAAAAAAATAAGACAACGATTTACCTTTAAAGATCTAGATAAAAGCACAATATTCCTCCCCTCACATTCCATTCACAATACCTAACGTTGTTTTAACAAAAAGACATCATTAGATTAGTTTTGTAATTTTAAATTGAGGTTTTCTAAACACGTTTCTAATTTATTTTTAAGTTTTATATTCTGTATCACATGATATTTATTTTTCAAGTGCTTTTCCACCAAGGAGTTTGACAAAATAAAGAGAAGGAAAAAACATATATATACAAAGAGAGTGTATTAAAATTAATTAATTTTTTAGGATATGTTTTTAAAATTAAAATTATTAATTTGTTAGTATTTATTATTATTATAATATAATTAATAATATTGTATTTTTTATGGTTTTAAACATTATTTTTATTTTCATAATTAAGATATTATTTAAAAATATAATTAATATTGAATAAATTGAATTTGTCAAAATTTCATAAAAATGTTAGACTCAAATGGTGCGATAAACATTGGGACAAATTCCTAATGCGCCTTGAGTAGCTCAATTTGAAATCCTATGACTTGAGTAGGATGATCAATATGTGCACAATCATGGAAGAATCAAGGCTTAGTTTAAAACCAACTTTGTTGGTTAGTATCTTTGTTTTTTCTCTTTTACATTATTATTTTTTGGTTATTTTTGTTCTATTACTCTTAAACTTGGTCTATATCACATGGAATTGGGAACTTTAAAAGGAATTTAGGATGAAAGTTGGGTGGTTTACATAAGTCTTCATTCTCCTGTCCAAGATGTCTAGCCTACGCTCTGGCCCTTTTCCCAATCAATTCTCATAATTGTTATATCTGGTCACTTGTGTACCCAACTTCCCCTACATATTGATAACCACGCTATTTGTGATTTTTTCCTTCATGTATCTTAGGGCGGAGTTAATCCTTTCACATAGCTATTGAGCTCAATTCCTCCAACCTTTCCTTCAGTATCATTTCAATGTCTAGAAGTTGACCCAATTCTCAGTTCACCTTGGAATTCCAAATACCCTTTTGAAGGTTCACTTGTGCTCACTTTGGAAGGTTTTCTATATAGGCTTACCCCTAACCACTATTTACAAGTCATATGCTCTCCAATTCCCCTACTTTTTAGTAGACCCTCTCTACCTTCTATCAAGGGAGAGCTACCCTAAATGAGGATTGTGGATAAAGGTTCTAATCCTAAACACAACAAATGTGGGCTTAACAGAGGCACTTCATCCTTTATCAAGTTATCCCCCTCCGTACAAGCACCCTAGCACATCACCCGAGCCTAAATAGATGACATGAGAGTGTTTGTGGATTTCCATCACAAACCCTTGCAAAACCCAAAGCCGAGGTGACCAACATGAAGCAATAAAGATGGAAACTCTCCAAGGAACAGTTTGAGGTGAAGTTTAAAGAATGGGTCCCAAACTCTGGTTATTCTAGAACAAAAGATACCAATATTTTCAAGCTTATTGAGATCTATTGGCTAAATAAGGCCTTTATCAATTAGTTGGTGGAGGAGAAAGGTAGTCAACAATAAGCCATTATGCAAAAGTTGAATGTGATGGACCAAAATTTGATACTTATGTAGAGCATGCATATATATATATATATATATATATATATATATATATATATATATATATATATATATATATATATATTTCTGAGGAAATATCCAGGCAGATCCACCCTAAGGGATCACATCCTGTCAACTTATTAGCAGAGCCTAACCTCAAGGGCGTCGAGGAGAATTGACGCCGTGACCTCCCATTACCGACATGTTTTAGTGACAAGAACTCGACTAATTGAACTAACCCTAAAAGCTTAAAAAGAAATTAATATTAAAATTAAAAATTGTTCATGAGGCACAATACTTGCTAAGGTTTTGCAAATGAGGTAGCAAGCTAAGTGGGCTTGATTGTGGGGAAAACTCCACAGTTAAGCGCGCATGAGCCAAAGGCGATCTGGGATGGCTGACCTCCCGGGAAGTCCTAGTTACCGGGTGCAAGCCCCGGAAGTGATGATTGATGCTATGTGATTCATTTCACTACTTTCAATCCCATTTTTTCACCCTTGTGAGCATCACCCGATGCAATGAGTGCTAAGTGGACTATTCAAAAATCATGAGAAATTAGTCAGTTACGACTACCTCCTCTCATGGAAATGGTCATAAATGAATGACTTATTTAATGTAGTTGAATCCCGATAAGCCACAAAGCTATATATATATATATATATATATATATATATATATATATATATATATTCTGAGTTGTCTTTAGTGAGATTTTTTGGAAGCTTTTTCGGTCTAATTTCTCTAAAATCCAGCAGGAATTTATTGAAATCACAAGTTTGATGGGTAACCCCTGCATAATCCAAGTGCCCTAGGGGATTTTCACAGTGTTGAATCCATATATATAATAAAAAAACAAATTTAAATAACACAAATCGAGATTTCATCTCAAATTTTCCCGTCAGATTTTGACACCAGAAAATCTAAAAAATCACACTAAAAACAACTCCTATATATTCACTTAATTTAACTTATATATATATATATATATAATCGCTCTCGAACCTTCACAATATAAACATAATCACATAATTTTAAATATATAAACTAAAATTATTTAAAAAACACTCAATTTAATAATGTAAAAAACGTTTTCTAATAATAAAAGATATTTCAAAATATTATAAATTTATTTTATTATTTTTCACATATAACTGCATTAATGAATAATTAGCGTCATACTTTTCCAATGAAAAGTCAACAATAAATCGTCACTAAATATTAATAATCAGTAATAAATAATTAATAAAATAAAATATTAAATATTTTTAATATTAGATGTTTTATTATTATTTAATTTCAATTGTTATTAAATTTGAATTTTTTTATTTGTAAATAATTTTTTTATATAAAAATAAATTGTGAGAAGAAATTATATAATTTAAATATTTTAAAAAATATTTTAAAATTTATTTTCTTAAAATGTAAGGAAAAAATTGTTAATATTTCAAGATTTATAGAAAATTTAAAATAATAATAAATTTAAATATAAATATACTAGCACAACCACATTAAAAATATTAATGTGATTGATTTACGTTGAAGGCTTTATTTGTATCTACCATGGATAAATATATAATAATAGAAATAATATTACAATAAAAATATTATTATTATTATTATTATTATTAATTAATAAATATTAATAATTCTGATTTATTATTAAATGTAATTTATTATAATTTAAATTTTAAATTTATGTAATATAAATTAATTATTTAATAATAATATTTATTTGATAATAGTAGTAATTTTAGAATTCAGGCTTTTGTGGTCTATATTTAAATTATCGAGAAAACTTTCGGCAATAATCAAAATTAGTTGTTTAATATAGTGGTTAATAATATTAAGGTTCTCTATATTGGTTTCTCTATTTAATCTGGTGCCATGATCGGATTTTCCATCTTGTCCTGACGATGAACCACACTCGATGGTTCGAAACGCGTCAACAAAACAACTCCTATGTAATTATTGCCTAAAGTTTTCTCAATAATGGTAGTAATATTAATAAATAATAATAATCTTAATAACAATAATTATTTAGCAATAACAATGATAATTTTAAAATGAATATAATAATTTTTAAGTATTAATTATTTAATATTAATACATAAGTAGATCATTAATTATTAAATTCTTAATTATTAATTATTAATTCATATTAGTATTATTATTATTATTAATTATTTATCTATTATTTATTAGTTCATAATCATTATTATTTAATAATAATTCATTATTAACCATGGGTAATTTATAAAGCATAGTTGATTTTCATATCAACACAATCATTGTGACAATGCGACATTTGACCTTGGTTGACCATGGATAACCATGTTTGATTTTATAAAACATGGTTGACCATGGCTGACCAAGGTTGACCATGATTGACCATGTTTGAGCATAGTTGACCATGATTATCATATTGAGACAATCTTTGTCATATTGTGATGTTGGACCATGGTTGAGACAATGATTGATTTTCATATTGAGACAATCTTTGTCAGAATGCGATGTTGGACCATGGTTGACCATGATTAACCATGGTGAACCACGATTGATTTTATAAAACACGGTTGACCATGGTTGATTAATATTAAACCCAATGGACTAATATTATAAACTCAAGGTATATAAATCCTAAGATAAAAATTATAAACACTAAAATAAACATGGTTGACCATGGTTGATTTTCATATTAAGACAATCCTTGTCACAATGTGACATTGGAACATGCTTAACCATCCTTGACCATGATTTATTTTCAAATAAACAAACACTTTGTCACAATGCAGTTGATTCTCATATTGAGACAATAAATGTCACAATGCGACATTGGATCATGGTTGACCATTATTGATATTATAAACCCAAGGGAGTAATAAACCCTATAGATTAATACTAAAACCCAAGGGATTATAAATCTAAGAGAATAATATATAACCCTAGGAATATGGACCCTTAAATTAATAAACCAAAGGGATTGATATTACAAACCCAAGGGATAATAATTATAAACCCAAGGTATATAAACCCTAAGATAAATATCATAAACCCTAAAATAAACATGGTTGACCATGGTTGATTTCCATATTGAGACAATTCTTATCACAATGCAACTTTGGACCATGGTTGACCATGGTTGACTATGATTGATTTTCATATCAAGACACTTGTTGTCGCAATGTGGCATTGGACAATGGTTGACCATGGTTGATTTCCATATTGAGACAATCATTGTCACAATGTGACATTCGACCATGGTTGACTATGATTAATATTATAAACCCAAGGGATTGATATTATAAACCCAAAGGAATAATAAAACCAAGGGATTAATACTAAAACTCCAAGGGATTATGAACTAAAGGGAATAATATTGAACCCAAGGGACTAATATTATAAACTCAAGGGAATAATAAGCCCAAGGGATAAAAATTATAAAACCAAGGTACATAAACCCTAAGATAAATATTATAAACCCTAAAACAAACATGGTTAACCATGGTTTATTTCCATATTGACACAATCCTTGTCACAATGCAATATTGGACCATGCTTGACCATGATTGATTTTCAAATTGATATAATCTTTGTCACAATGTGACATGGACCATGGTTGACCATGGTTGATTTTCATATTAAGACAATCATTTTCACAATGCGACATTCAATCATGGTTGATGATAGTTGATATTATAAATCCAAGAGAATAATAAACCAAAGTGATTGATATTATAAACCCAAGGGAATAATAAACCAAAGGGATTAATACTAAAACTCCAAGGGATTATGAACCCGAGGTAATATTATTAAACCCAAGGGACTAATATTATAAACTGATCTGAAAATTATCATAGACTAAAACTAATGTAGAATTGATTAGCCATTAATGATTTGAATGTTAGCTGAAAGTGCGGAAATCGAGGAAAACTGCTTGAGAATAAGACTTTACAACAGCTGATTAAACATAATAAAGATGCATAACAGAAGCGAAAGAAGTAAAAACACAGCGATACCATACAAAAAAGTTGATTACGGAGTTCGTCCCTGATGGACTATGTCTTCAGGTCCGCTTTCAAGATGGGTGACCGCTTTATTAGGATTGAAACAGTAGAGGTCGATTACACAGAGATTTGATCAGACTGAATGTGCATGCAGGCACTTCTGATCACTATCAAAAGATAGCTCTCTGAACCAGCTTTCCAACGCCTGTCACGGTTCCCAATTCCGACTCCAGATGCTCCTATTACATTGAAAACAAAACTACCTATGACCTCCAGAATTTACAAAAAAAAACCAAAACCACTCTCCTTTGTTCAATGAAGGAAAATTCGCCTTTTAAAGGCCTGCAGGTACATAAAAACCACCTTGGGCTGATTTCAGGATGAATTTGGTTGCTTCTGGATGGTTTAAGAGTTCAGTCTTGTTGTTTAATGCCACCTAGGCTAGGTTGCATGATCCTCGAATTAGTTCCAACAAACAAAAACCATATAAAACCCATAAATAAACTTTGGATAAGGCTGAAGCCGCTGGCGGTCAGGTTAACCAGGCTGAGGTTGGAACCGTTCATGTGACTGTCGGTGGCCTAACCACCAGATGCCACCTAGCGGTCCTCCCCGATGGTTCCAGTGACGGTTTTGCTGATGGTGAACTCCAACCTATCACATGTTAGCAGTTCTAGTGACTGTCCCCGCTGCGGCTAACCCTATCTCCGTTCATATGCAGACTTTGCGGTTAGGACCCCGTGCAGTTACGACTAAACTGGCAGTTGATGTTAACCTGACGGTCCTGACACAACATGTTCACATGTGACTGTTGCAGTTAGACCTCTGATGCGGTTACTACCTAACCTCTGCGGTTCCGAAGACCCCAACGGTTTAACCAATGTCGCATTCACATCTCAGTCCTCCACCGATGCGGTTTGCGCTAACAGTTTAGGCTGGCGGTCAACTTTGTATTGTGTTGTATTGTTTTATATGTTTAAATACATATGTCGAAGGTTAGTTTTAACACATAGTTTGGATTTTGTTAGGACTTTAGGATTAGGTTTTAGCATTAGGTTTTGTATTGCATTGTTGCATAGATTTAGGTTTAAGTTTAGGATTTAGATTAGGGTTTTAGGACAATACATCAGAATAGAGAAAAACCCATTTGTCCCCAAATGTCACAAAGTGACATTTGCGACGAAAATCCTGACAACGAACCATATCAAACCTCTGCAATAGATGACATAACCATGTCGATGATCAACTTGCGCCGAAACCCAAATCTTGCGAGGCAAACGACAAACACATGTCATCGACCAAATCCTGGCAGAACTATCAATGAACACAAGTTGACAACCAGGTACAAACCCATATCAACTGAACATCATGAAAACCATATTACCTGAACAACTTGATCCATAACCAACACTGTCGAAGCTAATGACACCGAACTGAATTGACGATGACTTTGAATACTGACGACGACACTTGAACACCTATGCAACTGATCTAACGAGATCCTCCTGGATCAATCCTCTCCACTTGAAAGCTTTTGGACCACCAAAATTTTAATAAAATAAATAGTTGATGAGGGTAGAACTCCCTCTCGTTCCAACTTGACCTGATGATGTACCAATACATCTGATCAATCACTTGTAAGTGATGACCTTGATGATGCTGACCATGGCACATTTTGATTCAGTGACTTGTTCTCTCCATCTGCAATATAAACAACTTGTGATGATGGGCAAACAACCTGTTATAAACATGGCAATTGAATTCTTTCCATGAAGAACCATGAATTAGTGATTCATAAACATCTTTGACGACAGTCTCTACTGGATGTTGTTTAATACCATCAACATGTATAAACAATCTATTTTGCAGAATAACAGAGACAACCAAAGATACTCTTGACATCAAACAAGCTACTTGATTAAACATACTTTCCTACTTCCTGATTACTAAGTGAACTTGCTGCAATGAACCTATCAAATTGTAAGATGAAATCTGCTACAACTTAGTTTGTCTTTGAAAGTATTGAATTAGTTGTTGATTTGTTTGAATCACTTTTCCTTAATTTATTAAATGATATTTCCATTGATTAGCACTTTCCTTTGATGCATAAGTTTCCTTTAGACACATTTATACTGCTTTAGAAAAGGCTTTGATATGAAAACAAATAGGTTTCATCTCCACTTGAAAAGAGGTTTCCACACTGTTCAAGACATGAAATGGTGACACAATACAAGAGAAATTGAACACTGACTTTCCCCAATATTGACCTGTGTCCCTGCAACTGTTTATTTCCAAACTTGAACTGAATTGATTCATTTTGAAATTAGGAAGAGGAGCTTTAGGCACAAACTGTAATTCATGTTATAATCCCTACTTATGAATAATATGTTTGGTTTTACATAGAACTGGAATAGTTTCTATTTCTTTAATCAAACCATCTTTAAGCTGAGTCTCATAACTTAAACAACCATCATGTCGATTGTTATGTTGTCCTTTCACACACATGATTACAAATCTTTTAGTTGAACTTATTAATCACTTCATCTGATTAACATTAACTGAATTCAAGCGAATTTTGTTTTGATGTGCCCTGACAATAAATTCAAACCCATCTTTCTTAAGGTGATATTTATGTTCTCTCCTGTAAAATACTGCATCACGATCATAAAGATAAGGACTTCGCAAGACAACTCCACACGTCTACTGGAACCACATCTAATTCCACTTCATCAATGTAATTAGCTGTAATGGAAAATCTTAATCAACACTGTTTGGTGACTTTTATTTGAGTTGATTTATTTAGCCATCCTAATGGGTAAGGTCTTGGATGATTCCATGTTTCCAAACCGAAACTTTTAACTAAATATTCAAATATTAAATTCGCCTGTGATCCACCGTCAAACATTGTATCTATCTTTGTATGCTTAGAAGTTATCCTTATGTTAAAAAATTCAACTCTTTTATCCTCATTTGAAGGATTTATGTTTGATGAAGATGCAATAGTTTTTGAACTTGAACCAGTGTCAGAAGTTTTACCTGTCGTAACCATGTCGGTTATCCTCCTTTCATGACCTGAATCTGAACCTAGATCTTGCTAGACTGCTGCAATGTCATTCTTTTCATCCTTCTTCTTATGGAACTTTTAGGGCTTAAGTTCTGGATGAAGTTTCCAACACTTAGATTCCTCATGACCAATTCTATGGCAATGAGAACAAGTAGGTCTTTCCCTCTGAGCTATCGCTGATTTCTTTTTCTTAGAAATGTTCTTCCACTTACTGTCATTGGAATCTTTGGTTTCCAACTCTTTGGATGACTGCGATGAAAACTTGAATGGTCTGCCACCTGATTCAATATGTATGGCCTGAACACACACTTCATCAAAATCATTAGTATTAAACATCAATAATGTATGCTGCAAATATGAATGTAAATCGCCGATGTATTTTAACAAAGTTTCACGTGTATTTAATGAAATACCAAGTGCCAATGCTTTCTTTCTGAACTCCTGAGTAAAATCTTGAACACTCTGCCCTTTACCTTGCCTCAGATGCTGCCAGTCAATAACAACTTGCTGCTTGTATCCTAAAGGATAGAACTGTTTCCTAAGAGCTTTTAAAAACTTATACCATGAAGAGATGACTTTCCCTTTACACTTTACATCTATCTGAGTTTTACTTTCCCACCAGATTAAAGTTGTTCTCCCATTCTAAGTGTAGCTAATTGAATTTTTGTTTTATCATTAGAAATGTTCTGAATGCAACAATACACTTCTAACTGCTTAATCGAGTTATCTAGCTTTTCAGGATTCATTTCGCCATCATAAATAGGTAACTCAAATTTCACATCAAGTTTCAAAAGAGATGTTTTCTTAGGTTTCTTTTCTGTTTCAGATTATACACTAGAAAAAGAATAAGAAGAAGATTATGATGTATATTATGGAGGTGAAGGTGGTTTATCAGCCTTACCTTTACCTTTCTCCTTCTTCGATGTCTTTGAAGAAGACGCTGCATCTCTCACCTTCTTGTCTTCGTAGAGTTCTCCCAACATCTGCTGCATAGTCAATAATGCTTGCTGAAACTATTCATCACTCATCTTACTTTCAGTGTTTTCACCTGCATCAGATCCTAACATGGTTGACTTATGAACGACTCGTTGCTTTCCAATCTCTGGAACAATCTGCTCAAGGATTCCTTCTCCTCGTTGCGATTTTGACCTGGTTAACATTCAATGGCAAATTCTACATACACAACCTTCTTTAATACCAAATTACATGATCTGAAAATGATCATAGACTAAAACTAATGTAGAATTGATTAGCGATTAATGATTTGAATGTTAGCTGAAAGTGCGGAAAACAAGGAAAACTTCTTGAGAAGAAGAATTTACGACAGCTGATTAAACATAAGAAAGATGCATAACAGAAGTGAAAATAGTAAAAACACAGTGATACTAGAGAGAAAATTTGATTACGGTGTTCATCCCTATTGGACTACGTCTCCGGGTCCACTTTCAAGATAGGCGACCGCTTTATTAGGATTGAAACAGTAGAGGTCGATTACACAGAGATTTGATCAGACTGAATGTGCACACAGGAACTTCTAATCATTGTGAAAAGATAGCTCTTTGAACCATGTTTCCAACGCCTATCATGGTTCCCAATTCCGACTCCGGATGCTTCGGTTACACTGAAAACAAAACTGCCTATGACCTCCAGAATCTGCAAACAAAAGCCAAAACCACTCTCCTTTGTTCAATGAAGGAAAATTCACCTTTTAAAGGCCTACAGGTACATAAAAACCACCTCGGGCTGATTTCAGGATGAATTTGGTTACTTCTTGATGGTTTAAGAGTTCGGTCTTGTTGTTTAATGCCACCTAGGCTAGGTTGCATGGTCCCCGAATTAGTTCCAACAAACAAAAACCATATAAAACCCATAAATAAACTTTGGATGAGGCTGAAGCCATTGGAGGTCAGGTTAACCAGGCAGAGGTTGGAACCATTCATGTGACTGTTAGTGGCCTAACCACCGGATGCCACCTAGTGGTCCTCCCCGGTAGTTCCGGCGACGATTTTGCTGACGGTGAACTATTATCGGGAAAACTAGTGTCCATCCAGAGCTGCTAGTCCCACTAAGACGGGTAGCTATCTTAGAAACAAACAATTTAAAGTTACTTGTGTTTTCCTTTATGAGAGATAGATGAGAGAGAAGTAGAGAGTACCAACCTCAGTCTTTCGCTTAGCTCTTTACTTGTTTCCTCTCTCCTTTGATAGAGCTTTCGCCACTCCTTTCTCACTTGTCCCGCTTCAAAGAACACCTGTAGAGTCAAAGTAGAAAAATACCATCAAAGCATAGAGATCTATAACCATAAACAATATAGGATCAGATATAAATTAACCATACAAATGCACACACAAATACAAAATTCAGAGATATACAAGTTTATGGAGGAAAACTCAAATAGCTTTAATGATAGAAGTAGTAGAAGAGAGGATTACAACCAAGCTTTCTAATCCAGCGCCATCCTCCCAGCATGGAAGCCCTCTTCACCTCATGAAAAGCTAGATCACCCAACAATACAATGTTTCACAGAGAAACCAACATCACTGCCTTACAAAATACAAAATTCCAGCCTTTGGATCTCTAGGATGAGGGATCCATATATAGATATTTGTAGGTGGGTGAGTCAGCATCTGCGATTTTGATTAGTGTCATTTCACTGATAGTCTTGGTTCCACTTGAAGATTTCATGATCTCTTACTCATCCCTGGGCGAATTCAGAGAGGCAAGTGTCAAATGAGCAGTTTCTAGAAGATTCTTTGAGTTTCCACCTAGCAAACTGCCTCTGCCATTTGTCTACTCTCACCCATTGCACCCTATAGAAGGGTTTTTCAGTATGCATCGCACCCCCCGTGTGTAATAGGTGAGATGCATCGCACCCTGACCATGGAGCAGGTGAGATGGTCTAGTTTTGACCAGTTCTGAGTAGTTTTTCAGGGAGAACTTCTGGGAGATGATGTAATCAGCTGACCTTGTTCCTTTAGGGTATGAAACAACACTTTTAGGGGCTTAGAAGCCCTTGGTTTATGGACATATGTGATTAAGGTTGCAGTGCCCAAATATGTCTATAGCAGTTGCCCCCTAAAGCATGAGGTCGTAAATCTTCTGATGTCGGGTGAAATGCTTTATCATGAGGATCCGAGGTTTTTCGAACTAGAAGGTGACCTGTAATAAGATACAATACAATAAATTACCTTCATAATATTTTCATGATCTAGCTCAGGCGGGCATTCCCATGCTCAGCTTTATAAATTCATTTTCATGTACATATGACAGACAACCGTCTGTGTGACAGATTGATGATTCTGGTAGAGCCATCATCCTTTGGCTTGAATGATTATCTGTGCAACTATGATGTACATTTGATGTCTTTATTTTTCTGAATATATCGCAGCCCAGATGGATGAAACTAGATCCGGGGTCTTCAAACTCATTCAATCTTCGCCCGAAGTACAATTCAATCCATGTGAAAAGATGTTCTGACGTCAAACATGGAAAGACATTGCCTGATTACTAGCCAATGATGTAAGCTGTTAACAGGCGCGAGAGGAATCACCGATAATGATAATGACCCTCAAGGTACTGTAGTATAATTCACGTGGTGCGGTTACATGAGTCGATGTCGAACACCACACAAAATCTTTCGGTCGAAGGCCATTGATGTAAACCTATCGCCGGAAGTGAGAATCTTGCCATTGAGGAATGCAAGCTTCAAAGCACTGAAAGGGTTGTTCCTAAGTCAACTTCTTGGATAATGAGTTTATGTCGACAAGAAGTGACCCGTCATAGGAGGGCCTTAATGAATCCCACATCTATAACACAGAATGGAGCAAATGATTTTGTGGAGGTGAAAACGATCTAATGATACAAGGTTCAGGGTGGCGGTCATGAAAGAATGAAGCGTGAAGGTATTGCAGCGGATGAAATGTTAGCTGGGTTGGTGAATTCTCTAAGAAACTTCTCTTGAACATATCAATGACACTGAAATGGATTGGTAGTGTAAACCCCAACAATGGATGGTACGGAGGACCAATGGTGATGTGACTGGTGAACGGAATAACCCAACCCGACTCAATCATGGTGATGGAGTGAAAGTGTCATGTTCAAGAGCGACCTGCTACCAATGAAGTTCTTCAAGTTTTATTCCCAATTTTACCCCAGTCATTGCTAACCAGTACCTCTTTATTTTTGTCAAGCTTGAGGAGGATAACATATTCTTGTTCTATAATTTGCCCTTTGGGCAAACCTATCGCTATGTTTTAGCGAGCCTAGCGACAGTGAAACTCGCTCTTGTCTGTAATGGACAAGTTTGTCGCTATTGTTTTAACGAGTTTAATGACAAAGATAACTTGGTCCTTTTCAATTTTAGAGATTTTGAAAAGAGACAGAAAGGAAACTCCAGTAATTCTTTTTCATAGTATAATCCCTAAGTCCGAAAAAGTATAAAATAATACGAAAGGGATGACTTTTCCAATCACTTTAACGAGCCAAAAAAAGACAAGCGCTCGATCTTTTCATGTAATGATCCCTCGGGTCCAAAAAGATAAAAATACAAGAGGGATGGCACTTCCAATCACTTTAACGAGCTGGACAGGCCAATTGCTCGGCAATCTTTTTATATTTTACGAGTCTAAAAAGAGCTTAAAAGAGACTCGTCTTTGAGGAACGAGTGATATTTTTGGGTAGAAGATGGTTCCAGGTGAGGTTTGGAACTTTTCAATCACGGCAGTGTAAAGAAGATGGCTAACATAATCACTCGTCGCAGCTGTTCCTCAAAAGGGTAAACAATCAAGTGGAGGTAGACGATTGGCTAAAAAGTGGAGGTGATGGTAAGAACACGACCAAGGCTCAAAAGCTGATAGTAATGCGATCACAAAGGTTATTTACCGAAGGATGGGTTCATTTTTTAATGAGCTTAAACTCTGGGGGAACATATGCTCATTGCTAGGTTTATTTTTTAACGAGCTTGAACTTCGCGTAAACCTGCTCGTGCCAGTCATATAATAAGGATGTCTCTCATTGGTAGGTTCATTTTTTAGGGAGCTTGCCCCATGCGCAACTTTGCTCCGGAGCCTTTTGTATGCAAGCTAGGAACGACCAACTACTGTCCTAGGGGTTAAAGAACTACTAAGGTTAGGTAGGATAGCTTCTCAACGGGAAACCTTTCCTTTACTTTGCCGGTGCCATTTGGCCCTTGCAAAGGTGAATGGTTGATTAGACCAATCACCTAACTTAAGCAGTTGAAGTTAGTAAAAACTATGGGGTTAGAGTTACGTTGGTCGCTTTTCACTTGCATAAAAAAGGTTTGCATGCCCCCAGGTATAAAGAAGAGTAAAGTTTCTAGGTTACCATATAGAAGTTCTCGCATTAGCAAGATTGTTCCATCCGCATTTGCAGACAGAACACTTCCTTGGATCTGTCCATTTAAATAGACAAAGGTGAATGGTGTCAGTTCCAATCACATAACCTTCGACGAGGAAATGATATTTCCAGATTGATCCCATTTTCCTAAATGGATGGGTGTGTCAGATCAATCATATATCCTACGAGGAAACACATCTTATATCTGTGGTTTTCCTACCAGAGTAGACCAGGGTGCATGCCCCATGGTTTTAGTCAGATTCATCGAATCACTCATGCTCATCAGGTGGACAGACTGGAGATTGATGAGACATTCCTTGTGCAAAAAGACTAATTAGGGATGGCACTTGACTAGTATCTGTGTTTGAACTGGGGAATGAAAGCTGGTCTACAAGCTGGACCACTCTGCCTTCATGCGGGAAACACATCACTCGAAAGAGTGAGGAAACAACAGCTCCCATGCTATAAATGTAGTCACGCCCAAGGTGTAGATTGTAATCTAATGGCCCTTGGACTACCATCATGTTCAGATAAATGGTTTTCCTTCTCAAAGTTATAGGAAAATTTGGAAGGATCTCTAACGGTCGACTGGTTCCTTTGTTGAAGCCTAACAGATTTCGAATCTCAGGCGGAAGTGATGGTGAACCAAGAACTTTCCAAGCAGTGGAGGAAAGGATACTCACAAAAGCCCCTTCATCTATGATAGTACCAACCATGGTCATTCTATAAGCTTGTACAATGATTTAGAATGGTACATTAGATGGAAGGCGGGGTCTCGCTAGTAGATTCCAATCGAAGGAAACGACTAGATTGCTTGGAGGAGGGATCAAATAAACGGTTGGATGAATCTCTGATGAACTTCCTTCCTGTGGTAAAGGAACGAGTAGATTTCCCCCATGTTCATCTGACTCTATGTTAACAAAAAGAATTTGAATGGTGTCATTCTCATTCTCTTTGGAGACTGTATCATCCGAAGATGGACCTTATGAATACAAGACTGGGTCGACTGCCGTCTCGACCTATTGACTTTGGTCTAGTGTGGACTCAGAGGGTTTATCTTCAATGATAGATGCATCAACCAACAACAAATGTGTGTCAGTCGGATGTTCAACTAGCGATGGACTCGGCAAGAGTTTCTTGTATCCAGGAGGAAGGCGCTGCGGTGAAGCAGGACGGTTGTTCAAGACTCTTTTAGCTTTGTCCAAGAAAGGACAACGGTGGAGGGAATGATCGCCTTCACACAGTCTACAAGGAAATTTAGATCTTCCTGTCTGTCCATTGACTTCGTTTTCACTAGTTGATGGTGTGCTCTCAACATGATCGTCAAAGGTTGAAGACATCGGATTGTGCAAGCGGGGAGACCAGTCCCTTAAGATCCACGGAATGTAAGGACAATCTCGATGATAGTGGTCTCCTTTGCAAATGACACATGGAGATTTAGGTTTGGATGGTGAAATGTGTGGATTTTTTCCAAACGATGCATGGTTGCTCCTTTTCACCGTTGGCTTCTTCTTCTTCTTCTCCTTCCCTTTCTTCTTCTCCTCAGTTACTTGGTTTTTAGTGTTACTAGCTTCACCAAGTGAAGAGGAAGAAGGAGAGGGAGAAACAAACGAAGTAGAAGGTGGGGAAGTGACTTTAGTATCATCTGGTTGTTGATTTTATTGCAGAGGAATTATGGTGTTTTGAACAACAGAGGTTGAGAAAAGCCATACTAGCAAGCCAATTGTGAGTCCTGGAAGGGACAATGTAGCCATATGTGGAGCACCAACATCTCCCCAAGAAGAGAAAGGACTAGGATTTCCCCCAAGGGGAAATCCTTGATTGGTGGACTCCATTTTCTCAACCTAAGACCAATGAGGGAACAGTGATGTTATTCTGATTAAAATAAATTTTATGACGCTTTGACACAACTTGCTTTTTCAATTTTTAAGAGTCGAGAAAAAGCTAAAGATGACTCTAGTCACCTTCGATTTTTAATGAGCCTGAAGTGACAAGTGCTCAGATGGACCTTTTCTTTTAAGGAGTCTGAAAAGGAACGAAAGTGACTACTCTGGAAATCTAGACAGAGGGATTACCAAACCAATCGCAAAACTGCAGAATACTTTTTACGTACGGTAGTCAATCTTCCCGAATGTTGTGTTCAATGCATTGCGATCGATAGGGCAGTAGACACAGATTCCTAAGGATAAAGGATATAGCCTATTGTGGTCTCCCAATATATACTCAACAGTATGTGGGAGCACAAGTCTTTACTGGCACTTGTCGTATCAAAGAGGAGGAATCACCCAACCTACGATGAAAACGATAGTTACCAGGTTTTACGACGCCGGAATACGTCTCTAGCCTAGACTTCTAGATGTTGTGCGTTAGGTTCCAAAGCGTTTTTATGTTCATTGATGTTTATTTTACAGTTGATCTTTCTTAAGAAGTTTTCCTTTAAGGTTCACCGCGTTATGTAGATATACAATTCCTAAATATGCAATCTAAGATGATAAACAATCGTTTACTTTCTTTTTGCAATGAAAAACCTAGCTACTAAGGAAAGAGAAGTAAAATTCTTTCAACATAGAGCAGAGAGGACACACTAAGATGCACTATCCTAAATCAATTTCCACATGCAGTCTAAATGCAAATGCACATGCATGTATTTTTTTTTCAGTTTCCTTAATGTGAGAATGACAAAAAGAAAACTAAGTACAGATCTGAACTATCTTTTCTCAAAGCGACACTTCAGCAATTTTTTTTCAAAAATGAAAGGAAGATTACGACGACGCTTTAAATTTCGACTTGAAAACTACTTTAGACACTTCAAATAATTGATGATTCAAATAAAATACAATGGCAAAAGTGTTATCGACTATCTAAAAGAGGAAGACTTTACGACACTCTTTTCTTTGACTGAAAACGACACTTGCAACACTTTCAAATCAAAAGACGACAGTTTGATTAAGCTACTATTTGTAAAGGAGAACTGTAAATGATGAAAAATACATAAAAAACATTCACAATTCTTTATCAATGGAGGCTGAATAATGCAAAGGAAGAGAGTTTCAACAGTGATATACTGATCATAAACAACAAAACTGCTGAATAAAGTTGAAGACAATGAAGAAAAAAACCAAAATCTGGAGGCAGAAACAGTGTCACTCAATCATCGCACCTGTAACACAGGGAAACAAGGATGCATCTCACCTGCAAAACACGGGAGGTGCGATGCATCCAGGTTGCTAATGGGAGATAGTGCGATGGTCCATGGACGAGACTGAGCTTGGTTTTCACTCACAGTTTGCAGCTAAGTTCAGGGATTTAAGCTCAGCTAATGATAGATAGTAAACACAAAGTACAGAGGTTGATCTAATGAGGTTACTTGAGCTACCACCAGGGCACTTAGGATGTTTGCAAGTCAGTTGTTCAGTTCATAAACAAACCCGGAGATGGACTGAAGCAGCATTGATCTACTTTGCACTTGCATAGCAAATGCAGTTCGAAGGCTAGCTGGCTTAACTTCAGGCTCCGCCTGTAGTTTATAAAGCAAACAAATAGAAACAAACAAACAAACTATGCGCTCCCCTGCAGAGTCGCCATTTTTTTTATCGGGAAAACTAGTGTCCATTCAGAGCTGCTAGTCCCACTAAGACGGGTAGCTATCTTAGAAACAAACAATTTAAAGTTACTTGTGTTTTCCTTTATGAGAGATAAATGAGAGAGAAGTAGAGAGTACCAACCTCAATCTTTCGCTTGGCTCCTTACTTGTTTCCTCTCTCCTTTGATAGAGCTTTTGCCACTCCTTCCTCACTTGTACCTCTTCAAAGAACACCTATAGAGTCAAAGCAGCAAAATACCATCAAAGCATAGAGATCTATAACCATAAACAATATAGGATCAGATATACATTAACCATACAAATGCATACACAAATACAAAATTCAGAGATATACAAGTATATGGAGGAAAACTCAAATAGCTTTATTGATAGAAGTAGTAGAAGAGAGGATTACAACCAAGCTGTCTGATCCAGCGCCATCCTCCTAGCATGAAAGCCCTCTTCACCTCATGAAAAGCTAGATCACCCAACAATGCAATGTTTCACAGAGAAACCAATAGAACTTCCTTACAAAATACAAAATTCCAGCCTCTAGATCTCTAGGATGAGGGATCCATATATAGATATTTGCAGGTGGGTGAGTCAGCTTCTAGGATTTTGATTAGTGTCATTTCACTGATAGTTCTTGGTTCCACTTGGAGATTTCATAATCTCTTACTCATCCCTGGGTGAATTCAGAGAGTGAGCAGTTTCTAGAAGATTCTTTGAGTTTCCACCTAGCAAACTGCCTCTGCCATTTGTCTACTCTCGCCCATCGCACCCTATAGAAGGGATTTTCAGTATGCATCGCACCCCCCGTGTGTAATAGGTGAGATGCATCGCACCCTAACCATGGAGCAGGTGAGATGGTCCAGTTTTAACCAGTTCTAAGTAGTTTTTCAGGGAGAACTTTTGGGAGATGATGTAATCAGCTGACCTTGTTCCTTTAGGGTATGAAACAACACTTTTAGGGGCTTAGAAGCCCTTGGGTTATGGACATATGTGATTGGGGTTGCAGTGCCCAAATATGTATATAAAATGAACTCTAACTTGTCACTTGTTAGCAGTTCCAATGACTATCCTCGCTGCAGCTAGCCCTGTCTCTGTTCACATGTAGACTTCGCAGTTAGGACCCCGCGTGATTACGAATGAACTGGCGGTTTATGTTAACCTGACGGTCCTAACACAGCATGTTCACATGTGATTGTTGTGGTTAGACCTCTGATGTGGTTACCACCTAACCTCTGCGGTTCCGAATACCCCAACAGTTTAACCAATGTTGCGTTCACATGTCAGTCCTCCTCGGATGTGGTTTGCGCTGACGGTTCAGGTTGGCGGTCAAATTTGTATTGTATTGTATTGTTTTGTATGTTTAAATACATATGCCAAGGGTTAGTTTTAACACATAGTTTGGATTTTGTTAGGATTTTAGGATTAGGTTTTAGCATTAGGTTTTGTATTGTATTATTGCATAGATTTAGGTTTAGGTTTAGGATTTAGATTAAGGTTTTAGGACTTTACATCAAAATAGAGAAAAACCCATTTGTCCCCAAATGTCACAAAGCGACATTTGCGATGAAAATCCTAACGATGAACCATATCGAACCTTTGCAACAGACAAAACAACCATGTCAATGATCAACTTGCGTCGAAACCCAAATCCTGCGAGGCGAACGACAAACACATGTCGTCGACCAAATCCTAGCACAACTGTCGATGAACACAAGTCGATAGCCAAGTACAAACCCATATCAACTGAACGTCATGAAACCATATTACTTGAACAACCTGATCCATAACCAACACTGTCAAAGTTGATGACACTGAACTGAATTGACGACGACTCTGAATACTGAAGAGGACACTTGAACACCTGTGCAACTGATTATGAACTCAAGGTAATAATATTAAACCCAAGGGACTAATATTATAAACCCATGGTATATAAACCCTACGATAAATATTATAAACACTAAAATAAACATGGTTGACCATGACTGACCATGGTTGATTTTCATATTGAGACAATCCTTGTCACAATGCGATGTTGGACCATGGTTGACCATGCTTAACTGTGATTGATTTTCATATAAAGACAATCTTTGTCACAATGCAATATTTGACCATGGATGACGATGTTTGAGTTTATAAAACATGGTTGAACATGGTTTACCAAGGTTTACCATTTACCATGGTTGATCATGGTTGACCATGATTATCATATTGAAACAATCTTTGTCATAATGTGACGTTGGACCATGGTTGAGGCAATGATTGATTTTCATATTGATACCATCATTATCACAATGTGACATTTGACCATGGTTGATATTATAAACCCAAGGAAATAATAAGCCCAAAGGATTGATATTATAAACCCAAGGGAATAATAAACCCAAGGGATTAATACTAAAACCCCAAGGGATTATGAAACCAAGGGACTAATATTATAAACCCAAGGTATATAAACCCTAAGATAAATATTATAAACACTGAAATAACATGGTTGACCATGGTTGATTTTCATAGTGAGACAATCCTTACCACAATGTGATGTTAGACCATGGTTGACCATGCTTAGCCGTGGTTGATTTTCATATCAAGACAATCTTTGTCACAATGTGACGTTCGACCATGATTGACCATGTGTGACTTTATAAATCATGGTTGAACATGGTTTACCAAGGTTGACTGTAATTGACAATGGTTGATCATGGTTGACTAGGATTATCATGTTGAAACAATCTTTGTCGTAATGTGACATTGGACCGTGGTTGAGACAATGATTGATTTTCATATTGAGACAATCATTGTCACAATGCAGCATTCGACCATGGTCGACCATGATTGATTTTATAAAATATGGTTGACGATGGTTAACCATGATTGATTTTATAAAACATGGTTGACCATGGTTTACTATGATTGATATTATAAACTCAAGGTTACACTAAACCCTAGGGATCAATACTAAAAACTCAAGGGATTACAAAACCTAAGGGAATAATATTAAACCATGGGAATATGAACCGTTATATTAATAAACCCAAGGGATTGATATTATAAACCCAAGGGAATAATAAACACAAGGGATAAAAATTATAAACCCAAGGTATATAAACGCTAACATAAATATTATAAACCCTAAAATAAACATGGTTGATCATGGTTGACCATGATGGTGGATTTCTATATTGAGATAATCCTTGTCACAATGCAATGTTGGACCATGGTTGACCATGCTTTACCATAATTGATTTTCATATCAAGACGATCTTTGTCACCATGCGACGTTGTACCATGGTTGACCATGGTTGATTTTGATATTGAGACAATCATTGTCACAATGAGACATTCGACCATGGTTGGCTATGATTGACCATGGTTGACCATGATTGATATTATAAACCAAAGGGAATAATAAACCTAAGGGATTATGAACCCAAGGGAATAATATTAAACCTAAGGGACTAATATTATCAAGCCAAGGTATATAAATCCTAAAATAAACTTGGTTGACCATGGTGGATTTCCATATTGAGATAATCCTTGTCATAATGCAATGTTGGACCATGATTGACCATGTTTTACCATGAGTGATTTTCATATCGAGACAACCTTTGTCACCAAGCAACATTGGACCATGGTTGACCATGGTTGATTTTCACATTGAGACAAACATTGTCACATTGCGACATTCGACCATGGTTGACCATGGTCAGCTATGATTGATCATGGTTGACCATGATTGATATTATAAACCCAATGATCCAAGATCTTTTACTTATAGATGTATTAAAGAATTACAAGGATAAATTGCAGCTTAACCATAGAAATTTAATGTGCACATGAAAGAAGAGGAGAAACACATAAAAGCATGAAATGAAGACAAGAGACTTGATAATAGAGTTCGTCCAATTTGGACTACGTCTCCAGGCCCTGCTCGATCAATGGGGAAGCCTTCATTCATTAAGTGGCATAAAAGAGAAAGAAGTAGAATCAGCATTACATAAGGAGTCTTATACCTCCAATCTAGAAAATGGAAAAAAAGAATGGCGAGCTTTGTTGTAGAAATTGACATCAGCATTGAGTTCTTGTCGCCGAAAGGTGCAAAATCAATATAAAACTTGCCCAATTCTGAATCTGGACCAAAACTGCCCCTCTGGAAAATTATGCTTAGGCAAGGTTCCGACCCCTGCCATAGGCCTGCTCAAGGTTCCGCCTCCTCTGTCTCGAAATCCATGCCGCACTCTGCCTACCCAGACACATTGTGCATAAAGGTTTATGTAAGTTTGGGCCGATGGATCTCCCAACGGAGTCTATTTGGTGCGTTGGAAAATAAAGAAAATGGTTGAGGAGGGGTCAGAGGATCAAATCTCGCCCTCCCTTTTTTATCACATAACAGTTGCAATTGGTTGTAATGGGGGTGGGTCCGCTAGTCCGGTGGCCCGTTCCCCCCAACTCCATCGGCCGTTGTGTGAAGAGGTGTGGAGTGGAGGGGCGACGGGGTTCACTGCCCACCCCCCAACACTATTTATATTGTATAGTTGCGATGGTTCCAGGGGCGGCAAGGTAATGGATCCCCAGCCCATTAATATATTGTTTTGTTACATGGTGGCTTCGAGGGCGGCGGGGTCATAGCGCCCGCCCCATTTTTGTAATTGTTTTTTTTTTTTTAAATATTGAGTCACAGTTCCACGAGGGGTGGTGGGGGTTATGGCTTGCCGCCCCAATTGGAAAATTTCTAGAACTTTAGAGGATATTAGGCAAATTAACGAACCCACAAATTTTCCCGGAAAACTAGCTAGATTCTTGCAAAATTGCGCCCTCCTTAAGCCTGCCACGTGGGTAAGTCAAACCGAAACTTTGACTGCTTCTATCTTTCTCATACGGACTCAGATTGGAGTGTCCTTTGCGCCGTTGGAATCAGGGTGATGAACACTTCAATATGGTGTCAAGTTTATCATCTTCCTGCCACTTTGAATTTTGAGCCTTTTTTACATGCCACTGGTGTTTGGAGATCCACCTAGATCAATCCTCCCCATTGAGAGCTTTTGGACCACCAAAAGCATTAACACCATTAAACATACGACCTATGTCCTTGCCAAACCACACTTTCAATCATCTGCATGCAAAACTAATACATCTTCTGCACTCATATACAACCACTCATGACTCAACAATCCCTCACTTTCCAAGAGTTTATAGCACACACTCTTTGGTCAAGGATTACACAATAACAATCAATACCTCAACTACTCATAATAAAGCCTAAAAACTCATCGTTCCATTTTGAAGTGATGGAAACACATCATCACTTTTACATTTACTTGCAATGCATTATTTACAAACTGAGGCCATACAAACTACTATATTAAAAAAAAAGTCCTTTCCTTAATAAATCATACCACCATGAATGTGTTTAAGTGTTGTCACCGATTGACTTCTCTACTGTTTCTTTCTGGTTTTCGAGCATTTGGCACGTGCTTTCCTGATGTCCCTCTACGTTGCAGCAACTACAACAATTTTTCTTTCTCCAAACCTTCCGGGTAGTCTTGAAGCACTTCACTTTGGTGTTCCTTTGCTAAGGGTTCATGGAGCCCTTACTATCACTAGAATGAGAGGAGGAAGTCTCGTCATCCATTGTTGACTGGGAACTAGCTTCTTTGGAGCTTTCCCCAACGTCCTTCCTGACATAGCCGAGTCCTGCATGACAAGGCATTTCCTCTACTTTGATGGGGTTCATGATGCCTTGGCCATTAATGTCGAGGCCCTTTCCCTGATATCCCATCTTCCTCAACAGCTTGGACCCGATACCTGTAGTATACTTTTCAAAAGCAGCAAAATCATCATCAGGAAAAGTACATGGAATTGAAGAACTATTTTTTACCTCAAGGGGGTTAGGCTGCAATCTTCCCAAGGCCTCATTCTTAGCTTGTAACTGGCGTAGCAACCTCTGTTTCTCCTCCTCTGCTTCCCATAGGAGCCTCCTTAACTTAGCATTTTCTGCTTGAAGGTTTTGGTTGGTCTCCTCAAGTTCCTAGAGCCCTACCACATTGGGTGCCCTTTCCATCTTTGGTACAATATCTATTGAAATTTTTGCTTCATCACCTGAATCAGAACCCAGATCGATGGGTCCATCTGTTGCTATTCCAAGAGCTGCAATCCTCCTTTCATCACCGGAATCTGATCCCAAGTCAATGGGTCTACCTCGTGCAAAACCCGTAGTTGTGACCTTCTCGTCTTCTTCTGACTCAGATGTTTGATCTTGTTGCATGGTGGCGGTGGTTTTCTACTTCTCCTTTCTGTCATTTCTCTTAGGTCTCAACTTAGGGTGAAGTTTCCAACAATTCTCCTCATCGTGTCCCTCTTTCTCACAATGTGTACAAGAGGGTTTTGTCCCTCTCCTCTTGGTTGTTGCAGCTCTTTTTTGGTGGTCATTTTGCACGTGCATCCCACTACTTTCAAGATGCATGGATTTCACACTGGCCTCATTGATAGTAGCAGGTTCAAATAATAATAATGAATGCCTTATGTAACTATGTAAAGAACTGATATACTTAGTTACAATCTCTGGTGAATCTAAGGAAATGCTCAAATTCAATGCTTGTCTTCTAAATTCTTCAATAAAGTTTTGCACATTTTGACCTTTGCTTTGCCTTAGGTGTTTCCATTCCATTAATGCCTTCTGTCTATAGCCCAAGGGGTAAAAAAAAAAATCAATGCAAACATGAAATTTGACCATGAGGAGAAAAGGTTACCTAAATTCATGTTTCCCTGCAATTTTCTCTCCCACCAAACGAGAGCGGTGCCACTCAGTCGAAGGGATGCCAACTAGATCTTTGCCTTGTCCTCTTCGATTCGTTGAATTCTACAGTAAACTTCAATCTTCCTAATCCAATTGTTAATATTTTTGGCATTACTTTCACCATTATACATGGGAAGATCAAATTTGACATCTAATTTAAGGAAAGGTTTCTTAGATGCATTTCTTGAATTCCTATGATGATGGTGAGAAGAATCAGAGGAACTTTCACTCGAGGAAGGAGAAGGAGGTGGTTCTTCTCACCATTTCCATGCACCGAACCTTGTTCTTCTAGATTTCTCTCTTCTACTTTCTCCAGCCTTGAAAACAACTGATCGACCTTTTCTTCCATTGTACAGAATATTTTACGGTAATTGCGCTCCTCTTCATAACGAGCCTCGTCATCGGCCATGTTTCCCCTTCGATGTGCACGCCCCACTTCGGGATCGAAAGACTTTAGTTTCCCTTCACCTCTTTGGAGATTGTTTCTTGTTAGTATACAAACATGAAATTCACATCTACAAAGACCTGCTCTTATACCACTTGATCCAAGATCTTTTGCTTATAGATGTATTAAAGAATTACATGGATAAATTGCAGCTTAACCATAGAAATTTAATGTGCACATGAAAGAAGAGTAGAAACACATAAAAGCATGAAACGAAGACAAGAGACTTGATAACAGAGTTCGTGCAATTTGGACTACGTCTTCGGGCCCTACTCAATCAATGGGGAGGCCTTCATTCATTAAGTGGCATAAAAGAGAAAGAAGTACAATCAACATTGCATAAGGATTCTTATATCTCCAATATGGAAAGTGGTCGAACAATGGAGAGCTTGGTTGCAGAAACTAACATCACCATTGAGTTCCTGTCGTCGAGAGGTGAAAAATCGATATAAAACTTGCCCAATTCTGACACTGGACCAGAAATGCCCCTTTGGAAAATTACGCTCAGGCAAGGTTCCGCCCCCTGCCAGAGGCTGCTCAAGGTTCCGTCTCCTTTGTCTCGAAATCTGTGCCGTTCTATGCCTACCCGGACGCGCTATGTAGAAAGGTTTATGTAAGGTTGGGCTGGAGGATCTCCCAATAGAGTCTGTTTGGCGTGTTGGCAAATAAAGAAAATGGTTGAGGAGGGGTCAAGGGATCAAATCCCCCCCTCCTTTTTTTATTACATAACAGTTGTGATTGGTTGTAATGGGGGCGGGTCCACCGGTCTGGTGGCCCTCTCCCCCCAAAATTCACCGATCATTTTGTGAAGAGGTGTGGAGTGAAGGGGTGGTAGGGTTGACTGCCCGCCCCCCAACACTATTTATAGTGTATAGTTGCGGTGGTTCCGGGGGCGGCGGGGTCATGGCCTCTCGTCTCATTTTTGTAATTTTTTTTTTTTAAATATCGAGTCATGGCCTGCCACCCCATTTGAAAAATTTCTCAAACCTTAGAGTATATTAGGAAAATTAACGGACCTGTTAGCCTTGGAGGCGTTTGGCCCAAAAATGGACCCAAAACACTCCCAAAGTCTCCAAAGTTTGCTTAAAATCATGCCAAAGGATCCAAGTATGCCCCAAAAGTCTTCAAAATCCTCTTAAGGATCATTCAAAGTCAAAACCATCGCATGCCAAGAGCCCTTGGAAGGGTGGAAATACACTATCGAGAGGCAAAAACACATTAAAACAGTCAAAAAACCAAAATTGTAGGCTTAACAGTCCAATTGCACGACAGTGATCTGATCTGGCCGATCAACGGTCTAGATCTGATCTGTGGATCGCATCGGTGAATCTGATCGGCACAAGTGGGCAGTGGAAATCGGCACAAGGCACTGACAATCAACGATCTCTGACGATCGGATCGACGGGTCGCAATCGGCGGAGGCGAGTCGGCGGTTATTGGCACAAACCAGGGGGAATGAGCGATTTTGATTGGCGATTAAATGAGGATCGTCGATCATGCGAGCAGATCAACAGCCCATGTTACATCGCCAAATCGCTATCGGCGGAAACCTTAAGGGGCGGGGCCTATGCACAGGCATATGTGCGACCTGATGAGCTGGACTCGACGGCATTATAAGTATGAAATACGTAATATTTTAGGTCTGCGGAAAGTCAATTTTCAATGCATTTATCACGTATTATGGAATACAAAGGGAAGCTGGGTTTTCCGATATGCGATAAGACCCGGACCCGAAAGGGTCCGGGAAGAAAAATACATAATATTTGAGTTCCGCGCCAAAGCTATTTTCAGTGCATTTTCAATATATTTCGTTATATAACGAAAATATAAAGGGAGCCTTGGTCAGCGCCGATGTGATAAGGCCCGGACCCGAAAGGGTTCGGGAATGAAATATATAATATTTGAAGTCTGGGTAAAGCCATTTTCCATGTATTTTTAGTGTTTTATGTATTTCATAATACAAAGGAAATATGCAGGGAATAGGTCGAATGCGACTTGCGATAACCCTAAGGGCGGACCTGATAGGTGAATAAGCCATTTTTTAGGACTTTTGAAGTCCAAAATACACAAAAAAGGCAGGAATTTTCCAGTATTGTTGTGTTTTCTATTCATAACAGAAAGCAGTCACTGTCCACATTTTAAAGGGATTACACAGGCCCGAAGACCCTTTCCATTACCTAATAGAGGCTGGGATACAAGGACAGAGGCCGAAAGAGGAATAGAAAGGGCCATAGCACGTGCAGCTCACCCCAAATTGACAAGCAGTCATGGAGCAGCACAGTGCAACATAGCATGACACAGCCACAGCAAAAAATGATCATGGAGCATCAACAACCTAGCGCAGCTCATCAAAACAAACATTGTGGGGCATCTCTGGCATGAGAGAACTCCCAGACAGCACATCAAACTACCTAAAGGTGGTTATTCCTCGTCAGAAGGAGAAAACCTCCGAGCCATGCTTGCCTATTCAGGGAATCAAACGGTTAAGGGATAGAGAGGACAGATTAAGACTCCGAGCCTTTGAAAGCTCAGGAACATTGTAAAAGGCCTATAAAAGGCTGAAAACTAGATGTAACATGGATTCAACTTCTGGAGACTAATGAGACTTTGCTACTGAAGCTTCTCATCTTCATTCATTAGTAATACAAGCTTCTTTTGTTGTTATATGTTCAATGTCCATTTTCTCTTCTCCTCTAAGCTTTCACTTGAATAGGTCATTCATGTTTCTTTTGTGTCTAATGCCAGATAACTGTCCTTATCTCTGCGTTGATGAATTAGATTTGCAAGCTTCTTTACTGCCTGTAGCTAGCCATTCATATGTGGTCATATATGCATCTGCCGGTACAATCAATATTCTCTTTTGTTGCCTGTAGCTAGCCATTCATTTATGTTTATGTATGCATCTACCGGTATGGTCAGTATTATCCATCCATTCATTGAATCTACAAACTATTGAGCATTAGCAGTCTAAAGCCTTGTAAGCTAAGGGTGTTCATGCATGTCTTGAGTAAAAACATAGTTGAAATGGTTATCTGGCTTGATCCAAACCATCATTTATTCCAATAGTTCAGAGAACAATATTGAATATTATATGTTACCAGACATCTCCAAGCTACAACCTAGGAGAGTTTCTTGGAGTGCTAACATAATTGGCACCGTTGTCGGGGAGAGGAAACTGAAGCTCAGCTTCCCTGGGAAACGACACAGATCCAGCTTTGATGATAGACAAATTATGGGCACATTTTTGGTTGTAATCATCTATCTGGCGACTCTACTGGAGGCCGAACCTCTTGGCGACTCCACTTCATAGTTTTGGCTCAGTTTGTGAGGCATACTCGGAGAAATCCTCAGAAGCTACAAGCTGACCTAGTACCTGAACCTGAAAAAATCATCAAAGAGAGAAAGGTATTGCAGAAAGGAGCATCAGGTTCAGGTAAACCTAAACAATCTCCTATATCTCTTCAAGAAAGGCCTGTAATAGAACAAATACATGTTGAGAGTATAGCATCTAATACTAGAAGTGAACAAAAACTCTCAGAGATTCATAAAGCTCCTTATTCTTTAGGTTCTCCTTTTGTTATAAGCCTAAAGGAAACCTCACCTCCTATCCATCAAACTCATTTAGTCTTATCAATCACTCCTCATCCCTCTATCATTCAAACTACCAGTACTCTTTTAGCCACCGCAGCTATGGCAAGTCCACAAGTGCGTACCAAAATGGAAAGAATCATAGCTGCTAGGTATGGACCTCTAATACTGCCCACTCTTTTGAATGCCATGCCTACCGGAGAATATCAGAAGTATATGCCTAAGTTCACTGGGACTGAAGGTGTTACATCTGAAGAACATCTTGAGTCATTCTATAGCTATCCTGATAACCTGGACATTAGTGAAGATGATGTCTGGATGAGAGTCTTTGTCCAAATGTTATAGCTCTGATACCACTCGTTATAGTTCTGATACCACTTGTTATAGATCTGATATGAAAATATAAGACAATGCAAATAACCCAAGAATAACAAGATCAAAATAGATAGAAATGATTCTCTTTATTGATCAAAGCCTTAAGGTAGGGCAACACCATACATTCACTCCTTAAGGAAGGAGAACACTCCACAAGCCATATGCCTGTTCATACAATAATCCTTGACTCTTTCTTGACACTCTCCATGTGAAGTCTCTAGCCTCTATATAGGCCTCATACATACAATACCATGGGTCATTACCATGGTTCCCTCATACCATCAAACTAATACCATGGGCCCATTACATTATTACTAACTACTTGTGGTCCCTTACATGATATGGGTTATCCACCTTAGTTATTACTATGGCCCATCCCATTATTACATTATTACCTTGGGTACCTCCCTTGGTACCCCATATTATCCCCCCTAGGTATATAACATTCCACCCCCCTCAGCATGTTTCGTCCCCGCAACATGGGAAGAACACAAATAATAAGATATATTCAAAAGAGTTGTCCACTGGTACCATGCACGTGCATCTAGCCATCCAAGAGAAAGGTGAACCCTCGGTCTCGTTGGTGCCTCGCTCACTTGAGATGGAAGTTGACTGCGGTAGCTCTTCTGTGTTGATGTGTAGTAGGTGGATCTTCGCTCCTCTCTATCTGTCCTGTGGGGGTTGTTGTCCATGTGGCTAATTGGTTGCCATCTTGATGGCTATCTTGCGGGGTGATGTGGGTGATGATATGTTGAAGTTTTAACCCACGATGGCTTTTTCTTTAATTCACCCTGCTGTGGTGCCTGTTGTGGTGTCTTCTTTTCCAATACGACTTCAACCACTGAGCCCTCATCTGATGTACCTGTAACCTTTTTTGCTTTAGCCTCTGTTTGTGTTTGATTGTCTATCATCATTGGCTCATCATCTAATATGTCAGACCCTGGAACATCTTCTGCTTCAACGTTCGTGGACTCTACCTGTTTATTGATGGAAATATCCTGTAATGTAATTTTCTTCTTTTTATACCAGAGCTTTAGGAATTTCTTCTGCACATTAATATTAATAGTACTCACCGATTCCATCCAAGAATATCCCAAAACAACATCCATATTATCCATCTGTGAAGTATAAAAATCACCATGCAACACATACTTATCCATAGAAATCTTCAAATCCTTATACACTTGAACATCCTCATCATCCACCTGTGTGTTTTCAATGTGTTTTGCTGGAACTTGTAATTTTTTTGCCAAATTAACATTGATAAAATTATGCTTGCAGCTAGGATTTATAGAAACAATGATCTTCTCTTTCTGAATCAATCCATGAACCTGCAATAAGGAAACATCAGTAGAAAATAACCCTTTAGGTTTCTTGGTTTCCTTCTTTCCTGTAAAAATAAAATCTTTGCTAGGCTGTGTGTCTATCTATGTGAGCTTATCCACAAGATTAGATTTATGGTCAAAGTGGTCACGAATAGTTTTTGCGAACATCTCCCAAGTAGTTACCCTTGGATGGCATTTTTGATGACACTGCCACCATTGCCATCTTTCAAGGTCCAAGTACATTTTTCCCCTACTCAACTGAGTCTCATCATCATAGATGTAATTCAATTTGAAATATTTCTCCATTTGTGCTAGCCATTTAGCTGGATGAGAGCCATCAAATATATACAAGTCCCTCAAATTCTGATCTAGGGCCGCCATCACAAAATTTTGGCGAAAATTTGAAATGGCCACAATTCAGTCAATATTGCTCAGAATCCTTATTATGACCTATTTTTAGAAATGGAACAATCATTCTGCATCTACCCATGTGGTAGAAATCTTGATCCAGGCACTTGGAATTTCAAATCTGCGCTGCAACTCTCCCGTCGTCACCAAAATTTCTGCAAAAAGAGCTGATTTTAAATCAGCGATATCTCCCTCATCCGGACTCCGATTCGACTGATTTTTTTTTTGAATTTGGGTATTTTTTCACAAAGAATCCAGATCTACAATTAGATTTTATAGATCTTGCACCAAGACGTCCAGATCTATGCCGCAAACTTGCTGCCCTGAAAAATTGTCTCCAACCCCACTGATTTTTAGATCAGCGATATCTCCTTCATCCGGACTCCGATTCAACCGATTTTTTTTTTGAAATCGGCTATTTTTTGATACCACTTGTTATAGCTCTGATACCACTTGTTATAGTTCTGATACCACTTGTTATAGATCTGATATGAAAATATAAGACAATGCAAATAACCCAAGAATAACAAGATCAAAATAGATAGAAATGATTCTCTTTATTGATCAAACCCTTAAGGTAGGGCAACACCATACATTCACTCCTTAAGGAGAACACTCCACAAGCCATATGCCTGTTCATACAATAATCCTCAACTCTTTCTTGACACTCTCCATGTGGAGTCTCTAGCCTCTATATAGGCCTCATACATACAATACCATGGGTCATTACCATGGTTCCCTCATACCATCAAACTAATACCATGGGCCCATTACATTATTACTAACTACTTGTGGTCCCTTACATGATATGGGTTATCCACCTTAGTTATTACTATGGCCCATCCCATTATTACATTATTACCTTGGGTACCTCCCTTGGTACCCCATATTATCCCCCCTAGGTATATAACACCAAAGCCTAGATGGAGAGGCTAGAAAATGGTTCAGGGAACTGACCCCAAGATCTATAGCAGATATTGAGGCCTTAGATGATGCATTCCTAAAGCATTGGGGGGATAAGAAGGATCTCCTCTACTACCACACTGAGTTTGGGAACTTAAAGAGGGAAAATGGTGAGCTGCTGTCTGATTTTAATAAGAGATTTAACCGCATGTACAACAAGATACCAGCTGAAGTAAAACCCACCACTACCTCTGCTAGACTCATCTATGTCAGTGCCTTTGATTATGACTTATGTTTACTATTGAGGGAGAGGCGATGTGCTTCTTTGGTTGATATGCAAGATGCAGCTCTGGAAGTAGAATCAAACATCATGGCTGCAGAAAAGCTCAAAGGTAATGCTGATAGAAGGAGATAGAGGGGCGAACCTTCATCATATTCAGATCCCAAGATCGATAAAATGGCCAAGATGATAGAGTCATTAGCCTCTGAAGTTTCCAAATTGAAGGTTGAGCAGCATTCTGGGAAGGGAAGAGTTCCTAACACCTTTGCTCCTCCAAATCCAAATCCATATAGAAGAACTAATGAGCAGTTGCAGATTTTGCAAATAAGCAAAGAGGCCAATGAAGACCCCTTTTCAAAATTCAGTCACGGAAGAAGAGCAGTTTGAAGAAGATGATGAGATCCACTGTATGGAAGACAAAGGCCGCACCACTTTTTTAACCAAAGCTGCCTATGAGAAGTCATTATTCAATGACCAGATCAGCCAAGAATGGGATGGTGAAGTTGTTCTACAAACTGAAGATCAACAAAGATATAATCTGAAGTCAAAGATGAATAATGTCAAGGAAACTCCTACTCATAAAGTTGTTGTCCTTGCAGAACAGCAAGCTAATAAGCAGAAGCAACCAGTCGTTGATCCTATCATCCTCAAGGCTCCAACCATAGAGGTAAGAGGCCTTGACAAGTCCCCTTCTTCTTTTAGTTTTCAATCAGAAATCCAGAAGCTAAGAATACCTATTCCTCTAATTGAACTAGTGAAGAATGAGTCCTTCAAGACATCTATCTTTGAGGCTCTTGAGCCTAAAGCCATCCAAGCCTCCACTGACTATGTAAATCTGCAAGATGACCAACCAGCTGTTATTCTTAGCCCAATGATTGAAAATTGTGAAGACAGCTCCCCATCATTCTATGTTTCTCTATCTATTCATGATGAAATCCTTCACAATTGCCTTCTAGACACTGGAGCCAGCCATAATCTAATGCCCAAGGCTGTCATGGATAAGTTGGGTCTTGACATTACCAAGCCTTATCATGACCTATTTTCTTTTGACTCTAGAAAAGTGGAATGCCTAGGACTAATCAAGGACCTAGCCATCACTTTGTTTCAGCTACCCATGAAAAGCATGATGATGGATATTGTGGTAGCAGATGTCCCCCCCAAGTTTGGCATGTTGCTCTCTAGAGGCTGGATCAAGAGATTAGGTGGAACATTGCAAAATGATCTATCCTATGCTACTGTCCCAGTTTTTGGAGGTGAAAGCAGGAGGTTATACAGAGAAGCTCAGTTGGCTTATATAATCAGTGATAAAAAGAATCCCACCAATCATCCCATCTATGCTATTGACACTGATTTTGGAGCTTGTTTTCTTCAGATTAGAGAATCTTAGTTGGCCTCTATGCAGCTTAAAAAACCAGTTTGCCAGATCACAGAGGAAGAAGGCCCACAGATTTGGGACATGTTTTTTGAAGGAGCTTGCTCTAAAGAAGCTGTAGGGGCAGGTGTAGTCCTTATGTCCCCCACACAAGAATGCATTGATTCATCTTTCATATTAACTTTTCAGGTCACAAATGACACAGCAGAGTATAAAGCAGACCTTATTATTCAGCAGGTGTACAAAACCTTCCAAGCAAAACATCCAAGGCTGAAAGCATACAGAGAGGAGGTGAAATATAGACCATCTCTGCCTGATAATATCAAATGCTGGAAATTTTTTGAAGTAGATGATCAAATTAATAGGCTTTTGCAAGTCTTTGATGAATTTTCTGATATGCACATTGACCAAGAGAAAGAAACCTTTGACAGAAAGGTAAAAAGGGTCAATTTTCAGTTTGGTGACTGTTTTCTCAAAAGGGATGCATCAAAGGAAGGAGGAGATGTTTTTGATGGCCCAGTCAATGGGCAGTTTTTGAAACTTTATTTCAGTTAAGGCTTTCAAGCCTTGGTATTGTAAATATGTTTTTTCAAGTTTTTATTTCATGCTAAATAGACTCCATTCCCAATGCAACACTAGGAGGAAGATTTGATCTTGTCTTTTACATGAAAGGAATTGTTCTGTAGTTCTTGAAACCTCACAAGGGGGATTTCATCCCCAGAAGGAGCCAGTGTTAGCCTTGGAGGCGTTTAGCCCAAAAATGGACCTAAAACACTCCCAAAGTCTCCAAAGTTTTCTTAAAATCATGCCAAAGGATCCAAGTATGCCCTAAAAGTCTTCAAAACCCTATTAAGGATCATTCAAAGTTAAAATCATCACATGCCCAGAGCCCTTGGAAGGGCAGAAATACACTATCGGGAGGCAAAAACACATTAAAACAATCAAAAAACCAAAATCGCAGGCTTAACAGTCCAATTGCACGATAGCCATCCGATCTGGTTAATCAACAGTCCAGATCTGATCGGCGATCGCATCGACGGATCTAATCGGCACAAGGGTGGAGTGGCAATCGGCGCAAGGCATCATCGATCAGCGATCTCGGATGATCGGATCGGCGGGTCACAATCGGCAGAGGTGAGTCGAAGGTTATTGGCACAGACCAGGGGGAATGAGCGATTGCGATCGGCGATTAAACGTGGACCATCGATCGCGCGAGCAGATCGACGGCCCACGTTACATTGTCGGATCGCTATCGGCGGAAACCTTAAGGGGCGAGGCCTATGCACAGGCATATGTGTGACCTGATGAGCTGGACCCGACGGAATTATAAGCATGAAATACATAATATTTCAGGTCCGCAGAAAGCTAGTTTTCAATGCATTTGTCGTGTATTTCGTTATTTAACAGAATACAAAGGGAAGCTTGGTTTTGCAATATGCGATAAGACCCGGACCCGAAAGGGTCTGGGAAGAAAAATACATAATATTTGAGTTCCGCGCCAAAGCTATTTTCAGTGCATTTTCAATATATTTTGTTATATAATGAAAATATAAAGGGAGCCTTGGGCAGCGCCGATGCGATAAAGCCCAGACCCGAAAGGGTTCGGGAATGAAATATATAATATTTGAAGTCCGGGGAAAGCCATTTTCCATGTATTTTCAGTGTTTTACGTATTTCATAATACAAAGGAAATATGCAGGGAACAGGTCGAATGCGACTTGCGATAACCCTAAGGGCGGACCCGATAGGTGAATAAACCATTTTTTAGGACTTTTGAAGTCCAAAATACACAGAAAAGGCGGGATTTTTACAGTATTGTTGTGTTTTCTGTTCATAACAGAAAGCAGTCACTGTCCGCATTTTAAAGGGATTACACAGGCCCAAAGACCCTTTCCATTACCTAACAGAGGCTGGGAGACAGGGATAGAGGCTGAAAGGGGAATAGAAAGGGCCACAACATGCACAACTCACCCCAAACTAACAAGCAGTCATGGAGCAGCACAGCGCAACACAGCACGACACAGCCACAGCAACAAATGATCATGGAGCATCAACAGCCCAGCACAGCTCATCAAAACAAACATTGTGGGGCATCTTTGGCACGAGAGAACTCCCAGACAATGCATCAAACTACCTGAAGGTGGTTATTCCTCTGTCAGAAGGAGAAAACCTCCAAGCCATGCTTGCCTATTCAAGGAATCAAACGGTTAAGGGACAGAGAGGACAGATTAAGACTTCGAGCCTTTGAGAGCTCAAGAACATTGTAAAAGACCTATAAAAGGCTAAAAACTAGATGTAACAAGGGTTCAACTTCTGGAGACTAATGAGACTTTGCTACTCAAGCTTCTCATCTTCATTCATTAGTAATACAAGCTTCTTTTGTTGTTATATGTTCAATGTCCATTTTCTCTTCTGCTCTAAGCTTGCACTTGAACAGGTCGTTCATGTTTCTTTTGTGTCTAATGCTAGATAACTATCATCTTATCTCTACGTTGATGAATTAGATTTGCAAGCTTCTTTACTGCTTGTAGCTAGCCATTCATATGTGGTCATATATGCATCTACCGGTATAGTCAGTATTCTCTTTTGCTGCCTGTAGCTATCCATTCATTTATGTTTATGTATGCATCTGCCGCTATGGTTAGTATTCTCCATCCATTCGTTGAATCTACAAACTATTGAGCATTAGTGGTCTAAAGCCTTGTAAGTTGAGGGTGTTCATGCATGTCTTGAGTAAAAAAATAGTTGAAATGGTTATCTGGCTTGATCCAAACCATCATTTATTCCATTAGTTCAGAGAACAATATTGAAGATTATATGTTACCAGGCATCTCCGAGCTGCAACCTAGGAGAGTTTCTTGGAGTGATAACAGGACCCATAATTTCACCCGAAAAACTGGCCGGATTCTTGCCAAATTGTACCCTCCTTAAGCCCGCCACATGGGTAATCAAACCGAAACTTTGACTGCTTCTATCTTTCTCATACGGACTCGGATTGGAGTGTCATTCACGCTGTTGGAATTAGGGCGACGAGCACTTCGATCTGGCATCAAGTTTATCATATTTTTTCCACTTTGAATTTTGAGTCTTTTTTTCATGCCATTAGTGTCTGGTGATCCACCTGGATTACCCAAGGGAATAATAAACCCAAGGGATTGATATTATAGACCCAAGGGAATAATAAACCCAAAAGACAATCTTTATCATAATGTGACGTTCAACCATGGTTGACCATGATTGACCATGGATGACCATGTTTGATTTTATAAAACATGGTTGAACATGGTTTACCAAAGTTGACCATGATTGACCAAAGTTGATCATGGTTGACCATGATTATCATATTGAAATAATATTTGTCGCAATGCGGCGTTAGACCATAGTTGATACAATAATTGATTTTCATATTGAGACAATCATTGTCACAGTGCGACATTCAACCATGGTTGATGATGGTTGATATTATAAACCCAAGGGACCGATATTATAAACCTAAGGGAATAATAAACCCAAGGGATTGATATTATAAACCCAAGGTATGAATACTAAAATCCTAAGGGATTATGAACCCACTGGAATAATATTAAACCTAAGGGACTAATATTATAAACCCAAGGTATATAAACCCTAAGAAAAATATTATAAACACTAAAATAAACATGGTTGACCATGGTTGATTTTCATATTGATACAATCCTTGTCACAATGTGACATTGGACCATGGTTGACCATGCTTAACCGTGGTTGATTTTCATATCAAGACAATCTTTGTCACAATGCGATGTTCGACCATGGTTGACTATGATTGACCATGTTTGACTTTATAAAGCATGGTTGAACATGGTTTACCAGGGTTGATCATGGTTGACCATGATTATCATATTGAAACAATCTTTTTCATAATGCGACATTGGACCATGGTTGAGACAATGATTGATTTTCATATTGAGACAATCATTGTCACAATGCGACATTCGGCCATGGTTGACCATGATTAAATTTATAAAACTTGGTTGACCATGATCGATATTATAAACCCAAAGGAATAATAAACCCTAGGTATCAATACTAAAAACCCAATGGATTACAAAACCTAAACCCTGGGAATATGAACCCTTAGATTAATAAACCCAAGGGATTGATATTATAAATCCAAGGGATAAAATTATAAACCCAAGGTACATAAACACTAACATAAATATTATAAACCCTAAAATAAGCATGGTTGACCATGGTGGATTTCCTTATTGAGATAATCCTTGTCACAATACAATGTTGGACCATGGTTGACCATGCTTTACCATGATTGATTTTCATATTGAGACAATCTTTGTCACCATGCGACATTGGACTATGGTTAACCAAGGTTGATTTTCATATTGAGACAATCATTGTCACGATGCAACATATTCAACCATGATTGACCATGGCTAGCTATGATTGACCATGAATGATATTATAAACCCAAGGGATTGATATTATAAACCCAAGGGATTAATACTAAAAACCTAAAGGATTATGAACTCAAGGGAATAACATTAAATCCAAGGTACTAATATTGTAAAGCCAAGGTATATAAACCATAAGATAAATATTATAAACACTAAAATAAATATGGTTAAGCATGGTTGATTTTCATATTGAGACAATCCTTGTCACAATGCGACGTTGGAACATGGTTAATGATGCTTAACCATGGTTGATTTTCATATCAAGACAATCTTTGTCACAATGCGACATTCAACCATGGTTGACCATGGTTGACCATGATTAACCATGGATGACCATGTTTGATTTTATAAAACATGGTTGAACATGGTTGACCATGATTATCATATTGAGACAATATTTGTCATAATGTGACGTTGGACCATGGTTGAGACAATGATTGATTTTCATATTGAGACCATCTTTGTCACAATGCAATGTTGGACAATGGTTGACCATCATTAACCATTGTTGACCATAGCTGGCCATAGTTGACCATAGTTGACCATGGTTGATTTTCATATCCAAACAATCTTTGTCACAATGTGATGATCGAACATGATTGACCATGATCGACCATGATTGACCATCGTTGACCATGTTTGAACAAGGATTACTATGAATGAAGAATGTTGACTATCATTGAGCATCGTAAACATATAGTTGATTAACATTGACCATGGTTGACTATTTATACATCGACTGTAAAGGTTGACTACAAAGGTTAAATATATTTGTCTATGTCATCATGATGACTCTAAATATGTGTCTATGCTTAATTGTAAGCATGTTAAACATAATGCCTATCAATTATCATGGTTCAACATGATCTTCATGTTCACTATCTTTGACCAAATTAATCATGATTATGATATGTTAGTGTTTAAATTAATATATTATTAATGTGTAAATTTATAAATCAATATAATAATCTATAGTTATTATTATATTATTATAAATTTATTAAAATTTAAATAATATTATTAAGTTTAAAATAATAATAATATACTATTAATATTAGTAATTATATTAATGTATTAATAACTTATTATTATTATTAAATCTTATATTCTAAACCTAGTACTAAAAATCTAATAAGTAAAACCCTAGAAGACCTGATTGATATATATATATATATATGTGTGTGTATGTGTGTGTGTGTGTGTGGTCTTCTATATATATATATATAAAAGTTATGAAATACAATTTTTTTTTTGGTGTAGTTGTTTTTAATTTTTAAATTATTTAACATTTTTTTAGATGACTTTTTTATTCTTTTATTAATTTTAGTTGTTTTTAATTTATAATTAATTTTAGTTATAATTTAGGTGGTTATTTTAATGTTTTTTATTAAATTATATAATTACTTTAATTATGAAGTTATTATAGATACATATCTTATTTAAATTTAGATTTTTTAATTATGCTTAATTTTTAAAGTTCTTTTTTTTTCCAGGAAAAAATTGTAATTTTCATTATTATAAAATATTGAAAATTGCATGTTGTAGTTGCTGCATAAGTAGCCTATGCCAAAATTGTGGCCATGAGTGCCACAGTACTGTATAATGATTGATATGTAGTTGTTACATAATTGTAACCAATCAAAATAGATACCATAATAAATATACAAGTAGGAGTTCTGATATTCAAAATATATAAGCAAAAAACAATATATTATATATGTGTCATGTAGCCTCTTCCATCTGTTGCTGATGATCAATGAAGGGTCAATGTTAGTATTGATAGAATTCCTGACCATCGTGTTCTTGTATCAACCAATGACCACAAGGTTGCTACGCGACCTCCTTGGAAAGGCTATCAGAAATCTGGTTCCTCTCCCTGTATATATGAAAATAGGAGATAAAGTCAATTTTTCTTTTATTTTGATAATTTTTCCATCAAATTTCTGAGTGTGTGCACGTGACATTGAGACTGTAGATTGAACCAATTAATAACAAGTTTGGAATCACCAAAAATCTGCAATTGTCGACAACCTTTCTCAAGGGAGAAAATAAGAAGAAGCCTGAGACTATTAAGTTCTGAGTAGTTGTTTGTGCCCCTGCCTAAACCCATCTTCATTTTGTAATAATGATCTTCAGATAGATACAGAACTGCACCACCGCCACATCCAATATTTTGAGTCGAACCATCAAAGTAAGCCCAAGGGATTGTTTTGTCAATGGTTTTAGGAATAATGGTACGATTATGTTGAGGTTGTTCTTCATTCGGGATCAAATTGTATAAGGCTTCAATATGAGAACATATGGATGTCCAATCAGGACTCCTATCTTGAAATATATATTGATTCCGACCTAACCATATACCCCAACACACCAATAAAGGAAGGTTGCGAAGCTTTAGTGGCTGAGCACTATTCCACCATGATTCCCAAGTAGATTTTAGGGAGTCTCCCTGCCACCTATTGTTGACCGCTAATGATTGATAAATCTGATTCCAAATGTGTTGTACTGATGGGCAATGCAGGAACAGATGCTTAGTTGATTCAGAGTTATTCTTGCATAGAGAACACTGAGAGGAGCCCTGAAAGGATCAATGTTGTAGATTGTCTTATGTAGGCACCTTGTTACACAATATGCACCACATAAATAGCTTGGCTTTTGTAGGGCCTTTTAATTTCCAGAGGGGGTGCCACCACCATACATATTGATCTGGCTCATGATCAACATAAATGTACATGTATCCTTCTTTAGGAGTATATCTACCATGCACGAATATATCCCATACAAGTTCATCTTCTCGATCATTTATCCTCACATGAGTCTCCATAAGAGCATTAATATAATGAGTCCAGTCCCATCTCCATTGATAAGGAATCATCAAATCCTGAGAAGATATCCATTTTTTTCCAAGGATGGTCGAATTGTCGGCATATGCTACTTGATTAAGAAATATGATACCTGTCATCTCCAAAAATTGTATAAAATTAGGGGGAATATTATGAGCATTACCACTACCAGACCATGCATCCATCCCAATTCAGACATTTTTTCTTGTCCCGATTCTCCAAGCCAAACCTCATTTAATGTATTGAATGGAATTTAGTACAGTTCTCTAGATAGTTGATATAACCTACATGTTCTTGGATGGTCTTTGAATCCATTCAATGATCAGAAGAGGATGAATGTATTTTTTGTATATGACTTCTGACCATAGGCTATTGGTAGTGAGGAGCTGCCACCCCAATTTGGCCACAAGGGCTTTTGAAAAGCATCCCATATCTTTAATCCCCCAACCACCCCATTTTTTCGGTTTGGCAATGAGATCCCATCTAACCCATGCAAATGTCCTGCCTTCCTTGTTCCCTCTCCACAAGAATCTGCAGCAGATTTATTGTATTATGTTTATTATACCTTTGGGGATCCAAGACAATGCCATCCAATAAACAAGAATGGCCTCCAACACCAATTTGATAAGAACTAATCTACCAGCCCTAGATAACCATCGATGATGCCAAATGTTTATTCTTGTTTCAATCTTGGCAACAAGCCACATCCAATCCACAATTAGATATTTGTTGGGTTTAAGATGAAATCCCAAGTATTTGAGGCCTTCATCAAACGCCAAGAGCCTATATGGAAATCTCTGCTGAGAAAATACAAGTTCATGCTGAGAGAAATTTGAGCAAGATAGAGTGGATTTCCCCTGATTTGATTCCATTCCAGTAGCCTTGCAAAAAAGTGATAAGATATTGTTAAAAACTGTGGAGTCACTAATAGACCCATTTAGGAAAATGAGAACATCATCAACAAATAGGAGATGAGATAGGGTAATGGTTTCATCCAATTTGACCCCTTTGATTCGTCCCAAATTCCTTTCTTCAATGATTAATCTACTCAGACCTTCCATGATCAAAAGGAACAACAATGGTGATAAGGGACAACCCTGTTTGAGGCCACGCTCTGCATGAAAGAAATTTGATGTCGATCCATTTATCATAATGTTGTATGATACAGAGGAAATACAACACATAATCCAATTAATGAAGGAATGAGGGAATCCTAAGTGAGTAAGCAACATTCTGATATATAACCAACTAGCTCTATCATATGCTTTGGAAAGGTCAATTTTGAGGATTAAGCCTTTCAAATTCTTAATTTTGATAGAGTGTAGTCCTTCCTGTGCAGTGCTTATAGCTTCATGGATCTATTGATGGTTCAAGAAAGCAAATTGCTCCTTTGAAATATGTTGAGACAATATGGGATTTATGCGATTAGCAATAATTTTTGCAATAATCTTGTAAATGCAATTGCATAAGGAGATAGGTCTGAAGTCATTAAAGGATAAAGGTTTATCATATTTGGGGATCAAGGCTATGAATGTAGAATTGAAAGCCTCGTACATTCTACCATTAATCCTGCATTCTTCAATTACCTTAAGTAGATCATGGCCTATCAGCTCGAAAAAGTTCAGGTAAAATTCCACGGGCCATCCATCCAGGCCCATACCCTTGTCCTTCTTAAACCATTTCAGAACCACCTCAAGCTCACCCATGGATACATGATTGTTGAGATATTCTATTGTGTCTTCATCAACAAAATGAGGGAAAATCCTGGCAACTCTGATAATTTCAGTAAGGGATGCCTCTTGGGGAGCTTTAAAAATTTGTCCAAAATGGCTTATACCCATGCTTGCTAATTCATGGAAAGTATGTGTCGAGCATCCCACATCATCTTCCAGAGACCAGATCGTGTTAATAAACTTCCTTCCTCTAGAACAATGTTGGAAAAAATTTGTGTTATCATCCCCTGCTTGTAGCCAAATGGCTCTGCTCTTAAGTCGCCAAGTTTCTTCTTTCTCCCTTAGAATCTTAAGCTTCTCTCCTTCGAGCCTAGTGATATGGAGTTTAGATTCATTTGAGATATATCCATTGTTACCTGGGTCCTCGAATCTGGCCAGTTCAACTTCAATATTACATAGATTTGCTTCATCATTATTTTTCTTTTCCTTAGCCCATTCGATTGTTCTTTGTTTAAGGCAGATCAAATTTGCTGCAAATACTTCTGCTATCGATCTATTCCCAGCCTGTTCATAGGCTTGCCAAGTCTCATTTACAATTCGATGAAAGTCCTCATCTTTTAACCATGTAGAGTTAAATTTAAACGGGGCCTTCAGTTTAGGGGATCTACCAGCAATTTCCAAAAATATAGGGGAATGATCTGATAAACCTCCCGATCCAACCCATTGTCTGATCCTATCAATCTTATCCAACATAGGAACCTTGATAAGGAAATGGTCTAAACGTCTGGCAAGCATGGCATCTCCTATCCTTCTATTTCTCCAGGTCGGTTGAATATGCGCCACTTCAATGTCAAGGAGGTTGTGATGCTCTATGATCTTCTCAAAGAAAGTGGTAAGAGAATCGACCTGTGTGTGGAAACCCCATGATTCCGCATGTCCCAATGAAAAGTTTAGATCTCCTCCCAAAATAATATTGTCACACTGCATGACAAAAGAACTCAATAATGCCTCCCAGAATTCCACCTTGTTATGACAGGGACCATAAATGTTCACAACCCTAATTTCCATCCCTAACTCTTCTAAAATTACATCCATCGAAATTACACCTTCTCTCCCCCATACGTTCTCAATTCTCATCGATCGATTATTGATTCCAATCGCAATGCCACCAGATCTACCACGAGCATCTATAGCATGAAATGTCCAACCAGGGCAAAGGGAACCTAATAGATCTGATATAAGGGAGCTGTCACCCATAGTTTCCTATAGAAAGATTACATCCAACTTTTCCAATTCAAATAACCTTCTAAGAGTTAGTTTTTTAGCGGGGCTATCCATCCCCCTACAATTGAATGATAAACCAGAGAAACCAGATCAAGTTTGCCTTTTTCTCTAAGAACTTGATCAATTGATAGTTGTCAACTTGCCGTGACATCCACACCAACCCTATGGATAGATTTAGATATCTTGGAGTGCCCACCACGCGGCATCATGGGGAATTTAGGGGGAGATGATGAGCCTAAACCACATCCCGACGCCAAGGAAGGTTTGGATAAAGATCTTAGATTATACCTAGGACCAGATCTATTCTTAAATGAGTTATCCTCTCTAACATTATGGGAAACTAGGGGGGCAGCCTGGGTAGTAGGAGAAGGGGACAAGAAACATACAAGGGCCAATACCAGAGGACATGTGATAGAACTCAGATCACAAAGAGATAAGACCACCTCAGATAATGATAATGAACAAGACGACGATGTGCAAAAAGATGGAGAATGAGAAATTATAGGATCCAAGGGAGGGATTGAGATATCAGTACCCAAGGGAGTGTCGGTTCCTGATGCTCGTGAACGTGTGACCCTTGGAGAAGGAGGATGATTCGTTAGAGATTGATGCCTTTTTATATTGTCCCAACCCTTCTTCTAAGCGCTTGAACTTTTTGGAGGCCTTTGGTCATGTTGACGGTGTTGGACCCACCAACATGTCAAGTGATCTCCCTAGTACGAAGTCCCAACTAGACCTCAAACTGTTTCGAGTTGGAGCCTTAAAGTGGGTAGTACAGTAGTGCCTTGACTGCGGTAGCATGCAGAGGTAAGCAATATATAATTGTTGGAAGTAAGTGTGTGACCTTGCAGCGAGTCAAGTAAGATGCATGGGGGTTCTAACACATGGAAGGGGAAAAGAAAGTGTGCCCCTTAGAAGCCTGTAATAGTACGCAACCTGAAAGGAACAAACGAGATGAATGACCTCACATGCTCGAAAGAAGAATAGTTGAAAATCCAAAGTGATGGGTTAGACCAACAACACGACTTCAACAAGATTCATACAATCATATACAAAATAGTTCATATAAAAATGCGTAATTTAAACAACATACATTGATAAAGTAACCAGAATAATCAAACTACAATAACAACATATGCATGAAGAGGTGTTGGCTCTGTTATATATATAAAGTGAAAGTTCCATCCATAAATACACCATGACAACCACTAGCCCCAATAGTGGAACATTATAGTCAACACTGCCTGCTACACCAAAGATATGTACTCGCTCTGCACTGTGGAGAAGCCAAGGCTCGTCACAATACTCTCCAAGCCCTCTCTAAGCAATGCCTAGAAAAATATTGGCTCCCAAAAGCTTGTTCTATGAGTTATGAGGTTCTATTTATAACAAAGGGTGGGGTGACCCTTGACATTCCCCTTTGTGACTTGTGGACTACCCTCATGGCTCTTCAACTTCATTACATATAACTCTTTACATTACATATGATTGTTTGCATTCCACTAATGACACTTGGAATTTCACTTTACATCATGTTTACAATAATAATACATTTTCCACATATACCCATGTGGGACAAAAATAGGCTTGATTCAGCCAGATAAGACAACACTAAGACTCAGATGACTATGGAAAGACCAACTCGTCAACATCCTCTCCGTGATCTTTAGTGACAAACTGATGCCAAGATTGGTATTGTGCAATGGTGTCTGCATACTATTTGATGATGTCTTTCTGGAAACAAACTCTTGCCTCCATCGCTTCTGGGTATACTAATCTGGAACCTCTGTCAAACTCATCCTGTAACATGTGCAGCTTAGTCCTAAGCACGAACGAACCGATGACATATCTCTGCATGTTCTCTGCACTAATCTGCAAATCTGCACTGGTGGCCATGTGCATCAACTAATCAAAGTACACTTCGAGCTCCAGTCGGACTTGGTTCTTCTCTTTGGCTTTAGTGAGTGTTGCAATTAACACGGTGCCATAATTTCTCACCACGACATCCAAACTCCTGAATAACCATGCGTACGAAGCCTCAACATTGGTGATGAGTGATGGGATTTCCTCATAGTTCTAGATCAAACTCTGGATGCATGCTTTATCCAACTCTACCTACAACTTCATCATCTTGTGCAAGTGAAGCGAGGATCCCTTGTACCTCATTTTCCATGTTTTTACATGATCAACAACAACATGTATGCATGTGAGTGTGTTCGTTATCTCAATGCAACGTTGTTGATGACCATGTAGATGGAAAAATTCCTTGTGCATGGTGACAAACCTATCATACAGTCTACGCATGACTGTCTCGAGGTCCGATACTTCAGCAAGTATCACTTTCTTCATCTCTGCTCTAGCGGGTCCTATTGATTGTTCCTCTCTCTGCCTGGTTGCTTGCAATTCCTTAGCCATGTGCTCATTTTCTACTATCAATAACTTCACACTTGAGCTCGTGGCTTCGACATAAGCCTTCAGAGCATCGACCAAGGCATCTGGATGTCTTCGCACATTTGACACAATCACCCATTCTTCAAAGTGCTCAGGTGACGTATTCTCATCCAGGATGTGTGCTCTGCGTGCCTGTACAAATTTGTGTTGTGACTCATCAAAGGCTATGTTGTGCATATCTATTCCCGGATCATCCTCAAGGAGAATGGTATCCCCTTGTTCACTTGGGACTTTCTCTGTTGATGGAGATGGTGAATCTTGTGGGGTGACCTCGATTTATTTTGGCATGAGGCCTGTGTCCTGATCATTTTTCAGATGTACCATCTCCATGTCCATCAGTTCTACTATTGGTTCATCTTGCTAAGCAAGTTCATGTTCCTGCGGTTTCTCACCCTGTTCATCATCTTCTACTGGTGGATCTAAATCTTCAACCTATATCAGCGCGGTTTGTGCTCTCTGGGTGCCTTGCACTTCCTCTTGTTCCTATTATTGTTCCTATCCTGGCTGCGCTTCCTACTCTCTTATGTGCAGCTCTTGTTCTTCTTTGATCTTCTTCTCTACCTCCTACAACTTCCTCTCTGTCTCTTCCAGTCATTGGTTTTCTCTTCTTTTCTGCACTCCTCTCCTGTTGTGTTGTCACATCTTTGCTTCTATCTCCAAAGCTACTCTTTCAACAAGTGGATCTTCCTTAAACTTGTAGCTCTACTTCACCTCTATGCTTTTGGCAATCTTCCTCTTTCCTTTGTCTTCCATAGGTTTGATGCTTGCTGTTGTTGTTGTTGCACCCTGTGGTGTTGTTTCCTTGAGTGCTGCTAGCCATTCTACTTCCATGCTGACTGGTTCATTGAGCCTAGAGGATTTAAGCAATATCTCCAAGGGTCTTCCTCTGGCCAATGACATGCTCTGTGTATCCAAGGATAGTACATTCTCATATAGTGGTCTTTGCATAAGCCATGCGGATCGTAAGGATTGAAAATCTTGGTGTCAGACTTAAACTTCTTGAAGTCCTCGACCTCGGCATCCGCTTATTTCAAACTGCAGATCACGTACAACCCAATTCGCAGAGGAAGCATAGGCCATGGTGCCTTCTTCTTCTTGTGCAATCCAACTGATAACCCTGTCGAGAAGTGGTATGCAACCTCCTACATGACCAAGTTGTTTATGCCAAACTTCGGCAAAAAATGTGGAGCCTTCTCCACACTGTACATCCTGATGAATGTGCCATCGGGCGAGGTGTACCAATCTACAATGTTCAACAACGTCTCCATTGTTGTCTGGGATATGCAAGGCGAATCTTGTTCAAAGATCATCGTGTACAGAGGGGCAATGAAGTGGTCAGATAGTATAACCATGACTCCTCGATAGTTGCACTCTGAGAGAAACTTGCAATATATGTTCACGGTGTCCATGCCCAACCCATGCCAAGAAAGTGTTGACAGGCACAGATTGCATCGAGCAGGTAGGCGAACATGAAGAATCTTGCTTGTTGATCCTTGGGTAGACTTCGGGCATTCAATACATGCACTTTCAGATGAAGAGACAACATTTTAGACCAGTTGAAAGGATTTCCTTCACTTTCCAGTTGATCCAATAGAACCACCCAACTTTGCAGGAAGGTTTATGTACCATCTTGGACATACAAGCGACATGCAAAGATGACCAAGAGTTGGTAAGCCTTCCTGAGTGTCTTTGTCTTGTATATCTGGTTGGGTGTCATCTTGAACTTTAATGTCTCCCTTACCCAACACTTCAAGATGTATCTTGTGTTCACGCTACTATTGGGAGTGTAGAACGTTGGATCCCTCCTATTCATCAGCTACGGAAAATGATACATCTACTGATAATCTTCTGCCCTAAAGGTAGCAAGTTCTACTCCAATAACACTGCTAAGTATCATCGTCTCAGGATCAATGTGTGAGACAATCCAGTGGATCATGTCTGCGTATGGGAAGGTGGGATACCTTCATGCAACCTTGTACAATCTTGACTTATGAATGTTGACATAGACATGATTCTCCTCAAAATTTCTTACAAATATAGTGTTGATGTCTTGCCATGTGATCTTGATGTCTTTCTCAATGAACATATGTGTGTCTGCATAAATGGGCAAGCTCATAATCACTTGTTCAACCACATCTCTAGTACTACTTTCAACTATTTCCTTTGATCCAGCTCTCTTGGAGGCCATGTTACCTATACTACTGAGAAGCTGCTCAACACTTGTTGTACCTGGAGACAAAGAAGACACTCACAATAAGGAAATGTCAGGTTAAAAACATAAGGCAACTCGGGAATCAATCATGCAGCAAACTGGGTGATTGTTGGGCAATATTGCACAACATTTACTATGAGAGGTTGGGAAACTTTTAGCTAGAACTGCACATTGTGCAATCCCAGCTGCCAGTGAGGTTTGCTACTGACTTGAACTACACAAAGTGCGGTCTAGAGAGCCTAACTGTGGACTGGAACTGCACAGAGTGCAGTCCAGAGAGGCTAACTATGGACTGGAACTGCGCAATGTGCAGTTCAGTCTAACTAGGTTGCTGGTTGGAACTGCACATTGTACAATCCCAATGGGTAGGACTAGGCACTGTCTCCAGAGAATTGAGAAGAGCATAACTGAGAGCTAGTGTCAGTCATCCTCTACACAATTCCTAGAGGAAAAGTAGAGCCTTGACTTCCAGGAATGCGCAGTGCATGCCAGGAGAAGCAAGATCTGGGCCAAGGCAACCCAGATCTGCCCAAGAGCAACCTGAAAACGAGAAGGACTGAATGAGTGTGAAAATATGGTGCATAACTAAGTGAATAGACATGCATGCAATCTAAGCAAGTGCAGAAATCAGTCAAACGGAAAAACAACGCTAGTCATGAAGAGAGTCGCTGCAATGACAACTGTAAGTGCATAAATAGGTTCATGCATGCGACAATAAGGAAATGTTATGAAAAGCTTGAAACACCACTTCTACAAGTTAAAATACATTGAAATTCCAATGGTCATTCACTAAAACAAGGAAAACAACACTCACACGAGCCAAGAAATCAAAAGCAACAAAAGACATGAAAAGCAAAACTTACCTGGAAAAGTTGTGTCGACTATGCTGAAGGTTCCTAGATGCCTTAAGAATTCCAGAGCTCCAAGATCGAATGTGAAGAATGAGATCTAGGGTGTCCATTAAATAGATTTTTTAGATTTAGGGTTTATGACTCACATGCCAAAAATCTAGGAAAAAGAGACACTTGGCGGGAATTTTCTAAAATTGATTTTTCATGTAACTCCTAGTGCTAAAAATAAATCCCTAAAATATAAGGATTCTTTTTTTATTTTTTATTTTTTCTCTTTCAGGAAAAGATGTCATGCATGCAAGGAAGAATTGTGTTGTTTTGGAGGAAATTGGGCAACCTACCGGCACATGCAATGGACAACCACTGAGGAGAAGATTCCACGTTGTTTATGGGTTGAGTGGCCCCGACTGTCTCACAAGTTCTACGCAATTTTCTAGAGCAAGGTTGTTGGCCTGATCTGCGCAATTTTCTAAAGCAAGGTTAACTGCCTGCTCTACATAATTTCTAGGAGCAAGGTTGCTGGCCTGCTCTGTGCAATTTTCCAGAGTAAGGCTGGCTAGCAGCTCTGCACAATTTTATAGACCAAGGTTGTTGGCCTGCTCTACACAATTTTCCAGAGCAAGGTTGGCTGCCTTCTCTGCACAATTCCTAAGTGCAAGGCAGCTTCCCTCCAGGAATGCACAGTTTCCCAAACAACACAAAGACAATATGTGAACCAAGTTGTTGGGTCATCTTGTGGTTAGTCGACAGAACAAGTAAGCGAACACAAGTTGTTAAGCAAATGATAAAATCAAATGAAACACGAGTACTTGAGTAGTAAAAAATGGATGCTAATATTTCGAGGAGGGAGGCTCCAAAATGAAGTGAAGGAAAATTTTTTGAGGGTGGTTGTAGCCACTAAAACAGGTCATTATCGACATCCACAGTATTCTTCATGGGAATACCGACCTACCCACCCCTAGATTCTCCACCCAATTTATCATTGGTATTCAAAGGACATTCTTTGTACAGGTGACCAACCTCGTGGCACCTCCTACACCTGAATGGAACCCCTTCGTAATCCAATTTTTGTAACCTAGTATGTCCTTTGTATTGAATCTTCAGGCTTTCTACCAATCCTTCCCTAGTGTCCAAATGAACCAGTATGCGAGCATATGCCATCTTCCTAGACTCTATGAAGGATTTGTCATGATCCAGATATACTCCCAAATCATCCCCAATGTGCCTAAATACATCTTCAGTCCAAAATTACAGAGGGAGTCCCAGCGTACGAACACATATCGGACCCGCCCCCAATTGTTCACATTATGGGTCAAACAGAGGAGACCACCTCTTTAACATAACTGGTGTCATCTCAATGTGCCAGTATTTTGACAAAATCCATGAGGCATGCTCTAGCTTATCAAACCTTAAAGCAAACCAACCCATGTTCATGGTCACTATAGAGGCTAATATATCCAGAATATGTGCCCAAATCTTCGCGACCCATTTTTTGAGATGTGCCTAGGAATAGTTTCCCCCTCGAACCCTACCAACCAAGACAGTGCCTTCCGTGTCCATAACATGATCCAATTTGATACAATCACCTAGGACCAGTAATCACCCGCGTTCTCTAACCTTTGTACTCTTGGATTTCTTGGCCAGTTTCATTTGAGTACCCTCTTCTGAAATCCCAATCTCTTACGAGAGGATTTCACTCGATTCAGATGCCCTAACTTCCTCCTGCGAACATTTTGGTAAATTGATGGGAGCCCCCTCGAAACAACCTGAAGATTGTACAGTGTAAGGAATTTTGTCCGCTTGTGAAGAATGTTTTGCAAATAGTTCCTACAACAGATCTATTGCCTTTGAGGGATGAATATCCAAAGTGGCACAATTTACACTAGATTCGGAAAAACACGGTTAATATGATACATCGCCCCCATAACCTACCTCTAAGTTAGGGTTCAAGCACTACTCCAAAAATTGAAGCGTAGATGGAGAGGGGATCGATAGATCCAGCTGTTGTTGTAATTCTTCTAGTAAAGGTTCCTCATGTTGTCTGGTAGCTTGAAAACCTATGGAAATTTGACCCGAGTCTAGTAGAAAGCTATTAAACCCTAGAGAGATGGAATAAGCCTCGATGCCTTCCAGGGAAAATCAGGGTGATGCAACCTACATAAACGGTACCCTACACCTCTTCGGTGACTCCATACCGGAATGCTGAGGTGGATCCTCTATCTAGATTGGCATAGAATCTAAGGACTCATAGGAGAAATTGACCAATTCTTCATCCATATTAGCAAATAAACCCTGGAAGATCTCAGACATCGGTTGACCTAATAGGAAAACATCCCTTCTTGAGAATTCGGGTCCGCACCTCCACCACTTAACCGCAGCCTATGTTGGTAGACCTCCACCTCCACTGCCTGTGGCCTCCATTGTTTGAGCTAGGAGAATATTACCCAAACCCTAATGACGTTCGAATATTTTTCTCCTCGCATGGCTTCAGAGCCATTCTCCTTTCCAAACCTATTGGTCAAGATTCAATTAATTCATTAATTTTTAAAGTTCTATCAGATTTGTTGATTATTTTATTAATGTGGTTGTGCTCGTTTATATTTATGCAGGGAAGACAAGTATTTACGTCAAAATCTCATTTTAGTTGATGCTCATTCAACATTGATTAACTCCTTTTTCTTTTCCCATTTATCCTTGTGTTTAAATAATTAAATTCTAAAATTTTCTATGGTATAGTTAAATTTCACAAGTATATATCATATGATTAATTTTGTATGTAAATTATAAATAATAAATAAATAATTTATTTTATAAATTTGAAAAAAAAAAAAAAAAAAAACATTTACTTGTCTAATAAAATGAAGGGAAAAAACTACTATGAAAATTAAATAAATTTTAAAAATGATAATATATTATTGATAAATAAATTATAATGTCACAATAACATTATCTACTATATTCCATTAAAAATAAAAAAAATTATTACCATATATATATATATATATATTGTGTGTGTGGGTATGATCTTGGCAAGACTACATCTTCATCATGTCCAATATATCACCCCCAATCAATGCAGGGAATTGAACTAGTGACTTCACATCAAGGAGTGCCTTAACAGAGCACCCGATCACATAAGACTACATCTTCATCATGTCCAATATATCACCCCAAATCGACGCAGGGAATTGAACTAGTAACTTCACATCAAAGAGTGCCTTAACAGAGCACCCAATCACCATCTATCCAAGACCTCGTAGACATTACCAAATATATTCTAAAGAAATTATAAAATAAAATATAATATTTATAAAATTATAACTATATAAATTTATTTGGATTTTTCTCAAAATTATTAAATGTTTCACTATAATGTTATGATTTAATCTTATTTTTTCTCATCTAAGTGAATATAAACTATTTATATATTCTTATGAAATAGCGTTATAAGAATTCGTTTAGATGGATGAATAAAGTTTAAATCTTTCATACCAAATATAAATAACATTTTTGTTAATTTAGAATAATAAATATGGCGAGGGTCAAGCCATTCAAAGTCTCTTGTTGTGCTCATTGTTTTACTATCTAAAAACAATGGACAACAACGCAAGGTGCTTAAGATTCACAAAGAGATTTAAAAGCAGAGTCATCATTAGAATTAAAAACTTCATGAGATCGTTGTGTATAAATTTTAATTTTTCATATTTTAAACTTTTTATGACTTAAATTTAAGATGTTTTAAATAATTATTTTATATTTTTCTCTTAAATATTTAATTAATTTCAATTTGGGTAACAACAAAATTCAAACCATTAAGTTTTAATGACACTAAAAACAAAATAAAATACTTAAATTGCATTTAGATTGAAACCAATTAAAAAACAATATGAAGTCCATAGTTATTGACTCTTATATATAGAGGTAAATTATCATTTTGTACCTTTTATAAAAAAAAATATTTAAATCAATGGCACGCTTAATTATGAGAATTTGTTTGCTTAGATAAAATTTAATTTTTATTGTTTTGTTTGCTTGACTACAATTTTATTTTATAATATTTGTAGTCCAACGACATTATTGCAACAATTCAAAGACATGAGTTGAAATTTTTCCTGAGTCATGTCATGCTTATAAATCCTAATAGGAGATGTGGTGGATACATGCAGCTCATTTATTTCATATCTAAAAACATGCCTCCCCACGTTGCTTTCATAATATTTGATGAAAGTGAATTTTCGTTATAATTTTTTTTCTGCGATGTTTCAGAAGCTAAAAAAAAAACCATTTCAATGTAGAAATTTCTCATTTCCCACTCCGGTTTTCAGTTTGACCTTATTTCTCCAAAATAGTTAAATGCCCTTTCCCATATCCATACATTCAACAACAGGAAAATAAATTTTGCTGAAAACACAAATTCTAGAAATATAACAGAATGCTGGAAAATGCATAAATAAATATCAGCACATACAAACAGCCATTTAAAACATTTAAACACAGTGATTTTTGGTCAAGGTGACCCTGGAAAAACCCCCTACAACTCTTGGAGAAAACCAATTCGAAAGCTCCTTCTTATTTCTGGAAAATGCTTTTACAGTAAGAGAAATATTCGGCAAAAAATCAGCAAGCAAACTTTTACAACTTATCTTGTTTTCCGTGCCTCACAGCGAACTAGAAAAACTTGCAAACAACAAAACAGAATAGCAATAAATGTTGTACGACCTCCTTGATTTTTGTGACCAAATTTCAGCCTTAAATGCTGTTGTATGGACTGCCTAGAAAAGTGTGCATGCTGTCATAAATGCTGCTGTACATTTTTCCTCGATTTCTGTGCAGAAAACAACAATACGGCTATATGGATTTCTACCTAGAAAAGCGTGCCAAGGTATAGCCACTTGTTGTACGGCCTCTCTTGAAAAATGTGCCAGCAAACTTCAGAGTTTCTGGTCCTCGATTTCTGTGCTAACTTGTTGTACGACCTCCTTGGAATCTAAACCAAAACTATTGTACGGCCTTTCTAGAAAATCGTGCCCGAAACCTGCGTTTCACTGTGTGCTAACTCAGCGGTACGGACTTGCTGAAATGCTGCCTTGGAATGTGTGCCAAGTTGCTGCCTCCTTCTCCTCACTGTCCAGAAATCTCCCTTGCTCTCTTGCTCTCCTTCTCTCAATCTGCTCATGAAAGAATGAATGACCTTTTCCTCCTTTCCCTCCTTTAATATAACCCTAAGTGACTTTTGGGGAATCCCTAAATCCAATGGCTGAAATAGATTGAGATCTAGGGCTGAGATTAAATGCTCATTTAAATCTCACTTTCTATTTTTTAATTCACCCCACTTTAATAAAGACCCACTTAGTCATTTATTTCCAAAGTCACTTTCCCTTTCTAATTTTTCATTGACTTTATTAAAGTCACTTTAAAATTAGACTTTAGTAACTTTATCACTTAAAGTCACTTTTAAATTAGATTTAACTTTATAAAAATTATAAAGTCACTTTAGGAGAAAAATTAAATTCTTTTGGACATTTTTCCCTAGGCCAAAGATCAAAGCCTTAGGGAACCACCTGTCCTTCGATACCAAATTTCAACATTCAGAGAAAATCGCATTGAACATCGGGTCCAAGTTTCAGATCTTGTATCGCTATATTTTCGGAGATATGATTTGAGAAATTTAGGGTTTTTGCAAGCTCTAGAATTTCATCTAAAACAAGTCATCGTGGAATTTTCGCTATAACATTTTCGCCACAAAGTTTTAGAAACTAAAACAAAAAACCCATTTGAGAAGAAATCGGTCTGAACCTCAGGTTCGAATTTCAGATCTTGTCTCGCTATAGTTTCTTATATATGATCCGAGGAAGTTAAGGTTTTTGCAGACTCCCGAATTACATCCTAAACAGGAGACCTTGGGAAAATCATCATAACTTTCTCTCTGAGCATTAGATTGAAATTTCGTCAGAAGTTACAGAAAGAAGACAGGCTCTATTTTGTTTGGGTATAATGTTCAGAACCTAAAGTTGAAATAGTGACATGTGGCACATCGTACAAGTTCACTCTACTAAACTAGTATATAATTAGGTCATCGCAGGAGATTGGGACTAAATATTTTTTCGGGAATCCAATTGCGATTAGACTTGCGGATTTAGAAAAAGGACTCAAAGGGCTATTACAGGCCAAAATTTCAGAACTTAAAAATCTGAAATTACAGAGTTACAGTCGTTTCAAGATCGAGCTCCTAAAATCAAGAAAAAGCAAGATGAGGAGGTTTGATGGCAAGGATTCGGTAAATTAGATGCTACAGATGGAGAAATATTTTGATATACATGGTGTACCACTATTACAAAAGGTACATATTGCATCTAATTATTTAGAACCGAATCAATTTTTATGGTATAAAGGGCTTTGTTCTCGTAAACCACTTGTCACGTGGTCAATTTTCATAGAGGAAATGATAGCACATTATGAGGATACAAAGAGCAACACCTTCTTTAGCCAATTGATAAATCTCAAACAAAAGGGTTCAATGGCAGAGCACATTGAGGACTTTCAAAAATTGAATATAAGGGTAAATGATATTCCAAAGAAGAAAAGGATTGATGTCTTCATAGGTACTTTAAAGGATAACATTCAACATGAGGTTCATCTTTGGGAACCTGATTCATTGGAAAAGGCATTCAGGTTGGCAAGAAAAATTGAATGCGGAATTATGGAAACAAGGAATCCTACCACTCACAACTATAAATATGGAAGTGTTTTTTCTTCTAGCCTTCCACAACCTACAAGGTTTACACGACAACAATTGGAAGAAAAAAGAGAAAAAGGGCTTTGTTACATTTGTGATAGCAAATACACTAAAGGTCATAAGTGTGCTGAGAAGAAATTATTTTACATAGATTGTGAAGAGGAGGAAGAAAATGATCAAGAAACATCAAAAGAAGAGGATATATACCAGGAACCAACCCCAGAGAAAGAAGAAATGAATCCAAAAATATCTTGTAAAGCATTGAAAAGAATTACCACTTTTCAAACTCTTAAGATAGAAGGACATATCAAGAAGAAAAAGGTTCAAGAAGTGAAAGATCACATCGAGAAAAAAGAAATGAAATTATGGGTACTGTCCGAATCTATCAACACTATTACCTTTTTCTTCTTGATAGATTCGGACAGTACCCATAATTTTATTCATTGTAAGATAGCCAAGGAATTGAATTGTTTCCTATAGCCAGCATCAGAGTGTCAAGTGATGGTTGCAAGTGGAGGAACCATAAATTGCTCTGGAAAGTGCCATAATATCAAGTTATCCATGGGATAATATGTATTGAATAGCCCAATGCTTTCCATTCCAATGGGTGGTGTTGATGTTGTACTAGGAGTCCAATGGCTACAATCCTTGGGTACAATAGCTTTTAATTTTCATGAAATTTTCTTCGGAAGGAAAGAAAGTTGAATTAAGGGGTATCACAGGAAAACCAAGAAATATAATCAGCTCTAACGGATTGAAAAAGCTTCTAAATAAAGAAAAACAAGGCGTAATTGCACATTATGTTCACTAGACATTCCCACATCGAAATCATCTATTTCTCTAGATCTCCAAAAAGCCTTGGACAATCATTCCAAGGTATTGGAGACTCCCAAAGGCCTCCCACCTATTCGTTATCATGATTATTCTATTCATTTGATTCCAGGAAGTGTTCCTCCAAACATTAGGCCTTACAGATATCCCTATGCCCAAAAGAGTGAAATTGAACGTATGGTTGCAGAAATGCTAGAGGCTGGTATAATTCAACCTAATCAAAGTTCTTTCTCTGATCCAGTAGTATTGATGCACAAGAAGGATGGGTCATGGCGCATGTGTCCGAATTATAGAGAGCTCAAAAAACTCACTATTAAAGATAAATTTCCCATTCCTGTCATTGATGAATTATTGGATGAATTGCATGGATTAATTTACTTCACCATGTTGGATCTTCGTTTAGGATATCATCAAATAAGAATAAAGATTGAAGACACTCCGAAAACAACATTATTGAAGAAAGATGCATTTTCATGGACTCCAGAAGCAACAAAGGCCTTTGAACATCTTAAAGAGGCAATGTGCTAAGCATCGGTCTTACCTACGCCAAACTTCACAAAAACCTTTATTGTGGAATATGATGCATCAGGAAATGGAATTGGTGATGTTTTAACGCAAGAATAAAGACCCATTTCTTTCAAAAGTCGTCCAATCAAAGGAAAGTGTTTATACAAAGCTATTTATGAGAAGGAAATGTTGGCAAGTCTACATGCACTTAAGAAATGGAGACCTTACATAATGAGAAGATCCCAATTCAAACAATATTTCCAGAACTTGACGAGGAAGGAAAAATCATATTGAAACCTAGAGAAGTCACAGAAACAAGAACTCGACAGCTATGAAATCGATCAATTTCAGAGTATCTCATCAAGTGGAAGAACTTACCCGTTGAAGATTCCACATGGGAGGACAATAATTTTATACAGAAGCATCAAGAACTACTCAAGCGTTGAGGACAACACTTTTTGAAGGAAAGGGGCATGTTAGGTCCCTATACTACTAGTGTAACCCCTTATTATTATTAGTGCAACCCCCTTATTATATCGTTGTGCCCATGTAGTCCCCATATTGTTATTATTGTGCCCTTACATTATTATTGTTATGTCGGCTCTGATTATGTTATGACCCCTTAGAATCCTATATATAGAAAGGAGGTCTTGTCATTTGTATCATCCAAGAATTGTTCATTTGTGTAATGTAAAGGAGGTTGCCCCCCTCGAAGAGACTGAATTCTAAGGTGTTGATCTGTGTTTTCTATCTTTTTGTGAGTTGGTTTCATAACACTTTCTATGTTTCTTTCGAATCAAGTTCTGAAGCCCACAGAAACTAAAGTCTTTATTGTCCCAGAATTGGCTCTTCAACTTCCCTTTCCGACGAATCGTAATGCACAAAAAAAAAAGGTGGAGCCTTCTATTTCTCTTAGACGAAGCATATTCAGAGGAATATCAATCCTTAGTTAAAAGGTCAACGTGCGTTCATCCACCTGAGGGTGAAATAGGAAGCCTTTGGCTAAAAATAACTTTGAATATGTTTGAATATAAATGTGATTTGATGAATAAGTTTGAATATAAATGTAGTTTAGTATAATCCTTATCAAATACTTGTCAAATAAGTTTGAATATAACTGTGTATTGAGATGAAATAAGTTTGGATATATTAAATGGTAACTCAAAGGCTGGAACAAAGCAAAATTTGACAATATATTACTAGAAAAGCAAGACTAGATGGAAAATATACAATAGGAAGTTATCCTTTATGGTAGATCATAGAAACTAATTAAAGACGAAACCTCCACTCTCTCCCTTATTTAGGAACATTAGAAGCAAGAACTCCCATGGAAACGAAAATCAAGGGTATGTTGGCTCAAAGGAGAAATAAATACTACCTTCTTCCATAAAAAGATGTGACAACATCTCCATCATAATCATATCTCTTCCCTCAAAATTCGTGAAGGAGCCAAAATACAAGAGTATAAGGACATTGCTCAAGAGTTCAAATGATTTTATCAGAATATCTTAACAGATCCTATTCCTACCAGGCAATAAGAGATCCAATATATAATCCAACACATCCCATCTTTGTTAATGAGGGAACAAAATGATCCTATTCTTTGAGAGATATCCTTTGAAGAAGTTGAAGCAATAATTAAAGTAATGCCCTACAACAATGCTCCCAACCTTGATGGGTTTACAACTGAATTTTTCCAACATTGTTGGTCCATAGTAGGACAAGACATCTGGAAGACAATGGAATAATCCATGTGGTCAAAATCCATCCTCAAAGCTTTCGATGCCACTTTTCTCATGTTCGTACCAAAGAAAGACAAGGTGAAAAGTCATTACGAAAATCATTGCCAACATGCTTAAATCTCTCCTTCCATAGCTCATTTCACCAGAGAAAACAGGCTATGTCGAGGGGCACCAAATTCTAGATGGTATCATGGTAGCACATGAAACCATCCATTCATTAAAATCTACAAAGAAATTGGATATGCTACTCAAGTTGGATCTCTCAAAGGCTTTTGATAATCTCAAATGACAATACCCCTCAACATTCTCACACCCTTCAAATTTAATTAAGAGTGGATTGCATGGATCCAAAGCCTATTATCACTTGCATTCTTTTCTATTCTTGTCAACGACTCTCCTACTAGACCATTCAAAACATCTCTAGGAATTCATCAAGAAGATCCGCTTTCACCCTTCCTCTTCATATTGGCAGTGGAAGGGTTGGGAAGATCCCTTAAATAAGTGGTAGCATAGGAAAAAATAAAATAACTTCAACTATTTGAAGCGGACCTTCCTCTAACTCATCAGTAGTTTGAAAACAATTCCATGGACATGGGCATCCCCACCATTCAAGAGGCTAATAACTTCTTGCAAATTTTGGACAAAATCTCTCAAGCCTGAGGTATGAATATTACTAAAACCAAATCTCAAGTTTTCTTTTTTAACATCCCTCTTTCTGTCAAGCGACACATAGCAAACATCCTTGGATTCCACATAAGAGAACCCCGCTCGAAGTACTTGAGCGCCCTTCTTATGGAAAACTCCCTCAAATGGAACTTATGGGAATAACTTCTAACCAAGCTTAATAATAAGTTGGCAGGATGGGAATTTTTCTCCCTCAATATGGTTTGGAACCTGGTCCTCCACAAAGGCATCCTCCAAGCCCTCCCCATCTACCTATGGTCTGTCCTCATGGCCCTTGCTTCCATTCTTAACAAACTCCGTCAAATCCAACTCACCTTTCTTTGGGGGGAGTAGGGGATCCAATTTTCAATAGGGTTGTGTATGCTAAGTGGATCTCATTTAGAGCAATTAAGACATGCTTCCAATCATAGCTAGAGATTTCTGGAATAGGTACAAATATTGAATAGGTTCTCAAGGTTTTTTTAATTAAGCAAGAAAACCATGTAGAAAGAGGGTCCAAGATGATAACGCATTTGAATATTTTCCCATGTTAAGGTCTTATTCTAGATAAGTATCCAAAGAAAGGAGATTTTTGGCCATAAATTTTGTTTCCAAATTTTGTTCCATATAGGTTCTCTTGATATATTTTGATGTCCTGCTTCCATATTGTAAGATTATTGAGCAATGAAGGAACCTTTTGGACTATAGCCCCACCAGAGTTTATCAAGTTGAGAAGAGATAGGGATGAGCCCCTGTCGGAGGTTTCTCCAAAACTTGCTCTATGGTTCTGTTGAAGCCTCAAAATTCGCTACGACAACATGGGGGATAACCACCCGGTCCAGACCTTAAAAGCAGCTCATTTTCCGTTTGGTGTAGTGGCTCCGACTGGGGATAATGGGATCAGTTTCCTAGTAAGGATTGATTTGGTAATGTTGTTGGGATGATATAAGATATAACGAAGAATGATTCAACTAATAATGATCTAATCTAAACAATAAACATATGCATCTATTTTATTCTAACATTACCTTACTATAAATATACCCGGGAATAAACTAAGATATGCGATCTATAGAGATGTCTCAAAGCAACTAGTAATAAAGATTATTCAACTACTAAAAGAAATGAAATTGTGAATGATAATTGTTTTGGATAAATAGTTAGACAAAACAATTGAGAAAAACTTTATGGCATATAGTAATTGTTCATGTATTCAATAAGGAATCAGAGCTGAAACATCATACAAAAGTGCAATAATGTAGAACTATAACTCATATTTTCATACATAAGACAATCAAAGAAAGAGTATTGCTAATGCATAAATAAAACATGATCATAAGATAAAAGTACCATATATGAAAGGTCCTTCTCATGGGATCAGTTGGGTATACTTTACTATTAAAAAAAAATAGATCATGTTTTAATAATTTCTTCAAAACCTTCACAAAAATACAGAAGTGTAATGTCTTATAAAGTGTTTTTGATAAAATCTTGGACCCCTCTCTAAATGCATGAGAGGGGTTTAAATACTATAATACATGTCTCAAAAATAGATTATTACATAAAAATCTGAGGAGGTTTCAAACAACCTTCCTCAGAATAAGTGAAACAAAAACTAAAAATAAAAATAAATGATGACAAGCTTTTGCAAATTGAATGGTCCTATTCATCCATTCGGTCCTTGAGCTCGCAAATGTCTATCATTGGCTTAACCTAGGGAGGTTGGCCAATTCTGGATCTCAATTGCCTCGTGAATACATCATCAGTGAGAGGTGGCACCATCTTTTGAGCAGAATTAGTTAAACAACGTAGAGTCATCCAATGACTATGTGGTTTTACCAGAAACCGCCAATATGTTTCCCAATCGAGCTTAGATAGTTGCTTGATTGCTTCTACATTTGTTTGGGCAGTTTCTTTCCATCGTTCTTCCAACTATTTAACGTTCAGGAGAGCTTCTAGACTGCATTCTCTGATAAGATTGGCAGTGTGGAGGTTTTCATTGACAGCCTCAATGATGTTGTTTGATGTACTGGTTGCTCTTGTTGTTGCCCTCTCTGTTTGTTTTAACTGTACATCCCAATCAGTAAATAAGATGTCTTTATGGGATTCCTCGATCTTTGGTAGATCGGCCTTCTTTCCTTCTTCAGATTCTTGCCAAGAAATGAATTATGTTATTCTTTTGTTTAGCTCTTCATATTCTAATCTTTGATCAATCACTTGATTGTTTAATTTGTCACTTGATTCACAATAAGGTTTGATCATTGAAATTCTTTGACATAATATTTCCTGTTGTTGTACCAAAAGAGAATTTAACTCAAGTGCCTCTTTAATAAGTTCATCTAATTGAGGACTGCCTTTGAATTTGTCTAATATAGCTTGCATTTGGTGAATCTGTGTGTTCTTCACTGCCATGTATGTCTAATGTTGTACTTTCACTTGCTCAATTTTTTTTTGAAGTTGTTCCAGTTGTATTTTTGCCTTCCTATTGGTGCTTTTTCTTTCTTTCTCGAGTTGTTGTTCAAGTAATTGAACTTTTCTTATTTTTCCTTCAGTAACAGTTGAACCTCTGTTGCCTTATCAATTGTTGTAGTTGCATAAGCTCCTGCATATTGTAAAAGATTTATAAGGTTGTCTGATGGATCCATGGGGGTGTCTCTACACACTATCTCCATTGGCTCACTTTCAAGAGTTGATTTTGCCGATACATCCAATTTTCTTTTCTTTCTTTGCCATTTTACTATAGCCTTAAGTGTAGGACTATAGAATATATCCAAGGGTGGTAATTCTTCAATCTTCAAAACAATTTCAGAAGTTGGATGTGTCGGGATAACTTCAATGTCTTGAATAGTCATAATTTCTTGTATTGTGGCTTCTAGATTTATAATTTGTTGAGTGTGTTGTGGAGTCTGGAATCCAGACGTTCCTTCAAGAACAGTCTCTGTTTGGATATTTTATTAAATTTATCCCACTCCTGTTCCAGATTGATGACTGGAGTCTTTTTTGTTTCAACCTATGGGGGACTAGTCTCCATGTCTTGTTTAGTTGAGACCTTCTCGGTCGTTTCTTCACGAATTTCTTACGTATCCGATTCCGAGTTTGCCTCGGGGCTTCCTTCTTTATTCTAAGATTCATGTTCAGAGTCTTTAGAACCCTGAGCTGACTTCTCTTGTGATTCTTCATCAGAATTGTTCTTATAACTCTCCTCCAGGCTTACGTTGGGAGTAGGTTCTCTTACTTCTTCAATTTGTAATAGGTCCAAAGGGACCTGTTTGAGCCTTTTATTTCTGTATATGTGGAATTCTCTGAGGTCCTATAGGTCTAGCTTTAGTGATGCTAAGTGAAAAACTTGTGAAAATCTCTCAGCTTGCTCAAATAAATCATCAAATGGATCTTCCTCATGACTGAATTGTTTGACTTTGACCATGGCAGTAAAATTCTTAGCAACCTAGTTGGGGTCATATTGTCTACCTAGCATGGTAGCTAGGTTTATGGTTGTGATGTTATGTATTTCTTCAGATGCATGATCGAGGTCATGCAATGGGAAAGCGACACATTGTAATGGGAAGGTTGGCCAAATGGCTTTCTTCTACTCCTTAAGGGTTTTGGTTATTCCATCACCCACTGTCTGATAAGCTATTTCTCGTGCCAATAGTTTATCCGAAACATAGTATGGGAGAACATGGGGAGCAGTAATACTATTGAAAACTATGATATAAGTGAACCATTCCTCACTGAACCATCTCGCCATCGGCAAGATATCTATCTTTGCTTCCTCTGAAAGCCTGGGGGCTTTCTTATCAAAAATAGTCTGATAAATAGGTAACATGGCGCCATGACAAATATTGTAAAAATGGGAGCCAAACTGTGATTCCCACAGTATTTTATGATAAACATGGATGGGTGTAGGATCTTTTAAAGTCCATTTCCAGCCCATGTTTGGAAAATGCGAGCAAAAAAATATAGAATCCATGACATAAGAACTCATGTAAAAGGGAGGGATAACCCAAGTGGAGACAATTCTATTATGCTTGTATTCTCTAATGGCCATGGCTAGATTATTCGACAAAATGGCACTCCAGTTCAAAATGGTAGCATTTACAATTGCATCAATCAAGGGAACCCATTCAATGGAAAATTTGGTGGTATCAGCTTTTCTGAATAGCCTACACAACATTGCAGCTGCAAAATTGTATGGGGCTGACAGAGGTGTGATGGGGTACATACCAGTTTTCTCCCATCTAAACTTGTTGGATTCAGACCTCCAATTCTACATAACGTCCATTGGATCTTCATTCTCTTTGGAAAAATTCTCGATAAAAGCTTTGTCATAGATCTTCTGTGGTTGCGGAAGATGGTACATTTGGATCAAATTGTCTGTTTTGAATGATCCCATAACGCCTTTCCTGGAGTTTCTAAACGTTCCATATGAAACATCTACTTCTTCAATAATCCATCTTGCCATATCTGTGTATGGTAATATTTTTGGTCTTGTAGCGATCCTGTGTAGAAAAGAGCATGTTGCTTCGAAATAAGAAGCATCGGATGAAGTTGTGGCGTCCGTTATTACTTTAATCTCCAGGGGTCTTGGGTTTTCTCCCTCTAGTAAATTGTACATCGCTTCCCAAGTCGTAGTTCTGTCATCTTTTTTACAAGTGATATCAGAGAATAGTGGTAGAATTTATGATTGCTCAAGAGAAGTATCCTCTGCGGTCTATTTTCCTCTCTTGACCCTTTCTGTGAGTGTTGTGTTCTTCGAAAAATTCCTGTAATTCAAGAAAATGGAGAAAACAGGATAAAAATGCAAAGTGGTAAATGCAAGAGAAAGAACTATTAGCACAATAAATTATGAAAGCACGTAAGTATGGAGCTTTTATTTCAAACACGAATAAGAAATATATCTATCATCTCAAGCCGTTAAACAAATAAATGCCCTTAAATCTCATTAATTATACATTAAGGCTTACCCAATATTTTTCTTTATGTCTTATCAAAATTCCGCATCACATATTTGAAACTGTTATTTCCGATTGGTTTGAATGTTCATGTAATACCGATTTTTTGCGATTGCGATGAATCACAAATATCGCAAATCACAAATCGGAGATTTATGAATAGAGTAATTCAAAGTTGCTTTAATATTTTGTGATATGCGATAAGTGGGATTATGATATGTCGGACCCGAATGTAGTTCTATAATAGTTTTAATATTCCGTCGGGTCCGGATTACATCGCATTTCACATTTTCTTGTGGTTTGTATGTTTGCGTTCTTTTAAGAAATGCAATGCAATTGCGATAAAGACCTTTGAAGAATAGTTCAAGCCTTAAGTATTATATAAGCTAAGTTTTATTTATGGGTCTTTTACGGGGATTTTGCTTATCGCATCTTGCAGATTCTACCTCATGACTAACCCTTGTTATTATCAGATCCTGCGATTTGCGATAAAGTGGGAATGTGTTATTATGAAACGACTTGGTTTGATATCTTAGTTTATCCAAAGTTTTATTCCAAATGCTTTACAAAATGCAAGCTCTTATTCGCTAAAAGAAAAATTGGAGAATTTTTAAAAGGGTCCCTATTTATTAATACAATATTAATTATTAAATCAATAAATGGGGGGGTTGTTGAACAATACAACAATTGGCGATTCATTGGAAGAACCAGTTATCTCTGATAGTTTTTTGAAACTTCTAAAACTTCCAAAATAAAGATAGTTCAGAAAATAGGAATGACATGAAATTTAAGATAAAAAACATTTAATTGAATAAGAAAACAAACTCACCCAATCACAATTCATTTGATATCCTCTTCAAAATAAAAATTCCTTTGTCTATATCAGTATTTACTTGGTTTAAAGATAAAGTAGGGGGATCTTGCAAATTAGCTTTTAGATGTACTCATTTGTCACAGGTAGAGCCTCTGCTGCCAGCAGGCGTCCATAGCCTCGACAGGGTTACCTTTTAACCATCAATGATTCAGTATCCCATCCAAATAAGAGTGCAATTTTTAGAGATAAATTCATACTCATATACTTATTCTCTTCTCTTTCTTTTAAAACAGTTTATTTTTCTTCTAAAAAAATAAAATCTACTTAAAAGTCATTATCTTGGTTTGGTGGCCAAATAGTGACAATGCCATTCACTGGTTGTAATTCAACTGAACAAGCTGGCTCATGATGAGACCCCTTGTCTTTTGATTAAAATAATCTCAAGCCATTACCCTATTTTGATATGCAATATTGGTAATGTCAGTCTATTATTTCCCTATGAACATGGTAAGTCGGCTCTTAATGAGACATCTTATCTTTTAAGTTTTAGTATATTTTAGAATTACACTCTAAAAAGAAAAGAGTTTACTGGACAGGGAGAATCATTGACTCCTTAAGAGTTTCTGGATGACGATTATAGAGTTAAAGGTGTTTATCTGCAAAGAGTCTTTACTTTGTTAGATATACTTTTCTTGTCTAATAATAGAACATGGTCTCTTTATAAAGTTGGGGTTTCACAAAGAATAAATAATTTTGGTGGAAATAAGAAGATTTCGGAGAGATAGAACTTAGCTTATTTTCAAATTTCATAATTATTTCCTTAATAATCTCTACTTATACAAGCGAAAAATAAAAAAAATTAAAGAGATTTTTATTGTAAGGCCAAAAGTAAATACTATTTCACTTTTATTTTCCTAGGAAAAGTAAAGGCAATAGTGTATAAGGGATAGAAGAGGTTATCTTCTATGAAAAATATTTCTTCAAAATTTGCCCATTCACAGGCAGAGAATCTCTCTTACCTGATAATCTTGCAATAGAAACGTTAATGAGCCGATTTGTTATGTAATTTGAAATGGGCCAAGCCACATTCTTTGGAATTTGGTATGCTTACCTTTTTCCTTGTGTGCTTTATCTCACTTCAATACAAGATCTCTGAGTTGAATGTAGAAATTTTGAATAATTTAACACATATTCAACAGATATTATCCTGATCATGTACTATTGCGGAATACATACACAATACATAAGCTCCTCTACGTTGATCATCAATATAGCAGCATCAATAACAATAAAACATCAAGAGCATTCACACATTAACACAGTATGTAACCCGGGGAAAGCATCTCGCTAAAAACCCCACACTATCTGTATATTAATGATTGAGACCATGTAACATTACAAAGTACAATGCTTATCATAAGCAATCCAGTACCAGCTCCACCTGTTACACACAATACAGCTAAGATCTGATCTCCAAATCTATTCCACTGCTTGCCTGCCTCCACTGCTCAATACCTGCTCAAGAATGAATGAGAATGGTCTACCAAACTCGTATTTCACCTCCAAAGAATCACTCACAATGTGTAAGACGTGAGCAGAAGCTACAAACTGGGCAAATACATGAGCAAACTCATTGGCATACTCAATCCCTTGATTGTGCAAGATCTGATGCACAACTATAGTCACAACTGATAGCAATCTGATTCTCTAACACCTGTCCCTGCTGAACTGAACATGCACTGACATGCAACTGGGTTAACTGATGTATTCTCTAGTTGTATTATGAGTTAATAATTAGTTTAACAACTCATCATTAGTCTATTTGCAGTTAGACTAACTACAACTAGTCTAACCAAGTCAAACTGAACACAACTCCACCAAACTCAACTGATTGAGTTCTAACTGAAGTCATGCATGCAACAACTCAACTGACTCATAAGAAAAGCATACTTCCTTCTGACAGCTTCATGGGCCACATCTGTAGCTCAAACTGAAGTGCTCCAAGAGAATAAGATCAAGTTTATAGTCCAAATATTATTATGAGACAATAATATTTGACTTTTCTATTTTTGACAGCCAGTCTAAAAATAGACTTTGATCACCCACACTGTGGTCACCCACACTTTGGTCACCCACATTTTGGTCACCCACATTGTGATCACTCACACTGTGATCAAAAATAGAACTTGCGCCATAATTTGCCTGCGGGCCCACTTAGTGAAGGCGACTCTTTTCACTAAGCTCCATCATCTTGTTGCAATCTCAACATTGAAAAGATTTAAAACTTACATAATTTTCATCAAAGGAAGATTTGACTAACTGTTGATGATGTGCATGTATGATCTTGGCTTTATCTCTTTCTTCTTCGAGTTTGAGGATTTGTGATTGCCTTGATTTCATAGAAGAGGAAGGAGTTTCTTTGATAAATTGAACTAGGGCTAGAGAGGGAATAGCTACATTTGTAGGGAGAACAACTTATTTCCCATAGACCAGATTAAAAGGAGAAGTTCCTATTGAGGCCTTTTGTGTTATCCGATCTGCCCATAGAACAAATGTTAAAGATTTATGCCAGTTTCTCGGACTCTAATCAATAGTTTGTTGGATGATCCTTATGAGGTTTTTATTTGTTGATTCAGCTAAACCATTTCCCCGAGGATAATAGTTAGCAGAGTATTTAAGTTTAAAACCTCTTTTGAGAGCAAATTTTGTCATAGCATTGCCTGTGAAATAGGGTGCATTGTCAAACATGAGGGTTGTTGGTAGACCAAATTTGGTAATAATAAATTGATCAATAAATTCAATAATGTTTTCAGAATTGGCTACCTTGAGAGGAATTGCTTCCACCCACTTAGTGAAATAATCATTGTTGTAAGGATATATCTATGCTGCTTTGAAGAGTGGGAAACGATCCCACCTATTATATCCAGTCCTCGTTGCTCAAATGGTTGTTCAATGTTGACCGGCTGTAATGGAAATGTGAGTTTCCTTTTTCTTCCAGCAGTTGTCTGACAAATTTTTCACTTCCTTACATATTGTGCATCTTTAAATAAGGTTGGCCATTAATAGTCAGCATGCAAGATTTTATGCATTATTGTGTCTCCTCCAAAATGTCCACCAGCTAGTCCATTATGGAGTTCCTGCAGAACCTTTTCTGCCTCAGATTTTTCATGGTACCTAAGTAAAATAGAATCATATTTCTTCCTAAACAAAACATCATTGATGATTTCATATTTCTTAGCTTTTAATCTCAAAGCCCTTTTTCTTTTGTAACTGAGCTACATAGGGGCATATCCATTTTTCAAATAAAAGATGATATCAACATATTTAGATTCAGTATCGTTGAGGCTTACCTCACATATTTGTATATCATCACTTGAATCTTTTGGTGCTGGTAGGTTGGATGCTCCAGCTAACATTCTGCAAAAACCTTCACCTCTAACAATTTTAGCTCGTCTAATTTCAATGTCATATTCTTACAGCATTGTTACCCAATTTGCTCTTTTCTCACCTAATTCTCTTTGCATCAGTAAATTTCTCATTGATGAGAATGGAACTATTACTTTAGTGTGAGTTTTAAGAAGAAAAGGTCTGAAATGTTTTATTGATTTGAAAACAGAAAAAGCCTGCTTTTCAACATCTAAGTAATTCAATTCAGCACCTTGCAAATTGGAGCTAAATAAAGAAATTGGTGCTTCAACTTTCTCATTATTGACTTGAGTCAAAATAGATGCATATTATGTTTCAGAAGAATTTGGAGTTGCTAAAGAGGAAGCATATATAATCACTTGTTTGATAAGATTGAAAGCTTCGTGCTCAGTATGTCCCCATTTAAAAACATATTTTTTCTTGATCATAGATTGGAGGGGTAAAACAATTTGTGAGAAGTCAAGGACAAATCTTTTGACAAAATTTCTTTGACCTAGGAAAGATTGCATGGATTTTTTGTTATAAGGCAAAGAGATTTCAGAAATTTCTCTTATCCTATCATGATCTATGTGAATGCCATCTTTAGATACAATAAATCCAAGAAGTTTTCCTTCACTTAAAGCAAATAAAGATTTCTTTGGATTTAGAGAAATTCCATATCTTTTACAACGTTCAAAGATTTGTCTTAAGTCCTTTAAATGATTACTGCGCTTTTTTGAATATACAGTTATATCATCTAAATAAATGACCATTGTTTTATTCACCAAACCTTTGAAAGCTATATCCATGGCTCTATGAAATGTTGCACCAGCATTGATTAATCCAAATGGAATCTTTTGATAAGAGTATGTTCCCCATTTGGTTCTAAATGTGGTCTTTAGTCGATCATCTAGATGTACGAGAATTTGATTGTAACTTGAAAATCCATCCAGAAAATACATTAACTTTGAGCCTGCAATCGACTGCAGTATTTGTTCCATAAGAGGGAGCGAAAGTTGTCCTCCTGACAAGATTTGTTGATATTACGAAAGTCTATACAAATTTGAATATCACCATTCTTTTTCATGACTGGAACTAGGTTAGAAACCCACCTTGAATGTCTAACAAGAAAAATTATTTTGGCTTTGAGAAGTTTATTTAATTCAGATTTGATTTGATTTTCTAAGTTTGGGTGAATCTTTCTGAACTTCTGTTGTACAGGCTTTTCATCGAATATCATAGGAATGGTATGTTGAATGATGGAAGTATCGTATGTCTTAAGATCTTCATAATTCCATGAAAAAACATTTTTATATATTTTCAACAAATGAATAAAGGATAATCTTTCATCATGCGTAAGACCAAGACCTAGATTAATATTTTGTGGTTTAAGATCAGTTCCAATATTTACTAATTCAAACCTCAATGTTGAACTTTTAAGATTTGAGTTAGTTGGTTTCTTGAATTTGTGCTTAAGATCATACATATCTTCTAGCTTAACTACATATTTAGGTATGGGATTTACACTTTTTTTTGCTTAAGTTGGCTATCACTTTGGTCTTCATCTATTATATGGTCATCATATGAGCCTTCAGATGTTATAAAAAATATGATATCCGAATCGTTATTAAAAACTCACCAATTGGTGATGTTATCGGGAATAGAAGGTCTAAAAATTAATTCTGTAGAAAATCAATCAGGACTATAATCTCATAGTGATATGAGCTTGGATGCAACGTTAGCCAAAAGATGAGCACTTGCATTTTGAAGCCTTGGAATTGGGAAAATATTAAATGCTAGGAAATGTGAGGTGAGGACCTGGAATAATGACTGATAATGCTTCAAATGTCCAGAAAGACAAGGAATAGTATTCCTCACATGTTTGTATACAATTTCCGAATCTCCAAATACTTGAAGGTATTTGATATCAAGGCCTATGGATTTATACAATCCTTGAACTAATGCTTCATATTCAGCAGTATTATTCGTGCATTCAAATTCAAGTCTGCATGCCAACATAGTTTTTTCTCCTTCGGGGCTAACCAATATGCAACCTGCTCCAGCTCCATCATTAGATTTAGATCCATCAAAAAATAATTTCCAAAATAAAGAATTGGCTACAGGTTTATCTACAAAATTGATACATTTAGAAGAATCTATTTGAGAATAATTTTTGATTTGTGATGTAACAAAATTTTCTAGAAAAGGTGAAGTATGGGCATTAAAATTGCCCAAAAATGATTTGACTGAATAATTTCCAATGATATTACTATTATATGCGACGAGCTCATTCTCTCCTTCCAGTTCTGTGACGATATACTTTAAATGTTTCTCATGGTCGACCCTTATTTGATTTGGCTTACCATTATAAGGAAGCCACATATGAGACCAGTATGTTGCGAAATAGCCATGAAGCTTTTCAAACCAATCTCTACTAAGGATCAAACCATAGAATTCAAGAATATTGGCCACAAGCACGTCAATCACTTGACATACTTTCGAGTTTGATGAGAGTCTAATGGTAACCTGATTGATTTCTCCTATGACTTCGACTTGAGATCGATCTAACTGTACAATGCGAACAACAGATTTCTAGGGTTCGACATTCAATTTTTCACAAACTATTTTTGGCAAAATATTGGATGAGGCTCCAGAGTCAACTAAACAATTGTGAAAATTCTTATTAAAGACTTCAAAAGTCAAAATAAAAGGAGTATGAGATTTAGACCTACCATCGATTAAAGCAACATCAGTTGAACTCATTTTGTTTGATGAAGTACTAGGAGGCCTACCCATTTCTTGAGCAGCCTGGGAAATTACAGCAGCGGGAAGAGGAGAAGTGGGGACTGCTTTTAATTATTTGAGCAATAGCTTTTGTTGATGTTTTAGCTTGCTAAGCTCATGGAACATGATATTAGCTCTAGTCTTCTTCATGTCTTCGACGATGCTATAATCCATCTCATCATATACTAGCAAGGTTTTGGCTGGAGGTGAAGAATTGGATTGAGGAGGAGACGTTTGAGTAGATTTGGGAGAATATTTCTTACCTATTGCTTTATCTTTGAGAGCAGGAGTTGATGATTTATGTTTTTGATTTGTTTGTGACAAATCAATAGTGCTCTTTCTTCTAGTAGCGACAGGTAAAGCTTCTTCTAATTCTTCATTATCTAACATAGGAAGAATGAAATCCCACATTCCTTGTACTTCAACTATCTCTTCATCATCAGTTTGTTCTTTAGTTGTTGATACTTCTTCTTCATCCACATCTGATTCAGCATTAGATATTGTATTTGGAGGTTTAGGATTAGAGGGGGGATTTCTTTTGAAAGGTCTAAAATATTTCCTAGAAGAAGTCTCAGCTACCTGCTTTTTAATGTCGACCATTTCATTGGACATAGTTTTAAGTACCTTTTATAAACCTTCAAGATCAAAAGAATCTTTAGGTGCTTTCTTCTTGGATTTGTCCCTGAAGGTGACCTTTTTGGGTTTTCTTTCTACTAATGAATTCTTCTTTTCTAAGGCTAAAATTTGTTTTTCGATAGCTATGGCTTCTTTCATGTTTTCAACCAAAGCTCGTTTGGCGGCTCTATCGAAAAAAATAACTGCATTTGAGGGAAGAGCAGAAATGTACCATTCATTTTGAACTTTAGTGCTTGGCCTGGATGCCACTAGAATTTTGTTTAATAATTTGTTAAAATGGGAATTGAAGTCCTTAACTGGCTCTTTAGATTCAACTTTCAAGTTGGAGAGATCATTAAGAAGAGTAGTTGTTGAACGGTCATCTCCAAACTTGGTTAGGAATTGTTCCTTAAATGCATTCCAACTATTAATGGAACCAGATGGTAATGAAAAGTACCAGGATCCTACCGATCCTTGTAAATTATAAGGGAATAATCGTACAACTTCATCTTCTTCTACAACTTCATTTAGATTTATGGACAACATGAAGTTATTTATGTGTTCTTTGGCAAGAAAACCATCATCAGGATTGAATTTTGGTAACCATTTCAATGGATGAGCAAGTAATGGATGTAATGGTCCTGCCATTTGAACGACTCCTAGATTTTTCCATGGTCTTTGAGCCATTATGGGTATCTGTGTGGAAGAAGATGTACCAGTGGTTGAAGGTGATTGGGTAGAGGAGGATTGTGCTCCTGTACCTATGTAAATCACGATCTGAGATGGTGAGGTGGATGATTGAGTTTGTGATGAAGATGATGAAATGAATGAGGGAGTTTGTGGTGATGATGAAAGAATCTCACTATGAATTTCAAACTCTAATTTCTTAGTTTTCCTTCGAGGAGGAGGTAGAGGAAATTCAAATGGAGGAATTCCAAATTTTTCACTTTGTGATCTAGTTAATCTTCGAGAGGAAGGAAAATGTGAAGAAACACTGGCTTGAGATAATTCAGATTCTTCTTGAGACAGAGAAATCCCTTGTAATTTTTGAATTAAAGACTGAACTTCGGGAGTTTTTGCAGATGAAGGGTGATCTGATTTCTTTGGAGAAACACTAGTGGATTGTAAAGATTTTTTCACAACTTCAAGTTTAGGATTTGGGGATTTGGAATGTGACCAAGAAGTCAGAGGTGATGGTGAGGGAGTTTTAATCTTAGAATAGCTTTTTGATTTAGATTAGCTTGCCATTCACAATCAGACCCTCCTTCTAGCACCGAAATGTTGAAGCCTCGAAATTCGTTCTGACAACATGGGGGATAACCACCCAGTTCGAACCTTAAAAGCAGCTCCTTTTTTGTTTGATGTAGTGGCTCTGACTGGGGATAATGGGACCACTTCCCAGTAAGGATTCATTTGGTAATGTTGTTGGGATGATATAAGATATAACGAATAATGATTCAACTAATAATGATCTAATCTAAACAATAAACATATGCATCTATTTTATTCTAACATTACCTTACTATAAATATACCCAAGAATAAACTAAGATATGCAATCTATAGAGATGTCTCAAAGCAACTGGTAATAAAGATTATTCAACTGCTAAAAGAAATGAAATTGTGAATGATAATTGTTTTGGCTAAATAGTTAGACAAAACAATTGAGAAAAACTTTATCGCATATAGTAATTGTTCATGTATTCAATAAGGAATCAGAGCTAAAACATCATACAAAAGTGCAATAATGTAGAACTATAACTCATATTTTCATACATAAGACAATCAAAGAAAGAGTATTGCTAATGCATAAATAAAACATGATCATAAGATAAAATTACCATATATGAAAGGTCTTGCTCATGGGCTCAGTAATATTAATCCACTTTGATCCAATCAAATACACTCTAAGAGTACAGAAGTGAAATTTCAGTAGAGTATGCTTTGATATTAAAAAAAAAAAAATCATATTCCAATAATTTCATCAAAACCTTCACAAAAATACAAAAGTGTAATGTCTTATAAAGTGTTTTTGATAAAACCCTGGACCCCTCTCTAAATGCATGAGAGGGGTTTAAATACTATAATACATGCCTAAAAAATAGATTATTACATAAAAAGCTGAGGAGGTTTCAAACAACCTTCCTTAGAATAAGTGAAACAAAAAATAAAAATAAAAATAAATGATGACAAGCTTTTGCAAATTGAATGGTCCTATTCGGCCATTCGGTCCTTGAGCTCGCAAATGTCTATCATTGGCTTAACCTAGGGAGGTTGGCCAATTCTAGATCTCAATTGCCCCATGAATACAGCATCAGTGAGAGGTGGCACCATCTTTTGAGCAGAATTAGTTAAACAACGTAGAGTCATCCAATGACTATGTGGTTTACCAGAAACCACTAGTATGTTTCCCAATCGAGCTTAGACAATTGCTTGATTGCTTTTGCATTTGTTTGGGCAGTTTCTTTCCACCGTTCTTCCAACTGTTTAACATCTGAGAGAGCTTCTGGACTGCATTCTCTAATAAGATTGGTAGTGTGGAGGTTTTCATTGACAACCTCAATGATGTTGTTTGATGGACTGGATGCTCTTGTTGTTTCCCTCTCTATTTTTTTAACTGTACATCCTAATCAGTAAATAAGCTGTTTCTATGGGATTCCTCGATCTTTGGTAGATTGGTCTTCTTGCCTTCTTCAAATTCTTGCCAAGAAATGAATTCTGTTATTATTTTGTTTATCTCTTCATATTCTAATCTTTGATCAATCACTTGATTGTTTAATTTGTCACTTGATTCACAATAAGGTTTGATCATTGAAATTCTTTGATAGAATATTTCTTGTTGTTGTACCAAAAGAGAATTTAACTCAAGTGCCTCTTTAATAAATTCATCTACTTGAGTATTGCCTTTGAATTTGTCTAATATAGCTTGCATTTGGTGAATCTGTGTGTTCTTCATTGCCATGTTTGTCTGATGTTGTATTGTCATTTGCTCAAAATTTTGTTGAAGTTGTGCCAGTTGTATTTTCGTCTGCCTATTGGTGCTTTGTCTTTCTTGCTCAAGTTGTTGTTCAAGTAATTGAACTTTTTCTTCTTTTTCCTTCAGTAACAGTTGAACCTCTACTACCTTATCAATTGTTGCAATTACATAAGCTCTTGCATATTGTGATATCTTTATAAGGTTTTTTTATGGATCCATGGGGGTGTCTCTCCAAACTATCTCCATTGGCTTACTTTCAAGAGTTGTTGTTGCCAATACATCCAATTTTCTTTTTTCTCTTTGCCTTTTTACTACATACTTATGTGTAGGACTGTAGAATAAATCCAAGGGCGGTATTTCTTCAATCTTCAAAACAATTTCAGAAGTTGGATGTGTCAGGATAACTTCAATGTCTTGATTAGTCACAATTTCTTGTATTGTGGCTTCTAGATTTACAATCTATTGAGTGCGTTGTGGAGATTGGAATCCAGACATTCCTTCAAGAATAGTACTTGTTTGGAGATTTTTATTAAATTACTCCCACTCTTATTGCAAATTGATGACTGAAGTCTTTTCTGTTTCAACCAGTGGGGGACTAGTCTCCATGTGTTGTTCAGTTGAGACCTTCTCGGTCGTTTCTTCATGATTTTATTATGTATCTGGTTTCGGGTCTGCCTCAGGGCTTCCTTATTTATTCTCAAATTCATGTTCAAATTCTTCAGAAGCCTGAGCTAACTTCTCTTGTGATTCTTCATCAGAATTGTGCTTAGAACTCTCCTCCAAGCTTACACTGGGAGTAGGTTCTCTTACTTATTCAATTTGTAATAGGTCCAAAGGGACCTGTTCGAGCCTTTTATTTTTGTATATGTGGAATTATCTAAGGTCCTATGGGTCTAGCTTTAGTGACGCTAAGTGAAAAACTTGTGAAAATCTCTCAGCTTGCTCAAATAAATCATCAAACAAATCTTCCTCATGACTGAATTGTCTGACTTTGACCATGGCAGTAAAATTCTTAGCAACCTGGTTGGGGTCATATTGTCTACCTGGCATGGTAGCTAGGTTTAGGGTCGTGATGTTCTGTATTTCTTTAGATGCATGCCCGAGATCATGCAACACGAAAGCGCCACATTGTAATGGGAAGGTTGGCCAAATGGCTTTCTTCTGCTCCTTAAGGGTTTTGGTTATTCCATCACCCACTATCTGATAAGCTATTTCTCATGCCAGTAGTTTATCTGGAACATAGTATGGGAGAACATGGGGAGCAGTAATACTCCCGAAAACTCTGATATAATTGAACCATTCCTCACTGAACCATCTCACCACCGGCAAGATATCTATCTTTGCTTCCTCTAAAAGCCTAGGGGCTTTCTTATCAAAAATAGTATGATAAATAGGTAACATGACGCCATGACAAATCTTGTAAAAATGGGAGCCAAACTGTGATTCCCACAGTATTTTATGATAAACATGGATGGGTGCAGGATCTTTTAAAGTCCATTTCTAGCCCATGTTTAGAAAATGTGAGAAAAAACATATAGCATCCATGACATAAGCACTCATGTAAAAGAGAGGGATAACCCGAGTGGAGATAGTTCTATTATGGATGCATTCTCTAATGGCCATGTCTAGATTATCCGACAAAATGGCACTCCAGTTAAAAATGGTAGCATTTACAATTGCATCAATCAAGGGAACCCATTCAATGGAAGTTTTGGTGGTATTAGCTTTTCCGAATAGCCTACACAACATTGCAGCTGCAAAATTGTATGGGGCTGACATAGGTGCGATGGGGTACATACCAGTTTTCTCCCATCTAAACTTGTTGGAACCAGACCTCCAATTTTGCATAACATCCATTGGATCTTCATTCTCTTTGGAAAAATTCTCGATAAAAGCTTTGTCATATATCTTCTATGGTTGCGGCAGATGGTACATTTGGCTCAAATTGTCTATTTTGAATGATCCCATAACGTCTTGCTTGGAGTTTCTGAACGTTCTATCTGAAACATCTACTTCATCAATAATCCATCTTACCATATCTGTGTATGGTAATATTTTTGGTCTTACAGCAATCATGTGTAGAAAAGAGCGCGCTGCTTCGAAGTAAGAAACATCGGATGAAGTCATGGTATCCACTGTTGCCTTAATCTCCAAGGGTCTTGGGTTTTCTCCCTCTAGTAAATTGTACATCGCTTCCCAAGTCGTAGTTCTGCCATATTTGTTACAAGTGGTATTAGAGAATAGCGATATCATTTCTGACTACTCAGGGGCAGTATCCTCTACAGTCTTTTTTCCTTTCTTGACCATTTCTGTGAGTGTTGTGTTCTTTGAAAACTTCCTGTAATTTGAGCAAATGGAGAAAACAAGATAAAAACGCAGAGTGGTAAATGAAAGAAAAAGCACAACTAGCACAATAAATTCTGAAAGCATGTAAGGATGGAGCCTTTATTTTAAAAACGAATAAGAAAGATATCTATCTTCTCGAGCCGTTAAACGAATAAATGCCCTTAAATCGCATTAACTATACATTAAGGCTTACACATTATTTTTCATTATGTCTTATCAAAATGCTACATCACATATTTGAAATTGTTATTTTCGATTGGCTTGAATGTTCATGTAATACCGATTTTTTGTGATTGCGATGAATGGCAAATCTCGCAAATCGAAATTCTCGCAAATCGCAATTCCCACAAATCGTAATTCTCACAAATCGCAAATCAGAGATTTATGAATAGAGAAATTCAAAGTTGCTTTAATATTTTGCGATATGCAATAAGAGGGATTATGATATGTGGGACTCGAATGTAGTTCTATAATAGTTTTAATATTCTGTTGGGTCCGGATTACATTGCATTTCACATTTTGTTGTGGTTTGTATTTTGTGCTATTTTAAGAAATGTGATGTGATTGTGATAAAGAACTTTGAAGAATATTTCAAGTCTTAAGTATTATATAAGCTAAGTGTTATTTATGGGTCTTTTACAGGGATTTCTCTTATCGCATCTCGCAGATTCTGCCTCATGACTAACCCTTGTTATCATCAGATCCTACGATTTGTGATAAAGAGGGAATTCATTATTATGAAACGACTTGGTTTGATATCTTAGTTTATCCAAAGTTTTATTCCAAATTCTTTACAAAATGCAAACCTTATTGAACAGTACAATAGGTTCCTCCTCTGGCTTCGGGTGTTATTCTTCTAATGGCAACAATTACCTCCATGGCTGATTTGGGTCAAATACTTTCCAATAATCATTGACCTTTTTCATACCTTAAGCTATCATTTGTTGGCGGAGATTATCCAAATGTTCTTGAGTTTGAAATTTTAGGAGTTGTTTCCATGAATATTCCCTAAATATAGTAGATTGTCCATCCATGATTTCTGAGAAATAATGTTGTTGAATTAGGTGCATGCCCTTTTTTCTAGAGTCCAAATGGATGAGCTTGTCTTGGGGAAATGCATTCCAAGAAGGAGCTGATAAGGGGTACGATTAGCATAATTTTATACTAAAGGCTCTTCCTTATATTTGATACACCTTGGATCCATCTCCACCATGTTTTATGTAACACCCTCCTCCCACATTTACCCAAGCTAACTGGTCCATCGGGGTAAACATGTGACGAAGAGTTACTATGATATGATTCAACTCCCCAAGTACATTTAAGGAAGTGGAATCGACAAACCAAAACCAAAATGGCCTTCCTTAAGAGCTACATGACCCCTCAGGAGCTAACCAACCACTCCAGGTGCCCAACTCCTGAGTTAACTTGCTTTTTACTCACCTAAAACCATTTTCGCTCCCATGACAAGCCCTCCACGCGAATGAAAGGCTTTTTTAGGCAGTGTTGTGCCAACAACCCCGAAATATGAGCCACTTTTTCTGGCTAGGACTTAGGGTTCTACCCAGAACTTGATGAAATTATCTCCTAAGATGATAATACATTTGAATATTATCCCTTGTTAAGGTCTTATTTTGGACAAGAAGCCAAAGGAAGGAAATTTTTGGCCATAAATTTTGTTTCCAAATGTTGTTCCATATATGTGCTCTTGATATATCTTGATGTCTTGCTTCCATATTGTAAGATTCTTGAGAAGTGAAGGAACCTTTTGGACTATAGCCCCACCATAGTTTATCAAGTTGAGAGGAGATAGGGGTGAGTTTGAAAATTCATACCCTCAAGGAAACCCTACTGCAACAAAACTGAATTTACTTCTCCTACTTGATTTTAATATACATTATCAAGTTATTTTCTGAATACTGAAGTAAATTACTTCTGCAGCCTATACTTCTTTAAATTTTATTACATGAAATAGAAAACTAAGCAAAGAACAAGATACATAGGACACAATTATTTTTGGACAAAATAGTCCCTGAAAAAACCCAATGCGGGAAAACCAGTGCAGCAGCTCTGAGGGTTTTCTATTATTAAGCAGTAATTCTGAATACAATGTTGGATTCCCTCCCAACAATCCAGTGACAGAGAAAATATAATGGCAAAAAACTAAGTGAGATTACCTCACTTCACCCGGCAGATTTCGGTTGATCCGACAGCAGAACTGGCTAACCCTGTCTATCTCTATGCTGGCCCTGTGTAGGTCCTACGTCAGCTTTACAGACTTTGCATCAGCCCAGTGATGTCTCTTATGTCTTTTGTGTCAACCTTCCCGATTGTTTTGGCAGTTCCCCGACAGTTTCTGGCTTTCTACGTGAGGGGAGCTTCACTTCTACGCTGGCCCTTCTAGCTCTGTGTCAGGCCTACGTGGGCCCAAACTGGCCTAGTGTCAGCCCTTCTAAAATTTTGATCCCTCCACTAGTGGATGTCCACCTCTTTGTCCAGTATTCCCAAACTATACATGCCCTTCCGTTGCAAAATTATCACCTAGTTCGAATTTCTCAAGTTCCTAGCCCCAGAAATCGAACTCCAAATCAATTCATTCTCTTCATGTGTGTTTCTAAATGAACCCCAAGCCTTCTTATACTTTTCCCATTGAGACTTCAATGGCTGAGATTAAGTCTCTGATCAACGGCTAAGATTAAAACTTGACTTGATCGGCTTTCTAGAACATTCTCACCCATATTTTGATTAATACCCAATACTACTTTAATTTTCTTAAGTTTAGACTTAGAACCCCATTAAAAATATTAATTATTTTAATAAAATACAATTCGCGTGGAATTTCACCAAACGATTTCTGGATTCTTTATAACTCATGTTCCTTAGCCTCTCCACCAATTTTCATGGATAAAGCACATCTGATGCTACCAAAAACTGACACTCCCTCTTAGCGAGGAAAGTGCTCTAGCAACAATGTCTAACTGCATGCTACTCTATTTCTAAAGCATCTCCTTTCCACATTGTTTCTTCCACCAACACTATGCTAATGTTGCTACTGTACTGCTTCCCATGACACTACCACTGCCATTGTTGCATCTGTACTACAGCTCCCTCTGCATCTACTGCTAACACTGCTACTGCTAGCTCTGCATTACGCCATTTTCCAATTGTTGTTTCTCAGTAATGGAAAAGCACCCAAAATTTCTGAACTAACTATGTTCAACATAATATCATGTGAATGTTGGAATCTGACTGCTACTAGTCTCTGACCCTATGAATCTTTTGAGTTTCTACTGACTTCTGCACTGTGCCACCTGCACTGCTACCAACCTTGCTCTACATTGATCAGTCTCTGGTCTCAGGCTACTATATCTGTCTCTCCAATCAACCCATTACAACATCTGACACTAAGTCCATCTCACTACTACTGAATTTCGAGCTCCCATATCAAGGAATTGATCCAAGAGGTGGACTCCTCAAGGATCCTACCCACATGTAGTCCTCCCAACTAAAGTTCAATATTGCCCCATTTCCCTCCTAGAGATGCGTGGGCACTCATGGCAAACTCATCTTCATAAATTTTTGCTGGAGCAGCCTTAGGATCATGTTTCTCATCCTTATCCATTTTCTTCAAAGGACATTTGGATGCAAAGTGGCCCATCTCACCAAATCTGAAACATTTCGCCGTCGAAATGTCCTTCTTCTGCTTTTGCTTATGTTGTCCCTTTGATGCTAGAGTTGCATTCTCCTCCTCCTCCTTGGTCTTCATGCCACTCCCACTACTTCCATTGAGGTTGACCTTAACCAGATCCCTCCTTAACTCTTCATGTTGAAGGCCTCCCACATCTCCTCCCATGAAGATAGCATTTCCCTGCCTAATATACTTTGGACAAAGACTTGTCATTCATCCAAGACTCCATTCAAGGCCATCCTTACCATCGCGGTAGACTGAGGAGTATACCCCACTACAGCAAGCTGGTATCTGGTGTCTTGAAGACGTTGAAGATAGGAGTTAACCCCTTCTCCCTTCTGCATCAATGTCTGCTGCAACTTTTGTTCTAAGTACATCTTCCATTGTTAAGAAGAACCTTCATATAGTGAAGACAAAGCTTCTCACATTTCTCGGGTTGTATCTTTGCCCTACAAGTGTGACACCACATGATCTCTAACTGCATTGAGTATGAACCTCTTCACCTTCCCCTGATCGGACTTGTAATTCTTCTTCTAATCATTGTTAGCAGGAACAACCACAACACTCTTGACATAAGCTTTGAGATCGTACTTCTCTAGAATAGCTAAGATTCTGGTCTTCCATATGAAATAGTTGGAAGCTCCTTCCAACCTGTCCTAATCTCTAAGCCCATGTGATGCCATCCCACCAAAATTATCGAATTGACTCCTCTAGTCATTGTACAACACTGGTCTGTTGCCTAACAAGTGAAAAATTCAGACTTTTGGTGAGAAAAGTCCTCTGAGGAGACAATTCCCCTTCTATGTGTATTTGCTCTTTTCCGAGGGATTTATGCCCTAGAAGAAACTACGCCATTCAAGCATTGTGATGAGGCTTTGCGTCACTCCCTCTTCTTCTGCAAACTCATGAAATGGAAATCGTACCTCTTTGTCGACTCTCTCAAAGAGAGATTTCCTCAGAATCTCTGCTTTCCCGACAAGGACTGCGCAATCCCTTCAAGGGGATTCAAATTGCTGCCAAATGCAACTATTGGCCTCTCTTCTCAGCATTGGATATGCTCTTCCTGTTCCAAAATCAAAGCTCTGATACCATGTGAAAATTCCTACCCTCAAGGAACCCCTACTATAGCAAAACTGAATTTACTTCTCCTACTTGATTTTAATATACATTATCAAGTTATTTTCTGAACACTGAAGTAAATTACTTCTGCACCCTATACTTCTTTAAATTTTATTACATGAAACAAAAAACTGAGCAAAGAAAAAGATACATAGGATACAGTTATTTTTGGACAAAATAGTCCCCGCCAAAACCCAATGCGGAAAAATTGGTGTAGCATCTCTGAGGGTTTTCTATTTTTAAGCAGTAATTCTGAATGCAATTTTGTATGCCCTCCCATCAATCCAGTGACAGAGAAAATATAGTGGCGAAAAACTGAGTGAGTTTACCTCACTTCACCTAGCAGATTCTGGCTGATCCAGTAGTAGACCTAGCTAACCCCGGCTATCTCTGTGTTGGCCCTACGTCAACCCTGCAATGTCTCTTTTATCTTCGGTGTCAACCTTCCCTACAGTTCCCATCTAGTTTCTAGCTTTCTGCATGAGGGCAGCTTCACTTCTGCGCTAGCCCTTCTGGCTATGCATCAGGCCTACGTGGGCCTAGAATGGCCCAGTGTCAATCCTTCTAGATGTTGCACTACCTCCACTAGTGGCTCTCCGCCTCTGTATCTAGTATTCTCGAATTATCCCTGCCCCTCTGTTGTAGAATGATCACCTAGTTTGAATTTCTCAGCTTCCTAGCCCCATAAATCAAACTCCAAATCAATTTGTTCTCTCTGAGTGTGTTTCTAACTGAACCCCAAGCCTCCTTCTTATACTTTTCTAGTTGATACTTCAATGGCTGAAATTAAGTCTCTAATCAACGACTAAGAGTAAAACTTGACTTGATCTGCTTTCTACAACATGCTCACCCATATTTTGATTAATACACATTAATACTTTAATTTTCCTAAGTTTAGACTTAGGAACCCCATTAAAAATAATAATTATTTTAATAAAATACAATCCGAGAGGAATTTCAACAAATGATTTTGGATTCTTTAAAACTCATGTGCCTTAGCCTCTCCACCATTTTTCATGGTTAGAGCACATCTAATGCTACCAAAAACTAAGAATGATCCTTTGTTGGAGGTTTCTCCAAAACTTGCTCTATGGTTCCTCCTTTGGCTCAGGGTGCCATTCTTCTAATGGGAACCATTACCTCCATGGTTGATTTGGGTCAAGGCCTTTCTAATAGTCGCTAGCCTTTTTCATACTATAACACCCTCCTCCCACATCTACCCAATTAACCAGCCAACCGGGGTAAACATGGGATGAGAAGTTACTATGATATGATTCAACTCCCTATGTGTCAATTAAGGAAGTGGAACCAACAGAAACACACCATACATACCTTCCACATCAGAAACATAACTCATCCCAACCACTTAGGTAACTAGCCCATAGGTCCCACTGAGTTTTTAGACCATTAAAGCCATGGATGCTCTCTTGATATGGACAAGCATGCGTCTAGCAGGTTCCAGACTCTCCCACGCCATGGGTATGCATGCATCTGGGGACTTTTTTTCCTAGTGTTATGCCCGCGTCTCCGGGATTTGAGCCAATTTTTCAGACCCCGAGCCTAGGTCATTACCAAGAACTAAATGATACTTTCAAAACTGAAAGATAATAGAAAAACTGTGATACAAATGAAACTACTTAAACAAGGACTTGACTGGACCCCCACTAGCCATGATCGACATTTCATCAAACATGTCACAAATATGTAATCTACAAGTTTAGACAATAGATTTGAGCATAGGGGTCTCATACTCATATGATAATCGCTAAGAATCATTGATGCCTCAACACATTAGTCATAGTTTCATCCATTAGGCCATAGATACATTGCTTATTCATATACAAGTAAAAACTTGATGAGAGCCATACATAGTCACTATCATAATACATGTTCAAAACCATCATATAACCAACAACATAACAATGATAAAACAACCATCAAGATCACATAGTAACAAGTACACTTACCCATCAATTACAAGAGGAAAAGAGTTCTTATTAACATATGAAAAATGCAACCAGGTCTGGGACTTCCACGTACCACCTGACCATAGACATGGTTGAGCCAAATCTCTCTTCAGCCATTCACCCTCGTTTCATATTCCAAGAATGAATGTGGGATCCCATAAAACACATCAAAACCAAACCAGGGCTTCTAGAGGCCAAACCACCTCAACCCATCAAACAGTGATTCCATCTCACGGTTGAACATCACAAACCATCACCATATTGGTCTCTAACCAAGTTTTCTAGGGCTTTAGAGTGTTTGTTCCAACCAAGGCTCCAAGAATAGAAACTCAACCCACGGCTGTTGTCGGGCTCTAGAGCATTTGTCCAACCAAGGCTCCAGGACTAGTAACTCAACCCACAATTGTTGTCGGGCTCCATAGCATTTGTCCAACCAAGGCTCTAGGACTAGTAACTCAAACCACCAAGGGCTCCAAAGCGTTTGTCCAACCAAGGCTCCAGAACTAGTAACTCAACCCAAGTTGTTACAGGGCTTCCAGAGTGTTTATCCAACCAAGGCTTCAGGACTAGTAACTCAACCTAAGTCGTTACATGGCTTCCAGAGCATTTTTTCCAACCAAATCTCCAGGAACTAATAACTCAACCCATAGCCAAAGGAATATGAGAACCAACTAGAAAACAAAAGTAAAACCCACAACACCATGACTATCCAGGAAATGGCAAGGCTAGGAAAACACACTATCAATCCAAGCAATCCTCCATGCCAATGACAAATTATAACCAAGAAACCACATGCATGTTCCATGCATGCCAACACTAGCAAGGAAATCATACATGCACCTCTATACCTGCAAGAAAAACCCATTGTAGTTGTTGATGCTGATGTCCTCTTGCGCTTTCCTACTTTTCCTTTACCCTCTTGCTCCAAATTCCAAGTATGCCACACTCCTCCAAGAGTGCTCTAAGAAAACTCAAGTGTCCAAGAGTATGAGAGAGAGAGAGAGAATATAAGAGAGCTCCATTGAAACCTGTTAAGAAAAGTTTTCCAACTGTTGAAGCCCCGAAAATCGGGTCGACAACAAGGGGGATACCCACCTGGTCCGGACCTTGGTTGGCAACTCCTTATCCGTTTGGTATAGCAGGTCCGACTGGGGATAATGGGACCAGTTTCCCAATCTAAGGGGTGTGTGTGTGTGTAGAGTTGGATGGTGTTGATCTAGGAGTGTTTTAATCTAATTTAATTCAAACTTCTAAACTAACTCTATGCTATTGTAATCTAATGAGAAACAACACATCTAATCTATGCTAACCCGAGGTGTATTTCTTCTATTATGCGATCTAAAGAGATTTCGAACAATAACTGGTAATAAAGATCATTCAGCTATCATAAGAATAGAAATCAGTTAAGATAAACCATTCTGCATAAGAAGTTAAGCAAAACAGTTGTGAATAGCATATCGTATAATAAGTTATTCATATATCAAGCACAAATAAATGACTCCACCGTACAGAAGTGCCAAATGGTAACCCACACATTCATGCATTAACATATAAACAACTGAAAACTGCATATCACTTTAAGAATATAAACAGAAACTGGTCAAGAGATAAAAGTACCATTTATGACTGGTTCCACTCATAAGCTTCAAGCATTAACGATTTATCTCTACTTGTTCTAACATCTACTAAGAGTACAAAAGTGCAACATCAGTAGCAGACATTAAATGCAAACATTGATAAATCTCGATCCATCCATTCACCAAAAACCCCCTCCGAGGGTGCAAAAGTGCATGTTCTGAGGACAAGTTTTTTGACAAATTTCCGGACCCTTCTCCAAATGCCTGAGAAGGGTTTAAATACTGCTAACTAATTAATCTTAATTACATAAATTTAGGACACGGTTTCAAATGACCGCCCTTCTACTAAAGCAAATTTATTTCTAAAAATTGAATCTAATTTCTAACCGTTTCTGTATTTGCTCCTTAGTGCTGTAAGCAATGCAACATTCGCCTGGGAAGAGTCGGTTGTTTGTCTTCTCCTTTCATTTGAGTTACGAAAATAGAAATAACAAGCGCTGGCACCGCTTTCTGACAAACTAGAAGATATTTTCCTCTGGCTTGGTGTATTCGCTGTGTGTATACTTGGTAATAACCCAAATTTCTCTCAAACTGATTGTGCTGTTTCTATTTCAGTTTCTGGCCTTGCGAATGACTGAACAAGTTAGGGACTTTGCTCTCTGAACAATTTTCTGTATTGAAAACTGCTTCCGTTCTTTGTTCCAGGCTTTTCTGGTGCGTTTTCCCTCTTTAGCGTTTTTCTTTTTGCTTTACCCAGTCTAAGCTTCAGGATCTTTTGCAAACATGCTGCTTTTGTGCGCCTTTGACTCTGAGTGTTGGATAGTTTATTTCCATCAGTGTCTGTTGAGTGATACTCTGGAATCTGCGGTCCTGCTGCATGCGGCATCCGTTTGCGAAGGCATCTCTTCTCTGTTCTCCGAGTATTGACGCTTTCCCCTTTTCCTTAGATGTTTCCTGCACATTGATTTATATTAGTTGTTGTCTTACAATTTACGCAAAGGAAAAGAGTAATGATGAAAAGATTGACATGAAAGCTTTAAGCTCTAATGAATGTATAATCATGACACTCATAATGAACTGACTCTTCGAAAAACACAACACAATCCTTCTCGGATATTTTGGCGTACAATCATTAATTTCTTTTTAAGGCGCGCGCCCAATTTTGGTCTGCAGATAGCTTCCCTTGAATGCTGTGTCGAGGAAATTTTGCGATGAGTGATTTCTGCGACTCGCATCGCAGTGTCGAGGATTGCGTCGTTTAAGATATGTCATCGCAGGAATCGCAGATCGCATTCATCGCAGACCGCAAATCGCAGATCGCATTCATCGCAGATCGCAATATCGTAGATCACACTTAATCCTCCAATCATTGTGTGCTGCTTATGCGATGTTGCGATATGCGACGTCGCATATCGGCAGTCGGCGATTCCTTAAGCTTTTTATTTAAGAGAGCTTCACAATATAAGCGATGCGATGAATTTCGCGTCGCTTCTTCGCAGCTTATTACGCGCATAGGAAAACGTCTCACTCTCTTCTCGCGATGCGGTATAGCTTTAGGGAGTCAAAATACAAAATTTTTGATAAAATGTTTTTTTTTTTTTTGGATTTTTGTTAAGGGTCCCCATTTGCTTGGTGTTATTGCAAATACCAATCAAAGAGGGGGGTTGTTGGTGACCACAACAATGGCGATTCACTGTGAAGAACCAGTTATCTCTGTTTTTCTATTGAATTCTAACTTCCGAAGCAGAAAAATTTTCATATGTCTAAATTTTGTTATGGACAGATAGAGTATATTACGCCTTATCCTAGCACTGATACTTCGTCTCAACCTTTTCATATTTCAATCGTTTGTTTCCTCAGGCTTAGTTCTTGTATTCGAAACAGACATTACTTGGTCTTTTAAAGATAAAATAAGGTTTTCTCTGCGTGCCGGCTTTTAAAATATGCTCATTTGTCGTAGGTAGAGCCTCTGCTGCCCGCAAGCATCCATAGCCTCGACAGGGTTACCTGTTACCCAGCAATGATCCTTTATCCTGCTTGAGGTTATTTACAACTTTTCAGAGGAAAAACCCTTTTTGACACTTTTTCCTTTTTTATTCTCTAAAGAACAATGTCTTGGTTTGGTGGCCAAATTATGACACAGTCATTCACTTGATTTACACTTTTGCTGAACAAGCTGGCTCGTGATGAGACCCCTTGTCTTTTGATTGCAACAATCTTGAGTCGTTGCCCTGTTTTGGTAGACAGTATTGGCAAAGTCAGCAAGTTATAATATCTGTGATCATGATAAGCCGGCTCGTGATGAGACCTCTTATTCTTTGAAATATAGTGTTTTCTCGGATTGTTCCTCTGAACGCTGCAATTTCCTTTAACAGGGAGGAAGTCATTGTTTTTCCTTAAGAAAGCTCTGGACGACAATAATAGAGTTTGAAAACAGCAGCTTTACAGAGAATATTTATTTTATTATTGATACCTTCCATTGTGCTGATATAAAACAATTTTTTACCAAAGGTTGCTTTCATCAAATTTTTTAAGTTGAAACTAGTATCATGTCTAGGCTAAAGTTAACTCTACCTGTCAATAATAAAAATCAGATTTTTCGAAAATTTTTGCTACCTGTACAAGCGAAAAGCTCAAAATCTGATAGAGAATCGGTGTCTTTTTCATGAACCCTTTTAGTGACCATCTACAACTGGTTTTATTTATAAGAAAGAGAAAAACAAATAAAAACTAAAACTATCCTACAAAAATAGAAGAGTGATCTTCTATGGAAAATACATTTTAAGAATTTGTCCATTAACAGGCAAAGAATCTCTTCTACCTGCTAAATCCTGCAACATAAACGTCGATGGGCCTATGATTTCTACAATCTGAAAAGGACCAAGCCATAGTTTCTGAAATTTCGTATGTTTGCCCTTTTCTTTATGAGCCTTATCCCATTTCAGAACTAAATCTCCAATCTGAAAATTTTTTCTGGTCATTATGCTTGAGTCAAAAGAGGATTTTATCAGCGCTTGGTGATGAGCATGGGTTTTCTTAGCTTGTTCTCGTCATTCTTCTAATTTAATTATTTCCATTTGTCTTAGTTGTATGGAGGAGGTAGATACATCATCGATGTGTTGTACTAAAGACAAAGAGGGAATGACTAAGTGAGTTGGAAGAACCACTTCTTTCCCATAAACTAAATTAAAGGGAGAAGTGTCGATTGAAGCTTTCTTCATTATTCTATCTGCCCATAAAGCATTTACCAACGCTTTGTGCCAATTCTTTTGGTTTTGGTCGACTGTTCTTTTAATAATCCTAATCAGGTTTTTGTTTGTTGATTCGGCCAATCCATTACTTTGCGGATAGTAGTTGGCCGAATATTTCAGTTTGAACCCTCTTTTAAGTGCAAACTCAGTCATTGTATTTCCAAAAAAGTATGAAGCATTATCAAACATTAAGGCCGTTGGCAATCCAAACCTAGTGATTATAAATTGATCTATGAATTCAATAATGTTTTCAGAATTGGCTGTCTTGAGAGGAACTGCTTCTACCCATTTAGTAAAATAATCTGTTGGCGTGAGGATGTACCTATGCTGCTTAGAAGAGTGAGGAACGATCTCACCTATTATGTCCAAGCCCCACTGGCTGAATGGTTGCTCGATGTTTACCGGCTGTAGTGACATGAACGGTTTCTTTTGTTTCCCTGCAGCAGTCTGGCAGACTTGGCATTTCCTCACGTGACTGTGTGAGTCTTTGAACAACGTGGGCCAATAATGTCCTGCACGTAAGATTTTATGTGCAGTAGCATCTCCAGCATAGTGTCTGCCTGCTGGTCCATCGTGGAGTTCCTGCAAAACCTTTTCGGCTTCAGTTTTCTCAAGACACCTAAGAAGCACAGAATCGTAATTCCTTTTAAACAGAACATCATTTATGAGCTGGTATTGTTTAGTTTTCAACCTCAGAGCTCTTTTCATGGTGTGATCCAGGTGTGATGGAGCATACCCGTTCTTAAGATAATAAATGGTGTCAGCATATAATGATTCTGCATCGTTTAAGCTTACCTCATACGTATGTACCTCTTCAGATGCATTCTCAGGAATTTGCGATGCTCCAGCCAACATTTTGCAGAAGCCTTGACCTCTTACAATGTTTGCTGGTTTGATCTCAAGATCGTATTCTTGTAAAACGGTGATCCAATTTGCTCTTTTTTCGCCCACATCCTTCTGTATCAGAAGGTTTCTTACCGCTGGAAACGGTACTATGACCTTAGTATGGGCTTTAAGTAAAAAAGGTTTGAAATATTTGATCGCTTTGAAAACAGCATATGCCTGTTTCTCCACGTCTGAATAGTTGAGTTCAACACCTTGTAAATTCGAGCTAAAAAATGCGATTGGAGCTTCCGCTTTCTCTTGATTTGCTTGAGTTAGAATCGCGGCATAAGATTTCTCTGAGGCAAACGTGTATAAGATAAAAGATTCTGAAAAATTCGGGGTCGCTAAACATGGAGCGTTAATGATGGCTTGTTTGATCAAGTTGAATGCTTCATGCTCATCTTGACCCCATTTAAAATTTGAATTCTTTTTTATCATATTTTGCAAAGGAGAAACAATGCGTGAGAAATCTAGGACAAATCTCTTCACAAAATTGATTTGACCAAGGAAAGATTGCATGGCTTTTTTGTTATGAGGCATGGATATTTTAGAAATTTCTTTGATTCTGTCAGGTTCAATGTGAATACCAGATTTTGACACTATGAATCCTAGAAGTTTTCCTTCACTTAATGCGAAAAAAGATTTCTTCGGGTTAAGTGAAATCCCATACCTTAAACATCGTTGAAAGATTTGTTTCAAGTCTTTGAGATGGTCGCTTCGCTTCTTGGAGTACACTGTTATATCATCCAGGTAAATTACTACAGATTTATTGACTAAACCTTTGAATGCGATGTCCATGGCTCTCTGAAATGTAGCGCCGGCATTGATCAAACCAAATGGCATCTTCCAATATGCGTATGTGCCCCATTTGGTTCGGAATGTGGTTTTTAACTGGTCATCGGGATGTACCAGCACTTGATTGTATCCTGAAAATCCATCCAAAAAAGACATTAATTCTGAGCCTGCTACTACCTGTAATATCTGCTCCATAGGTGGGAGGAGAAAATTGTCTTTTTGACAGGCTTTGTTGAGATTCCGGAAATCGATACAAATTCTAATATCTTCGTTTTTCTTTCTAACGGGTACCATATTGGAGACCCATTTGGAATTTCTGACGGGGAAGATTATTCTGGCTCTCAATAACTTATTTAGCTCAGTTTTTATCTGATTTTTTAAATTGGGGTGGATTTTTCTGAGATTCTGTTGGACAGGTTTTTCATTGTTAATCATAGGGATAGTGTGTTGAATGATAGAAGTGTCGTATGTCTTCAGCTCATCGTAGTTCCAAGCAAAAACATGTCTGCATTGTCTCAAAAGACGGATATATGCTAATTTTTATTCAGGGGCTAGGCCGTGGCCTAGATTAACATTTTGTGGTTTCTCATCGGTTCCTAGGTTTACTAAATCGTAGTTCAGAGTCGAACTGTAAAGTTTAGAATTGGTAGACCTTTTAAACCGACTTTTCAAATCATATAAGTCTTCTAACTTAACCACCGACTTAGGTATAGCATTATCAGTGCTATTTTGTTGTATTTGGTGATCATGATGGTCTTCGTCAATTATTTGATTTGAGTAGGATCCTTCAGAAGTGAGGAAATTTACAATGTCTGGATCGTCATTAAATACTCTTGAGTTTGTAATGTTGTCAGGGATGGACGGTCTAAAAATTAATTCTATTGAGAATCTATCTGGACTAAAATCTTCGGAGGGAATAAGTCTAGTGGCTACGTTAGCTAACAGGTCTGCGCTCGCATTTTGGAGTCTTGGGATTTGTTAGAGTCAGTCTAGTAGCCCTCCACCAGTGATCAAAGCTCTTTGCATTTGCATAAGTAGGTGTCTCATCAGTGTCATCTTATTACATTCCATTAGGCATGCCATAACCCTGATGGAGGAGCTGGTGTCTTTATTCCCCTCTTGGCACTACTGGATCAAGTTGTTTCAGTCATTAAACTTTTTCAAAGTTACTTGTCTTGTCTTGAGAGCAAAATTCTAGGTCTAGGGTTTTGGTCAAGTTTGTCTTCAAGGTCATGTTTCTGAAGGTCAATAGGTGCCCAGCAAGCCAGAGGGATGATTTTCAAAGTGTTTCTTCGAAAGATTCTATCTTGTACAGTTAATTTTCACCTTGGATTTAAAAACCCTGTTTTTAAAGCCAAGGTTATTTCTCAAAATTTTGTAAAAATTGTAAAAATTCAAAGGGCTTCAAAGGACAGCATGTAACCCTGGCTCCCTTGCCAAGATCCCTCAGATGCTATCCCTGCAAAAATTATCAAAGAAAAGCATCAAATCAATCAATTTCAGGACAAAAGGAAACCAAAAAAGTCAAGTTTATAAAGTGTCATGGAAAAAACATTATAAAGTGGGTTATGATATGAAATTAATTCAAACAAGGCTATAAAAGCCCTAATCTCCCTCTATCAAGCCTCATTATGCATCCAAGTGATAGAAAAACTGATTGCAAGAGAGTTTGAGCGAAGTTTGTGAGTTGGGAAGGCGCGCGACCCGTTGAACCAGGCGCGCGACCCGTCAGGAGCCCTCCGCCAGTGTTAAGTTATAACGCGCGCGACCCGTTGGGTGAGGCGCGCGACCCATCAGCGCTCTCTCTGCAAAAACAGCCAGCAAACTTGCCAAGGAACCACGAATTGCCAAATTTTGCAAGGTAGGCCCTCCATCATGAAAAATTATTGCTTGCTACAGTTCAAGAAAGTCATGATTGTATTTGTAAAAGTCTCCATTTGCAAGTGAAAAACTCCATTGTGCTTTGGTTTGAAGTTGTAAAAATTGCTAGGGTTTATGATGCTGTTTTGAGGTATCCCATTGTTATCAGTTTTTCCCATCTCCCATTTCATATTCCTTATCATTCTATGTAAATTTCCCTTCCAAATTTGTGAAGAGCCCTAAACCCTACCCCTCTTCCCTAAGAAAGAAAAATTAAACCCTAACCCTACCTCTCATAATATCCTTGTAAATCAAATTGTATAATGATGTATATGCAATAATTCTTCCCCTAAACTCCCTGTTTTATTATTATTCCCGTTTTCCCTTTAAAGTATCCCTCCCCTAACATTTCCCTCATGCTCCTTGTCCCCTTGAAACAACATTTTAATCAGCAGTTTACAAAGCAGAAACAGCAGTACATTTCAGCCACTTTGCTCTTAAAACAATGTCAGAAACCGAAACCAATTATGAGCAAAGTGATGACCATGCATCAGCTTCAGAGTTTGAGATACATAGGAGGCCTCACAAAGGTGGAAGGGGTCTCGCCTTCTTCATCAGCACCACGAGTGTTATCTCCACACCAAGTGGAAGGGGCCTCGTCTCTGATAGCAGCACAGGTATCAGAGAGGGGAAAACAGCCCAGGATTGATGAGGGGCCATCAGGTGTTCCAGATATAGAGCTTGTTGATCTTGATGTCAGTTCTCCTAGCCTAGAGTCAAAGGAGATCATTGAGCACCTTAGAGCTGAAAATGATGCATTGCAGAATAGATTAGAAGGGGCACAATGGACAATCACATATCTAGAACAGCGCAACAAGCAGTTGGAGGATGAGCAAACTCTTGATGAGTTGTGGAGGATTCGTAGTGACCGCAACTTGAATCGAAGAAGACCCGGTGATTTAGTGCCAGTTGAGCGAGAGGCTATGCTTATCCGGCTCAATGCTCATTTAGAGAGGCTGTTGGCTAAGGCCAACCAAGATAAGAAATTTCTGAGAAACATGAAGAATCATTATTGGGCACAGATGCACGTGTGCAAGGCAAAGATGAAGGTGCTCCAAAGGCGGTTGGTCAAAGCACAAAAAACGGAAAAAAAGGCCTGATCCCCTCCACATCTTGGCCGAGGCTTCCTTGAAGGAGCATGGCACTAAATAGCTCAGCCCCAGCACAAATTCCAAGAAATTTTGAGCATTTTGGGTGATTTTTGGTTTTTAAGGCAAAAAACAGGTTTTTCCGCTTGACGGGTCTCACCCCTCGCACGACCCTTTCACTTGGCAACTCTATTTTCAAAAAACTCAGCATTTCTGGATTTGGCATGAAAAGTTACACATGCTCACCCATTGCCAAGAGATTTTATGAAGTTTTGGGCCTCCTGAAAGTAAAAAAAAAAAGCAAAAAATGACTTTCTGCCACATTTTTGACACACAGAAAGCAGTCTTGGGAGATTGCAATTTTGGAGGGGCAAATGACAACCAAATTCAGAAATTCCAGTTGGGTTGGAAAGTAGACTCATAGACCTTTCCAACAAGCCTACTCTTGCCTCATTTGGACACCTGAAAGTGCCCCAAAAGTGCTCTCAAAGGCGCGCGACCCGTCAGGATTTGGCGCGCGACCCGTCAGGCAAATTGCTCAGGATTTCAGCCTACAGCTCAGCAAAACGCAGTTTTGACTGTGTTTGACTTTTTGGAGTTGATTTTTATCCTTCTTGTTGTAAATGATGTAAATTTATGACACTTTTACACTTATGTATCTCTTCTGGAAGATTCATTCATGAGATAGGTGAAAATTAAATGAATGAATTGGTTTCCTAGTTTATAAAGGCAAGTTGTTTTGACTGCCTAGTTTTCAGTCCTTAGTTTAGAATTGGTTGAAACAGCTCCTAGAATAGTGAGCTCGACCCCTAGAGGCAGGGAAATATGTTAGATGATCTATATTATGTACTCACTTGCTCATTTTCATGGTTGAACCCTTGAGGGAGAAGCTATTATTGTATTATTCACTGTATCTCTGCAATTTTTGGCAAAGGAAGACCAGGGTTTTGCAGTCCTTTTTGGGATTCTTGTGGTTACATGTATTGATGGTGTGTTTCTCTTTGTACTTGTAAGTGTGTTATGTGAATCATTTCCTTACTTTTCCTTCTGCAAATTAGGCAAATGAAGTGTTAAAGTAGAATTCATGATTGTCATGCTCTGCTTTTAAGTTTGCTTAATATCAATGTTTTCAACTGTTTAAGGAGAATTCAAAGTTATTGTTTGCTCTCCTTAGCTTCTCACCTGTCTTTCTCATCTATTCACCTCTATCAAAGGCATCAATACTGTCTCCTACCTCGCCCCAAAGAACCCCCTGCAGAAACTGTGTCCAATCCCCGCACCTAAAATTGCCATTTCCCCAATTTTCCACCAAAAACCCTAAAAATCCCAAATCAACCCTTTTGATCAGTTTACTAGCCTAAAATCAGTGTTACCCTATTGGTTATCTCTCCCATTGAAGATCTTTATCGAGATAGACCGGAGAGAGCCCTCTCCTGCCCCGTAGGGCTAGCTACGAGGCTAAGTGGTTTGATGTTGCCTTGAGGTTTACCTTTCTCAGCCTGAGGTGAAATTTCAAGCGCTAACATATTGGCGACCATACTGGGGAAGAACAAACTTGTTTGTGGGTTGATGTGTTTGTTTCATAAGTCTTAGACGGAGCCTGAAGTTATGCCAGGCAGCCTTCGAAACGCTTTTGCTTTGCATAAGCGGAAGTAGATAAATGCTGCTTCAGTCAATCTCCGTGAGCTTGTGAATACGGCACTTCATTTGTATATTACCCCAGTACATGAATCAAGTTCAAATCTGATTGTTGATAGTGGACAACGATCAGACACTTGAAAGGCTGAAATCATTCACTTGGCGACTCTAAATCAGTTTCGAGATCAGATCCAAAGACTCCACTGGAGGATGATCCCGACCAGCAGAAACATGAAAGGAGAATATGGCAAGATCAGGTACTCAAGTTGGAATTTCATCCAAGACATTTTGTTCTTTGTCATAAATTATTTCTTCTCTTTTCCCAAGAATGTCAAAACTTCTTTGCAAAGTATACTATGCTTGAGAAAAGATCCCAGGCCTGCAGTTGATTCTTTCCCTTTGAAGATTGTGAATACCAAAGATTTGCATGCCTTTGAGCTTGATCAAGATCCTTTTTCCGAATTCTGTGATGACTATCTTCAGATTGATGAACCTCAAAAGACCAAGACTGATTCTATACCTGTTGTACATACCCCTATACCTTGTAAAATTTCAGATCGGTATAAACCTCTTGTTTTACCTTCTGTTCTTCATGTTTTCCCCAAAAACTATGATCTATACTTGCCGAGGTTCGATGGTGAAAGTAAGAATGTCAACGCTGAGCAACATGTGCAGAATTTTGAGAATTTTCTAGATCTTTTTGAAGTTGATGAAGAAGATGTTAGTATAAGGCTTTTTGCTCTTTCTTTGCAAGCTAAAGTGAAGAGTTGGTTCAAAACCCTACCTGATGCAAGCATTTCAGATTTCCAGCAGTTTGTCAAAGTTTTTCTCGATAGGTGGATGATCGGGCAGAACCTTTTCTTGATTGTAGAAGAGTATAACCAGCTGAAAAGATTGCCAGGGGAGACAGTACAACAGTTTTCAACCAGATTTAATCAATTTTATTATTCGATGCCAGTTGATATAAGACCTTCTCCTAAATCTGCTCTCTTACACTATCCGGGTGCCTTTGATCCGGAAATGGAGTTTCAGCTGAGAGAAAGGGATATTGCAACACTTCATGAGATGCAAAACAGTGCAGTAAATGTAGAGGCTCATCTGCTAATCCGAAGGGCAAGGTTGAAAGAAGAAGAGATGAAAAACATAGATCCGGGAGAATCAACATCTCTAGAGGTGAAGCTTGACATTTTGGTAAGTGCAGTGGAAAAGATGATGGACAAGATCAACACAAGGAATGATTATGATGTTCAAGGCTCGCTGATTGAAGAAGAACAAGTTGTTGATCCAAAACATTTTGTTTCTTATCCTAGTTGTCATAGATCTGATAATGATTGTTTTGTAGATCACCTTGGCGAAGAAAGAACTGTTGATATGACCTGCATGCTTGATGATATGTTTTATACCGATGATTTGCCTCATTTTGATCAGTATGATGATGATTATGTTCTCCAAACAGAAGCTAATCTTGCAGACGAAACAGCAGCTAGTTTGTGGAAGGAAAAAGTTCATTTTCAACAGCTTGAAAACAATGTTCAGCCATCACATATCAGTTATGACATTGACGAGAAAAGTGCATCAAAATTTGAAGTAAGTGAAGGATCTTTGCCTTTTTGTTTTGATTCGTTTCAGTTCATCAGAGAGAACTACCATGCAATCAGAAATCAAATGTCAACAAGTCTTGATTCGAATCATCTTGAGAGCAATGAAAATTTTGTTCAAGACTTCTCATATTCATATTTACAACCCCCGAAAGCCATTGATTGTCAAGTTGTAGCTGAAGACTTGGAAATGGACACACATGATTTAATGATTCAAGGTGATTCCATACCATTCTGTTTTGAATCATTTCAGTTTTTGAAGGGAAGATTGCATAGTAAATCTTCAAATGAACAGCCTATAACAAATCAGCAATCTCTCAGTGTTAATGTTGAGGATGAGACAGACAACAAAATTCTTGAGCAACCTGTAGCATCATATTTACAGCCACCAAATGAAATTGAAGGACAGATTACAGATGAAGTTCTGGAAGACAAAATACATGATTTGATGATGCAGGAAGATTCTATACCCTTTTGTTTCGAAGCATTTCAGTTTATAAGGCAAAATTCTCGTAAAATCTCTCAAGAACAAGATGAACAGCTAGAAGGATGTCATACATTTTCAATGGATACATTACAGCAGTCTTTTCAAGTTTTTCATGATCCAATAGCTGATGTTTTGGATGAGGTTTGCAGTCAAAGTCTTTCTACATTAACATGTGAGCTTGAAACATGTGCTGATATGAATTTGATCTGGCAGCCGGTTTCTTTGTCATTTTCAGCAGAGGTCTCGTCACAAGGCTCAGATCAAAGTTTGCATTCATGGTATGAAGAGAAGAGAAGTAATCCATTGGATGAGCTAAGTTCCAGTGTGCTTGAATTTCAAGATCCTTATGCAGTGTTTTTGGAGGTGGATAGAGAATTCATATCATTCAACGGATCTGTTTCCAAGTTGTCATGGGAGTTGCCTTTCAGTAGTTCTCTCTTGTTGTTCATAAGTGAGCACTTGCAGAGAATTCGACCAACAGACGGGATACTTACTTGGTTGCATTGGTTGTTTCATTTCACTTGATCTGGTGATGAATGAAACTGTTAGGGTAGGTTGTGATGAATAAGCTCCCCTTTGAGCATCATTTTCAGTTTGTCGGTTGTGTTTAAGTATTGAGTCAGTTTTTAGTTGAGTGAGAGTCAATTTGTGTTGTCAAGTCATCAGTTTTCAGTCATGCATTTCAGCTTGAGTTTTTGACTCCATCGCCCAATGGTTGAAAGCACTGGTCTGCTCTCCCAGAGGTCTAAGGTTCTTGGTACCTCCAAGGAGCTACCATCCCCATTGGAGCCAATGTTAGAGTCGGTCTAGTAGCCCTCCACCAGCGATCAAAGCTCTTTGCATTTGCATAAGTAGGTGTCTCATCAGTGTCATCTTATTGCATTCCATTAGGCATGCCATAACCCTGATGGAGGAGCTGGTGTCTTTATTCCCCTCTTGGCACTGCTGGATCAAGTTGTTTCAGTCATTAAACTTTTTCAAAGTTACTTGTCTTGTCTTGAGAGAAAAATTCTAGGTCTAGGGTTTTGGTCAAGTTTGTCTTCAAGGTCATGTTTCTGAAGGTCAATAGGTGCCCAGCAAGCTAGAGGGATGATTTTCAAAGTGTTTCTTCGAAAGATTCTATCTTGTACAGTTAATTTTCACCTTGGATTTAAAAACCCTGTTTTTAAAGCCAAGGTTATTTCTCAAAATTTTGTAAAAATTGTAAAAATTCAAAGGGCTTCAAAGGACAGCATGTAACCCTGGCTCCCTTGCCAAGATCCCTCAGATGCTATCCCTGCAAAAATTATCAAAGAAAAGCATCAAATCAATCAATTTCAGGACAAAAGGAAACCAAAAAAGTCAAGTTTATAAAGTGTCATGGAAAAAACATTATAAAGTGGGTTATGATATGAAATTAATTCAAACAAGGCTATAAAAGCCCTAATCTCCCTCTATCAAGCCTCATTATGCATCCAAGTGATAGAACAACTGATTGCAAGAGAGTTTGAGCGAAGTTTGTGAGTTGGGAAGGCGCGCGACCCGTTGAACCAGGCGCGCGACCCGTCAGGAGCCCTCCGCCAGTGTTAAGTTATAACGCGCGCGACCCGTCAGAGGCGCGCGACCCATCAGCGCTCTCTCTGCAAAAACAGCCAGCAAACTTGCCAAGGAACCACGAATTGCCAAATTTTGCAAGGTAGGCCCTCCATCATGAAAAATTATTGCTTGCTACAGTTCAAGAAAGTCATGATTGTATTTGTAAAAGTCTCCATTTGCAAGTGAAAAACTCCATTGTGCTTTGGTTTGAAGTTGTAAAAATTGCTAGGGTTTATGATGCTGTTTTGAGGTATCCCATTGTTATCAGTTTTTCCCATCTCCCATTTCATATTCCTTATCATTCTATGTAAATTTCCCTTCCAAATTTGTGAAGAGCCCTAAACCCTACCCCTCTTCCCTAAGAAAGAAAAATTAAACCCTAACCCTACCTCTCATAATATCCTTGTAAATCAAATTGTATAATGATGTATATGCAATAATTCTTCCCCTAAACTCCCTGTTTTATTATTATTCCCGTTTTCCCTTTAAAGTATCCCTCCCCTAACATTTCCCTCGTGCTCCTTGTCCCCTTGAAGCAGCATTTTAATCAGCAGTTTACAAAGCAGAAACAGCAGTACATTTCAGCCACTTTGCTCTTAAAACAATGTCAGAAACCGAAACCAATTATGAGCAAAGTGATGACCATGCATCAGCTTCAGAGTTTGAGATACATAGGAGGCCTCACAAAGGTGGAAGGGGTCTCGCCTTCTTCATCAGCACCACGAGTGTTATTTCCACACCAGGTGGAAGGGGCCTCATCTCCGATAGCAGCACAGGTATCAGAGAGGGGAAAACAGCCCAGGATTGATGAGGGGCCATCAGGTGTTCTAGATATAGAGCTTGTTGATCTTGATGTCAGTTCTCCTAGCCTAGAGTCAAAGGAGATCATTGAGCACCTTAGAGCTGAAAATGATGCATTGCAGAATAGATTAGAAGGGGCACAATGGACAATCACATATCTAGAACAGCGCAACAAGCAGTTGGAGGATGAGCAAACTCTTGATGAGTTGTGGAGGATTCGTAGTGACCGCAACTTGAATCGAAGAAGACCCGGTGATTTAGTGCCAGTTGAGCGAGAGGCTATGCTTATCCGGCTCAATGCTCATTTAGAGAGGCTGTTGGCTAAGGCCAACCAAGATAAGAAATTGCTGAGAAACATGAAGAATCATTATTGGGCACAGATGCACGTGTGCAAGGCAAAGATGAAGGTGCTCCAAAGGCGGTTGGTCAAACCACAAAAAACGGAGAAAAAGGCCCGATCCCCTCCACATCTTGGCTGAGGCTTCCTTGAAGGAGCATGGCACTAAATAGCTCAGCCCCAGCACAAATTCCAAGAAATTTTGAGCATTTTGGGTGATTTTTGGTTTTTAAGGCAAAAAACAAGTTTTTCCGCTTGACGGGTCTCACCCCCCGCGCGACCCTTTCACTTGGCAACTCTATTTTCAAAAAACTCAGCATTTCTGGATTTGGCATGAAAAGTTACACATGCTCACCCATTTCCAAGAGATTTTATGAAGTTTTGGGCCTCCTGAAAGTCAAAAAAAAGCAAAAAATGACTTTCTGCCACATTTTTGACACACAGAAAGCAGTCTTGGGAGATTGCAATTTTGGAGGGGCAAATGACAACCAAATTCAGAAATTCTAGTTGGGTTGGAAAGTAGACTCACAGACCTTTCCAACAAGCCTACTCTTGCCTCATTTGGACACCTGAAAGTGCCCCAAAAGTGCTCTCAAAGGCGCGCGACCCGTCAAGCAAATTGCTCAGGATTTCAGCCTACAGCTCAGCAAAACGCAGTTTTGACTGTGTTTGACTTTTTGGAGTTGATTTTTATCCTTCTTGTTGTAAATGATGTAAATTTATGACACTTTTACACTTATGTATCTCTTCTGGAAGATTCATTCATGAGATAGGTGAAAATTAAATGAATGAATTGGTTTCCTAGTTTATAGAGGCAAGTTGTTTTGACTACCTAGTTTTCAGTGCTTAGTTTAGAATTGGTTGAAACAGCTCCTAGGATAGTGATCTCGACCCCTAGAGGCAGGGAAAGATGTTAGATGATCTATATTATGTACTCTCTTGCTCATTTTCATGGTTGGACCCTTGAGGGAGAAGCTATTATTGTATTATTCATTGTATCTCTGCAATTTTTGGCAAATGAAGACCAGGGTTTTGCAGTCCTTTTTGGGATTCTTGTGGTTACATGTATTGATGGTGTGTTTCTCTTTGTACTTGTAAGTGTGTTATGTGAATCATTTCCTTACTTTTCCTTCTGCAAATTAGGCAAATGAAGTGTTAAAGTAGAATTCATGACTGTCATGCTTTGCTTTTAAGTTTGCTTAATATCAATGTTTTCAACTGTTTAAGGAGAATTCAAAGTTATTGTTTGTTCTCCTTAGCTCCTCACCTGTCTTTCTCATCCATTCACCTCTATCAAAGGCATCAATACTGTCTCCTACCTCGCCCCAAAGAACCCCCTGCAGAAACTGTGTCCAATCCCCGCACCTAAAATTGCCATTTCCCCAATTTTCCACCAAAAACCCTAAAAATCCCAAATCAACCCTTTTGATCAGTTTACTAGCCTAAAATCAGTGTTACCCTATTGGTTATCTCGCCCATTGAAGATCTTTATCAAGATAGACCGGAGAGAGCCCTCTCCTGCCCCGTAGGGCTAACTACGAGGCTAAGTGGTTTGATGTTGCCTTGAGGTTTACCTTTCTCAGCCTGAGGTGAAATTTCAAGCGCTAACAGGATTGACGAAATATTGAATGCTATGAAATGTGCAGTCAGATCTTGTACTAAAGATTGATAGTGCTTCAAATGACCTGATAGGCAATGTATGGTGTTACGTACCTGTTTGACGACAATCTCAAAGTCTCCGAAGACTTGAAGGTACTTAACGTTCAACCCGATTGCTTTGTATAGGCCTTGCACCAAGGCCTCGTATTCCGCTGTATTGTTTGTGCAATCGAATTCAAGTCTGCACATAAGCATGGTCTTATTTCCGTCTGGGCTAATCAGAACACATCCTGCTCCTGCTCCCTCGTTAGATTTAGAGCCATCAAAATATAATTTCCAAAACAAAGATGTATTTACAGGGTTATCTAAAAAATTAACACACTTCGAATTATCAGTTTGGGAAAAATTCTCGACTTGAGACAAAACTGAATTTTCTAAGTAAGGTGAGGTATGAGCATTGAAATTGCCGAGGAAACAATCTACCGAGTAATTTCCTATGATACTGCTGTTGTATGCTATTGCTTCATTTTCTCCCTCCAATTCCGTCACTATGTACTTCTAGTGTAACTCTCGTTCAACCTTTATTTGATTTGGTTTACCATTGTAGGGTAACCACATGTGCGACCAGTCGGTTGAGAAGTATCCATGGAGTTTTTCGGACCAATCCCTGCTAAGAATTAAGCCATAGAATTCAGGGATATCAGCTACTAGAATGTCAATAACCTGACATACCTTCGGGTTAGATGACAATCTTATGGTCACTTGATTAAGTTCACCAATCACTTCGACTTGGGATCGATCAAGCTGAACTATGCGCACTGCGGATTTTTGCGGTTGAACATTCAACTTGGCACATATTGATCTCGGTAAAATATTCGTTGAAGCACCAGAATCTACCAAACAATTGTGCACGTTTTTGTTGAAAATTTCATAAGTGAGAAGAAAAGGGGGAGTGTGAGACCTTGATCTTCCTCCAATCAAGGCGATGTCGTTTGGGTCAACCTTATTGATCGTGTTGGTTGGAGGTCTTCCCGTGTTGTGGGAAGCTACAGCTGTAGGCAAAGATGTAGTAGGCACGGTGTTGGCATTATGAGATAAGTGTTGTCCTTGATGGCAAACCACACTGATGACAAATCATAGTGCAGAAGGTCAGCAGCAAGGAATTGATGATCAGACTATAAGAAGAAGAGAAAGTTCATACACGCAGGTTCATTAAGCCCAAGTCGCGTATACAAGCAGGTTCACTATATACCAAGTCGCGTATACGCATGTTCGCAGTCGCGTGTACACGCTGGTTGGCTTCAGTAAAAACGCGTGTATGAGGAAAACTTATCTTTGGTCCACGGCGGTTATTCCTTGGAAGTTGTGCCTATGGTTTTGGACCTTGGTGTCTCGACGGACGTGTTGATCCCTAGTTTTGAAGATGACGGTATTGGATTTCTATGGTTTTGGCCCTTGGTATTGAACAAGGCCTAAGGCTATATAAGGAGAAGGAAATCATTAGGCAAGTGTATTCGAAAAGGCTGGAATATCTAATGAAGTATTAGATCCAGTATGCAGGTTATTGGTTGATGATGTATTTCTTGATCTGAGCTAAGGAGAGATCTCATCGGTTGATGGAAAATAAGATCTAAGGAGAGATCGGGATCAAATGGTTTGAAATGAACTATCTTTATATGGTTGATTATGCGTATTTCTAGATCTGCATACTGACGCAATGTTATGTTCTGGGTATAACTGATATCTGGTATAGCTGCAAGTTATGAAAAGTTATTTTTAGATTTGTACGCAGGTTGTCTTCGGTAAAACCGCGTGTATACGCGGGTTGCCTTCATTGAAGTAGTGTATACATTGTAAAGCTTGATATTTGAAGTTGCAGATGGGTCTGATGGTTATTACAGAGTTCTGTGTCTGCTCTGTGTTCTAGTGACGGTGTTGTTAACAGGGTTTCAGTGATTCAGAGTTTGATGATTGTTTTGAGCTTCAATGATAGTTATGGGTCCAGTATGAAAATTGGATGAAAAGTGGCCTTTCAGATTATGTGTTGTGCTTCAGTGTATCCAGTCTGAAAATTGATGAAACGTGGTACCTGGAGGAGAGAAGATTGTAGGCAAGCACCTACGTACTAGTATCTAAGCTAGTACAAAAGCTAAGGGAGATCTTTGGAGCATTGTAGCAGGTAGCAGCCTGTGTACTAGTAAATGGATCGGCTAGTACAAGAGCAAAGGGGGTTGTAGCTCCCGTACTGGGATAAGACTGCACCAGTACAAATATTGTAAAAGGATTTTCTTATTAAGAAGAAGATTGAGATGACTTGCAGCAGGTGGTTTTCACCCACATTGGGTTTCCACCTTACATCTTTGTGTTCATGTGTGTGGCTTTTGTGTGATGATCTGTTCTGTTATACTGCACCTGTTTACTGTTAATATGGTTAATAATGTTTTGATGCATTTACTGAAGATAAGATAACTGAATCATAAGATTTCTGGATATACGCTAGTTTCTTTAGACACAGAAGCGTGTACACGCAGGTTCACTTAACTGAAGTAGCATATATGTTTTTGAGCATTGAAAAAGTTTTAATGATCTGATAATACTGATTCACCCCCCCCTCTCAGTATTATTTCCAACACACGGCATGTAATTCTTTCATCATTATTTTCTGTTGATGCTTCAATTTGCTCAACTCATAAAGAGTGATATTAGCCCTAGTCTTTTTCATGTCATCAATAATGTTGTACTCCATTTCATCCGACACAATCAGTGTTCTTGATGGAGGTGTTTGATCTGATTGGACTGGGCTAGATTGAGTCGCTTTAGCGGTTGTTTTCTTTGTTGCGACTTTATCTTTTGTTGCAGGGCTTGCGCCTTTCTGCTTAGGGGTAGTTTGGGGAGGATCAAGTTGATTTTTGCTTCGAGTGCTAACCGGAAATGCTTCTTGATCTTCTTCTTGTGGGAGGATGAAATCCCACATTCCTTGTAGTTCCACAACTTCTTCGTCATCAGTATGCCCTTCAGTGGTATTCTCTTCTTCCTCTTCTTCTTCGGATTCGACGTTTGAGATAGCGTTGGGCGGTTTCATCTCCATTGAAGGATTTCTTTTAAAAGCTCTATAGGGCTTTCTCGAAGAAGTTTCTGCTACTTGTTTTTTTATGTCAATCATCTCATTTGACATGGTTTTTAACACTTTTTGTAATCCTTCCAAATCGAAAGGATCTTTCGATTGTTTCTTCTTTGGGTCTTCCTTGTAGGAGACTTTCTTAGATTTGTGTTCCTCTATCGCAGATCTTTTTTCCAGGGCTACTATGCATTTCTCTACTGCTATCGCCTCTGTCAAGTTTTCAACTAAGGTTGTCTTATTTGCCCTATCCACGAAGATTGCCAAGTTCGATGGTAAGGCCGTAATATACCATTCACATCTCACTTCTTCGTTGGGCTGGGAAGCAGTAGGAATTTTGTTGAGGATTTTATTGAACCGTAAATTAAAATCTTTGATGGGTTCTCTAGCCTCGGCTTTAAGATTGGATAGGTCATTTATTAACGTCGTCGTTGATCTGTCATCACCAAATTTGGTAAGGAATTGACTTTGAAAAATGTCCCAACTTGTGATAGACCCGGAAGGTAATGAAAAGTACCATGACCCGGCTGTCCCTTGCATTGTGTAGGGAAAAAGCCGGACGACAGCATCCTCGTTGGTAACTCCATTGAGATTAACAGAAAGCATGAAATTATTGATATGCTCTTCAGCTAGCATGCCTGCTTCTGGATTGAATTTGGGTAGCCATTTCTCAGGATGGGCCGGTATTGGGCTCAGGGGTGGAGGCATTAAAACTGCCCCAGGATTGTTCCATGGAGACTGGGCCATCGTTGAGCTGCTAGTGAATGAAAGTGCAGAGGATGATCCCTGATGCTGGGAAGATGAAGATATTATGATCTTTGATGATTGAAGAGGAGGGGTTGTGGAAGATGGATGAGTGGTTTGGAATGAAGACGTGGGTGGCTGACTTCGCGGTGAGGGAGTTGAGATGGACGACGTAGATGAAAGAGTCTCACTGTCAGACTCTGGTGGTGTTTTCCTTGCTCTTTTCCTGGTGGGAAGAGGGAATTCAGTTGGCTGGATGCCAAATTTTTCACTCTTTAATCTGGTCAGAGGATGAGCAGGATTGTACTGCGAAGTCACGCTGCTTTGAGATTTATCAGACCTCTGAGTAAAAATAGAAAATCCCTGGAGTTTGCGAATCAGAGTTTGAACTTCAGGGGGTTCAATGATAAATTGGTCTGAAATATTAGGGTATGTAGCAGCGGTTGATACTCGAGCGACTTCTGACTCTGGATTTAAACGTACTGGGGAAGTTGGGGGAGTTGATGAGGGCGATTTACTCTCAGAATGGTATTTAGATTTTGATTTAGGTGCCATTCATAGTTCGGGCCCTCCTTCTAGCGCCAAATATGTTGAAGCCCCGAAAATCGGGTCGACAACAAGGGGGATACCCACCTGGTCCAGACCTTGGTTGGCAGCTCCTTATCCGTTTGGTATAGCGGGTCCGACTGAGGATAATGGGACCAGTTTCCCAATCTAAGGGGTGTGTGTGTGTAGAGTTGGATGGTGTTTATCTAGGAGTGTTTTAATCTAATTTAATTCAAACTTCTAAACTAACTCTATGCTATTGTAATCTAATGAGAAACAACACATCTAATCTATGCTAACCCGGGGTGTATTTCTTCTATTATGCGATCTAAAGAGATTTCGAACAATAACTGGTAATAAAGATCATTCAGCTATCATAAGAATAGAAATCAGTTAAGATAAACCATTCTATATAAGAAGTTAAGCAAAACAGTTGTGAACAGCATATCGCATAATAAGTTATTCATATATCAAGCACAAATAAATGACTCCACCGTATAGAAGTGCCAAATGGTAACCCACACATTCATGCATTAACATATAAACAACTGAAAACTATATATCACTTTAAGAATATAAACAGAAACTGGTCAAGAGATAAAAGTACCATTTATGACTGGTTCCACTCATAAGCTTCAAGCAATAACGATTTATCTCTACTTGTTCTAACATCTACTAAGAGTACAAAAGTGCAACATCAGTAGCAGACATTAAATGCAAACATTGATAAATCTCGATCCATCCATTCACCAAAAACCCCCTCCGAGGGTGCAAAAGTGCATGTTCTGAGGACAAGTTTTTTGACAAATTTCCGGACCCTTCTCCAAATGCCTGAGAAGGGTTTAAATACTACTAACTAATTAATCTTAATTACATAAATTTAGGACACGGTTTCAAATGACCGCCCTTCTACTAAAGCAAATTTATTTCTAAAAATTGAATCTAATTTCTAACCGTTTCTGTATTTGCTCCTTAGTGCTGTAAGCAATGCAACATTCGCCTAGGAAGAGTCGGCTGTTTGTCTTCTCCTTTCGTTTGAGTTACGAAAATAGAAATAACAAGCGCTGGCACCGCTTTCTGACAAACTGGAAGATATTTTCCTCTGGCTTGGTGTATTTGCTGTGTGTATACTTGGTAATAACCCAAATTTCTCTCAAACTGATTGTGCTGTTGCTATTTCGGTTTCCGGCCTTGCGAATGACTGAACAAGTTAGGGACTTTGCTCTCTGAACAATTTTCTGTATTGAAAACTGCTTTCGTTCTTTGTTCCAGGCTTTTCTGGTGCGTTTTCCCTCTTTAGTGTTTTTCTTTTTGCTTTACCCAGTCTAAGCTTCAGGATCTTTTGCAAACATGCTGCTTTTGTGCGCCTTTGACTCTGAGTCTTGGATAGTCTATTTCCATCAGTATCTGTTGAGTGATACTCTGGAATCCGCCGTCCTGCTGCATGCGGCATCTGTTTGCGAAGGCATCTCTTCTCCGTTCTCCGAGTATTGACGCTTTCCCCTTTTCCTTAGATGTTTCCTGCACATTGATTTATATTAGTTGTTGTCTTACAGTTTACGCAAAAGAAAAGAGTAATGACGAAAAGATTGACATGAAAGCTTTAAGCTCTAATGAATGTATAATCATGACACTCATAATGAACTGACTCTTCGAAAAACACAACACAATCCTTCTCGGATATTTTGGCGTACAATCATTAATTTCTTTTTAAGGCACGTGCCCAATTTTGGTCTGCAGATAGCTTTCCTTGAATGCTGTGTCGAGGAAATTTTGCGATGAGTGATTTCTGCGACTCGCATCGCAGTGTCGAGGATTGCGTCGTTTAAGATATGTCATCGCAGGAATTGATGATCGCATTCATCGCAGATCGCAAATCGCAGATCGCAATATCGCAGATCGCACTTAATCCTCCAATCATTGTGTGCTGCTTATGCGATGTTGCGATATGCGACGTCGCATATCGGCAGTCGGTGATTCCTTAAGCTTTTTATTTAAGAGAGCTTCACAATATAAGCGATGCGATGAATTTCGCGTCGCTTCTTCGCAGCTTATTACGCGCATAGGAAAACGTCTCACTCTCTTCTCGCGATGCGATATAGCTTTAGGGAGTCAAAATACAGAAATTTTGATAAAATGTTTTTGGTGTTATTGCTAATACCAATCAAAGAGGGGGGTTGTTGGTGACCACAACACCAACTAATCCTCAAAAACCTTTTTATCAATGAAGCCTCTATTTTCTTCGATTTCCATTATTTTCCTTCAATTTCCTCCTCACATGCAACCTGTGACCTTTCACCTTCCTTTTCTCCTAATTTCCTGTATTTTCATAAATACAATTCCAATAAATGCCTCATGCCTTTCCAAATCCTTTTCCATTTCCTTTTCCAATTTCCTTAGCGATAATAAACCAAATGAACACCCACTAGGATGTTTTTCCCACCATTTAGCTTGGAATATGTGTCCCATGATCGTGGCCTTATATATTTTTACATGGATTTTTAACCAGGGTTGTTACACATACCTTAAGCTATCATTTGTTGGTGGAGATTGTCCAGATGTTCTTGAGCTTGAAATTTGGGGAGTTGTTTCCATGAATATTCCCTAAACAAAGTAGAGCATCCATCCATGATTTCCCAAAAATAATGTTGTTGAATTAGGTGCATACCCTTTTTTGCTAGAGTCCAAATGGATGAGCTTGTGTTGGGGAAATGCAATCCAATAAGGAGCTGAGGAAGGGTATTATTAGCATACTTTCATACCAAAGGATCTTCCATAAATCTGATCCACCTTGGATCCATCTCCACCATGTTTTAGCACCAAGGATTGTTGTCATGGTGGTGGGATGCCGCAATCTCAGCCCCCCTTTCAGTTTTGGTAGACAAAGCTTGTCCCATGCAACTAGGGACAAGTCTTTCCTTTTTTCTCCTTGGTCACTTCCACTTCTCTTCCCTGGTGAGACTCTTGTCTTACACTTTGCCCTGGTGGTGGCTGGGCGTTCACCCCCTTCTTCCTAGTTGTTGATCCCTTTCTCTCTTGTGGTAGGCCCTTGCTCCCTTGGCTTCCTTCTGCTAGTGGCATTCCTTCTCTTGAGACCTTTCTTCTGCCAGCTCACCTCCAACCTATCCAGTTTTGGTTCTTCCAACCCCTTTTGTTGAGGTCACGGTCCTGGTTCAGCATTTTGGAAAATCCTTCCTCTTTGGTTGACCCCTATCCTATTTTTGATAACCCCCTCTCGATTTTTTGCCCTTTTTTCCCCCTCGTGCAACCACCATGCCTCACCAAAGAGCTCGTGTTCACAGAATTATTGTGTACTATCAAGTGCAAGCTAGTCGAGGCATCACACATACACAACTTCGAGTTGGAGATTCAGTAGCTCATTTTTGGGAATTCACCCCACCCCCCATTCAAGAAGAACTCACTCATGTTGAAAGGGAAGCAACCAATCAAAGAGAACTTCTCTCACACACAGAAGTCATGGTAGATTTCATTGATTGGGTGCCTGAAACAGGGCAGACACTTGGTGTTTCAACCAGTATATACACATGGTGGACCTGTACTGGCATGTGAAGTTCTTATTAGGAAAAGTTAATGGACTGACATGCACATAGAGAAGGCATGCTTATCTCCATGGAACATCAGCAACAACACCTGACAGATTTGGGCGATTGACTGGAGCACATCAAGGAGCACATTGGCATCCCCCTGCTACTAGCTTCTTTCCCGAGAACTACAATGAGTCATTACAGGTTGCAATGACAAACTCATACCCATTTTCCTAGTCTGCTCATACTTGTTATGTCTTAAATATAATTATACCTTTTAAGTGTCCATCTTATAAGTTAGAGAAAAGTTAAGTTTTTATATGATTTTGGGTGGTTATAATACAAAATGGCCTATAGCTACAAAACAAATAAGTTTATTAAAAGGGATATTGAAAATATTACCCAATACTTCAATGATAGACTCAATGTTATTGTTTAATGTTACATAATTAAACATTTGAAATTATTGTAGTGATCTTACTTAGTGAGTGGTGTAGTGATGAGATTGGTTCAACGGTGGTCTATTAATGCATAACACTTTTTCCAACAATTTTTGAAAATGCCTATTTCTTTGACTTTTAAAACTAAAATGAGATAATACCTTTTTTTTATGTCTCACATTAAGTTCACTATTAGAATATATTTATGAGGATAGGCATGTTTATTTTAGAATAATTCTTTCAAAATTTTAATTTAATTAATAAGTGAATAGTGGAGATTTAACCTCATGCTTTTTTTGGAATAGGTCTCTCAAATTTTTAATTTAATTATTAATAACTATTTAGTAGAGATTTAAGCTCCATCAAATATGCTAGAATATTCGTAGTGGTATACACACATCAAGGGTTAGTATTTGTCTTCAAGTTAGTTATGTTATTTTAATTAATTTATCTCAAATTAATTAATTAAAGAAAATGTCATATCCCTGTCATATTGGGTATGTGTTATTCATAAGCCATGGTATTGGCCCATGGTAGTGCAACAAAAACTATTTACAAGTTAAGAATTTAGATAGTAAAGCATGGTGAATCTCTATGGTTAAGAATATTCTTTAACTCATATATTAATTCTTTTTATAATTAATAATAATAGTTTAAGGTATATATATCTATACATTTATTTATTTATTTATTTTTATCAACACACTAGTGCAACCATATAAATTTAATGGTTGGTAAATGTTGATAAGAATATATATATATATATATATATATATAATAAAAAATAAAAATATATAATTATTATTTTTTGTTTTGTCCAAATTATGGAGATTAATATTGTTAATGAGGAAAATGATTTTATTAAAAAAATAGAATTGGGAAAGAAATTATAAAAAAAATGTTCAATAATTTATTTATTTTTAGTATTTCCTTCTATTCTCACCAAATTTTTTCCTTATATCTCCCTTCTCATGAAGATTTTCACCAATATCTCCCGTCACCTTGTCTTCACCCTAATGTGACGATAGTTAAAGAGGGCATATTAAAGAAAGTCGTAGTCTTAGATTTGTTATAAGGTTTTTTCGACATGTATTCTAGTCTAATTTATCCAAAGTCCGACAAGGATTTGTTGGAATTACAAGTTTGAGTTGTGAACTCGCCACAATCTAAGTGCCCCAAGGGTTTTTCAGGGTGTTGAATCCATATATGCAGTCAAAAGCCAATTTTAAACAAAAAAAGATCAAGATTTCACTAAAAAACAAATCGTTGGATTGCGGCCAAAAACTCCAAATATATAATGGCTAGACAACGCCTTAGGGAAATGGATGAGTGTGAGGGGTGATATCAGGAAAAACTTTCGCAAGGGGCAGCATTGTGTTTCCATAATATCATGCCCCACCAAAGGTTTCCCTAAGACCACCACCCCATCCTCACCCTCACATTAATTTTCCCTAATATCTCCCCAAAAAATTTCTTAATTTCTTCCCTCAACTTGGGAAAGTTGATGTACCAAGTAACCACCTTAAGGTCGACAAACCTCTTGATGCTTCATCTTATAGGCTTAGGGTTTGGGACCTTTAGAGTTATTTCTTTATGTTAAAAAGTCATTCTTTTGACTTATTGTAATAGTGTTTTGTGAATGAGCATAGTCGCCATATCTCTTTTTCTTCATAGAATCTAAGTTACCACCATTCTAACCTATTTATGTTCTACAATATTCTACTATTTTATTTATTAATACAAGTTGGGCTTTCATTATATTATTGTGTTCTTTACTATATTTCTCTCTGCATGTATTACATTTCCTTTCCTATCTTTCATTTCATTTCTTATACAACCTAGATTAGCGAACAAAATAATAATAACCAAATCGTAATAAAACTTAATAAACATATAAACAAACCCACACATCTTGCATCTCTAAGCTCACATGTCTATATGTTAATAAGTGTTTATGACTTTCATATCCACATTCCTCTTTGGCATCTCATCTAAGAAATTTAGACACTTAATCTAAACAAATATCCTTCCATTTTATCAAAACCAAAAAAATATTGCATTTAATTTTGATAAATTTTCATGTGAAAAATTTCAAACTACACGTAACTTATGCTATTTATCGAAATCACTATAAAAATTTACACTTTGAAAAATTTAATTCCTCTCAAAACTTAATAGAATTAAAAAACTTAATAGAATTAAAAAGAAATCAAAATAAATATAATTTGAAAAGCATGTGTGAACCATACAATGCCCTTTGAATTTTTTACTATTGTACGTGCAGCTCCAGAGCATTCCAAATTCCATCTTAAGCCGTAAAAGTGATTTTGGTGGGAAAGAAAAGCAGTGGGGGCAACGTCTTACCCGTAAAAGTGAATTTGGCCCCCAAAATTAAGACAACGGTTTAGCTTTAAAGATTTAGAGGTTACACTCGTAAAAGCACATTATTCCTTCCTTCACATTCAATTCTCAACGGTATTCTTACAAAACACATTTGTGGAAATTTGAACAAGGTCACTAGATTAGTTTTGTAATTTTAAATTGAGGTTTCGATAATGTATTGTGTTTTTTTTTTCTTGGAAAAAATCGTAATTTTATTAGTAAAAAGAAATTATATTTTGTAAATGCATGTGAGCATGTTCTAGAACATAATAGGTAAAAGATAAACACGTTTCTATTTATTTTTAAGTTTTATATTCTCTATCATAAGATGTTTATTTTTCAAGTGTTTTTCAACCAGGGAGTTTGACAAAATAAAGAAAAAGGAAAAAATATATATAAAAGAGAGTGTATTAAGATTAATTATTTTTTTTTAAATATGTTTTTAAAATTAAAATTATTGATAAGTTAATATTATTATTATTATTATTTAATAATATTGTATTTTTTATATTGTTTTTATTTTTATTATTAAAAAATTATTATTTAAAAATATAATTAATATTGAATAAATTGAATTTATCAAAATTACATAAAAATGTTAGACTCAAATGGTGTGATAGACATTGGGACAAATCCCTAATGTGCTTTGAGTAGCTTAATTTGAAATCTTGTTCAACCAACATTTTGAGGGATGACTTGAGTAGGATGACAAGTATGTGCACCAACACGGAAGAATCAATGCTTAGTTTAAAATCAACTTTGTTAGTTAGTATCTTTGTTTTTTCTCTTTTACATCACTATTTTTTTTTGTTATTTTTGTTCCACTGCTCTTAAGCTTGATCTATATCACATGGAATTGGGAACTTTAAAAGGAATTTGGGATGAAAGTTGGGTGGTTTACACAAGTCTTCATTCTCCTGTCCAAGATGTCTAGCCTACGCTCTAGCCCTTTTCCCAATCAATCGTCATCGATGTTGTATCTGGTCACTTGTGTACCCAACTTCCCCTACCTATTGTTAACCACACTATTTGGGATTTTTTCCTTCATGTATCTTAGGATGGAGTTAATCATTTCACATAGTTGTTGAAGTCAATTCCTCCAACTTTTCCTTTAGTATCATTTAAATGTCTAGAAGTTGACCCAACTCTCAGTTCACCTTGGAATTCTAAATACCCTTTTGAAGGTTCACTTTCCTGTGCTCACTTTCGAAGGGTTGTTATATAGGCTTACCCCTAACCACTATTTACAAGTCCTATTCTCTCCAATTCCCCTACTTTTTAGTAGACCCTCTCTACCTTCTATCAAGGGAGAGCTACCCTAAATGAGGATTGTGGATAAAGGATCCAATCCTAAACACAACAAATGTGGGCTTAACAGAGGCACTTCATCCTCTATCAAGCTATCCCCCTCATCCAAGCACCTTAACGCATCACCCGAGCCTAAATAGATGACATGAGAGTGGTCGTGGATTTCCATCACAAATCCTTGCAAAACCCAAAGCCAAGGTGGCCAACATGAAGCAATAAAGATGGAATAGTTTGAGGTGAAGTTTAAAGAATGGGTCCCAAACTCTGGTTATTCTAAAACAAAAGATACCAAGATTTTCAAACTTATTGAGCTTTATTGGTTGAATAAGGCCTTTATCATTTAGTTGGCAGACGAGAAAGGTAGTCAACAATAAGCCATTATGCAAAAATTGAATGTGATGGACATAAATTTGATACTTATGTAAAAAAGATATATATATATATATATATATATATATATATATAATTATTTATTTTGATGAGGAAATATCTAGGCAGATCATCGAGGAGAATTGACCCATAAATTTCCATTAGTAAAATACTTCAACAACATAAACTCAACTAATTAAACTAATCCTAAAAACTTAAAAAAAAAAAAAATTTAAAATCATAATCAATAAATATTCAAAAACCTAAAATAATTTAATTTAAAAAACCTACCAAATTCCAACTTTTACAACATACTATGTCAAATCCCATTAGGTTAATTGATGACATCATGTTCAAATGAACAAATGTTATTAGCTAAGAAATAGGCCACAAGGTTAAACAACTCTCTATATAAACTATCACTCCACTTAAATCTTTTATATGTATAAACTATCACGATAATAACATCAAACAAACCTTACAAACACAAACAAGTGGAGCTCATTAAACCGTTTCATATTGTAAAATGTTTAGCATAATTTTAAATATAGAAACTATAATTATTTTAAAAAACACTCGATTTAATAATGTAAAAAACGTTTTGTAATAATAAAAGATATTTCAAAATATTATAAATTTATTTTATTATTTTCCACATATACCTCCATCAATAAATAATTAACATCATACTTTTGCAATGAAAAGTCAACAATAAATCATAACTAAATATTAATAATCAGCCATAAATAAATAATCAATAAAATATTAAATATATTTAATATTAGATTCTTTTCTATTATTTAATTTTCATTGTTATTAAACTTGTAATTTTTCATTTATAATTTTTTCCCAGTATAAAAATAAATTTATTTAGAGGAAATTATATTATTTAAGTATTTAAAAAAAATAGAATTTATTTTTTTTAAATGTAAAAAATGTTAACATTCTAAATTTATAAAGAATTTAGGATAATAATAAATTTGAATGTAAATATATAATAATTTTGAATATGTTTAATGTAAATGTAATTGGAAGAATAAGTTTGAATATAAATGTAATTTAGTGTCATTTAAATAGTTGTCAAATAAGTTTGTATATATTAAATTGTAATTTAAAGGTTGGAACAAAGCAAAATTTGACAATATCTTACTAGAATAGTAAGAATAGATGGAAAATATATAATAGGAAGTGATCTTCTATGGTAGATCATAGCAATTACTATAGCAATTAATTAAAGACGAAGTCTCCATTCTCTCTTTTCTTGAGGAATATCAGAGGCAAGAACTCTGATGACAACAAAAATCAAGGGTATGTTGGCTCAAAGAAGGAGAAAAAAATACTACATTCTTCCATAAAAGGATGTGACAACATCGCCATCATAATTGTATGTCTTCCCTCAAAAATCTTGGAGTCAAAATACAAGAGTATAAGGACATTGCTCATGAGTTCAAACGATTTTATGAGGAGCTCTTAAAAGATCTCATACCTACCATGCAACAAGAGATCCAACAGATAATCCAACACATCCCATCTCTATTAACGAGGGAACAAAATGAGGCTCTTCTTCGAGAGATCTCCTTTGAAGAAGTTGAAGCAATAATTAAAGCAATGCCCTACAACAAAGCTCCCGCCCTAATGGATTTACAACTGATTTTTTCCAACATTGTTGGTCCATAGTAGGACAAGACATCTGTCAGACAATGGAAGAATCGATGTGGTCAAAATCCATCCTCAAAGCTTTTGATGTCGCTTTTCTCACATTGGTGCCAGAGAAAGACAAGGTAGAGGACCTAAATGGATACGAGCCTATCACCTTATGCAATGTTGTCTACAGAGTCATTACCAAAATCATTGCCAACATGTTTAAACCTCTCCTTCCATAGCTCATTTCACCAAAGAAAGTAGGGTATGTCGAGGGGTGCCAAATTCTAGATGGTATCATGGTAGCACATGAAACCATCCATTGATTAAAAGCTTCAAAGAAACTAGATATGCTACTCAAGTTGGATCTCTCAAAGGCCTTTGATAATCTCAAGTGACACTACCTCTCAACATTCTCACACCCTTCGACTTTAATCAAGAGTGGGTTGCATGGATCCAAAGGTTGTTATCGCTTGCATTCTTCTCTATTCTTGTCAATGACTCTCCTACTAGTGCATTCAAAACATCTTGAGGCATTTGTCAAGGAGATCCTCTTTCACCCTTCCCCTTCATATTGACAATGGAAAAGGTTGGGAAGAGCCCTTAAAGCAGTGATAGCAGAGAACAAAATCAAAGAACTTTGATTATTTGGAGTGGAACTTCCTCTAACTCATCAACAATCTGTAGACGATTCCATGGACATGGTCATCCCCATCATTCAAGAGGCTAACAACTTCTTGCAAATTCTAGACAAATTCTCTCGAGCCTCAGGTATGAAGATTACTAAAACCAAATCTCAAGTTTTCTTTTTCAACATCCCTCTTTCTGTCCAGCAACACATAGCAAGCATCCTTGGATTCCATATAGGCAAACTCCCCTTGAAGTACTTCGACACCCTTCTCATGGAAAACTCCGTCAAAAGGAACTTATCGGAAGAAATTCTAACCAAGCTTAACAATAAGTTGTCGGGATGGGCATTTCGCTTCCTCAATATGGTTTGGCAGCTCATCCTCCACAAAGGCATCCTCCAAGCCCTCCCCATCTACCTATGCTCTGCCCTCATGGCCCCTGCTTCCATTCTTAACAAAATCCATCGAATCCCGCTCACCTTTCTTGGGGGGGGGTCCAATTTTCAATAGCGTTAGGTATGCTAAGTGGACCTCATTTAGAGCAATTAAGACATACTTCCAGTCGTAGCTAGAGGTTTCTAGAACAAGTACAACTATTGAATAGGTGCTCAAGGTTTTTAGAATTAAGCAAGAAAAAGGGGTAGCAGGAGGGTCCAAAATGATAACACATTTGAATTGTCCCATGTTAAGGTCTTATTTTGGACAAGAAGCCAAAGGAAGGAGATGTTTTACCATAAATTTTGTTTCCAAATGTTGTTCCATATAGGTGCTCTTGATATATCTTGATGTCCTGCTTCCAAATTGTTAGCTCCTTAAGAAGTGAAGGAGCCTTTTGGACTGTAGCCCCACTAGAGTTTATCAAGTTGAGAGGAGATAGGGATGAGCCCTTGTTGGAGGTTTCTCCATAACTTGCTCTATGATTCCTCCTCTAGCTTAGGGTGCCATTCTTCTAATGGGAACCATTACCTCCATGGTTGATTTGGGTCAAGGCCTTTCCAATAGTTGTTGATCTTTGTCATACCTTAAGCTATCATTTGTTGGCAGAGACCATCCAAATGTTCATGAGTTTTAAATTTGGGAAGTTGTTTCCATGAATCTTCCCTAAACAGAGTGGAGCGTCCATCCATGACTTCCCAAAAAAATAATGTTGTTGAATTAGGTGCATGCCCTTTTTTGCTAGAGTCCAAATGGATGAGCTTGTGTTGGGGAAATGGATTCCAATAAGGAGCTAAGGAGGGGTATGATTAACATACTTTCGTACCAAAGGCTCTTTGAAATATATATATATTTTTGTTTAATATCAAACATTTTCTAAATTAAAGTGTAAATCGATTATTATAATTGACAGACTAATATAAATTCATTTTGATCGTTGAATAACAAGAACCAACAATCTACAACTATTTGATCTGAAAACTACGTTTAAATATTAAAAAAAGTTTAAAAAACAACCCACCGACTAAATTATGTTTTCCGTATTTTGTCTTTTTCAACTGATTTGGCAAAATGACATGTTAACCGTTAAATTCTCACACCGCCCACCGTCCACCGTCCACTACCGTTAACTTTGTCCTTTGAAGAGTCGGTTTGCAACTAAACGACCAACAGCGCTGGGAAACTTCTGTATCGCTGTCGGTTCCATTTGAATCGATCTGTTTTTTAAACGTTAAAGCGACAAAATGCGCTTTTGAGACCTTCTACAGTGCACACGTTCAGGGACCCCCGCCAAAAGTTCAGAGAAAAGCCCACGCACACCAGACATGCATCGGTAGCTTCGCCGTGTCAAGGAAGTTCCGAAAATTCATGGCAACGCTGGTCGTCTGAATGCAGGTAGCTGGAAAAATAACTCTTCAGAGCACTTCAGCTGATGTGTGAAATTCTGTAGCTCTTCAATATTTACCAGAGGATTGATGATATGGAGTTGAACTTAAATCTCAGTAATACCCGCAACAGAGGAGATGGCAGGGATCGATCCGACGACCGGCATCTGTATGAAATAGAAGAGTTTGATCCTTATATCGAAATCTCAGAGACTCCGCATTCATACATACTCATTGCTTATCTGCCAGGTACATGAAAAAATCCTTCTTGTTCCTTTTTTGTTATGATAATTTTGGCATTTGTTTGGTATTTGCTGATATGAGAATCTGAGATGGTCGTGTACTGTTATACATGGTACTGAAGGATTCAGTAAAGATAATGTAAGAGTGGAGATTGATGATATGGGGACTCTGATATTAAGTGGGCAAAGATGGTTCCAAGAAATGGTGATGGTGGGATGGACGTGGCATCGAAGGGAACACAGGTGCAAAACGTTTAGAAAATCTTTCAGAATACCTGACAACGTTAGCTTGGATGACACAGTCGGTAGTTTTGAACGTGGTGCTTTGTATGTCTTCTTGCCCAAATTAAGACCCGGGGAACTCGGAAGAGTGAGGATTTCGGGCCAGGCCGAGGAGACTGGGCCACAAGAACAAGAACCTCCATTGCCGGATCCTCTGTCTGGCGGAGTACTCCGTATTCCCGAGACTGAACCAACGGGCGCTGAGGGCTATAGCCCGAAAATCGGCAGCCCGACGACTAAAACTGTTGAAGCTCCGATTGAAAAGGCCGACAAGATCGGTCCTGCAGAGATTCCTAGGGTGCCTGAACAGGAGCAGCCTGGTTATGAAGAACAAGAATTTGATCTTAAACAAGAAGAAGAACCGTCTGGTCACGAAGAAGAAATTCCCAGAGCGGATGAACTGCCTGAGGATCAAGAAGAGAGAGGTAAAAGTCCCACAGATCTTATTCCTCGACTTCGCGAACCTGACATTCCAGAGGAGATTGAACCGTGGACATCTACAGCTAGCCCGGAAATTGAAGGCGCTGAACCGGCCAAGGAGCAAAAGGAGGAAGAAGAGGAGAAAGGCGGCGGGCCTTCAAGTGAAGCTGTTGAAGCTCTAACTGAAGAGGCTGAAAAGGAGATTCCTAGTGTGCCTGAACAGGAGCAGCCTGGTTATGAAGAACAAGAATTTGATCTTAATCAAGAAGAGGAACCATCTGGTCACCAAGAAGAAATTGCCAGAGCGGATGAACTGCCTGAGGATCAAGAAGAGAGAGATAAAAGTCCCACAGATCTTATTCCTCTACTTCGCGAACCTGACATTCCAGAGGAGATTGAACCGTGGACATCTACAGCTAGCCCGGAAATTGAAGGCGCTGAACCGGTCAAGGAGCAAAAGGAGGAAGAAGAGGAGAAAGGCGGCGGGCCGTCAAGTGAAGCTGTTGAAGCTCCGACTGAAGAGGCTGAAAAGGATGTTGGGTATTTTTACATGGAGAAAAAATACCAAAAACCATTCAAGCAAATACCACAGAGGCAATGCTCTGTTTCTACTGTTCCAGGATCATCTGCAGAGAACCTCTTTCATAAAAACTCAGAACAGAGTATTACACAGTCACAACATTTTCTATTGATTTAAAAAAAACGTTACAACTTTCATCCTCTACGCAGAGAGGGATTTACAAGACAAAACTCTGTTGCATATTTCTTCCTCTGTGCAAAGAGGGAATAAAAAAAACTCTGCTGCTCTCACAGATTTTCCACTGCTGTGGTGATTACATAAACAGCTTCAAAAACATTCCTGTGTTTTTCATTGCCAGACAAACATTACAGCACTGCTGTGCATATACAAAAATCGCACTACTGTGCGCAACCGCCACATAACACCATTACAAAAAAAATTGTGCGCAGGCACAATACACCTCTCTCATATGCAATAATAACATTCTGTTATTTTCTTCATGCACTGCTGTGCACTCTCTCTTTGCTTTTCGCTTCACCACTGGTTTTTAATGGGCATCACAAATATATAAAAAAACACGCACTCGCATTGTGCGCAGCCACCATACCCGTAAAACTTGCTCGCTGGCACTACCAAAAAAAATTACTACAGCACACACCAAAAAAAACTTTCTACATGCGCTCTTACATATCTCCCATAATACGCACTAGCTAAAGACTCCACTCCGTATACTTTAAGACAACGTATATATATAAACAACATATAAAAAAAATTTACGCCCATACCCATATTAATGGGACTCCACCAAAACTACGTACATATGACAAAATGATAAAGTGCCCCATAACCATTTAAAAGGGCGTTCACCAAAAAACTGCGTCAAGCATTAAAATCCATTACTCTTCTACGGCGGTCAACAGGAGAAAGTCGTTCACTCCACGCAAACATTGATTTGACGCAGGCGGGCAGCAGCTTCCAGGATCGACGGCTGACAACACCCAAGGAGATCGGACGATGGAGAGGATATCGGAAGGCAGTTTGTCACCGAGCTTTAGCTTCCGATGGGTTTCGTTTGCTGATGTCATGCGGGTGACACGCGTCGCCTCCAAATCGCATCGGAGCTCAACATACGGAAACAACTTTTCATGGGAAGGCGGTGCGATGAGCTCTGGGCGGTTTTGTGGTTTTCAATCTGGCGGTTTTGGAGAGCGCAGTACGGCTGCGTTGAAATTACATTTTCAACACTCCCCTTTAATTTCAACTGCTGGGCATTCAATCTTACCCAAGCACTTCCTCTCGTAGAGGGATTCCTTAGTACTGCTGTTACAAAGATATCATCCTCACATAGAGGGATTCACCAACTGCTTCTGATGCAGTTCACAAACAAACAAAGTTGTCTTCCTCTTAATAGAGGGATTCACCTGAAACTGTGCTTAAGAGCACCTTCCTCATGACAGAGGGATTCACCATGTGACTGTGCTTAAGAGCACCTTCCTCATGACAGAGGGATCTACCAAACTATGCTAGAGAGCATCTTCCTCTGAACAGAGGGATTCACCAATGACTATGCTGAAAAGCATCATCCTCTTGATAGAGGGATTCACTAATGACAATGTGCTGAAGAGCACCTTCCTCATGACAGAGGGATTCACCTGTGACTATGCTGAAAAGCATCATCCTCTTGATAGAGGGATTTACCACACTATGCTGAAAAGCATCTTCCTCTTGACTGAGGGATTCACCATGACACTGTGCTGAAAAGCACCTTCCTCTTTAATAGAGGGATTACAAACAGACACTACTTTACATGCAGTTTCAAAACAACAAAAATTCATTGCACTGTTGTGCATACTCATTACATTGTTCTTTTATGCTGCTGCATATTCTCTGCTGCATTGTTGTGCCATCTTCTTTGCTGCGTCTACCCCACACTGCTGTGTCTGCACTTGCACTGCTTGTGCACTTTTCAAAGACAAAATACTCCGTCTTTTCTGGAACAATTACTCTGTCCCACCTTACAAATTTACACTGCTGTGTGTAAATATTTCTTACATTCACTTTCATTTCTTCAACAAAACTTCATGCTGCTACATTTTCTTATTTGCATTGCTGTGTGCTTCTCCTTCTTGTCATCATGCTGCTGTCCATAACTTCTTGCTGCTGCATTTTTCATATTCACTGCTGTCCATACCCATAACCATAGACTGTCATCCCTGGGCTTTTTATTTGCTGCTGCGTTGCCTCTGCAATTTACACTGTCGCTGCCTTTTGTTTCATCATACTGCTGTGCCCATACTCTTGGCACTTCATTCTCCACACAAAAAAAATAACACGGGTTGTTACTTTTTACACCCTTGCTTCACACAATCTTCAGTTTCATTTTTTTTAATTACACAATGCACTGCTGTGCAATTCCTTTCATTTTCCTCCTGCCACACATTATTATTCACCCATGTGCATTAAAAATCTGTTGTCCATGTTTTTCTTTATGCATTTCTTTGCATGTTGCATTGCATACAAAAAAAACATTACATTTTTCACTGCTGTGTGAAAAATTTCATTGCATTCTCAGCCACTGGGCATTTACGCTCTGCTGCGTTTTGCCTTCTTCTCATTTTCTTCTCACTGCTTTGCATTTTCATTCCCAATACAAAACATTTCATCTGCTGTGCATTACACTCATTTTGCTGTGAGTATATTCTCTCACATTACATAGAAGGAAACTACCTTCCATTGCTAACCATTTCAATGCATGTGCTCCATAACAAAAATTCCACACTGCTGTCTTATGTTCTATCTTCCCACTGCTGTGAGGGTTTTCTTGCTTTGCATACTTTTCTTCTTGCGCTGCTGCTCTTTACATTTGAGTGCTGCCCCCTTTTCTTTTTTTTATGCATTTCTGTGCATATTGCATAAACACAAAGCAAAAGCATTGCTGATTTCATCACTGCTGCATATTACCTTTCAGAGGGATTAACAAAGATTTCATTTGCAAATGCTGCGCTGCAATACATCCTCCATCAACAAATGACTCTTAATACAGTTCAGCAAATAAAAAATTACAAGCTCCCCTTTAATGTGTGCTTTATCTTCTTTCAGCAGACTCTTCTCAAAACAAATTTAGATCCACTGGGGAGTTCAAGGGGTTTTCAGATTGCCTTTCCTTCCTTCTCCATACTTGTGTAACTTTCTTCTTTTGCATGGGTCTAGCTTGTGTAAGAGCCCATGTCAAGTTACAATCTCGTGCCATATGCCCAATGTTATGACACTTGAAACATTCAACATTGTTTATGAATAACTTTTCATGACTTCTTCTAAAATTGTTTCTTGGAGGTTGTCGAAGACCACTACATTTATCTCCATGAAATGCTCTACAGTCTTTTGCCATATGACCAAAGTTTGAGCAAGCATAACAATAACCATAAAATGAACTTTGGTACCTGGGAGATGGAGGTTTTCTTGATACACTTCTGAATCCTTGCTGCCTTGAGATCCTTTGTTGATCACCATTGCCTCTTGCCTTCTTGCCATCAGCTACATTTCTTCTTGGAGCTGGTTTTCCACTTGGAGCAGGATTTCTTCTATTGCAGCCTTCATTTTTCTCCTTGCCTTTGCTGGAACTAGGAGCATCACCATCTCTTTCTGGCTTCTTCACATCTCCTTTGCTTAAAGCATCCTCATCTTTGTTTGAGGGTTCAGCTACATACCCAAGTCCTGATTTATCAAATGGAGATCTATGATAGCTAAGCATGTCATCCAATGCTTGAGAGCTCTTCATGATCTTGTTCATCCCTTCAACCTTCTTCCTGAGGAGGACAATCTCTTCTTCTAACTTTTCACATTCATTATTTTTCTTTGCAAGTTGTTCCTCAGTTTCTTCCTTGCTACGAGTAGCTTCAGCTGCTACTATTTTGAAGGAGATAATATCTGTCTTCATTTTGAAGATTTCTTCATCTTTTGCTTGACTGCTCTTCATTTTCTTTTCAGCTTCTTGTGCCTGCTTCCTGGCTTCTTGTAGTTCAGACTTAAGGGAGGAGACCTCTACCTTGTACTGTCCAATCTCTTCTACAAGTTTGTTCACTCTCTTGTGTCTTTGTTCAAGTTCACTTGTCAAGACATCTGTTTGCTTCTTTGCTCTGTTCAACTGTTTTGTCATAGACATGACTTCTTCATGATGCTTCCTCTTGCATTGATCGAGCTCCTTCTTGAGCTTGGTAAGCTCTTCATCCCTTTCTTTTATTTGAAGCTTGATGAGGTCAAGCTTTTCATTCTCTGCTTCTATGATGGGTTCTTCTTGACTCATTGTCATGGTCAGTGCTCCCTTTGCATGAAGGTCATGCAGTCTGTCCCATATATCTTTTGCTGATGTATATTTCCCTAGATTCTTCTTCACTGAATCAGGGAGACCATCCAAGATTAGTTTTGCTGCTTGTGCATCATACTCCATGGATTCTTTATCCATCTTGCTGTCATCAATCACTGACTCCCAGACTTCAATCCCCTCAGACATTAGGAAAGCCCTCATCATTATTTCCCATACAACAAAGTTTCCATCAAACTTTGGAACCTCAAATACAAAGCTTTCAAACAGATTGTCTTCTAGTTTAGTAGAGAAGGGAGACACATTTTTAGCAGGTTTGGATGCTTTCTTCTTTGACCTTGCCATTCTTAAGTAGTCTTCAAATACTTGACTGTGTTTTTTTTAATCACTGACTGTTTCTATAACAGTAACACAAGGAAAATCTTTGATAAATACCTTAACCCTTTTGGCTGAGTCTTCACACTGCTGGAGAAGTTTGACTGCTGCAACCACACCTTCCTTCAGCTTCTTTGAGTCTTCAAAGAGCCTGGACTAGCTCTGATACCACTGTTGGGTATTTTTACATGGAGAAAAAATACCAAAAACCATTCAAGCAAATACCACAGAGGCAATGCTCTGTTTCTACTGTTCCAGGATCATCTGCAGAGAACCTCTTTCATAAAAACTCAGAACAGAGTATTACACAGTCACAACATTTTCTATTGATTTAAAAAAAACGTTACAACTTTCATCCTCTACGCAGAGAGGGATTTACAAGACAAAACTCTGTTGCATATTTCTTCCTCTGTGCAAAGAGGGAATAAAAAAAAACTCTGCTGCTCTCACAGATTTTCCACTGCTGTGGTGATTACATAAACAGCTTCAAAAACATTCCTGTGTTTTTCATTGCCAGACAAACATTACAGCACTGCTGTGCATATACAAAAAGAAAAATCGCACTGCTGTGCATTTACGAAAATCGCACTACTGTGCGCAACCGCCACATAACACCATTACAAAAAAAATTGTGCGCAGGCACAATACACCTCTCTCATATGCAATAATAACATTCTGTTATTTTCTTCATGCACTGCTGTGCACTCTCTCTTTGCTTTTCGCTTCACCACTGGTTTTTAATGGGCATCACAAATATATAAAAAAACACGCACTCGCATTGTGCGCAGCCACCATACCCGTAAAACTTGCTCGCTGAAGCTCAAAGGCGGCGGGCCGTCAAGTGAAGCTGTTGAAGCTCCGACTGAAGAGGCTGAAAAGGAGATCCCTAGCGTGCCTGAACAGAAGCAGCCCGATTATGAAGAACAAGAATTTGATCTTAATCAAGAAGAGGAACCGTCTGGTCACCAAGAAGAAATCGCCAGAGCGGATGAACTGCCTGAGGATCAAGAAGAGAGATATAAAAGTCCCACAGATCTTATTCCTCTACTTCGCGAACCTGACATTCCAGAGGAGATTGAACCACGGACATCTACAGCTAGCCCGGAAATTGAAGGCGGCGCTGAACCGGCCAAGGAGCAAAAGGAGGAAGAAGAGGAGAAAGGATGCCGGCCGTCAAGTGAAGCTGTTGAAGCTCCGACTGAAGAGGCTGAAAAGATTGTTCCCGCCGAGATCCTGAGGCTGCCTGAAGAGGAGAAGCCACCTGCTCATGAAGAAAGTCTAGAACCTCCGGTGGAAGAAACAGTGGAAGCTCCTGCCGAAGAGGCGCTTCTTGAAGAAACCGGTAACATTGTTCTCGAGGAAATGCCCGAAGAGAAGCCACCTCGTCATGAAGAAAAATTTCCCAGGTCGGATAAACTGACCGATCAGGTTGAAGAAAAAGCTGTTGGAATTCGTAAAGAAGAACCTCCAACAGAGCCTCTGACAAAACCTCATTCCAAAGAAGTTGCAGCGCCTCCTGAAGAAATTATCGAACCTGCATTGGAAGAAAGATCGAGAACCATAAAGGCACCTCTTGAAGCAACCAAAAAAGTTTTTCTTGCAGATATGCCCGGAGAGGAGCCACCTGGTCATGAAGAAGAATCCCCCGTGTTGGTTGAACCGCCAGATCAGACAGAAGAAAACACGGGCAGAATTCGTCACGAGGAACCTCCATCAGTTCCTAGTCCAATACTCGGCATTGGAGTGGTTCTTGAATCGCCTACTGAAAAAATTGTTGAACCTCCTGTAGAAAAAACAGCAGCCGAAGAGATGCCCGCTGGAGAAGCCGAAAAAGTTGTTCCTGCGGAGATCGCCAGGTTGCCAGAAGAAGAAGAATCATCATCATCATCTCACATGTCGTATGAACTGCCCGATCAGACTGAAGAAATCACAGGTGGAGTTCGTAATGAAGAACCTCCGAAAGATTCTCTTCCAATGCCCGGCATTCCGGAGGTGATTAAACCGCCTCCTGAAGAAACAATCGCACCTCCGGCGGAAGAAACAGCGGAGGCTCCTGCTGTAGAATCGCCTCCTGAAGAAATAATCGTACCTCTGGCGGAAGAAAAAGCGGAGGCTCCTGCTGAAGAGGTGGCTTCCCAAGACAATGGTCTTGTGGATAGCACAACGTTGCCCGAAGAGAAGCCAACCAGTCCCAAAGAATTTTTCATGACGGAGAAACCGGCTGATCAAGCTGAAGCAGAAAAGAGAGGAATTCGTGACGAGGAAACTCCGACAGCTCCTCCACTATTCGACATTCCAGAGGTGATTGAGGTGATTGCACCACCTCGAGAAGAAACTATTGAACCTCCGGTGGAAAAAACAGCGGCGGCTTCTGCTGAAGAGACGCTCGCGGTTCCTGAAGAATCCAAAAGCGTTGTGCTTACGGAGATCCCGAGGCTTCCGGAAGAAAATTGTCGCAAGTCGGATGAACCGCCTGATCAGACTGAAGAAGACACGGGTGGAATTCGCGTTAAAGAATCTCCGAAAAATCCTCCGTCAAAGCTCAGCATTCCAGAGGTGATTGAACAGCCTCCAGAAGACACCGTTCAACTTCCGGTGGAAACAGCGAGAGCTCCAGCTGAAGAAGCCGAAAATGTTGTTCCTATCGATATCTTGAGCTTGCCTGAGTTTAAACGAGAAGAAATGCCACTCGGCTATGATGAAGAAATTCCTGGAGCGGCTGAGCTGCCCGAGGTCAAATCGAAAGAGGAGCTGCCCGAAGATAATTCAGAAGTGATTAAACGGCCTCGGGAAGAAAATGTGGAACCGCCGGTAGTAGACACAGCGGGAGTTCCTACCGAAAAATCACCCCTTCAAGAAGCCGAAAAATTTGTTCCCCTGAAGATCCCGAGGCTGCCTGAAGAGGAAGCACATAAGCATGAAGAAAAAAGTATCATACCAATCCAGGTAGAAGAAGACAGAGGCGGAATTCATGATGAGGATACTCCGACACATCCTCCACCAATGCTCGAGATTCCAGAATTAATTGAACCGTCTGTTGAAGAAATTGTTAAAACTCCAGTGGAGAAAGCGGAAGCTCCTTCTGAAGAAACTGAAAATGTTGTTCCAGCAGAGATCCCAAGTCTGCCTGAGGTCAATCTAGAAAAGGAGTCACCTGAGCATGAAGAAGAAATTCCTGCAACAGATGAAGAACCCGAGGTGAAATTAGAAGACAAGCCGCCTGCTCATGATAAAGAAAATGGCACACCTGATGAACAGCCCAAGGCTGAAGAAGAGAGCAGTGGAATATTTGTTGAGCCAGGGGAACCTCCCAGAGATCTTTGTCCTTCACAAGTACCCGAAGTTCCTGAGGTGTTTCAAGTCCCTGGAAGTCCTGAATCTGCCAATGGCCCAGCTCTAAACAGGCGGCCTAGCAGCCCAGTGACGGCAACAAACGTTGAACCTCCGACGGAAGAGATGCCTCCTCCGAAAGATTCTGTTCCCATGCCCGGCATTCCCGAGTTGATTGAACCGCCTCCTGAAGAAACAATAGCAACTCAGGCGGAAGAAAAAGCGGAGGCTCCTGCTGAAGAGGCGCCTTCCCAAGACAATGTTCTCGTGGAGATCACGACGCAGCCCGAAGAGAAGCCAACTAGTCCCAGAGAAGAATTTTCTGTGTCGAAGAAACCGGCTGTTCAAGCTGAAGAAGACAAGGGAGGAATTCGTGATGAGGAAACTCTGACAGTTCCTCCAATATTCGACATTCCAGAGGAGGTTGAACCGCCTCGAGAAAAAACTATAGAACCTCCGGTAGAAAAAACACCGGCAGTTTCTGCTAAAGAGACGTCCGCGCTTCCTGAAGAAGCCAAAAGCGTTGTTCTTGCGGAGATCCCGAGGCTTCCGGAAGAAGAATTTTCCAAGCCGGATGAACCGCCTGATCAGACTGAAGAAGACACGAATGGAATTCGCGATGAAGGAAGTCCGACAAATCCTCCGCCAAAGCTCGGCATTCCAGAGGTGATTGAACCGCTTCTAGGAGAAAGCGTTCAATTTCAAGTGGAAACAGCCAAAGCTCCAGCTGAAGAAGCCGAAATTTTTGTTCCTGTCAAGATCTTGAGCTTGCCTGAGTTTAAGCAAGAAGAAAAGCCAGTCGGCTATGGTGAAGAAATTCCCGCAGCGGATGAGCCACCCGAGGTTAGATCAAAAGAGGAGCTACCAGGGCATAACGAAGAAACTGGTCAGGAAGAAGAATTCCCGATATCGAAAGTACTAGATAATGCAGAGGTGCTTAAACCACCTCGGGAAGAAAACGTTGAACCTCCAATGGAAGAGACAGCGGGATTTTCTGCCGAAGAAAAAAGTATCAGAGCAATCGAGTTAGAAGAAGACAGGGACAGAATTCATGATGAGGAAACTCCGACACATTCTCCATCGATGCTCGAGATTCCAGAGTTAATTGAAACGCCTGCTAAGGAAATTGTTGAACCTCCGGTGGAAAAAGCGGAAGCTCCTGCTGAAAATGCTGCTCCTGTCGAGACCCCAAGCCAGCCTGAAGCTAAACTAGAAAAGGAGTCACCTGAACATGAAGAAGAAATTCCTGCGACAGATGAAATGCCCGAGGTCAAACTAGAAGAGAAGCCACCTGCTCACGAAGAAGTAAATCGCACACCGGCTGAACCACTCGAGGCTCAAGAAGAGAGCAGTAGAATTCTAGCTGAACCAGAGGAACCTCCCAGAGATCGTCCTCCTTCACGACAAGTACCCGAAGTTCCTGAGGTCATTCAAGTCCCTGACAGCCATGACTGTCCATCTACAGCTTGCCCGGAAGTTGAAGTCCCTGAATCCACCAATGAGTCAGCTCTAAGCAGGCCGCCAAGCAGCCTACCAAAGGCAACAGACGTTGAAGCTCCGACGGAAGAGATGCCTCCTGAAGAAGCTGGAAAGGCTGGTCCGGTGGAAGAAGAACAAGTAACAGACACGATAGATGATAATGCTCCAGAGATCCCAACCTTTTCAGAACCGAAGGTCGAAGAGGCAGGCCTGCATCCAGCTCTTCCACCGGAAAGTCCATGTGAGCCTGATATCACGCCGTTTGCAATCGTTCCGGAAGAAGATGTTCGACAAAAGCATCCACCAGATATATTGCCTGCATCAGAGACAGCTAGACCAGGGCAGACTCCAGCGTCAGAAACTTCACCCAAGGAGGAGTGGCCGCTGCAACTGAAATCTCCTCATTTCCATGAGATAAAAGGTGAGCCGCTTCTATCAACCCCTCCTCGTGAAGTAAAAGATGAGCCATCGCAACCTATCCATCCTCCCCTTCTTGAGATAAATGACGAACCGCTGCAGCTTATCCATCCTCCGCCTCCTGAGATAAAAGATGAACTGCTGCAACCAATGCCGCCTCCTCCTCCCTCTGAAATGAAAGATGAGCCGCTGCAACCAACACATTCTCCTCCACCTCATCTTATAAAAGATGAATATGAATGGCTGCAACCAACCCCACTTACCTCTCCCTATGTGATAAAAGATGAGCTGCTACAACCAACCCCTTCTCCTCCTCTTCCCGAGATAAAAGATGAATCAGTACAACCAACCCCCCCTTCTTCTCTCGATGAAGAATCACCACAACCAACCTCTCCTTCTCCTCCCGAGGTAAAAGATGCATGGTTACAACCAACCCCTCCCCCTCCCGAGGTAGATGAGCCCCTACAACCATCCCCCCCTCCTCCTCCTCCCGAGGTATATGCCCCCCTACAACCTACCCCTCCTCCTTCTCCTAAGGAAAAAGCTGAGTTGCTACCACCAACCCCACCTCTTTCGCCTCCTCATGTAAAAGATGAAACAATGCAACCAACCCATCCTTTTGAGTTACAAAATGAGATGTTGCAACCAATTGTCCCTCCTCCTCCCCTTATGCTAAAAGGTGAGTCATTACAACCAACCCCTTCTACTCCACCTCCTGAGGTAAAAGATGATTTGTTGGATCCAACACATATTTGTCCTCCTCTTGAACTGAAAGATAAGCCATTACAACCAACCCCTCCTCCTCCACCCAAGGTAAAAGATGAGCCACTATCACTAGTGCTTCCTTCTCTTGAGGTAAAAGATGAGTCATTACAACCAACCCCTCTTCTTGAGATAAAAGATGATCCATTACAATCAACACCTCCTTCCCCCACGATAAATGATGAATCATTACACCCAATCCCTCCTCTTCCTCATGGGGTAGAAGATGAGCCACCACAATTAACACCTCCTCCTTTCCCTGAGATAAAAGATGCATTAGTGCAACCGACATCTCCTCCAAAAGGAAAAGTTGTATCCTTCCAACCAAACACACCTCCTCCTTTTTTTGCCCCTCCTCCACCTCCTCCTACTCTAAAACATGTCTCACTACAACCAACCCCTCTTGTGCCACGTCCTAAGGAAAAAGATGTGTCATCACAACTAAACCCTTCTCCTCCTCCTAGCAAGGTCAAAGATGAGTCATTGCAACCAAGCCCTCCTTCTCCTAAACAAAAAGATGATTTGATGCATCTAACCCCTCCTCCTCCTCCTTCCCCCAAGGAAAAACATGAACCACTACAACCAACCCCACAATCTCCTCCTCTTCTCGAGGTAAAAGATGAGTCTATGCAACCAACCCCATCTCCTTCCCCCCTCAATGTAAAACATGTACCACTACAACCACCCCCTCTTTCTTCCCTTGAGGTAAAAGGTGAACCACTACAACTAACCCCTTTTCCTGAATCGACAAAAGATGAGCCACCACAACCAATGTCTTCTCCTCATCCCCTTCCTGAGCTTAAACATGAGCCACTACAACCAACCTCTCCTCCTCATAAGGTAAAAGATGGTTCCTTGCAACCAACCCCTTCTCTTCCCATGGTAAAAGATGAGTCATTGCAACAAAACCCTCTTCCTCCTCCTCCTGAGTCGATAGAAGATGAGCTATCACAACTAATGCCTCCTCTTCCTAAGGCTAAACATCAACCGCTACAACCACTCTCTCCTCACAAGGTGAAAGATGATACATTGCAACCAACCTCTCCTCCTCCCAACATAAAAGATGAATCATTGCAACCAACACTTCATCCTCCTCCTCTTGATGTAAAATATGAGTCATTGCAACCAACCCCTCCACCTCCCTCACTTGAGGCAAAAGATGAGTTGTTGCAATCCACACCTCCTCCTCCTCTTCCTCTTCCTCTTCGTAAGTTAAAAGATGAGTTCTTGCAACCAACCCCTTTTCATCCTCCCTCTGAGATAGAAGATGTGGTGTCGCAACCAACCCCTTGTCCTTCTCCTTCTTTAGAGATAAAAGATGATATGCAACAATCAACTCCCCCTCCTACTCCCAAGATAAAAGATGAACCATTACAACCAAAAAATCCTCCTCCTCCATATGTAAAAGATGAGCCAGCACAGCCAAGCCTTCCTCCTCCACCACCACAAGGAGATGACGAAGGAGACGATGATAGTGTTGAATCAAATCCATGGTCATTTTCTAAACAACTTTTGCTACCAGCAAGTTTAAGCTTGTTAGCTTGTGTTGTTTTATATGCTTTTCATGAAATAAAATGTTGCAAGCATTGTTAAAGGTTATTGAAGATTAATGCAAGATACACAACATAACATTTTATTTCATTATTTTCCAAAATTAAATCAAGATGTTTTAAACGAATTGTTATTAAAATTAGAAAATCGATGACATTGTAATTTGGTAAAGATGTGATGATCTTCTAATGAAGCAAACCTCTCCTTAGATAAAAGTACAAAGGATTTATGAAAGCAATTTTTAAATCCTAACACTATATAATTTATGGGTTATTTATTTAATTGAATAAGTTTATTTTCCTAGGCATGGAAAGATTCCTTTTGGGTGGACATTCTTATGGTAGGAATAATTTGTTAGAAGTGTTTAAAACATACAAAAGCAATAGATCACAAAATAAACATATAAATATGTTTTGTGTGACTTTTTGGTTTTTATTTTCCAAGAGGTCTTTTGGACTTCTCATGAATCTTGGATTTCACTTGAGGCTTTTTGACTTCCACTCAAGTGAATGTGTCAAATTCACATAATTTCAAAGGATTATGTTTCCAACATTCTCCTCCTTAATCCGAATGGGTGTATGTAAGTCCAATAAGAGAGCTAAAATACAAAAATGTATGGCAACCAATGACTAGATGTGCTCTTTGAAATTATGGTTTAAGTAAGACCATAAACCAAATGAGATCATTGAAGTCAAATTATTCTACTGGTGGTGGTTTAAGGCTAAACACTAACTCTAGAACTTTACTTGAAGTAGTTCCTGAAAAAAATTTGAATCTATATAGAAGTTGAAGTCTTATGCAAAGTGGAAGTGCTCCTTCATGATCATTTAAAGATGACAACAAATTGATGAGATGGGTAGCAAAAGATGAAGTCTTCTATGGGTGTTGGTTTAAGGTTGGCCGCCAACTAAATCATGCTAATGGAACATGAATCTATCTTTGGCTACACCTATGACTTTGGCACTGACTGACTCTGGCTCTTAGCATTGGTTCAAGCCCTGGTTCGAGTTTGTTTTATATGACTTCAAAGCTAGTAGTTGACTATCAATCCCCCCTATTAGATTGAAGGTGATAAGATGAAGATCTATCCACAACAAGACATGTCAATACTCGAGAATGAACTCTGTGGTATGAACGATATATCTTCTTGGTTGTTGAATACCATTGCCAAGAAGCAATTCATCCAAGACGAATCATTTCTCTTACAGGAATCTTGTGTCTGGAAACTCTGTCTGATTGATGAGCATGTTTTCCATAATGCTCATAAGGGTAAAGATCAAAACATTGATCTTTCATGCGGCCAACTCGATCACAATGTCGACATTTGATAATCTGATGTGGAAGTGGAAGAGGAGTACGTGAAGATGAACTTTCCTGAAGAAACCCGACACTTTGAAATTGTATTGGTTTGGAGTAGTTTAGGATGTGAAAGGTCACATCCTTGTCATATCCAAGACCAATTCTATACTTCTTGTTAATAACTTTTTCTCAAGGTTTGATAATGGGCTTGGGAAATGCAAGAGAAATCTTTGCATCTTCATTTGAATCCTTCTCTTCAAGTGGCCTCACTTATCTGATCAAGTGCTAGTTGTCGATGGAATCAACCTCAAACAATTAATTGTTTTGAACAAGAACCAGTTCATAATTTTGATTGCTTTGTTGTAATCCATCTTTCCAGAGTTGTGACTGAAGGTGAAGAAATTCAATCTTCTCCTATGCATCTTGTAAACAAGTTTGAATATTAGTGAGAGTGGCCTCGTCGATTTTGACGGTACCGTCAATAGTAGAGATTTTCAGAGTATTCAGTAACTCTAATACTTCATCAATTCAAGCCATTTTCTCAACAACTCAAACTCGGGAGATGAAGGATGTTATCAACTTCATTAATCTTGATACTAAATATGTTTCCAGTCCATCACCTTTCAACTACACAAACTTTGATGGTGTTTCCCAATCCCTCAATGTGGCCTAGTAGTGAGAAAAAAATTGTCTGACTACAAGAATGCATTAAAATGAATAATGAACCCAAACTACAAAAGAATTTCACTTTAGAAGGAAACACTATCTCTAAAAATATGAGTGTCCTTCACTGGCCAACAACTCAACTATGAATATGCTGCTAAGGGCAACTTTAAGAGGTCCTACAAGAGTTTCACAACTATGACTAGTGAGAAAATGTCTATACCAATAGGTTTGCGACACTGCATATTTTTTTCCCCTAAATCTCATGCACAACAAGAGAAAATATGCAATAGATACAAAGTCTCCCTTCAAGTTATCTTACTTTGAAATAGCTTTTGAAGCGTCAACTCATGTAGTTACATTGTTGATAGAGCTTATGAGCTTCAGAGACCAAGCTTGCATTCATCTTGATGTAACTTTGTTTTTGCTTGATTTGTTTGCACATAAAACATGACAAGTAAATAGCTTGTTTGGACTTTGGTTTCACAAATCAAAATGTTGGACAACTCCATCTTCACCACAGCTGAAGAATATGTGAGAACTTCCAGGTTCTATAGAAATTTCATGTACACATTCTCAATGCTTTCCTATTCTTCTTGTGTCAACATGGTCTCCCTCCTGAAGTTGACTACACCATACATGTCCATCTTGTGTTTTATGAGCTTGACAGAGAGATCAAGTTGTTGAATAAGATCATGGAAAATGCCCATATGTTGAGCAAAGGGTATCAGGCATGTAATTGGTGGAGGAGTGTTTCTAGGGGGTCCCAAGTTTGGTTTGCACAAGGATATGAGTAAGGTATGAAGAATGGATAACAAGTGGAGGATAAAAATATCTTAAGTATTAGTGAATGAAAAACAACAAAGTGGTAAAGGGACAATGAATTAACAATAATGACAAATCCATTTAGCTCCCCTCCATTCTATGAGAGGAATTCCTTCGAAGCTAAGTGACTTGTCTTAATATTTCTCTGGTGGTCACAATTCAATACTCAATAGAGGCTCAAATTTGGTTTTACCCAACAAACCAAAGGGCCTTTGTGCACTCCCAAACCTACGAAATGTAGAGATAACCAACATAGTTTGAGAGAAATACAACATTGCATACAAACCCAAATGGAGGGCATTCGAGGGAGAAAACGTAGAAACCCAAAACCCAAAGTAACATTGGTGTGTATGGAGAATGTTTAAGGTATAAATTCCATCGACAAAGTAATGCACATACTCATGAAAATGGCAGAGAATGATCTTTGCATTAGGTTTTCCAAAATGATACTTGAGTGGAGTTATAACAGAGAACAAGGGAAAATAATGAAATAGGTCTAAATACAATAGGAAAGGTAGAGAAAAGGCACATGCAGATTTTACCAATTGGCCACAATGCATTACTACAAAGTCTGGGATGCCATAGGGAGAGAGCACTTCTTATTTTCACTATGTTCTTCAATCTGATAGTTCAAGCCAATTAGGTTAGCAAACCTAATAACAATGCTAACAGGGTGCACACATGCAGAGGGACAATCATGCCTCCATGAGCGCTAGAGAAGCCGTGATAGACGGGAAATGGAAAAAAAATTAAAAAATTGAACTAAACCTCGAACCCATGGACAAAGAAACAACTAAGGGAAAACAATTAGAATTGTTAATAAGTAGATTTGGCATGCTTCTAAGTAAAATGCGGCTATGATACCACTATTAAACACACGCACAAATAGACTAATTTGGATAAATGGTTTGATACATCTTATTCACAAAATATACATATAAATATATTTTGTTGGACCCTTGGTTTCCATTTTCCAAGAGGACTTTTGGATTTCTTATGATTATTGGTTTTCACTTGAGGCTTTTCACCTTCCACTCAATTGAATGTGCCAAATTCACATAACCCCAAAGAATTATGTTTCCAACAATTTCTTTATAAGTCAATGAAAACCCTCTTACATAGCTTATGAGTTTAAAAAAAAAATTACACTAATAATTCATGTAAATATGATTAAGGGTTCACTTAAGTTGAAGTCCTCTTACATGGCTTATAAGTTTAAGAGAAAAATTTATAGCGATGGTTTATGTAAATATGATTAAGGGATCACTTAAGATGCATAACTTAAAACAGTTGCACAAATTATATCTACTTCTATATTTATTTGTTTTGAAATGTATTATATGTATATCAAAGTTTTGGGTTTATAATTAATTTTTATGCATTTTTATATTTATTAAGTTAGAGTAAAAAAAATTTAATTTATTTTAAATTTAAATAATAAAAAAACAAATTTGCATATATCTGTTTCAATTTTTGAAAATGTTTTTAAGTTTTGAGTGTATATAAATATTAAAAAAATGGAGTATTTTGTATTGAAGTGATTTTATAAAGAACTCATAACTCTTTATTTACAAAAGAAAATGTTATATTTTGCAATGTTATAAGCACATGTCATAAATGTTGGGAGGATGTCTTTTCTATTTCAAATATACTTACAATAATATTTTTATTTTCAATATTTATGAAGAATGAGATATAATTATTTTCTAAACATTGCAAACCAATTAATTACAACATGTCTCTAGAGACTTAAACTCAGGCTGGAGAAACATATGTGATAATTACGCTGATAGTTGTTATACAACCTAATATAAGGGTGTGTGTAGGCATAAATGTTTGTAAAATTTAACATTTAACATTTATATGTTGCTAAATAAAAGGTTAAAATTAGTATAAAACCCAGTTTGGGGGAGATGTTGTGTAGAGTGTAAACATTTAAATCTTGACTCAATTAATAATGAAAAGTTAAAAATAATGAAAATAATAAAATTCAATTTGTTATACTGTAATTATATTTTGCAAGGAAGATTAGGAACTAATCCTATGATCTTGCTTTGGCAGGAACTAATAACTTGAGATGTAAAGTGGATAAGTAAATTACATTGGTTAATGCTAAATTAATAAGGAAGATTAGGAACTAATCCTATGATCTTGCTTTGGCAGGAACTAATAACTTGAGATGTAAAGTGGATAAGTAAATTACATTGGTTAATGCTAAATTAATAATGGTTGACAGACAAATCGTCTTATAGTCTTGCTTTGGCAGGAACTAATAAATTGAGATGTGAAGTGGATAACTAAATTGTTTACTCAAATAAAAGAACTTGCATAAATTTTGGTGGGCAGTAACCACTAGTAAGTCTACACATTTACAGTTTTACTCCTATAGTCTTGCTTTGGCAATGACTAATAAATTGAGATGTGAAGTGGATAACTAAATTGTTTACTCAAATAGAAGAACTTGCATAAATTTTGGTGGGTAGTAACCACTAGTAAGTCTACACATTAACAGTTTTACTCCTACATAAATGTCGAAGAAAACATAAATAATAGTGGGAAGTAACTCTTGTAAGTATATTTTTTACATTTTATTCCTATCCATTTTTTATGCAAAAACTTGCTTAAATTATGGTGGCAAGTATTTCACTACACAAATATCAAAAAATCAAACATGAATATTACAACCATATCCATATATTATGGCATAAAGTATGTAAAACAGTTATCAAGATGGTATTATATTTTGCACAAGTTCAAGTTATGGTCCAATCAAAGGTTTGAAAATTAAATTTTTAATAATATTAAAAAATAAATATATATTTTTCAAAGTTAATTAGTATAACTTGCATTGGTCAATGCTAAACTAATAGTGATCAATAGACAAATGGATTACTAGAGCCTTACCTTGGTGGGGACTAATAATGATTCCATAACCAAATTTAAATTTAATTAATAAACACATAAAAACTTAATACTTACAATATAACAAGTTTTTTAACCATGGATATCCACCCCACTTTACCATGGATATTACTAACTTGTAAATAGCTTTTGTTAGAATACCATGGCCAATACCATGGATTATTAATATAACCCAAAAACCATAACTCAATTCACAATAAAAAATTAAAATGTAAAATATATTAGGTATTACATATATCATTAATTACATAGAGTGACAATTCTCGATCATATGGATGAGGGAGGGGGCGTCGGGAGGAGAGAGAGAGATAGTGCCATAGATGGAGGGCAGAGAGAGAGATGGGGAGGAGAGAGAGAGTGAGAGAGAGAGGAAGGTGTGAGAGAGAGGGAGAGAGAGGACGCGAGAGAGAGAGAGAGAGAGAGGAGGGGAGGGAAAGAAGGAGGAAAGGAAGGAGAGAGAGATGGAGTTGGAGGGGGAGAAAGCGGGAGGGAAGAAAAATGACATAGAGAGATAGAGGTAGAGAGAGAGGGAGTGACAAGGGATAGATGGAGAGAGAGTGAGAGAAGTAAGAGAGGAGGGAAGACAAAGAGGAGAGGGGAGAGAAGAAGAGAAAGGGGGGAGAGAGAGGGGGAGAGGGAGGGAGATAGTGAAAGAGTTGGAGGGTAGAGAGAGAGATAGATGGGGAGGAGAGACAAGAAGGAAGAGAGAGGACTTGAGGGGGGGAGAGGGAGAGATGGAGTTGGAGGGGGCAAGAGAGAGAGGGGAAAGAACAAAGACATAGAGAGATAGAGGTGGAGAGAGAGAGGGAGTTACAAGGGAGAGATAGAGAGAGAGTGATTGAGAGAGGAGAGGGAGAGAGAGGAGGAGATGAGGGAGAGAGAGGAGGAGAAGGGAAAGAGAGAGAGAGAGAGAGAGAAACAAAAATGGAGGGGGAGAGAAGGTGATATAGAAGGAGATAGTGATAGAGATGGAGGGCAAAGAAAGAGAGAGAGAGAGAGTGACAGAGGGGAGACACAGAGGGAGGTGGGAGAGAAAGGGAGAGAGAGGAAGTAAAAAGAGAGAGGACTCAAGGGAGAGAAGGAAGGAAAAAGACATACAAAGATATAGGTAGAGAGAGAGGGAGTGACAAGGGAGAGATAGAGAGAGGAGAGGAAGGAACACAGAGAGAAGGAGAGAAGAGAGAGAGAGGGATACATAGAGAGGGAGGGGGAAAGGGGGAGAGAGGGAGGGAGATAGTGACATAGTTTCAGGGTAAAGAGAGAGAGAAAGAGATGGGGGTGTTTAGTCAATTTAATGTTCTTAAATTGTAAGCATAAATTATCGACCAAGGTAGGTAAATTGATAAAGTGCAAGTGCATTGTATGTGCTAAAAGTCTTTTATGTCGTTAAGGTGATTATGTTATTGTTATCTAAGTTAATATCAAACTCTAAAATTAGTGTTGAAGTGATGTTATTATCTATACTAGGATGTTCTTCCTAAGATTTTTTTGTTAATTGATTATCCTAAATGTTATTTCTAGAATTAGTTCTAATTGAATTGAGTCTTTAGAATTATCGGAGAATGGTTTTAACTCTTTTCAATAGATGTGTTACATTAATCTTACTTTCAACTTATCAATTGTTTTTGGATTTTTGTGTTGCAGCGAAACAAAGCTAATTATGAAAACATGAAATGACATAAATAAAATCATAATTTATCAACTTGTAAATGAAATTGCTTGAATTCAGAAACTGAGAAAAATTGCCACTCTTATCTACTACAACTTTATTTCAATGCAAAAATCAAAACATAAATGAAATCACTGAGCTATGAAATCACTAAATTGTGCTAGGCAAATGAATGAAACAAAATTACTAAGTTTATGCTAGGTATTGAACAAATGAAATGAACGATACAGAAATCAATCAAGTGAACCTAGTCGCGATCTTCATTGAATTGCATCTTAAAAACATGAAAACAGGGCATCCATGAATTAAATCTATGAAATAACAATGGAAAAGGAAAATCTAATTACTGTCAATCAGAGACCTAATCTGTGCGCAGGGGCCCTCCATGAGACAGTTAGACACCTTAAATAAACAACACATAAAATATATGAAATAAGAACTTTGCATTAAGCGAAAAAGAGTTCTACAGGATGCTCAAATTACATATGGTGGCACACACATTACACAAAGCTGTCAATTTTTTTATAGAGTTCTTTTTAACAATACAAAAAATTTAAGCCCACAGGACTTCACTATAGTCTTTATCAAAACTAGATCATATCGCTTATTTGTCGATTTGCTATTGAAAAAGCAAATTGATGAAATCTCTTAAAATTCGGACTTTGTTCCAGTATGTTGTCCTGCTGTTGACCACCATGGTTGACTGTGTTATAGTGCGAATCTCCTGGTGAATTAGCTTGAGTAAATAGGAAGAAATCCATGATAGGATCATTCCATATTCATCCATATACTCTTTTGTTGAACTGGCACACTCGAACCCTGTCAACAATGGAAGTGGCTGCAAATCTGTGGATTAGCTGCAGAATCAAATCAATTCTGTAGCTGCATATAAAGTTTAATAGAACAATAAGGCATATTGACAAAATAAGAAAAAGATGACATATGAATGTTTACCTTGTCAAAACCTTATGTTTGCTGCATTTATTTGAATGATAGCGGTAGGAAAAAGAAGGTAAATATGGACAAAAAAGATGTCAAGATAAAACAATTATGGGACTCTACATTCCCCCACATTGGAGGTTTTGTATGTCCTCATACAACACAAAGTTGTCATTTTTCTGTATGTCTTTAGATACCTTTTCCAACACATCCAGGTTTCACTTTCTTCTTCTTCTTAGCAGTTACTGCCATCCTTGGCTTCCTCATAAGGATCTTGTACTTCAAGTTAATGATTTCTCTTTTCATGGCCTTGTTTTCTTTATTCAATTTCTTATTCTTTTTATATCATAGACTTAAGTGAAGCGTAAGGTTATCACTTTTGGCAATTTGAATTTCATTTTGTGCCTTCAGAGTTTGATTTCCAGTTTTGAGGTACCTGTTTAATGACTCCAACTCAAAGAATTCTTGTTTCAAGACATTAGATACTGGAGGTTCTTGTGGCTCATTACACTAGTTGATTTTTTCTTCTGGGCTCTGAATTGATTCTTTGGTTGTTGTTTCCTTTCTCTCTAATGATTCTATGCAATTGTAGATTTATTGTTGTACATGATCAATACTTGGGCTTTGTAATGGACTCCTTGGAGGTGAAATGAAGGGAGGTGGTGATACCCTTAGTGACAGTGTCAGTGATACTCTTGGAGAGTCTTTGAGATCTTCAGATTTCTCTTTTGACTCAAAATCAATATGCTCTGCAAATTTTGAGGTTGCCTCTTTCATTGTGTTCAATCTAGTGCTTCTTCTCAAACCTGTGGTCGGTATCCTTTGAATATTCTTTTCCTTAACTTTTGGAATTTCTTTTTGAGACAGGGTTTTTATTTGGGGTAAAACTTTTGTTTTCTTGTTGCTTTCTTTCTTCTAAGACTTTTTGTGTTCATTTTCTGCAAAATTTCTACAATTGGTAGATCATCCTCTGACAAATCTTGTTGATGTTGTGGTTCCTGTTCTATTACTGTCTCAATTTTTCTCTTTCTTCCCCTTAGGGTTCTGCTACCACTTGGATGTTCAGGGGTTTTCTCAAAATCTTCCCAGTTATCACCTATGCTTCGAAGATGAAACTCAGTCAAATTTTTTACTAACCCATGATGGTATATTGTGTTGTCTATAAAGTGGATTTTCTTCTAAACACGGGTTGTGCTAGTGACAGTTTGCAGGGGTTAGTGGAAGGCATGGTTACATATGATGAGCTGGATGAAGAGTCGGTCGACTACTCATCAGATCCTTTAAACTCTAAGACCATCTGGGTAGATTCGACTCAACAGTCAGTTAGAATGGAGTTATTGAGGGACGTTGATGTTCAGGAGGAGATGATCAACATCACCAGACCAGCTCCGAAGGCAGGTGTAGGCATCCCAACATTTAATGAGGTTGGAGCCCTTTATTCAAGACCTAGTCAGACAGGTAAGGGTTTGGTTAGTTTAGATAACCAAGACCATATGGAGTGTATTAAGGGGCTGTGGATTAAGGGGCTACAACATAAGGAAGGACAGAGGAGGTCTAGATCCTCTCTATCGACCAAGCCATATTGGAAAACCTTGGACACAGTGTAGGAACAGGAAGGTGTGTTTGTAAGCATTCAAGGTCTTGATACCGGTGTCTCTAATCCAGGACAAATAGAGGATAAGGAACAGGGTGAAGATGATCAACAGTCAAAAGATGGAAAGGTAGGTGAGGATAGGTTAAAGGAGGGCGGCGGGCGGGCGGGCGGGGGGGGGGGGGGCGGATTGTTGGAAATACTGAGAAGGGGGTGAATCAGTGTTTCTTTTTCTCACTATTTTTTTACTAGTTAAAACATATATGTTCAGAACACAAAACGAACAGCAGGAATAAATGCTTTTATTAATATAACTGTGCAGTAAAATAAATAAAATAAATAGATTGTCACAATTGGTTGCCAAGCTCCAACTTGGACTTTGGTGAGGCTCCAACCTCCTGAGCACCAACTCTATTTTGCCAAGACACCAATCTTGGACTTAGGAGCACCAACTCCCAAGGACTTCAATCCTGTTCTATTCTGAGGCTCCAACCTCTTTGGTATACACTGGTGTGCTGTTGTGCTCTTTTCAGCTTCCACTGCTTCTGCTGCCCCCTTTTCTTCTGCTGCTTCCACTATCTCATGCTCAAGTTATGCCATCCACCAAACGACACCTTCAGTTCTCTGTTTTTGCTGTTTTTATATGCTCCATCCCCCTGTCCATTCGTTTCCTCTTACATGCTGACTCTTTGGCTTCCTCCTCACTTGATCGCTTGACACTTCGGCTTCCATTCCTTTGCTTCTTCTGTCTTACAGGCTTTATCGGAAGCGTTCTTTAGGCCGAAAGCCTTTTATAACCATGGACTTACTAGGAATCGAAGCCACCTTTTATCGGTGCTTTATAATCAACCATCGGAAGCCACCAACCGAGCCTCTAATCAACCATCACCGAGCGCTTTAATCAACCCGCCACACTTATGGACATATATGGAATTACCATAAAACCCCTCATGGCCATATGTAACCATATAATATCAATACACAGAACTAGCATAAAAACCGCTTAACTCAATGTACGCGGATCTCAAGGATTATATGGCTGCTTTCATAAATTCGGCGGGTCCGGATTTCGCAACCATAACAAAACTCTTAAGGCCTAACCTCCGATGAGGTGCGGACCCAATATGGCTTTAGACTCCCTTTAATATTGTTTCGGGTCCGATGAACATCGGCGTTCGCTGTAAACAATAGAACAACCTCTTCCGATGCGACGGACTCGACACCCTTTTATGATCTAGCCTATTCAAATTTCGGCTCCGTCAATTCGGCGAGTTCACCTCAGCGACTTTGTAATACAAAGGGTCTGCGGACCCGACACTCCTTTAAGCTCCCTTCTAAAGAGATTTCGGGTCCGGCCTATCGACAGTTCCCTATCGGCAGATTTTCAATGTAATGGGTCTGCGGACCCGATACTCCTTTAAGCTCCCTTCTAAAGAGATTTCGGGTCCGGCCTATCGGCAGTTCCCTATTGGCAGATTTGCAATGTAATGGGTCTGTGGACCCGATGCTCCTTTAGGCTCTGTTTTATAATATTTCGGCTCCGACTGTCGCTCTCCCACTTCGCAAGGTTGAAGGTTCATTCCGGACCCGAAACTGTTATTAACTCCAATCTACAGTATTTCGGCTCCAGGTTATCGGCGATGTCACATATCGCATCCCCCGATCCTTCCGACGCGATCGCTCCGATATGCCGATTGCCGATTAGATCTCCGCCGTCCATTATTCCTTCAGATCGGACGGTCAGCGCTAAATCGCATATCGCGTCCACTCTCACCCCTAAGGGTTCCGATACGATATCGCTGCTATTTGCCTCCACTCCCGATAATCGTTAATACATGCATATGTGGGTTTTCATTGCCCGAACAATCGCCCGATAGTATTAATGAAAGCATATATGGCTCAACAGCTCCCAATAATGTTGTCTGAGGCATATATGGCTCTGTTTTCTTCACTTGCTCCTCCGATGGCTCCTCTTGCTCCTGTAGCTCCTCCGATGGCTCCTCTTGCTTTGACACTCCTTCTATATGGCTCCTCTTGCTCTGACACTCCTCCGATATATGTGGCTCCTCTGGCTTGGTCCGCTCCTCTTGGCTCCTTTTGCTCCTTTTGGCTCCGATATGCTCTATCTCCTCCTCTTGAATATTGCCATATTGACATCAATGACAATCTGTGTCCAACAATCTCCCCCTTTGTTATTGATGGCAATATTCTTCTGCTTTCTCCCCCTTTGACATCAATGGCAAAGGAATGCATACGAACTCCCCCTGTCAAGTTGCTCCCCCTGTCGTGCTGCATCTTTATGAATAGACTTGAGTGATGATAAAGAAATAACCCCCATCTTTTGTCGCAGGTGTTCGAATGCTTCCCGAGGAAGAGGTTTAGTGAAAATATCAGCTATCTGCTCCTTAGTACTTATATATTCCAGAGTGATGTTTTGTTCAGCTACTTTCTCACGGAGGAAATGATACTTGATTGGTATATGTTTGGTTCTTGAGTGCATCACTGGATTTTTACTGAGACTGATAGCACTAGTTTTGTCACAATAAACAATAATTGGTTGATATGTACATATGTTTACATCCTTTAGCGCTTCCTTCATCCATAGTATCTAAGTACAACAGTCTGCTGCAGCAATATACTCGGCTTCGGTTGTGGATAATGATATGGATGACTGTTTTTTGCTGAGCCAGGATACCAAACAGTCTCCTAGGAAGAATGCATTTCCACTAGTACTTTTCCGATCATCTATATTTCCAGCCCAATCAGCATCAGTGTATGCAGTTACAGTCAATGTTGAACTCTTTGGGTACCAGAGACCAAAATCAGAAGTTCCCTTCAAATATCTGAGAATTCTTTTTACAGCTAATAAATGAGATTGTTTGGGAGTCTATTGAAATCTTCCCACCATTCCTACTGCTTGCATTATGTCAGGTTGTGTAGCGATTAAGTATAGGAGGGCTCCAATCATTGACCTGTAATGAGTTGCATCTACTAGAGGGGAGTCATCATCTTTGCTCAGTTTGCAGTTTGTGGTCATGGGGGTGTTCATGGGTGCACAGTCCTCCATTCCATATTTTTTGAGCATGTCTTTTAGATATTTGGCTTGAGATATATACAATCCTGCTCTGGTTTGAGATACTTGAAGTCCAAGGAAGTGGGATAGTTCACCTATCATTGACATCTCAAATTCTTTTGCCATGCTTTGAGAAAATTCATGGCTCATTTCATCATTATTACTAGCAAAAATCAGATCATCGACATAAACAAGAGAAACTAGTAACTTACCTTGATCTGTCTTTATGTATAGATTGCTTCCAGCCACTCCCTTTTTGAAGCCTTGTTGTTGGAGATAGTTATCCAGTATTGCATACCAAGCTCTAGGAGCTTGTTTCAGCCCATACAAAGCCTTTTTCAACTTACAGACTAGGTCCTTTCCTACTGTCAGATCAAAGCCTTTTGGCTGTTCCATGTAGACTTCCTCCTTGAGTTCCCCATTTAGAAATGATGATTTCACGTCCATTTGATAGATTTTGAATCCTTTCGAGCAAGCAAATGCTAAGAACATCCTGATAGCTTCCATACGGGCCACTGGTGCAAATGTCTCTTCAAAGTCAACTCCTTCAATTTGTAAATAGCCTTTGCAGACAAGTCTTGCCTTGTTTCTGATAACCTGTCCTTCCTCATTCATTTTATTTTTGAACACCCATTTGGTTCCTATTATGTTTTTGTCCTTTGGACGAGGTACCATCTCCCATGTCTTGTTCTTCTCAATTTGGGACATTTCTTCTTCCATTGCTTTTACCCAAAGAGGATCCTTACTTGCTTCTGTGAATGTTTCTGGTTCTATCATAGATAGGAGGGCAATGGCTTTTCTCTTGGGTGAGGTGGTTATCCTTCTTCTAGTCTGCACACCTTCATCTTTATCGCCAATGATTTGTTCTTCTGGATGGTATCTTTCTACATACTTCATCTTTGATGGGGTATGGGATGGTTCTCTTTCCTCTTCTTCTTCTTCATCATCTATCCCTTCTTCTTTAGATTCTTCTTCTTCAATGAGGAAGTCATATTCTTGTTCTTCAGTTTCCTTTTCTGGAATATCTTCATCAACCTTTACATCAATGCTTTCCACTATTTTCTTCAGTTGATAATTGTAGCACTTGTAAGCCTTGCTCCGTGGAGAGTATCCAAGAAATATCCCCTCATCAACCCGAGAATCAAATTTTCCAGGTGAACCATCATTTATTTTTATGAAGCACTTGCTTCCAAATATTTTGAAGTACTTCACCGAAGCAGGTCTTCCTTTCCATAGCTCATAAGGAGTTTTGTCACAATTTGGTCTTAATTGAGTCCGATTCAATGTAAAGACAGCTGTCCCTACTGCTTCCCTCCAGAATTTAGGTTGTAGGTCTGCTGCTAACAACATGGTTCTTGCCATTTCTTGGACAGTTCGGTTTCGTCTTTCAACTACCCCATTTTGCTGAGGTGTTCTGGCAGCCGAGAATTCCCTTTTAATTCCATGAATATTGCAGAACTCACTGAACTTGTTTGATGTGAATTCTCCTCCTCTGTTTGTTCTGAGACACTTAATTTTTGAATCTTTTTCGTTTTCTATAAGGGCTTTTAGATTCTTAAAACACTCAAAAGTTTTAGATTTATACTTTATGAAATATATCCACATCATTCTAGTATAATCATCAACAAATAACACAAAGTACCTTTCTCCTTGGAGTGCTTGATTTCTAGTTGGCCCACACACATCAACATGGATGATCTCCAAGGGCTTTGATGTACAGTGTTCCTTTGTCTTGTGGCTGGTTCTGGTCTGTTTTCCATGTTGACATGGACCACACACTGCTTGCTTTGGTTTGGACAACCTTGGGATGTCTTGTACAGCTTTGATTTTGCTGATATTGACCATATTTTCGAAGCTGGTATGTCCAAGTCTCTTGTGCCACAACCAACTCTCATCTGCCTGACTCAAGTAGCATTTGTTTTCCTGAATCTTGTTCAGAACGTAAATGTTGTCTGGTGTTCTCACTCCTTTTGCCACAAGTTTCCCTGAGGCAGAGTTCCTTATTTCACAGTCTTTGGTGCTGAAAACAACCTTATGTCCTTGATCACAAATTTGGCTGACACTCAGAAGGTTGTGTTTGAGTCTGTCAACCAGCAGAGCATCTTGAGCTTTTCCTTTTCCATTGATCAGAGTAACTGTTCCTCTTCCTGCAATTTTGCCAGTTCCGCTTCCAAAGGACACATTCCCTTCCTTTTTGCTCAGTGAGATAAATTTCCTTCTGTCTCTTGTCATGTGTCTGGAGCACCCACTATCCACAAACCACTGGTTTCCATTATTTTGCGCAAATAGAGCCAGGCCGCATTTGTCCATTGTAGAGATCTTGCTGCTCGTCTTTCTTCCTTTGAGTGGGCAGTTTTGTTCATAGTGTCCATTATTGTAGCAAAAAGAGCAAGTCAAATCAAATTTAGTCAAGGGATCGAATGAATTGAAGGTTTTGATTTGTCCCTGTCTTTCGGGAGCATATGAATTGATTACTCGGTCCTTTTGCGTTGTCTTCTCATTTCTGCGAGCCATACAGTGTCTAGCTTGGTGACCGAAGTTTTCACAGTGAAAACTGTGTCCAAGAAATATGGTTTTGAAGTAACCACGGTTTAATTCGCTTTCCTTTCTGAGAATTACTCCTCCCTCGTCCTTTGGATTTTTGATGGGCCCTTGGTGGGGTATAGATTTGTATTTGCTGTAGTGTCCATGATTCGACTCCACATTCTTCTTTGGAGTAACTCTTTCTTTATTCTTGGAATCTGGGATGCACTTTTGATAAGATACTTTTTCATCTTTTGGGTTGCAGGAAAGTGCATTGGCATAGCTTTTCGCACTATTCTTAGTGCTTGAGGATTCTCCCTTGAAACCTATTCCAGACTTATCATGTTGAGGTTTTTGATTTTTCAGAATAGTATCAAGTATTTGAGAGCTTTTACAACCCTTTTTAATTTGCTCCAACTCTTTTCTCAGAGATACTACTTCGGCCTCACGTTCTTGACAAGTCTCTTCTTTTTCCTTAAGCTTTGCCTCCAAGAGTTCTTCTCTCCTTCTTATTTCCTCGTTTTCCACTTTGAGAGAGATAATTTTGTTCTGCAGTTTCTCGTTCTCTTCAATGGCACTTATTAACAGTTCATCCACATTTCCTTCTGGCCCCGAGTCATCATCATCTGTGAGTGCCATGAATAATGCTTCTTGGCTTTCATCATGATCGCTTTCCTCATCTGATTTCTTTTTGATGACCATAAACTCATCCTCATCAGACTCACCTTGCTTGGAGAGAAGGTTTTTCTTATTGAACCCTTTCTTTTTGTATGTCATTCTTTTAGAATTTCTTTCATCATCACTGTCTTGTTTATGAGGACATTTTGCTGCATAATGACCTATTTTACCACATTTAAAACAGATAAGAGGATACTTGCCTTTAAGCTTAGATCCTCTCTTCAGCTTTCGTACATATTGAGCCAATTCGGATTCCACATCTGACTCATCACTACAGTCATTCCTTTCTTTCCCTTTCTTTGACTTTGAGGCCTTGAATGCTGCATCTTTGGAGCTAGGTCCACCTTTCCTCATTTCATAGGCAGTGAGAATTCCATGGAGTTCATCCATTTTGAGGGTGTCAAGATCCTTTGATTCTTCTATAGCACTTATTTTGGAGTCAAATCTGTCTGGAAGGGACCTTAATACCTTTTGTACAATAGTACTTTCTTCAACCTTTTCGTCCAATCCTTTCAGGGAATTTACCACTTCAGCTACTCGGAGGAGGTATGCTGCAATATCTTCTTCCTCTTCCATCTTCAAACTTTCAAATTGTCTTCTGTGAGTTTGAAGCTTTTCCTTTTTGACTTTTGAGTCTCCATCGTACAAGCTAACTAGCTTCTCCCACATTTCTCTGGCAGAGTTACAGTGCATGATTTTTGTAAACTCGGAATCAGTGATTCCATTAGTGATAGAGTTCATGGCTTTTGCATTTGCAATGTAGGCTTTCCTCTCGTCTTGGTCTGTTGGAAGAGTGGAAGTCGCTCGGTATTCAGTTTGACAAAAATGCCAGACTTCAGGTCCAAAACCCAAAGTTAGTTCCATTAAATAGAGGAGGTTTTCCTGATGCTTCATGATTTCTCATCATGGTTGCTGATCCTTCTTCAAGCTGTTAGGCTAGAATGAAGAAGCCTGCTCTGATACCAATTGTTGGAAATAATGAGAGGGGGGTGAATTAGTATTTCTTTTTCTCACTATTGTTTTACTAGTTAAAACATATATGTTCAGAACACAAAATGAATAGCAGGAATAAATGCTTTTATTAATATAACTGTGCAGTAAAATAAATACAATAAATAGATTGTCACAATTGGTTGCCAAGCTCCAACTTGGACTTTGGTGAGGCTCCAACCTCCTGAGCACCAACTCTATTTTGCCAAGACACCAATCTTGGACTTAGGAGCACCAACTCCCAAGGACTTCAATCCTGTTCTATTCTGAGGCTCCAACCTCTTTGGTATACACTGGTGTGCTACTGTGCTCTTTTCAGCTTCCACTGCTTCTGCTGCCCCCTTTTCTTCTGCTGCTTCCACTATCTCATGCTCAAGTTATGCCATCCACCAAACGACACCTTCAGTTCTCTGTTTTTGCTGTTTTTATATGCTCCATCCCCCTGTCCATTCGTTTCCTCTTACATGCTGACTCTTTGGCTTCCTCCTCACTTGATCGCTTGACACTTCGGCTTCCATTCCTTCGCTTCTTCTGTCTTACAGGCTTTATCGGAAGCGTTCTTTAGGCCGAAAGCCTTTTATAACCATGGACTTACTAGGAATCGAAGCCACCTTTTATCGGTGCTTTATAATCAACCATCGGAAGCCACCAACCGAGCCTCTAATCAACCATCACCGAGTGCTTTAATCAACCCGCCACACTTATAGACATATATGGAATTACCATAAAACCCCTCATGGCCATATGTAACCATATAATATCAATACACAGAACTAGCATAAAAACCGCTTAACTCAATGTACGCGGATCTCAAGGATTATATGGCTGCTTTCATAAATTCGGCGGGTCCGGATTTCGCAACCATAACAAAACTCTTAAGGCCTGACCTCCGATGAGGTGCGGACCCGATATGGCTTTAGACTCCCTTTAATATTGTTTCGGGTCCGATGAACATCGGCGTTCGCTGTAAACAATAGAACAGCCTCTTCCGATGCGACGGACCCGACACCCTTTTATGATCCAGCCTATTCAAATTTCGGCTCCGTCAATTCGGCGAGTTCACCTCGGCGACTTTGTAATACAAAGGGTCTGCGGACCCGACACTCCTTTAAGCTCCCTTCTAAAGAGATTTCGGGTCCGGCCTATCAGCAGTTCCCTATCGACAGATTTGCAATGTAATGGGTCTGTGGACCCGATACTCCTTTAAGCTCCCTTCTAAAGAGATTTCGGGTCCGGCCTATCGGCAGTTCCCTATCGGCAGATTTGCAATGTAATGGGTCTGCGGACCCGATGCTCCTTTAGGCTCTGTTTTATAATATTTCGGCTCTGACTGTCGCTCTCCCACTTCGCAAGGTTGAAGGTTCATTCTGGACCCGAAACTGTTATTAACTCCAATCTACAGTATTTCGGCTCCAGGTTATCGGCGATGTCACATATCGCATCCCCCGATCCTTCCGACGCGATCGCTCCGATATGCCGATTGCCGATTAGATCTCCGTCGTCCATTATTCCTTCAGATCGGACGGTCAGCGCTAAATCGCATATCGTGTCCACTCTCACCCCTAAGAGTTCCGATACGATATCGCTGCTATTTGCCTCCACTCCCGATAATCGTTAATACATGCATATGTGGGTTTTCATTGCCCGAACAATCGCCCGATAGTATTAATGAAAGCATATATGGCTCAACAGCTCCCGATAATGTTGTCTGAGGCATATATGGCTCTGTTTGCTTCACTTGCTCCTCCGATGGCTCCTCTTGCTCCTCTGATGGCTCCTCTTGCTCTGACACTCCTATATGGCTCCTCTTGCTCTGGCACTCCTCCGATATATGTGGCTCCTTTGGCTTGGTCCGCTCCTCTTGGCTCCGATATGCTCTGTCTCCTCCTCTTGAATATTGCCATATTGACATCAATGACAATCTGTTTCCAACAGGGATAAAAAACTAACAAAGTGAAGGAAAGAGGCAGGCAATTGGTTCTGGGAGAGGGTATCAAAATGAGCGATGTGTTGGATACAGCTGATTGTGTGCTGGTGGGTAGGGTACAAGGAAGAAAATATTCTTTAGCTAGGCTCAAGAAGTGGGTGGTGGAGGAGTGGGGTCATATGATGGTCTACTTGCCTTTGGTTATGACAATGACACGAGGATGGTTTTCCCTTAGTTTCACATCGTCGGAACAGACAAAATGGGTGCTATCGAATATCTAGCACATTGAAATGGCTCCTATTCTATTGAAAAGATGGTCCCCATTATTTGACCTGGATCACGAACAATTGGGAACATGCCCGATTTGGGTCAGGGTTCCGGGTTTACCATTGCAATATTGGTCTGAGGATGTATTTAAAAGAATTGGGGATGATCTGGGGACCTTCCTAGATTATGATAAATCATTTAATGAGACAGGCAATATGTCTTATGCCCGGATACTGGTTCAATTGGATACAAGGGAAGGATTTGTTGAAAGCTTGTTACTCCAGTGGAGAGGATATTCCAGATTGCAGAAGTTGGACTATGAAGGGGTTTTGTTTTGATGTAGAAGATGCCATGTTGTCGGGCATTTATATAAGGAATGCCCATTATTGAACAAAGGAAAGGAGGAGGAAACAAGGAGGTTGGGAAAGAAGGAATCACAAATCACAATTTGCAGAAGCCTACACAAGAGAAGCATTGTAGAAGCAACAAAGTGGATCATAAGATGCAGAGTGGGACAACTGGTTTGGGACCATCTGAGCCAGCTAGCATTAATCAAGGTAGTGATTATATTGAACATATGAACACATGGCCATCTTTGGAAAATACTTTACATGTTGTTACATTCCCATTGGCAACAGATCCTGAATGCAACATAGATCATGTTTCAACTATTCCATATTTACCTACGGTTTTTGCATCCATGATTATGGAACCCTCTTCGGAGTTCAATGCCAATCACAGGTATAATCTTAGATCACTTGCAATACATGCATCTGACCAGGTAGGGGGTATTGTTATTTCGTCACAGCCTAAGTAGGTTAAAAGTAGTCGGGGCAAGAAATCACACTTATCTAAAGCCATTCAAAAGGCCTGTGTGGATGTAGTAGAAGGTCATCAGATGTCTATTGACATGGTTCTTAGAGCAAATAACAACCCAAGTATGGTTACCTGATGAAGTGGATATCCTTTAACTATAGGGGGTTGGCTAGCCCTGCTAAAAAATTAGCCCTTAGAAGATTATTGGCATCAGAGAAGTTGGACGTGATTTTTCTTCAGGAGACTTTGGGGATCTATGAGCATGTTATTCCAGGTCTGGAAGCAATGGTTCTAGGTTGGTCCTTTCATGCATTGGATGTTAAAGGCAGATCCGGGTGTTGGCACTGGGAATCAATGGAAAAACAATGAAATTACTTAATGTATGGTGTAGGGAAGGTGTGATAAGAGTGGAAGTATTTTCAAAGGAACTAGGTATTGTTATGAGGTTATTAAATGTATATGGGCCTTGCCAAAACAGAACAGCATTTTGGGAGGCATTTATGAAAGATTCTTTCATGAAGGAGGATAATATCATTATGGGGGGAGACTTGAATTATTCATTGGGTCTAGCAGAGTCATGGGGACATAATGCACAAGTAGATTCTCTTACAAACTTTTTTGAACAAATCATGGAATCAAATAAGCTAATTGACATTGAATCTGCACGTATGCAACCTACCTGGAGGAATCGCATGACTGGTTCTACCATGCTGGCCAGAAGATTAGATAGATTTCTTATCAAGGAATCCATGTTTGATAAGATTAAATTGATAAGGCAGTGGGTTGGATCGGGGGGAATATCTGATCATTCCCCCATATTTTTAGAGATCTCTGGGTTGTCATCAAAACCTCATGCACCTTTCAAATTTAACTCAACCTGGTTAGGTGATGAGGGATTCCATAAGATGGTTAAACAAGAATGGAGAATATGGTCGTGATCAGATCATGTATCAACTGTTGAGAAATTTATGCAGAATCTTCTGTGTATCAAAAGGAAAACTATTGATTGGGCTAAAATCAAAAGGAAAAGGGATAATGAAAAAATCTGCAATATTGAAGCAGAACTTATTAGGCTGGAAGATCCAGTAAATGGAGGATTCTCATCTCTGGAAGCAAAGCAACATGTTATTCATTTGGAGGCTGAAAAAATAAAGTGGCTAAAGGAGAAAGAAGAGACTTGGAGGCTCAGAAGCAAAGCTTTATGGCTAAAGTTTGAAGATGACAATACTAGATTTTTTCGGCAATTTACCAAGGGCGAAAGTCCATTAACAATATTTGGTCTCTTTAGGATGAGGATGGAAATACAATTCAGTCTTTTAATGGGCTTGCAAATCAAGGTATTCAACACTTTTCTAATCTATTTAAAGCTCAGCAGGAGGCATCCTTAGCGGAGGTGATCAGGGTGGTCAGCGCTTTCCCTCGATTTGTTAATGAAGAGGAAAATAATGACATGTTCTCCCCTGTTACGATGGCAGAACTGGAAGATGTTCTTAAATGGTTTAAGAGGGACAAGAGTCCTGGTCTGGACGGTTGGTCAATAGAATTTTACCTCACCTTTTTTTATCTCATTGGTGATGACCTCCTTAGAATAATTGAAGACTACAGGTTGGAAGGGAAGATGTATGAGGCCTTCAATGCTACTTTTATTGCATTAATCCCTAAGACTGATTTACCCATTAACTTCAATGACTTTAGGCCCATTTCATTATGCAATTGTACAGACAATATCATTGCTAAAATCATAGCAAATAGGATAAAGCCAATTTTATCTCATCATATTTCTATGGAGCAATTTGCTTTCTTGGAAAATAGACAGATCCATGAAGCAATAGGAATTGCTCAGGAGGGCCTCCATTCCATGAAAGTTAAGAAGACAAAAGGCATGATTGTGAAAATTGATTTATCCAAAGCTTATGATAGGACAAGTTGGATGTATATTCGAATGATTTTGACTCATGTAGGATTTCATAATAATATTATAAATTGGATAATGTGTTGTGTTTCATCTGTGTCATTCAGTTTACTGATCAATGGCTCAACGACAAATTTTTTTCATCCAGAACATGGTCTCAGGCAAGGGTGCCCATTATCTCCGCTACTTTATTTATTGGTGATGGAAGGATTGAGTAGGATGATCATGGAGAATAAGAACATAGGGCTATTCAAAGGGGTTAAGATTGCCTCAAATATAGCGCTGACCCATCTCCTATTCGTTGATGATGTACTAATTTTTATGAGTGGGGAAATTAGTGATTCCACTGTTATGGATGGCATACTCAAAATATTTTGCAAAGCAACTAGCATGAAGACCAATCATGAGAAATCTACATTATCTGTAGCAAAATGCTCTCCAAATGAATTGGCATTTGTTGAACAAAGATTTCCTTTCAAACAGTTGAACATTGAAGCAGGGTTGAAATATCTAGGATTCAGGTTGAAACCAAATAAATATAAAAATGCAGATTGGTCTTGGTTGGTTGCAAAAATTGAGAGTAGGATAAAAGCCTGGCATCATAGATGGCTATCGAGAGCTGGGAGATTGGTATTGATTAAATCAATGTTGGAAGCTACCCCAGTTTACTGGATGTCAATAACATGGATTCCAATTGCCATTTTACAAAAAATACAGCAAATATGTTGCATATTTCTATGGAGAGGTAAGAAAGAAGGAAAAATATTTGCTTGGATCAAGTGGGAGCATATTGCAAAGCTGAAAAAATGGGGTGGCTAGGGCATGAAAAATCTGATCAATTTTTCAAAAGCCTTGGCGGCAAAAATGGGATGGCATCTCATCTCTTCAAATGGATTATGGAAGCAAGTGGTAGTGAAAAAATATATCTCGCTGGTACATGTTGAAGATTGGATCAGGTTGCCACATTGGAACAGAGTGGATATATCAACATGTGGAGGGTTGTATTGAATTCGTTCAATTTTATAAGGACAGTTCTGGCTTGGAGCATTGGCACAGGCATGAGAGTCCGCATTGGTGTTGATGGGTGCACTGGGAGTGGAAATGCACATATACTTACATCGGATATGTTGCTATTTCTGTGAGAGGCTGGATATAACATACTAAATTAGATTGCAGCAGATGATAACTCCACGCTGCTTCATCAAGGATGGATTTCAGCACGAGCATTGCAGCTTCCAAATCTCTGGCATCAAGTATGGCTATATTTTATTAATGCGCTTGATGAAGCTCATATAAGAATACAAAATCGTCAAGATGAGATCATTTGGTCTTGCGCTAAACATGGAGGATACACGCCGAGAGAGGGATATCTAATCATTTGTGCTGGGAGTGAACCAATTAACATTGAATGGTGGTGTAGATCGATCTAGAGTTTAATGGGACCTCCAAGAACCAAGCTTTTCATGTGGTGCTTGTTGCAGAATAAAGTACCAACGGGTGATATCCTACAGCGAATAGCTTTCCAAGGCCCAATCTGGTGTGTTTTTTGTAAACAAAACACAGAATCTCTTGTTCACTTATTTCTGGAGTGTCCCATCACTGTTCAACTATGGAAGATGGTATGTCAAAGTTTAAATATTACAAATCGGTGGCAGGGGCAATCAGTGCTTGCAGCATGGGAATTCTGGTGGACTAGTATTCAATTCGAAAAGTTCATGAATCTGTCGATGCTGGTATGTTGGGAAAGATTGCTGGTAAGGAACAACATTATTTCAAGATAAATAATAGAATTGGGCTTTCTCTGCTACTCAAATAGTTGCTACATTCAATCTTTTTTTCCTGTGGAAAAAGCCGTAATTTTATTCATATGAAAAAATTACATTTTGTAGATGCTTGAAGCATATGCAGATGGGTTGTTCCTGTAATGACAGGAAACAAAAGATTACAAAAGAAAGAGAAAAAAATAAATTCCAGCTAGCCTATACTTTTCTGCCCTTCTTCTTCTCCACTCTTCGCCAACCTCTAGAGTTGGGAGTGGGTACAATAATAGCTAGCTGGTTTTCCATTGTGTTCATTGGATGTTCTTTGTCAGATTCCGATCCTTCGGATCCATGAGTTCATTTGATGCCACTTACTTCCAGTTGAGGTTCTTGTTGTTGTTTCGTGTTGTATGGCCCCAACTGAGTATCTGGGGCATTCTCTTCCTATGTATATTTCTGTCCCATTTGTGTGTCAAGTTCTGATTGGTTCCCTGTAGGTTCTATCTTCGTGTCCTCTTCTTCCAACAGGTCAGTATGCTGCCACCCTTTGGGCTTTTTTTTGTTGTTTATTATTCCCTTTGGGGTCCTTCTTGGCCAGTGGGAAGGCATATTGGAGATGCCCTGTTTGCATGCATCCGATTGCTACATTCAATCTTATACCGGAAAATGTAAAAATTTCTAAGCTCGGGAAAATCACTGCAGAAAACATTGATAAATCAAGTCCATGGGCCTACTTTGATGGATAAGCTCAAGCTGATGGTTGTGGAGGAGGAGTGATATTATATCTTGCAGATGATCATTATTTCAAGCTAAAAATGGGATTAGGGCGAGGAATAAATAATTTCTCCGAACTAAACAACGTTAGACTCCTGCTTATCTTTTCTATTGAAAAAAGATGTCGTCATCTTCAGATTTATGGAGATTCAAAAATAGTTGTAGAGTGGTTCAATCAAGTTGTTGTTTGTCATGTGCATACTCTTAGAAACCTGCTGGATGAGATTATGATATTAAAAACCCATTTTGATTCTATATCATGCAAACATATCTACAGGGAAAGGAATCAGGCGGCTAATGTTTTATCCAAAGAAGCAGTTCAACAATATGGTACTTTGATGATTAAGGAGCATAGGTCTCATGAATTTTTTCAATACTATCATAGGCCTTTGAGCGAAATTCAACAAAAGTGTAAGGATCTATTGGACTATTATCAAGATTTTGTTGGAGATCAGTACTGGATACTGAGGTGGATTATGCTATTATCATATTAGTCATATATTTCTAATTTTCTACTCTTTGCAAGAGACAAGTCTTCGTCACAATTGTGCGATATGATTTTTTATAAAGCATCTACAACATGTAATATTCATAAATATAATGAAAATTATGTTTTGTTTGAGGAAAAAAATAGATTTGATCCTCATAGAGAATGAAGTTATTGAACATGTTAAGGGTTTAATCTCCAAACCATCACAAGAGTAATCTCAAGCACTATCGAAATAAATGTAAGGAGAAACAAGGGCTCAAATAATCCTCATAGAATCAATTAAGGATTCCCTCATCCCTTAGGTAGCAAAGTTGGCGAAATTGAAAGATATCTATGAAAGGTTGGTAGAATTGTTTTCCGTAAGCAATGCAAGAGAAGTTATATCATTGAGCACCGATTTATACAAGATGAAGTTATCAAAGGAAGAAGGGATGGCCTCATACCTTATGAGGGTATCTCAAATAAGATATCAACTATAAGAGCTAGGGGAAATAATGTCTGATAAAGAAAGGACCATCGTTGCACTCAATGCACTACCTAATGAATGGAGAAAAATTGTATCAAGTATCTATGGAAAGAAGGAAGTCACTCCATTCAATGAACTTTGGTCATTATGTAACATAGAAGAAACTAGGTTGAAGGAAAAGAGCTAGGTTGAAGGAAAAGGGCGATGTTGGATCAAGTGAACAAAATCAAGCTTATGTAGTTATGGCTAGAAAGAAAGGGAAATTTGGAAAGTTTGATCCTCTGAAAAGGAAGAAGCTTGACATGTCAAAGATCCAATGTTATGAATGTAATGAATATGGGTACTATAAAAGGAATTGTCCCAAACTCAAGAAGGAAAAAAAGAAGAGAAAGGAAAGAAATGAAGCCCATATCACCGAAGAAGTAGAAGAGCCTGATAAGAAGAAGACAAGGAAGGAGGAAGTGAAACATCTCTACTATGATTGAGATAATCTCCTTCACTTCTTTTCAGTGATAGAAGAGAATAGAAAGCATCACAAGTAAGATAGGATTAATTATAGCAAGATAGAGATGACATCATCATAGAAGCATGGAAGGATAGTTGAAGTAGAAATTCTACATGTTTATAGCAGTCATCATGATAGAAATCACATCTCAGTTGGAAGCATATAAGAGAAACCGAAGTAGAAGTATATATTTGAAGGAAAGTCATATAGCAAGATAGAAGATAAAGAAAGGTCATCATACATCATATTTATTAGAAAGGATCATTTGCAGAATGAGGATCATCAAGATCCTCCACTAAAATATTTATAAGGTTCACCTCTACTTGGAAGAAGCAAGTGTCTCGCTGATTGTCTACATTCCACCTTGTGTGGGATCCATTGTTTAGAAGAATGATGGTATGGTGACAAAGGAGTACAACATGTTGAGTTGATTGAAGTATTTTCATCTTCAAGCAAGAAAAGGAAGTTGCTAGAAGGAAGTCTAGATGACCAAAAGAAGGAAAAGGTATGTATATTTAATAGATAAAGTCATGTCATCATACAATTGCTAATATCATGGTTGAATGCTCTATCTAATGAGCATGATCGAAGAAGAAGAATATCTTCCATTAGAATGATGCATGAAGGCATGTAGACAATGTGCCTTGAACTCTTCTACATATTGATAAGATGAAATCAACATAATATGACCTCATATGGAAGATGAGGTGGTTGACAATTATGGTTCCTATAATGAAGGAACTATGTATAGAAGTTCTTGGGGAAGCAATATGTGAAGAAAGGAAGAAGAGTTCATGAAAGATGCAACTATAGTAATGTAAGATAAGATAAGTAATCAACATCCGATAACTAGAAGAATTAGCTATGACATCTCCATGGAAGAAGAAGGTATGAAGACCCTGATATGTATACTGCAAAAGAAGAATCTTGGTAATGAATATCTTGGAGATGGGTTCATACATGTGCAAGATGTTGATGTTGCAAGAAGTTGTCATGACGAAAGGCCATCATAAAAAGGAAACTTTGATTTGATGTTCATTTTGATTTATTTTTTTAAACATTTGGTCATGTTGTTACACGACTACCGAAAGAAGGTTGTAGAAGTCACCTACAACTAATACTCATGAGATTGGATGGAAGATCTTGAAAGAAACATGACTTGAAAAAGGTAGTTGTATAAAGGTGATAAGAGCATTCACCCAAGAGAAAATCATTGTAAATAAATAGACATAGGGGGGTCATGTATTTTTAGGAAATAGTTTTCCTAAGTCTCAAGTTAATGTAATATCTAGGCCTTTAAGTGATTTAATTAGATATGTGAGAGGAAATTATAAGTGCTCTCGAATAAATGAGGACATGAGTGGCAATAATGACAAAAGAGCCTAAAGTCAATTAGGACTCTTAGAACAGTTCATGATTCTAGGAGCGAGAGAGAGTTTTTAGGCATTAAATGGAGAATAGAAGTGGACATAGAGGATAGAGTACATCTAGGAGTCGGTTCAATAGATTTAGGAGTCGGTTCAGTGGATATAGGAGTCGAACCAAGATAGTTCAACAGAACTCCTGGCATATATGTAAGCCTACGGGCAAAGTCAGAGTCAGAGGAGGCCACTGACATTGAAAAATAGGCCTGTGCGAGACGGAGAAGTCTCGAATGTAATCTTTTCTTTACATATATATATTCAGAGTTTATTCCTGACTGTGTCAGAGTGTATGAATCGCGTGTTTTATGATTGATTATGGTGTGAACTTGTAGGTCTTGTAACAGCGGATTGCAGGCAGAGTTCTGAAGAATGCGCGGAGGAGAGAGTGATTCAGAGGAATCATAAGGGATCTTAGAATCCAATTGAAGAAACAGAGTAAGCTCAGGAGGGAGAGTGCAAATCGAAATAGCAGAGGACGGGAAACTTCAAAAGAACTGAACCACAGAGGCAAAATTGAAGAAAAGACGCAAAAATATAAGTAAACAAGTGGACAAAGAAATGGAGTGGTAACGCTTAGCAGCCGTTAGATCTGAAATACTAACGACCGAGATTAAGTCGCATCAGCAAGGAACCTTTTTAAAGTTATCAGAGCGAAACCTTGAAGAAAACCCAAGTTAAGGAGAACGCTGAGGAAACAACGTAATTTCCAAGTAAAAGGAGCGAGCGGAGAAGTAAAAAGGAATGCACAGGAACCATTAGATCTCTTGAGATCAACAATCCTGATCATATCACATCGGTGGAAACCATTGCAAAAAGGACTGGAATAAGCCTTTGGAATAAAGCGATTGTGATCGTGCGATTAATCGTTGACCATCGGATCGCGATCCTGATCGACGGTCACGACTAAATCAGCCATCGCATATCAGGGAAGCGGAGATCGGAGGTATCGGGTAATCGGTGAATGGAGATCGGTGTGGCAGAAAGGTGATGGACTAAGAGGCGGACCCGACGATAGTTATGAATGCGGGACTAAGAAATTTGAAGTCCGGTCTTATATATGGTTTGAGCGGAAGTTTAAGGTAACTCCTTTGTATTGTGTTAAAGAGTTGCGCGAGCCTTTTAAGGCTAGAGCATAGACTTAACGACTCTGATAGTCGCATTTCGGAGTCGGAGGGGTGATGAACCACATATGTGGTAAGGTCGGGGAGCATGCGAAGGCCGATTGCGATGGAGTTAGCCTCAGTATGTGCGCAGTAACCATACGAAGGACAGAAAGGTATGTTATGTATATATTTTCCTTTATAAATCGATTATAAAGGGATATAGCGCCGATATATAATAATGTGTTATATATATATATATATATATATATATATATATATATATAACCAAGGTTATGAGGGGTGGTTATGTGTATGCGGTTAAAGGGATATGTAAAGGTGCATTACTAAAGGGTTTTTAATTCCGATAGAAGGATTCTAAAGGAAGACTTTAACAAAGTCATAACCAAAAGCTTGAAGCCTGTTTAAAGGTTCCGATAGGAGATTTGGTGGGGTGATTGGGTTTCGATATAAAGGAACCAAGATAAAAGGGCCTTAACCATTCATGGTTTGTAGTTTTAACTCCATTGGAGAGTTAAACACCTGGGACAAAAGTGTGGATGCATATTTATGCATACTGTGGGTATGTGCGGGTTTTACCCTGCACCATTAGTGGTATTAGAGAAAAATTGAAGTCATAGCAGAATTGAAATCAGAGCAGGTTTGAAATCAGAGCGAGGAAAGATTTCTACGAAAAGGAGGTTGCACACAGAAGAAGATAATGTGCATAAGTTAAATGGATGAATGATAGAGACTACAGTGGGAGATTGTAGCAGTTCCAGCAGAGGCTTGGAGTAAATAGGAACAGAGGATTTCTTGAAGGAAAGAGAAAGCAAGATTGCTTAATGCAAGTTCTGAAGGAAAGAGGACTTAGAGACAAGACAGAGGACAATCCATCCAAGGCACAGGTGGAATGGTGAAACAAGATCATGCTGAGGTCTTGAAGGAGAGGTAATATGTTATGTTATGTTTTAAATTGAGAATGTGTGTTTTTATACTAATGCATAGGTGACAGCAAGAGAAGCTGTGAGAGGAAAACCAGATGAGTTCTTAAAGGCAGAGTAAGGAGAATACTCTAAAATAGAAGTGGCAGTGAACCTGAAGAATCCAACAAGAAATTGGACACAGAGAGGACAGCTGAAGTGTTCTCAAGAGGAAGTGAGAAATTGCAGAAGCCTAGAAGGAGCAAAGGTGTTGCTCAAGAGGAGGTTCCAGATAGAGGACCTATGCTTACCAAAAGACTGAGTGAGGAGAGCTTAGTGAGGTAAGATAGCAACAAGGAGGACTAGCTATAGCAGAGGCTTGTTGCAGATGAGTGAGAAGCTCATGAAGAAAAAGGAGAAGAAAATGACTACAAATAGTCATAGCAGACGTTTAGAGAGAAGCCACAACAGAGGATATGAGAAGAAGGATGCCAAAGCAAATGGCAAGAGGATGAGTCAAGAGGAAATTAACAAAGAGGTTGCAGAGTTAAAAGAACAACTCGATGCATTAAGGAGTATACTTGAAGAAGACCAGAGACTAGGTTGGGTCTTGAGGAAGAAGCCAGTGAAGTGGCATGAGATGCAGAGAAGGCTACAGCAGAGGCAAGTAAGGTGGCTGAAGGGAAAACTCAAGGAAGTTGAGTTAGAAATGGAAGAGTACATTTGTGAACCAGAACAAGGAGAAATTATGGGAGAAAGTGAAGATGAAGACTTGAAGACTGAAACTTCAAGTGAGGCCAAAGGGTCACATGATTTTAAAACTGACAATTTATGTGTGTTTGCAGGTGAAACATGTAAAGAAGGACAATTTGCTGATATTGTCATAAAAGAGGAAGAAGACCAGCAGAATCTAAATTCTGTTTTGGAAGAAGATGAGATAGATAGATCTCATATACAACTGGAGAAAGTTATCAATCAACTAAGTGAAGGGCTTGAAGAGATTAAAGAAGAGACTATCGAAGAATTTTTGAATCATATGAAGGATCTAGAACAACAAGAAGATATGATGGCTGAACCATCCAGTGGGACCATAGAGTCTATTGTTTTTAAGATTGATAGTTTGTCTGTGGATGCAGAACAAATGCAGGAGAATGATAATGCAGATGGTGAGACAAGGATAGCTCTTGGAGAAAGTCAACAACAAGAGATTGAAGGCAAGCTTGGAAAAGAGACTATGTTAGCTGAAAACATAGTAAAGGATCATCAATTCACCATGATGATAGGCACAGTTGAAATAGCCATGGAAACTGTTGAGACAGTCAGTAAGGAAGAAGGACATCTACTGAAGGATGTTAAGAAGGAAGGAACCTATGCAAAGGATTTAACCTTGGGAGAAAGAACACTAACAAAAGAGTGTTATGCAGAGGATGAGAAATCTTTTGAAGCTGTCAGAAGTATGGGGAAGTATCTTTCAAAAGATAAAAACTCTGAAGTAAAGGAGGATGAAGAATGTCTCTTAAATGAGAGAAGCAGTGACTTATTGCAGCAGAAAGAACTTAGGATTGGAAGTGATGATGAAATACTGGCAAAGTGTCACAGAGAAATTGCATTGCTAGAATATTTGCTGGAGAATTCAGAATATGACAGTATGATTGCAGAAAAAGGAGTTCACTACAGTGGACAAGGGCAAGAAGACATCATTAGGACAGATGGTGTGGAAGAGAGACTAGTTGACAGTCTCAGGAATTCTTTTGAGAATTCAAATCAGCATACTGATGTGCTGACAGAGGAGAAAGAAACAGAGCGGCAAACTAAATTGTTGCCAAAGGAAAACAAGGCACAACAGCTTTGTGTTTTTAATTTTAACAAGTGTTTTGTGAATGCAGGTTTTGTTGCAATTGCTGGAGGAGATTTGGCACAAGTGAACAACCAAATAAAAGTGAAAGAAGAGAATTCTATGGAAGAACTCAATCCATGGAATAGAGAAGTTAATTTGCTGGAGAAAGTGTTGAATAGTCATGATTCAATCATGAAAGAGGGTAAGGATGATAGGGAGGCAGCAAGTAAAAGAGAAGTCAGCAAAGCAACCAAGGAAAAGGTTGAAGCAAGCAAAGTTAAAGTCAGCATAGGAGTCACAGCAAGCGTTGAAACAGGAGCAAATGAAGAAGAAAAAGTAAACCAGCAACAGTTTAAACAATTAATAGACAGCAACAACAACCTGAAACAAAGAGAAGGAGGCAGAAGTAAGCAACAAAATATGGACCAGTCTAAGGATGCATTGGAAACAGAAATTGAAGAAATGTGGCAACTGATGATGAAGCAGTTCAAATGGAGAAAAATAGTAGCAACAGGAAGCAAGATCAATCAGAACTTGAACCTGATTGACAAGAAGAAGAAGATGGAGCAAAAGATAGCAGAAATGCAGCAGCAACAAGGGAACAAAGCATGTGGACAGTTACAGAACAAAGTGTGGGATCCAGGAAGACCAAGACCAGAAGACACATGATCAGGAGATCATGAATATTTTCTACTTTGGGAGTCTGATGCAGGAGCATTCACCCAAGAGAAAATCATTGTAAATAAATAGACATAGGGGGGTCATGTATTTTTAGGAAATAGTTTTCCTAAGTCTCAAGTTAATGTAATATCTAGGCCTTTAAGTGATTTAATTAGATATGTGAGAGGAAATTATAAGTGCTCTCGAATAAATGAGAACATGAGTGGCAATAATGACAAAAGAGCCTAAAGTCAATTAGGACTCTTAGAACAATTCATGATTCTAGGAGCAAGAGAGAGTTTTTAGGCATTACATGGAGAATAGAAGTGGACATAGAGGATGGAGTACATCTAGGAGTCGATTCAATAGATTTAGGAGTCGGTTCAGTGGATATAGGAGTCGATAGTTCAACAGAACCCCTGGCATATATGTAAGCCTACGGGCAGATTCAGAGTCAGAGGAGGCCACTGACATTGAAAAATAGGCCTGTGCGAGACAGAGAAGTCTCAAATGTAATCTTTGCTTTTATATATATATATTCAGAGTTTATTCCTAACTGTGTCAGAGTGTATGAATCATGTGTTTTATGATTGATTATGGTGTGAACTCGTAGGTCTTGTAACAGCGGATTGTAGGCAGAGTTTTGAAGAATGCGCGGAGGAGAGAGTGATTCAGAGGAATCATAAGGGATCTTAGAATCCAATTGAAGAAACAGAGTAAGCTCAGGAGGGAGAGTGCAAAGCGAAATAACAGAGGACGGGAACCTTCAGAAGAACCGAACCACAGAGGAAAAATTGAAGAAAAGGTGCAAAAATCTAAGTAAACAGGCGGACGAAGAAATGGAGTGGTAACGCTCAGCAGCCGTTAGATCTAAAAGACTAACGGTCGAGATTAAGTCGCATTGGCGAGGAACCTTTTTAAAGTTATCGGAGCGAAACCTTGAAGAAAACCCAAGTTAAGGAGAACGCTAAGGAAACAGTGTAATTTCCAAGTAAAAGGAGCGAGCAGAGAAGTAAAAAGGAATGCACAGGAACCGTTAGATCTCTTGAGATCAACGGTCCTGATCGTATCACATCGGCAGAAACCATTGCAAAAAGGACTGGAATAAGCCTTTGGAATAGAGCGATTGCGATCGCGTGATTAATCGTCAACCGTCGGATTACGATCCTGATCGATGGTCACGACTAAATCGGCCATCGCATATCGGGGAAGTGGAGATCGGAGGTATCAGGTAATCGATGAATGGAGATCGGCGCAGCGGAAAGGTGATGGACTAAGAGGTGGACCCGACGATAGTTATGAATGCGGGACTAAGAAATTTGAAGTCCGGTCTTATATATGGTTCGAGCGGAAGTTTAAGGTAACTCCTTTGTATTGTGTTAAAGAGTTGCATGAGCCTTTTAAGGCTAGAGCATAGACTTAACGACTCCGATAATCGCATTTCGGAGTCGGAGGGGTGATGAACCACATATGTGGTAAGGTCGAGGAGCATGCGAAGGCCAATTGCGATGGAGTTAGCCTCGATATGTGCGCAGTAACCATACGAAGGACGGAAAGGTATGTTATGTATATATTTTCCTTTATAAATCGATTATAAAGGGATATAGCGTCGATATATAATAATGTGTGTTTTATATATATAACCAAGGTTATGAGGGGTGGTTATGTGTATGCGGTTAAAGGGATATGTAAAGGTGCATTGCTGAAGGGTTTTTAATTCCGATAGAAGGATTCTAAAGGAAGACTTTAACAAAGTCATAACCAAAGGCTTGAAGCCTGTTTAAAGGTTCCGATAGGAGATTTGGTGGGGTGATTGGGTTCCAATATAAAGGAACCAAGATAAAAGGGCCTTAACCATTCATGGTTTGTAGTTTTAACTCCATTGGAGAGTTAAACACCTGGGACAGAAGTGTGGATGCATATTTATGCATACTATGGGTATGTGCGAGTTTTACCCTGCACCAAAAGGATAACTAGAAGTGGACTAGAAAATCACTTTTTGATGAAGAGAAGGATGACATGACTATTGGTTCGTTGAAGGGAAAGTGATGGAGAAGATGGAAAATGCCCTACGATAAAGTGATGATGAAAAATGCTCCACCGAAAATATGAAGTTCATGACATGATGCAAAACCATGAGCCCTACAAGCAACTAATAATACCATGGTCTCCACCAAAGAGAAAATAATTGTTGTTAGAAACAAGTCCCTAGTTGGGAGGACGCTTGGGTAAGTCCCTTGTTGAGAGGAAGCTCGGGTATAACCCTTTTATAGGAATGATTAGATCCTCCTTGGTTAAGAGGGAGTGACAAATATGGCTCACTACTTCATGTGTCATGCACTAGACCGGGGCAAATAGTTGTAAGTCCTAGTGAAGGCCATGAGGGAGAGATGGACACATCATCTTTGTATTCATGTTATGAAGAAAGAATGGAGGATTGGATAAGCATCTGGTTTTCGATACTCTTTGAGGATGTGGTAGGGCATCTAATAGGTAAGAGTAGTCGAAGAGGAAATTCCTTGAGGATGTGTTAATCCAAGACAAGAATGGTCCTAAAAGGACATACCTTTTGAACATCGGAATGGAGTATTTGCCCTGAGAGACAATGTTGAAGGTGTCTATAAATCATTGGTCTCCTAAACATTGTGATATAATCTTGTGGAGAGATAGAATTGTTAATCAAGGCCTTTCTATGTGACAATGTTGGTTGATATAATGAGATGCACTAGTATAAGCTGAGAAAATAGCTTATGAGATGGCTTACCAATCTGACTCTTCTTATGAGAATTCTTCAATATGAGAAGGTCCAAGTACCATGTATGGATTATGAATACCTCTCTAGTTAAGAGGGGGTGTTGAAATGTGTAACTAGGTTCAGTATTCATAATATCTATTGTAATCATGATTTTATGTATTTGATGAAAAGAGAAAAAGAAATTTATTATTTTTTCATCCTAGATGCATGGGTTTCATGCTCAAGGTATTTTTATTTGTAGGTCAAGCACTAATTGAGCACTTCTAGGTTTGTCATAGAATTATGAAGTCAAAAGATTCATTGTCATACAGGTAAGACCCCTTTCAGCATCTTGTATTATGTAAAAGAAATTTATCTGAGTCATAAAAGACCCTCCAAGACCTTGTCAACGAGATGCAACAAGTCGACCTACATGAAAGATCAAGTCGGCCACAAGGAGGCAATTTGTACCCCTGGAAAGAATATATATAAGAAGGAACTCGACCTCATTTGGTGACAACAACAAGGAATTTCGATCTCCAGAAGAAAGAAGCAGCAAGACTAAAAGAAAAGGAAAAAAATTGAGAAACAAGACCAAAGTTTTGGACCTGTCTCTCTCTTGTGTTAGGGTTTCTAAAGTTGCTGGAGAAGTCGAAATTGCAGAAGTTGTTGGAAAAATCGAAGTAATTTGAAGTAGTTGGGTAAGTTGAAATTGCTAGAAGTTGTTGGGCAAGTCGAAGTTGCTGGAAGAGTTGCTAGGGTCGAAGTTACTAGAAAAGTTGTTGGGGTCGAAGTTGTTGGAGAAGTTTTTGGGGTCGAAGTTATTGTTGGAAGGTCAAATTTTGTTTCTATAAGTTGTGCAAGGAAAGATCGTCAAGAAGAAAGGTTGACTTGGCCTTGGATGGGTCTTTATCAAGGGTCTTAGGTCCTGGAATTCATCATTTGAAGATTCTCTAAGAAGAGAAGAATTCTTATGGGTTTTCCTCTCAAGAGGAGAGGTTTTGGCCCTGGATAGAAACCTACATTCTATGTCCTCTTGTCTATTTGATCTTCATAAGTTTGGTAATTGTTTGATGATAAGAACGTAATAATAATCAAGTGAAAGAAGAAGCTAATCAAGTTAAGTAAAAATACATCATAAGCAGTTATCAAAGTAAGAGAAATCACCTAATTTAGCTTCCTTAGATTTCTCAACATGTACTTCCCTTGTCCAAGGAAGATCTCACCGGGTCTCTGCCACACCTCCAATCCCAAGAAATAATGCATTAAGCCAAGATCCTTCATCTCGAAATTTAAAGCCAACTCCCTCTTACACCCAACAATGAGCCTCTCTACCCTAATACAAAACATATCATCAACATATAGCACCAAGATTAAAGGATCACCATCAACAACCATGAAGTAAAGTTCAAGATCCGCATCACTCTTAGTGGAGCCCAAAACTCATGAAGTATCCATTAATCTTGGAATACCATGCCCTGGGTGCCTGCTTAAGTTCGTACAAATCCTTCTTCAACTTACAAACATGGGGCTCCTTCCCATGCACCACAAAGCCCTGAGATTGCTCTATGTGCACTTCCTCCTTAATCACACCATTGAGGAATGTGGTCTTTACATCCATCTGATGTAAATTCCAACCCATCATTGAAGCAATAGAAATGATAGTCTTGTAGAAGTGTACCTGGCGACTGAAGCAAAGGTCTTGTCATAGTCCTCTCCCTCTTTATGGGAGAACCCTCTCGCCACAAACCTCGCTTTGTACTTCTTAATGCTACCATCTATTGCATGCTTGATCATATAGATCCACTTGGAAGTCACTACACACTTCCCCTTTGGTCTCGAAACTATCTCCCACACATCATTCTTCATGATGGATTGATACTCCTTCATCATGGCATCCTTCCAAACCTATTGGTTTGTTGCCTCCTCATTACTGAAAGGCTCTAAATTAATGATGTGGCCCATCAATTCCATATAGCTCAAGAACCTCTATGGTCATCTGCTCTCCCTAAAAATAGCCCTTGGATTTGCATGCCTCTTTACATCCTGCAAAGTGTCACGAAGCCATATTGATCTCTTCTTGGTCCCTACAACATCTCTAGTAGGTCCACTATCTCTGTTGGCTCTATTGATTCCTCATGATAGTTTAAAGGATGAACAACAAGACTAGAGGGATCCACATCCTTCAAAGCCTCCTACTCCTAAGTATCAATCTATGTATAGGACTCACATAAATTGATACTATCATGTACCAATGCCTACGCTGGATGCCCTAACAATATGTATAGTATCCCCTCTCAAACACAAACCAATCATGTTGAGTCTATGCTCGAGCCCTTACGCCATACAAGAAGGTGACCATCCACAAATGCAACTATGTAACCTCTACCCTCTATTCCTGAAATAGATAGTAGTTCTTCAATCCCAGTACAAGCAATAGATCTCTCATGTGTAGAGAATCTCTGGAATCTAGCTGAAACAATGTTGTCCCAACTCCTTTCACTACATACTTGCCATTATCTCCAAGTTCCACTTGCAATGTTGAATCCTTCTCTATCAAATCTGAGAGAGAATCTTGTGAACCTGTCATTTCCCTAAAAGCACCACTATCCACCAACCAAATATCATTATGTCAATAATAATCCCTATAAGAGTGGAGACAAAAATATTCCTTCCGAAGTTCATTTGCAATCTCATCATGTTTAGATTCATTTGTCTTCTTCTAAGGTAGATGTTCATCATCATCATCAACATCAGTTGTTGATGCATGTTGCTTTCCCTTCTTTTCTTCTTAAGGGGAGACATAGTGACCAAATGTATGACATTTGAAGCACCTAATTTTTGAAAGATCCTTCTTCTTCTAATATGGACTTGGAGCTAATCTTCCACTTGTATTCTTCTTATCAAAGTTTCTTCTTCATTTTCCTTTCCTTGCATGGGCTGCAAGGACTTGGGATTCTTCATGCTGAAGTCTCTACAAGTTGTTCTTGGACAACAACCTAGCCTCCTTTTGGACACAATTAGTCCAAAGCTAATCAAGCTTGGACATCTCAGCTCGTGCACAAATACCTTGCACAAATGGATCCCATGAAGAAGGAAATCCATTAAGAGTCACCGTATCAAGGTCTGCATCATCAACGGTATCTCCAATGGCCTTAAGTTGATCTCTCAACTAGGAGACTCTCATGAGATAAGTGGCAACTGAATCTGATTTGGACATCATGATACAACGAAGTTGATGCCTCAAGGACAATTTCCTTCTAGTATTCTTACTCTCAAACAATCCCACCAAGGCATCAAACATTTCTTTAGCACTCTTCAACTCAGCAACACGTGGAATCAAGTGGTCCTTGATGGAATCTATCAAGATCCTCTTAACCTTTGCTTCATTCTTCTTATGCTTGCCTTTCTCCTCAACATCTGTTGGTTCTAAGACAATTTCCTTCACATAATTCTGAATATCATTTTCTTCCAAGACAAGGAGTATCCTGGTCTTCCAAGATTTGAAATTTGTAGCACCATCCAGCATGTCTTCTACTTTGAGACTAGGCACCATCTTGACAAGAGAATTGAAACTTGTATAACTTGTCTGAATACTAGAATCTGAGGCTAAACAATTTATGATTCATTCAGCAAAGCTCTGATACCATGTTGAAATTCTATAACAAGTGTAGTAGAATACAATTTTCCGCCTAACAATTACTTCCTAATGATTTTCAAACAATATTTGCATGCCATTCTTATTATACTCAGAAAATCTCAACAGTAAATGCAATAAAGATTATAGAAAGACAACCATGCATAGTAGACACAAAAATATTCACCTAGGAAACCCAACCTTTGGAGAAAACCCAACAATCTTTTCTTGAGTAGAAATTGCCTTTTCAGCAAAGTTTTCAAATAAACAATTTGTCTAGAATTTTGTGCCAATATACAAGTCAAAATACCAATCAAACTTAGTCAAACAGTTGTTGGTAAAACCAATAAAAAATTAGAAGTCAACATTGGTCAATGACCTAGTCAAATTGCCCTGTGGTCAAAATTCAACCCTACAGTCAAAGTCTGCAGTGAACAGTGTGCACGTGCAGCGCTAAGGTCAAACTATGACAAGTCAAACCTTCACATGTGCAACCTTCCTGTGGTCAACTCTTGGTCAAACAGTTTAGTCAACTTTGGTAAAAAAACTCGGCTGTACAGATCAGTCAACATTGGTCAAACTCGATTGTCAAAGTGTTATTCAATGGTCAACCTTCTCACACATGCAACCTCCAAAGAGATAGAAATGATGAAGAAAATATAAGAACATATTTCTCCTTCAACTAAAATTTCTCCTCCACTAGAAAAGATCAAATGAGCTTGTTATGTTGATGATTTTCCTCTCACATGCTTGTCTATTTATATAGAGCTCTAATGTGGAGTGGAGACCCATCAAGTTCGTTTCTCATCACAAGAAACCCCTTCACTAATAGAGCCTACATCACAACTCAACATTAGACTAGAATTGTTTACCCCATTGTTGGGTGAAAAACCCCAATCAATAAATAATTCAAACCCGCTCTATAAAAAATAGATCACTCCATTCCAAAGCACAAAGTGAGTATCGTGGACCATTCATCCCTAGCCAAATCAACATGGCCCCATAGGTGAATGTATCAATCTCCCCTAGTCAAATCAACATGACCCCATGGGAGAATGTCTGCCCTTGGCCATTCACCCCTAGCCAAATCAACATGGCCCCATGGGTGAATGAATCATTCCTACACTAGTCAAATCAGCATGACCTCGTCGGAAAATGTCTACCCGATGTTGCAAAATCATCAACAACGCTCATAGTTGAGGATGTCCCACATTGGAGAAGATTTAGAGGTTCTAAACCTACATCTAAGGATCATTGCATATTTTGAGTGTGATCTACCTTTCATACAAGTTATCTGTTGACATAATGCCTAGATTTCCACTAGATCAACACCATTAAATGTAGAACAATCATTCGATTTTGAAAATGTGGCCATATAAAAATTTCAACAAAAAATGGTACATATATAACACTTATAAAATTATGTTGTGGAAAAGTTTTCATTGCAATTTTGACCAATCATTTGAATAACACCCCACCTCTTTTGCTTAAGCATTTTGGTTATTTGGGGATATCATTGTTGACATATGACATTGGTGAATAGTGCCTTAGCTCTTGAGGCCACAACCAATATTTTTATGCATCTACTCTTGGGAGCTTCTATCCATTGCTTGTTGGGATGTTTCACCTTGGAGAGTTGCTACATATCCATCTTGGAGGAGATCTAGGAGGTTTTCTTGCCTACTTTGAGGAGTTGGTTGTGGATCTATCCACTTGGAGGCCTTTAGAGGCTAAACATTACACCTTCAACTTGTCTTCTTCCCTGTTTGAAGGAGATGTCGGATATGCCCCACTCTCTTGGAGCTTTCTTTTGGGGAAACTTGTGCATGTGGCATTAACCAATTCATTATTTTATGTATTATTAAAAGATTAGTTAGTAAGGAATAATTCTTTACTCCTCCCCAGGTTATATTTAGGGTTTGACATGAGATATTATTATTTCATTGTAAAGGAAGTTGAGCTAGACTCTATATAAAGAGCACCCTTTCCTCATTTGTATTGATGGTTGGATTTTTGGAGCTTCCCCTCCTTGGAGCTTAATTACCACATCTTTCTTCGAACATATATGATGGACAAGGGCTCTTTCTTAGTACCCAAAGGCTTGGATTTAATGTTGTTTCTTCTACAAAAGGCTAGCAAATCGATCCAGTTGAAGGGGTAAAGTATATCATTTGGAAGGAAACTCTTTTGAGGTAACTCCTCTCCTATCTTCCTTTGTTAGTTTAGCAACTGCTTATTGATTCCTTATTTTGTCTATCCTATAGGAACCCTAACAAGGTTATTGATTTCAATTGCTAGGCTATAGTTAATATTGCTAGTTGGGGGTTGATCCTTTTAGGTCCCTTTCATATGCAATTTCTGCATTAAATTCTAGCAAGCTTAGTGTGGAGGTATTGACTCCTTGGCCTTGCTTGCATTCCTAACATATAAGAAAATAAGCCTCCATAGATATCCTCTTGAATCCATTTCCCTTGTTGGATTGGCACTAATCTCTATTTACTTCCATCACCTCTTTGATATCCTAAAATAGTAAAAAAATTGTTTCACTAAAGCTACATTCACATCACCTTATGCCTCATTAGCAATCCTATTGAGGACAACCTCATTGAACCATAGGAGAGTTAGCTAGTAAAGATATGTTTCTTAAGTGACAATGGTGATTGTCATGGTAGTTCCCTATGGGGTTGTGCCTCGTGGATTAGAGCTTTTATCATCCAATACAATTTGAAGTGTAGTAGGCTTGAAACAAGATGAAGAATGCATGCCACATGGAGCAATAACCTATATGTAATAGTTTGAAATTGTGATAAAATATAAAAAATGAACCACAAAACAATTTATGGATTGCTTAGCAAAATTGTGATCATGATACCTTGCAAGAAAATGATTTAGCATGGTAGCCTATGTAATTGTTCTTAGATAAAATTTTGCATGCAATTTGGTCCTCCACCAAACATCTATGCCCAAAGCAAACAATTTCTCTACTACTTTCAGCAATTGTTGTGGAATTGATATATACCAAACAAAGGCAAGTATTTCCTTCCATTCACATGCTACTAGATCAATTAAGTAGCAAATTTCACTATGATTCAATCATTATGTATATTCAATCAGAATCATCCAAAAATACAAGATGTCAACATCCCATGTCTACCACATAGTTACAATCATGAAGTACACAGTGTGATAAACACTTCACCTTTTGAAGCATGTCGTGGATTCTTATTCAATAATGCATTAGCTATGGTTCATATTAGAAGTGATAAGAATGAAAGAGGTCATTGCAAAAGAAAATGCAATAAAGTTTTTAGCCCACATCTAGCAGATTCATAACCAAATTCAAGAGGCTTAATATAAAAAAAGTTGTTAAAATTACCCTTAAAAGATCATAGTTTCTACAAATACTCTTCTCCTCAACAAAAAATTACATTAAAAATCAATACAATTATAACTAACTCATGTTACATTAAAAATCAATACAATTATGACTGATGATGATGTAACAAAAAAAATCAATACAATTATAACTAACTAATGATGATGTAACAAAACTAAATACAATTATAACTAACTCATAATAATGTAACGATTCTCCATGTAATCTCCATGAATGATGAATCACATTTCTAATGCAATTATAAGCTCCTCATGTTATTTATAGGATTCTAAACACTTATTATTACAATATCATATATTTTTTAAAAGAAAGTTTTTCACATTAAAAACAAAGGCATAGGTATACATCAGGTCAAAACATCGTAATCCTATGGATTATAATAAGTTTTCCATTAGTTTGGCCTTGTACATGCATGCAAAGTCCAATATAACTAATAAATGTGAATACATGAATGAAGTTGTTGTGAGAATTTTATACAGGAAACAGTGCTAAGATGCTTAAAGAAGAGGGGGGCCAGTACCTGGGCTACAAAGGATATCGTGCGCATTTTGACAATAGAGTTCTATGGAAATCCTGGCATGATGGCAAAATTTGGAAAGAAATTCAACTCGAATCGATGCTGTAATGCGCCATTATCATTTTGTTTATCATTCTGATAGCGTGCGTTCTCTGAAAGTTGCAATCTATTTGATCATGGAAAAAGCACCAGGGTCGAGTCTCTTTATCCTTTCAATGTGACATTCGGAGGACATATTACGCTTTTGGGACCTCCTCCTTCCACAAACAGAATCATTCAACACTCCAAAATGCTAAAAGTAGAAAAGCACACAGGGAAGATCAGACAGATCTGCCTATTTCCCACCCAAAAGAAGCTTTCATGGCCACATATGTTTGTTGTCACAATGCTAGCTTCTGCATTTGGGAAAAACACATCTAGTTCTGAATCTTTAAAGCAATTCAATTGATCTTTGAAACTTTTGGGCTCCACAATGTTTACAAGAAAACATTAGTCCAAGCGTCTGATGAAATGGCGGTGAGGTTAGGTCTCGGTATTACCCGCAACATAGAGGATCGCTCAGATGGGCCTGGCGACCAACAACCATATGAAATAGAAGAGTTCGATCCTCATATAGAAATCACAGAAACTCCCCATTCATACATACTCATTGTTCATCTCCCAGGTATAAAAAAAAAACCTGATTACTCTTCTGCTCTTAATGAAAATAGGGCATTTGATTTTTTCCTTTTTTTGAAAGCTAAAATGGTTGTGTTGTTATGAAGGATTCAAGAAAGACAATGCAAGAGTGGAGATCGATGACACAGGGACTCTGATATTAAGTGGGCAAAGACGGTTCCAGGAAATGGGAATGGTGGGATGGACATGGCAGAAAAGGAAACGCGCCCTAAGGTTTAGAAAGTATCTGAGAATTCCCGATAACATTAACTTGGACGCCATAGCTGCCAGGTTTGAACGTGGGGCATTGTACATCTTTATGCCCAAATTAAGACCCGGGGAGCTCAGACGGATCGGCGTTTTGGGACAGGCTGAGGAGACTAAGCCACAAGACGAACAAGAACCAGTTCCTACGGACGATGAACAGTCTGAGCGTGGAATTCGTATTGAAGACATCACTAACGAACCAGAGGAACCTCCATCGTTGGATCCACCTCCCGCTGTCCGAGTAATCAACATTCCCGAGGTGAGTGAACCGTCCAGCGATGAATGCGAAAGCCCTGCAAGTGAAATTGTTGAAGCTCCGAAGGAAGAACCTGAAATGATTGCTCCGGTTGAGATGCCTGAAGAGGAGGAGCCTCCTCATGATGAAGAAATTCCAATAGCAGATGAACCGCCCGAGGAACCTCCAGCAGAAATTGAAATTGAAAAGCCCGAGGAGCCGGTTCCAAGCACCCCTGAACCTGAAATGGTTGTTGAAGCTCCGAAGGAAGAACCTGAAATGGTTGTTGAAGCTCCGAAGGAAGAACCTGAAATGGTTGTTCCGGTCAAGATGCCTGAAGAGGAGGGGCCACCTCATCATAAAGAAGAAGAAATTCCAATAGCAGATGAACCGCCCGAGGAACCTCCAGCAGATATTGAAATTGAAAATCCCGAGAATCCGGCTGAAGAAACAGTGGAAACCCCGACTGTTGAAGAAATTAAAAAGCCCGAAGAGCCGGCTCCAAGCACGCCTGAACCTCCTGTTGAAAAGAAAGTGGAAACCCCGACTGTTAAAGAAATTGAAAAGCCAGAGGAGCCGGCTCCAAGCACACCTGAACCGCCCGTTGAAGAAACAGTGGAAACCCTGCCTGTTGAAGAAACTGAAAAGCCCGAAGATCCGGCTCCAGTCACGCCTGAACCTCCTGTCGAAGAAACAGTGGAAGCCCCGACTGTTGAAGAAATTGAAAGGCCCGAGGATCCGGCTCCAAAAACGCCTGAACCTCCTGTCGAAAAAACAGTGGAAACCCCGACTGTTGAAGATGTTGAAAAGTCCGAGGAGCCGGCTCCAATCACGCCTGAACCTCCTGTTGAAGAATCACTGGAAGCCCCGACTGTTGAAGAAATTGAAAAGCCCGAGGAGCCGACTCCAAGCACGCCTGAACCTCCTGTTGAAGAAACCGTGGAAACTCCGACGGTTGAAGAAATTGAAAAGCCTGAGGTGCCGAGTCCAGTGCAACTAACCCCCGCTCGTCCTCCTTCTCCTCCTCCGGCAAAGGAGGAGCCGGTAGCACTCGATCCATTACCTCCTCAAGAAGAAGCAGAAGAAACAGAGCAAAAGGAGGAAGCCGGCGAGGGCGAGGATAGTGTTGAGGCCAGTCGGTGGACATTCCTTCCGCAGGTGTTGGTACCGGCAGCTCTGAGCTTGTGCGCTTGTGTTATTGCGTATGTTTTTCATGAAGTAAAGTGCTGTAATCGTTAATGGAGATAAAGTGCATTTGTTCAGGGTTCATGGGTTCGAGTTCCGCCTCGGCTCTCCTTGTTCTTGCATTAACGAACTTCAAATCTTTCTTGGGTAAAGATTTCGTTAAGTGTTATTTTAACACAATAATTTAATTTAATATAATTGACTTCGAGTATTCTCAAATCATAAAGATACAGGTCACTACAGAATTTTTTAAGGTATATGGTGATGTGTAATTCTTTCATAAATGGTTTAATCCCGAATCTAATTAACATGAAAACATCACACAATCTATATTGGATAGTCCCTTTTTTTTTTCTTTTTCTTTTTTAAATCCTTTAGGCATGAAATTAATCCATTATGGATTATGTTATTTATTTGAAACTACTTTACATTTTATCAATGCACCCTTAGATTGAACTTCCTAACTTGATTTGCCAATTGTTGTCTTGGACTAAGGCATATCTTGTCTATAGAGGTATGTTCTTAAAAAAAAAATCCAAATCGTTATGTTTCTTCTTTTGAAGCCAAATGAAAAAATTTTATTTCCTTTGCCTTGGCATGCAAGGTTCTCCTATGCCTACTTGTCACCACTTTGAGTTGTGTTGTAGTTTTGTTGTTGGTAGTTACCTTTGTTGAAGGTGGAAGATCATGCACAAACACAAACTAAGGAGGGTTGTGAGTTAAGGAATTGTCCATGTCAAATGTCGAGCAAGGGGCACTGTGGTGGATGCTTTGTACATGCACTCATCCCTTCTCTGCATTTATGTGTTGTGTAGAGCACAGGTTATGTTGAGGTGTAGAATGAGGGGAAGTGAGGCAGGTACTTTACACATTACACTCATCCCTCTTGCACATTCATGTATTGTGCAAAGCATAGGCTATGTTGAGTTGTGGAAAATGGAATGCTTGATATTTTGCCCTCCTATCTTCTTTGTACCCATAACCAATGTGTTATCTCCTTCGCATTCATAACTAATGCAAAGTTCAATGCCTTGTGCTTCCTTTGCATTGCAAACTTGTAACTAAGTCACTTAATAAACCATTTTACTTTTCTTCACCCTTTTTCAAATTAGTGATATGTTAGTTATTTTAATAAATTAATATATGATTGTATGTGGGTTTATCACTGAGCTAGGTTAGAATCTTGTTGGAGATAGATTGATGCATATAGGGGTTATGATTTGCAACAATGGATCTCAATAAGGTGAATTATAAACCAAATCCATATGAAAATCAAATCATATGGGCCTCTTTAGGTGCATGGTGCAAGGGTGTTCAGGTATTGCATAAGTTGGAAGTTATTAGAATGAAGGGGGGTTATCCAAATGTTTCAACAACAATGCAACTTGATCCAAAAATTTGCAGGTCCTCAAAGGTCCTACCTATTGATAGAGGGGTTCGATCAAATGATGATTTGTATGAAGTATTGGTAGCCTTGAGGATATATAGATTTGGTTGAGAGGTGGAGGGTTAGGTAGGTGGCAATATGGAGTAAATGACCTCTTAATGCCACATAAAAACATATCGGGTTCTCAATCCTTTGCATTTGTGGTTGATGCAAGGTTTGTAGTGCTAGTTGTGAATATGTTTGGTTTTAGAGCGAAGTATATGGTTTTCAAGCTCAAGTATATAGTCGCTTGGTTTGAGTGCATTTCTCCATAATGTGTTTCCTTCGAAGGGCATCTTGGTTAGATATGTCAGACTTGTAAAGCAATACTTGGCTACAAGCATTTGTTTTCCTTTGATTTATTTCTTAGTTGTAAAGTTCTGTCGACGGTGCTGAATCCGCCAACATTCAAGGGATCACCATGGTATGAAGTCCCAACTAGACCTCACACTGTTTGGTGTGGGAGTCCCATCCGGTACGATGGCCCGATTGCCATTATCTTAAGGATTTGCCTCAACTCTTGCTTGTCAACACAGGAGAGTGGTCTACTTTCTCTTCAAGAAGTGAGGTTCGTGTGCCTAGTGAGTACAAGTGTCACTTGTGTCAATGGTTCTTTCACCGTAGAGGGAGAGGGTGGGAGTGAGTCCCAAGTCAGTTGGGAGAAGTCCCAACTCTGCTAGGAACACACAACACAACAGGACATGCAGCTTTCGGCGGAACAGTCCACACGAATGCAACAATCACAACACACAAGGGAAGATAACATGTATAACACTCAACAGATTAGTTCGCACGAGTACAACGGTTGTTATAGCAAGTTCTATGTGAAAGATCTGTCTGATGTCCGGGAGAGTAGTCTGCACGGGTGAAACAACATTAACAGCATATACAAAACATTTCCATTAATAAATTATGTATTACAACAAGTGAAATAGTTCAAATGTAGAACACAGGTTAAAGCAACATGCATCACAAGTGTTAAAGATTAGTCTTACAACAGTTACAATACATGTGTGAAAACATGCTAGCCTGTTAGCAAACTTCTGAATTAAGCGAAAGTTCCAAGACACATCGTTACACCATACACCACTAACCCCATGTGAGGGGCATTGGAGCTACTACTTACTCATCAAAGGAAAGATTACAAACTCTCTTGGCTATGTGGGAGGAGCTGAGGTGAAAAGTCCTTTGCATGTACAAATGAGGGGATATTTATAGCCAAGGGTGAAACTGACCCTTCTGGTTGTTCGACGACCCTCATGACTATTTGACTTCCATGACTTTTTGACTTTACATGACTCTTTGTACAACAAGTGGGTCTCTTGGACTTCCACTTTACATTACATTGATTTGACAACATGGCCCATAGTGGACATGTGGACAACATGACTCAGCTTGACAGTGTTGGTACATTAGTGTTATTATTGGAGTGCTTGTCGAGCTGCAATGTTGTTGGGTGATGAATGTCTTCATGGTGTGTCACAACTTCACCTCCGCATCGCAAAGTGCACAGAGTCTTCGATGGTCGTTGGTTCGCTTGATGTTGCTTTGGCACATTTTTCCTTACTTCCATGTTGGAAGGCTTGATAGGCTCATCTATTCGCGAAAGGTGCATGTTCATTTGTTCGTCTATCCGTGAGCACATCTTGCATGTTTACTCATCTGTCCATCTGTCCATGAACACATCTTTGCATGATTATCTATTCATGAGCACATCTCTTCACATGCATCGTTCCTTCGTTCATTGGTGAACCTGTTGTTCTGCATGTCCTCCCTTCATTCATCCCTTTCATTGTCATGCCATGTTTGTTAGTGTACCTGTGCATGCAGTCACTCATGACAAGACGACATCAAATCCAAAAACCTCCTAGTCTACCATGACACATGATCATTTCGGATGCAGGTGACCGGGAGAGGCAGCAAGGTTGCAAAGCAGGATGATGGCTCCGGGCACTGCTGATGAAAACTGCACAAGAGTCACTGAGTGATGAAGATGGGCAATCCAAGTCGACAGTGACTACCCATGAGGTCCGGCTCAGCTGGAAGGCAAAACTACACAAATTTTGGGAGGGACAGTCCGGGTTGTAGGAAGGAATGGTAGGCAAAATTTTCACAGTTTCCAAAATGAGCGGGCAACAGGGCTAGAAGGCAAAATTTGCACAATTTTCTGGAGTAATAGACCAAGCTGAAAGGAGGATCAACAGGCAAAACTTGCGCAGTTTTGGGAGGAACTAGCTGAGAGCATGACAGTCAAAACTGCACAATTCCCAAAGGGAACTAGCAGTTGGCTGTTGGGTCACTGGCAACAGAAATTGCGCAATTCCCAAGGGGAATAGGCAGTCAATTGCTGGGAGCTTGGCAGCAGAAATTGCGTAATTCCTGGAGGGAACTGGCAGTCTGCTGCTAAGAGCTATTGGTGAGGAAAACTGCACTAAGGCTAACAGGTTGGCCTGCTGATCATCTCTGCGCAGTTTCTGAGCTGAGTGTATTGTTGTCCAGTAGAAGGCCTGCTCATCAAAACCACGCAATTTCTTGGATGAGCAACCGGTCAACTGTCGGAAGGATTGACTGGGAAAACTCGCAATTTTCTGAGGGAGACAGGGACCAGCACTTAGTGTCTGTTCGGCCTGTTAACAGAATTTCCTCAGTTAGCAGAGCAGGCAAGGTCAGTAGCCTCTATGCAATTTTTTAGGGGATTCAATCCCAAGGTGGCTGATGTTGGGTGATAACAGATGCCTTTTAAAAATCCTAATTATCCTCACATTAATTATCAACCCAGGCAAGTCTTCTTATTTCAAGAGTGTACATAGTGTGTGGTTGCTATTTAATTCAAAGAGTAATGTTTCCTAAATTGCAATATAGCTTCTTAAATACAAGAGTAAACGGATGCATCTAATAAATTCCAACAGTAATCATTAAATGGAATATAACAACTGAACTTCAGAGTTCTACTGAAAGTGTAATCAATCCTGACTCAAACAATTCGAAATGGGATCAGTTGAGAGTACAGTAGTAATAACTCTTCTCTTCTTAACTGATTTAATCTAAATCAAAACCCAATCTCCAGTAAATAATCCAAACAACAATAGTATCAATCTGAGAGTCCGGCAGCGATAGTTAAACTCTTTACAGTTGATTACATCAAGCTAAATATTTATCTAAGTAACGCAATCTAAAGATGAATTGAATTAAACGATAATGTTGTAAATCGTATAAAGCAGATATATTCTGTCAACACAGGAAAATAATAAACAGTGAAGGAAATAAAATCACAGAAAGCAATAATACTATCAAACTGTCACACTTGCGAGAATTTGGAAATGTATGACACAAAGAAAGTAGTTGAATCCACCAGAGGCCGGGCCCTTAGCCGCCAACGAACACTGCTAAGTTACTTCAGATAGCTCAAGGGAATAACAACATCACTTATGTATTAATCATCGAATATAAGTAGCATTACAATATGACTGTGTTCTCTCAACAACGAGAGTCTGTAATTAAAATTACAAATTCAATAACAACAGAGATTCCCCTTTCTTTTTACAATCGTCTCCTTTTATAATCATAAAGGGTAAAAGATAAATGGTAAATGTGATCCCTCAGGATCTCTCGATCCTGAGGGATTCACAACTAATTTCCAACTTCAGACATCCTTTCCTTTCTCGCGTTGATCTTCCTTATTCGTCTTTAGCCTTAACCGTAACTGCCGTGTTCCTTCCTTGGCTTGTTGATTTTCATTGTTCCTTCATTAGGGAACATCGTTTGTCCCTTTTGTTGTTTTCCTACATAAAGAAGGGTAATAATTAGTTAAGTCGTAACTGCAGATAATTCCTTCATTTCTTACCATAATTCTTTAATATATTAACACATTAGGATATAGAAAAGATAAGAATAAAGGAAAAGAATGATGAGATTAATAGTAATTACATACCCATTTCATGACTCAACATACTCCCCTGCTTACCCTGTTTCATGTCCTCATGAAAAGCAAGTAGTTTGTATGCAGAGCAGTTAAAGAATAAGCGGAGAAGGAATGTCGTAAAGTGGTCTAAAACCATGGTTCTTGGCCAAGAGCTCAAAGATGGGCCCTGTCTGTCCGTCACGCAATTCATATATAGCCCGATAACCTTCAGTGGGATACCAAATGATAAGGCTGCGGAACTGACAACCTAGCCAATAAGGACCTTCTCTCAAAATGAGATTGCTATATGTGACAAAACGGTATGCAGCTAGCTTAAAATTTCTATAATTAAATGGCCCCCTACGCACTATTCTTCCTCCCATACTGCCTGAATTCTACAAACAATGCCTGAATTCTTCAAACGGTTAGTGTAATAGCACAACAATAAACAGAGTCGATTGATGGAACATCAAATTGTTATAATGGTTATATCGGATGATACTTTACAAGCATAAATATTGTTATCTAGGACTTGTTATTATACCACATACTCTGTAATCATGGAATGTCGTATTGCCCTACAAAATCAAATAAAGGGCTGACACGCATGCATAGTACAATGGAGGTTGCTTCTCGCCCCTTTGAAATAATAGGTCACTTCAACCGAATAAGTGAAGGGATAACGTGCTGGCAGCGAAGTACAGGGATGATGAAAGTGGTAAGGTATGCATATTAATGCAAGGATCCCAAAAGATATTAGAGTGCTAAAATCAATGCATATGACGAGAATTATCAATAAGTGAGAAGATGTCGTGAGGTGATTCGAAAAGGAAAAAGGACAACTGACGCAAGAAAAATACTTTACTGTCATCATTCCACTTAAAGCTAGTATGATTGATTTAAAAGATCTCACATGTATAAAGGTTCAAAATAAATTAGGAACATAATCTCTCTGTAGTAAAGATAAAAATAAGGAAAGGGGATTATAATAACTATTGATGTTGAAAATACGACTCCAATACCATCAGCAGAGCTTCTGTTGCCTGCAGAAATTTATAGTCTTGACAGAGTTGCTTTCTCACCCTTTGGAACCATGATCCTCTATGTATAGTTGAGGAAGTGCATTATAATATCAGAGTAGATACCAATGTGCTGGCATGGTAACTAGATGAACACATTGCCATTCACTGGGAAGGAGCGAAAGGTGGGCAGGTCGGCTCGTAATGAGACCTCTAGTTCCAAGGACTTTATTTCTTTATGCATCCGTTGGATCATATCCCTGGTGTGGTGGCCATAGTGGGAATGCCACTTCGCTGCTTCCTTATGATCATGGTAGGCTGGCTCGTGATGAGACCCCCTATCCTCCATCTATAAAAATCATCGAATTGTTAGTAAACATATGTATATGTATAATTTTTTTTTTTTTTTTCGAACAGCAACAACACTTATGTATTAATCATCAAATATAAGTAGCATTACAATATGATTGTGTTTTCTCAACAGCGAGAGTCTGTAATTAAAATTACAAATTCCATAACAATGGAGATTCCCCTTTCTTTTTGCAATTGTCTCCTTTTATAATTAGAAAGGGTAAAAGATAAATGGTAAATGCGATCCCTCAGGATCTCCCGATCCTGAGGGATTCGCAACTAATTTCCAAATTTAGACATCCTTTCCTTTCTCACAGAAATTCCAATAGCAGATGAACCGGTCGACGAACCTCTAACAGAAATTGAAATTGAAAATCTCGAGGATCTGGCTCCAAGCGGACTTGAACCTCCGGTGGAAGAAACAGTGGAAACCCCAACTGTTGAAGAAATTAAAAAGCCCAAGGAGCCAGCTCCAAGCATGCTTGAACCTCCTGTTGAAAAAAAGTGGAAACCCCGACTGTTAAAGAAATTGAAAAGCCAAAGGAGCTAGCTCCAAGCACACCTGAACCGCCCGTTGAAGAAACCGTGGAAACCCTACCTGTTGAAGAAACTGAAAAGCCTGAAGATCCAGCTCCAGTCATGCCTGAACCTCCTGTCGAAGAAACAGTGGAATCCCCGACTGTTGAAGAAATTGAAAGGCCCGAGGAGCCAGCTCCAATCACGCCTGAACCTCCTATTGAAGAATCACTGGAAGCCCCGACTGTTGAAGAAACTGAAAAGCCTGAGGAGCCGACTCCAAGCACGCTTGAACCTCCTATTGAAGAAACCGTGGAAACTCTGACGGTCGAAGAAATTCAAAAGCCTGAGGAGTCGGCTCCAAGCACACCTGAACCTCTCGTTGAAGAAACAATGGAAGCCCTGACTGTTGAAGAAACTAAAAAGCCTGAGGAGCCGACCCCAAGCCCACATGAACCTCCTGTTGCAGAAACAGTGGAAGCCCTGCCTATTGCAGAAATTGAAAACCCTGAGAAGCCGAGTCCATTGCAACCAACCCCTGCTCATCCTCCTTCTCCTCCTCCGGCAAATGAGGAGCTAGTAGCACTAGATCCATTACCTCCTCAAGAAGAAGCAGAAGAAACCAAGCAAAAGGAGGAAGCCGGTGAGGGCGAGGATAGTGTTGATTCCAGTTGGTCGACATTCCTTCCATAGGTGTTGGTATTGGTGGCTCTGAGCTTGTGCGCTTGTGTTATTGCATATGTTTTTCATGAAGTAAAGTGTTGTAATCGTTAATGGAGATAAAGTGAATTTTTTTAGGGTTCATGGGTTCGAGTTCTGCCTCGGCTCTCCTTGTTCTTGCATTAACGAACTTCAAATATTTCTTGGGTAAAGATTTCATTAAGTGTTATTTTAACACAATAAATTAATTTAATATAATTGACTTCGAGTATTTTTCAAATCATAAAGATACAGGTCACTACAGAATTTTTTAAGGTGTATGGTGATGTGTAATTCTTTCATAAATGGTTTAATCCTAAATCTAATTAACATGAAAACATCACACAATCTATATTGGATAGTCCCTTTCTTTCTTTCTTTTTTTAAGTCCTTTAGGAATGAAATTAATCCATTATGGATTATGTTATTTATTTGAATCTACTTTACATTTTACCAATGCACCCTTAGATTGAACTTCCTAACTTGATTTGCCAATTGTTGTCTTGGACTAATGAATCTCTTTTCTATAGAGGTATGTTCTTCCAAAAAAAATCGTTATGTTTCTTCTTTTGAATCCAAACGGAAAATATTTTATTTCCTTTGCCTTGGCATGCAAGGTTCTCCTATGCCTACTTGTCACCACCTTGTGTTGTGTTGTAGTTTTTGTTGTTGGTAGTTACATTTGTTGAAGGTGGAAGATCATGCAAAAACACAAAGCAAGGAGGGTTGTGAGTTGAGTAAATGTACATGTGAAATGTCGAGCAAGGGGAACTGAGGTGGGTGCTTTTTATGTGCACTCATCCCTTCTCTGCATTTATGTGTTGTGTAGAGAACAGGTTATGTAGAGGTGTAGAATGAGGGAAAGTGAGGCAAATATTTTACACATTACACTCATCCCTCTTGCACATTCATGTATTGTGCAAAGCATAGGCTATGTTGAGTTGTGGAACATGGAATGCTTGATACTTTGCCCTCTTATCTTTTTTGTATTCACAACCAATGTGTTATCTCCTTCGCATTCATAACTAATATAAAGTTCAATGCCATGCGCTTCCTTTTCATTGCAAACTTGTAACTAAGTATGTACTCAGGCGATATCCCACGTGGTTGGGACAACACATTATTAACCTCCCCACCTGGGTTCGACCCACGAGTTACATGATGCATTGTCGTCTATTGACGCAACAATTGTAAATATTGGACACTTGGTAATATAATGCTTCTTCTGAGGGGTTTACCTCCCCTCATTTAAAAAAAACAAAAACAAAAACAAAAAACAAAAAACAAAAAACAAAAAACAAAAAAAACTTGTAAATAAGTCATTTAATAAACCATTTTACTTTTCTTCATCCCTTTTCAAATTAGTGATATGTTAGTTATTTTAATAAATTAATATATGATTGTATGTGGGTTTATCATTGAGCTAGGTTAGAATCTTGTTGGAGATAGATTGATGCATATAGGGGTTATGATTTGCATCAATGGATCTCGACAAGGTGAATTGTACACCAGATCCGTATGAAAATCAAAGCATATGGGCCTCTTTAGGTGCATGGTGCAAGGGTGTTCAGGTGTTGCATAAGTTGGAAGTTATTAGAATGAAGGGGGGCTATCCAAATGTTTCAACAACAATGGAACTTGAACCAAAAATTTGCAGGTCCTCAAAGGTCCTACCTGTTGATAGAGCGGTTAGATCAAATGATGATTTGTATGTAGTATTGGTAGCCTTGAGGATATACAGATTTGGTTGAGAGGTGGATGGTTAGGTAGGTGTCAATATGGAGTAAATGACCTCTTAATGCCAAATAAAAACTTATTGGGTTCTCAATCCTTTGGATCTGTGGTTGATGCAAGGTTTGTAGTGCTAGCTGTGAATATGTTTGGTTTTAGAGCAAAGTATATGGTTTTCATGCTCAAGTATATAGTCATTTGGTTTGAGTGCATTTTCTTTCCATAATGTGTTTTCTTTGAAGGGCATCTTAGTTAGAGATGGAAAACATGTAAAAAATACTTGGCTACAATGATTTGTTTGCCTTTGATTTACTTCTTAGTTGTAAAGTTCTATAGTGGTGGTGTCAAAATACTTGAATGCATATAAGTTTAGTGAAGCAACGCTAGGGGATGCTAATGCATGAGTTGTTTCCAAGTTTTAGATGTGTGAAATCTAGGAGGTATAAATACATGGCAACTAGGAATGGGAGTATTACGACTCCGCCCATACAATGCCTCAAACAAACTCATCTTCAAAGATTCTTGATACCCATTGTTGTAAGTGAACTCTACCAGTGGAAGATACTCTTCCCACTTTCGTTGTTGATTCATTACATACATCCTCAACATGTCCTCCAATATCATGTTGACCCTCTCAGTCTTTCCATATATTTGTGGATGATAAGCCGTACTGAAGGCCAACTCTGTGCCCAAACCTACAAACAAATCCTTCCAAAACTTGGAAGTGAACTTTGCATCCCTGTCTGACACAATCTTCTTTGGAACATTGTGCAACCTAATCACATATCTAATGAATACTTGTGCTACGTCGTTAGTTGAGAATGTGGACTTCACTGGAATAAAATGCACAATCTTTGTCAATCTTTCCACAACAACCATGATGGAATCATGTTGTCTCACTCTCCTCGGAAAACCTGTGATAAATTCCATGGAAATGACCTCCCATTTCCACTCTGGAATCGCAATTCGCTGTAGCAATCCACCTAAATATGGTTTCGCATGAAACTCCTTCAAGATCACCTTCTTGAGCTCACTTTTGTCTCGATTATATATCATGTCTCTAAACTTGACCAATCCAACCGCTATAAGAAAATAGTCCACATCTTGTGCACCTACACCTGTACATGTACCTATACTACTACATGTACTTGTACCTGTACCTTGTTGCAACCTTTGCATAATCTCCATATACCTGACATCCTACTGGCCTACGCACAAGATCCTATCATGTAGATCTGTCCCATAGGAACTCATAGTTGCTATATGATTTACATGTATCCGCTTGCTAAGAGCATATGTGACCCTGTTCTCCTTTCCTTTGATGTATCTGATCTCAAAATCAAACTCACTAATTGTGGCCAACCATCTAACTTTCTTAGCATTCAGATTTGGCTGGTCAAACAAGTATCTCAACCCATTGTGATCACTCATCAATACAAACCTCCTACCAAGAAGATACTGCCTCCACATATTAAATGCATGTATGATCGTTGCTAGCTCAATATCATGTATCGGATAGTTTTTCTCGTGCTCATTCAGTTTCGTGACTCATAACACGCTACATGTCCTTCTTGCATAAGGACTCCACCAAGTTCTCTCTTGCAAGCATCTATACAAACTACAAATTCTTTGTCCGGATCTGTGATCTTTAACGCTGGTGCATGTGTCAACAACTGCTTCAGTTGCTCAAAATTGGCCTCACACTCCTCTATCCATTCAAACTTCTTATGATTCCTCTGCAACGATGTAATAGGATAAGCAATCCCTGAGAAGTTCCTGATGAACCTCCTATAGTAACCTGCCAATCCCATGAAAGATGTCACCTCCTCTACATTCCTAGGAGCTTCCCACTCCATGATAGCTCTTATCTTCTCTGGATCCACTAATATGCCTTCCTTGGAGACAACATGTCCTAAGTAATGTGCCTCAATCTAAAATAAATTGCACTTGTTGAACTTAGCATACAAATGATGCTCTCTCAACAACCTCAACACTATTGCCAAATACTCGACATGCTCTTCCTCGTTTTTAGAATATACCAATATGTTTTCAATGACCACGAAACAAACTTGTCCAAATAAGGACGCAACACACTATTCATCAAACACATAAAGGTAGCTAGAGCATTAGTCAAACGAAATGGAACTACAACAAACTCATAATGCCCATACCTAGTACGGAAAGTTGTCTTGTAAATGTCCTCCTCTTTAATGTGTGCCTGATGATATCCAGATCTTAAATCCATCTTCGAGAACATTGTTGCTCCCTTCAACTGATCAAACAAGTCATCAATCCTTTGCAACGTATACCTGTTCTAGATGGTCACCTTGTTCAACTACATGTATTCAATGCATAATCTAAGAGTACCATCCTTCTTCAAAAACAACACTGATGTGCCCCAAGGTGATACACTTGGCCTAATGTACCCCTTGTCAAGCATCTCTTCTAGCTGCAACTTTAACTCTACCGACTCATGTGTGCTCATCCTATAAGGTGTTTTTGATGTTGGAGCTGCTCCTGGAACTAACTCAATAGAAAAGTCTACTTCCCTGTGAGGTGGCAACTTTGAAATGTCCGCAAAAAACAAATCCTAAAACTATTGTAGAACTGGGTACCTTCTCAAAACATCTACATCCTCAACTTCCTTACCTTTGTCGCTAGAAATATACACTACAAATAACACACACCATTTTCTATGATAGTGCTTTGCCTACATAGTTGTCACCATCCTAACTGATGTGGCTTTTTTCTTTCCTTGTAAGACTCTTGTTTCCCCATTATCATCCAAGCACTCAATGGCTTTGTCATAACAATCCACCTTTGTGTTGAGAAATCAAAGGGCTTGAAATGATAATGATTTCTCTATATTAGATAACTCTTGTGAAGTATTTTTAACTTTTCCTTATTCAAACAAGAATTAGCATATCTGTATATGTGTTAACTTCATCAACCAGCTATCATGCATAATAAGCAAAAGAAAAATAACACAAGATATAGGCAGCAACAAGGGAAAAACCTCTCCAACCAATGAGAGGAAAACCCATGGTAATTCTTCTTATAGAAACCTCACTTGACAAAATTTCCAAGACCCATACAAATATGTTGAAAATATCAACAAGAAATGCTAAAAATAGCATTGCTATAAATAGCATTTCAGGATATACTCCAACATTGTTGGAAATAGCAAAAAACAGAAATGCTAAAAATAGAACTTCGGAATAGATTCCAATTTTAATTAGTTCCTGAATTAAAATTGAGAATTAAAATTCGAATTTGAACTCAGTAGCTATTTGTAAAATAATTAATTAATTCAACTTGATTTAATTAGTTGGAGAAAATCAAACATGAAGTCTTTGTGAAGACATGCAACAGATATCCCTTTGATTGAGGAAGTTATCCCTTAATTGAGGAGATCAGGATGAGTTGTACTTTGAATTGTAATTAGTTAGCTCAGTTAACTAAGTTAAGTCCAGTTAGATTAGTTCCAACAGTTTGTGGAACTGATTGTGAGTTCAGTTAGTCAATGCATGCATGCATGCAACTAGTGTACTTTAGATAACTGAATATTCTCTCATAAATAACTCATGCATATCAGTTAGAGAAAGACCCAATTGAGATTAAAGGAAGGGACAATGTACTATTAGTTGGAGGAATTTTCCTATAAAGGAAACTCATCCATGCAGAAGGAATCATCTCCTTTAGGATTGCGCAGTTATTTCAGAGGTTAGTGAGCAGTGTGTGAAGTAATTACACACAGGTGGCAGCTTGAGGACCCAGGAGAAACTGTGCAAGGAAATAGGAGGCTTGGAGGGCAGAGGAGAAGGTTTTTGAGAAGCCTTTTACTGTCTATGAGCAGCAGTGAGGGATTGTACTAAGAGCTGGATAGCTTGTGAGCTAAAGCTTTGTGTAATCCTGAAATATTTCCACTTGTATGATAATACAGATAGCGGGGTTTTTAGCTGAGGCTTTCCCCAAAGTATTCTTCTATGTTTCATGTGTATGATTTCTTCTTCTCTGTTATATGTGTTCTATTTAATCTTGCTCAAAATCGATTAAGCTTCCGCAAGTTTGTTTGTAGAAGTAGATCAAGTATTTTTCTTTAGTATATTGCATTATCAGGTGATCTACAGTGAAAATTTCTACATGGTATCAGAGCAAAGTTGATCAAGGGAGAAGTTCAAAGTTTGAATTTCTTGATTGTAGGTACAAAATCGATTTCTTATCACATCTCAAGGCTCACCAATGGCGTTCAATGGCTTGAGACTCGAGTATGCCCTGGATGGCAGCTCGAATTACATAGCTTGGAAGGATTGCATGGAAGTGGTATTAGAGGACAATGGTTTGAAGGACTTCATTGATCAAGAAATCCCTAAGCCAGCAGCAGCTAATGCCCAAGAATTGGTGGAATGGAAGAAATGTGTGGCCAGAGCGAGGAGGATTCTTCTGGAGGGAGTTCAAGACCATATTTTCTTGAGTCTCCATGGGAAGGAGACTCTGTTTTCAATGTGGAAGACATTTAAGGATCTATATCAGAACAACAACGACCAGAGGAAGCTGGCGCTGAAGGACAAGCTTTAGAAAATCAAGTGTGAAAAGGGTGACACGATCTCTACATATCTGAACAAGCTCACCACCTACAGAGATGAGCTTGGAAGTGTAGGAATCACGACAATTGATGATGATATGGTGAGTCTTGCTCTCCTCGGTCTTCCTAAGAGCTGGCATAGCTACCAGGACTCAGTGAATGGAAGAGAGAAACTGCCAGATTGGGAACGACTGTGGTCGGATCTCATGCAGAAGGAGATCAGGAGGAGCACCAGAGATGGTTCTTCACCCAAGGATGATGAAGAAAATATAGCCTTAGCTACTAAGGGAAGGAAAGGGAAGGAGAAGGATTCTCATCCCAAATCGAGTTCTTCTCATGGAGGAAAGAAGATTGACAAATCTAAAGTGCAATGCTTTAATTGTCATGAGGTGGGCCATTATGCAACTAATTGTCCATTGAAGAAATCCAAGAAGGGATCCTCGGAAGGATCTGAAGGCGAGGCATTGGCCTCTTAGTTAGAATTGGATTTTACCCTCATTGCATGCATGGTTTCATCGATGATGAGTTGTGGTTGGTTTCTTGATAGTGGAGCCTCATTCCACATGACCGACGATAAGAGTTTGTTCAATACCTTGGAGGAGAAAGACCTCAAGATACTCATAAAGATGGGTGACGATGAAAGGTACTGTGTTTTAGGTGAAGGTACGGTTGCTTTTCATAGGGAGCATGGAGCTCACATCACCTTGACAGATGTGAAGTATGTGCCAGGACTGAAGAAGAACTTGGTATCGATCATGATGTTGGAGGACAAAGGCTGTTATGTAGTCTTCAGTAAGGGAAAGGTTTTCCTTAGACACATCACCACGAGACAGGTGAAGCAGATCGATTCACGAGTCAAGAACCTGTATGATCTTGAGGTTCAAGATGCATGCAAAGCCTTGAGGAGCAAGGCAACTGTTGGAGAATTGGTGGTTGAGAGGGACAATACATTACCTCTCAACATGCAGCACTAGAAGAAGTCTCAGACAATTGTGGAGGAGCCACAAGTGGTGAAGCAGCTTCAGGAGGTTGTGGAGCAACCACAATTGGAGAAGCAGAGAGGAGCCTGAGTGGAGGTATCCACTCATGCAGAGACCTCTAGTAGGGGGAAATTTCGAGCCAAGTGGACAGAGGGATCACATGTAGCCATAACTCCAGGTGTGAGGTGGGGCGATGTGAAGTGATAGTTCAAAGAAGGCTGAAATAGGGGTAGGATTCTTGAGGTACCCAGCCTCTTTGATTAGACCTTGCTACGGGAACCCCGACGAGGAGTAGCAGGACTGGCTGAGTGGATCGAGATAGATGCAGATGGAGTGGCGGAGGGAGCTTCAGCATCAGAGGGTGTTTCTAACCCAATAGGGAGGTCAGTTGGGAGATCAGTTACTTACTTTTCAGTAACTGAGTTGCAGTGCAACAGTGGGCAACATGATGCAACATGATGAGAGGAGGTGCAGTGCAGATGCAATGCTGGGAGATAGGCCCAGTAGCAGCGCGGATGTAGCAGGAGGAATTAGTGTGATTGATGCAGTCAGAGATCAAAGTGAGAGAGACTAGAGCAGTCAGATACTGAAGAGCACATAGGTGTAGAGTTTTCAGTCGACAGAGGCAATAACAGTCAGAGACTTTGATGACAAAGGCATCATTCTGATTCAGGTTGGATATTTTTTGTGTTTCTAGAGTTGCTGGAGCAACAACACTTGAGAGAAGTGTTGCATGTAGAACATTCCAAAGGTTCAAGATCAGGTTTGAGTTGAATGCATTTCTTGTTGAGAGGGAGTGTTGAAAATAGCAACAAGAAATGCTAAAAATAGCATTTCAGGATATACTCCAACTTTGTTGGAAATAGAAAAAAATGGAAATGCTAAAAATAACATTGCTATAAATAGAATTTCGGGATAGATTCCAATTTGAATTAGCCCCTGAATTAAAATTGAGAATTAAAATTTGAATTTGAGCTCAGCAGTTGTTTGTAAAATAATTAATTAATTCATCATGAGTTAATTAGTTGGAGAAAATCAAACATGAAGTCTATGTGAAGACATGCAACAATTATCCCATTGATTGAGGAAGTTATCCCTTAATTAAGGAGATCAGGATGAGTTGTACTTTGAGTTATAATTAGTTAGCTCAGTTAACTGAGTTAAGTCCAATTAGATTAGTTCCAACAGTTTGTGGAATTGATTGTGAGTTCAGTTAGTCAATGCATGCATGCATGCGACTAGTGTACTTCAAATAACTGAATATTCTCTCATAAATAACTCATGCATGTCAGTTCAAAGAAAGACCCAGTTGAGATTAAAGGAAGGGACAATGTACTATCAATTGGAGGAATTTTCCTATAAAGGAAACTCATCCATGCAGAAGGAATCACCTCCTTCAGGATTGCAAAGTTATTTCAAAGGTTACTGAGCAGTGTGTGAGGTAATTACACACAGGTGCCAGCTTGAGGACCCAGGAGAAACTGTGCAAGGAAATAGGAGGCTTGGAGGTCAGAGGAGAAGGTTTGTGAGAAGCCTTTGATTATCTATGAGCATCAGTGAGGGATTGTACTGAGATCTGGATAGCTTGTGAGCTAAAGCTTTGTGTAATACTGAGATATTTCCACTTGTATGATAATACAGATAGCAGGGTTTTGCGCTGAGGCTTTCCCCAGAGTATTCTTCTATGTTTCATGTGTATGATTTCTTCTTCTCTGTTATATGTGTTCTATTTGATCTTGCTCAAAATCGATTAAGCTTCCACAAGTTTGTTTGTAGAAGTAGATCAAGTATTTTGCTTTAGTATATTGCATTATCAGGTGATCTACAGTGAAAATTTCTACAAAATATCCTTTGACCGGTGTGACTCCAAGATCAAGGCTTGAACCTTCTATTACTATTGTCCCTTAACTTGCTGCACCATAGATCATATCTACAACTTTTAGATGGTAGGATCAGCTTCCTTCTCCTTTCCTTCTTCCTCTTATCTCCACTTGTGTAGATCACATATCAAGTTGTTATCTTCAAGACTTCCCTTTATGCAAGATAATGTGATCCCTTGACTTGAATTGTTCAACTGAACTAACTGCACTCCTGAAGTTTTCACTGGATTTCACATGTGAAGGTGAGCTACAAGTACTTGTAGCCTCCTCCTTCCTTCGTCATATTTGGATCTTCTTTTGATGCATAATTGAGCTCTTTTATCCTTGAATCAAGCCCTTCTCATGAAAAATATCAAGGACTGTAATACAACCCTAAGGAAGACTTGCACCTTCGCACATGTGGGAGGTTTAGGGCTCTTATAGCCCTCCTAAACCTTCACTCCACTAGTCACCTTTCTTTGAACAGATCTGCCCTTCAAATAGACCTAATACCAAATACTTTCCTTGAAAAGGAGGGTAGATATAATGATTCCCTAGCTTCGTACATGTGGATGAATTCCCTGCGGCTATGGATGACAGAATTGGATTCCTTCTTCCTGACCTACGGCTCCTTGATATTCACCCTTACTTCGCACCCTTAGACTGTCTACTTCGCATGAGAAAGAGACCGAATTGATGTGGTGAGTGTGTGTCCTAATGAGAGAGGAGAGACCCTTATTTATAGTCTTCTTAACATTGCTCATTAGGCTGACATGTCTTGAGTTTAGGTCGACTTACATAATGATTTAGTTGACATGAATATAATACATATTTGCTGAAATTATAATGATATTTTGATCTTCGCTTGGAGGAGATTTAGACTAGCCATTTGCCCTTGAACTTGCAGGTGATGTGCCACATGGTTCTGCCCTTGATCTTGGAGACACAAGCTATATATTTTAGAAGTGTAATTAATTACATCAATGACACAAACCTATCACCTAGCCTAGAGCTCAATGGGAGCTACTACAAATACATTTTGAGCATGAAACCCATGACTCAAATTCATAAAATATTTTGCTAGATACAATTTACATCATTGACAATGGAATGTGTCATTATGAAGACCGATCCTAGTTACACTTTCTTCAACACTCCCTCTTAACTAGGGAGGTATTCACGCATACATGGTACTTGGATAATTTTTCAATTTCACAGAATAATTCTCATAAGAAGATCGGATTTGCAATCCATCTATTATAGCATAATTTCAACCAACATTGTTTTTCATATAGCAAGGCCTTGACTAACAGCTCTATCTCTCATTTAGGTTAGAGCACATTGTTGGCGAGACCAATGACTCATAGACACACATCATCATTGTCTCTCTTAGGTTCATACCCACCCGAGTGTTCTCCGAGTATGCCATACTAGGACTATTCTCATCTTGGGTTCCCAGCCCTCAATAATATCAGTCCTCTTGCCCACTCTTATCTTGGATGCCCTACCACATCCTCAAAGAGTGTCGCATGCCAGATGATTACACAATCCTCCATTCTTTCTTCCAAACTCAAGATAAGAATGTCTTGTCTAACTCTCCCTCTTAACCAGGGATAAGTTCCAAGTTTATCTTTACTTAGAAACTTACTCATGTTCCTTTACTCATGGGAACCTTCTAGAGCTTCCTTTAAAAAAAGGAATCTATCATCAGTACTTTATAGGGTCTTCTAGTTTACTGATGATCCAACACCTCGATATCATCAATTTCTTCATATGTAGGTTTCAACCATCCATCGCTTTCCTTCATCATGTCACTCCTTCTTTCCTGGAAAGTATCCTCCTTGGATTTGCATCTCGAGATGTCTTCATAGGGCCATCTATCTCCACCTTTCTTTCAGTGGTGATTGCTCTAGATCACAAGGTACAAAGTTGTGAAATCCTTCACAAATCTTCTTACCATGGCCTTGCACACATACCCATACTTATCCAAAAATTCAAAAACCAAAAACAAATCACATATTATCTTTTTGGTGATGGCCTTCTCCAGTGACATCTTTTTGTAGGTATCAACACCTTGCATACATGTTGACGCATCTCCCATAGATATTTGTAGTCAAGGGTCTTCATCTTTTTAGAATATGTCCTTGTCAAATCTTCTTGATTCTATGGATGTTGGTTGCCTTCATCATGGTTGCATATTTCACGATCTCTACCATCCTCACACCTTTTATTCCGAGGAGCTTTCAATCAGAGTTCCTTGTCAAAGCTTCTTGATTCTATGGATGTTGGTCGCCTTCATCACGGTTGCATATTTCACAATATCTACCATCCTCACACCTTTTATTCCTAGGAGCTTCCAATCAGAGTTCCTTAATTGTATTCAACTACCTCTTATTCCATATGAGGACATATTAGGTTGATTTCATCTGGTGTGACTTAACCCTTTCTGCATCCTTTCAGAGGAGGAGATCCTTTTTCTCTTGATCATGCTTGATCCATGTTACCTGCAACCATATGACATGACATTATAATATTAAACCCAAGTATACATACCTAATTCGTCTTGAATCATACCATGATTCTTGCAGCGGACTTCTTGAGGGATCTTTGACCTGCAACAAAGTTAACTTGATCCTTACAGGTTCTTTAGGTACCATCGTTCTAACTTAAATGAACCTGGATTCTTCATGTAGGACTTTTTCCTGTAAAAACTCTTCAAATATTCGGAGAACCGAAGTGTTCTCATCTTAGAATTTTCCTACACATAGAAATTTTATTTATTCCTAGAATCCTTACGTAAAGAAATACAATATACTTTAATCATAACCATTAACATTATTTCCAGAGGATTAAACGTATCCTCATACATCAATTGTTCATCCATGGATGGTATGGAATACATAGTTAATTCATTATTTAAAAGTGTTACTAAGAAAACACATAAGAATGTTCATGAATCACAACATGTCACTAAATGTTATGCAATCTGCTAACTAAGACCTATGAAAGAAAACAGGAGGTGATCTTTTAATCATAGTAAAGATATTGTGGTTCCTCTTCCTTTGGCTTCTTTTCGTTGTCTTGCATTTCCTGAGCGACATGAGCTTCTTCATGTTTCCTCTTGCCATTCTTCTTTCGCTTGGGACAATCTCTTTGGTAGTGTCCATATTCATGACATTCAAAGCATTGAATCTTTGACATGTCTTTCTTGGGATGTTGCTGGTGACCAGATCTCTCAAACTTTCCGAACTTTCCTTTTCTCTTGAACCTGGCAGCAAATGCTTGCTCCTTGGATCCAACTGCAATATCTTCCTTGGCCTTTAATCAGGCTTCTTCCACTTTGCATATTTCCCACAGATCATTGAGTGAGGATGCCTCCTTTTTAGCCCATATGTTGGCTGTAAAGTTTCCCCACTCCTTAGGTAGTGCATTTAGCATTATCGTAGTCATCTCTTGATCAGACATGATTTCTCTTCGTGCCTACAACTGATCTCTTATTTCAGAGACCCTTATGAAGTATGGAGCTATGCCTTCTTATTTGTTGATCTTCATCTTATATAACTCATTCCTTAGAGAGATCCCTTCTCCTGCAATGTTGACGGAGAATAAATCTATCAATTTGTTATAGATTTCCTTGGTTGTTTCAAGCTTGGCTACATAGGGAATCAGAGAGACCTTGATAGATTCTATGAGAATCTTTTAAGCTCTCACCTTGTTTTTGTTATGCTTAGCTAGTTCTTGACTATCAGTAGGAGCACCAATTTTCTTCTGTACTAATCAATAACTTCTTGTTCTTTCAAATTGAGGTCAATTCTCTTCTTCCAAGCAAGGAAGTTGGCAACTCCAACTAACTTATTGCTTTCCTTGCAAGAAGACATCTTTTTCAAGATTAGTTTTGCTCAAATAAATAAGATACTTACTTAATGTAATGATTCTTGAAGCTTCTCCCAAAAATACAAACTTTCTACGACATTAAAGGCCAAAGGAACCACGTCTTCGAAGATGAACCCTAATAGCTATGTCGTCGCCTCCTCTACTTCGGTCGCCGTTTGGCCCTTGCTGGGCTCTGTAGCTGATGAAAATACGCGATTCAGCCATGGAATGTCGGCTTCTTCCATCGATGCTGAGCCGCTGGTTCTCCAATCCCTTCTGAGAGCTCCCAAACTTCGGATGTGCTCCGCTTTGGACATCGATGCAGCCAGATCTTGGCCCTCTGCTGCTGCACCTTGTAACAGCCGCCCCCTTCAGATAGCAGATATGAAGGATATGGACGAACCCACAAAATGCATTCCTGCATCTCTTCAGGCGGCGGCTCTTGGGAAGAAATCTTACGCTCTGATAGGTTGCGCTTCGCTATTAATGCTTCCTCTGTCCTCTCAGAATAGTAGTTACTCTGTATTTCACCCTCAGAATTCATTCAGCTTCCTAGATCTCCCTGGGTGGAGCATCTGGGAGCTATTTTGGGCAGAAAGCAAGGACAGGCCCAATGACCTTAGGACTCTCTCCTCATCTTCTCACAAGCCCCTGTGGCAAGTTCCGGAAATGATGGCCCTTCCCTGCCTCCCTTCGTCTCAAATCTGCAGAGGAAAGCGGATCTCTGACCTCTATGCCTATTTTCATATTCAAATCAGGCTCATCTCTGGCAAAACCCTGCTACAGTGGGTGAGCTCATCGGATTTAGTGCAGAACCTCAAGCATGCTCTGGAACTCAAGCTGGGGATACCTTTTGCAGCTCAACGACTCCTCCACGAAGGTAAACAACTTGAGGATCTCTACCCCCTTTCTTTTTACAACATTAAGAGAAATGCCTCCATTATTCTTGCCCTTCGTTTGAGAGGGGGAGCTGTAGGACAGTCATCCTCAGCCAAGGAATTTTCATACAAAGATGTTGTCCATGCACAGAAGCAGGAGAAAACAGCTCCACCAGTTCAGGCTCCCAAACCTTTTCTGGTGGACAAACTGGAGGAAACCCCCTCCATTGAAATAATGCATCCAACGATGGATGAGCAAACCCAAAAATATGCAGAGCATGGCATTATTTGCAGGTTCAATGGGATATGGCCACGCATAGCAGACCTCTACCAGTGGATTCATTCTAACTAGACCAACAATTGTCAGGTTCTGCTATGCTCAAAGGGATTTTTCATTACAGTGTTTGCTTTTGAGGAGAACTACCAAAAAGCCTTAAAAGCAGGTCCATGGTTTTGGGGCTCAGTAGGTTTATTCCTCACCCCATGGTTCCCAGACTTTGATCCATCTACAGCCATCATCACCAAGCTCCCAATCTGGGTCAGACTTCCTAATCTCCCGGCGCATCTCTGGCACTTTGCTGTATTCCAAGGGATCGACAACTTTCTAGGCCGCTTTCTAGACACAGACACTTCTAGAGGGGAAAAGGGCTTATACACATTTGCCAGAATCTGTGCAGAAATAGACATGAGCAAAGGTCTCCCTGACAAGATCAACCTCAAAATTGGAGACTCCCATTGGACTCAGAACCTGGATTACGAGAACACAACCTTCCGATGCCGCAACTGCCATCACACAGGGCACCTTCAGAGCTCTTGTACCTCGATGCCTGCCTAAAAGAAGAAAGCCAGTCCTAAGCAGAAATCCAAAAGCTGGAAGCCTCATGACCCTCCCCCCATGGACGATTTTGATTTCAGCTCGGATGAAGAGGAGGAGAGTGAGGAAGGCGTAGCAGCAAAGATGGCACAGGATCCGCCCTCGGCTGAGCCTGAAAATTTGTCCGTCCAGCCAGTCTCTCAGAAAAGAAATCATGAATCCTCTACCTTGGATTCAGACAAGGAAACCTCTCAGTCTGCCCAGCTCAGTTTGCAAATCATGCCAACTCAGCATTGCCCTCCTGAATGGGTTAAAGTTGGTAAAAAGAAAGGGAAAAAATGCCGCATAGTTGACTCTTCCCATGTTGGGTAGTATCCTATGCTTGGCTTCTGCTCCCCTGTTCTTCCACTTTCTTCCTACTCAGCTCTTCTCTCTTCTCTCTTCTTCTAGGAGCCGAGGTGGACAACCTATCCTTTCCGGCTGCCTGTGTTCTTGTTTCTCTTGGCTGTAACTTCTAGGTGTATTATACTTTCTCTTAATAGACTTAGTTTTTACCAAGAAAAAAAAATGATTCTTGAAGCTTTAATTTTGATGGCTGCCTTGCATGAGCTTGAGGAAGCTTGACTATCCTTGAATGCTAGGGAACCTGATATTTATCCTTGAGGATCTGCTCTTCAACTGAAATGAGAGGATTCTTGATAACTTCCTCTTATAGATATGCCTGAATGATAGATGTTGTCTTATCTTTGATAGATCTTGGAGTTTCATTATGTGGATTTGAATCTAGCTTTGCCTTGAACTTCAACTACCTTGCCTCTTCTTTAATGTTCTTTATTAGCCCTTCCTTGATGTGCAACCTCGCTCTGATACCATGTTAAGAAATCAAAGGGCTTGAAATGATAATGATTTCTCTATATTAGATAACTACTTGTGAAGTATTTTTAACTTTTCCTTAGTCAAACAAGAATTAGCATATATGTATATGTGTTAACTTCATCAACCAGCCATCATGCATAATAAGAAAAATAACAATAACACAAGATATAGGCAGTATCCAGGGAAAAACATATCCAACCAATGAGAGGAAAACCCATGGTAATTTACAAAATTTCAAAGACCCATACAAATATCCTTTGACCAGTGTGACTCCAAGATCAAGGCTTGAACCTTCTATTACTATTGTCCCTTAAATTGTTGCACCATAGATTACATCTGCAACTTGTAGATGGTAGGATCAGCTTCCTTCTCCTTTCCGCCTTCCTCCTATCTCTACTTGCATAGATCACTTATAGTTGTTGTCTTCAAGACTTCCCTTTAGGCAAGATAATGTGATCACTTGACTTGAATTGTTCAGCTGACCTAACTGCAGTCCTCAAGCTGTCACTAGATTTCACATGTGAAGGTGAGCTACAAGTACTTGTATCCTCCTCCTTCCTTCGTTATATTAGGATCTTCTCTTTGATGCATAACCGAGCTCTTTTATCCTTGAATCAGGCCCTTCTCATGAAGAATATCAAGGACTGTAATGCAGCCCTAATGATGACCTGCACTTGCGCGCGTGTGGGAGGTTTAGGGTTCTTCTAGCCCTCCTAAACCATCGCTCCACTAGTCACCTTTCTTTGAACATATCTGCCCTTCAAATAGACCCAAGGCCGAACACTTTCCTTGACAAGGAGGGAAAATAGAATGATGCCCTAACTTCGCATGTGTGGATGAATTCCCTGCGGCTATGGATGACATAATTTGCTTCCTTCTTGCTAACATGCGTCTCCTTGATCTTCACCCTTACTTCGCACCCTTAGACTATCTTTTTCGCACGAGAAAGAGACTGAATTAATGTGGTGAGTATGTGTCCTAATGAGAAAGGAGAGACCCTTATTTATAGTTTTCTTAATGTTTCTCATTAGGCCGACATGTATTGAGTTTAGGCTGAATTACAAAATTATTTAGCCGACATGAATATATTACATTTTTTCCGAAATTATAATGTTATTTTGATCTTTGCTTGGAGGACATTTAGACTAGCCATTTGACCTTGAACTTGGAGGTGACATGCAACATGTTTCTGCCCTTGATCTTAGAGACACAAGCTATATATTTTACAAGTGTGATTAATTATATCAATGACACAAACCTATCACCTAGCCTAGAGCTCAATGGGAGCTACTACAAATTCATTTTGAGCATGAAACCCATGACTCAAATTCATAAAATATTTTGCTATATACAATTTACATCATTGACAATGTAATGTGTCATTATGAAGACCGACCCTAGTTACAATTTCTTCAACACTTTGTCCTATGAAGATACAACCAATCCATGCCCAAAATCATACTATATGATCCCAACGGTAATACATTCAAATGTGTTGCGATAGGCATACCATTCAAATCAAATGCACAAGCTCTTACCCAATGGTGAACTATTTTCTTTGTACCTGTAGCCAACTGCACTAACCAAGATTTTGCATGCACTTCTCTATTCAAACCACACTTATCCACCAAGCCAAGAGTAACAAAACTCTAATTAGATACAGGGTAAATCAAAATAGAAACAACTTGATCACAAAGCTTACCATCCATCTCAATAATAGATACCTGAAGGTTTTCCTGTCTATTGTCCAGCGCTGCATAGATATGAGGAATGCTTTGTCCAACATCCCCAACAGTATGTGCCTCTTGTGCACAATAGATATGAGGCCTACCACCATCATGATTTTGTGGACAATCTCTCTTAAGGTGTTCATTACCACATGTCCAACACTCCAATAGTCCAGTACCATCACCTCTATGTTGTTGTTGTGATCCATGTCCCTCTCTAACTGCAATGAACTTCTTTTGTGGTGCCACATTTTCTTTCTCTTCTGCATTCTAAGGCCTTGTTCTTTTCGGTTGTCATTTACCCTTACCTTTATCCTTATCGTTCCCTTTCCATCCTTGCTGAGATTCATTCTCGTGTTTTCTTTATTCATAGTAATGCTTCAATTTCCCAATATCTTCCTCAAGTGACCAAGGCTCATCATACTCAATCTAATCTCTAAATGCTAATTGAAAACCACTGAAATTTTTTTGAACTTTAACCTTCTCATCTTAAAGATACGATACCTACCTCAATAGCTCTAGGAACTTAGTCATGTACTCTTCATCTGTCATTTATCCCATCTTGAGCTCATAGAATTCTTTGGCCTTACCGTCGTAGTGCCTCTCTGACAAGTATTTCTTCCTGAAAATCCTCTTGAACTCATGCCAACTCAAGTACTGCATTCTAATGTCTCTGACCCATTTCACATCTTCCCACTAGATGTGTGTTTTACCTTTCATGCTGAAGATAGCAATTCTAGCCTTCAAGTTTTATGTGTATTCATGCAACTCAAATAACATGTTCATCCCAAGTATCCAAGCCTCTACATCTTATGGTTTCTTCAAGTATCCATAAAAAGTAGGCGGCTTTGCTTTCTTAAATTCATCTGGTAAGTATCCCCTCTCACTCCTCTTATAAGGATGATAACAATGATGGTCGTGATCTTTGTCAAAACCAGAACTAGAATAATATATGTATCCATCACCCCTCCTATCTAGAGTATCCAACAATATGCCATCTCTAGCCGTGTCATCTCTATTTTACTTGTGACCATCATGAGACATACTGCCATATTCTACATTAGTTTTTTCCTCTTGTCCATGTCTGATTCAAAGTGGCCCCTGTTGCTGCAATTTTGACAAAATTTGAAGGAGTATTACATTAACCTCTGTTTGTTTCTCTTGTTCTTACATGATTTTGTCATTGTCTGCCTTACAACTCCTTATTTATTCCTTCAAGATTCTCAATGTGTCTGCTAAATCAGAAGAGTGCCCAACACCATGCTACTCATCCAATTCATAGGGAGAATCTTTGTAGTCTACCATCTTGTTAGTCATTTCTGATCTCTTTCCTGTAAGGCATACTATGTCAACTAAACCAAATCACAATAAACCATCATACTTTAGCAAAGTTTGGGGAGGATAACTCATCTGCAAGATCAACCAATCAATGTAGTACATGTATAACATAATCATTACGACATATATACATATAATACATAAGCATATAAGCATATAACCATCATTTTAGCTAAAGTCCAATCATCAATGCACAACCATATCAACTACACATACCATGACCTCATGCATGACAACAACAACCATACCAATGTACACTGACAAAATACAAGCATAAACAACGTGTAACTAATCATACACTCATGAAGACACACTTCACAATAACAACATCCTCTTTCACATGGTGTTATAGACATTTTTGTGCCTTACAGCTCTAAGCATGAAATGTCCATAAACCAAGGGATCCTAAGTCCCTAAAAGTGTTGTTCCAGCTCCTAAAGAAACAAGGTCAACAAATCACAGCTTCTCCCAGAAGTTCTCCACCAGAAACTGCTCAGAACTAGTCAAATCAGGATCATTTCAGCTGCTCCACTAGCTAGCTGCGTTGCAAAGCACCCAAATACACTGTCTAGGTGTGTTGCAACGCACTTGAATGCACTACCAGGGTGCGTTGAGCGGGAAATGACAAGTGGCAGAGTCATTCCACGAGGTGGAGAGACAATGGAAGCTTCCAGAATCTTCTCCATTGACACTTGCCTCACTAAATTCGACCAGTGATGAGTAAGAGGTTCTCAGTCTCCAAGTGGAAGCAAGAACTGACAAGAGAGGCCACTAATCAATTCATGAGCTGACTCATCCTCTTTGCATACATCTATATATGGATCCCTCACCAAGAGATCCAGGAGGCTGGAATTTTGTACATTGCAGAGAATTGTTGTTGGTTTTGTGATAGATATCAGAGTATTGGGTGATTTATGCTTTGTTAGAGGTGAAGAAGGGATTCTATGCTGGGAGGTTGATGCTGGATCAGGAATCATCGGTTGTAACTCCTCCTGGATCTTCTTATTTTATCAATAAAACTACTTGAGTTTCTCCTACATGCTTGTATATCACTGATGTTTGTTATATTGGTATGTTTAGCTTAAATCTGATCCTAAGCTTTTTATGAACATAAATCCATGTCTTTGTGTAGTTTCTTTCTTCTGTGAACTTGCAGGAACTTGGTGACGCTGGGCAAGTAAGGGAGCAGGTAGCTGGAAGCTGTCAAAGAGAAGAGAGATTGGATCAAAGGACTAGCGCAAGAAACAGGTTGGTTCATCCTATTCATCTTCGTTTATAGTTCATAAAGGAGAATACAAGAGTAGTTTTCCCTGTTTGTTTCTGAGGTCTCTGTCACAACCCAGTGGGATAGGGTCGTTCTGAATAGACACTTTTCCCGAAAACAAAATGGCGACTCCGCTGGGGATTGTGTCTAATTAGTTTGTTTGTGTTTCTCTTGATTGTTTGTTTCATAAACTTAGAAGTAGCGAATCGAACTGCATTTGCCATTTACAAATGCAAAGTAGACATTTGCTACTTCAATCCATTCACTGGATCTGTTTATGATCTGAACAGCTGATTCACAAATGATCTGATTACCCTTTGTGATAGCTCTTAAACCTCTTTTAAATCAACCCTCTGATTGTACATTACTGATTGCTTTTACTCAGCCAAAAACCATAGATTAAACTGCAAACCGTGACCCAGAACCCGGATAGAATTCTCGTTTCTGCCCCAGCGCAGGTGTTGTGAAGAGTTTCTGCATTTCAGCGTAGTTCCCGAGAGGGCAACCTGCGTTGCAATCCAGTTTCTCTGTGTACCAAGTGCGTTGATCAGCTTAGCCCTGTGCAGCTGAGGTTCTTTGCTCATTTTTTCCAGTTTTGTCTCTGATTTTTGCAGCCTGTGATCAGTGTGTATGTCTGTTTAAAAGCCCCTTTTCTTTGCCTTAATTCCGCCTCAGTTGTATAAAAGAAACTGTATTTGTTTTTGTGTGTTTGTTACGTCATTTACAGTTTCCCATTGCAAAAGTAGACTAGTCATACTGTCATCCTTGGATTTAGATCTGTCGTAAGTGTCGATTTTGATCTTAGGAGAAAGTTTATTTGCTGTTGACAGTCGATTATGCTTTTACTTTTGCCTTTGGCTTGAATTTGTGAATTTCTAGTGTCAAAACAAGTGTTTACTTCAAAATCATAAAGTGTCGTAATCATCTCTACCTTTTGATTTCGAAAAAAAAAAAAGCTTGTTTGTGTTTTTCACTTGAAAGCGAATTCAAATTTGTACAACAACTTTCTTTTTAGGCATCAATATTAAGAAAGTGAAAAATAAATACATGCACATGTGCATTTTCATATTGACAGTCTGTTTGGATTGATTTAGGAAAAGTGCATTTACAGTGTGCTCTTTGCTCTTTGAGAAAAGATTGTGTATTTCTTTTCCCCTTGTAGCTAGGATTTTCATTGCTGAAAAGAGATAAAAGCTTGCTTATCATCTTTAGATTGCATTTTAGGAATTATATCTACATCTCGTGGTGAACCCAAAAGGAAAACTTCATAAGAAAGATCAACTTAAAATAAATTCAATGAACTTAACAAAGCTTTGTAACTTAACGCACAACATTTAGAGTTCTAGGCTAGAGACGTATTCCGACGTCGTAAAGCCTGGTAACTGTTGTCCTCACTGATGGTTTGGTGATTCCTCCACTTTGAGACGATAAGTGCCAGTACGGACTTGTGCTCCCACGTACCGTCGAGTATATATTTGGGAGACCCCTATAGGCATAAAACCTTTATCCATAGGAAGCCGTGTCGTCGGCCGCCCTACTGATCGCAATGCACCGAACACAACATTCGGGAAGATTGACTGCCATACCGTAAAAAGTATTCTGCGGTTTTGCGATTGGTTTGGTACTCCCTCTACCTAGACCTCCAAAGCAGTCCCTTTCGTTCCTTTTCAGACTCCTTAACAGAAAAGGTCCATCTGAGCACTTGTCACTTCAGGCTCATTAAAAATCGAAGGAGACTAGAGTCATCTTTTCTTTTTTCTCGACTCTTTAAAACTGAAAAAACAAGTTGTGTCAAAGCGTGTTAAAATTTATTTTAAACGGAATATTCATCCCCTTTTCCTACGTTGATCTTTGGGTTGAGAAAATGGAGCCTACCAACCAAGGAATTCCCCTTGGTGGAAATCCTAGTCCCTTCTCCTCTTGGGGAGATGTTGGTGCGCCCCATATGGCCACATTGTCGCTTCCAAGACTGACAATTGGCTTGCCAGTATGGCTCTTCTCAACCAATGTCGTTCAGAACACCACTATTCCTGAACAATCGAATCAGCAATTAGACGAGTCCAGAGTTACCCACCAGCCTTCTACTTCTTCTAATTCTTCCTCTCCTCCTTCCTCTTCGCTTGACGGGACTGGTAAAGATAAAAGCCAAGTTCCTAAGGAGAAGAAGGAAAAGAAAAAGAAAGAGAAAAAGAAGAAGGAGCCAAAGGCGAATGGGGGAAAACGAGTGTCGTCTAACGAAAATCCACACACAGCACCGACCATGCCTAAATCGCCATGTGTCATTTGCAAAGGAGACCACTTTCACAGAGATTGTCCTTGCATCCCCCAGATACTAAGGGACTAGTCTCCTCGTTTGCACAATCCGGTGTCATCAACCTCTGGAGATCATGTTGAAAGCACACCGTCAACTAGTGAAAGTGAAGCCCCAGGACAAAAAGCGAAACCTAGATTTCCTTGTAAACTGTGCGAAGGCGACCATGCCCTCCACCGTTGTCCCTTCTTAGACGAAGCTAAAAGAGTTTTGGATGATCGTCCGGTTTCACCGTTACGACTTCCTCCTGGATGTAAAAAACTCTTGCCGAGTCCATCACTAGTTGAGAATCCAGCTGGCCCTCTCAAGTGGTCGGTTGAAGCGTCTATCATTGAAGATAAACCAACTGAATCCATACCAGACGAAAGTCAAAAGGTCGAGGCGGAAGTTGACCCGGTTTTGCCTTCAAAGGTTTTATCTTCAGATGATACAGTCACTGAAGAGAACAAGGATGACACCGTCCAAATTCTCTTCATCAACACAGACTCTGACGAACATGGGGGCAATTTACCCGTTCCTTTACCGCAGGAAGGAAGTTCGTCAGAGCTATACCCGGCCGTCTACTCGGTCCCACCTCCAAGCAACCTAGTTGTCTCCTTCGACTGGAATCAACAAGGCAGACCCCGCCTACCGGCAAGCATACCATTCCGAATTATCGTTCAAATATACAGAATGGTCATGGTTGGTACCATCATAGATGAGGGGGCTTCTGTGAGTATCCTTTCCTCTATTGCTTGGAAAGCGCTTGGTTCGCCATCGCTGTTGCCTGAAATGAGAAATTTGACAGGCTTTGATAAAGGAACCAGTCGACCTTTAGGGATCCTTCCCGATGTGCCCATAACATTGAGAAGGAAGACAGTTCAAATGAACGTCATGGTAGTTCAAGGACCCTTGGATTATAACCTACTCCTTGGACGAGACTATATTTATTGCATGGGAGCCATTGTCTCCTCACTCTTTAGAGTAATGTGTTTTCTGCACGAAGGAAGAGTGGTCAAGCTTGTGGACCAGCTTTCATTTCCCGGATCACGCATAGCAAATAGTCATATACCGTCCCTAAATGGTCTCTTCACACAAGAAATGTCTCAACCCCCAGTCCATCCTCCCGATGAGCGCGAGTAATTCGGAGGGATATGACTGAAACCCAGGGGGCATGCACCCTAGTCTGCTTCGGCAGGAAAACTTCGGGTATAGAGTAGGTTTCCGCGGGAGAATATGACTAGTCTGTACCCCAGTGGAAGAGGGGTTATTCTAGAATAAGGTTCTCTTGTCAAAGTTATGTGAGTTGGCGGGCATCGTCGCTCACCTTTGTTTATCTCGGTAGACATCGCTGAAGAAGTGTTTTATTTGCTGTGCGAATAGAACAATCTTTGGGTAACCTGTAAGAGGTAGGCCTCTCCCGATGGAACAAATGTTTTGTCTGCAAATTGAGGGGTAACTTTGAAACTCTGTTTTATACCTGGGGGCATGCAAACCTTTTGGAGTGCAAGCAAAGAGCGATTATTTATCCATTTTTTTGGATTAGTCGTTTCCTAACTTGCATTAAGAAAGGATGTGGGGCAAAAATCTAAAAGTTGCCGTTTTTATATGAGACATTCTTATCATATGAGTGGATTAATCGAGCAGTGTTTACCGCAAGGTTCAAGCTCATTAAAAAATAAACCCGGACCAAGCAAATGTTTCCACCTGCGTTTAAGCTCGTTAAAAAAATGAACTATCCTCCAATAAATAACCACCGTGAATGAAGCATTTTCAGCCATTAAAGCCTTGGTCGTGTTTGCACCGTCACCTCCACTTTTCATTGGCCGATCATTCACCTCCATTTGATTGTTTACCCATTTTGAGGAACAGCTGCGAAGAGTGATTTCACTAGCCATCCTTGTGACACTACCGTGATTGGAAAATTCCAAACCTTACCTGGAATCAGCTGCTACCCATTTTATCACTCGTTCCTCAAAAGACGAGTCTTCTTTAAGAACTTTTCAACTGACTCGTAAAATATGAAAAGATTGCCGAGTTTTGGCCTTCCAGCTCGTTAAAGCGACAGGAAGTGCTATCCCTCCTCTAGATTTTAATCTTTTTGGACCTGAGGGATTATTGCACAAAAAGATCGAGCGCTTGTTTTGTTCGGCTCGTTAAAGCTAATCGAAAATTCATCCCTTCTGTATTGTTTTATACTTTTTCGGACTTAAGGGATTAGATGACGAAAAAGGAATTTTGGAGTTACCTTTACGTACCTTTTCAGACTCTCTAAAAATGAAAAGGACCGAGTTATCTTTGTCGTTAAACTCGTTAAAAATATTAATAGCGACAAACTTGTCTTTAGACGAGAACGAGTTTCACTATCGCTAGGCTCGTTAAAACATAGCGATGGGTTTGCCCGAAGGGAAAATTATAGAACAAGCACATTTTATCCTCCTCAAGCTTGACAAAAATAAAGAGGTACTGGTCAGCAATGACTGGGGAAAAATTGGGAAGAAACTCAAAGAATCTTTATTGGTAGCAAGTCGCTCTTGAACATGACACTTCCACTCCGTGCCTGAGTCGGGTTGGGTTGTTTCATTCGACGGTCACATCACCATGGTCACGCCATACCATCCACATTTGGGGTAAATGCTACCAATCCATCACATAAGTGTCGCCGACATGTTCAAGAGAAGTCATCCAGAGAAGTCACCCGTGTCCCATCCACTACCATACATTATACTTCATTCTTTCATGACCGCCATCCTGAACCATATATCATCAGATCGTTTTCACCTCCATCAAAATCATTTGCTCCATTCCGTGTCATTGATGTGGGATCCATCAAGGCCCTCCTTTGACGGATCGCTTCTTGTCGACATCAGCTCATTATCCAAGAAGTTGATCTAGGAACAACCCCTTCAGTACTTTGAAGCTTGCATGCCTCAATGGCAAGTTTCTCACTTCCGGCGACAGGTATACATCAACGACCTTCGATCGAAAGATTTTGCGTGGTGTTCGACGCCAAGTCCTTTATTCACACCACGTGAATTGTACTGCAGTACCTTGAGAGTCATTATCATTATCGGTGATTCCTCTCGCGCTTGTTAACAGTATACATCATTGACTGGTAATCAAGCGATGTCTTTCCATGTTCGACTTCAAAACATTTCTCACATGGATCGACTTGTACTTCGAGTGAAGATCAGACGAGATTGAAGACCCCGGATCTAGTTTCATCCATCCGGGCTGCGATATATATTCAAGAAAAATAAAGACATTGAAATGTACAACATTGCAGCACAGATAATCATCCTACCAAAAGGATGATGACTTCATCAGAATCATCAATCTACCATCAGACGATTGTCTGTCCTATGTACATGAAAATGAATTTATAAAGCTGAGCATGGGAATGCCCGCCTCAGCTAGATCATGAAAACAGTATGAAGATAATGTATTGTATTGTATCTTATTACAGGTCTCCTCCCAACATTGAAAGAACTTCGGATCCTCCTAATAAAGCATTTCACCCGATAAACAGCCTCATACTTTAGGGGGCAACTGTTATAGACATTTTTGTGCCTTACAACTCTAAGCATGAAATGTCCATAAACCAAGGGATCCTAAGTCCCTAAAAGTGTTGTTCCAGCTCCTAAAGAAACAAGGTCAACAAATTACAGCTTCTCCAAGAAGTTCTCCACCAGAAACTGCTCAGAACTAGTCAAACTAGGATCATTTCAGCTGCTCCACTAGCTAGCTGCGTTGCAAAGCACCCAAATACACTAGCTAGGTGCATTGCAACGCACTTGAATGCACTACCAGGGTGCATTGAGCGGGAAATGACAAGTGGCAGAGTCATTCCACGAGGTGGAGAGACAATGGAAGCTTCCAGAATCTTCTCCAATGACACTTGCCTCACTGAATTCGACCAATGATGAGTAAGAGGCTCTCAGTCTCCAAGTGGAAGCAAGAACTGACAGAGAGAGGCCACTAATCAATTCATGAGCTGACTCATCCTCTTTGCATACATCTATATATGGATCCCTCACCAAGAGATCCAGGAGGCTGGAATTTTGTACATTGCAGAGAATTGCTGTTGGTTTTGTGATAGATATCAGAGTATTGGGTGATTTATGCTTTGTTAGAGGTGAAGAAGGGATTCTATGCTGGGAGGTTGATGCTGGATCAGGAATCATCGGTTGTAACTCCTCCTGGATCTTCTTGTTTTATCAATAAAACTACTTGAGTTTCTCCTACATGCTTGTATATCACTGATGTTTGTTATATTGGTATGTTTAGCTTAAATCTGATCCTAAGCTTTTTATGAACATAAATCCATGTCTTTGTGTAGTTTCTTTCTTCTGTGAACTTGCAGGAACTTGGTGAGGCTGGGCAAGTAAGGGAGCAGGTAGCTGGAAGCTGTCAAAGAGAAGAGAGATTGGATCAAAGGACTAGCGCAAGACACAGGTTGGTTCATCCTATTCATCTTCGTTTATAGTTCATAAAGGAGAATACAAGAGTAGTTTTCCCTGTTTGTTTCTGAGGTCTCTGTCACAAACCAGTGGGATAGGGTCGTTCTGAATAGATACTTTTCCCGAAAACACATGGCGACACCACTATAACCATGACCGACACCATGCATATGCAACAAGCATATGGACCACAAGAATGATTAACACACATGCAACCGACATGAATGCATGACCATCACACACCGCCCATCCAGTCCAAAGGGTGAACCATGCTTTGATACCACTTTTTGGTATCATATATGACCCAAAGAGAGGGAAAACCACTCTGATACCACTGTAACACCCTCATCCCGCGTCTACCCAAGTAACAGGCCAACCTGGGTAAATATGTGACGAGATGCCACTATAATGAGATTCAACCTCCTAGGTGACCTTAAGGAAGTGGAATCGATGGAAACATACCACACAGACCCTCCACATCAGCAATAGGACTCCCAGGAGCTAACCCAACCACTCAGAAAACCATCCCATGAGACCAACTGGAGTTTTAGAACACTAAACCCCCGAAAACTCCCTTGATATGGGAAATCATTCGTCCAGGAGGCTCTAGGCACTCCCACAACATGGGTATGCATGCGTCCAGGGACTTTTCTGCCTAGTGTTGTGCCTGTGTCTCCGGGATTTGAGCCACTTTTCAGGCTGAGAGCCCAGGTCATTGCCCATAACTCAATGACACTTTCAGAAATGAATTTACACAACATAACAATGAATCATTTGCAAAAACAAGGACAAGGTCTAGAATGTCAACCTGGAGGGAACTGATCAACCTGGGAGCACATGAAACAGCCTGCAAGCCTAGGAATGACATTTGCGCAGTTTCTAGGTTAAGCAAGCCTGGTTGTCCCTTATGCATTGTGCAATTTCTGGACTGAAGCCCTAGCTGTTAGTCAGAATAATGCAATTTTTGACATGAAGACCAACATTAGGATGCATTGCATAGTTTTTAGAGGGAACGCTGCCTGACTAGATTGCGCATTTCTTGAGCCCAACAGGCAACCCAAACGGTTTACGCAATTTCTAGAGGGAAGGTTGGTTCCCCTCTAGAATTGCGCAATTTCGTAGGTGAGCATCACAACTACAAAATGACTAAGTCCTTGAGTGTCAGCCTACAGGTGGGAGACAAACAAGTTGAAAAGCATAGGCTGGTAAGCCACTGAAACTCAACTGAAGCCTATGTACTTATACATTGCAAGACATGTTGCTAAGGACAGTTGGTAGGGAGGCTCCGAAAAGAAGCTAAGGCAAAATTTTGGAGGGTGGTTGTAGCCGCTACAACAGGATGATTCATTCAACAAAGCTCTAACACTATGTTGAATTTCTATGGAAACTGCAGTGGAATACACTTTTCCTCCTAATAATTACTTCATAATGATTATCAAACAATATTTTTATGCCATTGTTATCTTTGAATAATTATACTCATAAAATCTCAACAGTAAATGCAGTAGAGTTTATAGAAAGACAATCATGCATAGTAGAGATAAAAAAATTTCACCCAGGAAACCCAACCTTGGGAGAAAACCCAACAATATTTTTTAAGGATAAATGGCCTTTTCAACAAAGTTTTCAAATCAGCAATTTGTCTAGAATTTAGATAAGTCAAAATACCAATCAAACCTGGTCAAATAGTTGTTGGTCAAACCAGTAAAAAATCAGAATTCAGTGTTGGTCAATGACCTAATCAAATTGCCCTATGGTCAAAATTCGGCCCTACAGTCAAAGTCTATGGTGAATAGTCTGCACGTGTGGCCCTGAGGTCAAACTATGACTAGTCAAACCCTCACACATGCAACCTTCCTATGGTCAACTCTTAGTGAAACAGTTAAGTCAACTTTGGTAAAAAAACTTAACTGTAAAAATCAGTCAATGTTGGTCAAACTCCACTGTCAAAGTGTCTTTCAATGGAAAACCTTCCCACACATGCAACCTCCAAAGAGATAGAAATGATGAATAAAATATAAGAACATATTTCTCCTTTAGCTAAAATTTCTCCCCACTAGAAAAGATCAATTGAGATTGCTATGTTGATGATTTGCCTCACATGCTTGTCTATTTATATAGAGCTCTAATGTGGGGTGGAGACCCATCGAGGTGGTTTCTCATCATAAGAAACCCCTTCACTAATAGAGCCTACATCACAACTCAACATAGACTAGAATTGTTTACTCCATGGTTGGGTGAAAAAGCCCAATCAATAAATAATTCAAACTCGCTCTATAAAAAATAGATCACTCCATTCCAAATCACAAAGTGAGTATTGTGGACCTGGACTAGGGTGTCAAACGACCATTCCCTCCCCAGGATGAGAGATCGGTTTTTAATAAACATAAAAGAAAACAGCTAAGGAGAAATCTAAGGTTCATGACATGGAGTAGGGTGTCAAAAGACCATTCCCTCCCCAGGATGAGAAACCAGACAAGAAAAGAATACACATAAAAGAAAATCTAAAGCTCAGGACCTAGAGCAGGGTGTCAAAGGACCATTCCCTCCCCAGGACGAGAGATTGGGTTTCAACAACTCAATAAAAATTCGTAGTAGTTAACCAAAGCAAGCAACTCGACCCAAAAATAATGAAGAGCAACATAAATTAAAGAAATACTAAGCTCAAGACTTAGAGTAGGGTAGCACTTCCCTCCCTAAGAGGAGAGATTGATCCTCTAGTCAATACAGATCGTGACTTGCACCTTGTTAGCCTTCCCCAACAACGGCGCCAAAATGTCGGTGTCTGGGTGTGAACAAACTATTCAACCCTTTTCCACATTAATTCATCAATCCGGGTGCTTACAAATTCAAGGTAACGCACAAGGTATATGCAGGAACAAGGTTACAATCTTACATCAGCCAATGATTCGTGACTAAGAAATCAAAGCATCATTGTAACAGGAATTAGATATAAATTGCATAACTTAAAAAGGATTCACAACAATCAATAGATATCTGTAATAGCAATGAAAAAGGAACACACAATAAATGAAACAGCACACATAAAAGAAATAAAAAGCACCTGATCAGAAGAGCGGGCCTAGTTCTCTAATCAAGGCTGCATTAATTTACACCTAAGAAGAGAACAACAAAACTACTTGTATTTCAGACAAAATAGGCTTGAGCAAGACATGCAAGCTATCACTAAGACTCAAACAGTTATGGTAAGGCCAACTCTTCGACATCCTTGCAACGATTGACGGTGGCAAACTGATGCTAAGCTTGGTCATCCTTGATGGTGTTCGCACTCTCAATGGTGACATCTTATTGAAAGCGAACTCTGGCCTCCATTGCATCCTGATACACTGATATGGCTCCTCTGTCTAACTCGTTTGATAACATGTGCATCATTGTTTTGAGTGCAGTTGGACCAGCAACATACTGATGCATAGTGTCTACGCTAATATTCAAGTGTGTGCTGGTGACCATGCACATCAACTTGTCGAAATACATGTTCAGCTCCAGTCGGACTTGGCTCTTGTCTTCACCTCGGTGAGTGTGCCAATGGGTTGGATCGCATGCATGCATATAATGACATCCATGCTCCTGAACACCCTTACATTCGATCGACGACACTTCTCACCTTGTCTGCCCCATGCTAGCTACTAGGCTGGGTCTATAACCTGTATGGGCATAGTTTCATCAGTCTTTGGATGTTGCACCTCCTGTTGTACATGTTCCTGCTACAACTCTGTCTCTCATCTATGCAACTCTTGTTCTTCCTTGAGTTGTCACTTCAGCACCTTCAACTCCTCTGTTTCTCTCTCTGCCTTCGTGTGATCCTCTTGTTGCGTCATTTCCACATAGCCTCAGTCTCCAAAGCTGCTTTAATCAAGTGGATCTGCTTGAACTTGCAACTTTGCTTCGCCTCTGCGTTGTCAAAAACCTTCCTCTTGCATTTGTCTCATGCAGGTCTGCTACCTTCTATTGCTGTTGATGGTGCCGCTCGCTGTGATGCCGCTCGTTGTGATGTCGTTGCCACTTCATCTTGATATCCTTGTCTATGAACAACTTGATGTCTTCATAGATAGGCAAGTTCATAGATACTTGACCGACTGCATCCCCATATGCGCTCTCAACAGTGTCTTTGATTCTGCTCTCCTGCAAGCCATTGTACCTGTGTTGTGTGACGGTCTATGAAAATTGCGCAATATTCACAGGGAGGCTGGGAGACTGACTACAAAAATAGCGCAAGGCATAGTTCAGACTGTTGGGAGGCTGACTGATTGTAGGAATTGTGCAATGCACAGTCTAACCTGGCCTGCTGAGGACTGAAACTGCACAATGCGCAATTTTAGTCAGTGGTGACATGCAAACCAACAAACTACATTGCACAATTTATGGGGCCAGCAAGGCACCGCTAACGGGCGACTGAAAACATGAGAAGTCTTAATGCATGGTGATATTGAGTGTAAACAAGAGTGAATGATCATGCATGCAAACAGTAAGTATAGGATTCAGAGAATGAGAAGACATGCATGTGTGTGAAGCAGGTCGCCGCAACGACAACCGTCGGTGCAAAATAGTGTCATGCATGCGACAGCAGTGAGATGCAAAATAAAACTGAAATGATTCTTCTACAAGCTAACATACATCAAAATGACATCAAGCGCTCATTGAAATCAAGCAAACAATGCTTACAGAAAGCGAAACACAAAAAGCGACAAAAATGGAACGGAAGACATGAGAAGTAGACTTACCTTGAAACATCTAAGCTGAAAGTGCTGGAGACTCCTGGATGCGATGTGGGATGTCAGAGATGTGAGATCGTTATGAGGAATGAGCTCTGCAGCATCCGGTTCATAAGTTTTTATGAGATCGAGGTTATGACGCGCATGCCACAAATCAGAGCTCATTCTGCAAGGCACATGCATCATTCTGCAAGCCTTGGATGAAAATTAGCGCAATTTCTTGGTTGAGCAGAGCTGGATGTCTGTCAAGCATTACGCAATTTCTAGGCTGAGCAGGTCACTGCCTCCTAGAATTGCGCAATTTCTGGGTTGAGGCCCAGTGCTGGGGTAGATTGCACAATTTTTTGAAGGAGGACTGTCTGACTATTCTGCGCAATTCTGGAGCCCAGCAGGATACCCAGTTGATTTGCGCAATTTCTAGAGGGAAGGTTGGTTCCCCTCCATAATTACACAATTTTCTGGGGGATTGTCTCAGCTAGCAAGTAGTCTAAGTCTTGAATGTCAGCTTGCGGGAGGGAGACAAACAAGCTAACATACACAGGCCGACAGGCCCACTAAAACTCAACAGAAGCCTATGTACTTGACAGTGCAAGACATGCTGCTAAGGATGGTTGGTAGGGAGGCTCCAAAACGAAGCTAAGGAAAAATTTTGGAGGTGGTTGTAGCCGCTACAACAGGCCCCTTTGGGAATCTTGTATTATGTAAAAGAAAATTGAGTCATAAAAGACCCTCCAAGAAATGTGACTCAGTGTGTGAGTGCGGCAGATGCTTTCATAGCGAACAAAATAAGTACACACGAAGCACAGAACTTGAGCATAACTAGAACATGGTTGCAAGCATGACTTAGACACCAACATGCAGAAACTTGGGTGAAATGAACAAGCAAGACGGATGCAAAGACTCCCATGGGCTCACGGAGTGAACCCGAGGGTGTGCAGTCATCAAGCGAAACTCCCAAGGGCGGCTCCGAAATTAGGCGCAGGTCAAAATTTTGGAGGGTAGTTGTAGCTACTACAACAAGTTCTATAGTGGTGGTGTCAAAATACTTGAATGCATATAAGGTTAGTGAAGCAACTCTAGGGGATGCTAATGCATGAGTCGTTTCCAAGTTTTAGATGTGTGAAATCTAGGAGGAGGTATAAATACATGGCAAGTAGGAATGGGAGTATTACAACTCCACCCATACAATGCCTCAAACAGGGTCATCTTCAAAGATTCCTGATACCCATTATTGTAAGCGAACTCTACCAGTGGAAGATACTCTTCCCACTTTCGTTGTTGATTCATTACATACATCCTCAACATGTCCTCCAATATCCTATTGACCCTCTCAGGCTTTCCATCTGTATGCGGAGGATAAGCCTTACTGAAGGCCAACTCTGTGCCCAAACCTGCAAACAAATCCCTTCAAAACTTGGAAGTGAAATTTGCATCCCTGTCTAACACAATCTTCTTCATAACACCATGCAACGTAACCACATCTCTAATGAATACCTGTGCTACGTCTTTAGCTGAGAATGTGGACTTCACTGGAATGAAGTGCACAACCTTTGTCAATATTTCCACAACAACCATGATGGAATCATGTTGTCTCACTATCCTTGGAAAACCTATGATAAATTCCACGGAAATGACCTCCCATTTTCACTTTGGAATCACAATTGGCTATAGCAGTCCACCTAAATATGGTTTCACATGAAACTCCCTCAAGATCACCTTCTTGAGCTCACTACTGTCTGGAACATATATCATGTCTCTAAACCTGACCAATCCATCCGCTATAAGAAAATAGTCCACATCTTGTGCCCCTACACCTGTACTTGTACCTATACTACTACCTATACTTGTACCTGTACCACTACCTATACCTTGTTGCAACCTTTTCATAATCTCCATATACCTAACATCCTGCTGGCCTACCCGCAAGACCCTATCCTGTAGATCTGTCCCATAGGAACTCATAGCTGCTATATGATTTACCTGTATCCACTTGCTAAGAGCATCTACGGTCCCGTTCTCCTTTCCTTTGATGTATCTGATCTCAAAATCAAACTCACCAATCGTGGCAAACCATCTAACTTTCTTGGCATTCAATTTGGCTAGTGAAACAAGTATCTCAACCCACTGTGATCACTCATTAATACAAACCTCCTGCCAAGAAGATATTGCCTCCACATATTAAATGCATGTATGATCGCTGCTAGCTCAAGATCATGTGTCAGATAGTTCTGCTCGTGCTCATTCAATTTTATGACTCATAACACACTACATGTCCTTCCTGCATAAGGACTCCACCAAGTCCTCTCTTGCAGGCATCTACACACGCTACAAATTATTTTTCCAGATCTGCGATCTTTAACACTAGTGCACGTGTCAACAACTGCTTGAGCTGCTCCAAATTGGCCTCACACTCCTCTGTCCATTCAAACTTCTTACCATTCCTCTGCAACAATGTAACAGGATAAGAAATCTATGAGAAGTTCCTAATGAACCTCTTATAGTAACCTGTTGATCCCATGAAAGATGTCACCTCATCTACATTCCTAGGAGCTTCCCACTCCATGATAGCTCTTATCTTCTTTGGATCCACTAATATGCCCTCCTTGGAGACAACATGTCTTAAGTAATGTACCTCAATCTGAAAGAAATTGTACTTGTTGAGGTTAGCATACAACTGATGCTCTCTCAACAACCTCAACATATTGTTTCCGAATACTCAACATGCTCTTCCTCGTTTTTAGAATATACCAATATGTCGTTAACAATAACAAACTTGTCCAAATAAGGATGCAACACACTATTCATCAAACACATAAGGTAGCTGGAGCATTAGTCAAACCAAATGGAACTACAACAAACTCATAATGCCCATACCTAGTTTGGAAAGTCGTCTTGTAAATGTCCTCCTCTTTAATGCGTACCTAATGATATCTGGATCTCATATCCATCTTCGAGAACACTGCTTCTCCCTTCAACTAATCAAACAAGTCATCAATCCTCAGCAATAGATACCTGTTCTAGATGGTCACCTTGTTCAACTGCCTATAGTCAATGCATAATCTGAGAGTACCATCCTTCTTCTTCACAAACAATATTGATGTGCCCCAAGGTGATACACTTGGCCTAATGTACCCCTTGTCAAGCATCTCTTCCAGCAGCAACTTTAACTTTATCGACTCAGGTGTGCTCATCCTCTAAGGTGTTTTTGATGCTGGATCTGCTCCTGGAACTAACTCAATAGAAGAGTCTACTTCCCTATGAGGTGGAAACTTTAAAATCTCCGTGAAAAACAAATCCTGAAACTATTGTATAATTGGGTACCTTCTCAAAACATCTACATCCTCAACTTCCTTACCTTTGTCACTAGAAATATGCACTACAAATAACACACACCATTTTTGTGATTGCGCTTTGCCTACATAGTTGTCACCATCCTAACTGATGTGGCTTTCTTCTTTCCCTGTAAGACTCTTGGTTCCCCATTGTCGTCCAAGCACTCAATGGATTTGTCATAAAAATCCACCTTTGTCCTATGAAGGTACAACCAATCCATGCCCAAAATCATACTATATGATCCCAATAGTAATACATTCAAATGTGCTGCAATAGGCATACCATTCAAATCAAATTCACAAGCTCTTACCCAATGGTGAACTCTTTTCTTTATACCTGTAGCCAACTTCACTAACCAAGATTTTGCATGCACTTCTTTATTCAAACCAAGATATAGGGTCAATTAAAATAGAAACCAACTTGATCACAAAGCATACCATCCATCTCAATAATAGATACCTGATGGTCTGCCTATCTATTGTCCAGTGCTACATAGATACGAGGAATGCTCTGTCCAACATCCTCAACAGTATGTGCCTCTTGTGCACAATAGATATGAGGCCTACCACCATGATTTTTTGGACAATCTCTCTTAAGGTGTTCCTTACCACATGTCCAACACTCCAACAGTCCAGTACCATCACCTCTATGTTGTTGTTGTGATCTATGTGCCTCTCTAACTGCATTGAATTTTTTTTTGGTACCACATTTTCTTTCTCTTCTGCATTCTAAGGCCTTGTTCTTTTCGACTGTCATTTACCCTTACCTTTATCCTTATCCTTCCCTTTCCATTCTTGCTGATATTCATTCTTGCGTTTTTACTGTTCATAGTAATGCTTCAATTTACCAATAACTTCCTCAAGTGACCCAGGCTCATCATATTCAATCCAATCTCTAAATGCTAACCGAAAACCACTGAAAATTCGTTGAATTTTAACCTTCTCATCTTAAAAATACGATACATACCTCAATGGCTTTAGGAACTTAGTCATGTACTCTTCGTCTATCAGTGATCCCATATTTAGCTCATAGAATTATTTGGCCTTATCGTCGTAGTGCCTCTCTGACAAGTACTTCTTCCTGAAAAGCCTCTTGAACTCATGTCAACTCAAGTACTTCGTCCTGATGTCTCTGACCCACTTCACATCTTCCCACTAGATGTATGCTTTACCTTTTAGGCTAAAGATAACAATTCGAGCCTTCAAGTTTTATGTGTACTCATGCAACTCAAAGAATTTGTTCATCCTAAGTATCCAAGCCTCTACATCTTATGGTTTCTTCAAGTCTCCATCTTATGGTTTCATCTTGAAAGTATCCCCTATCACTCCTCCTATAAGGATGATAAAATTGATGATCATGATGTCTGCTAGAACCAAAACTAAAATAATATATGTATCCATCACCCCTCCTATCTGGAGTATCCAACAATATCCCATCTCTAGCCATGTCATCTCTATCTGAATTGTGACCATCATGAGACCTACTTCCATATGCCCCATTAGTTTTCTCCTCCTAACTATGGCTGATCCGAAGTGGGTAGCTGCAATTCTAACAAACTTTGTAGTATTGCATTAACCTCTACTTGTTTCTCTTGTGCTTGCATGATTTTGTCATTGTCCGCCTTACAACTTCTTATTTCTTCCTTCAAGCTTCTCAACATGTCTGCTAAATCAGAAGAGTGCCCAACACCATGCTGCTCATCCGATTCATAGGGATAATCTTTGTAGTCTGCCATCTTGCTAGTCATTTCTGATCTCTTTCCCGCAAGGCATACTATGTCAGCTAAACCAAATCACAATAAACCAACATATCTTAAGAAAGTTTGCGAGGATATCTCATCTGCAATATCAACCAATCAACGTAGTACATGTATAACATAATCATAACGGCATATATACATATAATAAATAAGCATATAAGCATATAACCATCATTTTAGCCAGAGTCTGGTAATCAATGCATGACCATATCAACTACACAGACCATGACCTCATGCATGACAACAACAACCATACCAATGTACACTGACAATACACAAGCATAAACAACATGTAACTAATCATACACTCATGACGACACACTTCACAATAAAAACATCCTCTTTCACATGTTGACACCATTATAACCATGACTGATACCATGCATATACAAGAAGCATATGGACCACAAGAATTATTAACATGCATGCAACTGACATGAATGCATGACCATCACACACCGCCCATCCAGTCCAAGGGGTAAACCATGCTTTGATACCACTCTGTGGTATCAGATATGACCCAAAGAGAGTGCAAACTACTTTGATACCACTATAACACCCTCATCCCGCATCTACCCAATTAACTGGCCAATCGGGGTAAATATGTGATGAGAGGCCACTATAATGAGATTCAACCTCCTAGGTGGCCTTAAGGAAGTGGAATCGACAAAAACATACCACAGAGACCCTCCACATCAGCAATATGACTCCCAGGAGCCAACCCAAGCACTAAAAAAACCATCCCATGAGACCAACTAAAGTTTTAGACCACTAAACCCCCGGACACTCCCTTGATATGGGAAAGCATGCGTCCAGGAGGTTCCAGACGTTCCCACAACATGGGTATGCATGTGTCCAGGGACTTTTCTGCCCAGTGTTGTGCCTGCATCTTCAGGATTTGAGCCACTTTTTCAAGCTTAGAGCCCAGGTCACTACCCTTAACTCAATGACACTTTCAGAAATGAATTTACACAACATAACAATGAATCATTTGCAAAAACAAGGACAAGGTCTAGAATGTACCCCTACTAGCCATGATAGGCATTTCATCAACACATGTCACAAATATGTAATCTACAAGCGTAAACAACAGATTTGAGCATAGGGGTCTCATACTTATATGAGAATCTCTAAGAAGCATTGTTCCTTTATATCATTAGCTGCATTATCATCAATTAGGTCATAGATATATTGTTCATTCATTTACAAATAAAAACATGAGGAGATCCATACTTCATCACTATCATAATACATATTCATAACCAACCTAATAACAACAGAAATACCAAGTATACATGAGCCATAGAATCCACATATAAACCAGTACATTTACACATAAGATACCAAGGAAAGAAATTCTAATTAATGAATGCAAAATCCAACCCGAGATGGGACTACCAGGTTCCACCCAACCATAGAATGGTTGCGCCAAATCTCTCTTCATCCATTCATGCTCGTGCCATATTCCAAGCATGAATGTGGAACTCAAACCAAAATAACCAACCAGAGGATCCCGAGGTTAAACCACCTCACCCTTATCAATAGAAACCATGCTTTACCACAATCCACACCAAGGCCAAAAAAAACAAATATGTACTAATAGGCTTTACCATGATATCCACTAGATTACTAGGCCAAAATAGCATGGATGCCACTGGATTTCTCCACCTACACCGTGAGGAATTTTCCTATCTCCTAGTCTCTCAGAATTTACTGCAATCCATAGTCTGATCCAGGGATCACTAGGCCCTAAATTGAGACTCCACCTTCTAGGATTTACCGTATATCCTGCCATTCACTGGCAAGGATTCCTAGGCCTAATCAAGGGCAACCACCTCTAGTGTTTACCGTATATGCCACCATTCACTGGTCGATGATTCCTAGGCCCATCGAGGCAACACAAAATATGGCTTTACCGCAACCCACAGTCCAATTCAGGGGTTACTAGGCCATGTTTTCTATTATTCATGCACACATAATTTGGTAATTGTTTGATGAAAAATAATATAACAAATAAGTAAAAGAAGCCAACAAAATTCACAAGTCATTATCAAGAAATAGAAATCTAACCCTAATCCTACTAACATTGATTTCTCAACATGTAGCAAAAGTGTAGTGGACATTAGTAGCAAAGTTGGAAGCAACAATCAGTGGTAGTAGTGACAGACAATGATAGCAGTAGCAGGCAACAATATTGATGGATAGTTTCAGTATGGTAGAAGTCAAAGTATAGGTAAAAGTGGCAGATGTTGAAGTGAATGTGAGAGCGGAAGTGTAGCAGCAACAATGGCAATGGGAGTGATTTGAGTACAACTTATTGTAACTGGACCATTAAACCTGGTACGGATAGGGAGTGTTTGCTTCCTTCCAGATCGTTGGAAAACCCCTTGGGAGTATTGCACTTCATTCCAAATTCCTCTCGTGAATTGTTGTATGTACATTATACATAATACAATGCTTTGTTAAGCCAAATATTGTGTGTTTTCCTTGATGTGAAATTGGTTTTTGATGCTCCGAATGTTTTAAATAAGAAGATAACTAATTGTAAGTGAATTATTGATTCACCCCCCTCTAAGTATTTCCAACAATTGGTATCAGAGCAAGTCCTTCAGTGGAAGCTTAACAACTTGAAGGCAGATCCATAGCATTTAGTATTTATTGACAAGATGGTTGATGATTCCAAAGAAGATGTCAAAACCCTCAAAGAGAAGGTTTGAATACTAACACATGACTAGGAGAGGTCCATAACCTTGTATGGCATCCTTCACAACGAACATGAAAACCTGAAGGCTGAAAAGAAGAAGATTGAGGAAAGTATTCAATTTACCATTGTTGACAATATCCAGCTTCGAGCTCAAATCGATAAGCTACAATCATTTGAAAAGGATAAGGAACTTGATGAAGCCAAGAAGGAAGTGGAGGATCTCAAAAGAAAAATGATAGGGAAAGAACCTTGACAAGTCAGCTCAAGGAAAAAGAAAAAGAAAAGCAACACAAATGGAAAAAGCCTAATAAAGAAAAGCAGATTACCTCCTTGAAGAGGGAATTTGAAGAAGCCAAAAGGGTTGAGGATGTCTTAAAAGGTAAGATAAAGAAGATGGAAGAAGACTGTGTAAACCATGAGAAGGAAATCTTCACCTTGAGAGTTGAAGTGAACAAATTGAAACAAAAACTTAGAAGTTCACTAGTCTTAGAAGACAATATCAAATTGTCAGAGATCACCACTTATCAAAAAATGTCTTGGATATTGGTGAGTCCTCACATTCCAATGATGAAGAGAAACAACATGTCAAAGAATATGAAGAGAAGCCACATGTAAAAGAAGATGAAGAGTAGCCACATGAAGAGAATCCTCATCCAAACAATGAAGAACAACCACATGAAGAAAAATCCCATCCCAAAAATGAAGAGAAGGCACATGTCAAGGAAGAGAAGAAGTCTTAGAAAGGGAAGTCTTGTGCCAGGAATGGACAGAAGCCCAAAGTTAAATTCCTTCACAAATCAACCAACACCGAAAGATGGAAGACCAATGCCTCAAATCCAGATGATGCGTTCAAGACACCAACTCATGATAAAACATTCAAGAGTGGAGAGCAGCAAAGATGTTCTCAAGGACGAGACACCTTTAGCAGATCTTCACCCTATACTCCCAGGTATGCAGAAACGTTTCATGGCTATTGTTTCACATGTTTTGACTATGGGCATAAAGCTTGAGATTGCAGAGGACATAGTAGGAGTATTGACAGAGGGTTTTATCAAAGACCTAGGAGCAAATTTTCTAAAATACAAGATAGAGTACCTTAAACCTATGAAAGGAGAAATTACAACATTTTCACTCCATTATTGAGATCATATGTAGAGTGTTATTTGTGCCATAATATTAGACACTTTTCCTGAGATTGTATAAGTAGTTTGACATAGACCCTTAAGAACAAAGAAGGAAGGAATGTCGAATGTTATCTATGTCAACACATTAGCCATTTTCCATGTGATTGTAGAAGCAATTTGATGTGGATCCCACATAATTAGGAAGGAAGGTAATTCACAAGGTAGGAAGACAAGAACACCAAGGTCTGGTAAAGAAAACAAGTTTCTCCATGATCTTTCACATTGATTGGTAGATACACAAAGACAAGGGCAATTTGTAGGAGAAGCATATTGTTCAGGGGGAGCATCAGCACATGATCTAATGTAGCAGGAAAGCTTGTTGATAGGGGGAGTCTGGCAGGGGGAGTTAGATCACAAGTCCGCAAAATCAGGAAGACTGTCATGGGGAGCTTAGACGATGAAGCATTATTTTAGAGGGAGCTTGCAGAGATGATGCATAGAGAATATTGTCAGGGGGAGCCATATCGCTTAGGTGCGCCAGTCACCCTTTTTCCATTGATGTCAAAGGGGGAGAGAAACTTGGAGGAATCAAGGGAGAGAAAGAGATGCAGAATGCAACATACCTTGTCTTGCTAGGCGTGTTGACATTAATGACAAAGAGGGAGATTGTTGAATAGGTTGTCATTGATGTCAAAGCAATAATAGGTGTAGGATGCAGACCAATGATGATGTAGTTTGATGTTCTTAGATCATGGATGTTGGCTGAAACCCTAGCTCTAGGTTTTGATTCACATAACCCACTTTTGTTGGCAATTTTTGAGCAGAAGATTAGCGTTCTTTCCTCAGAGATGCTTTCCATCAGATTCTACTCATCGATCTTAATTCGTTGGTATGTGGAGCATCTTGAGGGATTTCTCGGCTTGTGAGAAATGCTCAGTCAAAGTTGAAGGTCCAATTTAGGGTCCAAAACCCCAAGCACGGTGTATGTGGCAGTAATAAATTACTTTTAAAGTAATATATGATGATGTGCTAATCTTGTTGGCATGATGTGACATCATTGCTGATGTGGTATGCACAAAAAAATAAATAAATAAATAAGGAAAAAAAAGAGGTTGAATTGTTAAAAAAAATAAAAATAATAAAAAAGTTGATTTAAAGAATATATGGTTGGGTAAAGTTAAATCAATGATACTAAATATCACGACCCCGCAATTAAATTAAATCATCCTCCAACTTTGGCATGTCGGATTCGTTATACTTTGGCCCCATTTCCAAATTCAATTTTCTCCTCCAAAGTCAGTTCCATTTTGGTCCCAAAAGATGAATTTCAATATCGTTCCATCACTATAAAAAGGGTCGAACTCTCTTCATCAAGTGAGGAGATGAGTTGAATGTTCTTTATAGATTTTCCTCTACGACTAGCATAAATATGGAAGGACAGAAAGGGTTGGGGTATTTTTTTTACTTTCTTGGATCTATGTTTCATTGTTTTATTTGCAGATGCATTCTCTGTGGTAGAGAAGAATGGTTTTGTTGGACTTATAGTCTCATTGCAGGTTCCCTTCATTTTTCTTTGACTGCGGTCATTTTCCAAGGGCATTTTTCTTTATTACTGGGTCCCGCTGGAACTTCTCCTGCAAGGTTTTGCCGGCAACACAATTCTCTGTGGGTTTTTTTGGCATCGTTAGGTTTCCTAATTTCTTGTAGGTGGTATTCAAAAAGGTAAACTTGTTTTGATCTTGTAAAGAAGGAGAGCGATTTTTTTGTGATGCGGTTAACATGAATCTAAAACAATTTCACTAGAATCTGGGCATTTGGAGTAAATTTTTTGATGGAATAGGCATTGTTGGATTTGATACTATCATTACAAAACTCTTCTACAAAAAACTGAAGTTAATCTGTTCATTTTTTCACTCTCTATTTCATGGAAATCTAATTTCTCTAATTTTTCTTTGAGCCTAGTCCTGAAAAATAATTGTTGCACCTTTATTATATGGATTGGATAGTTCCTTGAAGACATTCATGAAGAAGTTGGCTATGCATGAAAATTTTGTAGTGTTGCATGTCAAGAAAGATGTGTTTGGTCTAATTGTCAAGGTAGAAGCAAGGGCGTTCTAATTTGACAGAGCATGCTAAAAATTGAGATTAACCTGTATCATATTGGTTGTATAGACTGCTCATGGAAATGTGAGCGCAACCAATGTATTATTCTATTCAAGGCGCACTTATGACACAAGAGATTATGCATGCACATTCCTTGTGGGATTGCCGATGTTTTAATCTGATCTATTGAATCCAAGGTTGAGTAACCTGGTGGAAATAATAATGAAAAATTTGAGTATGCCTTTAAACATACATAGGATGATGCCCTCAGGATTGTGAAGGACAAGTTATTTCCAAGTGCTCTAATCTGTCATGAAGAACTACGATTTCAAAGAAGAGGAATGCTCAGGTGAAGAGTTACTTGATAGTTGAATCATATTCACCATCTTATACTACAACCCAAGATTCATATGTACACAAATTTCATTGTTAAATTCTAGTTTCTAGTGATTATCTGCATACACATTTAATCTCAAGCAGAACCTTGACAACAAACCCTTGGTTGTAATAGCGTCTTGGAGATTTACTTGACAATTATGTTTGATCATAACTCTTATGCATATAACAGTGTTAGAATTTGATGGAAACACTAATAGGTATCTTGTAACATTTGATAGTGATCTCTTATGAAGATCGGTCATAACCTTAAACAATGATAGAGTTAAGTGAAAACTAATGATGTATTTCTTGATGACAAAATGAATGAAAATATTCTTTGATGGCAGTAAATTTGATGATGGCGAAAACTCACTGTGCTTGATAAACCAGTGATTTTGTAGCAACATTGTATTCCATATGGAAGTATGGTGTTGACTAGATATAACTAACAAACCTTAGCATAAGATGACCTGGATATGATAATAGTTTGATAACAGTCTTGTTGGTGGCAATATACCATTTAATGTATGGCAACAACTATAATCTTTATATGACATGCATATATGACGGTGAATTGATTATGATACATGTCCATGATACATGATTGGCATAGAAGTGAATGATGTTTTGACTCTATTATCTTAATAATAAAGACACATGATGGCATTTGCGATGTTTATTTTCGTCAAGACATAATTTTGCATGGATATGGCAATGATCTTCCATGAACTTATACATGACAATGATCTTCTCAAATGAGACAATATCTTTGTAAGACAACGATCATGATGTGATTTGGCAGTAATATGATTGGGAATAATTTTGACATGAATTTACCTTTAGTAGTGGACAGTGCGAAGTGCCGGTAAAGGGTAACAATGTAGTAGCAACAACAGTGGAAGAGTTCGTGGCAATAAATGGAGCAGTGGAAATAGGTGTAGAAGCAAGGTAGTGGACATCAATAACAGAGGTCGTAACAACAGTTAGTGGTAGTAGTGACAAAGAATGATAGCAGCAGGCAATAGTATTGATGGATAGTTTGAGTAGGGCAGAAATCAAAGCAGAGGTAAAAGTGGCAACAATTGAAATGAATGTGACAGTGGTAGTGTAGTAGTAGAAATGGTAGTGGGAGTGATTTGAGTACAACTTATTGTAACTAGGCCAATATTCCTGTTACAGGAGCTCAACCTTCAAGGAGTGCTTTCTTCCTTCTAGATTGCTAGAAAACCCCTTGGGAGTATTGCACTTCCTTCTAGATTCGTCTAGAAAATTGTTGTATGTACATTGTACATAATACGGTATTTTTTTAAGCCAAATCTTTTTGTGTTTTCCTTTATGTGAAACTGGTTTCTGCTCTGAATGTTTTAAATAAGAAGAAAATAATTGTAAGTGAAATATTGATTAACCCCCCTCAATATTTCCAATAGAAAAATCTTCGAGTCATGCAGCTCCAGATATCAAATTTGAAGAAATAAGTTGTCAATCTTTTGAATCTTCAATATACCCTGTTGAAGAAAGGAAAGATCAATCTAAATTTTACATTGGTATGCATGTCTTCGATCATCATGATGATGAAAATAATCTCATGGGGTATAACATGCATGATCAATCTGATTTAGTTACAACTGGTATTTCTCCTCTTGAGTCTTTTCATCCTCCATCACATCTAACACACTACTCATTGTACCGAGATATGTGTGATAGGTTCATTATACCAATAGTCTCTCTAAATCCTTTATGTCTTTATCTGGATGGTCATGGTTGCAATCAGGTACATGATGGTGTGATTCTACCATGAATGGATGAAAATCTTGAATCTAAAATTTATGATATCTTCAATTGCAAATATTTTATAAGTCAGGAGGAAGGTGTTACAACTCTGAATGATCAAGGGAGTTTTCTAACTGATTTACCTCAACGCTCTATCCATCAAGAATATGATATGTTTAATCTTAACTCTAATCAAACAAGTGGAATTAATATTTTTTTCATTGATACATCTGATGATATTGGTCCATATTTACCTCTTGATTATTCTAAGCCACCCTAATTCGATGATCCACCATAAAAAAGTTCAGATATCAGTCAGGAAGTCAAGGAACTTTAGCCCTTGCTGATGGTTATGTGAGCTTCTCACAATCTTATTGAGAACTCTGAACTAAGTTGGATCCATATTTTCATGCATAAATTTTTCCTCAACATTATCCACTAGAAGTGAGCTCATTCTTGAATTAATTTCAACATTTTCAAGCTAATCCCCTAAACCTCATGATAGATTTTTTTATCAGATAGAAGATTCTTGTTTGGTTAATTCTACATCATGTGAATCCATTGCATCACACTCAGGATTGGGGAGCATATCTTATACGTATACACACAACTTGAAATCTTGTTATTTTGATTTTCAAGATAAAGGTCATTTTGGGTTGGAATATTCCTCCCTATCAAACACTTTCGAGATCGATTACTTTCCTACCCCTCTTGGGTATGTTATGAAGCTAATCATATTTTGGGTACAATCTCTCTTCTTGAATGATAGTAAATTCTTGAGTCATTCGGTGAATCAAAACCCTTATGTTGATATGAATATCTAGTTTGATTTAACCATTGCTTCCAATCTTTCACGAACCTAGTATCCTTATTGGTTTCCCTAACTTGCAATGTTAGCAACCATTTTTAATACCTTAAGCTTTCATATTGTTGGAATGGTGTCTAATCAAATGCAAAGGGAATCAATGGAGAATCAAGGATCTTATAGTCATCAATTTGATAATGATACTATTTCTAACAACTATCTCTCAATTAATCATTGTCTCATTAATATACCTGATGATATTTGTTTTACGTTGATTAATTTTGTTTAACCCAGTGATATTCATGGTTTATCATTTCACAATTTTGATGCTTGTCAAATACTTGAGGCACTTCAGTGTAACACCCTCCTCCCACATTTATCCAAGTTAACCGGTCTGCTGGGGTAAACATGTGATGAGAGACTACTATGATCTGAATCAACTACCCATGTACATTTAAGAAAGTGGAATCAACAAAAACCAACCAATATGACCTTCTACACATGTTACAAAACCTTCAGGAGCCAACCAACCCTTCCATATGACCAACCCCTAAGGTAACTTGACATTTTATTGGCCTAGAGCCTCAGTCACTCCCATGACAAGGGCATGCATGCGATTGAGACCCTCCAGTTTCTCCCACAGCAAGGGCATCCATGTGACTCAGATCTTTTTCAGGCAGTTCTGTACCAGTGACCCCAGATTCTGTGCCACTTTTCAGGGCCAGGATTCAGGCCACTTCCCAGAACTCCATGAAACTTCCAGAAATGATAAATAACATAGAAACAAAAGTACTAATGTAAAAATTTGATTAATGAGTCATGTTGTCTAGACATCCTCAGAAAACCTGTAATGAAATCCAGGGAAATGACCTCTCACTTCCACTATGGAATCAAAATCAGCTGCAGTAATCCACCCGAATGCTTATATTTTGCCTTAACTTGCTGATAGTCCAAGCATCTAGCCATAAACTCTGCCACATCATTTTTTAGATTCGGCCAATAACAAAACTTCGTCACTGATGTCAATATCTTTTGATATCCTTGGTGACATGAATACGGTTTCGCATGAAACTCTTTCAAGATAGTTTTCTTGAGCTCACTATTATCTAGCACATATATTTTGTCCCTGAATATGTTCAAGCAATCTGTTGTGAGACAATAGTCCACAACCTGATCACATGTACCCTATTGTACTTTGTGCATAAGATCCATGTACCTGTCATCCTGTTGACATGCCCATAAGATCTGATCCTATAAGTCAGTCGCATAAGAACTCATAGCTGCTATATGATTCACATGTATATGCATTCTAAAAGCATCTGCAACTCTGTTCTCTTTACCGTTGATGTGCTTGATCTCAAAGTCGAACTCACTAATCGTGGCCAACCATCTAACTTGCCTAGCATTCAAACTCAGTTGATCAAACAAGTATCTCAACCCATTATGATCACTCAACAATACAAACCTCTTGCCAAGAAGATAGTGTTGAGAAATCTATAGCATAACAATTAGGTGATATCTCTTCTAATGATAACTGCTTGTGAATACTTTTTACTTATTTATATTAGGATCTTTTCTTTACTTAGTTATTATAGTCTTCTTCTTCATCAAACAACTACGAATGCATAAATAATAAAGAGACAAGAGACACAAACTATAGGCGATCAACGAGGGCCAAAACCTCTCTAACTTGAGAGGAAAATCCAAACGAATTATTCTTCTTATAGAGACTTCAATTGACGAATCCAAGACCCTTGACACACCCTTTCCAAGACCAAGTCACAAACCCTTATTTCCATCTTCTTCTTCTTGACCAAGTCAACTTAGTCAAATTGCTTGCTTTCCTTTGGTACTTGGCTATACTTCAGATTTTTGACCTCTTGTTTCAGACCTGCAATTCCTGGTCTCCTCAGAAACCTTAAATGCAGCGCATGGGAATTATTTCTATCAACTTCATACCCTTGATCCCTTCACTTAGGATTGAGACTTATTATACATCAATTCATCTTGCATTCTTAACTTATCTTCTTCCTTGATTCAACTTCTTGGACAACAACAATGTTGATTTGGGGTAGCATCAGATATGCTCTAGCCATTAAATTTGGTTTGGGCAGATTCTAACCGGTTTGGGAGATATTAAAATAATTAATATTTTTAATGGAGTTCCTAAGTCCAAACTTATGAAAAATAAAATATTAATGGGTATTAATATAAAACTGGGTTAGAAGGTTCCAAAAGTCATGGATCAAGTGTTAAGTTATGGTATGTTCTATGCTTATAACAATTTACTTCTTTTTCTTATTATATTCCACCGATTAGCAATCACATGTACATAAAGTAAAGTGCAGATAGAACATTAAACGATCGACAGAAAACAAGCCAAGACAAGAGACACAAGATGTGGCGGCTAGCTAGGGACAAACCCCACAATGTGTGGGGAAACCCTTTGATCAAATCTTCTTTTATCTTCAATAATTCAGCAGAGAGAAATAGTACAATAAATCTGATTCATTTCAGCAGTAGCAAACCCTAGATCAGTAGCATCAGCATTAGTGGCTTCATTATCAAACTACGGCAGACCATATCTCACAAACCGACCGTCGGATTGACTTCATTCCACCACCAAAAGTTTCGGCTTTCAAAGGAGGTTCAGATGAACCTACAACGCAGTTCCAAAGAGGAGATCTTCTAGGCCACGCAAGTCAATCTTTACTTCTGCAGTTGCAGCTTCAGTTTCAACAGTTTCCGGCTTCAAACTAGGGCAGTCGATATCTTGCAAACCGTTTGTCGGATTGACTTCATTCCACCACCAAAAGTTGCGGCTTTCAAAGGAGGTTCAGATGAACCTACAGCGCAGTTCCAAAGAGGAGATATTCTAGGCCACGCAATTCAATCTTTACTTTTGCAGTTGCAACTTCAAATTCAAGAGCTTCCGGCTTCACATGTGAGAGAGAGAGAGACCCATTTCAGCGCAGTAGAGAAGAGACTCATATATGCGCGGTAGAGAGAGAGAGAGATGTGATGAGATGAGTGAGTCCAAATGAGGAAAAGTCCTCTTATATTTATACACAACGTTGGTGGGTGAATAGATGCGACTGTTGGGCTTCTGAGCCTACATGAGTTGTAGGTCTGCTTGATAATAATTCCATAATAAAATTAAATTCATATCTCCATGAATACTTAACGGAATTGGATGATATTTATATCAATCCTACACCTCTCGACGAGAGGAATCTAATAAAAATATTATTAGCCATGAATAAGATGACCCACATGAAGTTTTGCCCTGGTTGCCAATTTTAACACTCCCTCTCAACCATGGAGAACTTCATCCGCAATCTGTCTATCGGTCGTTACTATTCATCCATCAAATGCACTGCCTTGTATAGCCTGACCCTTGCCCTGCTCTGCTCTATTTTGCCTGTTCTGCTTTGTCTTGTTCTGCCCTGCACTGATCTGTACTGTTTTGTTCTGTTCTGCTCTGCTCTTGCATTGTTCTGTTCTACTCTGCTTTTGTCCGAATTATGAAGAAGAATAAATGATCAAGGATGTATCATACTGAATCAAAGTCAGTCTCAGAGTATGTACCACTGGTCCCATACCAGTCTCAACCAACCCAAAGTCAGCGTCATAGTGAGTACAACTCCAATGGTCCCAGACCAATATCATCCTCCACTGACTCAAAGTCAGTCTCGGAGTATGTACCACTGATCCCAGACCAGTCTCAACTGACCCAAAGTCAACGTCATAGTATTGTACAACTCCTACCACTGGTCCCAGACCAGTATCCTTGATCCCAGATCAATGGAGGTCATCCTAGCGTAGGGAGTATGGTAGTTACAACGATGCGTCCATCGGTACTACTATGGTCCCTAACTTCATTTCCCTACTCATTGATCAGATGAGAGGTACTTCCCATGAGTCCCAGACTGCATGGGTAGGATGCCTCGACAGGAGAACTAATCAATCCCGTCCTCACAAGAGAACACATCAATCCTGCTACAATTGCCATGGAGAACACATCAATCCTGCTACAATGTCGCCACGGGGTGTACATGTATACCACCAGGGGATAGTGAATAATCCTGTGGTCATATGCTGCTCCAAGAAGCACCCCGCACCCCCCTGGAGCTCTCAGAGCTCAATGCATCATACATGACCCTCATTGGAGGGTCTTTGAACAACTCCAAGTTGTTCACGGAAAGTCAGAAATTTTACTTTCCCAAGGGGTTTTATCAGAATGTCGGCGACCTGTTCATCTGTACCGATATGATAGAGCCTTATAGCTCCCCGTTGCACCATATATCGAATATAATGGTATCTGATATCAATATGCTTGGAGCGATCATGGAATATGAGATTCTTTGACAAACGAATCCCACTTTGGTTGTCACAAAGGATCACAGTGGTATCCAATGTGAATCCAAACAACTCACTGAAGAGCTTTCGCAACCAAACTACCTCACAAGAAGCCATGCTAGCAGCAATATACTCTGCTTCGGCGGTGCTCAAAGCCACCGACTTTTGTTTCCTGCTCATCCAGGATATCGAAGCAGATCCCAAGGAGAAACAACACCCGAAAGTGCTCTTACGGTCCTCCACATTGCCTGCCCAGTCAGCATCTGTGTATCCAAATAGTCTCACATCTCTGCCATGTATCTTAACCCATAAGTGATAATGCCACGAAGATATCTCAGTAGATTCTTGGCACCAATCCAGTGTATGTGGTGGGGTTCAACCATATGCTGGCTCAACGTGTTGATTGCAAAGCATATATCTGGACGGGAGTTCACTAAGAGCATTAATGCTCCGACGAGTTGCCGATACTCGATAGCATTTCGTAAAACAGGTCCAGCAGCACTACCGCTTAACTTCTTGAAGTCAAACTCCATCGGAGTAGTTACAGGCTTGCAGTCCACCATTCTGAATCTTTCCAATATCTTCACCACATATTTTCCTTGAGATAGGAAAATTTCTCCTGGCTTTTGCCACACTTCAAGTCCTAGGAAGTAGTGCATCAGTCCCAGGTCTTTCATTTCAAATTCAGAAGCCATCTCCCTCTTACATTTGTGAATGAGAGGGTTTGCACCTATTAGAAAGAGGTCATCCACATACAACACTAGTATGAGAGGCTTGTGTTAAAATTGGCAACCAGGGAAAAACTTCATGTGGGTCATCTTATTCATGGCTAATAATATTTTTATTAGATTCCTCTCGTTGAGAGGTGTAGGATTGATATAAAGATCATCCAATTCCGATAAGTATTCATGGAGATATGAATTTATTTTGATTATGGAATTATTATCAAACCGACCTACAACTCATGTAGGCTCAGAAGCCCAACAGTCGCATCTATTCACCCACCAACGTTGTGTATAAATATAAGATGAATTTTCCTCATTTGGACTCACACATCTCATCACATCTCTCTCTCTCTCTACTGCGCAGATATGAGTCTCTTCTCTACTGCGCTGAAATGGGTCTATCTCTCTCACACATGTGAAGCCGAAAGCTGTTGAATTTGAAGCTGCAATTGCAGAAGTAAAGATTGACTTGCGTGGCCTAGAAAATCTCCTCTTTGGAACTGTGCTGTAGGTTCATCTGAACCTCCTTTGAAAGCCGCAACTTTTGCTGGTGGAATGAAGTCAATCCGACGAACGGTTTGCAAGATATCGACTGCCCTAGTTTGAAGCCGGAAACTGCTGAAACTGAAGCTGCAACTGCAGAAGTAAAGATTGACTTGCGTGGCCTAGAAGATCTCCTCTTTGGAACTGCGCTGTAGGTTCATCTGAACCTCCTTTGAAAGCCGCAACTTTTGGTGGTGGAATGAAGTCAATCCGACGAACGGTTTGCAAGATATCGACTGCCCTAGTTTGAAGCCGGAAACTGCTGAAACTGAAGCTGCAACTGCAGAAGTAAAGATTGACTTGCGTGGCCTAGAAGATCTCCTCATCTAAACTGCGCTATAGGTTCATCTGAACCTCCTCTAGAAGCTGAAACTTTTGGTGGTGGAATGAAGTCAATCCAAGTGTCGGTTTGTGAGATATGGTCTTCCCTAGTTTGATAATGAAGCCGCTAATGCTGATGCTATTGATCTAGGGTTTGCTACTGCTGATATGAATAAGATTTATTGTACTATTTCTCTTTGCTGAATTATTGAAGATAAAAGAAGATTTGATCAAAGGGTTTCCCCACACATTGTGGGGTTTGTCCCTGGCTAGCCGCCACATCTTGTGTCTCTTGTCTTGGCTTGTTTTCTGTCGATCGTTTAATGTTCTATCTACACTTTACTTTATGTACATGTGATTGCTAATCGGTGGAATATAATAAGAAAAAGAAGTAAACTGTTATAAGCATAGAACATACCATAACTTAACATGGTATCAGAGCTGAGGTGAAGACAAAGCCCGAGCAAGAGCAAGAGCAATCATCGAAGAGAATATTGGCAAGGCTATCCTAAAAGAACTATGGGGTCCTCGACACTCTTTCCTGCTAAAGACAAGCTCCGTGAGAAAGCTAACTATCACGGATGGAAGATGTCTATCGATCTAACCCTTGAGAATCAAGGAGTGTTGGATCATGTGAGAGGCAATATTGTTGAGCCTCCATCAAATGCATCCGTTGCTGCCTGGAACAAATGAAAAAATGGAGAAGTCAAAACAATAGAAGATCATACGGGACTCTATCGACAAGCACTTGGTGGCCTACATCTCTGAACTGGACACCTCCAAGGAAATCTACGATAGACTGGTGAGTTTATTTAAAGTTAATGATGCAAATCAAGTTTTGTTTCTTAGAAATAAGCTGAGGGAAATCAAGAAGGGTAAAGATGAAAGTATGCAAGCATACTTCTTAAGAATCACCAAGATCAAGAACGATCTCCTATCTATTGGGGAAACTATTACTGACAGAGAAATGGCACTCACAACTCTTGGAGGATTGCCATTTGAATGGTATGTGTTTAGGACTACTCTTTTGAACTATAATGTAATTCCTGGTTTCAAGGAATTAATGGCTAGATGCATTCAAGAAGAAACAAGGGAAGAAGTGCAAGAAATGCCCATGCCTAAAGGTCCTCCTGCTGCCTTTTCTTCTCATGCAAAGAAAATAAATAATTCCGGGACTAAATTAAAAGGAAAGGCTGGACCTAAGGCTAGAAGAAAATGACGATGTTACATTTGCGATAAAGCAAGTCACTATGTATGAGATCATGAGCATCATGATGAATGAGATCATGGACATAAAGGGCAACATGAGATCATGGACATATAGGATAGCATGATGATGATGCACACTAGTTCGAGCAGCATTATTATGGATAAAATCATGGACATGGGCAGCATGATGATAATCATGATTAGAGAAGCATGGTACAGTATGCAGTGGTGCAACTCGAAATCCCTCTGATGGCAATCAAAGGAATGACAAATTCAACAGCAAAGGTAAGAGGAGAGTTGGGAATCAAGGAAGAGGACAAGCATTCAAGAAGGCTAGAAATTCCAAGATGTATTAAATGCACCTGACCTCAAAAAGAACCTAGTGTCCATCTCGGCAATGGAAGACAAAGGCTACAAGGTAACCTTCAGCGATGGAAAGGTATGTATATGGAAAAATAATGTTAGAGATGCCTTTACTCTTGGGTTTAGTGTCGATTCATTATATCAGGTCGATGGAAGTCCGCTAGGTGTCATGTCTTGTGACACAACTATTTAGTCCGAACTTTGGCATCGGAGGTTTGCCCACCTTCATTACAAAGCTCTACCCGATGTAAGACAGATGGTCATAGGGATGCCCGAATTCTGAGTAGAGAAAGAAGGTGTATGTCCAGGATGTGCCGAAGGAAAGCTCAAAAGGGGACCATTCCCCTCAAGCCAAAGCAAGACCTCCGATATATTACAATTAGTTCACTCAGGCATACCTGAGGTTGGCATTAAGAGGGAGACTACTACACCACATACTCCTGAGCAGAATGGTGTGGTGAGAAGGAAGAACTGCACGATGATGGAAGCTGTCCGGGCCATGCTACATGATCAAAGAGTTCCGAAGTTTCTATGGGATGAAACTACAATCACCGTTGTATATGTACAAAATCGATGCCCTCATCAAGCATTGGGTTCCTAAACTCCTGAAGAAATGTTCACCATCGGTCAAAGGGAAGTCATGATTAGTCATGATGTCACCTTTGACAAAGATATGGCCCTCAGCAAGGTGGACAATCTGCTGACTTTGAGTAGCTCTCAAGAAGCCGACACCAGGGAACCGAAAGAAAAGGATGATGAATCAATGCCTGATGTAGAAGAACCCATGGATCTGATTGATCCTCATCCACATGAGCCTTCCTCTTCTAGGAAGAGGCCTTCATGGCTTAGGGGGATACTTGATGATGCTGAAGGACATGCTGCACCCTGAGGAACCTTCCACAAAAGTAAGAAACTTAACAGGTATCAGGGATACCTGACCATCATGAGCACGATCATACAAAATGAACCTTCATCATTCTCAGATGTCATCAAGCATTAACTATGGAAGGATGCTATGACCATAGAATATGGGTCTATTATGGAGAATGATGTCTGGGAAGTAGTTCCAAGACCCTGGACAAGACAATTGTTACTTCAAAATGGATTTACAAGATAAATCATGCAGCAAATGGAAGTATGGAAAAGTATAAGGTTCATTTTGTTGCTCGTGGTTTATCCCAGAAGGGAGGTATAAACTATGATATTTGCACCTGTTTCCAGATATACGACCATCCGCTTGATCATAGCCCTTGTGGCTTCACAAGGATGGAACCTACATCAGATGGATGTCAAGATCGCGTTCTTACATGGTTCTATCAAAGAAGAGATCTATGTGGAGCAACCTGAAGGATTTGAGATTTATGATTGAAAAACTCATGTATGCAGGTTGAAGAAGGATCTCTATGGGTTGAAGCAAGAACCCCGAGCATGGTATGAGAGGATCGATAGCTACTTGATGAAGCTGGGATTCACTAGGAGTGAAGTTGATCCTAACCTTTACTTTAAGGTTGAAGATGACAAGCCTCTCATATCGGTGTTGTACGTGGATGACCTCTTTCTAACAGGTGCAAACCCTCTCATTCACAAATGTAAGAGGGAGATGGCTTCTGAATTTGAAATTAAGGACCAAGGACTTGAAGTATCGCAGAAGCCAAGGGAAATTTTCCTATCTCAAGGAAAATATGTGGTAAAGATATTGGAAAGATTTGGTATGATGGACTGCAAGCCTGTGACTACCTCGAGGATCTTAACTTTTAGAAGTTATATGGTAGTGATGTCGGACCAGACTTGGGAAATGCCTCTGAGCTTCAAAAACTCATTCGCATTGATGTTCTTGGTGAACCTCCGTCCGAACATATGTTTTTCAGTTAGCATTGTGAGCTCATATTTGGTTGAGCCTCACTGGATTAATGCCAGGAATCTTCTGAGATGTCTTCAGGACACAATCTCTCATGGATTAAGATACACTGCCGGAGATGTGAGACTACTTGGATGTAGAAATTTTGAATAATTTAACACATATTCAATGGAGATTATCCTGATCATGTACTAATGCGGAAAACATACACAATACATAAGCTCCTCTACGTTGATCAAGAATATAGCAGCATCAATAACAATAAAACATCAAGAGCATTCACACATTAACACAGTTTGTATCACGGGGAAAGCATCTCGCTAAAAACCCCACACTATCTGTATATTAATGATTGATTCATGTAACATTACACAGCATAATACTTCTCACAAGTATCTCCACCTCTGTTACACACAATACAGCTCAGATCTGATCTCCAAATCTCTTCCACTGCTTGCCTGCCTCCACTGCTCAATACCTGCTCAAGAACTGATGAGAATTGCTTCCCAAACTCGATTTTCACCTGCAAAATAGTCACTCATTTTTTGTTGGACGTGAGCAAAGGCTAAAATGCGGGCCAAATACGTGAGCAAACTCATTGGCATACTCAATCCTTTGATTGTGCAAGATCTGGTGCACAACTATAGTCACAACTGATAGCAATCTGATTCTCTACCACCTGTCCCTGTTGAACTGAACATGCACTGACATGCAACTGAGTTAACTGATGTATTCTTTAGTTGTATTATGAGTTAATAATTAGTTTAACAACTCATCATTAGTCTTTCTGCAGTTAGACTAACTACAACCAGTTTAACTAAGTTAAACTGAACACAACTCCATCAACTGTACCTTCAGTCCACTAAACTCAACTCACTTGAGTTCTAACTGAAGTCATGCATGCAACAACTCAACTGACTCATAAGAAAAACGAATTTCCTTCTGACAGCTGCATGTGCCACTTCCGTAGCTCAAACTGAAGTGCTCCAAGAGAATAAGATTAAGTTTATAGTCCAAATATTATTGTGAGATAATAATATTTGACTTTTCTATTTTTGACAGCCAGTCTAAAAATAGACTTGATCACTCACACTTTCATCAAAAATAGAAGTCCATCTATTTTTCCCAACTTGATCAATCATCCATAAACATAGACATGATCCATATGTCTAAAAATAGACATAGTCTAAAAATAGACATAGTCTAAAAATAGACTTGCGCCAAAAATAGCCTGCGGGCCCACTTAGTGAAGGCGACTCTTTTCACTAAGCTCCATCATCTTGTTGCAATCTCAACACTCCCTCTCGACAAGATATGGATTATCAGCAACCCCTATCCTGCCTCGGTGGTACTCGAATTTGCTCCTGGTGAGAGCCTTCGTCAGAATATCAGCATCCTGATCCTCCGTTGGAATGTACGAAAGTAACATGATCCTCCGCTGCACACAATCTCTGATATGATGGTACTTGATGTCAATATGTTTAGATCTATCATGAAATACAGGATTAGCCGAGAGTTTAATGCAACTCTGGTTATCACAGTAAATCACAGTAGGATCCAAATGAGAACCGAACAAACCAACCAGGATCTTCCTCATCCATATAGCCTCGCATGCAGCCAAACTTGCTGCCATATACTCAGCCTCCGCTGAACTGAGTGCCACAGATCTCTGCTTCCTGTTGTACCAAGAAACTGCTGTCGATCCGATACTGAAGACCCCTCCTGATGTGCTCTTTCTGTCTGTTGGGCTCCTTGCCCAATCTGCAACCGTGAAGCCACATAGCTTCACCTCATCCTCCTATCTGTACCACAAACCATATCCCGATGTGCCTCTCAAGTAGCGCAATACATGCTTGCCCGCCTTCCAGAAGAGCTTGGTAGGCTTAACCATAGCTTGTGAAAGCTGGTTAACTGCATAGCATATATCAGGTCGTGTATTGACCAAATACATCAGCGACCCCACCAACTGTCGATAAACAGTGGCATCCACTTCTTCTCCCGAAGTGGCATCCTCCTTCCTCCAACCTCCAGGAAGAGGAGTATCAACAGGCTTGCAGCCATGCATGTTGAACTTCTCCAGTATCTCCCGAGCATACTTGCCCTGAGAAACAAACAGTCCACCACTGCGCTGCCATATTTCCAATCCTAGGAAATAGTGAAGGAGGCCCAAGTCCTTCATCTCAAACTCTGTAGCAAGATCCTTCTTGCATGACAGTATCAACAGCTCATCACCCGTTAGAATCAAATCATCAACATACAGTACAATGATAAGCAACTTACCCTCCACCACAATCTGGTATAGGTTCGGATCCGCCTCGCTCTTGGAGAATCCAAGTCCTGTGAAATAGCTGTCTATTCGTGTGTACCAAGCACGTGGTGCTTGCTTCAACCCATACAGCGCTCTCTTGAGCCTGCACACATGCGACTCGCTGCTGAAGACTTCAAAGCCTTCGGGTTGCTCAATGTACACCTCCTCCTCAATGACTCCGTTGAGGAACGCAGTCTTCACATCCATCTGATGAATGTGCCATCCCATCTGCGCTGAGAGAGCAAGAATCGTCCGTATGGAAGAATACCTTGCGACAGGTGCAAAGGTCTCCTCATAATCGATCCCCTCAATCTGTGAAAAGCCTCGGGCAACAAATCTTGCCTTGTACTTCTCCACACTCCCGTCAGCTGCCTGCTTAACTTTGTAGATCCATCTCGAACCTACCACTGATTTCCCTTCCGGTCTAGGAACAATCTCCCATGCACTGTTTCTGACAATAGAATCATACTCTTCCACCATGGCGTCTACCTATGCGGGATCCTCCACAGCTTCCTCGAAAGAGGATGGCTCAGTCACAACACACTTGCTCATAAGAGCCATGTATCCAGTGTACCGATCAGGTGACTGTCTCTGCCTGCGTTGGGCTGTAGGTGGTCCTACAACTTTCTCTGCATCTTGAGCCAGTCGCTCAGCTTCTGTCAAGCGCTTTCGCCCTCTGATGGTTGGCGCTGCATGAGTGGTCTCTTCCACTCCATGAACCTCGTCCTGTGGCTGATCCACGTCCTGAAGCTCATCCTTAGGAACTAATAGCTCCTCATCTGCATGCAAGTGTAGCTCCCTCTCAAGCGAACACTTCATGGCTTTCTCCTCCTGAAATTTTATATCCCGTCGCACAACAGTTTTACCACTGTCTGGCAAATACACACGATAGTTGTGGGGCGTATCAGTGTACCCCACAAATATCCCAACCTCTGCAGTCGGTTCCAACTTCTTTCTGGCATCCTTCGTCACATGCATGTAAACGTTAGCACCAAAAATCCTCAAATGAGAAAGATCAGGCTTCTTACCAGAATAAGCCTCCTCGGGTGTACTCATGCCAAGTATCCTATGAGGACAACGATTCTGCACATAAACTGCTGTATTGCATGCTTCCGCCCACAAGTGAAGGGGTAGGCCCTGATCATGCAACATTGCCTGTGCAGCACCCACAATCGTTCTGTTCTTCCGCTCAGCTACCCCGTTCTGCTGTGGGTTATGGGGAGCTATGAGCTCTCTACGAATCCCTTCTGCCTTGCAGAAATCCTTGAACTCGTCCGAGATGTATTCACCACCATTATCGCTCCTAAGAGCCTTCACCTTCTTCCCCGACTCCTTCTCGACCAGTGCTTTGAATTCACAGAACTTTGAATATGTCTCGCTCTTCTTCTGCATGAAGAAGATCCAGCACTTACGAGAGAAATCATCAACAAAAATCACATAATACCTATGTTTTGCTGTCGAAGCAACTGAGAAAGGTCCACACACGTCTGTGTGAATTCTCTCAAGGATCGTCGTGGCACGACTATCCTTCTCGTGAAAGGTGGCTTTCACAAACTTCCCCAAAGTACACCCCTTGCATTGATCTGACTGCGCAAGTGTGCCTTTAGGAAGCCCTGTAGTGATCTGCTGCAGTATCTTCAAGGCTCCATGGTGAAGGTGACCCAATCTCCTGTGCCACAACTCGCCATCATCCCGGCTCACCAATCCTTCTGCCTTGCCTGCCATTGCTGCGCATCCATCTACATGCAACTGATAAAGGTTCCTCACTCGAACCCCTATCTTCCGGGTCTCACCAGTTGTCTTGCTGCGCAGGAAGGCCTTTCCCTCGCTGAAAACAACATCATACCCCTTGTCTTCTAACATCGCCACTGAGATGAGATTCTTCTTCAATCCTGGAACATGCATGACTTCCTTCAATACAAAGGGTTTACCAGACTCCCTCTCAAAGGAAATGGTACCGATACCGGTCGCACTGTATCTACCATCATCGCCCATCTCGATGTGCACTCCAAGATCTTTGTCCTCCAGATCAGAGAACAAATCTCTATCTCCCGTCATGTGAAAAGACGCACCACTTTCCAGAAACCACACTGATCCCATCACACTTGAAACCAAGCATGCGATCAATGAAAAATCAAGCTCAAACTGAGAAGCTAAAGCCTCTCCCCCTGCAGATCCAGCAGCTTGCTTGTTCTTCTTCTTCTGCGGACAATTTGTGGCATAGTGTCCATGCTGGTGACAGTGGAAACACTTCACCTTGGACATATCCTGCTTCTTGCCTTTCGCACCAGACTGAGAAGCTTTCTTGCTCTTCCCTTTCTTTGCTTTGTCAGCCAAAGCACAATTCTCTTCATCAACTCCCTTTGACGAAGATCCGTCCCTGGTACTCCGCCTGATCTCCTCCTGCACAAGATCTGACCATAGTCTTTCCCATCCTGGCAACTTCTCCCGACCATTGACAGAGTCCTGATAGGAATGCCAACTCTTCGGAAGACCAAGGAGAGCCAAGCTCACCAAGTCCTCATCATCGACAGTAACCCCCACACTTCCCAGCTCATCTCGACACTGAGTGAACTTCGTGAGATACTTGGGAATACTGTCTCCCTTCTCGCATTTGATGTTTCTGAGTTTATCTTTGAGCGCCAGCTTCCTCTGATCGCTCTTGCTTTGGAATAATTCTGTTAATGATTTCCACATCAAATATGGAGTAGCCTTTCCATGGAGGCTGGACACAATGTGATCCTTCACGCCCTCCAACAGAATTCTTTGACATTTTGCGATCTTCTTTTGCCAAGCATCAGCTTGAGTAGCATCAGTAGGCTTTGGGATATCCGTATCTATGAATTCCTTCAGCCCGTTATCATCCAATACTGCCTCCATCCTGTCCTTCCATGCAATATAGTTTGAGCTGCCCTCAAGAGCATACTCCAGTCGCAATCCATTGAAAGACATTGCTGCGTTGTCACCAAGAAAACACTGCTGCAAATTCGAATTCCACCAGCAACCAAATCAACTGCTTCCGATCAACCCTCGCTTGATATCCTGTAAAAATCTCTTCTACAAATCAAGCTGCTCCGATACCATGTAGAAACTTTTTCTACAATTATCTAGCTCTGATACCATGTAGAAATTTTTTTTCTACAAATCATCTAGCTCTGATACCATGTAGAAATTTTGAATAATTTAACACATATTCAATGGAGATTATCCTGATCATGTACTAATGCGGAAAACATACACAATACATAAGCTCCTCTACGTTGATCAAGAATATAGCAGCATCAATAACAATAAAACATCAAGAGCATTCACACATTAACACAGTTTGTATCACGGGGAAAGCATCTCGCTAAAAACCCCACACTATCTGTATATTAATGATTGAGTCATGTAACATTACACAACATAATACTTCTCACAAGTATCTCCACCTCTATTACACACAATACAGCTCAGATCTGATCTCCAAATCTCTTCCACTGCTTGCCTGCCTCCACTGCTCAATACCTGCTCAAGAACTGATGAGAATTGCTTCCCAAACTCGATTTTCACCTGCAAAATAGTCACTCATTTTTTGTTGGACGTGAGCAAAGGCTAAAATGCAGGCCAAATACGTGAGCAAACTCATTGGCATACTCAATCCTTTGATTGTGCAAGATCTGGTGCACAACTATAGTCACAACTGATAGCAATCTGATTCTCTACCACCTGTCCCTGTTGAACTGAACATGCACTGACATGCAACTGAGTTAACTGATGTATTCTTTAGTTGTATTATGAGTTAATAATTAGTTTAACAACTCATCATTAGTCTATCTGCAGTTAGACTAACTACAACCAGTTTAACTAAGTTAAACTGAACACAACTCCATCAACTGTACCTTCAGTCCACTAAACTCAACTCACTTGAGTTCTAACTGAAGTCATGCATGCAACAACTCAACTGACTCATAAGAAAAACGAATTTCCTTCTGACAGCTGCATGTGCCACTTCCGTAGCTCAAACTGAAGTGCTCCAAGAGAATAAGATTAAGTTTATAGTCCAAATATTATTGTGAGATAATAATATTTGACTTTTCTATTTTTGACAGCCAGTCTAAAAATAGACTTGATCACTCACACTGTGATCACTCACACTTTCATCAAAAATAGAAGTCCATCTATTTTTCCCAACTTGATCAATCATCCATAAACATAGACATGATCCATATGTCTAAAAATAGACATAGTCTAAAAATAGACTTGCGCCAAAAATAGCCTGCGGGCCCACTTAGTGAAGGCGACTCTTTTCACTAAGCTCCATCATCTTGTTGCAATCTCAACAATACTGATGTTGATTGGGCAGGCAGTGTGGTGGACCGTAAGAGCACTTCCGCGTACTGTTGCACCTTGGGATCTGCTTCGATATCCTGGATGAGCAGGAAGTAGAAGTCGGTGGCTTTGAGCATCGTCGAAGCAGGATATATTGTTGCTAGCATAACCTCATGTGAGGCAGTCTGGTTACGAAAGCTCTTCTGTGAGCTGTTTGGATTTACATTGGATACCACTGTGATTCTCTGTAACAACCAGAGGTGGGATTCGATTATTGAGGAATCCTGTATTCGTCAATTGCTCCAGCAGATAGACATCATCTGGGATATGGTAAGTCGATGAGCAAGGAAGCTCCATCATATTAAGATGATGTACAGGTTGATACACCTTGTCAAAGCCCCGAGGAAAGATCTAATCTGTGATTTTCCCAAACGACTTGGAGTCGGCAAGAAACCCTTGTACAAGGGTCCTGCATATTGCATACATTGAGCTCTGGGAGCTCTGAGGGCTTGCAGTTCCTACTAGAGCAACATATGACCACAGGGTGACTCACCCTCCCCTAGTGGTGCACACTGGAACAAGATGATTCGCTCTCTTGTGGGACAAGATGATTCGCTCTCTTGTGGAACAAGATGATTCGCTCTCCTGTGTAGCAGGATGATTAGTTCTCCTGTGAGGCCTGGATTGATGTGTTCTCCATGGCAATTCTAGTAGGATTGATGTGTTCTCATGTGAGGCCTGGATTGATGTGTTCTCCATGGCAATTGTAGCAGGATTGATGTGTTCTCCTGTGAGGACAGGATTGATTAGTTCTCTTGTCGAGGCATCCTATCTATGCAGTCTGGGACTCATGGGAAGTACCTCTCATCTGATCAATGAGCAGGGAAATGAAGTTAGGGACCATAGTAGTACCGATGGATGCATCGTTGTAACTACCGTACTCCCTACGCTAGGATGACCTCCATTGATCTGGGATCAATGATACTGGTCTGGGACCAGTTGTAGGAGTTGTACCATACTATGACGCTGACTTCGGGTCGGTTGAGACTGGTCTGGGATCAGTGGTACATACTCTGAGACTGACTTTGAGTCAGTGGAGGATGATATTGGTCTGGGACCATTAGAGTTGTACTCACTATGACGCTGACTTTGGGTTGGTTGAGGCTGGTCTGGGACCAGTGGTACATACTCTGAGACTGACTTTGAGTCAGTATGATGCATCCTCGATCATTTCTTCTTCTTCATAATTCGGACAAAAGTAGAGTAGAATAGAACAATGCAAGAGCATAGCAAAATAGAACAAAACAGTACAGATCAGTGCAGGGCAGAACAAGACAAAGCAGAATAGGCAAAATAGAGCAGAGCAGGGCAAGGGTCAGGTTGTACAAGGCAATGCATTTGATGGATGAATAGTAACGACCAATAGACAGATTGCAGATGAAGTTCTCCATGGTTGAGAGGGAGTGTTAAAATTGGCAACCAGGGCAAAACTTCATGTGGGTCATCTTATTCATGGCTAATAATATTTTTATTAGATTCCTCTCGTCGAGAGGTGTAGGATTGATATAAAGATCATCCAATTCCGATAAGTATTCATGGAGATATGAATTTATTTTGATTATGGAATTATTATCAAGCCGACCTATAACTCATGTAGGCTCAGAAGCCCAACAGTCGCATCTATTCACCCACCAACGTTGTGTATAAATATAAGAGGACTTTTCCTCATTTGGGCTCACTCATCTCATCACATCTCTCTCTCTCTACTGCGCAGATATGAGTCTCTTCTCTACTACTGCGCTGAAATGGGTCTCTCTCTCTCACACATGTGAAGCCGGAAGCTCTTGAATTTGAAGCTGCAACTGCATAAGTAAAGATTGACTTGCGTGGCCTAGAAGATCTCCTCTTTGGAACTGCGTTGTAGGTTCATCTGAACCTCCTTTGAAAGCCGCAACTTTTGGTGGTGGAATGAAGTCAATCCGACGAACGGTTTGCAAGATATCGACTGCCCTAGTTTGAAGCCGGAAACTGCTGAAACTGAAGCTGCAACTGCAGAAGTAAAGATTGACTTGCATGGCCTAGAAGATCTCCTCTTTGGAACTACACTGTAGGTTCATCTGAACCTACTTTGAAAGCCGTAACTTTTGGTGGTGGAATGAGGTCAATCCGACGAACGGTTTGCAAGATATCGACTGCCCTAGTTTGAAGCCGGAAACTGCTGAAACTGAAGCTGCAACTGCAGAAGTAAAGATTGACTTGCGTGGCCTAGAAGATCTCCTCATCTGAACTGCGCTGTAGGTTCATCTGAACCTCCTCTGGAAGCCGAAACTTTTGGTGGTGGAATGAAGTCAATCCAACTGTCGGTTTGTGAGATATGGTCTGCCCTATTTTGATAATGAAGCCGCTATTGTTGATGCTACTGATCTAGGGTTTGCTACTGTTGATATGAATCAGATTTATTGTACTATTTCTCTCTGCTGAATTATTGAAGATAAAAGAAGATCTGATCAAAGGGTTTCCCCACACATTGTGGGGTTTGTCCCTGGCTAGCCGCCACATCTTGTGTCTCTTGTCTTGGCTTGTTTTCTGTCGATCGTTTAATGTTCTATCTGCACTTTACTTTATGTACATGTGATTGCTAATCGGTGGAATATAATAAGAAAAAGAAGTAAACTGTTATAAGCATAGAACATACCATAACTTAACAGCTTGTCATCTTCAACCTTAAAGTAAAGGTTAGGATCAACATCACTCCTAGTGAATCCCAACTTCATCAAGTAGCTATCGATCCTCTCATACCATGCTCATAGTGCTTGCTTCAGCCCATATAGAGCCTTCTTCAACCTGCATACATGAGATTTTCAATCATAAATCTCAAATCCTTCAGGTTGCTCCACATAGACCTCTTCTTTGATAGAACCATGCAAGAATGCGGTCTTAACATCCATCTGATGTAGGTTCCATCCTTGTGAAGCCACAAGGGCTATGATCAAGCGGATGGTCATATATATGGAAACAGGTGCAAATATCATAGTCTATACCTCCCTTCTGGGATAAACCACAAGCAACAAAATGAACCTTATACTTTTCCATACTTCCATTTGCTGCATGCTTTATCTTGTAAAACCATTTTGAAGTAACAATTGTCTTGTCCAAGGTCTGGGAACTACTTCCCAGACATCATTCTCCATAATAGAATCATATTCTATGGTCATAGCACCCTTCCAAGTTAATGTATGATGACATCTGAGAATGATGAAGGCTCATTTTGTATGATCGTGCTCATGATGGTCAGGTATCCCTGATACCTGTCAAGTTTCTTACTTTGACGGAAGGTTCCTCAGGGTGCAGCATGTCCTTCAGCATCATCAAGTATCCCCTTAAGCCATGAAGGCCTCTTCCTAGAAGAGGAAGGCTCATGTGGATGAGAATCAATCAGATTCAATGGTTCTTCTACATCAAGCATTGATTCATCATCCTTTTCTTTCGGTTCCCTGGTGTCGGCTTCTTGAGAGCTCCTCAAAGTCGGAAGATTGTTCACCTTTCGGTGAACTTTTCTTCAGGAGTCTTGGAACCCAATGCTTGATGAGGGCATCGATTTTGTACATATACGGTGGTGATTGTAGTTTCAGCCCATAGAAACTTCGGAAGTCTTTGATCAAGTAGCATGGCCCGGACAACTTCCATCGTCGTGTGGTTATTCCTTCTCACCACACCATTATGCTCAGGAGTATGTGGTGTAGTAGTCTCCCTCTTAATGCCAACCTCAGGTATGCCTGAGTGAACCAATTGTAATATATCGGAGGTCTTGCTTTGGCTTGAGGGGAATGGTCCCCTTTTGAGCTTTCCTTCAGCACATCCTGGACATACACCTTCTTTCTCTACTCAGAATTCGGGCATCCATGTCACCATTTGTCTTACACCAAGTATAGCTTTATAAGGAAGGGGGGCAAACCTCCAATGCCAAAGTTCGGACTGAAGAGATGTGTCATAAGACATGACACCTAGCAGACTTCCATTGACCTGATATAATGAATCAACACTAAACCCAAGAGTAAAGGCATCTTTAACATTATTTTTCCATATAAGTGCCTTGCCATCGCTGAAGTTTACCTTGTAGCCTTTTGCTTCTGTTGCCGAGATAGAAACTAGGTTCTTTTTGAGGTCAGGTGCATTTAATACATCCTAGAATTTCTAGCCTTCTTGAATGCTTGTCCTTTTCCTTGATTCCCAGCTCTCCTCTTACCTTTGCTGTTGAATTTGTCATTCCTTTGATTGCCATCAGAGGGATTTCTAGTTGCACCATTGCATACTGTACCATGTTGCTCTAATCATGATTATCATCATGCTACCCATGTCCATGATTTTATCCATCATAATGCTGCTCAAACTAGTGTGCATCATCATCATGCTATCCTATATGTCCATGATCTCATGTTTCCCTTTATGTCCATGATTTCATTCATCATGATGCTCATGATCTCATACATAGTGACTTGCAGTCTATCGTAGATTTCCTTGGAGGTGTCCAGTTCAGAGATGTAGGCCACCAAGTGCTTGTCGATAGAGTCCCGGATGATCTTCTATTGTTTTGACTTCTCCATTTTTTCATTTGTTCCAGGCAGCAACGGATGCATTTGATGGAGGCTCAACAATATTGCCTCTCACATGATCCAACACTCCTTGATTCTCAAGGGTTAGATCGATAGACATCTTCCATCCGTGATAGTCAGCTTTCTCACGGAGCTTGTCTTCAGCAGGAAAGAGTGTTGAGGACCCCATAGTTCTTTTAGGATAGCCTTGCCAATATTCTCTTTGATGATTGCTCTTGCTCTTGCTCGGGCTTTGTCTTCACCTCAGCTCCGATACCATGTTAAGTTATGGTATGTTCTATGCTTATAACAGTTTACTTCTTTTTCTTATTATATTCCACCGATTAGCAATCACATGTACATAAAGTAAAGTGCAGATAGAACATTAAACGATCGACAGAAAACAAGCCAAGACAAGAGACACAAGATGTGGCGGCTAGCCAGGGACAAACCCCACAATGTGTGGGGAAACCCTTTGATCAAATCTTCTTTTATCTTCAATAATTCAGCAGAGAGAAACAATACAATAAATCTGATTCATATCAGCAGTAGCAAACCCTAGATCAACAGCATCAGCATTAGTGGCTTCATTATCAAACTAGGGCAAACCATATCTCACAAACCGACCGTCGGATTGACTTCATTCCACCACCAAAAGTTTCGGCTTTCAAAGGAGGTTCAGATGAACCTACAACGCAGTTCCAAAGAGGAGATCTTCTAGGCCACGCAAGTCAATCTTTACTTCTGCAGTTGCAGCTTCAGTTTCAGCAGTTTCCGGCTTCAAACTAGGGCAGTCGATATCTTGCAAACCGTTCGTCGGATTGACTTCATTCCACCACCAAAAGTTGCGGCTTTCAAAGGAGGTTCAGATGAACCTACAGTGCAGTTCCAAAGAGGAGATCTTCTAGGCCACGCAAGTCAATCTTTACTTCTGCAGTTGCAGCTTCAAATTCAACAGCTTCCGGCTTCACATGTGTGAGAGAGAGAGACCCATTTCAGCGCAGTAGAGAAGAGACTCATATCTGCGCAGTAGAGAGAGAGAGATGTGATGAGATGAGTGAGTCTAAATGAGGAAAATTCCTCTTATATTTATACACAACGTTGGTGGGTGAATAGATGCGACTGTTGGGCTTCTGAGCCTACATGAGTTGTAGGTCGGCTTGATAATAATTCCATAATAAAAATAAATTCATATCTCCATGAATACTTAACGGAATCGGATGATCTTTATATCAATTCTACACCTCTCGACGAGAGGAATCTAATAAAAATATTATTAGCCATGAATAAGATGACCCACATGAAGTTTTTCCCTGGTTGCCAATTTTAACATCAAGCCAAATACAATCTTATCCATTGACTATAAATTTAATCTCGGTCGTTGAAGGACCAACATGAAAAGTATTAGAAAAGGCTTGAGGGTCAATTAGAGAACACATAGAGGGAGACCATTCAGTTCGATTTCTGGAGCGGGGTTAGCTGAGAAATTAGAACTAGTGGTCTAGAGAGCAGCAGGAGATAATAGGTATGGAACAGAGAGTTGGGAACAACACTAGAAGACCAGCGTAGAGGTTGGAGAGGCAGACGCAGAGCCTCTCAGGCAGACAAAAAGGCAACAGATTGCATAGTCATTAGAAGGCCTGCGTGGGTGACGTAGAGAGGCCCAGTGCTAATGCAGAGAGGCAAGTGCTGACACAGTAGCTCTGGGAGCTGCGTAGAGGCCAGTAAGCTTGGCACTGAGATCGGGAGAAGTGCTGGAGAATTTTTTCTCTGTTGGGTAAGCCAGTTTGGCACCCAGTTGTACTAAAGAATTACTGAATAATAAAATCCTCCTCTGCTGCACCGGTTTTCCTGCATTGGGTTTTTCCAGGGACATTTTTCCAAAATATCTGTGTTGATGTGTTGATTCTTGTGCATGTGTTTGTTTCTGTATTATGGTGTGATATCTTCAGCAAAATTTATTTTAATGTTTACCGAAGGGTTTTCGTAAATAAATTATTGGTAAATAAGTTGGTAAAATAAATCAGTTGTTGCAGTGATAGAATTTTCACATGGTATCAGAGCAAGTAATCAGAGACAGGAAGGGAAAATCAATTATGAGTTGAAACAATGATGCAGAGGCATCTATGTCAGGAGACTCGCCAAAATTTTTAGAAAATTGCACAAGAGACAATAACTTCGATTTCTCTATGTTGGCTTCCAGGATGGAAGAAGAAGTGGCTTGTGTGACTAGCTCTGCATCATCATAGGTATGGTATATAGACAGTGGAACCTCTTGGAATATGAGGGGAATCTGGGAATGTTTCTCAGATTATTAGGAGGAGAGGATGAATTTTCAGATCACCATGGGGAACAAGGCAAAGTGTACTCTAATAGGGATGGATACCATAGTTTTTAAAATAGAAACGAGAGAGCGGTTCTGTGCTAACAATGTGCTGCATGTACCAGGATTGGGGATGAACTTACTTTCCATGTCACAACTTCAAGGCAAAGGCTATGATGTTTTCTTCATCAAAGAGAAAGTATACGTCAAACACCCGAGCTAAACAAAGAAAGTGCAGATCGGGATCAAAAGTAACAAGTTGTACATACTACAACTAGAATCACCAATGGCACTAATAGACAATCATGGAGATCAAGATTTTAATGAAATGTGGCACAGAAGAATGGGACATTTTCACCATGGTGCTCTAAGAATTCTCAGAAATAATGTAACAGGAGTTCCAGATCTTAGTACGGAATGAGATGATATATGCAGAGGATTTGCTCTGGGAAAGTATGCTAAAGAAACATTTCCTGGAAATAAAAATAGGGCTAAGGTGTACTAGGATTGATACACTCAGATATATGTGGACCTATGTCCACTAAAGCTCTTAGTGGTGCTGAGTACTTCCTCACCTTCATTGATGACCACTCAAGTAAAACTTGGATTTATTTTCTGAAAACCAAGGACAAGGTTTTATGTCGATTCAAGGAGTTCAAGCCTCTGGTGGAGAATCTGACTGGGAAGAAGATAATTTTTTTGCGCTCAGATAATGGTGGAGAGTATGTCGATAAGGACTTCACTGATTTTTGCTCTAAGGAGGGCATCAAAAGAGAGTGGACAACTGCTTACAATCTGGAGCAGAATGGAGTAGCGGAATAAAAGAACATGACTATATAGAAGCAGCTAGGGCCATGATCTATGATCGGGATATGCCAAAATTCCTGTGGGTAGGAGCATGCAACACAACAGTCTATGTTCAGAATCGAACTCCTCATAGGACATTGGGAAAGATTACTCCAAAGAAATTCCTCACATGGAAGACGCCTGAACTTAGTCATTTTAGGATATTTGGGAGCTTAGCATATTGCTGCATACTCAAGGAAAAGAGGAAGAAGTTGGATCAAAATGCAAAGAAAGGATATATAGTGGGATATAGTGAGAACACTAAGGCATACAGAATCTATCTTCCAAGGATCAGGAAGGTAGTAGTTCGACGATATGTGAAGTTCGTGGAGGACAGGGCTTTCAGAAAATCTTGAGAAATGCCTTCCGAGGAGCAGTTAAAAGAGGAACCATTGGCCAACCCTCTTCAACCAATAGAAGTAAATAATTCTTCCTCGGATTTGGAAGAATCACAGGATGAGGAGGAGAAAACAGAAGCACCTACTGGCAAAGGAAGAATGATTAGGGAACTTCATCAAATTTTGCGAGATGCAGAGGACTTCATTGGTGCGCCAAGGAACAATAAGAGGGAGCGAAAACAACCAGATAGATATCAGGCATTAGTAGCTTAGGATGGGGAGCCTACCAGTTTTCAGGGGGTAGCTCAACATTAGGTTTGGCTGGATGTGATGGTAGAGGAGTAAAACTCCATATTGGTGAACGATATCTGGGAGGTAGTGCCAAGGCCTCAAGATAGATCAATGGTAGGTTCAATATGGATCTACAAGATTAAATACGCTGCAGATGACAATGTTGAGAAATACAAAGCCAGGTTTGTGGCTAAGGGGTATGCTTAGAAGGAAGGAATTGACTACGAAGATACCTTCACCCCGGTAACCAGGTATACACTTATTAGAACTGTGATATCTCTTGCAGCACAAATGGTGTGGGAGATTCATCAGATGGATGTCAAAATGGAATTTCTGAAAGGGGTGATAGAAGAAGAGGTATACATTAAACAAACAAAGGGCTTTGAGACACATGAGAAGAAGTCTCATGTATGCAGATCAAAGAAATCCTTGTATTGGTTGAAACAGGCACCTAGAGCATGGTATGGTCGAATCGATGGCTACTTGCAGAAGGTGGGATTTGTCAAGAGAAGCGCATATACAAATATCTACTATTTGGTTGTAGAGAATGGGCCTCTAATATTAGTATTATATGTGGATGATCTCTTCCTAACAGGATCATCCAGGCTCATCGGGGACTGCAACAAGAATCTAGCCACAAAATTCAACATGACGGATTTGGGATGAATGCATTATTTCCTGGGGTTGGAAGTTTGGCAGAAAAAGGGGGAGATCTTCCTTGGGCAAGGGAGATATGCTACAGAAATCCTGAAGAGATTCAAGATGGAGGACTCTAGACCCATGGCTACTCCAATGATCACCAAGTAGAAGAAGATTAATGCATCAGAAGCAAAGGATGTTGATCCCACCTTATACAAGTAGCGCATAGTGTAGGTTTTAACCCCGTACATAAATTACATGCATGCGAATTCTAAAACACAGAAAATAAACATTGTGAGAGCATAAGACATAAAACACATATACACAGAGATTTCCCCTGGATCCCAAAACTAGGACTACCAGCTTGATTTTTCATTATGTTCCTTTCAATGTTATAATACATATTTATACATGTCAAAGCATCCAATACCATGAGCCGAAAACCATCACGTCCAATACCATGGATTGAAAACCATCGTGTCCAAAACCATGCGTGAAAATCATGCACAAAACCATAGGTAGGTCCACCCAACCTAACATAGGGTCCAAAACCAAAATTTTCCGTGGCACTGCCCTGAACCCCATGGAGTGGGGTTACCTACACCCCTCAAACCCCTTTGTGACACACCCACCCCCCGCTACACAATCGGCTCAACAAAGGGGGGGGATCCGCCCCCCCTCTAACCCCCCAGTCCACTATGTGGGCTAGTCGTGGAAAGAATATAACACTTCCAAACATTCTCCCACTTGTTGTTTTCTTTCCATAGGGGGGCACAAGAGAGCTTAGTTATTTATCCAGCCTTGCAATGCCCATTGTTTCTCTACAGCAAGAGAACTTCTCAGAGCTCATACATTTTGTCAATGCATCTGCAGTATTCTTCAAAGTGTCCACCTTTACCATTAACACCTTTTGTCTTCTATCATATCCCTCACAAAGTGATACTAAACATCAATGTGCTTTGTCTTTGAATGATATGCAGGGTTCTTTGCCAAGAAAAATGCACTTTGGCTGTCATAGTCTATCCTTATAAGCTCCCTGTACTAACCCCATACTTGAACACAATCTCTACAACCAAACTACATCCTTGCTTGCATGAGTGGCTGCCATGTATTCTGCCTCTGTAGTTGATAGTGCCACTACAAATTGTTTCTTACTCATCCAACTGACTGCACCTCCAAATAGGTTAAACACATATCCACTTGTAGATCTCCTTTGATCCAGATCTCTAGCCCAGTTTGCATCAACAAAGCCATGAATATTCAACACTCCGTCTAATCCTGGTCTTCCTTGGTAGCACAAACCATAATCACTAGTGCCACACAAATACCTAAAAACCCGCTTCATTGTTGTCCAATGATCCTTCCCTGGTTTTGACATAAACCTGCTCAATACTCCCACTGCATGTGCAATGTCTGGTCTAGTACAGACCATCGCATACATTAGGCTACCAACTGCACTTGCATATGGAACACGGGACATGTCCTCTTCCTCTTCTTGTGTCTTGGGACACTGTTCAGTAGATAACTTTACACCTACAGGAATAAGAACCTTCACCGCTTTACTGTCCTACATATTAAACCTCTGCAATATTGTCTCGACATACTTCCTATGGTTTAACCAGAGCTTCCTCTTTGTTCGATCTCTTTTAATTTCCATGCCCAAAATATAGTTTGCAGCACCAAGATCTTTCATGTCGAATTTGGAGGACAAATGGGTCTTCAAATCCTTGATAATTTCTTTTTCATTTCCAACTAGCAACATATCATCCACATACAAGACCAGATAAATAACACGGTCACCAATTAATTTAAAATACACACAGTGATCTGCTTTGCTTCTGGTGAAGCCAAGTCCCCATATAAATGTATCAAATTTCTGATACCACATCTTTGGTGACTGTTTTAACCCATACAAAGACTTATCTAACTTGCATACCAGTTCTTCCTTACCCGTCACCGCTAAGCCTTGAGGTTGCTTCATGTAGATTTTCTCTTCTAGATCCCCGTGAAGAAATGTTGTCTTCACATCCATCTGTTCTACCTCAAAATCAAAAGCAACAGAAACAGATAAAAGTAATCTAATAAAAGTTACCTCGGCAATAGGAGAAAAAATATCACCAAAATCAATTCTCGGCACCTGGGAATAACCTTTTGCTACCAACCGAGCTTTGTATTTCTCCACCTTTCCTTCTACATTTGTCTTCTTCTTGACCCATTTACTGCCAATGGGTTTCCTTCCAACCGGCAACTCCACCAGATCCCAAGCCTCATTTTTGTGCAAAGATGCCATTTCATCAACCATGGCCTCTTTCCAAAGTTTTCCATCCTCTGAATCTACTGCTTCCTTCACAGTTCTGGGATCATCATCAGTAATAGATAAAGAAAAATTTGAACAGAAAGTAGATGGACTATACCTTTCTAGCTACCTTCTTTCTCGAACTGATCTTCTCACACCCGGAGTTTGTGGCTCTTCATCTTCTGATTCCTCCTCTATTGTAGAGTCTAATTCTTCCTCCTTTAGCTCAAACTCTATATTCTCAAGTTCCTTTGGTTGGACTTCATGTTAATAATATCTTTCACCTCTCTGAACACCACATCTCGACTGTACACAACCTTCCTTGTTACTGGGTTCCAAAGCTTATAACACTTTAAACCATCCTTATACTCAATAAAGATGCACTTTTCAGATTTACTATCCAACTTGGTTCATTTCTCCTTCGGAACATGTACATATGCATCACATCCAAATACCCTCAGATGTGAAAGAGAGGGTTCCTTACCAGTCCATACCTCTTATGGAGCTTTATCCTCCAACACTGATGAAGGTGATATATTGACCAGGTAACATGTTGTCTCTACTGCCTCTACCCAGAATTCTTGTCCTAACTCGGGCACCACTGAGCATGCTTCTTGCCCTTTCCATCAACGTCTTGTTCATTCTTTCTGCAACTCCATTTTGCTGAGGTGTATATGGAGTAGTCTTCTACCATGTTATACCACACTTCTTATAGAATTCTTCAAATTCCTTACTGTAAAACTCTCCACCGTTATCTGTCCTTAGCACCTTTCTATTCTTCTCTATCTGGTTTTCCACCAAAGCCTTGAACTCTTTAAACGTGTCAAAAAATTTAGATTTCTTCTTAAGGAAATATATCCATGTATTCCTTGAGAATTCATCTATAAATGATACATAGTACACAGACTTACCCAGTGATGGAACCTTCATAGGTCCAAACACATCACTGTGCACAAGCTCTAATATATGTTTCACCCTCTTACTACTAGAGGGGAAACTCACCAGATTTTGCTTCCCATATACACAATTTTCACAGAAATCAAAATCCAAAGAGCTATTATTCATACCTTCTAACATACCTTTACCATGAAGTATTCAAAGGCCCTTCTCTCCAATATGTCCAAGCCTTTGATGCCACAACATGGTCTTCTCTCTAGAGACCACTAGATTTTCTACTCCACTTTCAGGAACCACAGAATTGTTGCACCCATCAATAACAGTGCTACCTGCAACTTGTATGGAGTTCTAATCTAAACTCCTCGCATCAATACCAGTGCTCCCCAAGCCATTTTGCAGGTATCCTTCTCGAACACTGTTTTTACACCTGCATCATCCAGCTTGCTTACAAAAATCGGGTTTTTTGGCCAATGTAGGAATATGTAGAACACCTAGAAGTGTTCTAACCCTTCCACCTTGCAACTTCAACTTTACTTTTCTGTGACTAACGATTATAGCCTTCCTATCATCCCCTAAGAAGACAACACCACCATCGTATTTTTCATACTCGCAGAACCACTCTCTATGGGGAGTGAAGTGAAATGATGCACCTGAGTCAATCAACCATGCCTCATGATATACATGTGTACTTGAAGAAGCCAAGTACACATCCCCACCTTCATCTGAGGTGGTTTTCGCCTCTGCAGAAGGAGCATCATCAGATCCCTTTCCTTTGTCAAGAGCTTTAGATTTACAGTCCCTTTTGTAGTGCCCTTCCTTTCCACATTTCCAGCACACCACCTTTATAGGTTTTCTTGGAGATTTAGATCTCCCTCTAGATTTAGATCTCCCTCTCAATGACTTATTTTTGTTTATGTTCTAGGATTGTCCTCGTACAAACAAGGAATCACCATTCTGGCTCTCCATATTTTTCCATCTCATCTCCTCCGTCAGCAAGGATGAGACTATTTCATCAAACTACAAGGCAGTTGCATTGCTACCTATTGCAATAACCAGACTATCCCACGAATCTGGTAAAGAAAACAACAAACTAATGCACTTATCTTAATCTGAAAATTTGATATCAACAGATGATAACTGACTTACCACAATATTAAATGCATTAAGATGCTCTGTCACCGAGTCTCCATCTTTCATTGTCAGGTTATACATTTTTTTCTGTAGGAACAATTTATTCACCAGAGACTTAGATTGGTACAAAGTCCCTAACATGTCCCACAAAGCCTTCGTCGTAGCTTCCCCTGATACATTCAGCAATAATAAATTTGAGACACACAATCGTATTGTGCTCTTTGTCTTCCGACCCAACTTCTTCCATTCTTCATCAGACACTCTCGTTGGTTTAGTACCTGAATCTACCGCGATCCATTGATCTTTATCCACTAACAGATCCTCCATCTTGAGTTTCCACAACTCAAAACTCTGACCGTTAAATTTCTTAATCTCTATCTTTCCACTGCTCACCATCTTCTTTCATCTCCAGAATCGATCTCGCAGATCTCCCACTGAACAGGGTCTACCACAAGCCCGAGAAAAACCCCTCAGCAACAAAGGCGTCCCCTTGAAGCCAAAACAACTTTGATATGAAATATAGGTTTTAACCCCGTACAGAAATTACCTGCATACGAATTCTAAAAGATAGAAAATAAACAATGCGAGAGAATAACACATAAAACACATATACATAGAGATTTTCCCCTGGATCCCAAAACTGGGACTACCAGCTTGATTTTTCATTATGTTTGTTTCAATGTTATAGTACATATTCATACATGTTGAAGCATCCAATCCAATGGACCGAAAACCATCGCGTCCAATACCATGGACCGAAAACCATCGCATCCAAAACCATGTGCGAAAATCATGCACAAAACCATAGGTAGGTCCGCCCAACCTAACATAGGGTACAAAACCAAAATTTTCTGGGGCGTTGCCCAAGACCCCATAGAGTGGGGTTACCTACACCCCTCAAACCCCTTGTGACTGCCCCCGCTATGCAATTGGCTCAACAAAGGCGGGGGGGGATCTGCCCCCCCTCTAACCCCCGAGTCCACTACGTGGGCTAGTCGTGGAAAGAATATAACACAACCCAACACATAGGACCCCTAATGTATCTGGTTAATACCAGGCTAGACATTTGCTATGCTTTCAACACCCTCAATCAGTGCATGGTGGAACTGAAGAGGGCGCACTGGTAGCAACCAAACATGTTCTCTGGTATTTACAAGGAATAGTCGATTATGGAATCTTGTACACCAAGAGTAAGGATATCATATTGAGTGGATTTACTGATGCAGATTGGGCAGGAAGTTCAGTGGATCAGAAAAGTACCTCTAGGTACTGTTTCAACATTGGATTAGGAATGACCTCCTGGTGCAATAGGAAACAAAAAGTTGTGGCTCTGAGCTCATTTGAGGCAGAATATATGGTTGTGAGCACAACTTTGTGTGAGGCCATATGGCTTAGAAAACTGCTTGTGAACCTATTTAGAAGAAAGATGGAGGCAACCAGGATCATGTGTGATAATCAGAGTTGCATCAAGCTCTGTGAGAATCCAGTATTTCACGATCAGTCAAAGCATATGGATATCAGGTGTCACTTTGTCAGAGAGTGTGTCCAACAAGGAGTTGTACAGTTGAGCTACACTCCTATAGGTGAACAGGTGGTAGACATCCTCACTAAGGCCCTTGGAAGAACAAAGTTTGATTATTTCTGGGAAAAGATGGGGATGATAAAGAATCCATTTCAGTAGCAGAAATGGGGGTGATGTTGCAGTGCATTAGCATGATGCAACATGGTGAAAAGAGACTGCATTGCAGATGCAGTGTTGGGAAGAAGGACCAACAACAACACATATGCAGAGGGAGTTGTAGTGGAGATGCAGTGTTGGGAGAAAGGACCAAAAACAACACGGATGCAGAGGGAAATGTTGTACGGATTCAGCAGTGGCAGAGGTAGAGCCATAGGTAGCAGTACAGTATGCAGCAGTGCAGAGGATGTTGGGCAGGGAGGCCTAGCATAAGCACATGTACTGATGTCGTATAGTCAGAGTAATGTTCAAAATGGAGTATTACTAGAGCATAGTCCTCACTAAGAGGGAGTGTTGATTTGGGGTAGCATCAGATGTGCTCTAGCCATGAAATTTGGTGGAGAGGCTAAAGCACATGAGATCTCCAAAACCCATAAATGGTTTGCGCAGATTCTAACCTTTTGGTAGATATTAAAATAATTAATATTTTTATGGAGTTCCTAAGTCTAAACTTAGGAAAAATAAAATATAAATGGGTATTAATATAAAACTGAGTTAGAAGGTTCCAAAAGTCACGGATCAAGCCAAATCTAATTTTAGAAGTTGATTATAGATTTAATCTCGATCGTTGAAGGACCAACAGGAAAAGTATAAGAAGAGGCTTGAGGGTCAGTTGGAGAACACATGGAGGGAGACCAGTTAGTTCGATTTCTAGAGTGGGGTTAGCTGAGAAATTCAAACAAGTGGTCTGGAGAGCAGCAGGAGGCAGCAGATACGGAACAGAGAGTTGGGAATAGCACCAGAAGACTAGCGCAAAGGTTGGAGAGGCAGACGCAGAAGCAACAGACTGCACAGTCACTAGAAGGCCTGCGTGGGTGACGCATAGAGGCCCAGTGATGACACAGTAGTTTTGGGAGCTACGTAGAGGCCAATAAGCCTGACGTTGAGATCAGGAGAAGTGCTGGAGAATTTGTTCTTTCTTGGATAAGCCAGTTTGGCACCTAGTTGTACTGAAGAATTATTGAATAATAAAATCCTCCTCTGTTTCACCAATTTTTCTGCATTGGGCTTTTCCGGGGACATTTGTCCAAAATATCTATGTTGATGTGTTGATTCTTGTGCATGTGTTTGTTTCTGTATTATTGTGTGATATCTGCAACAAAATTTATTTTAATATTTACTAAAGGGTTTTCGTAAATAACTTGTTGGTAAATAAGTAGGTAAAATAAATCAGTGGTTGCAGTGATAGAATTTTCACAAGCAAGACCTTCGACCTTTTATGCAGTAGACAGTTCTTCCTTCCTTTGCACGTGTGGAGGTATTAGCCCTAAACTAGACCCATAAAAAACAAAAACTTCGCTCTTCGTTTCCTTCTCTTTGCTGGTTATGAGGATCCTTTCTTAGTGATATTCGCACTTCTTATTGCAGACTTACTTGACCAATTTTCTTACTTCCAAATGGAGACCTAGATGCCCTATATATAGTATTTCGTCCATCAAAATACCATTCAAACTCAGTCAAACTAGTCAAAAATAAAAAGTCAACATTGGTCAACATCTTGGTCAAATTGCATTATGGTCAAAATTTGGCCCTTCATTCAAATTTTGCAATCAACAGTATGCACATGAAACCCTGGGATTAATAATTTATGGTCAAACTACGACTTGTCAAATCCTTGCATGTGTGACCTTCCTGTGGTCAACTTTGGTAAAAAAACTCAGTTGTACAGATTAGTCAACGCGGGTCAAACTCGATTATCAAAGTGTTCGTGAATGGTCAACCTCCTCACACGTGCAACCTCTAAAGAGAGATAGAAATTATGAGGAAAAGATGAAGAACATATCTCTCCTTTACCTGAAATTTCTCATCCACTAGAAAATATCAAATGGGTTTGCTATGCTGATGATTTTCCTTTCACATGCTTTTCTATTTATATAGAGCTTTAACATGGAGTGGATTGCCATCAAGGTGGCTTCTCATCACAAGAAACTGCTTCACTAATGGAACCTATATCATAATTCAACATTAGACTAGAATTGTTTACCCCATTGTTGGGTGAAAAACTCCAATCAATAAATAATGCAAACATGTCTATAAAAAATAGATCACTCCATCTCAAAGCAAAATATGAATATCGTGAACCATTCACCCGTAGCCAAATCAACATGGCCCCATGGGTGAATTTACCAATCTCCCCTAGTCAAATCAGCATGACCTCATGGAAGAATGTTTGCCCCTAGGCCATTTACCCCAAGCCAAATCACCATGGCCCCATGGGTGAATATATCATTCCCTCACTAGTCAAATCAGCATGACCCCATTGGAGAATGTCTTCCTAATGCTAAAAATAAATCAACACTCCTCAGCAAGGGAGACATTCTGCATCACGCCAAGGTTGTCTCAGAAGTATACAAACTTCCCCCTAGACAAAGGCTTGGTGATAATGTTTGCAATCTACCTATGTGTGGATATATATTGGAGCTTCATTGCTCCCTTCTGAACCATGTCTCATATGAAGTAATATTTGATCTCAATGTGCTTGGACCTATCATGAAATATTGGATTCTTTGAAATCTTAACATAAGTTTGATTATCACAATATATCAAGGCCATTTATAACACCTGATCAAATAGCCATGCAAGCAACTTCCGAAGCCACATTACTTCCTGACTTGGCCAATGGCTACGATATACTATGCTTTTGTTGTAATAAGTGTGAAAAAAGTTTGTTTCCTGCTAGACCAGGATATCATCGCTGATCCCAAGTTGAAGCAAGACCCCAAGGTGCTCTTTCTGTCCACTGCACTCCCTTCCCAATCAAAATTAGTATTTTGCTGCAACCTTGCCTCACCACCTGATACATATTTCAAACCATATCCAACTGCACCATGCAGATACCTCAACACATGTTTCTCTACAACCCAATATACATGCTTCGACTCAAACATATATTGTCTTAAGGTGTTCACTATAAAACAAATAGTTGGCTTGGTGTTAACCAAGTGCATCAAGGATCCAATTAACTACATGTACATCATGGGATCCATCAAATCTGAATCTGAAGCAGAATCACTCAACTTCTTCCTATTGGTCACCATAGGTGTAGACATGGGCTTGTAGTCCATCATATAAAATCTCCTCAAGATCTTAACTGTGTACTACTGAAATGTGTAACTAGGTTCAGTGTTCATAATTTATATTGTAATCACAATTTTATGTATTTGATGAAAAGAGAAAAAGAAATTTATTATTTTTTTCAGTCTTGATGCATCAGTTTCATGCTCAAGGTAAATTTATTTGTAGGTCAAGTACCCATTGTGTGCTTCTATGTTTGTCATAGAATTATGAATTGAGTCATTTCCATACATGTAAGACCCCTTTGGGCATCTTGTATTATGTAAAAGAAATTTATTTGATTCATAAAAGACCCTCCAAGACCTTGTCAAGGAGTTGCAAAAAGTTAGCCCACATGAAATATCAACTCGGCCTCATGGAGGCAATTCGTACCCCTTCAAAATTTATTTATAATAAGGAACACGACCTCATTTGGTGACAACAACAAGAAAGTTTGATCTCCAAAAGAAAGAAACAACATGACCAGAAGAAAAGGATGAAAATCAAGGATAAGAAGAAAATAAGAAAGATCGAAGTTTTGGACCTCTCTCTCTCTCTCTTTTGTTAGGGTTTCTAAAGTTGTTGGAGAAGATGAAATTGCAGAAGTTGTTGGGCAAGTCGAAGTTTTTGGAAGTTGTTGGGCAATTCAAAGTTGTTGGAAGTTGTCGGGCAAGTCAAAATTGTTGGAAATTGTTAGGCAAGTCGAAGTTGTTGGAAAACTTGCTAGGTTCGAAGTTACTGGAAAAGTTGTTGGGGTCAAAGTTGCTAGAAAAGTTTATGGGGTCAAAGCTGTTGTTGGAAGGTCAAAGTTTGCTATTGTAAGTTGTGTAAGAAAATATCATCAAGAAGGAAGTTTGACTTGGTCTTGGAGGGGTATTTGTCAAGGGTATTAGGTCTTGGAATTCGTCATTTGAAGATTCTATAAGAAAATAATTCTTGTGGGTTTTCCTCTCAAGAGGAGAGGTTTTGGCCCAAGCTAGCAACCTACATTTTGTGTCCTCTTGTCAATTTGATCTTCATAATTTTAGTATTTATTTGATGATAAGAACATAATAATAATCAAGTGAAAGAAGAAGCTAATCAAGTTAAGTAAAAATACATCACAAGTAATTATCAAAGTAAGAGAAATCACCTAATTTAGATACCCTAGATTTATCAACATGGAATCAAAGCTAAGGTGACAATACAAAAAAGGCATCTTGAATATCATCAACTTGAAAGAAGGATACATAAAATCCGATCAAAAGGAAATAATTATCTCAAGGATCACATCATCACAAAGAGAAGAAGACCTCAAGGAGCCCACCTCCACTTAAAGAAAGAAGGTTTACACATTTGAAGTATCATGAAATCTCCATATTCTACATTTCTACATCCAAAGGAAGCAAGAAGAAGCATTTCCATCATCATTAAATAAACAAGGTGATCTCCTCACATTGAAGCAAATATCATATCTCAAACATCCTTGAAAAAGATCATCAAGGAAGAAACATCATAAAAAAGGCATCAAGTTGAAGATATCATCATCTACAAGTATCCTCACTTGAAAAATAGGTATGTTATATTTATGTTTGAATCTACTATCACAATGGCTTCATTCTGAAAGGAAAGCAATAATCTGGTTGGGCCATCAAATTTCCTTGTATGGGAATTTTAGGATAGATTTGATCCTCATAGAGAATGAAAGTTAAGGGTTCAATCTCCAAACCATCACAAGAGAAATATCAATCACTATCGAAGTAAATGAAAGGATAAATAAGGGCTGAAAGAATCCTCATAGAATCAATCAAGGATTCCCTCATCCCTTAGGTAGCAAAGTTGGAGAAATCGAAAGATATCTATGAAAAGTTGGTAGAATTGTTTTCCATAAGCATTAAAGGAGAAGTTATATCATTGAGAACCAAATTATACAAGATGAAGGTATCAAAGGATGAAGGGGTAGCCTCATACCTTATGTGGATATCTCAAATAAGATATCAACTACAAGATCTAGGGGAAATAATGTCTGATAAATAAATGACCACCATTGTACTCAATGCACTACCTGAAGAATGAGAAACTTTGTATTAAGTATTTGTGGAAAGAAGGAAGCCACTCCATTCAGTGAACCTTGGTCATTATGTAAGAAGAAACTAGGTTGAAGGAAAAGAGCGATGTTGGATCAAGTGAACAAACTCAAGCATATGCAGCTATGGCTAGAAATAAAGGGAAATTTGGAAAGTTTGATCCCCTGAAAAAGAAGAAGCTTGACATGTAAAAGATCCAATGCTTTGAATGTAAAGAATATGGGAATTATAAAAGTAATTGTCCCAAACTCAAGAAGGAAAAAAAGAAGAGAAAGGAAAGAAATGAATCTCACATCACCAAAGAAGTAGAAGATCGTGAGAAGAAGAAGACAAAGAAGGAGAAGTGAAAGATCTGTACTATGATTGATATAATCTCCTTCACTTAATTATTTTCAGTTATAGAAGAGAATAGAAAGCATCACAAGTATGATGGGATGCATTATATCAAGATAGATATGACCTCATCATATAAGCATGGAAGGATAGCTGAAGTAGAAAGTCTACATGTTTATAGCAATGAGCATGATAGAAATCGCATCTCCATTGGAAGCATATAAGGGAAACCGAAGTAGAAGTATATATTTGAAGGAAAGACATCTATCAAGATAGAAGCTAAAGAAATGTCATCATACATCATATTTAATAGAAAGGAGCATTTGCAGAATGAGGATCATCGAGATCCTCCACTAGAATCTTTATAAGAAGGCTCACCTCTACTTGCTAGAAGCAAGTGTCTCATTGATTGTCTACATTCCACCTTGTGTGGGATCCATTGTTTATAAGAATGACGGTATGGTGACAAAGGAGTATAGCTTGTTGAGTTGATTGAAGTATTTTCATCTTCAAGAAAGAAAAGGAAGTTGTTAGAAGGAAGTTGTTAGAAGGAAGTCTAGGTGACCAAAAGAAGGAAAAGGTATGTATATTTAATAGATAAAGTCATGTCATCATTTAATTGCTATTAGAATGGTTGAATGCTCTATGTAATGAGCATGATCGAAGAAGAAGAATATATTCCATTATAATGATGCATGAATGCATGTAGACAATGTGCCTTGAACTCTTCTACATATTGATAAGATGAAATCAACATAATATGACCTCATATGGAAGATGAGGTGATTGACAATTATGGTTCCTATAATCATAAGGAACTATGTACTGAATTTCTTGGGGAAGCAATATGTGAAGAAATAAGAGTTAGTAAAAGATGCAACTATAGTCATGTAAGATAAGATAAGTAATCAACATCCGATAACTAGAAGAATTAGCCATGAAATCTCCATGGAAGAAGAAGGTAGCAAGACCCTGATATGTATACTACAAAAGAATAATCTTGGTAATGAATGTCTTGGAGATGGGTTCAAACATGTGCAAGATGTTGATGTTACAAGAAGTTGATGTCACGACGAAAGGCCACCATAAAAAGGCAACTTTGATTTGATGTTCATTTTGATTTATTTTTTTAAACATTTGGTCAGGTTGTTACAGGGCTACCGAAATAAGGTTGTAGAAGTCACCTAAAACTAGTACTCATGATATTGGATGGAATATCATGTAAGAAACATGACTTGAAAAAGGTAGTTGTATAAAGTATAACCAAATGTGGACTAGAAGATCACTTTCTGATGAAGAGAAGGATGGCATGACTATTGGTGCCACACTAGGGTTCGCTGAAGCGAAAGTGATGGAGAAGACGAAAGATTCCCTACAATAAAGTGATGATAAAAAAAGCTCCAAGATGAAGAAAATTAAGTTCATGACATGATGCGAAAAGAGGATCCCTACAAGTAGTTGATAGTACCATGATCTCCACCAAAGAGAAAATAGTTGTTGTTGGAAATAAGTCCCTAGTTGAGAGGGAGCTTGGGAAAGTCCCTTGTTAAGAGGAAACTTGGGTATATTCCTTTTATATGAATGATTAGATCCTCCCTAGTTAGGAGGGAGTGACGAATATGGATCTCTACTTCATGTGTCATGCACTAGACCATGACTAACAATTTTAAGTCTTAGTGAAGGCCATGACGGAGAGATGGACACATCATTCTGGTCTTCATGTTATGAAGAAAGAATGAAGGATTGGGTATGCATCTGGTTTCCAATACTCTTTGAGGATGTGGTAGGGCATCCAATAGGTAAGAGTAGTCAAAGAGGAAATTCTTTGAGGATGTGTTAATCCAAGATAGGAATGGTCCTAGAAGGACATACCTTGTGAACATCAGGATGGAGTATGTACCTTGAGAGACAATGATGAAGGTGTCTATAAACCATTGGGTCTCCCCAACATTGTGCTATAATCTTGTGGATAGATAGAGTTTTTAATAAAGACCTTGCGATGTGACAATGTTGGTTGATATAATCAGATGCACTGGTATAAGCTAAGCAAATAACTTATGAGATGGCTTACCAATCTGAATCTTCTTATTAGAATTCTTCAGTATGAGAATGTCTAGGTACCATGTATGGATTGTGAATACCTCCCTAGTTAAGAGGGAGCGTTGAATGTGTAACTAGATTCAGTATTCATAATATCTATTGTAATCATGATTTTATGTATTTGATGAAAAGAGAAAAATAAATTTATTATTTTTTCATTCTTGATGCATGGGTTTCATGCTCAAGGTATTTTTATTTGTAGGTTAAGCAATAATTGAGCGCTTCTAGGTTTGTCATAGAATTATGAAGTCAAAAGAGTCATTGTCATGCATGTAAGACCCATTTGGGCATCTTGTATTATGTAAAAGAAATTTATTTGAGTCATAAAAGACCCTCCAAGACCTTGTCAATGCGCTGCAACAAGTCGACCTAGATGAATGATCAAGTCGACCACAAGGAGGAAATTTGTACCCTAGAAAGCCTATATATAAGAAGGAACTCAGCCTCATTTGGTGACAACAACAAGCAAGTTCGATCTCCAGAAGAAAGAAGCAGCAAGACCAGGAGAAAAGGATGAAAATAAGGGATAAGAAGAAAAGAAGTAAGGTCAAAGTTTTGGACCTCTCTCTCTCTTGTGTTAGGATTTTGAAAGTCATTGGAGAAGTCAAAATTGAAAAAGTTGTTGGGAAGTCAAAGTTGTTGGAAGTTGTTGGGAAAGTAGAATTTTTTGGAAGTTGAATTTGAGGGTAATTAAAAATTTCTAGAAGTTGTTGCGGAAGTTGAAGTTGCTGGAAACATTATTAGGGTCGAATTTATTAGAAAAGTTGTTGGGGTCAAAGTCGTTGGAGAAGTTTTTAGGTTCAAAGTTATTGTTGGAAGGTCAAAGTTTTTTGCTATAAGTTGTGTAAGGAAATCTCATCAAGAAGGAAGGTTGGATTGGTCTTGGAGGGGTCTTTTTCAAGGGTCTTAGGTCTTGGAATTTGTCATTTGAAGATTTTATAAGAAGAGCAGAATTCTTGTGGGTTTTCCTCTCAAGAGGAGAGGTTTTGGCCTTGGATAGCATCCTACATTATATGACCTCTTGTATATTTTATCTTCATAAGTTTGGTAGTTGTTATATGATAAGAGCATAATAATAATCAAGTGAAAGAAGAATTTAATCAAGTTAAGTAAAAATACATCATAAGCAGTTATCCAAGTAAGAGAAATCACCTAATTTAGCTACCCTAGATTTGTCAACATGTACTTTCCTTGTCTAAGGAAGCTCTCACCGGGTTTCTGCCACACCTCCAACCCCAAGAAATAATGCATTAAGCCAAGATCCTTCATCTCGAAATTTGAAGCCACTCCCTCCTGCTCCCACCAATGAGCTTCTCTACCCTAGTATGGAACATATCATCAACATATAGCACCAAGATTAAAGGATCACCATCAACAACCATGAAGTAAAGATCAAGATCCACATCACTGTTAGTGAAGCCCAAACTCATCAAGTATCCATTAATCTTGGAATACCATTCCCTAGGTGTCTGCTTAAGTTCGTACAAATCCTTCTTCAATTTACAAACATGGGGCTCCTTCCTCCTTCCCATGTACCACAAAGCACTGAGGTTGCTCTATGCACAATTCCTCATTAATCACACCATTGAGGAATGTATTCTTTACATCCATATGATGTAAATTCCAACCCATAATTGAAGAAATAGAAATGATAGTCTTGATAGAAGTGTACTTGGCGACTGAAGTAAAGGTCTCGTCATAGTCCTCTCCCTCTTTCTGGGAGAACCATCTCGCCACAAACCTCGCTTTGTACTTCTTGATGCTACCATTTGTTGCGTGCTTGATCATATATATCCACTTGGAAGTAACTACATACTTCCCCTTTGGTCTCGGAACTATCTCCCACACATCATTATTCATGATGGATTAATACTCCTTCATCATGGCATCCTTCTAAACTTGTTGGTTTAATGTGGCTCATCAATGCCATATATTTGAAGAACCTTTGTGGTCATGTTCTCTCCCTTAAAGTACCCCTTGGAGTTTCACGCCTCTTTGCATCCTGCAAAGTGTCACGAAGCCATATTGATCTCTTCCTGGTCCCTGCAACATCTCTAGCAGGTCTACTAGCTATGCTAGCTGTATTGATTCCTCCTGATAGTCTAAAGGATGAACAACAAGTCTATAAGGATCCACATACTCAAAATCCTCCTACTCCTTAGTATCAATATCCATATAAGACTGACATAAATTGATACTATCATGTACCAATGCCTAGGTTGGATGCCTTAACAATATGTAGAGTCTTCCCTCTCAAACACAAATCAATCCGGTTGAGTCTATGCTCGAGCCATTACTCCATACAAGAACGTGACCATCCACAAATGAAACTCTGTAACCTCTATCCTCTAATCCTGAAATAGATAGCAGTTCTTCAATCCTAGTACAAGTATTACATCTCTCATGTGTATAAAATCTCTAGACTCTAGCTGAAACGATGTTGGCCCAACTCCTTCCACTACATAATTGGCATTGTCTCCAAGTTCCACCTGCAATGTTGAATCCTTCTCTATCAAATATGAGAGATAATCTCGTGAACCCATCATTTCCCTAGAAGCACCACTATCCACCAACCAAATATCATTATCTCAGTAATAATGCCTATAAGAGTGGAGACAAATAAATATTCCTTTTGATGTTCATTTGCAATCTCATCATGTTTAGATTCTTTTGTCTCCTTCCGAGGTAGATTCTCATCATCATCAACAACATTAGTTGTTGATGCATGTTGCTTTCCCTTCTTTTCTTTTGAGGACACTAGGAGGCATAGTGATCAAATGTATGAAATTTGAAGCACTTGATCTTTGAAAGATCCTTATTCTTCTTATATGGATTTGGAGTTGATCTTCAACTTGTGTTCTTCTTATTAAAGTTTCTTCTTCATTTTCCTTTCCTTGCATGGGTTGCAAGGACTTCGAATTCTTCATCCTAAAGTCTCTACAAGTTGTTCTTGGACAAAAATCTGACCTTCTTTTGGACACAATTAGTCCAAAGCTGATTAAGCTTGGACATCACAGGTCGTGCACAAATACCTTGCACAAATGGATCCCATGAAGAAGGAAATCCATTAAGAGTCACTGTATCAAGATCTGCATCATCAATGGTATCTCCAATGGCCTTAGGTTGATATATCAACTGGAATACTCTCATGAGATAAGTCGCAACTAAATCTGATCTATACATCATGATACAATGAAGTTGATGCCTCAAGGAAAATTTCCTTCTAGTATTCTTACTCTCAAACAATCCCAATAAGGCATCAAACATTTCTTTAGCAGTCCTCAACTCAACAATATGTGGAATCAATTGGTCCTTGATGGAATCTATCAAGATCCTCTTAGCCTTTGCTCCATTCTTCTTATGCTTGGATTTCTCCTCAACATCAATTGGTTCTAAGGCAATTTCCTTGACATAATTATGAATATCATTTTCTTCCAAGACAAGGAGTATCCTGGTCTTCCAAGATTTGAAATTTGTAGCACCATCCAACCTGTCTTCTACTCTAAGAATGGGCACCATCTTAACAAGAGAATTGAAATCTGTATAAGTTGTCTGAATACTGGAATCTAAGGTTGAACAATGGATGATTCATTAAACAAAGATTTGATACCATGTTGAAATTCTATGGCAAGTGCAACATAATACAATTTTCCTCCTAATAATTACTTCCTAATGATTTTCAAACAATATTTTTATGTCATTGTTATCTTTGAAAATTATACTCATAAAATATCAATAGTAAATGCAGTAAAGATTATAGAAAGACAACCATGCACATTAGACAAAAAAAAAATCACTTGGGAAACCCAACCTTGGGAGAAAACCCAACAATATTTTCTTGAGGAGAAATTTCCTTTTCAGCAAAGTTTTCAAATCAACAATTTGTCTAGAATTTTGTGCCAATATACAAGTCAAAATACCAATCAAACCTAGTCAAGTAGTTGTTGGTCAAACTAGTAAAAAATTAGAAGTCAATGTTGGTCAATGACCTAGTCAAATTGCAATGAATAGTCGACACGTGGATCCCTGAGGTCAAATTACGAATAGTCAAACCCTCACATGTGCAACCTTCCTGTGGTCAACTCTTGGTCAAACAATTCAGTCTACTTTGGTAAAAAACTCGACTTACGGATCAATCAATGTTGGTCAAACTCGGTTGTCAAAGTGTTGTTCAATGGACAACCTTCAAACATGTGCAACCTCCAAAGAGATATAAATGATGAAGAAAATATAAGAACATATTTCTCCTTTGGTAAAAATTTCTCCTCTACTAGAAAAGATCAAATGAGCTTTCTATGTTGATGATTTTCCTCTCATATGCTTATCTATTTATATAGAGCTCTAATGTTGAGTGTAGACCCATCAAGGTTGTAGTGTTCCTCGTCTCGACTGGGAAACACTAACCAACAATACTGTGCAATAAATACATAAAAATGCAAAAACATTTAGAACATAATTAGCTTGTGCCATGCAATTATAATTAATTATGCAACACAATTTACCATATATTCTCCACATCACAAATAATAGTTGTTAAGAACCATAGCGGAAGCATTCATGTAATTATGTGGAACCCCAACTGAGATTAATTCAACCCATTAATACACAAATTATAGGGCACAACACAAACACACAATATATATAACACAACAATTACCCCAATTAGGGTTTATCATTAAGGTGCATAATTATACATAAAAATAATACACAAACACATCAAGGAATATGGTACTTATCTGTAATAACGAGTCGACTAGTTGCAGGCTCTCCACGTTCATCCCAACCATAGACCTGGTGGTTCATAAGCTCAACCATCGTGTCACCCTCGAGTTGGGATGACAACTCCAAAGGCAACGGTAACCGAAAAATATCCATATGCCCAAGACCAAGGTGCCAATCCAATAGTCATGGAACTCCAGGGCTCCAAACCCTCCAGGCTAATTGCCAAGGTGCCAACCCAATAGTCGTGTTGCTCCAGGGCTCCAGGCATCCTCTAGACCATAAACCGTCAACATTGGGGCTTATATCATAAAAAATGGATGCATCCATAAGGCATCGTTAACTTAATATCCGAACCCCGACCAATTCAGAGTCCAATCCCAGGATCCACTAGCCATCATTCAGTCTTAGAGTCCTTTCCCCATGACTCACTGACCAATCCCCCCAATATCCAACCTACACTTGTTTATATATGCATGGCTTAACTTGCCACGTGGTACCCTCTAAAACCCTCATGGGTCCCAAGTGCACTTTTCACCAAAATATCCAATCGTTGCCATTTTCCTTGGAGTTGTGCCCCCCATACTCTTTCTGTGGAGTGGGCCCCACAACTAACCTTATTTTATTAATATTAAAGGATATGTACATTTACAATATTTATAATATTCACATCATGGCTCCTCTAGCCACTTAGCCAAAATATGCATATCAACATCTTTGAAACTACATGGGCACATAGGTCAATAAAGTATTTTCGGCTCACCAGCCTAATATATAAAAGGTACATGTATTTACATCGTCAAAATAGGTGGGGGCATTACATTCCTCCCCCCTTATTTTATGCATTGTCCACAGTGCATCATATATACAAATATAGAACATATACAATGTATCAGGCAAAAAGGTGAGGGTATTCTACCCTCATAACCTCTTCTTGTTCCCAGGTTGCATCCTCAAGACCGAGCACGATCCATTGTACCTTTACCATGCCTATGGCTCGATTCCGGAGCACCTTGACTTTGGTGTCTAAAATCTGCACCGGTTGAACTTGGAAATCTCCCTCAGGTTCCACTTGAATCATTTTCCAATCAACAATGTGATTAGTGCCTGGCACATATTTCTTAAGCAATGAAACATGAAAGACATCATGAATATGTAGAGATGTAGGCAATGCAAGATTATATGCAATATGGCCTTTCCTCTCCAAGATCTCAAATTGCCCGCAATATCTAGTTGCTAGCTTGGCACAATTTCCTAATTTTAAAGAGCCTCTTTTCGCTTTTACTTTCAAAAATACATGATCTCCTACTTTAAATTCCCTGCTTGTCCTGTTCCTGTTAGCATAACTTTTCTGCCTATCCTGGGAAACTTTTAAATTTTGCTTGATTTTAACAATTTTCTCTTCCATGTCTTTGAGCAATTCAGGACCCACCATAATTCTATCCACTGGGTTACTCCAACTGACTGGAGTATTACATTTTATTCCATATAGAGATTCAAACGGGCTCATTTTTAATGATGCCTGGTACCTATTATTATACGCAAATTCCACCAAATGGAGGTAGTCCTCCCATTTGGATGGTTTATCCATCACATACATTCGCAACATGTCTTCAATTATTTGATTCACCCATTCAGTCTGTCCATCAGACTCGGGATGATATGTTGTACTGAAGTTTAATTTGGTACCTAGTCCTTTAAATAATCTGGTCCAGAAATTAGATGTGAATTTTGGATCTCTATCAGAAATTATTTCCTTAGGCAACCCGTGAAGCCTGGAAATTTCTTGCACATAAATGTCTACAATATTTGTTGCTTTATGCGTTGACCTTACTAGAATGAAATGGGAAGACTTTGTAAGTTTATCAACTACAACCATTATGGAGTCATGTCCCCTTGTGGTTCTAGGCAAACTAGTAATAAAATCAATGGATATCGTCTCCCATTTCCACTCTGGGATGGGAATCGGTTGTAGTAAACCAGCTGGGTGTTTATGCTTAGCTTTCACCTGCTGGAATTCCATACACCTGGCTATATAATTAGCCACTTCCCTCTTTAAACCTAGCCAATAAAATTGTTTCTTAATTGTAGTCAATGTTTTCTGATATCCGGGGTCACCAACATATGGTACCTTGTTAATTTCATGCAGAATTATTTTTTTTAACTACTGGAACATATGGCACATAATTTCTTCTTTTATATAAGAGAATATTCTCTGGGCTTAATTTGAAATCTTGGAAGCTTTGATGTGTTGCACCTTGTTGTAAAGTATTTTTAATCTTCATATATTACTGGTCTAAATTACCAACCTGTAGAATTCTTCCCTTCAGGTCAGTTTTGTAACTACTAATTAATGCAACATGCATAACATGTACTCTTCGACTGAGTGCATCGGCCACCTGATTTTATTTCCCCTTAATATATTTAATTTCAAAATCATATTCTGCCAGCAATTCCAGCCACCAGATTTGTCGTGCATTTAAATTTGGTTGTTCAAATAAATGTTGCAACACATAATGATCAATCTGCAATTCAAATCTTCTACCCACAAGGTAATGCCTCCACATTTTCATTGCGTGACTGATAGATAAAAGCTAAAAGTCATGGAAAACATAATTATTTTTGTGATCTTTTAACTTTCTAGACTTGTAGCAAATTACCTGCCCATTTTGCATGAGAAGACCCCCCCATACTTCTTTGCACACATCTATGCACACCAAAAATTTGTTGTTTGGATCAGCAATTTTTAATACCGACACCTTGGTTAATAAAACTTTTAACTGTTGAAAGATTGATTCACATTCAGGGGTCCAATCAAATTTTACACCCTTTTTCTGCAAAGAAGTGACTAGATATGAAATTTGGGAAAACCCTTCAATAAATCTCCTGTAATACCCGGCTAGACCCATAAAAGTTTCAGTAACATTTTTCGGAGCTGGCCATTCTCTGATAGCCTCAATTTTCTCTTGGTCCACATCTATCTTGTCTTCCGAAATAATGTGACCCGGATAATGGATCTGTCTCTGATAAAATGAATATTTTATTAGCTTAGCATAAAGTTGATTCTCTCTGAGTACTTGTAGAACCAATCTCAAGTGTTGCTGATGTTCCTCTTCAGTTTTTTAATATATTAGGATTTCATCTAAGAACATAATGATGAATTCACCTAAGTATTCCCTAAAGACTTTGTTCATTAAGCACATAAAAACTCGTAGTGCATTAGATAAGCCAAAAGGTACTACAACAAATGCATAATGCCCATAACGAGTTCAGAATGTTGTTTTACTAATATCTTATTCCTTAATTTGCAGCTGGTGATACCTAGATCTTAAATCAATTTTGGAAAATATTTTTTCTTCGCATAGCTGATCAAATAGATAATTAATCCTCACAGTGGGTATTTATTTTTAATAGTAACTTTATTTAGTTGTCGGAAGTCAATACACAATCGCAATGTACCATATTTCTTTTTAACAAAGAGAACTGGAGCACCCCACGATGATACACTAGGACGTATATATCCCTTCTTTAGCAATTCCTCCAACTGCATATATAATTCTTTAAGCTCCGACGTACTCATCCTGTATGGTGCTTTAGATACCGGAACTTCTCCTGACACTAGATCAATAGAGAAATCTATTTCCCTCCTTGGAGGTAATCCGGGTATTTCTACAAATACATCAGCAAATTCCTGAAGCAATGGGTAATTTCTTATATTAATTTGTTGGTCCATATTTGTCTCCTCCAAATGAGCTGTGAGAATATGGCATCCTTTCTTAAAATTCCTTTTTAGTTTCATGGCTGATATTTCTCTAATGGATATCGGTCTAGGAATTCCTTGGACCTGTTTTTGATGTCCTTCATCATCAATACATTTAAAAGACTTCTTGTAGCAATCAAGTATTGCATGGTGTTTTTCCAACCAATCCATGCCAATCAAGCAATCATAAGCACCCAACGGAATTACATTCAAGTTAGTTGTTGTTCCCAACCCATTCATTTCAATCAGGCAGTCTCTAATTAATTATGTAACCTTTCTCTTCATACTTGTAGCTAGCTATACTAACCAAGATTTGGAATATTTAATTTTCTTCAAATTAAAATTTTCAACCAGATTCAAATTAATGTAACTATGGTTGGCTCCAGAATCAATTAAAATAGAAATTGGTTGATTGTTTAGCTTACCTTCAACTTCTATCATATGAGATTGGTGCTCCATTTGTCGATTATCCAAGGTTGCATAAATTATGGGCGTACCTCTACCCACCTCATCCACAATAGTTGTCGCTTGCATGCTATGCATAGTCCTCACCTTCTCTGCCTTATGAGGACAATCTTTGAATTGATGATCTCCTTTACAACCCCAACATTTAATAAGTGGGGGATGAAGCCTTTTACTTGAAGAATTTCCCCCTTCTATTTGGTTAGAGGCTTGGGTTGTTTGTTGGCCCAAATGGAAGTTATTCTTAAATGGAAAGGGTTTGTAACCCTTCTTTCTCTGCTCCATAAAATTCTTTTTCTTATTTCCTAAAACCTTGTGCAACATGGTCCTATTTTTATTTTGCTCATACAGTTGTTCTTCTTTCCTCATGGATTCCTCCATGATTTTGGGTTTGTCATATATCAGCTTATCAACGTAAAAGGATGGCAGAACACTAATGTATCTTTGGATTTTAACCTTTTCATCTTTAATAAAATTGACATACCTCAGTAACTCCACAAACCTTCGACCATACTCTTCCATGGTCATGTGTCCTAGTTGTAGCTCGAAAAAGTCTTGCATTTTTCGTTCATAGTATCTTTCTGATAAATATTTCCTTTGGAAATATTCTTTAACTTTTTTCCTTTCATCGAAGTGTTTGACTATCTTGAGTTGTTCCCACCAGAGATTAGCCTTGCCTTTTAGATGATATATGGCCACTCTAGCCTCTAGATTTGAGGAATAATTGAAGAGATGAAGATATTTTCTCATCTCCAACAACCAAGTTTCTGCTTCCTCCCCTTTCTTGTTCTCTCCATTAAAGGTGGGTGGCTTAATTTTTCTCAATTCCCCTTGCAAATTTTCTCTATCTAATTTTCTTCTTGATTTCTTAGTTGGGGACACATTAGGACTACTATTGGATTCAGATGTAGAATATGTCCTTTTACTGGTCCTCCTTGATGTGTGGTGGTGTGGATGAGCATCACTCTTAGAATGTCTTGCACTCCCAGTGCCCCTCTCCCTAGTTCTGGCACTGTGCTCATATGCTAGTTTTGACTCAGTCTACTGGCCCAAGTCTTTCTGAATTTGATTTAGGCTCTGCAAAATTCGGTTATTAATTTGTTGTTGCTCTTTCATCAACTTTTCATTCTCAGCTTTATAGCTGAGCACTTCCAATTTTAGACTTTTGACCATTTCTTCCAAATCTTCCCCCTTCGGTGGGTCCATACCATGACCATTAGATTCAGTTTCATTATTACTCGAGCTTATATTTTCAGCCATGAGCACTTCCTCATCATTGTAAGGCCTTTGGGAATCTTCTAGACTCCTCTCTGCCATTAAGAAATTTTTCCAGAAATGAGATTGCAACAAGATGATGGAGCTTAGTGAAAAGAGTCGCCTTCACTAAGTGGGCCCGCAGGCTATTTTTGGCGCAAGTCTATTTTTAGACATATGGATCATGTCTATGTTTATGGATGATTGATCAAGTTGGGAAAATAGATGGACTTCTATTTTTGATGAAAGTGTGAGTGATCACAGTGTGAGTGATCAAGTCTATTTTTAGACTGGCTGAAAAAAAATAGAAAAGTCAAATATTATTATCTCACAATAATATTTGGACTATAAACTTAATCTTATTCTCTTGGAGCACTTCAGTTTGAGCTACGGAAGTGGCACATGCAGCTGTCAGAAGGAAATTCGTTTTTCTTATGAGTCAATTGAGTTGTTGCATGCATGACTTCAGTTAGAACTCAAGTGAGTTGAGTTTAGTGGACTGGAGGTACAGTTGATGGAGTTGTGTTCAGTTTAACTTAGTTAAACTGGTTGTAGTTAGTCTAACTGCAGATAGACTAATGATGAGTTGTTAAACTAATTATTAACTCATAATACAACTAAAGAATACATCAGTTAACTCAGTTGCATGTCAGTGCATGTTCAGTTCAACAGGGACAGGTGGTAGAGAATCAGATTGCTATCAGTTGTGACTATAGTTGTGCACCAGATCTTGCACAATCAAAGGATTGAGTATGCCAATGAGTTTGCTCACGTATTTGGCCCGCATTTTAGCCTTTGCTCACGTCCACAAAGAGTGAGTGACTATTTTGCAGGTGAAAATCGAGTTTGGGAAGCAATTCTCATCAGTTCTTGAGCAGGTATTGAGCAGTGGAGGTAGGCAAGCAGTGGAAGAGATTTGGAGATCAGATCTGAGCTGTATTGTGTGTAATAGAGGTGGAGATACTTGTGAGAAGTATTATGCTGTGTAATGTTACATGACTCAATCATTAATATACAGATAGTGTGGGGTTTTTAGCGAGATGCTTTCCCCGTGATACATACTGTGTTAATGTGTGAATGCTCTTGATGTTTTATTGTTATTGATGCTGCTATATTCTTAATCAACGTAGAGGAGCTTATGTATTGTGTATGTTTTCTACATTAGTACATGATCAGGATAATCTCCATTGAATATGTGTTAAATTATTCAAAATTTCTACATGGTATCAGAGCTAGATAATTGTAGAAAAAGTTTCTACATGGTATCAGAGCAGCTTGATTTGTAGAAGAGATTTTTACAGGATATCAAGCGAGGGTTGATCGGAAGCAGTTGAGTTGGTTGCTGGTGGAATTCGAATTTGCAGCAGTGTTTTCTTGGTGACAACGCAGCAATGTCTTTCAACGGATTGCGATTGGAGTATGCTCTTGAGGGCAGCTCAAACTATATTGCATGGAAGGACAGGATGGAGGCAGTATTGGATGATAACGGGCTGAAGGAATTCATAGATACGGATATCCCAAAGCCTACTGATGCTACTCAAGCTGATGCTTGGCAAAAGAAGATCGCAAAATGTCGAAGAATTCTGTTGGAGGGCGTGAAGGATCACATTGTGTCCAGCCTCCATGGAAAGGCTACTCCATATTTGATGTGGAAATCATTAACAGAATTATTCCAAAGCAAGAGCGATCAGAGGAAGCTGGCGCTCAAAGATAAACTCAGAAACATCAAATGCGAGAAGGGAGACAGTATTCCCAAGTATCTCACGAAGTTCACTCAGTGTCGAGATGAGCTGGGAAGTGTGGGGGTTACTGTCGATGATGAGGACTTGGTGAGCTTGGCTCTCCTTGGTCTTCCGAAGAGTTGGCATTCCTATCAGGACTCTGTCAATGGTCGGGAGAAGTTGCCAGGATGGGAAAGACTATGGTCAGATCTTGTGCAGGAGGAGATCAGGCGGAGTACCAGGGACGGATCTTCGTCAAAGGGAGCTGATGAAGAGAATTGTGCTTTGGCTGCCAAAGCAAAGAAAGGGAAGAGCAAGAAAGCTTCTCAGTCTGGTGCGAAAGGCAAGAAGCAGGATATGTCCAAGGTGAAGTGTTTTCACTATCACCAGCATGGACACTATGCCACAAATTGTCTGCAGAAGAAGAAGAACAAGCAAGCTGCTGGATCTGCAGGGGGAGAGGCTTTAGCTTCTCAGTTTGAGCTTGATTTTTCATTGATCGCATGCTTGGTTTCAAGTGTGATGGGATCAGTGTGGTTTCTGGACAGTGGTGTGTCTTTTCACATGACGGGAGATAGAGATTTGTTCTCTGATCTGGAGGACAAAGATCTTGGAGTGCACATCGAGATGGGCGATGATGGTAGATACAGTGCGACCGGTATCGGTACCATTTCCTTTGAGAGGGAGTCTGGTAAACCCTTTGTATTGAAGGAAGTCATGCATGTTCCAGGATTGAAGAAGAATCTCATCTCAGTGGCGATGTTAGAAGACAAGGGGTATGATGTTGTTTTCAGCGAGGGAAAGGCCTTCCTGCGCAGCAAGACAACTGGTGAGACCCGGAAGATAGGGGTTCGAGTGAGGAACCTTTATCAGTTGCATGTAGATGGATGCGCAGCAATGGCAGGCAAGGCAGAAGGATTGGTGAGCCGGGATGATGGCGAGTTGTGGCACAGGAGATTGGGTCACCTTCACCATGGAGCCTTGAAGATATTGCAGCAGATCACTACAGGGCTTCCTAAAGGCACACTTGCGCAGTCAGATCAATGCAAGGGGTGTACTTTGGGGAAGTTTGTGAAAGCCACCTTTCACGAGAAGGATAGTCGCGCCACGACGATCCTTGAGAGAATTCACACAGACGTGTGTGGACCTTTCTCAGTTGCTTCGACAGCAAAACACAGGTATTATGTGATTTTTGTTGATGATTTCTCTCGTAAGTGCTGGATCTTCTTCATGCAGAAGAAGAGCGAGACATATTCAAAGTTCTGTGAATTCAAAGCACTGGTCGAGAAGGAGTCGGGGAAGAAGGTGAAGGCTCTTAGGAGCGATAATGGTGGTGAATACATCTCGGACGAGTTCAAGGATTTCTGCAAGGTAGAAGGGATTCGTAGAGAGCTCATAGCTCCCCATAACCCACAGCAGAACGGGGTAGCTGAGCGGAAGAACAGAACGATTGTGGGTGCTGCACGGGCAATGTTGCATGATCAGGGCCTACCCCTTCACTTGTGGGCGGAAGCATGCAATACAGCAGTTTATGTGCAGAACCGTTGTCCTCATAGGATACTTGGCATGAGTACACTCGAGGAGGCTTATTCTGGTAAGAAGCCTGATCTTTCTCATTTGAGGATTTTTGGTGCTAACGTTTACATGCATGTGACGAAGGATGCCAGAAAGAAGTTGGAACCGACTGCAGAGGTTGGGATATTTGTGGGGTACACTGATACGCCCCACAACTATCGTGTGTATTTGCCAGAGAGTGGTAAAACTGTTGTGCGACGGGATATAAAATTTCAGGAGGAGAAAGCCATGAAGTGTTCGCTTGAGAGGGAGCTACACTTGCATGCAGATGAGGAGCTATTAGTTCCTAAGGATGAGCTTCAGGACGTGGATCAGCCACAGGACGAGGTTCATGGAGTGGAAGAGACCACTCATGCAGCGCCAACCATCAGAGGGCGAAAGCGCTTGACAGAAGCTGAGCGACTGGCTCAAGATGCAGAGAAAGTTGTAGGACCACCTACAGCCCAATGCAGGCAGAGACAGTCACTTGATCGGTACACTGGATACATGGCTCTTATGAGCAAGTGTGTTGTGACTGAGCCATCCTCTTTCGAGGAAGCTGTGGAGGATCCCGCATGGGTAGACGCCATGGTGGAAGAGTATGATTCTATTGTCAGAAACAGTGCATGGGAGATTGTTCCTAGACCGGAAGGGAAATCAGTGGTAGGTTCGAGATGGATCTACAAAGTTAAGCAGGCAGCTGACGGGAGTGTGGAGAAGTACAAGGCAAGATTTGTTGCCCGAGGCTTTTCACAGATTGAGGGGATCGATTATGAGGAGACCTTTGCACCTGTCGCAAGGTATTCTTCCATACGGACGATTATTGCTCTCTCAGTGCAGATGGGATGGCACATTCATCAGATGGATGTGAAGACTGCGTTCCTCAACGGAGTCATTGAGGAGGAGGTGTACATTGAGCAACCCGAAGGCTTTGAAGTCTTCAGCAGCGAGTCACATGTGTGCAGGCTCAAGAGAGCGCTGTATGGGTTGAAGCAAGCACCACGTGCTTGGTACACACGGATAGACAGCTATTTCACAGGACTTGGATTCTCCAAGAGCGAGGCGGATCCGAACCTATACCAGATTGTGGTGGAGGGTAAGTTGCTTATCATTGTACTGTATGTTGATGATTTGATTCTAACGGGTGATGAGCTGTTGATACTGTCATGCAAGAAGGATCTTGCTACAGAGTTTGAGATGAAGGATTTGGGCCTCCTTCACTATTTCCTAGGATTGGAAATATGGCAGCGCAGTGGTGGACTGTTTGTTTCTCAGGGCAAGTATGCTCGGGAGATACTGGAGAAGTTCAACATGCATGGCTGCAAGCCTGTTGATACTCCTCTTCCTGGAGGTTGGAGGAAGGAGGATGCCACTTCGGGAGAAGAAGTGGATGCCACTGTTTATCAACAGTTGGTGGGGTCGCTGATGTATTTGGTCAATACACGACCTGATATATGCTATGCAGTTAACCAGCTTTCACAAGCTATGGTTAAGCCTACCAAGCTCTTCTGGAAGGCGGGCAAGCATGTATTGTGCTACTTGAGAGGCACATCGGGATATGGTTTGTGGTACAGACAGGAGGATGAGGTGAAGCTATGTGGCTTCACGGATGCAGATTGGGCAGGGAGCCCAACAGACAGAATGCGCACATCAGGAGGGGTCTTCAGTATCGGATCGACAGCAGTTTCTTGGTACAGCAGGAAGCAGAGATCTGTGGCACTCAGTTCAGCGGAGGCCGAGTATATGGCAGCAAGTTTGGCTGCATGCGAGGCTATATGGATGAGGAAGATCCTGGTTGGTTTGTTCGGTTCTCATTTGGATCCTACTGTGATTTACTGTGATAACCAGAGTTGCATTAAACTCTCGGCTAATCCTGTATTTCATGATAGATCTAAACATATTGACATCAGGTACCATCATATCAGAGATTGTGTGCAGCGGAGGATCATGTTACTTTCGTACATTCCAACGGAAGATCAGGATGCTGATATTCTGACGAAGGCTCTCACCAGGAGCAAATTCGAGTACCACCGAGGCAGGATAGGGGTTGCTGATAATCCATATCTTGTCAAGAGGGAGTGTTGAGATTGCAACAAGATGATGGAGCTTAGTGAAAAGAGTCGCCTTCACTAAGTGGGCCCGCAGGCTATTTTTGGCGCAAGTCTATTTTTAGACTATGTCTATTTTTAGACATATGGATCATGTCTATGTTTATGGATGATTGATCAAGTTGGGAAAATAGATGGACTTCTATTTTTGATGAAAGTGTGAGTGATCACAGTGTGAGTGATCACAGTGTGAGTGATCAAGTCTATTTTTAGACTGGCTGTCAAAAATAGAAAAGTCAAATATTATTATCTCACAATAATATTTGGACTATAAACTTAATCTTATTCTCTTGGAGCACTTCAGTTTGAGCTACGGAAGTGGCACATGCAGCTGTCAGAAGGAAATTCGTTTTTCTTATGAGTCAGTTGAGTTGTTGCATGCATGACTTCAGTTAGAACTCAAGTGAGTTGAGTTTAGTGGACTGGAGGTACAGTTGATGGAGTTGTGTTCAGTTTAACTTAGTTAAACTGGTTGTAGTTAGTCTAACTGCAGATAGACTAATGATGAGTTGTTAAACTAATTATTAACTCATAATACAACTAAAGAATACATCAGTTAACTCAGTTGCATGTCAGTGCATGTTCAGTTCAACAGGGACAGGTGGTAGAGAATCAGATTGCTATCAGTTGTGACTATAGTTGTGCACCAGATCTTGCACAATCAAAGGATTGAGTATGCCAATGAGTTTGCTCACGTATTTGGCCCGCATTTTAGCCTTTGCTCACGTCCACAAAGAGTGAGTGACTATTTTGCAGGTGAAAATCGAGTTTGGGAAGCAATTCTCATCAGTTCTTGAGCAGGTATTGAGCAGTGGAGGCAGGCAAGCAGTGGAAGAGATTTGGAGATCAGATCTGAGCTGTATTGTGTGTAACAGAGGTGGAGATACTTGTGAGAAGTATTATGCTGTGTAATGTTACATGACTCAATCATTAATATACAGATAGTGTGGGGTTTTTAGCGAGATGCTTTCCCCGTGATACATACTGTGTTAATGTGTGAATGCTCTTGATGTTTTATTGTTATTGATGCTGCTATATTCTTGATCAACGTAGAGGAGCTTATGTATTGTGTATGTTTTCCGCATTAGTACATGATCAGGATAATCTCCATTGAATATGTGTTAAATTATTCAAAATTTCTACAGAAATTGCACTTGTAGCTTTCCCTATGAGTTTCACCCTAAATTATTGTTGAAATTGAAAATATAGGTTTACCAAGTTGTTCTCCTTGTCAATATCTCTCTATTGACTATCTACTTGTGCTATTTGGTTACCCGAGCTGAAAATTATGCCTTTGGAAAGATTGCAACCTGTTAATTGTTCTGTCCCTTGAAAATTTCTTGTAGTTTTTCCTCAATGTTTTCCAGAATTTTTGGCTGCAAACCAAATTTCTGGGTGCATGGCTATCTTGTGCCCGGAATCAGATTTCCAACAACTTGTCATATGTCCAAATCCAATTTACAAGCTGTAATCTATGACCTTTGGAAGATTCACTGATTTTTCCCAATTCTTTATCCCTGGAAATTCAAATTATGCTTGCCCCCAACGACCTTGTACTACTTGGTAATTAACTATACTTTTGTAGTATACCAACTTCCCTTCTACTTTTAGTGATTATCTATGATTAACTTCTTTCCTCAAGCTTCCTTAAGCTTCTCATTGGAAGCAAACTGACTTTCTTGGTCTTTTCTTACATGTGACTAACATGCAATCCTCCCTTTGTTCATAAACCCCCAAGTGTTTGTCCCCCTTTATAAATACTTTTATATATAAATTAAATTATGCGTATATTTTAACACATATATATATATAAATAACTAAAGTTCTATTATAGAATATATTTTATTTTGTATAAAGTTAATTAGACATGTATATTCGTTATTTAATTAAAATAATATTTAATTTATTAATGAATTATATTATATTATATTTATTTTAATTAATTAAATGTATTAATTAATCACATATATGTTTATATTCATTAAATTAAATTATATATATATATATATATATATAATTAAATTATATATATATATATATATATAACCTAAAGCCTCTTAATGCAATCTCATACATATATCATTTATATAAACATAATTTTAAATAAAAAAAATTTACCGGGCTCCACCTGTCATGTTATCGATCCACGGTGAGGATCATTCAGTTCGGAGGATGGATGGACCATAGGGCCTGAATTTGCAAGGAAGTTAACACTAACTTGTCTGCCCAATGGAATCTGACAGTCATGATCACGCCCATCTGACGACGATTATCCTTTTCGGGCTCAAAACTAACCACATGGTAATGACAATCTTCCACCCGACATACTCAAAATTTTGCTTACTCGTCATTGTTCCACTCCTTGCTTGCATAAAACAACACGCGCCCACCCTCTACCTTCATGGTTATCGCCATCCCGTCATGGCCTTGGCAGTGGTACCTCTTCAATGCTGGATAATGTGTTCACCTCCCGATGTCATGATTCGAGGTCTGTTGGCCCCTTGCTACACCATAACCCTGCGACCCCTCCACACTTGCCCGAATGATGACACGATGAATCGTGGAGCATGCATGCAAATTAAAAGATGGCCCCACTAGACCTCACCTAGTGACGCACCTCAATAAATGGAGAAAATTGATAGATCGAACGACGGAGGTATTTTTGGGTTGCAACTTGCACAGACATTATTTCCAAGTTGTCGCCCAAGAGATCTGATGGTTCAGATCACTCGCATTCGACGATTGATATAGACTTCACATTTCAACATGCGGGCTCGTTAACGTGCTCCTCACCACCCGAAAAATTCAGAGTTTCGTCCTCTCCGGATTGGTTCCAAGCAAATCTCTGCGGCCTCTTTCACGATTTTTTTTTTTGGTCTCGGCAACACCACACTTAATTCTTATCCAATTACACAGAAAATTATAATATCAATTTTCTTTAAAAAACTTTTCAAAAGTTAATTCATTACCACCTTTAAAAATTTAATTCACTACCACCCTTAAGATGCATTTCCTTCACTTTACGTAGTGTGACACCTACTTCAAAAAACCCAACGTCATTCACCATTGGATTAAAGACAAAATATTATTATTCCTTATGTAGGAATCAAAATCATTATATATATATAGATATACCCACAATATAATATTTATGTCATAATTTCTGATAAGAACCATATTTAACATAAACAAACATGTGGAAACACAACCTTTAAGGTATACCCATACTCACCCTGCATAAATTAAGAACTATGCATTCATTATATTCCCCCCGAGAGCTTAAACGAGAGATCATGTGAACTATTATGATCCATTTCGACACCACATATTGTAAGCCTTAAAAGGCATATATATAAAACAAAGCCAAAATTCATTAACAAAGCCACATATAAACATTTGTATACATGTTGACGTTAGCGCAAAAATAACATAAAAGTGGAATAACATTTCACCATATATATATAGTGTGCGCGCGCACACCATGAGAAAAGAACAACATTATTTTGTGAATGTGCATTTTATTTGTTGTACCCCACATATATTCATATTTATAAAATGCCATATCAATATCAATGACGTAAACATTAGGTATTGGTTATATATATAGATATATATATTTATTTACTTATTTCTTGATCATTTAATATATCATTCATTAAAATTTATTCTAACGCGTATGCAGTATTACAATGATGAGAATGCTCTATATAAGAATTTTGGCCTTTTAAAACTAAAATTTTAGTCGACTTTTTCAAATTTTGTTTGATAATTAAATCAAATTAATCTTCTTGAAACTTTTCTGTAATGTTCCAAACTTAAACAAACAGTGATATATAAAGCAAAAACAATTCTCAACATAGAAAATTTTAACAAACAACACATGCTCATAAAAACTCCAGAAGTAGAACGAGCTGAGCCATTTTATTAATCAATGGAGTAGTACAATAGTATGGATGAATGCACTTGATCTTGCCTCAATGGCAAGCATGATAGAATCCAGGGGATGAGACAATGATATCAAGCACTGGAAAATGTTTGCTCCTCTAATGCTTTGCGCTGCCCAGAAAACTAAATTGCTAGCTGGAAACGAACTGTAAGGAACTCCACTTCTGCTGCTCAAAAAATGCTACAAACTCAGCCCCAAATTCCTTGACCAAAACCCACAAAAACCCAGAAATGGTTTGGCCCGATTTTGACCTCTCACAATCGACCCCCAAAGGCATTGTGCAATCTCCAGCGATTATGCACTATATAATGCAAAGATACAGTTGTAAACCCCACATCCGGTGCTCAGAAAATTCTGAAACTTTATATCTGGGATCCTTGTCAAAAATCCAGAAAAAACAAGAAATGGTTTGGCCGGATTTTGACCTCCCAAATTCGACCTCTTCTATGGCCCACGCCCTCCAAACAGCTCCAAAAATACAGCCTGCAAGGAATGACCACAAATTCCTCCTCCAAGCTTAGAAATGGAAGGAAACACCACTCCAAATATCTCCTCTAACCTCCACGACAAAGCTCAACCTCAAAGACTCATACTCTACCCACCAAATGAGCTCCCACACATTGCCTCTGCGCTGGCCCAAGTAGTACGAAAAGCACACTGCCAATCCAGAAGCTCAATCAGCTCCCAAACTCTCCCAGATGCTGAAAATCCTCCCTAGCCTCCTCTCCAGAAAATCTCAGATCAAATCTCCACTGCTAAGCACCACCAATGAACTTGACCTCCTCTCCACTGTGTCCCCCAGTAATACACACAACCTGGAAGGGAATGCTACTGTTGGGAATCACAATATGATCCTCCTCCTGAAGAATGAAAGAAAACCTTCCTATGGTGGCACTCGAAGTCCCCCAAAGAAAGAGTGAGCTCTTCGCTTGAAGAACTCGTTCTAAACAGCCAGTGACTCGGCTAAGCAGCTCGAGCAACCAAAGAGAAATCGATATATTCCAATAAGATGAATGAAATGAGGAGAGCTACCTTCCTTATATAGATTTAGTGGAGCACTTTTTTCCCTCAATTTTCCCTCCTTCGTGGGTCTGCCACTAAGCCATCGATTTTCCCTCTCATGCAATTCGAACTATTGGCTTAGGAAGTGCTTATTTTCCTTGTGTAAACAAAACCAAAATAACTTACTTCTAACTCCTAAGTCTCTTAATAAATTCGAATGGGCCCCATCTCCTCCAAAATTGGCCCCAAACTATAGAAATAAATCATGTTTCAAAATAATTTAGGAAGGGACATTACATTTTCTTGGCTCCTATACTTCGTTTTTGAGGCGAATTTCATGCCTTTATCATTGGAGTTTTGATAAGCAGTTGATAAGTAACCTCGGTAATTTTTCCAGTCTACCCCAATTGGACCAATTCAGACCCAATGTTGAAAGTTGGCTCTGATACCAATTTGTAGTGTCCCCGGCCTCGACTGGGAAACACTAACCAACAATATTGTCAAATAAATACATAAAAATGCAAAAAACATTTACAACATAATTAGTTTGTGCCATGCAATTATAATTAATTATGCAGCACAATTTACCATGTATTCTCCACATCACAAATAACAACAGTTAAGAACCATAGCAAAAGCATTCATGTAATTATGTGGAACCCCAACTGAGATTAATTCAGTCCATTAATACACAAATTATAGAGCACAACACATATGCTCAATATATATAACACAACAATTACCCCAATTAGGGTTTATCATTGAGATGCATAATTGTACATAAAATTAATACACATAAACACAAGGGAATACGACACTTATCTATAATAACGAGTTGACTGGCTACAGTCTCTCCACGTTCCTCCTAGCCATAGATCTGGTGGTTCATAAGCTCAACCACCAGAACACCCTCGCACTGGGACGACAACTCCAAAGGAAACAGTAACTGAAAAATATCCATACCCCTAAGACCAAGGTGCCAACCCAATAGTCACGATGCTTCAGGGCTCCAAACACCCTCCATGATCCAGGTGGATATTGGTGGCCACTCGCATATTCCACCTAGACCCCCCAATCAGTTTCATTTGTTTCCTTGTTCATTTCAGCATTTATTATTTTTAGCAGTTTTTTGGGTTTGAACTTTCGGAGCAGTTTTGACCCCCTAAACGACGTTTTTTTGGGGTCCACAACAAGCTTGTAATCGTAAGTAAGGGCATGCAGTGAAACCTATAGTACTCAAAGAGAATTTTCCAACAAGATATTGTATGCGCCAAATGAAGATAATATGACCAAGTTACGACCCCGGCAAGTTGGTTGCCCAGCTAACCACAACAGGGCCCAAAAACTCTTAGTGTTATATCTCTTGGGGTTAGGGTTTTGGTTGTTTAGGGTTTTCTCATGTTTTCCAATAATAAATAGGCCCTTGAGCCTCATTGTAACACAGTTCAAAGGGATGTAGTCGCCACATCTCTTCTCAGAGATAAGCTACCATTGTCCGAGCTATCATATTTCCATTATGTTTGTAAGCATAGTTTAATATTCTTCTATTAATGAAATGAAGTGTTTCTCTGCTACATCTTTGTGTTTATGATTATATTTATAAATTGTTGCGTTCATGTTTAAGTTCGAATCAGTGGTATCAGAGTGGTCTGCTCTTTGTCTATTTTTCTTTGCATGTCCCCAACAAAGTCAGGGTATAAGGATTTAGGGCTTGATCTAGTTGAACAATTGCAAGATCAACCTTACAAAAGTTGACGACCTCCCATGGCAGAAGAAAATAAAGACGAGGGGGCAGGAGATCCTTTCAAAATGTTGCTCGGGGAAGCCTTCAAGCGACAGAGGGATGCGATGATGGATAACTTTTCCCAGATCCTTCGACGGCTACCCATAGACGAAGTATCTTCATCCAGCAACCACTCTAGAGGCGCCACTCCTTTTAAGGTACAAGTTAACTTCGATATTCCCATATTCGAAGGCCTAATAGATGCAAATGTCATAGATAAATTTTTAAATCTATTGGAAGGATATTTTTCAGTTCATGACTTTTCCAATTGGGAAAAGATTACTTTTGCACTTCTTAAAGTCGCCCCACACATCAAGGATTGGTAGGAAACCTACTGTGAACAAAAGGACGAGAGTGAACCCTCGTTGTTTTCAGTCGCACCCACTTGGAATTCTTTCCGAGACGCCATCAAGGAACAATATTACCCTGTCGGGAGCTATGAAGACAAATACATAAAGTGGACCACGCTACGGCAGGGAAGGGACCAAGATGTGCCAGAGTTCATAAATACTTTCCATACCCTTCGCACGAAGCTGGGTATCAAGGATACTGAGCAGAATTTGGTGCTCAAGTACCGCAACTGTCTACACAAGTACATCTAGGACGAGATGGAGTTCCTAGACATTTCCTCGCTCGACACGACATATCAGTACGTTGTCAAGATTGAGCAGAAGTGAGACTTTGAATCTACGAATCCAAAGCAAGGAAAAGGCACTCCCAAACCATAGAACAAAGGATCAAGCCAAGGCAGCGCTAACCAAGATGGCCCACCAAAGCCGCTAGCAAAGAACAACACTCGAAGGCAAGGAAGGACACAGGAAAATGGTGTGAGTTCCATAAGAGCTCCACTCAAAATAAAAGTGAGTGTCGGGCCAAGCAGTCACTGGAAGTCACACTGAAGGCTTCCGAATCAGATGCAGGTTCCAATTCTGAATCAGAAATTAAAAAGGGAACTGACAAAGGGAAGCAAATCATTGATTCGGAGCCCAGTGCCACCGTGGCTGATCAGGTGCTCAGTATTTAGCTCAAAAATAAAAGTTCCCAGATTGGCTCGAAAACTATACAACTGCTTCTGTCTCATCAAGATGATCACGACGCAATTTGTTTCACTGAAAAGGGAGTTCAGATGAAGGAGAAAAGGCCTATTGTTCATTTTCCTAAACAGCTAAAAAAATTAAATAGAAGTCTTTCAGATTAATCACATCGTTAGGATTTGGTTGATGTTTCGAACCAACTAATATCTACATTATGGATCACAAAAGTCTTAGATCTGACAGCTAAAAAAATTCCAGAATATTACAGAATGATGACATGGCAGTCTAGTCAATAGAAGGGGGATCTTCTTCAGTTTTCACCCAATGGGGTTGTGACAAGTGTCACCTCCGGATTTGCCAGTTTGATTATGTGAGGGTGAAATTGCCTAATTAGCTCCAAGGTGGAATTTTAATTTGTTTTTACTTTAATATATATATATATATATAATTCATATTATATAGTTTTTTTAACTATATATATATATATATATATATGAAATAATAAACATAACAAATCCGCATGATATCAAATGGCTGAACTATATATTATACCAAAGTTCAAAGTCCACATTAAATGCAAAAGTTCGAACCATACATTGTATTGCAAAACGTATATGGGATGGGTGGAGGGCAGGTTTGAACCCGTGACCTCCCCCTCCCATTACCAATGCCTTTTCGCAGTGGGATTTGAAAAGCATTGCCCACGAATTGTATTTAACACATATAATGCCGATGGCTAGGGAAGGAGGGGAGCAAGTCCTGCGGGCCAACCCCCACCCCATGCGACCATGCGCCCGAACCAAGGGCTGGGACCAACGCTAATAGTTAAGTGCGATTAGCGCACTAATCACATTTAGCCTTAATTAATCCATAATTAAAGTTGGCGGCATTTATGGCGGAGCCACCAAATCTGGAACCGCCACCAAACTTGGCGGACTTAACTGGAGTCTCTCCAGATTTAGCAAGGTTTCCTAGGGAAAAATTAAATGAAGCATATCTTGAGCAATTTTCGACTAAATTGAGCTCAGAAAGAAGTGTTATTGGCTAATTTGGACCTTCTGAACACATTGGTGCAGGTATCATGAGCCATAGAGCTTTGTAAACAACATTTTTGCCACGTTGAGCTAATACAAAGGCCTAAGTCATGGACGTTGGACCAAGGAGATGTAGTCCAGGAGGGGTGAATTCCTTCATCAAAACATTGTGTTAATGTGTCTCTTTGATGGTTTGTTGCACTGTACATGTTTTTTCTTCAGTGTTTCTTTCTGAAGCTATTTTTCTCATGAATGTCTTTTAAAACTTAAGCAAATTTAATTTATTGTATGCACAAGCAACTAATGAAACCTCAACACAAGGAGCAATAAGGAAGCACATATTTATAAATCTATAATTTTTATTAGCACCAAAAAAATAATCATACAAAAGTAGATCAAGTTGGTATCAGAGCCAAGGTTGAATTGCTTGATTGCTTGAGTTTGTGCAATTAGGGTTTTAATGGTTGCAAAATTGTGATGCTTACAAGGTTAAAGTTGCAGAAAGGAGAAGGGAAGCTATTGGTTGCAACTCTTGAGGTAATGCCTAGAAGAAGGAGAGCTACAAGGCCACAATATCCACAACCCAAAGGTCCAATTCCACTTGCACTTGAAACTCCTCAATCTTTGCCTTCAATTGAGACTGAAGAGGTACAACCAGTACAAATTTCTGAGCCTGAATCCATAGCCATTATGTCTGGAAAAAGAGAACCTGAAGGTCCCTTTTCAGAAGAGGAATATTTCAAGAAATCTTTCTATACTTTGAATGAGATGGTTGAAGTCCTCTATGAAGAGAGGAACGCTAGAATGGTTGGAGAGAGTTCTAAACCTCCACATGGAAAAGGAAGCTCATAGGACAAAAATTATGAGAAGAATGATTCCAAAGGGAATGGTGGAAATTCACCTCCATCTCCACCATCCCCATCATCTTCCTCATCATCTCTATCATCTCACATAGCATCATCTTCCACTACCACCATTGAAACTACCCATACTCATTCCAAAACCCCAAAAGGAAAAACTCCATTACTGAAATTGGACATAAAATTCGAACTTCCCATGTACAATGGAGAAGTGAATGTAGAAAATTTGGACAATTGGATTCGACAGTTGGAGGTGTTGACCACTACAGGTCAACTACCCATGCAGTACACCCCCTTTTTCTTTGCAAAAAGGGGTAGCACCTGAACGACGTGTCCGTGCCAGCCTGCAGTCATCAACAACTTGATCATTTTAATTGTAAACCCAGTCTGCATGTATGAATTGTAAATAATCTTAGCAGATATGAGTCGTTTATGTAAAGTTGCCTAGGTGGACCTAACTTTCTAATGATAATCTACGTCCCGGAAGGTTTTTTGTCTCACCGATCTATGATCGGCAGAGTTTTCCTTCAGTCTGACCCCAAAGCCAGGATGTATTTTGTTATTAGAGCTTTAGGAGAATCCTAGTGTGTTAATCTGCTAGATTATAGTTGTGTCGCAGAAACTGGGTGATTTATGAGGGTCTATGATAAAGGGGTTTTCCCCCTTAAGATGTAAATTGTAAAAGTCACGATGTAATGTGTCTTGAGGGTTGGAAAATGTTTTAAATCCCCTCATGAGTCCTGAGTCCTAGGTCCTAGGTGATGTTTCCAAAGGCTTAGTTCGATGATCCATTTAAGAAAATAAATAAAATTATAAAATAAATAAAAATTATAAAATTATAAAATTATAAAATAAAGCAAAAACCCTAAATAATAAAATAATAATATTTTGAGTGAATGCATGCAAAATACTATTTTTAATAATAAGTTAACAATTTCGACGGATGAGATTAAGAGATGTCTTGATCCTCATCGACATGGATCACTCGAACTAGCCGTTGGGATCATTTCCTTTAAGTAGGGTGATAGGGGTCATTTCAGATCATTCGATCTGTGAGTCTGGTACTGAAGAAGCTCTCTTGTAATCTGTTTCTGGTTAATAAAAGAAGACTTTGGGGTCCAAATCTTGCTGGTGTTACTCTCTGGAAGTGCTGTGAGCTGTCTTATTTTCTGCATATTTTACTTTTCAGCCATTAATAATAGCTTATTGTAGAGTATTGTGAGCACAGGTATCTTGTTCACTTGCTAGGGTTTGAGTGGTGTTAGGGTTTTCTGAAATAATGGCAGGTATCTCCATTAATTTTGGGATCTAGCAGCATTTTTGCCTTCTTTACTGATGGTTGTTTTGAGCTGTGCAGGAAACCCTTATTGAAGAAGATTAGCGGGTGTTTGGGGAAGTTCTCGGCTGAACCAGCCAACTCCCGCAAGCATTTTTTGCTGAGCCCAGTTGGATTTGATCCTGGGTCTATCATTCAGTTTATTTTTATTTTTTTCTAATTTGCATGAGAGATTTTCTGAAGTTCTTCATAGTGAAAATTTGAAAAAAATTTTTGAAAATATTTCTGTTCTTATTGCTGAATCTGGCTGTCAAAAGGGGCCACAATTTGTAAACTAACCAGCCGTTTTGGGGTTTAAATTTTTTGCTCTATATACAGATTTAAAATTAGGGTTTTATTTTTCTTTTTTATTGCAGCTGCCCAGCCAGCAAGTGCAAAAGGTCTAAATTGAAATTGCTCCAGCATGCTCAGTACCTGCGGCTTGAAATATTCAATCATGAAGACATTCTGAAATGGCAAAGACAAACCCTAAGTACTTGATACAGTTCTGAGCCAGCTTTCAGTGTAGCATTGTTGACTGTCTGAAACCTCATATAAATCTATGTCCCGAGGCACTCTAACAAGGTTTTATGGCATCAAGCTTCATGCATCATTCTACACAGGCAGTAATTTCACATGTTTGACGTGAGGAGGAAATCAGGTCTAGATTTTTACGGTATATGCCTGAAAGCATACAAGGTGATACGTACGGGCCCAATAGCTGGGAGTATTACGGCTGAGCCGTTCTCTGTCCGCCGTCAAAGAATATACGCAAGCAAACTGTTAAAAAAATCGTGTTTTTTGGGCCATGTATATTTTCTAGCTGTCCAGCGTAAATCTGCTTGCGTGATGCGTATGGATGTTTTAAGTTTCAGGCATGTTAGAGCAGTAAAGACGTGGGCACCAGCATTAGAAAGATGTTACGAACTCGTGTTTGGTCAGCAACCTCAGACCCATCCACACATTGTTCTCCAGATTGCCGCTGTCTCCTGTGCATAAATGATTTCTGGCGTGAACCATTCCGCTCCAAATCTTCATCGTAAGTCTTTTTTTCGGCATCTCGTGCAGGTAAATCACTCCACCATAGGGAATCGCAGTAAGAACTCATTTTTTGCTGGGTGCATTCATGAGTTAAGGCGTAAGGTCATGCGTGTTTCGCTGTGGTATTGTTTTTTTTTTTAGAGATTTATATTTCGTTTACATAAGTCTTGGCTATAGTTTTAGATACGTAGGTTAATTTTAGATTTAGTTAATTTATAATTAGATTCTAATTATTTCAGGTTTCATTTTTAGTTTAGATTTGAAATTTTCGTAGTTTTACTTTATATTTAGAACATATTTTAATTTTAAAATTTTCTTTTTTTTATTTATCTAGGGTTTAATCATAGTTAAACTTTATAAATTTTAGATTTTAAATTTCATTTTTAAATCGTTTCTCTTTTAGATTTTTATAATATGAAAAATAAAAAATAAAAAAGATTCATTTATAAAAAATTTTAGGTTTTAGACTTAGTTTTAATTTTTATATAGTTAAGTTTTAGATTAAATTTAAATTTAGATTTTTTCAATTTTTTAGGCTTTGTTTAAAGTTTATAAATAAAAATTCATAAAAAGGGGATTTTAGGGTTTTAGCTTTAGATTTAGATTTTAAAATTTTAAATTGTGTTTTAGTTTAGATTTTTTTTAGTTTTAAAATTTTAGTTTTTCCAAAAAAATAAAATAAATAAATAAATAAATTCGTTCAGTTTTAGCTTTAGTCTAGAAATTTAAATTTATGTTTCTTTAATTTTAATTAAATTTAGATTTAAAAAAAAAATAAAAAAAATTGCCAGTGTCAGTTGTCTTTCTCGGGAAATTATTATGCTATATTCTTATGCTGAGACTTAAACAAGTCTGCACATCTTAAAGATTAGCTGCATATGGTATTTGGTCAATGATTTATAACTGTGTGGTTGTTTAAAGCATTCATCTCTTTTAGTTACTGGGTATCATTATTGAGCATCGGTCATTATAAGAACTTTGTGGTTTTAGCAGATTTCTTGCACTGTTCTAGTTATTTGATGATAAATGATTGCTGTTCATGGTTTATATTTTTACATCGTCTAGCAAGTAATCGTTTAAACATCAATCTCATAAGGCACTGGTCCGCTAAATTAATAAAATCATTTTAGTGCTTCGTGTCTCCCAAACCAACTGGTCAACAGTTGGTCTCCTTCACCTCGTAGGGTCTACCCCCCTTAGCGGCAGGAGACAGGCTTAAACGGAGGGATCGGGGATCAGGGTGACAGTCCCCGGTCTGAGCGTTGTCGTGTCAATCTGCGCGACAACATTTTTTGGCGCCGTTGCCGGGGATCATTTTATTCTCGGCGTTTCAACGACAATCATCCTTCTCATTTTTTATCCTTTCATCTGGCCCGACAACGACAACATTTTTTGGCGCCGTTGCCGGGGACATAGTTTTTCTGTTCCTGGAGTTTCATCGACATTCATTTTCTCATCTTTCTCATCTCTCATTTTGAGCTGGCAGATTCAACCTTTGGGGTTATCATTTGGATCTTTTATTGCCTTATTTTTCGCCATATCAGTAGCATCTCTTCGGTTTGTTTCTTGTTTGGGTGGCGACTCCATTTTCTCATTTTTCCCAGACAAGAAGTTTTCTTCATATCTGCTTGTGGTTACTTTTTGGATCCTAGAATCAGATTCATTGTTCAAGTGGCGACTCCACTTCTTTCATCTCTTGATTTTCTTGAGTAGAGATCTATTTCTATCACCCATCTCATCCCTTATTATTCATCATGGATTATTCATTTAAACCATGTCATTTTACTGACCGTCTCCATGATTTTCCGGAGGAGGCCATTTCTAAATTACCTATATTCTCGGGTGGTGATTCAATCACTGTTAAAAGGCATCTAGGCTTGTTGGCTCGTATAGTGATCATATATTGTAGACCCCCTCAGTTTAATCATGAAGATATCAAAATGCGTCTTTTTGTCTTTTCTTTAGAGGGTGATGCCTTGAATTGGTTTAATAATTTTCCTAAGGATTCTTTCACTTCTTTACAAGACATTGTCAATGCTTTTAAAGATAGATATGATAATCCAAACAGCTTGCCTTTTGCCCCTAAAATTGTGCAACAGAATAAAAGTAATTTGATAAAAGGTCCAGCTGACGGTGAAAGATTCCAAGACGACTCTTCATATCAGAATGTGTCATCCACCGGTACTATTGCAGATCAAGTCCATGATAGTGGAAAATCAGGGACAAATGACAATGAAAAGGAAGAGCAAAGGCAAATTATACAAAAACTAATGATGCTGGTAAAAAATATGGAGATTAATCAAACTAATTACGTCAATGATGTGAGAACTTTATGCACCCACCTGGAAAAGCGTAATAGGGAGATGGAGATTATGCAAAATCAGCATGCTAGAGAAATTGAGGCCATAAAGACTAATCATGACACAATAATTAGTTTCATGCAAAGCAAAATATCAGGCTTAGAGGAAAATATAGCGACCATGAAAGCGGATCATGATAGGGAAATTGATTCTATGCAAAACAAGTTATTAACTATGGATGAAGAAATGACTATCATGACGTTTGATCATAATAATCAGTTGGCCACCATGCAAGCAAATCATAAAGAAGAAATAAACTCCATGCAGCATTGCTTGATGAACATAAAGGAAAAGAACGATAAAGTAATAAAAGATATGGAAGAACACCATGCCAGGCAAATCAGTGCTATAAAGGTTGAACACTCTAGTCAGATGGATGCCATTAAAATACAGGTTCAAAAATTTCAACAATGGTCAGAGGATAAGAGAAACCAGGGGACATCAACATATCAAGAGCCTTCTCATTTGTTGCAACGAGTTCCATCTTATTATGAAGAGGTCATTGATTCGAATGAAAGATGGCTAATTGAAGGTGATCCAAATAGACGTAAAAATGATAAAGATCAGATGCAGGATAAAGAAAGATATGTCACGCATATCTTACATACTTTATCTGATAGTTTTGAAACAGAAAGTTACATGTCATCAGTAATACAACCTGCCACAAAGAAAAAGCGCAAGGGAAAGAAAATGAGAAGAAGATTTGATGCATCAGACGGCCGTGAGCAGCTTGATTTTCGGATAGGAAAAAGTCCTACCATATGTAGAATTGGACATGGCACATCCGACAAGCAGCCGACAGATTTTCCTGAAAGCAGGCAAATGCTCAGTATACACTATATTGAACATATCTGATGCCATGGGGCATCCTCTGTATTGTATTTCTAACCCTACTTGTCATTCAGCGTTTTCATTTTGGTTTTAGAATTAGATTTGCTTTTCTAGATTAGTTAATAAATGAGGAGCTTATATCTTTCCTGTGCTTAATGTTATATGATGATTTTTGGACGGACGCTACTTATATTTTGTTATGTGTTGCATGGATGCAGATTCTGGATTCTCACATTCCTATAGAGCAGCAACGTGTCCCCAAGTAGAGCCAGATGTTGACCACTACCGGTCAACTACCCATGCAGTACACCCCCTTTTTCTTTACAAAAAGGGGTAGCACCTGAATGACGTGTCCGTGCCAACCTGCAGTCATCAGCAGCTTGATCATTTTAATTGTAAACCCAGTCTGCATGTATGAATTGTAAATAATCTTAGCAGATATGAGTCGTTTATGTAAATTTGCCTAGGTGGACCTAACTTTCTAATGATAATCTACGTCCCGGAAGGTTTTTTGTCTCACCGATCTATGATCGACAGAGTTTTCCTTCAGCCTGACCCAAAGCCGGGATGTATTTTGTTATTAGAGCTTTAGGAGAATCATAGTGTGTTAATCTGCTAGATTATAGTTGTGTCGCAGAAACTGGGTGATTTATGAGGGTCTATGATAAAGGGGTTTTCCCCTTAAGATGTAAATTATAAAAGTCATGATGTAATGTGTCTTGAGGGTTGGAAAATGTTTTAAATCCCCTCATGAGTCCTAAGTCCTAGGTCCTAAGTGATGTTTCCAAAGGCTTAGTTCGATGATCCATTTAAGAAAATAAATAAAATAATAAAATAAATAAAAATTATAAAATTAAGCAAAAACCCTAAATAATAAAATAATAATATTTTGAGTGAATGCATGCAAAATATTATTTTTAATAATAAGTTAACAATTTCGACGGATGAGATTAAGAGATGTCTTGATCCTCATCGATGGTCGAGATCATTTCGACATGGATCACTCGAACTAGCCGTTGGGATCATTTCCTTTAAGTAGGGTGATAGGGGTCATTTCAGATCATTCGATCTGTGAGTCTGGTACTGAAGAAGCTCTCTTGTAATCTATTTCTGGTTAATAAAAGAAGACTTTGGGGTCCAAATCTTGCTGGTGTTACTCTCTGGAAGTGCTGTGAACTGTCTTATTTTCTGCATATTTTACTTTTTAGCCATTAATAATAGCTTATTGTAGAGTATTGTGAGCACAGGTATCTTGTTCACTTGCTAGGGTTTGAGTGGTGTTAGGATTTTCTGAAATAATGGCAGGTATCTCCTTTACTTTTGGGATCTAGCAGCATTTTTGCCCTCTTTACTGATGGTTGTTTTGAGCTGTGCAGGAAACCCTTATTGAAGAAGATTAGCGGGTGTTTGGGGAAGTTCTCGGCTGAACCAGCCAACTCCCGCAAGCATTTTTTGCTGAGCCCAGTTGGATTTGATCCTGGGTCTATCATTTAGTTTTTTTTTTTTTTCCTAATTTGCATGAGAGATTTTCTGAAGTTTTTCATAGTGAAAATCTGAATTTTTTTTTTTGAAAATATTTCTGTTCTTATTGCTGAATCTGGCTGTCAAAAGGGGCCACAATCTGTAAACTAACTAGCCGTTTTGGGGTTTAAATTTTTTGCTCTATATACAAATTTAAAATTAGGGTTTTATTTTTCTTTTTTATTGCAGTTGCCCAGCCAGCAAGTGCAAAAGGTCTAAATCGAAATTGCTCCAGCATGCTCAGTACCTGCGGCTTGAAATATTCAATCATGAAGACATTCTGAAATGGCAAAGACAAACCCTAAGTACTTGATACAGTTCTGAGCCAGCTTGCAGTGTAGCATTGTTGATTGTCTGAAACCTCATATAAATCTCTGTCCTGAGGCACTGTAACAAGGTTTTATGGCATCAAGCTTCATGCATCATTCTATACAGGCAGTAATTTCACATGTTTGACGTGAGGAGGAAATCAGGTCTAGATTTTTACGGTACATGCCTGAAAGCATACAAGGTGATACGTACGGGCCCAACAGCTGGGTAGTATTACGGCTGAGCCGTTCTCTGTCCGTCGTCAAAGAATATACGCAAGCAAACTGTTAAAAAAATCGCGTTTTTTGGGCCATGTATATTTTCTAGCTGTCCAGCGTAAATCTGCCTGCGTGATGTGTATGGATGTTTTAAGTTTCAAGCACGTTAGAGCAGTAAAGACGTGGGCACCAGCATTAGAAAGATGTTACGAACTCGTGTTTGGTCAGCAACCTCAGACCCATCCACACATTCGTCTCCAGATTGCCGCCGTCTCCTGTGCATAAATGATTTCTGGCGTGAACCATTCCGCTCCAAATCTTCATCGTAAGTCTTTTTTTCGGCATCTCGTGCAGGTAAATCACTCCGCCGTAGGGAATCGCAGTAAGAACTCATTTTTTGCTGGGTGCACTCATGAGTTAAGGTGTAAGGTCATGCGTGTTTCGCTGTGGTATTGTTTTTTTTTTTTAGAGATTTATATTTCGTTTACATAAGTCTTGGCTATAGTTTTAGATACGTAGGTTAATTTTAGATTTAGTTAATTTATAATTAGATTCTAATTATTTCAGGTTTATTTTTAGTTTAGATTTGAAATTTTCGTAGTTTTACTTTATATTTAGAACATATTTTAATTTTAAAGTTTTCTTTCTTTTATTTATCTAGGGTTTAATCATAGTTAAACTTTATAAATTTTAGATTTTAAATTTCATTTTTAAATCGTTTCTCTTTTAGATTTTTATAATATGAAAAATAAAAAATAAAAAGATTCATTTATAAAAAATTTTAGGCTTTAGACTTAGTTTTAATTTTTATATAGTTAAGTTTTAGATTAAATTTAAATTTAGATTTTTTCAAATTTTTAGGCTTTGTTTAAAGTTTATAAATAAAAATTCATAAAAAGGGGATTTTAGGGTTTTAGCTTTAGATTTAGATTTTAAAATTTTAAATTGTGTTTTAGTTTAGATTTTTTTTTAGTTTTAAAATTTTAGTTTTTCCAAAAAAAAAAATAAAAATAAATAAATAAATAAATAAATTTCGTTAAGTTTTAGCTTTAGTCTAGAAATTTAAATTTAGGTTTCTTTAATTTTAATTAAATTTAGATTTAAAAAAAAAATATAAATAAATAAATAAATTTGCCAGTGTCAGTTGTCTTTCTCGGGAAATTATTATGCTATATTCTTATGCTGAGACTTAAACAAGTCTGCACATCTTAAAGATTAGCTGCATATGGTATCTGGTCAATGATTTATAACTGTGTGGTTGTTTAAAGCATTCATCTCTTTTAGTTACTGGGTATCATTATTGAGCATCGGTCATTATAAGAACTTTGTGGTTTTAGCAGATTTCTTGCACTGTTCTAGTTATTTGATGATAAATGATTGTTGTTCATGGTTTATATTTTTACATCGTCTAGCAAGTAATCGTTTAAACATCAATCTCATAAGGCACTGGTCTGCTAAATTAATAAAATCATTTTAGTGCTTCGTGTCTCCCAAACCAACTGGTCGACAATTGGTCTCCTTCACCTCGTAGGGTCTACCCCCTTTAGCCGCGGGAGACAGGCTTAAACGGAGGGATCGGGGATCAGGGTGACAGCGCCCGGTCTGACCGTTGTCGTGTCAATCTGCGCGACAACAGGAGGTATATTGCAAAATTCAGAACCTTCAAGAAGACAACATAAAGATCTAGTTGGCTTCACTGAGGCTAGAAGGAGCTACACTAGTTTGGTGGGAAGCAAAGACTCAAGAGGAAATGAGAATCCATGGTAAGATATCCATCACTTGGGTTGAATTTGTTTCTGCAATTAAAATATAGTTTTATCCTTTAGCCTATATGTAAAAATTCGTTATGAGTTGGCAAAATTTTAGGCAGCTTAAAGGCCAAACAGTCCAAGATTATACACAGGAGTTTATGAAAAGAGTTTTGTTATTAGGAGTGAATTTGAATTCTCAAGATACACTATTGAAATATATGCGGGATTTACATTCTTATCTTAAACACACTATTCTTATGTTCAATCCAACTAATTTGGATGAAGTATGTGCAAGCCACACATCTTGAATCTAGAGGAAAGAACACTTATGAAGAGAGTAGTAATAAAAAGCCACCTAAGGGTAAGGAGAAAGAGAAAGGAGGAAAATGGAAAGGGAAGAAAAATGCAAGTGTGAAGAAAGAAGGGGAGAAAATCACATGCAAACACTGTTCCAAAGAGGGGCATGATGAAGCCCACTGCTGGAAATTGCATCCAGAAATGAGACCAAATAAGTTCAACAATAAAGGGAAATAGAAAACCACTACTATCACTTAAGAAGATTTAGGTTCTGAATCAGGTGATGAAAACAAAATCACTGTCATGGGAATCAAAGGAAAAAAAGATATTGCAAGCACTAGTTCACAAAACTATAACACTACTACTACTCCAGATGAAAAGAGACGAATTGAGTTATTTCATGTTAGGGTCATATCTAAACACACCAAGATTGACACACTCTTCGATAGTGGGTCACAAGCGAATCTAATATCTGAAAACTTAGTCAACAGATTGAATCTTGAAACTGTACCTCACCATGTACCATACCCTTTGGGATGGATAACAAGAGACACCAGTTTACAGGTTACAAGAAAATGTTTGTTCAAGTTTGCAATCACTGCAAATTTTGTTGACGAAGTAGAGTTAGATGTGGTACTGCTTGATATTTCAAGTGTGGTGTTGGGTAGTCCATATTTGTATGACCGGAAAGCAATATTTTACCACCATGAAAACAAGTATCACTTGTTTAAAGATGATGTGGGGTACATAGTGAGAGCCCATCGCAAAAAGCTTAACATTTCTTTGGTTAATACAGGACAGACAAAATGACTAATGAATTCAAGTAAAAGTTTAGTACTTCTCATGTTCGAGCCAAATGATGATATTGTTTATGAAAATGTTGTTACATGTAATGCAAGTTTCAATTCTGATTTGGATGGTTCAGTTCATCAGAGTGATGAAGTATTTCAGGTTGTGAAGGAATCATCCTTCAAGAAGAAAGAAACTTCACATGAAATATCTTTGCATCAAGAGGTTTCTCTTTGTGATTAGTATGCAAGGGTTGACAAAATTGCAAAGTGTAGAGACACCAAAGCAATGCAAATTTTTTTTGAACAATGAGCTCATTCAATTATCCCTTACACCATGTTGTGCACCGATAGTTATGGTGCCAAAGATGAATGGTAAGTATTTCAAGAAAGAGGACAAAATGAGTAGTTTTCACCAAAGCAAAGTTGTAAAAAGAGGTCAGTGCAAGAATATACATAACACCAAACAAGAATGGTTTGTATGGATTTTAATGTTATATGTTTTTTATAGCACTTCTATTACATCCATGTATTTGAATTATGGAAGAAAAGAGTCATTTCTTGAAGAAATTGTCCACTAGGGTGACATAAACATGTTTAGAAAGCTTTCTTATGCACATGTCATCTATGAAAGAAAATTGTTTGATATTTTAAAGATATCAAAGTACAAGTTGGGTTTCACTTCTTTGATTCATTTGAGCCATGATATTGGAAGAGGTAAGTTGAAGGTAAGTCTCTCCAAGTTGGATGCCATTGTTGGTGGGTCAACGCCCAAGATCGTCATTTTAATAAGAGGTTTGTTGGGAGAAGCCCAATGTTGGAAGAGAGTTGTTGTTGACATTTTTTCTTTCAAAGCTCCTTGGCATGCATTGTCATGTGTGTGCAAATTCTTTCAGTGGAGAGGCAAACAACAAGAGACATGTGTTGCTTCAAACCAAAAGATCAGTTTAATTCTTTTTAATGCTCTTTCAAACTTGAAAGGTTCATTTGAGTTTCAGGTTTTTGCGAACAACTTCACCATCTTATTTCATTAAGAAGATTTCCATGGTGTAAAGATTAAGTTGCAATGATCCATGACTTTTCATTGGATGGATACTTGTAAAAAATTTCACTTGTTTCGAAGGTATAAAAAAGGTATAAGAAGCAAGTTCATTGTTATGCCTTTTAGGCATATTGGTTATGTAATTATTGTATTCAGTGTTAGGATATTCCGATACATAGGAAATAGTTAATTATAACTTGGTCATGATATGTTCTAGACATGAAGTGATCTGATGGTTCATTCTCTCCTGAGTATTACCGACACTTGATCCGTGGCTTAACACCCGATTGGTCCATGATTTCTATTTAAAGAACATGGAGGGTCATTTGTAGGGTAACCATTCATGAGAGAAGATTATGTAAATTTTATTTCTTTTATTAATAAATTGCCTAAAGTGACCGCGTTGGCCCAGGTCGTGGACTGTTTCCCTCTTTGAGGGTTTTAACCACGTCAAGAACACTGGTGTATTGATTTGTGATCTATTTGTGAGCAGTGTCCTTTGGTTTTTTATCTGAGGAACTTACCCTGTAAATTCCTACATGGTATCCGAGATAATTGAGGGCCACATCTGTTGGTGATCCAAATCCGAAGCCGGTACAACTGCATCCGACTGTCGTTTCCTAGATCTACTATTTCTGACTACTTTCGGGCCAAGAGGACTACTCTATTGTGTTAGGAACATCTGTTCCAGTGAGGAACCCTTTTCGTTTCATGCGAAAAGGTTTCTGGTAGCCCTAGCTACATCATTTTTAAGGTCTAGAGGTATACCGTCATTATTTGCAGTTTTAGTTATTCATCTCTCTGTTTATTTTGGTTTATTTAGCTCTCTATTTTTTATTATCGGATATATACCTTTCATTTCTGTGTATGCTCTTTGCCTCGTGTCTCTGTGCGATCTGGGAAAATCAGAAAAAGAAATGAAGGAATTTTTTCATGCGTATGCTCTTTTCCGTCGTGCCTTAGTGTGATCTCGGAAAATTAGAACATTGAGAAAAATATTTCGTTTCCGATGAAAGCTAACTTCAAGCCATAAGGTTTGTTTTTTTTTCATGTCCGTGTTAGGTTGTGTGGTTTTTTGTTTTATAAGGAAAAAAAAATTCCAAGCAAAGACGCCAAAAAAAAAAAAAAAAAACCTCTCTTTTCCAAAAATTACTAACCTTTTAAACTAGACCACTTGGTCCAAAGTTATTTTATGAGAATAGAGATCTTGGGTTCAAGTCTTTTTTTTTTTGTTGAGTTACTTTTCAAAAAGCACGTGTAACTTATGCTTTAAAGTTACTTTATGTGAAAGTATTTTCACTTATTATAAAAAGTGAGTCACTTATAATTCTAAAGTCTCTTTATCTTTTATTTAAGTTACAATTTAGTGAGTAGCTCATAAAGTACCATTGTAAAAGTGAATTTCACTTATGTATAAACATGGGTCACATAAAATATTCTTTTTAAGTATGCTAATTAGATTAAGTTTGGAAAGAGGGAGGATTTTTTTTTTAAATATAACATTATCATTCACTTCTGCACATTCACGCACTTCGTCAGCATCCTCAACAACTTTTCTTCAAAAAGCCATAACTTTTTCATCTAGAAGCCGCTTTCAGAGCCATTTTTTTAATCGGCTTAATTTTTCGAGATCTTTCCATTGGAACACTTAGTTTCAACATCTACAACTTCAGTTTCTATTAAAATGGAAAGTCCATGTCAAGTTATTCTTGACAGCACCAACTACTTCCAATGGTGGTCCTACATTGTGGATTTACTTAGAAGTAAAGATCTTTACAGAATAGCTTCAAGCCAAGAAACTAAAGTTAAATATGTAGATAAGACAGTCAAATGGGAAAATAGGCAAGATCAAACATGTGGGTTGATAGGGATGTCTATTTCTCTAGACCTTAGATTTCATATCGCAGAACTTGATACTCTTAATGAAGCAATGAAACAACTCACTAAAGTTTTTGGAATTAAAAATGAAATTAGAGCCTATCAGTTCGAAAATAAGTTTCTTACATTGGACTCCAATAATTTTTCTTCCATTGAAGATTTTTTGTCCAATTTCAAGACCCTTAGACTTTTCTTGGAAGGTGTTAAGGTTAAAAAAGAAGATGGTAGCATTATCTATTCCATTCTTACTAAGTTGGGACCAACCTACTCTGTGTTTGTTTCCACCTTCCATTTTACTAGAGAAGCCTTTATTTCTCAAGGACAAGACTACAAGTTCCCCTCTTTTGATGCCTTTTGTGATTCTTTAATAAGAGAACAAGAAAAACTCTTACATCTTAGTCTTCTTAATCTTGGAAACTCTTATAAGAAAGCCTTAGCTACCCAACAACAATCAAATTCAAAGAATCCTAAGAAGCAGTATCCTAGAAAGAATGGTCTTAAACCAAACAAAGGTCTCGAGTAATTTCAATCTCAAAATGAAAAATCAATTCATCAAAATGATAAGGCAAATAAAAACAAAGGGAAGAAAACTGATAGATATTGCAACTTTCGTAATCGATATGGCAACTTAGAATCCAAATGCTTTAAAAAGATGAAAGCCTTGGAAGCAAAAATGAAGAAGCATAACATCACTCTTCAACTTCAACTTCATCTTCAGGAATAGCACTTTCTGTTGTGGTTGTCAAGCATCTCAGTCTGGATATGCACTAAACGTATCTTCTTCTTCTCATTCTCATGAGTGGCTGATTGATTCTGGATCTTCTTATCACATGGCCAAAAACAAAGTCATGTTTTATTCTTTAAATGATTGTAACACCAAAAAAAAATATGTTGGTGATGATAGATCTCTTAGTGTTGTAGGGACTAGAACTATTCATCTAGACAATGGTCAATTTAATGATGTATTATGTGTTCCAACCTTATCCTGCAACCTTCTATCTTTATATCAGATAACTCATTCAGGTGAAAGTAAAATCGTTTAATTTTCATGTTGTAATTAAGGAACTAAGATATCCTAGACAAATTTTAGCTACTAGCATTGCTGATGATTCTACAAAGTTGTATAAGTTTAACAACTTTAGGTCATCAACTCTTCCCTCGGTATTTGTTGCTCATAATGATGAAGTGAGTAAACTTTGGCATGAGCGATTTGGTCACTTAAACTATCGCTCCCTTCAAAATCTATGTAAAGAAAATATGGTGACAGGTCTCCCTATGATATCTTGCAGAGATGGTGTTTGTTTCGGATGTATACTTGAAAAACATCATCGGGATAGTTTTGAAAAACGTGCCTCTTGGCACGCCTCAGCCCCTTTACAGCTTGTGCATAATGATTTATGTGGTCCACTTCCAGTTGTTTCTTTCTCTGGCTACAAGTATTTCTTAACTTTCATTGATGATTTCTCCATACGCACTTGGGTATACTTCTTAAAACTCAAGAGTGAAGTCTTTAACATGTTCTTGGCCTTTAAGGCCTTTGTTGAGAAACAATCTAAACATCAAATTCTTAAGCTAAGATCTGATAATGACAGAGAATATGTTAACAACAAATTCATCAACTTTTGCACTGAGCATGGAATTCAAATGCAACATATTGTTCCATATAATCCACAACAAAACGATGTAGCTGAAAGGAAGAATCACACCTTAAAGGAAATGGCTAATGTATGCTTCGATCTAAAGAACTTAGTCTTAATTTTGCGTAGAAGCAATTAACTGTGCAAATTACATAGTAAACCACACTCCTACTAAAGTTTTAAAGAATATCACTCCAAAAGAACCATGGAGCTCAATTAAACCAGATGTCAGTCACTTTCGTGTTTTTGGAAGTGAAGCATGGGCCCATATTCCAGATGAGAAACATAAAGTTTTAGAACCTAAGAGTGAAAAATGTATTTTTGTTGGATATTCTGAAGCTGTCAAAGCATATAGACTTATTCCACTTAAGTCCAAAAATGTTAGCATTAGAAGAGAAGTAAATTTTGCTGAAAATATATCAGCCTACAAGCCTAGTTCGGCGGATGTGCCACCTCTCTCTATCCCTTCTACTTCTGAAAATATTTATTCTTCAGATGATGACAGCGAGGATGACAATACTCCCCCACCTTCTCAGGATCTTCTTTCAGCTCCCCAGCTTCCAAAATGGGTTTGTGCTACTCGGGATGCAGCAGGTGTTTTTGCAGGTGATCCTACAGATCAGCGACGTACACATTCTCAGTTCGATTAGAGCCTCTTCTTTTCTGGTTCAAGCTTCAGTGAATTATGATCCTGACACCTTTGCAAAAGCTTTAGGCCATCCAGATTGGGACACAACTATGAATGAAGAATATCGTTCATTATTGGAAAATGATACATGGGATCTTGTTCCTCTTCCAAAGGGACGAAAACTTGTTAGATGCAATGGGTTTATAGAACCAAGTTTGGACCAAATGGAAAAGTTGATAAACATAAAGCTTGTCTTGTTGCTAAGGGCTTTTCACAAGTTGAAGGCATTGACTATACTGAAACCTTCTCCCTTGTTGCCAAAATGAACTCTATCCACCTTGTTATTTCCCTTACTGCCTCTTTCAAATGGGAAGTCCATCAGATGGATGTTAAATTTGCCTTCTTGCATGGGAACTTGCATGAAGAAATATATAAGGAACAACCTCCTGGCTATATACAAACAAACTCCAGCCTTGTATGACGGCTTAAAAAATCCCTTTATGGTCTCAAGCAAGCCCCTCGGGCTTGGTATGCCAAAATGGATAGATTTCTTTTAGATATTGGCTTTTCTAGGTGTCATTCTGACAATACTGTCTACACCAAAAAAGTGGGTAAGTCTCTTATCATTCTTGTTCTTTATGTTGATGATCTTATGCTTATTAGTAGTGATCCCAACCTTATAAACCATGTAAAGTCCAGCCTTAAAAAGAAGTTTGAAATGATAGACTTAGGACACTTGCATTAATTTCTTGGCCTTCAAGTGTTGCAAACCAAGGAAGGTATTTCCTTTTCCCAGTCCAAGTATCCCTGTGATCTTCTATGCCACTTTCACGTGGAAGACTGTAAGCTAACACCTTTTCCTTTTCAGTCTGGAGCCAAATTTTCAGTCACTTGTACTTCCCCTGAAGTTGATGCTACCTTATACCATCAGCTTGTAGGAAAACATTTGTATCTGACCCATACCTATCCTGACCTTTCCTTTGGTGGTGGCCTTATTGCTCGGTTTATGCAAAACCCACTTGAAAGTCATTGGAAAGCAGCGAAAATAATACTTCGTTATGTTCGAGGTACAATTCAATTTGGGATTCATTACAATGCATAAGCATCTCCTCTATTGGCTGATGTCACTGATTCCGATTGGGTTGGTGACCCTGATGATCAGAAATCTACTGCAGGTTATGTGTTCAGTCTTGGTTCAAAACCTATTACATGGGCTTGCAAGAAACAAAGTGCCATTTCTCTTTCTTCAACAGAAGCAGAGTATCGTGGTGTTGTAGAAGCTAGTAAGGAAGCCCTGTGACTTCATCAAATCCTGTCAGAGTTTGGCTTTCAGCAGCAGCATCCGACTACACTTTGGTGTAATAATCAAAGTGCCATTCAACTATGCAAAGATCCAGTCCAACATCGACACAGTAAACACATTTAACTACACATTCACTTCATTGGAAAGCTCATTCAAGACCATGTTCTTGAAGTGCAATATTGTTCAACAGATGATCAAATTGCATACATCTTTACAAAGGCTCTCACAGAGGTGAAGTTTATTAAACTTCGATTTATGGTTGGAGTTCAAGAAGTTGTCACTTAGGGGGGATAGGCTCTAATGCCTCCTCCCTTCTCCTATTGTGTCATATTTGTACATCCTTCAATTCTATCCCAAGTTGTTCTTAAGGGGGGATGTTAGGATATTCCGACACATAGAAAATAGTTAAGTATAACTTGGTTTAGTGTAGAGTTAGGTAAAGTGTGTTTCTTTACTATGTACTTTTGTAACTTACAATCCGACGATCACGATATGTTCTAGACATGAAGTGATCCGACCATTCATTCTCTCCTTGGTATTACTGACACTTGATCTATGGCTTAACACCCTATTGGTCCATGATCTCTATTTAAAGAGCACGGAGGGTCATTTGTAGGGTGACCGTTTATGAGAAAAGCTTATGTAAATTTTATTTCTTTTATTAATAAATTGTCTGAAGTGGTCGTGTTGGCTCAGGCCATGGACTGTTTCCCTCTTTGAGGGTTTTAACCACGTCAAGAATACTGGTGTATTGATCTGTGATCTGTTTGTAAGTGGTGTCCTTTGGTGTTCTATCTGAGGAACTTACCCTGTAAATTCCTACATCCAGGCGTCATTATTTTTTACATGAAAGTTATGTTCAGAAAATTTCATACTTTCAAGATATACAATCGGGCTTAAGTCATGTAAATCAAGTAGTGAAATTTGTCATCCATTTGCATTATATTTTTTTATGTCGTCATGGTAAGAAAGATGTTACTTTTGATGATGACATGAACAAAACCATGAGTTTTTATGAACGACTGAAAATGGTGCAACAAATAGTGCAAGATCAGTTTGAAAAGAGCAAAGACAAGTACAAGGATAGAATGGGGTCCTAAAGGCCAGTGAATGTTGATTTCCTTATAGAGGAGCTCAAGGAAACAAATTCGTCAAAATCCAATTGGATCAAGCTTGGAAAGGTGAGGGGCCTGTACCCTCATCTACTTGTGAGATGAAAGTATCTTTTGGGGTCCAAAAGGTTTCTAGTGGGGAGGAATAAACGTGTGCTCAGTATTTAGCTCAAAAATCAAAGTTCTCAGATTGGCTCGATAACTATACGACTACATCTGTATCCTCAAGACGATTACAACGCAATTCGTTTCATTGAAAATGCAGTCTAGATGAAGGAGAAAAGATCCGTTGCTCGTGTTCCTAAACAATTAAAAAAATTATAGAAAATGATAGAATGATGACATGGCAGTGCAGCCAGCAAGGGGAATCTTCTTCAGTTTTCACCCAATGGGGTTGTGACAAGTGTCACCTCTGGATTCGCTAGTTTGGTTATGTGAAGGTGAAAATTGGTTAATTGGCTTCAAGGTGGAATTTGAATTTGTTTTTTATTTTAATATTATTATATATATAATTATTATTTATATTATATAGTTTTTTTAACTATATATATATATATATATATATATATATATATATATATATAATAACAATAAACATAAAAAATTTGCATTATATCAAATTTTTTGACTGTGTATTATACCAAAGTTCAAAGTCCACGTTAAATGCAAAGGTCTGAACCATACATCGTATTGCAAAATGTATATGGGATTAGCGGAGGGCGGGTTTGAACCCGTGACATCCCCCTCCTAATACCAATGTTTTTTGCGCAACGGGATTTGGAAAGCATTGCCCACGAATTGTATTTAGCACATACAACACCGATGGCGGGGGAAAGAGGGGAGGCAGCCCTACGGGCCAGCCCCCACCCCATGCGACCATGCGCCCGAACCAAGGGCTAGGTCGAGCGTTAACAGTTAAGCATGATTAGCGCACTAATCACGTTTAGCCTTAATTAATCCATAATTAAATTTGGCGACATTTATGGCAGAGCCACCAAATCTGGAACCACCACCAAATTTGGCAGACTTAACTAGAGTTTCTCCAGATTAAGTTCGCCAAGTTTGGTGGCGGTTCCAGATTTGGTACCATGAGCCATAGAGTTTTGTAAACAACATTTTTGTCACGTTGAGCTAATATAAACGCCCAAGCCATGGAAGCTGGACCAAGGAGATGTAGCCCATGAGGGGTGAACTCCATCATCAAAACACTGTGTTAATGTGTCTCTTTGATGGTTTTCTGCACTGTACATGTTTGTTGTTCAGTATTTCTTTCTGAAGCTATTTTTCTCATGAATGTCTTTTAAAACTTAAGGAAATTTAACTGATTGTATGCACAAGCAACTAATGAAACCTCAGCACAAGGAGCAATAAGGAAGCACATATTTATAAATTTATAATTGTTATTAGCACAACAAAACTAATCATACAAAAATAGATCAATGACTACCACCAAGACCCAGAAGATTGAACCTGAAGATCCAAAGTAGGGGGAACGCCTCTTCCACTCACAGATGTGGGTGACGGGTTCTCCACTACAGTTTATTGGTGACAACGGGAGCAAAAAGAAACTCATTTCAGCAGAGGTCATGAAGCGGCTGGGCCTAATGACTATAGCACATCCACAGTCATACACCATCAGGTGGCTTCACCAAGGACGAGATCTTCGTGTCAGCCAGCAGTGCCACCTTCCCTACAGCATCAAGCCCTTCACAGATAAGGTACTATGTGATGTTGCTCCTCTTGAAGTTTTTGATGTATTGTTAGGACAACCACACTTGTGGAAGCGACATGTTGTATATGAGTCTAGACCTCACTCTGTGATTATCACTTTGGCGAATAAGTTGATCTTACTACAGGATACCGGATGTAGCCCCGCCTACCGCCATCTCTTTGATCACTGCAAAGCAATGTAGTAAGATCATTTCTTATGATTCGTCCCCAGGGCAAAAAGAAGTTTGTAGCCACGACATCCAAGCAGTGCTCCTCTACATAGCAGGAACAAATGGACAAGGTCGTGGAGGATTACAGGGATATTTTCGCCTCACCCACAAGGGTACATTTGCACTGTTAGGTCAAGCACTCCATCAATCTGACCCCAGGCGCGTTGTTGCCTAATGGACCGATCTATTGATGCTTTGTTCTGGAGAACGATGAGATCAAGAAGCAGATTCAGGAACTATTGCAAAAAGGGCACATCAGGCCAAGCTCATCACCTTATGGAAGCCCAATTGTATTGGTACAAAAAAATGATGGGACCTAAAGGCTTTGTATTGACTATCAGGCGCTAAACAAGATCATTGTGCCAAGATGATTTGGGAAGCGCACTACAGTCGGGTCGCTGGACATTTCGGAGTAGAGAAAACAGTGGCATTTTTGCAGAAGTATTTCTATTGGACAAAACTTCATCAGGATGTTGAGAAGTACATTAGATCCTACACCGTCTGTGTCATTGCCAAACCAACCATCAAGAAGCAAGGCCCGTATACTCCTCTACCTACTCCTAGTTGGCCTTGGGACTCTATCCCTATGGATTACATGTCAGGCCTTCCTTCTACTAAGCACGACAACGTTTGCATTTTCGTGGTCATCAACAAATATTCTAAGATGACCATCATGGCGGCTTGCAAGAAGAGTATCACAACAGAGGCCACTGCTAAGCTCTTCTTTGAGCGAGTATGGGTACACTTTGGGATCCCACAGTCCATTGTCTCAGATCGGGACAGTAGATTCCTGAGTGCATTTTGGTCAAGTCTCTGGTTAATGCTAGATACAAAACTTACTAAGTCCACGACTTTCCATCCCTAAACTGATGACCAAACATAGGTTGTCAACAGGATGATCATACACATTCTACGCATGTACAACTCGAAGCATCCACACATGTAGGATGAAAGTCTCCCCTATGTCCAACACAGCTAGAACAGTGCGAAGTTGAAAGGGCTAACAGCTTCGTTGAGTGCATTCAACACATCCGCCAACAGGTCCATGATATATTGGACAGAGCCAATGCTAAGCACAAGCAATGCCATGATCAACATCGAGTGTCGCACAAGTTCTAGGTGTGCGACAAAGTTTGGCTACATTTGCTTAAGGATCGCCTTGCTGGACCCCACCACAAGATTCGCCTGCTCTGATATGGGCCATACACCATCACCAAGGTCGTCGGTGACAATGCCTTCGAGCTCAGCATCCCACCGTTCCTTGGTCTGTGCCCTGTGTTCAATGTAGATTGTCTTCGACCATACTTTCCATCATTATTGGACACATCTGACATTACAGAACAACGCACACCAACAAAGCGCAACCCGCACTGCATGGAACAGGCCACAATTGATCAAATCATGGACACACATATCAAGAACACTTGCCAACAGAGGATACAACTATATCGAGTTGTCAAAGTAGGCCAACTCCTTCACTAAGGCAAGTGGTTCACCAGGGACCAGGTTCAACAGAAATTTCCTCACCTCATGGAGGCTTTGCACGCAATGGGGACCATTGCTTCCTAAGGAGGGAGGAATGATCTAGATGGATATTGGTGGCTACCTACCTATTCCACCTAGACCCCCTAGTCAGTTTCATCTGTTTCCTTGTGCATTTCGGCATTTACTATTTTTCGCAGTTTTTCGAGTCCTGAACTTCCGGAGCAGTTTTGACCGCCTAAACGGCGTTTTAAACATGTAGTACTGAAATAAACATTTCTAACAAGGTATCGTATGCGCTAAACGGAGATAATATGACCAAGTTACGACCCTGAGAAGTTGTTGCCCAACTAACCCCAACGGGGTCCACAAACTCTTGGTGTTACATCTCCTGTGGTTAGGGTTTTGGTTTTTTTGGGTTTTCTCATGTTTTCCAATAATAAATAGGCCATTGAGCCTCATTGTAACACAATTCAGAGGCATGTAGCCACCACATCTCTTCTCAGAGATAAGCTACCATCGCCCAAGCTATCTTATTTCCATTATGTTTGTAAGCATAGTTTAGTGTTTTTCTATTAATGAAATGAAGTGTTTTTTCTGCTGCATCTTTGTGTTTATGATTATATCTGTAAGTTGTTGTCTGTGTTTATGATTATATCTGTAAGTTGTTGCATACCTGTTTAAGTTCATATCACTCCAAGCTAATTGCCAAGGTGCCAACCCAACAGTCGTGCTGCTCCAAGGCTCTAGGCATCCTTCAGACCATAAACTATCAACATTGGAGCTCATATCATAAAAACTGGATGCATCCATAAGGCACAATTAACTTAATAACCTCACCCCAACCAGTTCAGAGTCCAATCCTAGGACCCACTGGCCATCAGTCAGTCCCAAAGTCCTTTCCCCAAGACTCGTTGACCAATCCCTTTAATATCCAGCCTACACTTCTTTATATATGCATGGCTTAACTTGTCATGTGGCACCCTCTAGAATCCTCATGGGTCCCATCTGCACTTTTCACCAAAATATCCAAACGTTGCCCTTCTCCTTGGAGTTGTTCCCCTCATACTCTTTCCGTGGAGTGGGCTCTACAGCTAGCCTTATTTTATTAATATTAAAGGATGTACATTTACAATATTTATAATATTCACATCATGGCTCCTCTAGCCACTTAGCCAAAATATGTATATCAATATCTTTGGAACTACATGGGCACACAGGTCAATAAAGTATTTATGGCTCACCAACCTAATATATAAAAGGTACACGTAGTTACATCGTCAAAACAGGTGGGGGCATTAAAAAGGTGGTTTCTCATCACAAGAAACCCCTTCACTAATAGACCCTACATCACAACTAAACATTATACTAAAATTGTTTACCCCATTGTTGGGTGGAAAACCCCAATCAATAAATAATTCAAACCCGCTCTATAAAAAATAGATCACTCCATTCCAAAGCACAAAGTGAGTATCGTGGACCATTCACCCCTAGTCAAATCAACATGGCCCCATAGGTGAATGTATCAATGTCCCCTAGTCAAATCAACATGATCCCATGGGAGAATGTCTACCCCTAGGTCATTCACCCCTAGCCAAATCAGCACAGCCCCATGGGTGAATGTATCATTCCCACACTAGTCAAATCAATATGACCCTGTGGGAGAATTTCTGCCTGATGCTGCAAAAACATCAACAACACTCATAGTTGAGGATGTCCCACATTGGAGAAGATTTAGAGGTTCTAAACCTACATCTAAGGATCATTACATATTTTAAGTGTGATCTACCTTTAGGAGAAGTTATCTGTTGACATAGTGCCTAGATTTCCACTAGATCAACACCATTAAATGTAGAACAATCATTGGATTTTGAAAATGTGACCATAATAAATATTTCAACAAAAACATGGTACATATATAGCATTTTTATAATTATGTATAACACTTTTAAAATTATATATATAACACTTTTAAAATTATGCTGTGGAAAAGTTTTCATTGCAATTTTGACCAATCATTTGAAGAACACCCCAGCTCTTTTTCTTAAGCATTTTGGTTATTTAGGGATATCATCGTTGACATATGCCATTGGTGAATAGTGCCTTAGCTCTTGAGGCCACAACCAATATTTTTATGCATCTCCTATAGGTCATCTACTCTTGGGAGCTTCTATTCATTGCTTGTTGGGATGTTACACCTTGGAGAGTTGCAATATATCCATTGTGGAGGAGATCTAGGAGGTTTTCTTACCTACTTTGAGGAGTTGGTTTGGACCTATCCACTTGGAGGCCTTTAGAGGCTAAACATTACACCTTCAACTCATCTTCTCCCTGTTTGAAGGATTCTCTTGGAGCTTTCTTTTGGGGAGACTTGTGCATGTGGCGTTAACCAATTCATTATTTTATGTATTATTAAAAGATTAGTTAGAAGGAATAATTCTTTAGTCCTCCCTAGGTTATATTTAGGGTTTGGCATGAGATATTATTATTTCATTGTAAAGGAAGTTGAGCTAGACTCTATATAAAGAGCACCATTTCCTCATTTGCATTGATGGTTGGATTTTTGGAGCTTCCCCCCTTGAGCTTAATATATGATGCACAAGGGCTCTTTCTTAGTACCCAAAGACTTTCATTTAATTTTGTTTCTTCCACACAAGGCCAGCAAATAAATCCATTTGAAGGAGTAAAATATATCACTTGGAAGGAAACTATTTTGAGGTAACTCTTCTCATATCTCCCTTTGTTAGTTTAGCAAGTGCTTATTGATTCCTTATTTTGTCTATCCTCTACGAACCCTAGCAAGGTTATAGGCTATAGTTAATATTGCTAGTTGAGGGTTGATCCTTTTGGGTCCCTTTCATATGCAATTTCTACATTAAATTCTAGCAAGCTTAGTGTGGAGGTATTGATTCCTTGGCCTTGCTTCCATTGCTAACATATAAGAAAATAAGCCTCCATAGATATCCTCTTCAATCCATTTCCCTTGTTCAGTTGGCACTAATCTCTATTTCCTTCCATCACCTCTTTGATATCCTAAAATAGTAAAATTGTGATCCTGACACCTTGCAAGAAAATGATTTAGCATGATAGGCTATGTAATTCTTCTTAGATAAAATTTTGCATGCAATTTAGTCCTCCACCAAACATCTATTACCAAAGCAATAAATCTCTCTACTACTTTCTAAAATTGTTGTGGAAATGGTACTATATCAAACAAAGACAAGTATTTCCTTCCATTCACATGGAATTGGGTCAATTAAGGTAGCAAATTTCACTACGATTCAATCATTATGTATATTTAATCAAAATCATCCAAAAATATAGGATGTGAACATCCCATGTCTACAATCATGAAGTACACAATGTTATAAGCATAGAAGCATGCATTGGATTCTTATTCAATATTGCATTAGGTATGGTTCATATTAGAGGTGATAAAAAGGTCATTGTAAAAGAAAATGTAATAAAGTTTCATGCCCACATCTAAACACAATTATGACCATGATGATTATGACCATAATGATGTAAACGATTCGTGTGATCTCCTTGAATGATGAATCATTTATTAATACAATTATAACTTATTCATTATTTATATGATTCTGATCATATACCCTTATTATTACAATATCATATATTTTCAAAAGAAAGCTTTTCACCTTAAAAACAAAGGCCTACACAGGCGTAGGCATAAATCAGGTCAGAACATCGTCATCCTATGGATTTTAATAAATTTTCCATTAGTTGGCTTGTACACGCATGCAAAGTCCAATATAACTAATAAATGTGAATACCTGAATGAAGTTGTGAGAATTTTATACAGAAAACAGTGCTAAGACGCTTAAAGGAGAGGGGGACCATTACCTGGACTACAAAGGATAAAGTGTGTATTCTGTTCTTCCTCGTGCGCATTTTCAAAATAGAATTCTATGGAAATCCTGGCATGGTGGCAAAATTTGGAAAAAAAATTCAACTCGAAACGATTCTGTAAAGCGCCATTATCATTTTGTTTGTCATTCTGATAGCGTGCGTTGTCTGAAAGTTCTCATTAAGTCAAATGAGAGTTCGCCAATCTATTTGATCATGGAAAAGGCACGAGGGTAGAGTCTCTTTCTCGTTTCAATGTGACATGCGGAGGACATAATGCGCTTTTGGGACCTCCTCCTTCCACAAACAGAATTATTCACCTCCAAAAAGCTAAAATTAGAAAAGCACACAGGGCAGATCAGAGAGATCCCACCCAAAAGAAACGTGCATGGCCACATGTGTTTGTTGTCACACTGTTAGCTGCCGCAGCTGGAGAGAAACACATCTATTTCTGAATCTGCAAAGCAATTCAATTGCTTTTTGAAACTCTTAGGCTCCACAGTGTTTACAAGAAAACACTAGTCGGAGCGTTTGATGGGATGGTGGTGAGGTTAGCTCTCGGAATTACCCGCAACAGAGAGGATCGCTCAGATGGGTCTGGTGACCAACAACCATATGAAATAGAAGAGTTTGATCCTCATATAGAAATCACAGAAACTCCCCATTCATACATACTGATTGCTCATCTCCCAGGTACAAAATAAAACCGTTTTACTCTTCTGCTCTTAATGAAAATAGGGCATTTGATTTTTTCCTGAAATGGTTGTGTTGTTATGAAGGATTCAAGAAAGACAATGTAAGAGTGGAGATCGATGACACGGGGACTCTGATATTAAGTGGGCAAAGACGGTTCCAGGAAATGGGAATGGTGGGATGGACATGGCAGAAAAGGGAACGCGCCCTAAGGTTTAGAAAGTATCTGAGAATTCCCGATAACATTAACTTGGACGCCATAGCTGCCAGGTTTGAACATGGGGAATTGTACATCTTTATGCCCAAATAAAGACCCGGGGAGCTCAGACGGATCGGCGTTTTGGGACAGGCTGAGGAGACTAAGCCACAAGAAGAACAAGATCCAGTTCCTATCGGACGATGAACAGCCTGAGCGTGGAATTCGTATTGAAGACATCACTAACGAACCAGAGGAACCTCCATCGTTGGCTCCACCTCCCGCAGTCCGAGTAATCAGCATTCCGGAGGTGAGTGAACCGTCCAGCGATGAATGCGAAAGCCCTGCAAGTGAAGTTGTTGAAGCTCCGAAGGAAGAACCTGAAATGATTGTTCCGGTCGAGATGCCTGAAGAGGAGGAGCCACCTCCTCATGAAGAAGAAATTCCAATGGCAGATGAACCGCCCGAAATTCCAATAGCAGATGAACCGCCCGAGGAACCTCCAGCAGAAATTGAAATTGAAAAGCCCGAGGAGCCGGCTCCAAGCAGACCTGAACCTCCTGTTGATCAAGAAACAGTGGAAACCCGACTGTTGAAGAAATTGAAAAGCCCGAGGAGCCGGTTCCAAGCACCCCTGAACCTGAAATGGCTGTTGAAGCTCAGAAGGAAGAACCTGAAATGGTTGTTCCGGTCAAGATGCCTGAAGAGGAGGAGCCACCTCGTCATAAAGAAGAAGAAATTCCAATAGCAGATGAACCGCCCGAGGAACCTCCAGCAGAAATTGACATTGAAAATCCCGAGGAACCGGCTCCAAGCAGACCTGAACCTCCTGTTGAAGAAACAGTGAGAACCCCGACTGTTGAAGAAATTAAAAAGCTCGAGGAGCCGGTTCCAAGCACGCCTGAACCTCCTGTTGAAGAAAAAGTGGAAACCCCGACTATTAAAGAAATTGAAAAGCCAGAGGAGCCGGCTCCCAGCACACCTGAACCGCCCGTTGTAGAAACAGTAGAAACCCTGCCTGTTGAAGAAACTGAAAAACTAAAGGATCCGGCTCCAGTCAGGCCTGAACCTCCTGTCGAAGAAACAGTGGAAGCCCCGACTGTTGAAGAAATTGAAAAGCCCGAGGAGCCGGCTCCAAGCACGCCTGAACCTCCTGTTGAAAAAAAGGTGGAACCCCCGACTGTTAGAGAAATTGAAAAGGCAGAGGAGCCGGCTCCAAGCACACCTGAACCGCCCGTTGAAGAAACAGTGCAAACCCTGCCTGTTGAAGAAACAGAAAAACCCGAGGATCCGACTCTAGTCACGCCTGAACCTCCTGTCGAAGAAACAGTGGAATCCCCGACTGTTGAAGAAATTGAAAAGCCCAAGGAACCGGCTCCAAGAACGCCTGAACCTCCTGTCGAAAAAACAGTGGAAGCCCCGACTGTTGAAGATGTTGAAAAGTCCGAGGAGCCGTCTCCAATCACGCCTGAACCTCCAGTTGAAGAATCAGTGAAAGCCCCGACTGTTGAAGAAATTGAAAAACCCGAGGAGCCGGCTCCAAGAACGCCTGAACCTCCGGTCGAAAAAACAGTGGAAGCTCCGACTGTTGAAGATGTTGAAAAGTCCGAGGAGCCGTCTCCAATCACGCCTGAACCTCCTGTTGAAGAATCAGTTAACGCCCCGACTGTTGAAGAAATTGAAAAGCCCGAGGAGCCGGCTCCAAGAACGCCTGTACCTCCGGTCGAAAAAACAGTGGAAGCTCCGACTGTTGAAGATGTTGAAAAGTCCGAGGATCCGTCTCCAATCACGCCTGAACCTCCTGTTGAAGAATCAGTGAAAAGCCCGACTGTTGAAGAAATTGAAAAGCCTGAGGAGCTGACCCCAAGCACGCCTGAACCTCCTGTTGAAGAAACAGTGGAAGCCCCGCCTATTGAAGAAATTGAAGAGCCTGAGGAGCCGAGTCCAGTGCAACTAACCCCCGCTCGTCCTCCTCCTCCTCCTCCGGCAAATGAGGAGCCGATAGCACTACATCCATTACCTCCTCAAGAAGAAAAAGAAACAGAGCAAAGGAAGGAAGCCGGCGAGGGCGAGGGCGAGGATAGTGTTGAGTCCAGTCGGCCGACATTCGCTCGGCGGGTGTTGGTACCGGCGGCTCTGAGCTTGTGCGCTTGGGTTATTGCATATGTTTTTCGTGAAGCAAAGTGCTGGAATCGTTAATGGAGATGAAGTGCGTACTAAAAGTCTGTAGAATAACTGTTAAAGGGTTCAATTCCCGTCTCGGCTCTCCCTGTTCTTGCAATAACGAACTTCAAATCTTTATTGGATAAAGATTTTGTTAAGTGTTATTTTAATACAGTAATTTAATTAAATATAATTGACTTCGAATATTCAAATGACATGAAACTAAAAATACATCATACAATTTATTTTGGATAGTATTTTTTTTCCTTTTCTTCTATTTTGGATAGTAATTTTTTTTTTTAATCCATGAAATACCTAAATTAATCTATTATTATGGCTTATGTTATTTATTTGAATCTAGTTTACATGCATTTTAAGATTGAAATTCTTAATTTGATTTGCCCATCATTGTTTTGGACTAATGCATCTCTTTTCTATAGAGGTATGGTTGCCTTTTAAGATGAAAATTCTTAACTTGATTTGCCCATCATTGTCTTATAAAGGTATGTTTTTGCCAAAAATCTAAATCATTATTTTTTTCTCTTTTAATGTTAAACAAAAAATTTTTCATTTCCTTTGCACTTGTCATCGTGCCCAGTGTCCTGTTGTCATTTTTGTTGTTGGTAGTTACCTTTGTTGAAGGTGGAAGATCATGCACAAACACAAAGCAAGGAGGGTTGTGTGTTGAGGAAATGTCCATACAAAACTTTTGCATTTGTGTGTTGTGTAGAGTAAAGTTATGTAGATGTGTAGAACGAGGGAAAATGAGGCAGGTGCTTTACACTTGTATTCATTTTTCTTGCACATTTATATATTTTGAGTGGGCCTAATAGTTAAGAGCATGTGTTTCTTTTTAAGAGGTCATAGGTGCAGAGGGGGTAGAATATGTATGCCTTCGTAGACCTAGTAGTTAAATTGTTAAATTGTTGTGCGGAGGTAGGTCCCTTGTCCTACAAACAAGGGGGTCCCATACAATCTCTTGTCCCAAAAACAAGGAGGTGGATCCCTTGTCCTACAAACAAGGGGGTCTCATACAGTCCCTTGTCCCACAAACAAGAGGGTCTCATATGGTCTCTTGTCCTACAAACATGAAATGTTTCATAGTTTGCCTTCCTATCTTCTTTATATTTATAACTAATGTCTTATCTCCTTCACATTCCTAACTAATTCAAAGTTAAAAGCCATGTGCTTCTTTTACATTACAAACTTATCATTAAATTTGTAACTAAACCATTTTACTTTTCTTGTTTTTTTTCAAATTAGTGATATGTTAGTTATTTTTATAAATTAATATATTACTTTATATAAGTTTATATTGAATTAGGTTAGAATATTATTGGAGATATATTTATGCATATAAAGGTTATGATTTAGCATCACATGAAGTAGATAATTCTTTTATCTGTTATAATTTGAAATTATGATAAAATACCAAAAAAAACTAATATCCCATGCAATTGTTCTTAGATAAAACTTTCGGTACCATTTGTTCCTCCACCTTCAATCATATTCCATTAAGACAATGTATGTCTCCACTAATTTTGGTATTATTGTGGAGATTAGCTTATATTAAAACAAAAAATTTTCTTTTAAACAAATATTTCTTTTATATTAATAAAAACATTGGAGTAACAAATTCCTATGTATAACAAATCATAAAGACTCAAAAACATAGAATGCCAACATTCTATATCCACAACATAGTTACAATTATAAAATGCACAATATGTTTGTCACTTCTTAAAACTTTTAAAACATGCTTTGGATTTTTGTTGAATTATGTATTATTCAGTTTAAATCTTATATAAAAGTAACCACTTTTAAAACATGCTTTGGATTTTTGTTTTATTTAGTTTAAATTTTATATAAAAATAAGAATAATAAAAATTATTGAAAAAAAAATTTAAACACGTTAAAAATATTTATAAATAAATTTAAATTACTTAATATTAAAATATTTAGTTAATATAATTAGAATATTTTGTTTTTTTAATACATTAAAATTATATTTTTGATAAATATTTTAATCTTATTTAGTTGGAGTTAGATTGAAGTTATTGGTGGTCAAGAGGCACTCTAATATGATGGAGATGCTGTCATGTAACATTACATTCTTACATTAACAAATTTAACAATAACAATAACAAATAATAAAATATTTTAATTTCCACTTTAATTTTACATGGAACTTTACAAAAAAAAAAAGAGGTAATTGAAAGTTAAAAAAAAAAATTTACTCTTTTTTTTATGAAAGAGATATGTAATTCCCTACTTAATATGGACTTCCTAATTTTTTTTATAGCTAAACATTTTATTAGTGTGTTATTTAAAATCAACATAGATTAATCTTGATTCTAGATCTACCAAGAGATTAGGAATCAAATCTCTTGAGGTGCAAACATTTCTTCAAATTTTGATGGGGACTTGGTAGATCCAAAATTAAAATTGATCTATGTTGATACAATTATAAATCATGACGTAATGACTCTTCTTCCAATCATGGTGAATCCATAAAAGCATAAGTTGAAGAAATATTTTATTTACTTAATGTAAATATGAATAATTTATAGTATTTTAATTATATTATATCATTTTATATTTTAAAGAGAAAATATAGAATAAAAATATACTTATAAATTATTTATATATTTTTCATTTATAATTTACAAATTTAATATTGAAAAGCCGAGTTTCTTTTTATTGAATATATTTCATATACACTAATAAGAAAACAAACCATATAAATGATAAGAGGAGTATGGAGGATGCAGGTTATTTTGGACAACATCTCCTTCCAGATCCAAGATTTTCTGTTGCCTGGTACATAATCCTCTATTTTGTGTCGTCTTGTCTGGTATGAATTTTGCTTCCCATCCTTTCGTTCTATTATATGTTTGTGTTCCTTCAAACAATATTACGGCTCATGGTGCTGTTATTTAGGATCCGATACGAAGATATGTCTATCAAACAATATTGTATTTTGTTGGTTATGGATCACATAATATAAATATATTGCTTTTTTTCATGCTGAAAAAATAAAAATAAAAATAATAATAATAATAGGTTGTGGAGGCGGCGTAGTGGTAAAGTCGACCTCGTCATGACATACCGGTCTTGTGTTTGATCCCGAGCAAGGTCGTAGCTCATCGTGCGAGTAGTTAGTCTAAACCGGGCCAAGTCCACTACCTTTTTCCTGGATGCGGGAGCTTGACAAATCGGAGGGTATGCAGATGGCGTTTCACGTGGGCAGGTGTCAGCCCCAACACGCCACGAGTTATGAGGCAGGACAGGCGAGCTGGTCTCGCACAAGCCTATTAATGGAGGCATTTACTTCCTCCATCCGCTGCCTGGTTAACTGTGCTATGGCGCTCCATAAGCTAATCGTTCCCGCGGCTTTGTCGCATTCCTCTGCGGCTTCATGGATTGCAGTGTTGTGTGTCTCTCTGAGCTTCTCTGCAAGCGAACTTAGGCCCGTCATTCCCTTTCTGGTTCCAGGATCTTATGGTTCAATTGGTGTTCTGTTTTCGCCTCGCTCAGGGTACTCCTCTCCGTGTATTCGCTCTCTCGACAATTCACTGTACATTGCAATGCCGCACGAATGGCCCAGGATGGGGAGCAGACGTGGTGGCTCCCGTGGTCGCGCCGCCTCTCAGCGATCCTCGGACACGTTGGAACCTGGGCGGAGCAGTCCCCCTGCCACCAGAAGCGGAAGAGGCAGGGGTCGTGGGAGAGCTGGGAGGGTTGATTGTGAGCATGCTGCTCACCCCACTGTGCGTTATCGCATCCCGTGTTCTCTCGCCAACTCCACCTTCATAGTCTCAGTCACCATAGAAAAATGTGAAGATAATAGGGGTTCGGGAGCAGCCCATCCAGGAGCACTCGCAGAACAGAGGATGGCGAATCCGGCGGACAATCAGCGCCAGGTCATGGGAGGTGCCTCGCTGGTGAATCCGGCTGTCCCTGCAGGTCCAAGTGCGCCAGCTCGTGGTGAACCTACAGGCTCGGCGGTTCCTCATTCTGACTCGGAGGACTCTCTTCAATTCGGGTGTAGGGTCGTCGAGGAGCCTTACACCTCTGAGGATGACTGATCCCGCCCGGGTTTTCGCCCTTGCAGTTTCTGAAGTAGGAGCTCGACTCTGTTTTGATTCTCGAAGTTATTGCATGTTTCAGGTCTCTATCTGTCAATGTGTCGTTTATGTCTACCGTTGTCTAGCTGTGCAAGTTTCGTCTTAGTTTATGTTCAACACTGTTTCGAGTCGTATGTGTAGTCAAAATACTGCTGAAGGTTCACACTGTACTGAGATCATGATCTTTTTTGTAACATGCCAAATTCATGGCAGGACTTTTAAGGCCATGGCCTTGCTGTAATATTTTTGTATAAATAATAGGAGTAGACAGATTGAGAAAAACAAATAATAATAATTAATAAATAAAAATAAATAAATAAAAATAAATAAATAAATAAATAAATAAAAAATAAAAATAAAAATAAAAATAAAAAAAATAAAAATAAAAATAAAAATAAAAATAAAAATAAAAATAATAAAATAAAAAAATAAATAAAATAAACAAATAAATGATAAGAGATTTCCAAAAAAAATTGGCTAAATTAGGGGAGAAATATAGGAAGATATCATTATTTAGGAAGAATTTTTCATTTTTGTGACACTAAAAAATTTAAACACTAAAAACATATTCTCTTAAAATATAAACTCAATTTCAAATTTTTTTTTTTTCTCGTTAAAATACTAATCTATTATATACAGAACAAAAATACATTACAGTCACAGAGATGCATCCTCAGAGGCCTGATCTTGGCACTCTGGTATGTTTGAGATCAAAAATGGCTACCTTCGCAGAGGTGCCCATACTAGTTACGACCTTCCATGCCGGGGTTCCTTGTTCTTCCATTAATATTTTCCCCATTAGTCTAGAAAGCCCACGCAGGGGCATCACAAAATCAACAGCATTATCCCACACAGAGGCTTCAAAAAACTTGACACTAACAGGCATTAAAAACTGATAATATAAACCGAACGCCGAGTCAAAACCTGAGAGTCGCTGAGGCTGGTGAAGCTGCGCAATTTCAAAATATTTATCACAGTAATAACATTCTTATATTTTCAAACATAAAAATAAAAATAAATGATATATATTATTATTATTATCCAATTTTAAAGTCACGACCAAGCCAGACACCAAATTGGTGTATGAGACCCTCTTCTCTGTGGGACAAGGGACCCACAAACCCACCTCTGCGCAACGATTTGGCTGCTAAGTCTACAAGGCATACATACTCTACCCCCTCAAGCAACTAAGTCTAAGAAAAATCACATGCTCTAAACCATTAGACCCACTCAAGCTCTATATATATATATATATATATATATATATATATATATAACTTTAATGAAAGTTAAACCTCATCATCATTTAATTTTAATTTTATATACCTTTTATCATATTATCTCATATTTATATAATAAATAAATAAATAAATATTTATATAATTTTTATTTTATACTTTTTTATTATATTATTTTATATTTATAGGAAAATAAGCTTTCCACTTTAAAAGCAAAAAAAAAATCACCAATCTTAAAAAAACACATACTCTTAATTATTAAGACCAGTCAAGCTCTATATATATAACTTTATTAAAAATTAAACCTCGTTATCATTTAATTTTAATTTTATATACCTTTTATTATATTATCTCATATTAAAAAACATTTATATAATTTCTATTTTATACAATTTTATTATATTATTTTATATTTATAAAAAAAAGGCTTTCCACTCTAAATGCAAGATGGATTTTAATCATCCTTTCATTACTCTGCATCTAATGCAAAGTGCAATATAACAAGTAAATGTGAATAAATAAGGTTGCAGTGGTGAATTTTATTGGTCGTAGTTTAATTAGTCGGAGGAATTGGAATTGCTCAGAAAGTTATGGAAAGTCAAAATATATTTAGAAAAAATCCGGCAAGGATTTTTGTAATTTAAGTTATAATTGTTAAACTTCTGAGGTTTTTGATGGCACTGAATGCATTGCAAGGATTTTTGTAAATTCAAGTTATAGCTGTTAAACTGACGTTTTTGATGGTGCTGAATCCATTTCCACTATCAAAAACATGATTCAAAAATTGCCTCTACAAGGCCTCTACAAGATTTTTTGAAATTTTTTTGCCCACTGCCTTAACTATCCGTCTGCGCAATTCCTCCACCAATTCCTCCGCCTTAACCTTATGTCCAGGCAATTCCTTCCTCCCCTTAACCTTACGTCCAGGCAATTCCTTCCTCCCCCTGTGTAGACGACTCTTGCTGTAAAAAGAGGGGGTGGGACACGCACATTTTCTCAATGGGCTTTTAGGGAAATTCTGGATTTAGGGCAAAATAAATACACAGCACTGTATATATTCACCAATTAAATTTTTCACAAATTAAATTTTGGCGAGCCACTGATCCAACAGAAAAAGTCCAATGATTCAACAGATCTGTACATTTATACATTTATGACCCACAGACAGACTGGTTATTTGTTGCCTTGTGGTTGTGGTTTCGTTCAGAGAGCGTCCTTTCTATGAAATTTGATATCAAATCAAATCAGAGTTCGCCATTCCTATTTGATAACGGTCAAAGCTTCAGTATCCACTCTTTTCAGGCTTTTGATAGTAGGTCATAATGCGCTTTAGGACCTCCGCCTTCCACAAACAGAATCATTCACCGCTCCAAAAAGCTAAAATTAGTAGAGCACGGAGGACAGATCTGCCTAATTCCCACCTAAAAGAAGCTTTTGTGGCCACATATGTTTGTTGTCACAACGTTAGCTGTTGCAGCAGGGTGTTGGAACTACTACACACCTACATGCAGACTCTTAGTTAGAGCATGTGACTGCATGCAAGATTCCTTTTGCATGTTGGAACTACTACACACTTACATGCGGACTCTTAGTTAGAGCATGGGATTGCATGCAAGATTCCTTTTGCATGATTTACTCCTTGATTTGCTCCTTCTTTAACTCCGCAACTGACTAGTTATCTCCGGAACTTGTTGTAGGTGTTGAGTCTTCTCATTGATCACCACTATAGTGCATTACCTTGGGATTTTCACCCAGTGATGCTATATCATGAGCATTGTAACATATTTTCGAATGCATCATTCTTTTCTTCTTTCGATTTTCTTTTAGTGTTTTTGCTCTGCAAAGCTGTGTGTTCAACCTTTACTAGCTAGATTCATCTGTGCAGGTTTTCTAACACATTACATGGTATCAGAGCCCACAGGTTGCTAGATAAAAGGCGCACCAGTACTTTATTTTGCAAGTATTACAGCGTGGAGATCGAAGATTGACAGAAAAATGGAGTTTCCCAAAGCATCGATCCTAACACCGTACAACTATCATGAATGGAAGGACCAAATGGCTCGATACCTTCGTCATAAAGGGTTGTACATGATTACCATGGCTACAGAAGTGGAACCCACTTCAGCCATAGAGAAATCCAAGTACCTCAACCGTATGGATGAGGCCCACGGATCCATATGCATGTGCATCTCTCCAGAGTTGCAGTTTCATCTATCTGCCTGCAATACTCCCAATGAGATTTGGAAAAAGGTTGAAGAGCTCTACGGGAAACAGGATGAGATGAAAGGACATCTGCTCGAAGTGGAGCTGCTATCATTGGATCCACGGAACTATGACAGAATTCAAGACTTCTTCACCAAATATAATGATCTATTGCTGCAACTCAAGGGTTGTGGAATTGACAAATCCAAGGAGGAGAGTCGCCAAGTTCTCTCTATTATGTCAAAGCTCGGACCGGAATACTCCATCTTTGTGTCTACATTTCATTCAGTAAGGCTCGCAACAGGTAAAACCTACACTATGCCTTCTCTCAAAGAATTTATGGAGTCCCTTATTTTTGAGCAAGATAAAATCATTAGCATGGGGAAAATCAAACCTCCAAAAGCACATGCACTTGCTGTGCATGATGGCAACCACAATAAAAATCACAGATCTGATTCAAATCAGAAAAATCAGCAGCAAAAAGACAAAGGAAAAGCACATTCCCATCCAAAGAAGGAAGGGTACACCAAGCCCTTCAATGACTCCTCCGGCTCGAGAAATGAGAAAGGGAAGAAAGAAAACAGATGCACCTACTGTCAAAGAGGATTCCATCCAGAATCCTCTTGCATGAAGAAACAAATTGACCAAATGGCAGAAATCCTTCAGAAGCACAACCTTGGGGACCACATCCCTCAGGGCGCCAAGAAGAAAATTGAGGATCCGCCACACGGGAAAGGTAACAATTTTCATGCTTTAGTTGCAATTAATTCTTCTCCTGATGCATGGATTATAGATTCTGGTGCATCACATCATATGGCTGTTGCAAAGGAAGTCTATTCCTCTTTGGATGCATGCAAAGGACCTCCCATCCTCATGGGAGATGACTCACCTATTGAGGTCACCAGAAAAGGTAGAGTGGAACTTTTACACGGAAGCTTTGAAGATGTGCTTCATGTTCCAAAACTTTCGGTAAACCTGCTTTCAGTTTATCAGATCACTCATTCTGGCACCGGAAAGAGAGTGGAATTCACTCCAGATGCAGTGAACATATATGATTTACATAGCAATGCCAAAATTGCAACTGGTGAGGTAAACAATGGAGCCAGACTGTATACATTTTCTGAATTTATTGAATCTGAATCCTCCTTATTGCTTACACATGCTGATGATAGTAGTAGGCTTTGGCACGAGAGGTTTGGTCACTTAAATTACAGGTATATGCAGCAGCTAAGCAAGAATGAGATGGTGGAAGGCTTGCCAAATATCAGTTTCTCCAAAGGAGTTTGTGAAGGGTGTGTTCTTGGTAAACATCCTAGAGAAAAGTTTGACACCGACAAGACTCACAGAGTATCCTCTCCTCTAGATCTGATCCATAGTGATCTCATGGGGCCTTTTCCTCATCCTTCCATCAACAAAGCAAGGTATGTGCTTACATTTATTGATGATTTCTCACGGTATACTTGGGTGTATCTTCTCAGGAACAAATATGAAGTTTTTGAGCACTTTGAAGATTTCAAAGCACTAGTTGAGACACAGTCAGAGAGAAAGATCAAAGCCCTCCGTACAGACAATGGGGGGGAATATGTTAACACAACACTTCGGAACCTTTGCCTTCAGTCCGGCATACAGTTGCAGTACACAGTTCCATACACTTCGCAGCAGAACGGAGTTGCTGAGAGAAAGAACCGATCTCTCAAAGAGATGGCTTCCTGCATGTTGCATGCCAAGTCACTGCCTCATAAGCTCTGGGCCGAAGCACTTAATTGTGCTAACTACATCCAGAACATATCTCCTCATAGGTCTGTCAAGGATCAGACTGCCTTTGAGGCTTGGAGCGGCACTAAACCAGACGTCACTCACCTCCGTGTTTTCAGCTCTCGAGCATGGGCCAGATCCCCTCTGAAAAGAGGAAAGCTCTTGATCCACAGAGCATTGAGTGCATCTTTGTTGGATACCCTAATCGTGTGAAGGGATATCGACTCCTGATTCCATCTACGGACAAGCTCATCATTAAGCGAAGTGTCGAATTTGAGGAAAGTCTCTCGCATGCACCTCAAGCGCCGCATGCAGACACTTTTTATCTACCTCATGTTCGAGATGATGACTCAGTGCATTCAGATGCAGATACAGATCATGCAGATGCCGAGGAAGAGCATGCGGATGCAAAGACAGAGTCTTCAGATACAAATCTAGTGCATGCAAATGATGATCCACATCCAAGCCCAGATCGGGCTTCCAGCAGTGAATCATATTCCCCTGTCATAAATCAGAGAACAAGGAGCTTACGTGAGATATATGCACAAGACCAACCAGCTGCTAGAAATGGTCTTGTGGGGGATAATTCTAATCTGCAGAGGACTAGCTCAGAGTTTATTGAGCCTCCTCTTGTCCTCACTGCCACTGAACCATCGCCCTCCTGGCATTATCATTTGGTTCAGTCTTCTGATCCACAGTCTTATGCTGAGGCTGCTGGGCATCCATCTTGGGAGTCCGCCATGGAGGAGGAGTATAACTCCCTCCTCGAGAACCAGACTTGGGATCTGGTCCCCCTTCCTTCAGGAAGGAAACTTGTCCGATGCAAATGGGTCTATAGGACCAAGAGTGCTGCAGATGGGCAAATCACTAGACGAAAAGCAAGGCTAGTAGCCAAAGGCTTCCAACAAGTGCATGGCATTGATTATGACGAGACGTTTGCTCCAGTAGCAAAGATGGATTCCATACGCCTTACACTTGCCATTGTAGCTGCCCAGCGGTGGGAAGTACATCAGATGGATGTGAAGAATGCCTTTCTTCACGGAGACCTATCTGAGGAGATCTACATAGAGTAGCCACATGTTTTCATTCAGGATTCATCTTTGGTCTGCAGACTGAAGAAATCTCTCTACGGCCTTAAGCAAGCCTCGAGAGCTTGGTACGCGAAGATGGATTCTTTTCTCTTATCACAAAACTTTGAAAGATGTAAGTCTGATCCGAATGTTTACATGCTTAGGACACATGATTCTCTTCTTATCTTAGTTTTGTATGTAGATGATCTCCTAATCACTGGCAGCTCGGCTTCAGCCATTGCTACAGTCAAGAGGGCCTTGCATGATAGGTTCTTGATGACGGACATGGGTCCATTACACTTCTTTCTTGGTCTTGAGATCAGCCAGAATTCCACAGGCATCAAACTCTCTCAGGCTAAGTATGCACAGGATCTCCTCGAGAGATTTCGCATGACTGACTGCAAGCCAACACCGACTCCTTTTCTGTCTGGGGTCCGCCTTGAGGATGGAGGTGACACTCCATTAGTTGACAGCACTCTCTACCGACAGCTAGTGGGGAGCTTATTGTACCTCACCCACTCCAGACCAGATCTCTCATATGCAGTAGGGGCAGTTTCCAGATACATGCAGGGGCCGCATGAGCTACACTGGAACACTGCCAAGCGCATCCTCCGATATGTGCAGGGCACCATCACCTTCGTGATTTACTATGCAGCAGGCACTGCATTGAATCTCCTTGGCTTCACAGATTCTGATTGGGCGGGAGACAGCATTGATCGCAAGTCCACCTCCGGATATTCACTCAGTCTAGGATCTGGCCCTATCTGTTGGTCGAGCAAGAAGCAGGCTGCTATTGCTCTCTCTTCAGCTGAGGCTGAGTACCGAGGAGTAGTCAACATCACCATTCAGGCTCTGTGGCTACAACACTTCCTCACTGAGTTGGGCATCCAGTTCCACCAGCGCATTGTCATCTGGTGTGACAACCAGAGCACTCTCAAATTTTGCAGGGATCCAGTACAGCGGCAGCGGACGAAGCACATAGAGATCCATATGCACTACATCAAAGACTTAGTACATGATCGGGTCATTGATTTGCAGTTCTGTCCTTCAGCAGAACAGACTGCAGACATCTTCACCAAGACATTCACTGAGCAGAAGTTTCGCTCTTTGCGCGATCGTCTTGGAGTGAAGGACACGATTGCTTAGCAACTGTATTTTTCTTCCTCTTTTCTTTTGATTACATTGTATTTTGAGGGGGGGTTTTTCCCACGAGGTTTTCCCTCTTTCCTCAATTTTAGTACAAGTTGCACTGTATTTTGGGTGACCTTTGGCCTTAGTTGCCAGGGCCCATTTTCTATTTTTCCCCATAGTGGTGTTCAGGGGGGGTGTTGGAACTACTACACACCTACATGCAGACTCTTAGTTAGAGCATGTGACTGCATGCAAGATTCCTTTTGCATGTTGGAACTACTACACACTTACATGCGGACTCTTAGTTAGAGCATGGGATTGCATGCAAGATTCCTTTTGCATGATTTACTCCTTGATTTGCTCCTTCTTTAACTCCGCAACTGACTAGTTATCTCCGGAACTTGTTGTAGGTGTTGAGTCTTCTCATTGATCACCACTATAGTGCATTACCTTGGGATTTTCACCCAGTGATGCTATATCATGAGCATTGTAACATATTTTCGAATGCATCATTCTTTTCTTCTTTCGATTTTCTTTTAGTGTTTTTGCTCTACAAAGCTGTGTGTTCAACCTTTACTAGCTAGATTCATCTGTGCAGGTTTTCTAACACATTTACACAGGGGAGAAACAGAAACACATTTAGTTCTAGATCTTGAAAGCAATTCAATTGCTCTCTGAAACTCTTGGGCTCCACAATGTTTACAACAAAACTTTAGTCCGAGCGTTTGATGAAATGGAGAAGAAGTTAGCTCTAGGTATTACCCGCAACAGAGAAAATTGCTCAGATGGGTTTGGTGACCAACAACCATATGAAATAGAAGAGTTCGATACTCATATGGAAATCACAGAAACTCCCCATTCATACACACTCATTCTTCATCTCCCAGGTACAGAAAGAAAATCCCTTATTATTACTCTTCTGCTCTTAATGAAGAATAAGGGCCATTTGATTTGTTTTTTCCCTGAAATGGTTGTGTTGTTATGAAGGATTCAAGAAAGACAATGTAAGAGTGGAGATCGATGACACAGGGACTCTGATGTTAAGTGGGCAAAGACGGTTCCAGAAAATGGAAATGGTGGGATGGACATGGCAGAAAAGGGAACGCGCCCTAAGGTTGAGAAAGTATTTGAGAATTCCTGATAGCATTAACTTGGACGCTGTAGCCGGCAGATTTGAACGTGGGGCATTGTACATCTTTATGCCCAAATTAAGACCCGGGGAGCTTAGACGGATCAGCGTTTTGGGACAGACTGAGGAGTCTAAGCCACAAGAAAAACAAGAACAAGAACCAGTTACTACGGATGATGAACATTCTGAGCGTGGAATTCGTATTGAAGACATCACTAACTAACCAGAGGAACCTGCATCGTTGGATCCACCTCCCGCTGTCCGAGTAATCAGCATTCCAGAGTTGACTGAACCGTCCAGCGATGAATGCGATAGCCCAGCAAGTGAAGCTGTTGAAGCTCTGAAGGAAGAACCTGAAATAGTAATTCCTGGTGAAATGTCTGAAGCAGAGGAGCCAACTCGTCATGAAGAAAAAGAAGAAATCGAAAAGCCTGAGGAGCCGGCTCCAAGCACGCCTGAACCTCCTGTTGAAGGAAAAGTGGAAACCCCGACTATTAAAGAAATTGAAAAGCCAGAGGAGCCGGCTCCAAGCACACCTGAACCGCCCGTTGAAGAAACAGTGGAAACCCTGCCTGTTGAAGAAACTGGAAAACCCGAGGATCCGGCTCCAGTCACGCTGAACCTCCTGTCCAAGAATCAGTGGAAGCTCCAACAGTTGAAGAAATTGAAAATCCCGAGGTGCCAACCCCAAGCACGCCTGAACCTTTATGTGTTAAAGTGTTTTTTTAATGTTATTTTAATACAATAATTTAATATAATATAATGCACTTAGAATATTCTTAATCATATAATTGACTACAAAATTTTTGGTGTGTGGTGATGTGTAATTCTTTCATAAACGTGAAGTCGGTGGCATTGGTCTCTCTTTAAAATAGATACAAGAAATTAATTTATTACGCCGTAAGGCATTCCCTCTAAGAAAGAAATCCCTAAAATGTGACGTGTGCGATCCTGAGCCATTGATTCTGTGTGTTAGATGATTGGAGTGTTTTATGCCGTTCGTTTTATCTGTTTTTCATAAAAAATGGTTTTTTTCCGTGGTAATGGGGCATGAAAAGCCAGGCTTGGCCTGCTGGCGATGAGACTCTTCGCAGAGACTGCCTGCTGGCAATGAGACTCTTCTGCTGGCGATGAGACTCTTCGCAGAGACTCTTCATGTCTTTCTTCCCTACTCTTTGTACTTATTTGAAGGCTATGTGGAAAATCTGATGCATTGTTTTTTCTTATTCCCACCTGCCTCGCGAATCGCACGCTCCTTCGGCCTATCCATGTCCATAGCAACCCTGTGCGCTCCTTAAGGGATCTGATGTCAAAATTGCTTTCTGGGTAAATTACCAGTGTTGTTTATCCCATATCCTTTTCCAGTTGCTATATAAGTTAATGTTAGTAATAAGACGCAGCACATTGTTTCACATGTGTATCCTTCCTCTGAGTCGGCATTAAAACTCGAGGAAAACTAGTAAGAAGGCTATGATTTAGAAACATTACAGACACATGGGCCATTATTTGCGGATATCTGGTGAAAAAACACAGAAAATAAGCACGCATTTGTAAGACGAAAGAAAGTTTGGGGTCGGCCGACCTTCACATTTTTCGGTTCGTTCCTCTGCCTATTCTTAACTCCTCTCTGGTTTCCTTGCTCATTTTTTATTAATGATTGTCTCTTATTGAAGTTCTTAAAGCATTTTACATGGTATGATAGTGACCCAAATTAGGACTTGTAGGCTTCTAATTTATATACTTTTAAAGGCAAAATACTATCTTCCTGCACTTTAAGGCAAGACCAAAAATGTATAGGCTATATTGTCTTCTTGATAATGAATTTATTATATTTAATAGATTAAAAAAGCCTATAAGACCCTAAAGCTTGGAGGGATCTGATGTCAAAATTGCTTTCTGGGTAAATTACCAGTGTTGTTTATCCCATATCCTTTTCCAGTTGCTATATAGGTTAATGTTAGTAATAAGACGCAGCAAGACAATAAATTGTGTGTATATTCAAGATCTTCTCCATTGTTTCACATGTGTATCCTTCCTCTGAGTCGGCATTAAAACTCGAGGAAAACTAGTAAGAAGGCTATGATTTAGAAACATTACAGACACATGGGCCATTATTTGCAGATAATCTGCAAATGATTCACACAGCCAATAGGTGAAGATTATTGAAAATTGAGAATACCATCATCTATGATATGCTCAAGTAGGCCACAAGATAGAGGACATCGGGGTTACCTTGACTAGCAATAAGGGGCACCAAGACACCATGAAGAGGTCCTACATTAGAGAAGTCACCAGGGGATAGTGGGTCAATGAACCATCCTTCATGGCATTTCTACGGATCTGATACAGTAATTACTAGAAATGCAATCAAGTATGGCATCAATTTATGAAGATTAATATGTAAATTCCATGGGATTCAAGTATATTTCCAAGTCTGGTATGAGATTCAGCATGCACTTTTCAGCCCTGGTGAGGTGGGTAGGAGTGATCCATCAACTCTTTGTATGTAAAGTGATGTGTTTAATTGTGCATCGAATCCAGACGGTGCATTAGGTCCATTGACTATGAACACCAGCACAGACCCTCTAAACTCCGGTCTAATATGCACCTGCAGGTTGAAAAATCTCAAGTACCAAGGTCACTTGTGTAAACTCGAGATATTTATCTTCACCTAAGCAACCTCTAGGTGCATATCAGACGTGCGTTTATGAGGGTATGTGCTAGTAAATATAGTATCATAGATTCTCCATAGATTTCAAACATTATAGGCAGAGTGAATCATCAAAAGACGAGCAGCGATTCAGACCAACAACCTGAGCATGGATTCAAATAGAATTACATGGCAATTGTGCTCAAAAGCCATTGTGAGTTTTATTTAATTTAAACCTTGTGCATGGAGACAACTCCTGGGTGAACCATGTCTATCATTTGGCATTGAACAGCTCCTGATGCAGCCTGTATATATACACATAACCATCATCCTCATTTCAGAAATCAAGACATGAAAATGTGTTGGGCCCTCAAATGATACATACAGAATCCCTTACAAATGATCATTCAATGATGGCATCCTGCTACTATCATGTTTTAACATCTCAACATTCAAATACTGGCAATAACAATGAATTGGGTATGTATTGACTATTGAGTACCTCCTCTATTTTGGAGAGATTGAGCTGCAGGGCAGAATTGATCCATGCTAGAAGCTCGTTCCTGCCTACAAAGTAGGCACCATCCATCATCCCTATATTAGCTCCTACTTGTTGAAGAGGGCTTTGTCTTAGGTTTTGGATTTTGAGGTAGATCATGAGTTGGAGGAGGGGAACCTGAACATGATCCAGGTTTAGGAACAACAATTTCAAGAAACAACCATTAGAACACCACCAACAACATCATCACTAAAATAAACTAAAACCAAAGTAATTGCATCCTATAAGAGAAGGCTACTTGGAAGACTTTGGTCATTTCCAACAATTCCCCCCCAAGTCTGGCAAAAAGTACCACCATAGGCCTACTATTGTAGGTTGTAGGTTTTGTCTGCTGATAGTTGTCTCTTGCATCTACAAAGTTATCATTGTTATCAGGTCCTGCAACAACAACACCAAATAAAACATTAGGGTCATTCCACTAGAAATCAAACCATATCGAATATCCTCCTTTGCAACTAAGAAAGGTTGAATCCTCTTTGTGATACAATGGAAGAAGCCCTGTGGTGGAACTGACGAGGATACTTTGGTCCATATCCCACCATGTAACTTGTGGCCCTTGGATTGTCACCCAGTATGTAATCAACATGAGAAAGGTTTTAGTCCATAGACTGGAGAAAATTTCAATATTTCTAGCTCTTAAGCTAACTAAATTATCATAATGGATAATAATAACCCACCAAGAAAACATTCCAGGCACCGGAAGCAATTTTCTGTGAGATATTAGAAAATGCCCAGCTAGATTTCTGCACGTATAAAATTTACAGAAGCCGGGTTTTAATCTTGCATACTCTGTATTAGAATTAGTTAACATTATCTCCCATGGCAACAAAACAAAATTATATACTGCAAGGTTGAAGAAATTCTATAGGATTTTTAGTGGTACTTCTCTCATGCATTGGTCTCTGAAAGAGTATATTGTAGATATATTCAAATCAGCTTCAGCAGAAAAGCTGCCCAAAGTGATGATTGGGATTGCATAATTATATGGAGGAAATGTTAACTTCTTGCTGCCATGAAATGGGAAAGAGGGCATAGTATTCAGATGAGTTGGAACTTCTAAATAAAAGAAATCAGATCCTTCCTTCTCTTGATATCGTTTTGCACACCTTTAGATTAGTCATCCATTGGTGATTCACCAACATTCATTTTAACTAATTCCAGGAGCTTACTTCTCATTGAATCAAAATGTACAGTTTGGGCATAGTCTTGTACTATAAGCCTTGATCATTGTAAAAGAGGCATCTCTGTTTAGCTGGGAATTTTTTTTTGTTTATTTAGTTGCCTAATACCAAAAGTCCAATACCTTGTCTATCTTCAATTTTGTAAACACGTCTTGCAGAATTTTATAATTCTGGATCATGTCATACTCTGTTTTTGCATCGAAATTTACCTGCAATGTAGCAAATTCCAAAGGGTCATCAAATACTTCAATCAATGAATCATCAGACTTGAATTTTTTTATTAAAACTATTCATCATTAAGTGCTTCATATCTTAACTACTCGAAGAGCAAGTTTATTCATCAAACTTGAAATGCATGCACTTTTCAGCCCTGGTGAGGTGGGTATTTATATATTTTACTTCTGAAATCACTATTTAAGTTTGCAAAGTTATACATATTCTATTTTTAGTGTGCAAAGTCATGCATATTCTATCTGTAAATTTGAATTCTAAATTTGAATTGATAACTTTTGAATGATGCAACATATTTTTTTAACCATCAAATTATATTAAAAGATGATATTAAACTACTTGTTCTCGGATCATCTTGCATGTAGTTTAATCTCTGTTTTGTTATTGAATTTCTCCCTACCTTTATTTGACAATATCCATTTTTTACTATATGTGAAGCAGTTGCAAACTAATTTGTAGTTGCTGTTCAACTTTCAGCGTTGAAGGACATTTCTGGACATTCTCTGTATTGCTTCAACTCCGGTAACAACCTTAATCTCCTTTCCGAGTTTTTGCTTCATTTCTATTTCATCCATGGACCATGATAGAAAATCCTCTTTCATCAATTGTACATTAGCCACTCAGCAACTATAGAGTCTTACTTGAAAGCAGAAAGTGTTTTTCATATATTTAACATTATGTATATTATAGAAGTAAAAGATGAGTCTTTTATCATATTGTTCAAGTTCCTTTGGAGACAATGCTTAATAGTAAGTGGGTATTATGGTAAACATTTTTATTTGCTGGGGCACCCACATTTGCCTAGGATTTTATAACATAAGAAAACCTTTAAATCCCTGCAAAACCTTCCTCGTGAGGATTAGATTGTGTGGATTATGTTGGTTTTCTTCTCACAAAGACTATTAATTTGCATAGCACTGTGCAGCTTATGTTGGTTACTCACACAACAATGTTAAATACAGATACTTTGCCTTGGCCTACTCTGTTTTGTCACTGGGCAATCCAACTTTCAGCATTGAGGGACATTTCTGGGCGTTTTCTGTATTGCTTCATCTCTGGTAACAACCTTAATCTCCTTTCCGAGTTTTTGCTTCATTTCTATTTCATCCATGGGCCATGATACAAAATCCTCTTCCATCAATTGTACATTAGCCACTGAGCAACTAAAGAGTCTTATAAATTTCATTCAAAATTATTTTCCGATTGAAATGATTCAGTTAAATATATGCTTTCTTGATAATTTAAACTTTATTCCTTTGTGTTAAACTAATGCAAAGTGGTGCCATCGTGGCTGTCTTGTTTTTAGTGAACAGACTCTAGAAAATCTTAGATACAAACTTCAATACCATTAGAGAAGTCACCAGGGGATAGTGGGTCAATGAACCATCCTTCATGGCATTTCTACGGATCTGATACAGTAATTACTAGAAATGCAATCAAGTATGGCATCAATTTATGAAGATTAATATGTAAATTCCATGGGATTCAAGTATAGTTCCAAGTCTGGTATGAGATTCAGCATGCACTTTTCAGCCCTGGTGAGGTGGGTAGGAGTGATCCATCAACTCTTTGTATGTAAAGTGATGTGTTTAATTGTGCATCGAATCCAGACGGTGCATTAGGTCCATTGACTATGAACACTAGCACAGACCCTCTAAACTCCGGTCTAATATGCACCTGCAGGTTGAAAAATCTCAAGTACCAAGGTCACTTGTGTAAACTCGAGATATTTATCCTCACATGAGCAACCTCTAGGTGCATATCAGACGTGCGTTTATGAGGGTATGTGCTAGTAAATATAGTATCATAGATTCTTCATAGATTTCAAACATTATAGGCAGAGTGAATCATCAAAAGACGAGCAACGATTCAGACCAACAACCTGAGCATGGATTCAAATAGAATTACATGGCAATTGTGCTCAAAAGCCATTGTGAGTTTTATTTAATTTAAACCTTGTGCATGGAGACAACTCCTGGGTGAACCATGTCTATCATTTGGCATTGAACAACTCCTGATGCAGCCTGTATATATACACATAACCATCATCCTCATTTCAGAAATCAAGACATGAAAATGTGTTGGGCCCTCAAATGATACATACAGAATCCCTTACAAATGATCATTCAATGATGGCATCCTGCTACTATCATGTTTTAACATCTCAGCATTCAAATACTGGCAATAACAATGAATTAGGTATGTATTGACTATTGAGTACCTCCTCTATTTTGGAGAGATTGAGCTGCAGGGCAGAATTGATCCATGCTAGAAGCTCGTTCCTGCCTACAAAGTAGGCACCATCCATCATCCCTATATTAGCTCCTACTTGTTGAAGAGGGCTTTGTCTTAGGTTTTGAATTTTGAGGTAGATCATGAGTTGGAGGAGGGGAACCTGAACATGATCCAGGTTTAGGAACAACAATTTCAAGAAACAACCATTAGAACACCACCAACAACATCATCACTAAAATAAACTAAAACCAAAGTAATTGTATCCTATAAGAGAAGGCTACTTGGAAGACTCTAGTCATTTCCAGCAATTCCCCCCCAAGTCTGGCAAAAAGTACCACCATAGGCCTACTATTGTAGGTTGTAGGTTTTGTCTGCTGATAGTTGTCTCTTGCATCTACGAAGTTATCATTGTTATCAAGTCCTGCAACAACAACACCAAATAAAACATTAGGGTCATTCCACTAGCAATCAAACCATATCGAATATCCTCCTTTGCAACTAAGAAAGGTTGAATCCTCTTTGTGATACAATGGAAGAAGCCCTGTGGTGGAATTGACGAGGATACTTTGGTCCATATCCCACCATGTAACTTGTGGCCCTTGGATTGTCACCCGGTATGTAATCAACATGAGAAAGGTTTTAGTCCATAGACTGGAGAAAATTTCAATATTTCTAGCTCTTAAGCTAACTGAATTATCATAATGGACAATAATAACCCACCAAGAAGACATTCCAGGCACCAGAGGCAATTTTCTGTGAGATATTAGAAAATGCCCAGCTGGATTTCTGCACGTATTAAATTTACAGAAGCCGGGTTTTAATCTTGTATACTCTGTATTAGAATTAGTTAACATTATCTCCCATGGCAACAAAACAAAATTATATACTGCAAGGTTGAAGAAATTCTATAGGATTTTTAGTGGTACTTCTCTCATGCATTGGTCTCTGAAAGAGTATATTGTAGATATATTCAACTCAACTTCAGCAGAAAAGCTGCACAAAGTGATGATTGGGATTGCATAATTATATGGAGGAAACGTTAACTTCTTGCTGCCATGAAATGGGAAAGAGGGCATAGTATTCAGATGAGTTGGAACTTCTAGATAAAAGAAATCAGATCCTTCCTTCTCTTGATATCGTTTTTCACACCTTTAGATTAGTCATCCATTGGTGATTCACCAACATTCATTTTAACTAATTCCAGGAGCTTACTTCTCATTGAATCAAAATGTACAGTTTGGGCATAGTCTTGTACTATAAGCCTTGATCATTGTAAAAGAGGCATCTCTGTTTAGCTGGGAATTTTTTTTTGTTTATTTAGTTGCCTAATACCAAAAGTCCAATACCTTGTCTATCTTCAATTTAGTAAACACGTCTTGCAGAATTTTATAATTCTGGATCATGTCATACTCTGTTTTTGCATCGAAATTTACCTGCAATGTAGCAAATTCCAAAGGGTCATCAAATACTTCAATCAATGAATCATCAGACTTGAAATTTTTTATTAAAACTATTCATCATTAAGTGCTTCATATCTTAACTACTCGAAGAGCAGGTTTATTCATCAAACTTGAAATGCATGCACTTTTTAGCCCTGGTGAGGTGGGTATTTATATATTTTACTTCTGAAATCACTATTTACTCATAAAATGTATTTATTACGCCGTAAGGCGTTCGTTCCCTCTGAAATCGACTCTCCTCTTGTCTTACGTGTCTTACCATGATCCGTCCGATCTTATGTTAGACGATTAAACTGTTTTCCACCGTTAATCAAACATATTGTTATATTAAAAATAACAGTCGAAAATTCATCTTTTTCTTGGGGCAGCGAATGGGCAGTGAATGATCCTTTTCTTGGAGGGGCTTGACAGTTGGCCGTGAGGTGAGGTTGATCGATATTTATCCCGGAGTTGCAATGGCGGAGGATCGAGAATGTGCACTTCGTGAGGCGGAGGACCAAAAGTCTGCACTTAGTCATCGTCTGCAGAATCGCTTGGATTAACTCCATGCACACCAAAAGAAGCATCGCGATGAAACTTCCGCCATCGAGACGCAAATAATTGATCTGGAGACGACATTCCTCGATGGAACTCAAATTTCACGAAGGGGATCAGTTTGGCCCATCGGTCGTGAAAGAATGTTTTCGGCGTCTTCTCTCACATCTCCTATTTCTCAAGCCGGTGGGTGTCAAAAACTTCCCGTAGTCATTGAGGAGGAGGAAATAGGGCCAAAGGCGACTGCAACGTCTGCGCAAGGGCCATCACCAGGAACAACGACGAAAGGCCAGTCCCCAGCCAGTAAGCGAAATAAAACTACGAAAGTCCAGTCATCAGCCAGTAGGCAAAAGAAATAAGAAAATATTGAACGTATGAATGTGTCATTAGGTTTTTAATATTTGATTTTTTTCAAAGATGATATTAGCTACTATTGGTTACAATGCGCACCCATAGCTTTTAGCGTTCAGATTAGATTTTCTACTGGAGAGGTGAGTAAGTCCTATCAGAGCCAATCACAAACATATATTGTTTGAGCTTTAGCTGAGTATATATGTAATTTATGCTGATAATGTGAAGAAGAGAGATAAATTCCTTGTCTGTTAAGTACTTTGCATGAGAATTGAAGAGTCGCTCATTTGGATTTGGATTTGGAAGTGTTACAGGGCTCATGTAAATACAAATTAAGTTTCTGAATTATATTCTGCCCAAATTACGACATCTTTTTTTGTAGCTGTTTGGTTTTGGATTTGACACTGTGGTGCAACGTAGTGGTGCACTGCTTTCATGTGGTTAAATTAGCAAGGGTTGATTTTCTTCGGATGTGAAATAATTGTATTATTGCGAAATGAGTTTATTTAAAAACAGTAAGGAGTTTGTGTAAATTTTTTTATGAGCATGCGATTTTTTAAATATATTTAAATTAATGTTAATTATGATTAAATATTGTTAAAATCAGTGTCATGGTAGAGGAGCATGTATTGTTAATAGAGAACAATTTTGCCTCATGGTAGAGGAGCATGTAACGTAAGAGGTCACCGTAATAGCGCAAGACCATCGTCCTCTAGGGTCTAGGTCACTTCACAAAACTCATTCCATGTTTATTTGAACAATACTCCTCCAACAATTCAACCAGACATTGAATATTGTGAGAGGGAGGCACTGGATCATATTAAATGAAGAAGTTTTGGAGCAGGTTGGTAATTGGATTTTGGATACAGACACTAGGAGGACAAGGAACACCAATTATATGTAGACAATAAACATTTACTAATAATTAAAGACAATTATAGAAAATATGGTCAAAATATTTGAGGAATAGTAAGAAGTTCTTCTCTAGGTGGATGAGAAACCGATAAAGAAACTAGATATCAAGATAAAAGGTTGACCAACAAACTGAAAAATTTGGAGTTCATACGAAAGACACCAACACACCTATTATCATCAAGGTGAATTTCCCCAATGAATAGTTTTCATTATGAGATGTTCCGTTATAATTCTTGTAATTTTTTGAGAAATAAGATGGAAAGAAAATACTCCCTAATGAGCGAATAAAACATAGTATACTAGGTAATCATTATATTAGTTCAAGGCTTTTTATGTGCTCAAAAACAATTATACTATGTTATTAGTGTGGTTTTCAATAGTAAATCAATATCCATAGAAAAGGTGTTCCTCAAAATATTAGAGGAATAACAAAGGTGGATGAGAAACCGATTAAGAAGCTACATATCAATATGCAAACTCAAAAATATGGAGTTCATAAGAAAGACACCAACACACCTATTATCATCAAGCTAGCTGAATTCTCCCAATGAATAGTTTTCATTATAAAATGTTCTGTTATCATTCTTTGTAATTTTTTGAGAAATAAAATTGATACAAAATACCTTCGAATGAGCAAATAAAACATAGTATATTAAGTAATTATATTAGTCAGTATATTAAGTAATTATAAACATAGTATATTAAGTAATTATATTAGTTAGTATATTAAGTAATTATATTAGTTTTAGGCTCTTTATTTGGTCAAAAACAATTATACTATATTATTAGTGTGGTTTTCTATAGAAAACCAATATACATAGAGGATCCATCTAATACTATTCCTTTTTATTTTAGAATAATGTAATATAACTAGAAATATTTTATGATAATGTAATATAACATACTCACTTAAATTTAGAAATTTGATTTCAAATTTTTTAGAAACAAAATTGATAGAAAATACTCTTTAATAAGCAAATAAAATATAAATAATCATTATATTAGTTTTAGGCTCTTTATTTGGGGAAAAACTCCACAGTTAAGTGCGCTTGAGCCAGAGGAGTTCTGGGATGGGTGACCTCCTGGGAAGTCCTGGTTACCGGGTGCAAGCCCCGGAAGTGATGATTGATGCTATGTGATTCGTTCTCCACATTTCACTAGTTTCAATCCCACTTCTTCACCCCTGTGAGCATCACCCAATGTAATGAGTGCTAAGTGAACTATTCAAAAATCATGAGAAATTAGTCAGTTACGACTACCTCTCATGGAAATGGTCATACGTTTGAATGACTTACTTAACGCAGTTGAATCCCAAAAATGATATCTAATATAATGCACTGCGTAAATCCCCCATACTTAAATTCAAAAAGAGTCAAGGGATCTCTACTTGAATGGTTCATGAGGCACAATACTTGCTAAGGTTTTGCAAATGGGGTAGCAAGCTAAGTGGGCTTGATTGTGGGGAAAAACTCCACAGTTAAGTGCGCTTGAGCCAGAGGAGTTCTGGGATGGGTGACCTCCTGGGAAGTCCTGGTTACCGGGTGCAAGCCCCGGAAGTGATGATTGATGCTATGTGATTCGTTCTCCACATTTCACTAGTTTCAATCCCACTTCTTCACCCCTGTGAGCATCACCCAATGCAATGAGTGCTAAGTGAACTATTCAAAAATCATGAGAAATTAGTCAGTTACGACTACCTCTCATGGAAATGGTCATACGTTTGAATGACTTACTTAACGCAGTTGAATCCCAAAAATGATATCTAATATAATGCACTGCGTAAATCCCCCATACTTAAATTATACTATGTTATTAGTTTGGTTTCCTATAATAAACCAATATACATAGAAGATCCATTTAATGCTATTCCTTTTTATTTTATGATAATGTAATATAACAAAGAATATTTTATGATAATGTAATATAGCACGCTCATTTGGGTTAAAAAAAATAAATTTATTTTATGATAATGTAATATAACAAAGAATATTTTATGATAATGTAATATAGCACGCTCATTTGGGTTAAAAAAAAATAAATTTAGTAATTTATAGGTATTATTTATTGTTTATTTAATTTTAACTATTATTTATCATTTTTATCAAAATATATTTTAAAATGTTTTTATTATTTCTATTAATAAATAATATTATTAATAAATATGAGTAAATATGAGTATTTCAAATATTTTAGTAAATATTTAAAAATATTGGTTATTTTTTTAAATATTTTTTTATAATCTTATATTAATAAAACATTTCTTTAATTTTTTTTTGAAATGTAGATAATTTAATTTTTTTTTACTGAATTGAGTTTGTTGTCTTCCCTACCTAGTTTCAAGTCATATACGCTGATATGTTTATGTTCTCGAATAGAGTAACTATGTTGCACTCTTAAGTGAGTCTATACTTGGGTATATTATCGACTTTCTTCCCAAGGTAGTCCCAAATGCCCAAAAAATTTAGTCAATTGGGGTTATCTTGGGTGGTTTGGTGAAATGGCTTCCTAGGTTCAATTCCATGCTACTGACTACTAGTGACATGATGAGCTATAATGCCTCACTCTAGCCTCCACCCATGTTCAAATACTTGCTAATGAAACGATGAACTATAATGTCTCACTCTAGCCCTCCACCTAGGTTCAGATCCTGCTAATGACATGATCAGCTATAATGCCTCACTCTAGCCCTCCACCTAGGTTCAGATCCCTGCTAATGACATGATGAGCTATAATACCTTGATAAACATTATTGTAGCTTTGTAAACTTTTAAGTATAGTTGTGGGTTAATGAAACAACTATATTTTCTTATCTAAACTGTTATTATCAGAAAAAGTTAAAAAAAATACAGTTTTTTTGTTTAACCTTATTCTTAATTCATTATTATTTTTTCTTTCTTTACCTTCATTATATAACTAAAACATAAAAACCATTTTTAAATTGAAAGTTACATAACTAAAACATAAAAGGTGTAAGACAAGTAAATTAAAGGACACTTAAACTAAGTTATTTGAATTGGTGGCTTTGATGGGAATGAGATACTTGTTCCTACTATAATGATCGAATTGTTTCCCTCTCATAGACATATACACGGGCTACGGGCTATTGTTGCTTGAAAGAGAGGAAAGGTGGTTCTATGATATACTTCGTATTCTTTTCCAATTCATCTGAAGGCCCTTCCTCGTGAGCTGGTTTTGGTTACAGACCACAAGAGCTTGGTAGGAGCATGGGTGGTTTTATGATCTAAAATAACTATTTAGAATTTAATACATAAATATATTTTAAATAATAATAATTAAATATTTAAATATTAAAAATTTTAAATACATTAATATGATTATTGATTAATTTTAATATAAAATATAATCTAAAATATTAATTATGCCGTAAGGCGTTCCCTTTGAAATCCACTCTCCTCTTGTCTTACGTATCTTACCATGATCCGTCCGATCTTATGTTAGACGATTAAACTGTTTTCCCCTGTTAATCAAAAATATTGTTATAATTAAAAATAACAGTTGAAAATTCATCCTTTTCTTGGGGCAGCGAATGGGCAGCGAATGATCCTTTTCTTGGAGGGGCGAACCCTCTTGGAGTAGCGAATGATCCTTTTCTTGGAGTGGCGAACACTCTTGGAGCAGCGAATGACTGAGAGAAGGTAGATGGCCATGGCTTGCCTCGCAGAATATCGCCCTCCTCTATCTTATCCATCCATGAAACCTCTTGTTGTTCCGTCCCTGTCTAGCAAGTTTCCTGGGTATCCCTACCAAAGAGGATTTCCTGTCCAGGGAATGTCTCATTTGACATCTCCACCATGGTATTCCATTAGTTACGCTGGCATTTTCATGCCCTCATCTCATCTCGGTTCCCCATTTTCCCTTTTCGCATACAAAACAGAACACCCAATTCCATATTTGATTACATTGTAATGAGTTTCCTTTTTGTGGCAAGATCCTTGGAGCTATGTAATTATTGACCTGCAATTCATTTGATAATCATCGACCTGCAGGACAATCATCGATGCGGTTGAATGACGGTAATGGCATAAAGGTAAAAGAAATCGTAAGCTCTTAGAATCAGTCACTGATCACGAAATGGTGAATTTATGAATCTTATGTCGCTAAGTTAGCCTAAATTTTTCTTTAGATCTGTTATTGCTAAAATAAAATCTTTGTTTTATGTTCTCAGCATCAATAACCGATCACGAAATGGTGAATTTAAGAATTTTATTTAGTTAAATTAGCCTATTTTTTCTTTAAATTTGTTCTTGCTAAAATAAAATATTTGTTTTAAGCCCTCAGCATCAGTGAACAATCAGAAAATGGTGAATTTATGAACTTTATTTAACTAAATTAGCGTAAAATTTTCTTTAAATCCGTTCTTGCCAAAATAAAATGTATGCACGAAATTTTTTCTGTATAAATTTTTTCATTGTGTATGAAAGGTCTAGATTAATTTTGTACCTAGTAATATTGTAATTTTATAAATGATGCTTAATTAACATTTATGATAAAGCATTAAAAATAAATTCATGAAGTTTTAAATAAAGAGTTTTTTGAATAAAGAGTGATTGTATACATTGTTAATCATTTAAGTTGTTAAATGATTAAATATAGTTAGTATGTGATTAAAAGTAGTGGAATTTCAAATCAAGCAATTTGCTTAATCATACAAGTAGTAAGAGACCTTCTCTACAAGATAGTCAACTGTAAGAATCCCACTTGGACATGCGAGAATATTTTCTACCTGGTATAACAGTTGCAGCAGGACTTTCTCTATACAATAGTCAACTTTAAGAATCCCACTTGGACATGTGAGAATATCTTCTATGTGGTATAACAGTTGCAGTAGGACTTTCTCTATAGGATAGTCAACTTTAAGAATCCCACCTGGACATGTGAGAATATCTTCTAAGTGGTATAACAGTCATGTCTCGAGAGACTTTAGAGTTGCAGCATCTCTCCATGATAACATTTAAATCAATCATTCTATTTATAAGACAACATTTATCTAGAACCCATGATAAAGAAAACCAAATCTCACACACCATTCACAATCTCCATAGCCACATTGCATCATTATATTTTTTAATATATAATTTTATGGTTTTAATTTATTAAACTTGTGATAATTTTAAAAAGGTGTAGTCTTCTTTTCTTTTTTCCCAAAGTCAAGTAATACAATATTTTGTGGGATTGATATTTCTTAAAATATAAAGTAATATGCCGAAAATTGTTATTATTATAATCATTGTTGTTATTATTATAATCATTGTAATTGTATCATGCTGGTTGACATTGTTATCGTCATCATCATCAACATTGTTATTGTCATCGCCAATATCATGGTTGTTGTCATCTTAGATATTTTCCCTCAAATTTAAAATAATTTAAATTGTTTGACTTGTAAAAGATAGACAAGGTGGGATACTTGCATATGCCTCTTTTGTTTTATTGTATTATATTTAGCATTAACAATTATTTTTCACTCAAATTGGGCTATAGTTAGATTACATAACATATCACTTCTTTCTTCATCTATTCTCTTCTTCTATATCTGCTATTCTCTTTTTCCATATGTGCTATCGACTTACAGCGTTTCCTTTGCAACTTTCGGTGCAAATGCTAGTTTATGTATCATCAAATTGTTTTTAAAAATTGATTTGGCATGAAATCAATCAGTGTGGCTTGTGGCTTGTGATCTTTATCTGGATTACCTTGAACACACTCTCAAATTGAACTTCCCAACTTGATTTCTTAACCATTTTCTCGAACTACATCTCTTTCATATAAGGCATGTTCTTATGAGAAATCCCAATGATGGTGTGTAATATACTTTTTAATTTCAGTTTCAACGATGGTGTGTAATATACTGGTTAGGTTAAAGGAGGTGGTTACTATGTGTAGCATTATGAAAATGGGGTTTAAATTTTTCACTTGATGTCTAAGAAATTTTTCGATGATAATCACATCAAAACTCATTTGTCTATGTGTTTGGAACCATCTAGTGTGGTTCATCGTGAGGACAAGATGGAGAATCAAATCATGGCATGAGATTAAATTGAGAGATTGTGATAAAGAGAGTGTGATGAGGAGACAGGTCATTCCAACAATGTAGTTGGTAATTAATAAGTGATATTTAATAAATAAAATAATGAAATTAAAAATATATATACAAAAAATAGAGAAAAGTGAAGAAGAGAAAAATAATTCTAACAACTAGAATGTAATGGTTGATTTTGACTGAAAATATCTATTAATAAGGTATATTTTCATAAATTAAATCATTAAAAAAATAAAATAAAATAAAATAAATCATTAAAAAATAAAATAAAATAAAATAAATTAACTAAAAACAAGAAAAGGGGATCAACTAAAGAAACAAAGTTAACTAACAAAGATTCAAGGGAATAAATGAAGATAGGAATTAACAACTAACCAAAGGGGAAAAATCAAGATAAATTAAAAATAACAACTAGTTCTTTAACTAAAAGAGACCAAAAGGAAATTTAAAAACTCAAGGTTCATAAAAATCTTTATAAAAATAAATAAATAAAAATAAAATACAAAAATGAAAATGAAATAAATAAAAGGTTTTTATATTTCTATTGAATATATTGTAGTTAGGGAAAGGAAGAGCGGAACCTGAACGAGGATCGAAGTTGAAGCTAGGGTTTTGCATTAGGGTTCCATGGCGGGACGCACAGGGGGGAGCACCGCTCCCTCCTACAGTCAGGTAGTCACAGAAGGAGGCAAGGAAGCAGGAGGGAAGCATTTCAAAAAACCATTGGAAAAGATTTCAGAAGCAAAAGGCAAGGAGACAGTTGGAAGAAACAAACCCCAGGGTCAGGAAGGGAATCAACAGGAAACGAGTAAAGAAATGGGGAAGGGAGACGGCAGCGGAAAAACGACTTCCACAAGAACCAAGGGAGTCTACAAACCCAAATCGAGCATCATTCCCCAGGTCATATTGAGTGATCCAACGATTCAAGCGCACAGGGATCATATGAAAGAACATGCGATTATCTGCAAGTTCATGGGGTTATGGCCAATGGAAAGGGCATTACACATCTGGATTAGAAGCCATTGGAAGCCAAAGGGAGAAATACATTTACATCTGGGTTCTAAGGGCTTCTTCACGGTAGTGTTCGCGAACCTAGAGGACAAAGACAAAGTGTTTGAAGGGGGGCCGTATTTCTATGCTGTGGCAGGACTCTACATGCAACCATGGATGATGAACTTTGTCCCAGAACGTGAAACATTTACATCTGTACCAGTTTGGATCAGACTATACTCACTACCTCTGGATTACTGGCTACCAGAATCTTTGAAAACCATAGGCAACAAACTGTGGAATTTTCTGAAAATATCAAAGGCAATTCTCAAAGGTAAATATACCACCTTTGCCTGAATACGTGTGGAAATGGATTTATCTTGAGCCCTTCCGGAAGCAATAATTTTAGAGGTATATGATGAAGAGTGGGTGCAAATGGTGGACTATGAGCACATACCTTTTAGGTGCCGCAAATGTCATGAGCATGGCCATCTATTTAGAGATTTCCCAACAAACAGTATGGAAGGCAATGGGAAAACCTCTTTGGATAGAGATCACGAGGGTTTTACCAAGGTGGGGGCCAAAGGGAAAGGGGGTAAACGACCACACAAGAAAAGTAGTGAAGACAGAAATACAAGACACAATAGTTTCAAAATCCTAGAGGAAGTAGAGGAGAATGTGGAGATAGTCCAGGACAGGGAGAACGCATCCAAGGAGCAGGAAACAGAAGCTGAAATGGAGGATATCACAATAAACAACCAGCTGAAGGAGGATCTTCCAAGTGGCATGGAAATCAGTAAAGACTATGAGATGACTCCAAGTGAAGCAGGAACAGAGGACCATGAACTTTAGGAGATTCTAGACAGGGAAAATCTGGATCTAGAACTATTTCTGGAACAAGGCAGGAACAAAGGAGTGGACTCCTTGCCAAAAGAAGACTATGATCGAGTTTAGTAGCTCTTTATATGGAGGGCACAATCGAAGGGAACTGGTGTCAAGAGAAACCACGAAAGCCAGGAGCAGAGTGGGGTTAAAATGATGGAGAACTTACAGGCACAATCTCCAAAGAACTCAAGAAGGAAAAGAGGAAGAAAAAGACAGAATGAACTGCTAAACGAATGTGGAAAACTACTGATTAACTCAGGTAAGATGAAAGATCTTACCAGCTACTCCTTTACCAACCTTTCTTAATGAAGCTCACAACTTGGAACATTAGAGGCTTAGGTAGTAGAAGGAAACAAAGGAATCTGAGTAACAGAATAAAAGAAGAAAAACCAGATATGATCTTTGTTCAGGAGACCAAATGTTCAATGGAGAAAATAAGAGAAATTCATAATAAATGGTTAATCAAGTATGAGTATTTAGAGGTTAAGGCAAACAACTCGGCAGGTGGGATTCTCACGTTGTGGGATCCACAGAAATTTGGAATCTATCTATCTTTGGTGTGCAGTCCTGTAGGCGATAAAGAGATATACATGATAACAAATGTTTATGGACCTCAAAAGCAAGCGGATAAACTCAAGCTTCTGACCTCTCTGTAAGATCTAGGAGCACGATATCCCAATATGCCTTCGATAGTTGCAAGTGATTTCAATATGATAAGATCTCTTTTAGAAAAAAAGGAGGCACCAGACAGCTAGGCAGAGACTCTGAAGCCTTCCAAGATTTCATCATGAACATGGGACTAGTGGACACCGAGACAATAAATGGAACCTTCACGTGGAATAACAAAAGGGGAGGGGCTTCTCAAGTGGCTTCAAAACTTGATAGATTTATCATTTCTGAGGATCTCCTCCTCATAGGACCAGCCATCACAACATCCATTCTGCCCTTTGGGGGTTCAGATCATTGGCTAGTTCAGCTAGAAGCTACCTTTATGGGCACTCTGAGGAACAGGCCCTTCCGATTCAAGAATGCTTGGCTCTCACACCCCAAATTCACCAGTAACATTGACAAATGGTGGAAAGAGGTTCTGAATTTTCAGGGTACTAAAATGTACATGCTCCAGCAAAGACTAAAATATATTAAACCCAAACTTAAAGCTTAGAACAAAAAGGAATTTAGCGATATCCTCAAGGCTAGAATTGAGACTGAACAGAAACTCCAGGATATCAATCAGATCAATATCATAGAGGGCTTCAATGAAGAGAGGCAGAAGTTAACCAACTCTTTGCAGGAAGAATGGGAGGATCGATGCTTACAAGAGGAAACTTTCTGGAGACAGAAATCCAGGATTCAATGGATCAAAGAGGGAGAAAGAAATACTAAGTTCTTCCACAAGTCCACTATGGCCCACAAGGCACATAATAGAATCACAAAGATTAAGGATTCTCAGGGGGTTGAGCTTGTCTCCCACAAGGACATGGAATCAAATCTAGTACAACACTTCTCTAATATTGCAAAGGAGCCAATGGAGGATAGATCTAGGTTCATTGATCAGTTCACCTAGTATATTCCCAAGTTGGTCACTAGAGAGGACAATCATAATCTCAATAGGCCAGTCTCGGAAGAGGAGGTCAGTGAGGTGATCAAGGAAATGCAAAGTGGAAAAGCACCAGGCCCGGATGGATTCAATGTTGATTTCTTCAAAGCATGCTGGGATACAGTCAAACAGGACATCCTCGAGGTTGTGGAGGACTCAAGAAAAAACAAAAAGGTTCTGAAAGCACTGAATGCTTCCTTCATAGCTTTAATCCCCAAAAAGGAAAATGCTATGACTCCGGATGGATTTAGACCCATAGCCCTATGTAATGTGGTGTATAAAATCATCTCCAAAGTGATAGCCAACAGACTCAAGCCCCTACTACCTTCCCTCATCTTGGAAGAGCAAACAGGCTATGTGGAGGGACGACAAATTCTCAACAACATCATCCAAGCACATGAGGTGGTACACTCTCTCAAAAGCAACAAGCAAGCAGGCATGATTATTCAGTTGGACATTGCGAAAGCCTATGACAAACTCAATTGGTCTTATATCAGAGCTACTCTGAAAGCATATGGCTTTGACCAGAATTGGATAAGATGGGTTATGGCACTAGTCACCACAACCAGTTTTTCCATTCTGCTTAATGGAGCTCCTTCAAATACCTTCACACCTTCCAGAGGGCTCAGACAAGGCGATCCGCTCTCCCCTTTCCTCTTTGTCCTCATGATGGAAGGGCTAGGCAGGGCAATCAAAGTGGCTAATGTTGAAGGTCGAATTTAGGGGATCAAGCTCACCCTAGATGGAGAGGCTAACACTCATCAACAATTTGTGGACGATACTATGCTGCAGGGCATACCCACAATCAAGGAAGCTAGGGCAATCAAAGATATCTTAAACGACTTTGCTATGGCAGCAGGTATAGAGGTAAGCCTAAACAAGTCCAAAGTTTTTTTCTTTAACACTAATATTGCTATACAGAGAAATATTACCAGGATTCTTGGTTTTCAAAGGGAACAATTGCCTTCGAAATATCTTGGCATTCCTCTTACTGATAAACCTCTCAGCAAGAAAATATGGGAACCAATTTTAAATAAACTTCAGGACAAAATCAGAAAATGGACATGCAGATCCTTAAACTTAGCAGGGCGACTTGTGCTCACATAGGCGGTCTTGCAAGCCATTCCCATTTTTATGTTTGCAACTATCCCTGCTCCTCAAGGTATTAAGTAGCAGATAAGGAACATTCAAAGGGACTTTCTGTGGGGTAGAGGGGAAGAGAAAAAAAAAGTGGGCTTTAGTTGCCTGGGACAAGCTCTGCAAGCCCAAAAGCCATGGTGGCTTGGGGCTGCATGATCCGGAAACTCTCATTAAAGTTTCGGGAGCTAAGATTTGGTGGCAATGGATCAAGGAGCCGAATGCCCCCTAGGCCAAGCTTTGGAAACAAAGTATGCCAAGCACTGGCAGGAAAAGGATCTTATTAGAATGACAGGAAAAATCAGGGGCTTACACATATGGAACCTTGCTTGGGAGAACAAAAGCGTTCTTCAGCAGCATTATTTTTGGGAAATCGGAGCAGGGGACCGAGCTCCATTTTGGGAGGACAATTGGCAACAGGGACCCATCCTTAACAGGAATGACCTGGCAGCCCTCAAAAGAGACACAGACAACAAAGACCTATTATTGGTAAAAGATTTCTAGGATCAGGGAAGGAACAATGATAAATGGAGGAAGTGGAAGGAACTAAGTTACAGTGATGAGAGTCCTTTGAAGGCCATGGCAGAGGCTCTCACCATGGACTTAAAGCACAAACATATTCTGTTCTCCTTCTCACACGACCAATTAAGATGGGGGAAGAATAATGAAGGTAACTTTAACCTCAAAGAGGCAAAACAAGCAATCACAGGATTCAACTTTGTAAATGCTGATAAAGTCTAGAAGGAGCTTTGGCAAACTCCTCACTGGATGAAAATAAAGTTATTTATCTGGCTTGTGCACCAAAGAAAGATCCTAACTTGGGAAAACCTCCTAAAGAAAGGCTTCAGTGGCCCTTCCAAATGTCACCTATGCGGCTCACATGAGGAAACGATTGAACACCTGCTCAACCTCTGCTCTTTTTCTACTAAGGTGTGGGACTGGGTGGCCTCAAGCTTCAGACAAACCGACAGGGACAGTCTCAGCATATCCAACACTCTGAAAAACTGGAGGAAGAACTTCTCAGAGAATGAAATCATCAACAAAGCCTGGATGCTAGTACCAGGCTTTGTCATTTGGAATGTTTGGAAAGAACGCAATAGGCGGATCTTCATAAATAAAGCTAGCGAGCCACAGCACATAATCAATCAAATTCTAAAACAGCTTAAAGAAACAGTTAAGAGCCTTTTGAGGTCAATTCCCACGAATCCTCCTCTGCCTCATGAGGAGATTATTATTCTTAATTTGGGTCTTCAATCCATCAATCCTCAAGGAATAAGGAAGGAAGTGAGAACAATTAACACAAAGGCCAGTAGATGGCAGCCCCCTCCTCAGGGCTTCTTCAAAGTAAACATTGATGGAGCTTCTAAGGGAAATCTGGGGGAAGCTGGCTTTGGGGGTGCTATAAGAGATCCTCAGGGGCACACAAAATACATCTTCCATGGCCACTTGGAAAAGGGTACCAATAACATGGCTGAACTTCTGGCATTAGATCAATGCTTGGAGATCCTGGTGGAGGCAAATCTACAGAATGTTATCATTGAAGCAGATTCAGATTTGGTCATCAGAGCAGCCAAGAATATTCACAATGGAACTTCGCCAGATAAAGTGTCGAAGCACTGGAAGCTACTGCAGGTTTTTCACCGTATCCACTCTCACTTGCAGACCCTTAAAACGATTAGATTTGTTCATGTTAGAAGGAAGGAAAATATGCTTGCAGATCGGTTGGCCAACGAAGGTGTGGCCAATAAGGACAGGGATTCTTGGCATGCTTGGGAGTTGTTACCTGAAGGGAAACTACGAGAGGACTGTTTCATCCTGGCAGCCAAAGATTGGGATTTATGGATGAACAACGTTGATCGAAGGGATTCGGGAGACAGGAGTGAGGATGATATCCCCTAATTCATCCAAGATTTTGGGATATGGTTGCTCTCCACAACTTTGTTCACTTTCAGATGAATGACGAAGGTTTCAAGTCGGGCAATGATACAGAACGGACTGCCTGGGTGTGTTTGGCTCAGCGGGTTTCTGTTGGCGACTCCAGGCGGAAGGCTCAGCAAGGTCTGCGGGAATGTTCCGGCTTTTCTGCGAAACCACGAACGCAATACCATAAGTGGTATTTCGCGCGGGACTTAGATGGCATCTGGTATTTTGGTAGGCGCATGCGATTCCACTCAGCAGGTAACACGTGGCATCGAGAGGTGAGAGAAAACCACTCTCATCACGCAGTTAACCTCCGCGCTTCTCGTCTGTGCGATATCACCGATGACCGTTGGATCGAGATTATGTATTCAACGACTGAGATGGATCGGGCTTGTTGCCTCAGGGCTCCGGACCTGTTTCTGTTTTTGGATCCAGTTTAGAGTTGAGTTCGGGTCCGTTTTGCAAGGGGCAGTGGGGTCCACGGTGGGTCCCTGTATGGGCCCCGGGCTTTCCGCGAAACCATGGACACAAAACCCCAAAACCGTATTTGGTATATCGCGCGGGACATGGCTGGTATCTGGTTTTGTGAAAGTTGCATGCGATTCCACTCAAGGGGTAACACGTGGCAATGAGAGGGGAGAGAAAACCACTCTCATCGCGCGGTTAACCTCCATGCTTCTCGTCTGTGCGATATCCCCGCTGGCCATTGGATCGAGACTTTGCTTTCAACGGCTGGGATTGGTTGTGTTGGTTGCCCGATGGTGGGTCCCTTTGTGGGTCCCTTCGCTTGTTGGCCATTGGATTGGGGTTATGTTTTCAATGGCGAGGATTGGTTCATGCCTGTTGCCTGTGGGTTTTGAACCCGTTTTATTTAGTGGACTTTTTATTGCTGCCATCGGGTCCGTCTGGTGGATGCGGTAGGAACCACTTTTTGCTGTTTATTAGAATCTTGTAAGCTTCGGTCCCTGGTTTTTTGCCACCCTTGCTGTCTGGGGCACTCTGTATATTATGTAATTTGATCAGATTAATAGAAGGTTCATCTCTTACTTATCAAAAAAAGAAAATGAAATAAATAAAATAATAATAATTAATAATTAATAATCATAATAATAATAATAATAATAATAATAATAATAATAATAAAAGTTTTAAAAATAAAGATAATAGGATAAAAATTGATACCTAAATAAATGAATGAACCAATGAAAATGAAAAAAAAATGCTAGGAGGAAAGGGCAAGGACCCAACAACTACTAATTTTCCAACCATCATCCTTGTTTAGATTACTCGGTCTCCTTTCAATCTCTATGGCCTCCCTAAACTTTCGGAGATCAAAGATAAATCATTGCAAGGACCCGGGCCTCTTTAATGCAAATGTGATGTTTTTTATTTTCCGCATGTTCTACCAAAGATGAGGAGCAGGTCCTCCCATGTTCGATGTAGGCTATGTGCTCATGAATCCTTTGATTTATTGAGCGGCTAGTTTCACCAATGTAGGGTGTTCAACAAGAACATGGGATAACATAAACACCTTTCATATCCTTGGGGTCCACAGGGTCTTTTACATATTTTAAGGAGCTTTGAATGGTGTTTATCCTTTTGAAACTCAAAACAAATGATACCATCACGTTTGTCTCACCGAGACGATTGCAACAGTAAATCCTTTGTTCCAATTTGGCTCCCGGATCAAAAGGTATGACCGATTGAAGTCATGGTCAATTAAATAATGCCATGACATTGGGCCTGCCACATGGTGCACATGTGGATCCCTCGTAGTACCCTCATGGTTGTCCACATCATGAGCCGCCTAGTAGCTGCTGACTCGAACATGCTAGGTCACAACCTTCCATGTGCATGGCTTGCAAGCAAACATTATAATGTAGAAGTGATCATGTATGAGGCATGCTTTCCACCCTTGCCACCTCACCCCGAGACTTCAATCCTTGACATTTCTTTGTGCCCTTTGTCCAAAATTGTTAGGGTGACGTGGAGTGTAACACCCTTCGCTCACATCTATCCAAGTAACTGAACAACCAAGGTAAACGTGTGACGAGAGGCTATTCTGATTGGATTCAACCTCCTAGTTGATATTAAGAAAATGGAATCAACGGAACACAGACCTTCCACATCAGCTATAAGACCCTTGAGAACCATCCCAACACTTATGGTAACCAACCCCTGGTCCCCACTAAGGTTTTAGACCTCTTGACCTCTGGACGCTCCCATGCTATGGGCCTTGTTATCACTCCAAGAAAACTCTCCTAGGTTGCAGCTCGGAGATGCCTGGTAACATATAATCTTCAATATTGTTCTCAGAACTATTGGAATGGATGATGGTTTGGATCAAGTCAGATCATTTGAGCTCTATTCTCACTCAAGACATGCATGAACACCCTCAACAATACAAGGCTTTAGACCACTAATGCTCAATAGTTTATAGATTCAATGGATAGATGGAGAATACTGACTGTACCAACAGATTGCATACATAGACACATATGAATGGCTAGCTATAGGAAGTAAATGAGACTTGCAAATCTAATTTATCAATGCAGAGATAAGATGACAGTTATCTGGCATTAGACACAGTAGAAAACATGAATAACCTATTCAAGTGCAAGCATAGAACAACAGAGAGAATGGACATTGAACATATAATAGCAAAAGAAGCTTATATTGCTAGAATGAAGATGAGAAGCTTGAAGGAAAAGAGTAACAACAATCTCCAGAAGTTGAACCCTTGTTACATTTAGTTTCCAGCCTTTTACAATGCTCTTGAGCTCTCAAAGTCTCAGAGTCTTAATCTATCCTCCCTGTCCCTTAACTGTTTGATTCTCTGAATATGCAAGCATGGCTCGGGTGTTTTCTCCTTCTGATAGAGGAATAACCACCTTCAAGTAGTTTGATGCACTGTCTGGGAGCTCTCTCGTGTCAAAGATTCTGCATGATGTTTGATTTGATGAGCTGCGCTGGGTTGTTGATGCTTCTGTTGTTTTGGGCAAGCTGCTCTGTCTGCTCCATGATATTTCTGTTTCGGGCTAGCTGCTCGTGCTGTGTTGCGCTGTGCTGTCCATGATCACTTTTCGGCCTCTGTCCTAGTCTCTCGGCCTCTATTAGGTAATGGAAAGGGTTTTCGGGCCTGTATAATCCATTTAAATGTTTATAAATATTGTTTCCCTGTTTTTACACAGAAAACACTGCACGCAGTAAACGCCCGCCCATCTCAGTTTGTTTCGAACTTCAAAAGTCCTCAATCATGGCCTATTCTCCTCTCGGGTCTGCCTTTGCAGTGATATCACATCTCCACCATTGATCTGGGTGCTCTAGATCCAACGACTGTGATCAGTTTCGAGCAGCTCTTTTGTACTGGAGTTAACGCCTGATGAGGGTGGTTTTCTCTCTCCTCTTCTTGGACACATGGCAGCTGCTGTATCACATCTGGCGGAGCCCGGCCAAAACCATTACCGCCCACGGCCCGCTCGAAATCCTACATGTTTCGCAATTTCTTTTGTGTTTCAAAAATGCATTAAAACATTGAAAATCATTAAAAAATGGTTATGGCGAACCTGAAAAATTATACATTTTCATTCCCGAACCCTTTTGGGTTCGGGCTTCATCGCAATTGGCGCTGCCCTGTGCTCTTGTGTATTTCGTTATATAACAAAAATACACGAAAATACATTAAAAATGGCTTTGGTGCAGACCTGAAATATTATGAAATATCATTTATAATGTCGTCGGATCCGCTTATTGGGTTGCACACATATATATGTAAAGGCCCTGCCCCTTAAGGTTTCTCCGATTGCGATTCACTGATATAACGTGGGCCATCGATTTGCGTGCGTGATCGCTCATTCCACCTAGTCTGCGCCGATAACTGCTGACTTGCCTCCACCGATTTGTGATCGTCGATCAAATTCGCCGATGTGATCTGCCGATGCGATCTAGACTGTTGATCGGCCAGATCAGACGACTGTCATGCATTTGGACTGTTAAGCCTGCGATTTTGGTTTTTTCATGGTTTGGAGTGTTTTTGCCTCCCGATAATGTATTTTTGCCCTTCCATAGGCTCTTGGCATGTGATGGTTTTGACTTTGAATGATCCTTAAGAGGATTTTGAAGACTTTTGGGGCATACTTGGATCCTTTGGCATGATTTTAAGCAAACTTTGGAGACTTTGGGAGTGTTTTGGGTCCATTTTTGGGCCAAACGCCTCCAAGGCTAACACTGGCTCCTTCTGGGGATGAAATCCTCCCTGTGAGGTTTCAAGAACTACAGAACAATGCCTTTCCTGTAAAAAACAAGATCAAATCTTCCTCCTAGTGTTGCATTGGGCATGGAGTCTATTTAGCATGAAATAAAACTTGAAACAACATATTTACAATACCAAGGCTTAAAAGCCTTAACTGAAATAATGTTTGAAGAACAACCCATTGACTGGGCCATCAAAAACATCTCCTCCTTCCTTTAATGCATCCCTTTTGAGAAAACAGTCACCAAACTGAAAATTGACCATTTTTGCCTTTCTGTTAAAGGTTTCTTTTCCTTGGTCAATGTGCATATCAGGAAAATCATCAAAGACTTGCAAAAGCCTATTAATTTGATCATCTACTTCAAAAACTTTCCAGCATTTGATATTGTCAGGCATAGATGGTGTATATTTCACCTCATATCTGTATGCTTTCAGCCTTGGATGTTTTGCTTGGAAGGTTTTGTACACCTGTTGAATAATAAGGTCTACTTCATACTTTGTTGTGTCATTTGTGACCTAAAAAGTTAATATAAAAGATGAATCAATGTATTCCTCTGTGATCTGGAAAACTGGTTTCTTAAGCTGAGTAGAGGCCAACTAAGACTCTTCAATCTGAAGAAAACAAGCCCCAAAATTAATGTCAACAACATATATGGGATGATTGGTGGGATTCCTTTCATCACTGATTATATAAGCCAACTGAGCTTCTTTGTATAACCTCCTACTTTCACCTCCAAAAACTAGGACAGTAGCATAGGATATATCATTTTGCAATGTTCCACGTTGTCACACAGAATAAGTCGATCTTGTGGACAAGATAGACCTTCCTAGAATCTAAAGAAGACCTAATGACAAGCAAACCAATCCACACTATCTTTCTGTAAATATGCTTTTATAAACAAGGGCAAACAAGTGTTTTAGGCCTACCTTAGGTCCAACGCAAGTTTGTGGAAGCCTTCGCTGCTTCGATCCAACTGAGCTCCTTTGTCGCGAATCTGCAAACACAAACAAGCAAACAAATTAAATAGCACCTTAAAAGCCAATATCATAAAACATATTTAACATGAAAGTCAAGGAATTCATGAAACAAATGACATGAGACAATTTGTTGAGAAAAATGAGTTTGATTGTATTAATTCAAATCAAGAAGAACTCTACAACTTGTGCCTTGACGCTGTACAAGCTCCTCCCAGGGTCCAGCAAGAAGTCTCCTCTACTTTGACAAGTTTCACTCTCTTCTCAATGAATCCAAAAAAGGTATGTGAGCTCTCCTCTTAAGCTCAACTAGGAAGTCTTAATTTCACCAGCATTTACCCTAAAAAATGTTCAGCTTCTAACCTCCTTAGCAACCAGCCCAATGCCTGAATTTATAGTGCAATGGAGGGAAGTTACTAGGTCCTCCTTCAAAGGGATAAAGCCCTCCTTCAAAGGGATAGCTCCTCTCATCAAGGGATTAGCTCCTTCTCTTTTGGGATGCATGAACCACCTAAGAGCGGCCAATCCACGTCAAAATTCCTTCTAGAATCATCTAGAATTAACCCAAAGTGAGTTTTTTAGAATAAACTTGCGCCTTTTTAACTTTCACAGGGGTCCGCACCCACACCTTTAGAGACAGAGCGGGCAGGTCCGCAGTTTTTGTAAACAGAAGGTGCAGGACCGCAGGCAATAGTGAGAGAAAGTGCGGAACCAGAGTTTCATTGATTTTCAATGTCTTTCTCTTATTTTCAAAGCTTGACTTGAAGAGCTGAGGTCTGAGACTTTCTTAGGAGGACAGTACAAGTAATGATAGACCCATACTGACTGCAAATAATCACGGTGACGATATTTTTGTGTAACAGATTGCCCCCTAAAGTGCGAAGTCTGTAGTAGATGAGGATTTCATTTATCATTTAGGAAGAGTGAAGTACTTTATCATTTCGAGGATCATCTTGTGGAGAGCCCGGTTGGAACCTGTAAAAACATTCAATACAAGATATATATATATGAGATCATATCATCGCTGAGGTAGGCATTCCCATACTCAGATCAAAATTGACTTAGAAAACTAACTACTGCTCTGATACAGGAATGATCTTGTAATATATCACAAGTATAGACTCATGTGGACATAGTATGGGCACAGCCATCTGTTTATGAATAGTCCAATATATAATGAATACAAAATTCCTCGCAGCCTGGATTGTGGGAACTAGATCCAGGTTCTTCATTTCTACTTCCCGAAACAGTACGATTCTATCCATGCGAATGAATGTGTTGAAGTCGAACATGGTAGAAACCACTTGATTACCAGTCAATGATGTAAAATGTTAACAAGTGTGAGAGAAACCACCAGTGATGTCAATGGTCTCAAAGTACCTAGTACAATCCATGAGATGTGAATAGATGTGTTGATGTCGAACATGTCACGGAATCCTTTGATTGAAGGTTAATGATGCAACTTGTCGTCAAAGGTGAGAAACCTGCCATTGAAGTATGCAGATTCCAAGGTACTGACAATTTCTAGATCATCTTTCTAGATAATGAGCTGAAGTCGATAGAAAGCGATCCGTCGTAGGCAAGCCCACAACACGAAATCATAGATCAAGTTGAAGAAATTTAGTTGCAAGGACTAACTCAGGGATGGTCAAGATGGATGACAGATATTTTGCAGATGAATGGATTATTGGCAGTGACCTCTTGAACATATAATGACATGACAGATGGCTTGGTGACAATTGACCCAAAGTTAATACCCAGAAACCGGCTGAAGATTTTCAATGTGGTTTGATCAACTGTTAGGCAAAGGATTTCCCAACCCAGGTGAATGAAAGTGTCGTGTTCAAGAGTGGTTACAAAGTATGACAAACAGGCTCATTTTTCTCTCTTTTCCTCCACCATTTCTGGCAAGTACCTCTTTATTTTTAACAAGCTTGAGGAGGATAACATTTGCTTGATTATAAGCTCATCCTTCGGATGAGTCCAACTTAGTTTAAATTCGAACCCTAAGAAGGAGTGGTTCGTTCCTGTTTGTAATTGAACAGGTCCTTTACTGTGAAATTTTAACGAGTCCAGTATAGGAGAAACTCGACGTTTTTCAATTTTAGAGAGTCTGAAAAAACTTAAGAAGACTCCAGGGTTGACCTTTTTCGTAAATTTGTGTCTCCCAAGCCCGAAAAAGTATAAAATAATACTTGAGAGAACCGCTTGATCTTTACGACCAAGGAGTACTTTTTGTAATTAGTGCCCCTGATCTGAAAAAGTAAAAAAACGATCAACGACACGTCGATTTATAACCAATATCGAATTTGAAACGACAAAAATCCGGTAATCTTTTCATGTTTTTACGGTTAGAAAAGAGCTGTAAGTGGACCGTCTTTTAGTTCCGTTTTAACGAGTTTAAAAGAAAAACTCGGCAATCTTTTCATGTTTTAGGAGTCAGAAAAGAGCTTAAAGGTGAATCTAAATGTTTTTTTCGTTGAAAATGATAGATTTCGCCTGAATAATCCGTTATCCTGAACAAAAGCGCAAACATTACTCATACCTGTTTGAAATGGATAAAAACGTTGCAAAAATACCTTTCCAAAGTGAAACATAAACAAATTTGCAATTTATTTACTCAAAAAACTTATAAAAAGGGCTTTCGTCAATTCATTTTTACCATTTGAGTTTTGGGTGAGAAAATAGTGCTTTTGTTCAGAAAACTTCCCGTGAAGATTACGGAAAATCCAACCGTCGGAATCGAACGCCGTCTTCTCCAGGTAATCCACATCATCCTACTCTTCATTTTTAACCATTTCATTTCTTGTTTTAGGCTTTCATTTCATTTTTTGGAGGGTTTTTAGGCTTAAAACCCGCGCGCGGGGGCCCGCAGGTGTACCACTGCCAGCCCGCGGACCCTGAATTTTTCTCAATGGGGAAAAAGTCAGGGGTCCGCACCTTCCATGTAGGCAAGGTGCGGACCCACGCACTGTGTCTAACCCAGAGGGTGTGGTCCCCGCCGCAAGGGTTTTTAACCCAAAAATTCTCAAAATTGACCCAAACAAATTAATTTCTAGCATTCTAATTTATCTTTTTACTTGATGCAGAGAGTACATCATGCTAGATTGGCGTGAACGAGAGCATGAGGACGTGGATGCTGCCGCATGGAATCATCAACCTTCGCTTGATGCTTTGAAGGCGTGCGACTTGTACAAATTCTGGGCCATACCTGGCATGAGGGCCCAGGTGGATTTCTTACAGTGGCTGGTTGACAGATGGAGCATACAGGACCAATGCTTCTTCATTGGCGGCCACCAGCTCAAAATCGAGCCGACAGACATATATTTCTTGACTAGTTTGCCTAAGAGAGGCGAAGACTTGACTCTATTCGGGGCTAGGCCAGGTGGCCAGTCTGTCGATAGCCTCCGGCTAGAGTTCTGCAATAGCCAGGCTAGAGACAAAGGGATAGACATAAAAACCATATCCCTTCCTGAACTCATGGTGATTGCGTTTACTGTCACCAGAATTTGCGGGAGTGCCGCATTACATGTTGCCATCGGATCCCAAATGCGTATGGCAGTTGATTGCTTTCGAGGCACCATCTTCAACTGGTGCGATGCTGTGTTGGCCAATGTGAAAGGCCAATTGACCAGAGCTAAGAACGGACAACTAAAGACCTTTGGTTATGGGGCTTTGGTTGTGAGCTTTGGTCTGGAGAGGGTTCCCATGTTGATCCCGCAACACCTTACTATTGGAGCTGGGCTTCCTCGAGAGCCCAAACTGATGCGATGGATCGCAGTTATGGCCCGTCATCCGGACGAGGGGACAGAGGTTGTTCGATTCAAACCTGAGTATTTCCAATGGTTGGAAAACCAGGTTTTTTCTATTCAAGACTTCCCTTACGCTGGGGTAGATTTTCGTGGTGACCCAGACATGGTTCTTCCACCAGGAGAGTAGTGGGATGACTCAGGTAAAATCATTTTCAACATTTTTTCCTATTTTTTTTATTTTTATTTTTTTTTATTTTTCTATAGTCCCAAAACTGATAGTAAAAGTTTCAAATGTAGATGTGGGTCCACAGTGACCAGCTGCTCTCCGGCCTTACGAGAGGAAACAACCAGCTGCAGCTGCGCCAGCCCCACAGGACGAATCAGCAGAGGTTTTGGCCGAGTTGGAGGGTCATCTCGAGCGCTTGACAGGAGATATTCCGGAGACCACTATAGATGACATTCCTCGTCGACTTCAGCGCTATGTGATTGGGGTCCCAGGACCTTTTAGGAGGTTCCTTTGCAAGGTGGCCCGTGTAGTGGTTTCTTATCGAGATCATCACCAGTGATAGGATGATCGCCTATTGTGGGCATATATGACATTTTGTTTTTTGTACTTATCATTTTTGTCGATCATAAGGTTTTTTTCAACCTATGATCGAGGACGATGTATTTTTGACACACTCCTATATATATATATATCACTATTACTGGCTTATCTTGTAAATCATGTTATGAAATGGTTTTAAATTTACATGTATGATTATTGCAAATGTCTACTTAACATTCGAGAAGCAATTGCATCTGCTAATGTATTTAAAGACCTTGGAATATGCTGATATTCAATATAATCAAATTCACGTTCCAAGAGACGCACTCTAAAAAATAATCTTAGTAACACTGGATTTCTAATGGCATACACTCTATTAAGTTGTAATACAATGAGTCCAGAATCTAACCTCACTATCAAACTCCGAATCCCAAATGAAATAGATTCAGATAATAACTCAATCACTGCACTATACTCGGCAATGTTGTTCGTTGTTTGACCGAGGCTTACCCCATGCATAGATACCAACTCGTCAGAGGGCGAATAGATAACCCAAGCTGCGGAAGAAATGTTCCGTGTATTACGACAAGCACCATCAGCGAAACCAATGTATGTTTGGAGAGGCATCGACATCTGCAATATCAAGAGTAAAACCAAGATAAGCAGGGATAATGACGAAAAACACTCTCTAAGCTAAGCACACTTTTTAACTAAAACACACCAGCTAGAAAGAAAAACTAACCTAACCAAAAATCTCCATACCCATCCTTTAAGCATAATACCTCTTCAAGTAAAGACCATTTCTGGGTTTACCCAAAGAGTCCCCGTCAAAGTCTACCAATTCATAGGCCCCTTTTGCTAGCTTTCGCTTGACAAGATAGGGACCATGCCACATAGGAACGAATTTTCCAGCGCCTAATTTATCATTGGCTTGATCGTAAACTAAGACTAGATCTCCTTCCGAAAAATTTCGAGGGGTCACATTTCGATCATACTGAGCTTTCATACGTTTTGCGCGAGTCTTGATCGCCAATGCAGCATCACGTCGATTCTCATCTAATTGAGCCAAGTATAACAAATTCTTTTCCCCTTTGGAAGTGGTTGGAAGTAACTCGATGGCCATTTGCAGTGACGGTATTTCGCATTCAATGGGTAACACAGCTTCCAGACCATAAACTAGTTGGAAAGGAGTGAACCCTGTTGATGTTTTTACTGAAGTTCGGTATGCCCAAAGCGCTGAAAATAACATGTTATGCCAATTCGACCAATGAATCCCAATGATTCGTCGAATCATGATGACTAAAACTTTGTTGATGGATTCAACCAGACCATTAGCTTGTGGATAATAAGGAGTTGAGCTATCGTGACGCAAACCAAGCTGGCCTGTAAGTTCGGTCATCATAACGTTTCGAAAATGACGCCCATGATCAGTGATTATCGCTTGTGGGACACCAAACCTAGCAATTATATGATTGAACACGAAAATTGCAGCTGTCTTGCCGTCTGCCTCAAATGTAGGCATCGCCTCGGCCCACTTGGTAAAATAATCTACCGCAAGGATGATATACGCATGCCCCCCGGCCGAGTGAGGGTTACATGTAATAAAATCGATACCCCATTTGGAAAAAGGACCAATGGAAATTATAGGGTGGAGAGGAGTAGGTGGAGCGCGCATCTTTCGATCAAAAAATTGGCAGTTGTGTCATTTTCGGACCGCAGTAATACAATCTCTAAACAAAGACGGCCAGAAGTAGCCAATGCGCAATATCTTTTGGGCTGTGGCATACCCAGACATATGACTGCCACATGCTCCAGAGTGACAGTCATTTAGAACCCTTTCAGCTTCCTCGTGAGTTAAACAACGTTGAAAAACAGAGTCCGCCCCACGACGATAAAGAGTATCTCCAATAATCCTGAATTGTTGGGACTGGAATCGTATTTTCCGACATTCTGACCTTGAAATTTTTGGTCGAAAGGATTGGGTCTGGAGATAAACGATGATATCCCCATACCATGGATCTAAAGTGCTGATTAGAAATAAGGATTCGTCCGCAATGGGTTCCTCCGCCACAGTTTCCGTGTCAGCACGCGGGAAGTCACACATTAACTCCGCAAAAACTAAAGATTTCTTAGACTTAGATTTTTCAAATTCCAAGTCGAACTCTTGCAGGATAACAATCCATTTAGAGTACTTGCACCCTAGCAATTGCTTGGTCAAAATGTAGATCATAGGGTTGCAATCCGAAATTACTGTAGTTTTACGTAGTAAAATGTAGTGACGAAAATGTTGGACAGCTTGTACAGCTGCCAATGCCAATTTCTCCACATGTGAGTATTTTAGCTCAGTTGGATTTAAAGTTTGACTAAGGTAATATATCACATGTTCAGTTTCGAATTCATCTTCCTGAACTAAGACCATTCCAATGGTGGAATGAGAGGCGGCGAGATACAGGAAGTAATCCTAGTTATAGTTGGGAGGATGCAATAATGGTGCATGGGTCAACGCGTGTTTTAGTGCATCAAAAGATTTCTGAGCTATCTCATCCCAATAGAATGGAGTATTCTGTTTCAACAACCGGGTAAAACCCTTTGTAACCTCGGCGTAGTTAGGAATGAATCGTCGTAAAAAGTTTGCTTTCCCTTGCAAACTTTGGAGTTGGTGAAGACTCAAAGGAGGAGGCAATTTGACAATAGCTTCGACCTTCGAGGGATCGACGCGAATGCCGGCTTTCGAAACTACAAACCCCAACAATCGACCCATTTCTATACAGAAGACACATTTGTGTGGGTTCAACTGAATCCGATAATGCCTACACCTCATAAAGATTGCTCGTAAATGGACGAGGTGATCAACTTGATGTAATGAATGAGCAGGCAAGTCATCGAGATAGGGTTGCACAATGTGCTTGATGTCATGAAACGCATAAGACATGGCCCTTTGAAAAGTTACGCCGGAATTCTTGAGTCCAAAAGGTAGTTTTCAATAAGCAAATTTCCCCCATGGACAAATGAAAGCCGTTTTTGGTTGATCGGCAGGTAGAATATTGATTTGATTGTATCCGGAAAAACGGTCCATGAAGGAGAATATTTCGTTGCCGGCACAATCATCAATAATTTTATCGATATAGGGAGTTGGGTAATTGTCCTTTGGATAGGCTCGATTAATGTCCCTATAATCGATACATATTCTTATTGTCCCTTGCTTTTTGTTAACCGGAACAATATTCGATACCCAATCCGTTAACGGGATCGGATAAATGAAACCTGCTTTGAGTAATTTTTCAACTTCTTCTTTAATTGCAGCAACTTTTCTTGGGTGAATCTGACGCAAACGTTTCCGGACGGGTTTAGCGTCCGGGTAAGTCTTTATTTCATGAACAACAATCGCGGGATCAATTCCTGGCATTTCCTCATAGGATTAAGCAAACACGACGTGGAATTCTTGAAATAGGGCCTTTTATATTTGAATTTCGTCATTTGTACACGAGGCACCTATATGAATGTTCTCAACAATTCCAGGTTTAACCGAAATGTCAATAGGAACAGTTCGAGAGATGTTTCCCAAATTTAACTCTGAATCGGGATGTTTCATTGGATTTTGAGGTTCCTTGACATATTCAGTCTTAAAAATGGATGAAAAATCATTTTCAAAATGATCATTCTCAGGTAAAAACGAAGATCTGTGATGGAGATCTTCCCATGGTAAATCATCTACACATAGGATTTCACGAATTTGCTCATCGGAGTGAACAAGTTCAGAAAACGTGGTTGAATCCGAGCTTGATGTGAAAAGTGATTCTTCACGGACCACATTCATTAAGTCAATTTTAGTTGAAGATGGGTCGGTAAACGATTGCACGGCCTCATACGCAATTTCATATGGACTCAAAGGCATAACATCACCAAATGAGTCTATCTCAGATTCAGAAGGAATGATCCAAGGATCATCATAAACAACGGTGTCTGACGTAATCATATGAATGGTTGCAAATGAAGACGATGCATTGATCGGAGGAAAAGGAAAAGTTCCCAGTAAACCGACATCTTTAACTAGTCCTACTCCAACATCCTTATACGGGATAGTCGTTTTACCGACATGCTGAATACTTTCAAAAGAGGCTGGGTTGGATGAAAAGTAAGCCAGCTGGTCTATTGTTACGATCTTTCTGTTATGAGGGAACTTTATAACCCGAAAGACCGATGAAACGACAGCTGTCATAGTGTAAGACCAACTTCGACCCAAGAGAAGGTTGTAATCTATAGGGGCATCAACCACCTCCACATCTAGATTAACGGTTTTTCCTTCAACCCCTATAGGCAAATCCTGTAGAATGCCAAAAGGATGAAACCCACGGCCATCAAAGGCCTTTAGAATCGTCGAGGATTGATTTAGCGAAGGAGAACCAAGCGATCTCCAACACTGTATCGACATAATACATGTTGAGGCTCCCTCATCAATCACAGTCCGATGAATAGGCCTGTTTTTTACTATCACTGGAATCTGGAAAGCCATTTGATGAGGTAAGCGCGGTGTACTATTTTCTGGATCGAAAATTATTAGGTTCGAGTCCTGAACGTCAACAGCTCCTATAGCCGACAACAGTAATTTACGTTGTGCTGGACATGATTGCAGCACTTCCAAAGCTGACATTGCTGAGGGTGAAACAGCTAAATCCTCGACAATGTTATAGTTCTGAGCCGCTCTCGCATGTGGATTGAAAGCCGCCTTTCGAAGTATACCCTTGGCGAGCAGTTTGATTACCAAGTCTGGATTAGGTTTCTTGATCTGTAGTGGATCGGAACCGGGAGCTGAGGTTGATGGATTAGAATGAGAAGATTCTGCTTCTTTACCATCAACAGGAGTTTTACTACCATAATCATGCGATCGAGTCACAATCCTAACATGGGACATCATCAGTATGGGTTCTTCACTGGAACTCGAGGAAGAACCTATCATCTTACTGTCTTGAGCTGGAAAAGGATCCTTCAAAACAGCAGGCGTTTGGGAACCTTTGACAATCTTCGCAACCTCTGCACGATGAGGGTAGTCTCTTGTAAAATGTTCATCATCACAAACGAGACAAGGATAACGAGGTTTGCGTTTTTCATCATTGGATTCCGATTTTTCAGGTTTCTTCTTTGAAGTTTTGTCCGTTTTATTCTTCTTCTTCCCTTTTTTCTTCCCACCGGATTTTGATTTGGCTGTAGATGACTCTACAACGTGAATATCGGTGGAAATCTCTGCAGAAGAATCTCCTGTCGGGGAATCAGGCAAGGTTATGATAGGAGAAGAATTCTTAGAAGATTTCTTCTTACTTTTGGTGTTAACCGTACCAATCATACCATCGGTGGCATGAGATCCCGAAGGAGCTGCAGCGATTTGATTTTGCTTGGGAAGATCGGGGATTTTCTCGTGTAACGTACCTGACTGAGTATAGACCAAGTCAAGGTACTGTGCTTGAGCAATTACTTTCTCCTCAGTAACAACTCCGGCTTTAGCTACATCTTTAGTGATCTTTGGCAACAAAGACTTTACAAACCATTCAGCCAAAATCTGATCCGGAATAAAAACCTTCACTAAGCGTCGCCGACGTCTCCATTCATGAATATGATCTGAAATGTAAGTGGACGTCGATTGCTTTAATGAAGTTAACAATTCTGTGCCATTATCATATCTGACCGGCAACTGAAAATGAGTTAAAAACGAGGTAGCTAACTGACTAAAATTATAAAAAGTGCCTCGCGGTAACTCAATGTAACAATTGGCCGCAAGACCAATTAGGGTGCACTGGAAAAGTCTTAGACGGATTGAATCATCTGAAATGGAGTTAGACGCACACCAGAGGTGATAAGTCATCACATGGTTCGACGGGTCCTCTCCTGATTTGCCTTCGAACTTAGGAATATCACTAGGCAACTTATTCGGCATTGGCAGCCAAAATGGAAGATAATTAATGGGATCGTTCGTTAGGCGCGACAAGTTAGGCAAGTCCAAAGTTGCGATAAACGGTAATTGACGATTAGGGTCCCTAAAACTCTGGGTCATGAGACCAGCCCCAGGAGGAGGATATCCAGGATAACTAGGAATAGGAATTACATTTGGGATATTGTATCCTCCCAGAAAACCAGGATTAACCAGACCGTACTGGGGTTGTTGAGGTTGTTGATAAGTGTACCCAGGGTACGGTTGATACTGATAGACTGGCTGCTGCACAGCAGGACCGAATTGGTACTATCCCTGGTACGGTTGATAAGTAAATTGTGGTTGACTTGTGACAACCGTACTTGAACCAGGTTGTCCTATAGGTATTTGAACCGAAGTTTGAATCATGGATCCAGATGGTGGTAAAGATGTCTGAGGAGTAGATACAGGAACAGTAGAAACCGGAGCTGTCGATACTCCACAAGTAGGTGGGTAGATTGAACAGTTGTTGCGACAGTTGCAGCAGTCGTTTGAGGCGTACTAGGCCCAGGCTGAGAAACTACCGAAGGTACAGAAGTTTGAATATTAGACTGGACTGGTTGCTGGGGTGTACCAGAAACTAAGGGTTGTCTAGTTTGAGATGACAATTGTACATTTGGCTGCAACACCTGTTGAGTTTGTGATGGATCCCACACTAAATTCATTCCGGGGTACGGACCCATAACGGGTTGAGAATATGGACCCATAACGGGTTGAGAATATTGAGGACCATAACCGGGTTGAGGGTAAGATTGATAATTCAAAGGTACATTTCCCGTTCCTTGAACATATGATTGACCGGAGGGTGGTTGGAAACCTTGGTTCGAGTACTGACCTTGGGGTTGATACCCTTGAGGCACGTACTGATACTGGGGTTGACCTTGAGGTATAAATTGATACTGGGGTTGACCTTGGGGTACATATTGAGTCTGGGGTTGACCTTGAGGAACGTACTGTCCCGTAGGTATGTACTGTCCTTGAGGTTGCCCCCTAGGCGATAATTGAGGCTGCCCCCCAAGCGGTAACTGGCCACCTTGAGGTTGAGGATTGGGAATAGAACCTGACATCATGAGAATGTCTTCTACGCTCAATGGCTTAGTACCATTGCTTCCAGTTAATAACCCTTGTTTAATGGGTTGAGGAGATGCTCCCGAAAAAGTACCAGAGAGTGACTGATACCTAGAGGGAACAGAAGGACCGCCATACAAAAAGGATTCAGGCGATTGAGTAAACATGGATGACTGTCTTGACATGTTTAACGGAGGATAATAACCTCTAGGTGTTGGGTGATAAGGAACACGAGGTGGTGAAAAACTTAACCCTGGGTTTTCTAAGAAATTAGTCAAAGAAAGATACCAAGTACTGCTCCTAGGTGGACTGTAAAAGATTGATTCACACTCCCTTAGCTCAATAACAGGTTGATTTTCAGGGATAGGGATGCCTACTTCTTCTTCCGGAGTAGCAAGTTCTTCAATAGCTATGAGTCCAGAAGGAAGACCTTGGGTGATTACTCTTTCTACCCTAGGTGAACTAGGACCACTATAAGCTGGAGAAGCAAACCCCGATGTCGGAGTAGCAACAAATTCACTTTCAGGTTCAGATATTTCAGGTTCCTCACCTATATCACTAGTAGATGAAAAACTACCAGTAACTTCGGAAACAGACACTGATTGTGGATTATAATCTGCTACTAAAGCTTGAAAATCAGGATGTACCACCAAAGAAGACTCTCCTTCTTCAGGTGACCCAACTCTACTGTCTCTAGGAGTTACGAGGACTTTCAAACCTTCAAGCTGGCTCGGTGAAAACTCAGGAGGTTGGCCCCGAAGTCTACGAGACTTCCTCGGTAATTCAGCCATGGTTAAAAACTTTTAACTACTTCACATGCAAACAAAGTAAAATCTCAATGAAAACCACCTAAAGCCTCTAAAGAACCAAACAAATTTGGATCACATGCCTAAAGAATCTAGGAGATCAAACACACACAAATAGTAACTTTTCGTACTGAAAACACTAGTTGGTGATGAAATCCAACGTGGCAGAGTTCAATACAGAAATGGCGGTTGGAACAGTTACCCCGGCAACCTGCTTAATTAATAGACTGGCACAAGTTTCTCCACTTAATCGTCTCGAGTGAAGAGAACCCCCCAGAAAATCCAAGTGAGTCTAGCCGACATCTGCTCCAGGTACAGTGGGATCTTCCCACCACTGTCACCGTAGGAAGAATCCTAAAGAATATGGCTACTAAGGTTACCAACTGAAACAAATATACCTGGGGGAACAGTCTACGATCTGATACGCACACAAGGGAAGAGTAGTAAGCTCAATCCCCTTGAAGGCTCCTTGACATAATCCAAGGTTTACCAACAAGTGACCCCAGGCTCCTCGACAATGGTTAATCCGAGGTTTATCGTTTTTAATATGTGAATATCTGGCGTCGTTCCCAATGAGGAAGGATTGATTCCCACACTGGTTCGGACACAATCTCGTGCTTTTCCTTTAAGAGGAGCTTTCCCAGAGCATAAATGCAACAATTGGATTTGTTCCCTACCATAAGAGACAACTACTTATTTATTTTTACTGTCTTGGAGAGTTAATTACTCTCCTACTCCAAGACACTAGCCTAAGCTAAGTTGGTGTATCAGAGCCCTAGAAATAAAAATGTTGCTAGATGAGTTTTACTTTAAGCGTTATTTTTATTGGTTTTTTGTTTAAGTCAAAAGGTGTGGAGATGAAACTCGTGGTATGAAGACTCGACTCAAAATCACTAAAAATGCACCTAAGATGATTTAAACAATCTTTTCTCTTCGATGAACTTCTAGCTAGGAAAGAGTTTGAGAATGCAAATACTTTGTAAAAACAAATCTTTCTCAACAAACAAATTAAAAGAAGAGATTTTGTCCTTTCCAATGCACTCAAAACGAGACAACTAGTTATTTCACAAAAATTTCCCTTTTTCGTTTCAAAGCACTCAACCACTACAAAAAACAAACTTTTTTCAAAAGAGTTTTTATTTTTTATTTTTTATAAAACACTCAAAACTATGGAAACGACTAACTTTGAGATCTATAAACTATAAATACCTATTTGAAGTCAAAGCCTACAGGATGTCTTTTTTAAGGATGTTTTACTTAGCTAGATGTAAACTAAGGACCAATTCATGCAGAATCACAAATTAGTCAAAAACAACCAATTTTGTTTTCTTTTTAAAAATGAAAATCCAAACTTTTAAACACAAGCTTTTTGAAGTTTTGTAAAGAGAAAACACAAAGCGGATTCCTCAACAAGGGTAGATTTCATAGATGGTTAGACTCATAAGAAGGTTGGGAAAAACCAATGTGATCTAAGGTCCCTACAGCTTCTAAGCTCAGAGCTACTACAAGACCAAAATGAAAAACAAGCCCAACAAGCAAAACTCCTAGGAATTTCACCTAAAACCCTAACACCAATGAAATCAACTTAAGGAAAGCTTCTGACAAGTTATATGCAGGTCTGGGCAGTGGATAATAACTTCTAAACAAAAACTAAGCTGACTAACAAAGGAAATCTTAGGTTTTTCAAAATTTTGACAGGGTCCGCAGGCCCACAGTTAACACAGGTGCGGTACCGCTCTGTGCTAAAAGCAAAAGTGCGGATAAGTACGCACTGTGTCAAAAGGCTAGGGTGCGGTCCTCTCCCAAAGTTATGAAAAACGAAAAATAACCTTGGATCTACAAACTCTACCCAATTCCACACACAACAAGCCAAAAACAAAAACAAAAACACAGTTTCTCAGGTCAAAGTAAAAACAAGGAAAAAATCAAGTCCCCAGCAGAGTCGCCATTTTGTCACACGGAATAAGTCGATCTTGCGGACAAGATAGACCTTCCTAGAATCTAAAGAAGACCTAATGACAAGCAAACCAATCACACACTATCTTTCTCTAAATATGCTTTTATAAACAAGGGCAAACAAGTGTTTTAGGCCTACCTTAGGTCCAACGCAAGTTTGTGGAAGCCTTCGCTCCTTCGATCCAAATGAGCTCCTTTGTCGCGAATCTGCAAACACAAACAAGCAAACAAATTAAATAGCACCTGAAAAGCCAATATCATAAAACATATTTAACATGAAAGTCAAGGAATTCATGAAACAAATGACATGAGACAATTTGTTGAGAAAAATGAGTTTGATTGTATTAATTCAAATCAAGAAGAACTTTACAACCTGTGCCTTGACGCTGTACAAGCTCCTCCCAAGGTCCAGCAAGAAGTCTCCTCTACTTTGACAAGTTTCACTCTCTTCCCAATGAAGCCGAAAAAGGTATGTGAGCTCTCCTCTTAAGCTCAACTAGGAAGTCTTAATTTCACCAGCATTTACCCTAAAAAATGTTCAGCTTCTAACCTCCTTAGCAACCAGCCCAATGCCTGAATTTATAGTGCAATGGAGGGAAGCTACTAGGTCCTCCTTCTAAGGGATAAAGCCCTCCTTCAAAGGGATAGCTCCTCTCATCAAGGGATTAGCTCCTTCTCTTTTGGGATGCATGAACCACCTAAGAGCGGCCAATCCACGTCAAAATTCCTTCTAGAATCATCTAGAATTAACCCAAAGTGAGTTTTTTAGAATAAACTTGCGCCTTTTTAACTTTCACAGGGGTCCGCACCCACACCTTTAGAGACAGAGCGGGCAGGTCCGCAGTTTTTGTAAACAGAAGGTGCGGGACCGCAGGCAATAATGAGAGAAAGTGCGGAACCAAAGTTTCATTGATTTTCAATGTCTTTCTCTTATTTTCAAAGCTTGACTTGAAGAGCTGAGGTCTAAGACTTGCTTAGGAGGACAGTACAAGTGATGATAGACCCATACTGACTGCAAATAATCATGGTGACGATATTTTTGTGTAACACACCTAATCTCTTGATCCAACTTTTGGAAAGTAACATGCCAAACTTGGGGGGTACATCTGCTACCACAATATCCATCATCATGCTTTTCATGGGTAGCTGAGACAAAGTGATGGCTAGGTCCTTGATTAATCCCAGGCATTCCACTTTTCTAGAGTCAAAAGAAAACAAATCATGGTAGGGCTTGGTAATGTTAAGACCCAATTTATCCATGACAGCCTTGGGCATTAGATTATGGCTGGCTCCAGTGTCCAGAAGGCAATTGTGAAGGGTTTTATCATGAATAGACAGAGAAACATAGAATGATGAGGAGTTGTCTTCACAATTTTCAATCATTGGGCTGAGGATAACAGTTGGTTGGTCATATTGCAGATTTACATAGTCAGTGGAGGCTTGGATGGATTTAGGCTTAAGAGCCTCAAGGATAGATTTCTTGACGGACTCATTCTTCACTAGTTCAATCAGAGGTATAGGTATTCTTAGCTTCTAAATTTCTGATTGAAAACTGAAAGAAGAAGGGGACTTGTCAAGACCTCTTACCTCTATGGTTGGATATTTGAGAATGATAGGATCAACTGCTGGTTGCTTCTTCTTATTAGCTTATTGTTCTGCAGCTTTATGAATAGGAGTTTCCTTGACATTATTCATCTTTGACCTTAGATTATATTTGTGTTGATTTTCAGTTTGTAGAACAACTTCACCATCCCATTCTTGGCTGATCTGTTCATTGAATAATGACCTTTCATAGGTAGCTAAGGTTAAAAAAGGGGCACTACCTTTGTCTTCCATACAATGGATCGCATCATCTTCTTCAAACCGCTCTTCTTCCATGACTACATTTTGAAAAGGGGCCTTCACCCTTTGGTCTTCATTGGCATCTTTGTTTCTTTGCAAAGTCTGCAACTGGTCATTTTCTCTTCTATATGGATTTGGATTTGGAGGAGAAAAATTATTAGGAACCCTTCATTTCCCAGAGTGCTGCTCAACCTTTAATTTGGAGATCTCAAAGACTAATGACTTTATCATCTTGGTCATTTAATCAATATTGGGATCGGAGAATGATGAAGAATCACCCCTTTGTCTCCTTGTATCAGCATTTCCCTTGAGCTTCTCTGCAGCCATGATGTTTGATTCTACTTCCAAGGCTACATCCTGCATATTAGCCAAAGTAGCACATCACCTCTCCCTCAACAGTAAACAGAAGTCAGAATCAAAGGCACTGACATAGATGAGTCTAGCAGAGGTAGTGGTGGGTTTTACTTCAACTAGTATCTTGTTGTACATGCAATTAAACATCTTATTAAAATCAGACAACAACTCACCATTTTCCCTCTTTAAGTTCCCAAACTTAGTGTGGTAGTAAAGGAGATCCTTCTTATCCCACCAATGCTTTAGAAATGCATCATCTAAAGCCTCAATATCGGCATAGCTATAGAATGACTCAAGATGTTCTTCAACTAAAACACCTTCAATCCCAATGAACTTAGGCATATACTTTTGATACTCTCCAGTAGGCATGGCATTCAAAGGAGTGGGCAGTATTAGAGGTCCATACCTAGAAGCTATGATTCTTTCCATTTTGGTGGGTGCTTGTGGACCTGCCATAGCTGTGGTGGCTAAAAGATTATTGGAACTCTGAATGACATAGGGTTGAGGAGTGCTTGATAGGACTAAAGGAGTATGATGGATAGGAGGTGAGGTTTCCATTGGGCTTACAACAAAAGGAGAACCTAAAGAATAAGGAGCTTTATAAATCTCTGAGAGTTTTTCTTCGTTGCTAGTATTAGAAGCTATACTCTCAACATGTATTTGTTCTATTGCAGGCCTTTCTTGAAGAGATATAGGAGATTGTTTAGGTTTACCTTAACCTAATGCTCCTTTCTGCAATAACTTTCTTTCTTTGATGATCTTTTCAGGGTCAAGTACTGGGTCAACTTGTGACTTCTGAGGATTTCTGCGAGTATCCCTCACAAACTGAGCCAGAACTATGAAGTGGAGTCGCCAAAAGGTTCGTCCTTCAGTAGAGTCACTAGATAGACGATTACAACCAAAAAAGTGCCCAAACTTTATCTATCATCAAAGTTGGATCTCTGTCGTTTCCCAGGGAAGCTGAGCTTCAGTTTCCTCTCCCCGGCAATGGCACCAATTATGTTATCACTCCAAGAAAACTCTCCTAGGTTGTAGCTCGGAGATGCTTGGTAACATATAATCTTCAATATTGTTCTCAGAACTATTGGAATTGATGATGGTTTGGATCAAGTCAGATAATCATTTCAGCTCTATTCTCACTTAAGACATGTAGGAACACCCTCAACAATACAAGGCTTTAGACCACTAATGCTCAATAGTTTATAGATTTAATGGGTAAATGGAGAATACTAACTGTACTAGCAGATTGTATACATAGACACATATGAATGGCCAGCTACAGGAAGTAAATAAGACTTGAAAATCTAATTTATTAATGCAGAGATAAGATGACAGTTATCTGGCATTAGACACAACAGAAAACATGAATAACCTATTCAAGTGCGAGCATAGAACAATAGAGAGAATGGACATTGAACATATAATAGCAAAAGAAGCTTATATTGCTAGAATGAAGATGAGAAGCTTGAAGGAACAAAGTAGCAACAATCTCTAGAAGTTGAACCCTTGTTACATTTAGTTTCCAGCCTTTTATAGGCCTTTTACAATGCTCTTGAGCTCTCAAAGGCTTGAAGTCTTAATTTATCCTCCCTGTCCCTTAATTATTTGATTCTCTGAATAGGAAAGCATGGCTCGGGTGTTTTCTCCTTCTGACAGAGGAATAACCACCTTCAGGTAGTTTGATGCATTTTCTGGGAGCTCTCTCATGCCAGAGATGCCCCATGATGTTTGTTTTGATGAGCTGCGTTGGGTTGTTGTTGCTTCTGTTGTTTTGGGCAAGCTGCGCTGTCTGCTGCATGATATTTTTGTTTCGGGCTAGCTGCGCGTGCTGTGTTGCACTGTGCTGTCCATGATCACTTTCCGGCCTCTGTCCCTGTCTCTCGGCCTCTGTTAGGTAATGGAAAGGGTCTTCGGGCCTGTGTAATCCCTTTAAATGTTTATAAATATTGTTTTCCTGTTTTTACATAGAAAACGATGCACACAACAAAAGCTCACCCATCTTAGTTTGTTTCGGACTTCAAAAGTCCTCAATCATGGCCTATTCTCCTCTCGGGTCCGCCTTTGCAGTGATATCACATCTCCACCATTGATCTGGGTGCTCTAGATCCAACGATTGTGATCCGTTTCGGGTATCTCTTTTGTACTAGAGTTAACCGACTGATGAGGGTGGTTTTCTCTCTCCTCACCTTGGACACGTGGCAGCCACTATATCGCATTGGCGAAGCCCAGCCAAAACCATTTACTGACCACGGCCTACCCGAAATCCTGCCTATTTCGTGATTTCTTTTGTGTTTCAAAAATGCATTAAAACATTGAAAAATGGTTCTGGCGGACCTGAAAAATTATACATTGTCATTCTCGAAACCAAAAGGGTTTGGGCTTCATCGCAATTGGCGCTGCCCTGTGCTCATGTGTATTTCATTATATAACGAAAATACACGAAAATACATTAAAAATGACTTTGGCGCGGACCTGAAATATTATGAAATATCATTTATAATGCCGTCGGACCCGCTAATAGGGCCGCACACATATATATGTAAAGGCCCCGCCCCTTAAGGTTTCTCCAATTGCAATCTACCGTTGTAACGTGGGCCGTCGATCTGCGCATGCGATCGATGATCCACGTTTAATCGCCGATCGCAATCGCTCATTCCACCTGGTTTGCGCCGATAGCCGCCGACTCGCCTTTGCCGATTTGCGATCACCGATCAGATCCACCGATGCAATCTGCCGATCAGATCTAGATCGTTGATTGACTAGATTAGATGACTATCATGCATTTGGACTATTAAGCCTGCGATTTTGGTTTTTTCATGGTTTTGGAGTGTTTTTGCCTCCCAATAGTGTATTTCCGCCCTTGCTCTTAGCATGCGATGGTTTTGACTTTGAATGATCCTTAAGAGGATTTGAAGACTTTTGGGGCATACTTGGATCATTTGGCATGATTTTAAGCAAACTTTGGAGACTTTGGGAGTGTTTTGGGTCCATTTTTGGGCCAAACGCCTCCAAGGCTAACAAGCCTGACAACATCCATGAGGCTATTAACACTCTCATGAAAAGTCATGCCAACATCCAGGGAATATTTTTCTCAGTGTTGTGCTAGCGTCCCCGAGATTTGAGCCACTTTTTTAGGCCCAGAGCCTAGGTCACTGCCCATAATTGAATGACACCTTCAGAACAGAAAGATAACAAGGAAACAATGATGCAAATGCAAATACTTGAACAAGCCCTTGACTAGACCCCTACTAGCCATGATAAGAATTTCGTCAAACATATCATGAATATGTAATCTACAGGTGTAAATAACATATCTAAGCATAGGGGTCTCATACTCATCTGAGAATCGTTAAGAAGCATTGATGCCTCAACACATTAGCTGCCATTTCATCCATTAGGTCATAGATACATTGTTCATTCATTTACAAGTAAAAACATGATGAGAGCCATACATAGCTATTGTCATAAAGCATATACATAACTAGCATAATAGCAATAGAAATACCAAGGAAATCACAGCCATATGATCCACATATAAACCAATATAATACTCATAGAAATACAAGGAGAAATAACCTCATATTGATGATGTAAAATCCAAACCCGGGATGGGACTACCACGTTCCACCCAACCACAGAATAGCTGAGCCAAATCTCTCTTCAGCCATTCACCCTCGTGCCATATTTCAAGCATGAATGTGGGATCTCATGGAACACATGAATCCAAAACCATTTAGGGCTTCCAGAGGCCATCCACCTAAACCCATCAAACACTGATTCCACCTCACGGTCATACATCACAAAACCATCATTAGATTGGTCTCTATGCAAGCCTTCCAGGGCTCTAGAGTGTTTCCTCCAACCAAGGCTTCCAAGACTAGTAAATCAACCCACATCTTATTTCGGGCTTCCAAGGGGTTTGTCCAACCAGGGCTTCCAGGACTAGTAACTCCTACCCATTTAGGGCCTTCAGAGCATTTTTCCAACCAAGGCTTCCAAGACTAGTAACTCAACCCAAGCTATTATAGGGCTTCCCGAACGTTTGTCCAACCAGGGCTTCCAGGAACTAGTAACTCAACCCAAGCTAAAGGAAACATGAGAACCAACAAAAAAAAACAAGGAAATAACTCCACAATCACCATGGCTATCCAGGAAATGGAAAGGCTAGGAAAATCCACTGTCAATCTAGGCAATCCTGCATGTCAGTGATAGATCATGACCAATAAACCACATGCATATGCCATGCATGCCAAAATTAGTGAGTAAATCATACATGCAACTCGGTACCTGCAAGAAAAACCTGTTGTATTTGTTGATCCCGATGCCCTCTTGTCCTTTCCTTCTCTTCCTTTGCCTTCTTACTCCAAATCTCCAAGTATGCCACACTCCTCCAAGAGTGCTCCAAGAAAATTCTAAGTGTCCAAGAGCATGAAAGAGAGTGAATAGAAGAGAGCTCCACCAAAATCTGTTAAAATCTTACCCACTGATCCTTAGAAGCCTTTTTATTAATGAGGCCTCTATTTTCTTCATTTTTCCATTATTTTACTTAAATTTCCTCCTCACATGCAACCTGTGATATTTCACCTTCTTTTGCCCCTATTTTCTTCTATTTTCTTAAATAAAATGCCAAATAATGCCTCTTTGCCTTTCCAAAACCTTTGCCATTGCCTTTTCCAATTTCCTTAGCCATAATAACCAAAATGAACACCCACGAGGAGGTTTTTCCCACCATTCAGCTTGGAATATGTGTCCCATGACTGTGGCCTTATATATTTTTACATGAATCTTAACCAGGGTTGTTACATGAAGTCAGGATGATGTGGAAGTTGGTGGACCAAGATGAATATGGGAATGTGATGAGAACATAAGCCAATTGGAAATGGGCCCGCACATTCCTATTCATAAGTGCTTACGCCATCCTGGAAGGGAGGTCCCTGGAAGAAATAAAGAGCTTGTTCCAAGGAACATGCCAGGATGGCGGGGCTCCAGGATTAAGTGGAAAGTAGAGAACAAATGCTCATAGAAACAATAGAGAGTAGGGACCTGTGCATATGGGGTGACTATTGAGTTGTCCTGGGTGATTGAAAGAGTAGAAAGGTTAGGATCGTTTATTGATGGGAACTACTCTTGTCCTCTGAGTTTTATCTCCCTGGGAGGTTCAAGGTGTGCAACAAAGAGAAGTGTCTGGGTGACTCAACGTTGAGCTGACATTAAAGAGTGGAGTCGACACCTTGGTTAACGAGACCAATGGAGTAATTTGACATGTCCCGGAAGAATTTCCCTAGGCAATTGAAGGTTGCACACCATAAGAAAATGTTGGGGTCCAGGGCTTGTCGCAGTTGTTCTATAGTGCCCAAATCGATATAATTCAGCGTCCAACATTGTTAAAATATCAAGGCTCAGTCCCACTCACCCCTTTTACTTGTAAATGCACACAGCTTTGGACTCGGTGGCTTTTGTGGGTGATTGGGGTTGACTCTAGGCTTAGCCCAATGCATTGAAGGTTTTATATGGCCTGCTTGGAGTTATCCCTCTTGAGCTTTTAACATGGTTTGGTCTAGCTCATTTGACCATTGTACATACATGTAATTGGAATGAAACTTAAGAGCCAATTCTTTAAGCGTTACAATAATAGGATAGGGATTGGACCATTCATTTTCACTGAGGCCATTAAGCATTTATGAATTCACAACAACTCAAAGAACTGTAGGCCTGTTAGGTTGATAACAATTGGAAGAAATCAAACCCATCTTAACTCAGATTTCTACTCCAGTCTCTTTTACTAATAATAAAAGTACAATAAACTCATGAGAGAAACATGAAACCTACAATGCACAAAATTCCTTCAGGAAATCAACAATCTGCAGGTATACAAGAAATCTCATTCCCAATTTGAGTCACAAGCATAAACCACACATTTAAGCATTAAAATAACATCATTACAAGCTTGTAGCCAACACAATGAACATGTTTTAGACATTTAATTACAAGAGCTTGAGTATCACTTATCTTATAAATTGAAAGGTTTGGCAACTAAGATCGAGATTGCAACTCTCCACCCAACCATAGACAAGTTGCAGTCAAGTCTTTCTTGCAGCTATCACCCCCAAGCCAGAGTCCAGTGCTTAAGGTGGAGTGAATTTTGGAGAGAAACCAAATAATTTCTTTAGCTGTAACACGATGACACAAGGTCACACAACTTTCATCCACAAGCTACATAATTTCCCACTTATTCTTCCATAATTTACTTGTATAGCTAGCATCCATGCGAGGATACCATAATATAGAGAGATTCAGCTCACCTTCAAGAGAACATTGTCCACAATAAAGGAAGGTTCATTAGTGGGTGAGCCACTGATGGGTCAATAAATCATCTCTAGGTGGTTCAACAATGAGTCATGCGCTAGAGCTTCAACCTAGGGCACTCCTGGTGGTTCTTAAATGCTCACAAGCACCTAAGTGACTCTTCCCAATCCAACAAGTTCGTCAATCCACAAAATCCTAGTGGTTTCTTTAGCCCTACAGGAAATCCATTGCTCTCTATTATGATTTTACCCAGCAAGCCTCTGTGAGGGTTCTTCAACAGGCTTTTACAATTCCTCCAATGTTTAGCAACAACAATTTTAGATGTTTCTTTCTTTGCGCTCTTCCACAACAATTTCTAGATGTTTCCTTCTTTGCAGGCTTTCCTTCCACTATTTCTTTGTGCCCCCATGAAGCTCATTCTCTCTGTATATGCCTATGTGCGTGTATGAGCGAGAGCACATGTATGAATGAATGAATGTATGAAGGTCCTCTCTCCTTCTTCCAATAGAATAATCATCCATCCTTCTTCATGATTGTACAACAATCAATCTCCTTGGAAAAAACAACCTATGTTTCCTTTAATGTTTTTTCCTCTTCCTTGCTTATGGTTAGAGCTAAAGGACACTTGGACCTGTCCTTATTTCTTTAGTTAAATTTATTGCATAGTCAAACCTCTCAACCAACCAGGAATGATATTTAAAACAACCATCCCCTCAAGCAATATCCTACCTCAAGCAATGGAATTTATGTCCCTCTTTCAACCATTTAAATAATCAAATTTATTTACAAGAGAGAAAGTATTAACTAGTGGATGTCATTCTCCCCTACCCCTTGTGGGGGAACACCATCCTTGGTGTTCAATAGTAATATGAAAAAAAACATGCTTTAGACCAAGCATTGTTGATAATGGAGCTTTATACACACAATTGTGTACATCATTTACAATGTATTTACAATTTGCTTTACTCGGAAAATAAGAAAGGATATGTTTCCCTCATCTAGTCAACCATTTCCCACATGGCTTCCTTGGGCCCAAAGTGTTTCCATTGCACTTTGACTTGCTAAATTATATGAGCTTCCTCCACTCTAGGATGTGTAGAGGTTCTGGATGGAACTGTCTCTCTGGTTCCACCTATAACATGGGTTCCTTGTCCCACAAACAAGGGGGTCTCATACGGTCTCTTGTCTGTTATAGACATTTTTGGGCACTGCAACCCCAATCACACATGTCCATAAACCAAGGGCTCCTAAGTCCCTAAAAGTGTTGCTTCACACCCTAAAAGAACAAGGTCAGCTGATTACATCATCTCCTAGAAGCTCTCCAAAGAAAACTGCTCAAAACTAGTCAATGCTGGACCATACAGACTGCCTAGTGCAGAGGGTGCGATGCATCTCACCTGCCAAGTGTAAAGGGTGTGATGCATACTGGAAAGCCCTTCTGTAGGGTGCGATGAGCGAGAGTAGACAAATGGCAGAGACAGTTTGGAAGGTGGGTCGTCATGGAATCTTCCAGAAACTTCTCCTGTGACACTTGCCTCTCTGAATTCGCCCAATGATGAGTAAGAGTTCATCAATCTCCAAGTGGAATCAAGAACTATCAGAGAGAGGACACTAATCAAAATTCCAGAAGCTGACTCACCCCCCTGCAATCATCTATATATGGATCCCTCATCCTAGAGATCCAGAGGCTGGAATTTTGTATCTTGTGAGGAAGTGTTGTTGGTTTCTTGGTGGAATATCAAAGTGTTGGGTGATCTAAGCGTTTCATGAGGTGAAGAAGGGCTTTCATGCTGGGAGGATGACACTGGGTCAGAACAATTGGTTGTAATCCTCTTTGCTATTCTTGATATTAGTAAAGCTATTCAAGTTTTCCTCCACATTCTTGTATGTTTGATGATATATGCATTTGTGTGGTCAATATATATCTGGTCCTATATTGTTTATGATTGTAGATCTCTGTTCTTCGATAATATTATGCTGCTTTGATTCCACAGGTGCTCTTTGAAGCTGGGTAGACGAAGGCAAAACGGCAAGGATTTGTCAGAAGGGAGAGGAACCAAGCAAGGAACTAAGTGCAAGATTGAGGTTGGTGTCCTTTGTTCCCGTCTTATCTACTTCCCATAAAGGAAAGTGAAAGTAGTTTTAGTTTGTTTGTTTCTAAGATAGCTACTAGTCTTAGTGGGACTAGTAGCTCCGAGTGGACACTAGATTTCCCGATAAAAAAATGGCGACTCCATTGGGGAGTGAATAGATTGTTTTCTTGTCTATATTTGTTTGTTTTATAAACTTACAGACGGAGCCTGAAGTCAAGCCAGCTAGCCTTCGAACTGCATTTGCTATGCAAGTGCAAAGTAGATTAATGCTGCTTCAGTCTATCTTCGGGTTTTGTTTATAAACTGAACAATCGATTTGCAAACCTTCTAATTGCCCTAGTGGTGGCTCTAGTAACCTCATTAGATCAACCCCTGTGATTTCTATTTACTGACTATCATTAGCTCGGCCTAAATCCCTGAACTAAGCTGCAAACTGTGACCCGGAACCAAGTTGAAGTCTTGTCCCTGGACCATCGCACTTTCTCCTCTTGGGAATCTGGATGCATCGCACCTCCCGTGTGCAGTAGGTGTGCTACATCGCACTTTCCCTGTGTTGCAGGTGCGCTAATCAGACAAGACCTCTTCTGCTCTCAGATTTTGGTTTCTGTGTTCACTCTCTTCAGCTTTATTCAGGAGTTTTGCTGTCTGTGATCAATATACCACTGTAGAAACTCCCTTCCTTTGCATGATTCCACCTCCATAGTACAAAGAATTGTGAATGTTTTTATGTATTGTGTGCCATTTACAGTTCTCTTTTACAAAAAAGTAGCATAATCAAACTGTCGTCTTTTGATTTGAAAGTGTTGCAAGTGTCGTTTTCAATCAAAGAAAAGAATTCTATTTTTTTTTATGGTCGATTATATGGTTACTCTTGTGTTTGATTTGAATTAGTAGTTTTTCAAGTGTCGAAAGCAGTTTTCAATTCAAAATAGCAAAGTGTCGTCATTATCTTCCTTTCGTTTTTGAAGAGAAATTTGTTAGTACTGTCGCTTTGAAAAGATAATTCAGATTTGTACTTAGAGTTCTTCTTGTCATTCACACATTAAGAAAGCTGAAAACAAATACATGCATGTGCATTTGCATTTAGACTGCTTGTTGGTTTGATTTAGGATAGTGCATCTAGTGTGTGCTCTCTGCTCTATGTTGAAAGAATATCGTCTCTCTTTCTTTAGTAGCTAGTATTTTCATTGCAAAAAGGAGATTAAACGATTGTTTATCATCTTAGATTGCATTTTAGGAATTGTATATCTACATCATGTGGTGAACCTAAAAGGCAAATTTCTTAAGAAAGATCAACTGTAAAATAAATTCAATGAACATAAAAATTCTTTGGAACCTAATGCACAACATCTAGAAGTCTAGGCTAGAGACGTATTCCAGCGTCGTAAAGCCTGGTAACTATCGCTTTCACTGTTGGTTGTGTGATTCCTCCTCTTTGAGACGACAAGTCCCAGTACGGACTTGTGCTCCCACGTACCGTCAAGTATATATTGGGAGACCACAATAAGCTATATCCTTTATCCATAGGAAGCCGTATCTGTCGCCCTATCGATCGCAATGCATTGAACACAACATTCGGGAAGATTGACTGCCGTGCTGTAAAAAGTATTCTGCAGTTTTGCGATTGATTTGGTAATCCCTCTGTCTAGATTTCTATAGTAGTCTCTTTCGTTCCTTTTTAGACTCCTTAAAGGAAAATGTCCATCTGAGCACTTGTCACTTCAGGCTCATTAAAAATCGAAGGTGACTAGAGTCATCTTTTGTTTTTTCTCGACTCTTAAAAATTAAAAAAACAAGTTGTGTCAAAGCGTCTAAAATTTATTTTAATCGGAACAATATCACCATTCCCGCATTGGTATTAGGTTGAGAAAAATGGAGTCCACCAACCAAGGATTTCCCCTTGGAGGAAATCCTAGTCCTTTATCCTCTTGGGGAGATGTTGGTGCACCTCATATGGCCACATTGTCACTTCCAGGATTGACGATTGGCTTGCCAATATGGCTCTTCTCGACCTCCGTCATTTAGAACACCGTGATTCCTGAGCAATCGAGTCGGCAATTAGCTGATACCAAAGTTACCCCCCAACCTTCTACTTCATCCAATTCTCCCTCTCCTCCTTCCTCTTCACTTGATGAAGCTAGTAAAGCCAAAAATCAAGTAACTAAGAAGGAGAAGAAGGGAAGGAGAAGAAATAGAAGAAGAAGAAGGAGCTAAAGTCGAAAAGGGGTAATTGGGAATCGTCTAGTGAAAATCCACACACTGCACCATCCAAGCCTAAATCTCCATGTGTCATTTGCAAAGGAGACCACTATCATTGAGATTGTCCTTGCATCCCTCGGATCTTAAGGGACTGGTCTCCTCGTTTGCACAATTCGGTTTCATCAACCTCTGAAGATCATGTTGAAAGTACACCATCAACTAGTGAAAGCGAAGCATTTGGATAGAAAAGGAAATGTAAATTCCCTTGTAAACTGTGTGAAGGCGATCACATCGTCCACCGTTGTCCCTTCCTAGACGAAGCTAAAAGAGTCTTGGATAACCGTCCTGCTTCACCGCTACAGCTTCCTCCTGGATACAAGAAGCTATTACCGAGTCCATCACTAGTTGAAAATCTGACTGACACGCCATTGTGGTCGGTCGAAGCATCTATCATTGAAGATAAACCCGCTGAATCCATACCAGACGAAAGTCAAAAGGTTGAGGCGGAAGTCAACCTGGTCTTGTCTTCGAAAGGTCCATCTTCAGATGATACCATCACCGAAGAGAATGAGAATGACACCGTTCAAATTCTTTTCTTAAACACAGACTCCAATGAACATGGGGGCAATCTACCCGTTCCTTTATCGCAGGAAGGAAGTTTGTCAGAGTCATATCCGGCCGTCTATTTGGTCCCACCTCCAAGAAACCTAGTCGTTTCCTTCGATTGAAATCTACTAGGAAGACCCTGTTTACCAGCTAATGTACCATTCCAAATCATTGTACAAGCTTACAAAATGATCATGGTCGGTACCACCATAGATGAAGGGGCTTCTGTGAGTATCCTTTCCTCAACTGCTTGGGAAGCGCTTGGTTCGCCATCACTTCCGCTTGAGATGAGAAATCTGACAGGCTTCGACAAAGGAACCAGTCGACCATTAGGGATCCTTCCCAATGTGCCCATAATGTTGAGAAGGAAAACCATTTATATGAACGTAATGGTAGTCCAAGGACCTCTAGACTATAATCTACTCCTTGGGCGTGACTATATTTATATCATGGGAGCCATTGTCTCCTCACTCTTTAGAGTAATGTGTTTTCCGCATGAAGGCCGAGTGGTCCAGCTCGTAGACCAGCTTTCGTTCCCCGACTCACACATAACTAATAGTCAAATGCCATCCCTGAATGGTCTTTTCACGCAAGGAATGTCTCATCAATATCCAGTCCGTCCACCTGAAGAGTGCGAGTGATTCGGGAGGACATGACTGAAACCCAGGGGGCATGCACCCTGGTTTGTTTCAACAAGAAAACCTTGGGTATAGGGTAGGTTTCCGCGGAGGATATATGACTAGTTTGACACACCCGTCCATTTAGGAAAATGGGATTAGACTGGAATAAGATTCCCTCATCAAAGTTATGTGAGTGGAGGCGACTGCGCCACTCACCTTTGTCTATTTCGGTAGGCATTTCCAAGGAAGTGTTTTGTCTGCAACGCAGGTGGAGCGGTCTTGCATATGTGAGAGCTTTCATATGGTAACCTAGAAACTCTACTTTGCTATGCCTGGGGGCGTGCAAAACTTTTTGCCTAAAAGTAAAGAGTGACCATTTATTTTCTTAGTTTGTAGTCTCTCAACCCTTTAAACTCGTAGGATTGGTCATTCCTAACTTACATAATGAAAGGATCCGGAGCAAAGTTTCGAATGGTGCAAGCTCCCTAAAAATTGAACCTATCGATGAGACATCCTTATTATACGACTGGCACGAGCAGTTTTTATGCGAAGTTCAAGCTCGTTAAAAATTAAACCTTAGCAATGAGCAAATGTTTCCCCCAGAGTTTAAGCTCATTAAAAAATGAACCAATCCCCGGTAAATAACCATTGTGAATGCATTATCATCAGCTTTTGAGCCCTGGTCGTGTTCTTACCATCACCTCCACTCTGTTTTAGCTGATCATTCACCTCCATTTGATTGTTTACCCCTTTTGAGGAACAGCTGCGAAGAGTGATCCTGTTAGCCATCCTTGTGACACTGCCGTGATTGGAAAATTCCAAACCTTACCTGGAATCAGCTGCTACCTGAAATTATCACTCGTTCCTCAAAAGATGAGTCTCCTTTAAGCTCTTTTCACTTGACTCGTAAAATATGAAAAGATTACCGAGCAATTGGCCTCTCCAGCTCGTTAAAGCTACCAGAAGTGCTATCCCTCCTCTAGATTTTAATATTTTTGGACTTGAGGGATTATTACACAAAAAGATCGAGAACTTGTTTTTTCGGCTCGTTAAAATTACCGAAAATTCATCCCTTTCATATTATTTTATACTTTTTCGGACTTAAGGGATTATATGACGAAAAATGATTATTGGAGTTTCCTTTACGTCCCTTTCAGACTCTCTAAAATTGAAAAGGACCGAGTTATCTTTGTGGTTAAAGTCGTTAAAACCAAAAATAGTGACAAACTTGTCCATATAGATAAGAACGAGTTTCACTGTCGCTAGGCTCGTTAAAACATAGCGACGGGTTTGCATGAAGGGAAAATTATAGAACAAGCATATGTTATCCTCCTCAAGCTTGACAAAAATAAAGAGGTACTGGTCAGCAATGACTGGGGAAAAATTGGGAAGAAAACTTGAAGAAACTTTATTGGTAGCAAGTCGCTCTTGAACATGACACTTTCACTCCACATCCGAGTCGGGTTGGGTTGTTCCGTTCACCGGTCATATACCATTGGTCCATCACACCATCCATATTTGGGGTTAACGCTACCAATCCATGTCAGTGTCACCGGTATGTTCAAGAGAAGTCGCTCAGAGAATTCACCTGTGTCTCATCCGCTGCAATACATTCACGCTCAATTCTTTCATGACCGCCACCCTAAACCCTGTATCATCAGATCGTTTTCATCTCCGAAATCATTTACTCCGTTCCGTGTCGTAAATGTAGGATTCATTAAGGCCCTCCTACGACGGGTCGCTTCTTGTCAACATCAGCTCATTATCCAAGAAGTCAACTTAGGAACAACCCTTTCGGTACTTTGAAGCTTGCATGCCTCAATGGCAAGTTTCTCACTTCCGGCGACAGGTTTACATCAATGGCCTTTGACCAAAAGATTTTGCGTGGTGTTCGACGCCAAGTCCCTTTTCACACCACGTGAATTGTACTGTAGTATCTTGAGGGTCATCATCATTATTGATGATTCCTCTCACGCTTGTTAATAGCTTACATCATTGGCTGGTAATCAGGTGATGTCTTTCCATGTTCGACTCCAGAACATCTTTCACATGGATCGACTTGTACTCTGAGTGAAGATTGAACGAGTTTGAAGACCCCGGATCTAGTTTCATCCATCCGGGCCGCGATATATTCAGGAAAATAAAGACATCAAATGCACATCATTGCTGCACAGATGATCATCCGAATCAAAGGATGATGACTCTATCAGAATCATCAGTCTGCCACACAGACAATTGTCTGTCTTATGTACATGAAAATGAATTTATAAAGCTGAGCATGGGAATTCCTGCCTCAACTAGATCATGAAAAATATTATGAAGATAATGTATTGTATTGTATCTTATTACAGGTCGCCTTCCAGCTCGAAAAAACTTCGAATCCTCATGATAAAGCATTTCACCCGACATCAAAAGATTAACGACCTCATGCTTTAGGGGGCAACTATTATAGACATTTTTGGGCACTGCAACCCCAATCATACATGTCCATAAACCAAGGGCTCCTAAGTCCCTAAAAGTGTTGCTTCACACCCTAAAAGAACAAGGTCAGCTGATTACATCATCTCCCAGAAGTTCTCCATAGAAAACTGCTCAGAACTGGTCAAAGTTGGACCATACAGACTGCCCAGTGCAGAGGGTGCGATGCATCTCACCTGCCCAGTGTAAAGGGTGTGATGCATACTGGAAAGCCCTTCTGTAGGGTGCGATGAGCGAGAGTAGACAAATGGTAGAGACAGTTTGCAAGGTGGATCGTCATGGAATCTTCCAGAAACTTCTCCTGTGACACTTGCCTCTCTGAATTCGCCCAAGGATGAGTAAGAGATCATCAATCTCCAAGTGGAATCAAGAACTATCAGAGAGAGGACACTAATCAAAATCCCAGAAGCTGACTCACCCCCCTGCAATCATCTATATATGGATCCCTCATCCTAGAGATCAAGAGGCTAGAATTTTGTATCTTGTAAGGAAGTGCTTTTGGTTTCTTGGTGGAATATCATAGTGTTGGGTGATCTAAGCCTTTCATGAGGTGAAGAAGGGCTTTCGTGCTGGGAGGATGACGCTAGGTCAGAACAATTGGTTGTAATCCTCTTTGCTATTCTTGATATTAATAAATATTCAAGTTTTCCTCCACATTCTTGTAAGTTTGATGATATATGCATTTGTGTGGTCAATATATATCTGGTCCTATATTGTTTATGATTGTAGATCTCTGTTCTTCGATAGTATTATGCTGCTTTGATTCCACAGGTGCTCTTTGAAGCTGGGTAGACGAAGGCAAAGTGACAAGGATCTGTCAGAAGGGAGAGGAACCAAGCAAGGAACTAAGCGCAAGACTGAGGTTGGTGTCCTTTGTTCCCCTCTTATCTACTTCTCATAAAGGAAAGCGAAAGTAGTTTTAGTTTGTTTGTTTCTAAGATAGCTACCAGTCTTAGTGGGACTAGCAGCTCCAAGTGGACACTAGATTTCCCGATAACATTGTCCCACAAACAAGGGAGTCTCATACACCAATTTGGTGTTTGGCTAGGCAGTGACCTTAAAATTGGATAATAATAATAATAATAATAATAAGGTATTGTGCAAAGCATAGACTATATTGAGTTGTAAAACATGAAATGTTTCATACTTTGCCTTCCTATCTTCTTTATATTTGTAACCAATGTCTTATCTCCTTCACATTCATAACTAATTCAAAATTAAAGGCCATATGCTTCTTTTACATTGCAAATTTGTCATTAAGTTTGTAACTAAACCATTTTACCTTTTTTTTTCAAATTAGTGATATGTTAGTTATTTTAATAAATTAATATATGATTGTATATAGGTTTAACATCGAATTAGGTTAGAATCTTATTGGAGATAGATTTATGCATATAAAGGTTATGATTTAGCACCACATGAAGTAGATAATTCTTTTATCTCCATTAATTTGACATTATGATAAAATACAAAAAAAATCTAATAAAAAAAAATCATGGATTGCTTTAGCAAAATTGTCATCATAATATCTGGTAAGAAAGTGATTTAGCATAATATCCCATGCAATTGTTCTTAGATAAAACTTTTGGTACCATTTGTTCCTCCACCTTTAATCATATTCCCTTAAAACAATGTATGTCTCTACTAATTTTGGTATTATTGTGAAGATTAGCTTATATCAAACAAAATATTTCTTTTAAACAAATATTTTTTTATATTAATAAAAACATTGAAGTAACAAATTCCTATGTATAACAAATAAAAAAGACTCAGACACATAGAATGCCAACATTCTATATCCACAACATAGTTACAATTATAAAATGCACAATATGTTTGTCACTTTTTGAAACTTTTAAAACATGCTTTGGATTTTTGTTCAATTTTATATTATTTAGTTTTAATTAAAATATTTTGTTTTTTTAAATACATTAAAAATATATTTTTGATAAATATTTTTATTCTATTTAGTTTGAGTTAGACTGAAGTTATTGATTGTCAAGAGGCGCTTTAATATGATGGAGTGGTGTCATGTAATATTACATTTAAAAATAATAAAATAATACTTATATTAACAAATCTAAAAATAACAATAACACATAATAAAATATTTTAATTTCCACTTTAATTTTATATGAAACTTTACATAGAAGATAAAGTAATTGAGAGTTAAAAAAAATTACCTTTTTTATGAAGGAGATATGTAATTCCCTACTTAATATGGAGTTTGTATTTTTTATATAGTTAAATATTTTATTAGTGTGTTATTTAAAACCAACATAGATTCATCTTGATTCCAGATTTATTAGAGGAATCAAATCTCTTGAGGTGCAAACATTTCTTCAAATTTGATCAGAGTTTGATAGATCTAGAATTAAGATTGATCTATGTTGATACAATTATAAATCATGATGTAATAACTCTTTTTCCAATCATGGTGAATCCATGAAAGCATAAGTTGAAGAAATATTTTGTTCATTTAATGTAAATATGAATAATTTATATTATTTTAATTATATTATATCATTTTATATTTTAAAGAGAAAATAAAAAATACAAATATACTTATAAATTATTTATATATTTTTCATTTATAATTTACAATTTTAATATTGAAAAGACGAATTTCTTTTTATTGAATATATTTCATGTACACAAATAAGATAACAAACATTATAAATGATAAGAGATTTCAAAAAAATTGGCTAATTATTGGAGAAATATGGGAAGATATCATTATTTAGTGGAGAAATATGGGAAGATATCATTATTTAGGATTTTTATAATATTAAAAATATTATTTAAATTTAAATTTAAAAAGAAAACTTATAAAAGGGTAGTCAAATCTTAATCTAAAAGATCAAAAGTATCTAAAAGAAATTGGATGTTTAAGCTATTTTTCAAAACACTTTGGGATGTAAGAATTTGTCATATTTGTGACACTAAAAAACTTAAAGACTAAAGACATATTCTCCTAAAATAACTTGTATACATTCAAATATAAACTCAATTTCAAAATATTTATCATAGTAATAACATTCTTATATTTTCAAATATAAAAATTAAAATTAAATTTTTTTAAATTATATATATTATTATTATTATCCAATTTTAACGTCACTGCCAAACCAAATACCAAATTGGTATATGAGACTCCCTTGTTTATGGAATAAAAGACACAAACAAAAAACCTGAAAAATAATTTATGTGTTAAAGTGTTTTTTTAATGTTATTTTAATACAATAATTTAATATAATATAATTCACTTAGAATATTCTTAATCATATAATTGACTACACAATTTTTGGTGTATAGTGATGTGTAATTCTTTCATAAACGTGAAGCCGATGGCATTGGTCTCTCTTTAAAATAGATAAAGAAATTAATTTATTTATGTATCATCAAATTGTTTCTAAAAATTGATTGGGCATGAAATCAATCAGTGTGGCTTGTGATCTTTATCTGGATTACCTTGAACACACTCTCAAATTGAACTTCCCAACTTGATTTCTTAACCATTTTCTCGAACTAATGCATCTCTTTTGTATAAGGCACGTTCTTATGAGAAATCCCAATGATGGTGTGTAACATACTTTTTAATTTCAGGTCCAAATTAGGTGGTTACTATGTTAATCCAAGTTTGATAGTAGAATTTTGGGTCTAATTTTTTCACTTTCTTTTATCTTGATTTCTGAGAATATTTTTTTTATGATAATTATTCAAAACTCATTTGTCTATGCGTTTCGAACCATCCAGTGTGATTAGGTTAGAAGGAGGTGGTTACTATGTTAATCCACGTAACATGGTAGCATTGTGAAAATAGGGTCTAAATTTTTCACTTTCTTTATCTTGATCTCTGAGAAATTTTTCGATGATAATCACATCAAAACTCATTTGTTTATGTGTTTCAAACCATCTAGTGTGGTTCATCCCGAGGACAAGATGGAGAATCAAATCATGGCATGAGACTAAATTGAGAGATTGTGATAAAGAGTGTGATGAAGAGGCAAGTCATTCCAACAATGTAATTGGTAATTAATAAGTGATATTTAATCAATTAAATAATGAAATTAAAAAAATAAAAACAAAAAATAGAGAAAGATGAAGAAGAGAAAATTAATTCTAACACCTAATATGCAATGGTTAATTTTGACTGAAAATATCTATTAATAAGGGATATTTTCATAAATTAAATCATTAAAAAAATAGAATAAATTAAATTAAATTAACTAAAAACAAGAAAAGGGGATCAACCAAAGAGCCAAAGTTAACTAATAAAGATTCAAGGGAATAAATGAGGATAGGAATTAACAACTAACCAAAGGGGAGAAATCAAGATAAATTAAAAATAACAACCAGTTCTTTAACTAGAAGAGACCAAAAGTGTAGAAATTTTGAATAATAGACACATATTCAACAGAGATTATCCTGATCATGCACTATTGCGGAATACATGCACAATACATAAGCTCCTCTACGTTGATCAACAATTTAGCAGCATCAAAAACAATGAAACATCAATAACATGCACACATTAACACAGTATGTAACCCGGGAAAGCTTACAGCTGAAAACCCCACACTATCTGTATATTAATGATTGAGAACATGTAACATTACATAGTACAATACTCCTCTCAAGTATCCAGCACTATCTCCAACTGTTACACACAAACCATCTCAGACCCGAACAAGTCACAGGTTCAAATCTTCTCCACTGCTTTGCCTGCCTCTATTGCACAAACCTGCTGAGAATCACTCATACTGGAAATCACGTGAGCACAGGATATTCTACTGGGAAAATACTATGCAATACTCACTGGCATACTTAATACATTGCTTGTGCAAATCCTCATGCACAACTATAGTCACAACTGATAACAATCTCAACCTCTAACACATGTCCCTGTTGAACTGTACATGCACCGACATGCAACTGAGTTAACTGATGTATTCTTTAGTTGCTTTATGAGTTAATAATTAGTTTAACAACTCATCATTAGTCTATTTGCAGTTAGACTAATTACAATTAGTTTAACCCAGTCAAACTGAACACAACTCCATCAACTCCATAATCAACTCCACCAAACTCAACTCCATCAACTCCACAATCAACTCCACCAAACTCAACTGCTTGAGTTCTAACTGAAGTCCTGCATGCAACAACTCAACTGACCCACAAAGAAAACATATTTCCTTCTGACAGCTGCACGTGCCACATCTGTAGCTCAAACTGAAGTGCTCCAAGAGAATAAGATAAAGTTTATAGTCTAAATATTATTATGAGACCATAATATTTGACTTTTCTATTTTTAGCCCGGCGTCTAAAAATAGACTTTGATCACTCCTGCTGTGAACCAAAAATAGAAGTCCATCTATTTTTCCCAACATGACCAATCATCCATAAACAACATTCTGCAGCTCATAGACCATGATCCATATGTCTAAAAATAGACATAGTCTAAAAATAGACTTTGCGCCATAATTTGCCTGCGAGCCCACTTAGTGAAGGCGACTCCTTTCCACTAAGCTCCATCATCTTGTTGCATTCTCAACACTCCCTCTCAACAAGATATGGATTATCAACAACCCCTATCCTGCCTCGGTGGTATTCGAATTTGCTCCTGGTGAGCACCTTCGTCAAGATATCAACATCCTGATCCTCCGTTGGAATGTATGAAAGTAACATGATTCTCCGCTGCACACAATCTCTGATATGATGGTACCTGATGTCAATATGCTTAGATCTATCATGAAATACAGGATTAGCCGAGAGTTTAATGCAACTCTGGTTATCACAGTAAATCACAATAGGCTCCAAGTGAGAACCGAACAAATCGACCAGAATCTTCCTCATCCATATAGCCTCGCATGCAGCCAAACTTGCTGCCATATACTCGGCCTCTGCTGAACTCTGCTGAACTGAGTGCCATGGATCTCTGCTTCCTGCTATACCAAGAAACTACTGTCGACCCGATACTGAAGACACCTCCTGATGTGCTCTTTCTGTCCGTTGGGCTCCCTGCCCAATTTTCATCCGTGAAGCCACATAGCTTCACCTCATCCTCTTGTCTGTACCACAATCCATATTCCAATGTGCCTCTCAAATAACGCAATACATGCTTGCCCGCCTTCCAGAAGAGCTTGGTTGGCTTAACCATAGCTTGCGAAAGTTGGTTAACAGCATAGCATATATCGGGTCATGTATTGACCAGATACATAAGCGACCCCACCAACTGTCGATAAACAGTGGCATCCACTTCTTCTGCCGAAGTGGCATCCTCCTTCCTCCAACCTCCAGGAAGAGGAGTATCAACAGGCTTGCAGCCATGCATGTTGAACTTCTCCAGTATCTCTCGAGCATACTTACCCTGAGAAACAAATAGTCCATCACTACGGTGCCAAATTTCCAATCCCAGGAAATAATGAACGAGGCCCAAGTCCTTCATCTCAAACTCCTTAGCAAGATCATCCTTGCATGAAAGTATCAACAGCTCATCACCCGTTAGAATCAAATCATCTACATAAAGTACAATGATAAGCAACTTACCCTCCACCACAATCTGGTATAGGTTTGGATCCGCCTCACTCTTGGAGAATCCAAGTCTGGTGAAATAACTGTCTATCCGTGTGTACCAAGCACGTGGTGCTTGTTTCAACCCATATAGCGCTCTCTTGAGCCTGCACACATGCGACTCGTTGCTGAAGATCTCAAAACCTTCGGGCTGCTCAGTGTACACCTCCTCCTCAATGACTCCATTGAGGAATGTAGTCTTCACATCCATCTGATGAATGTGCCATCCCATCTGCGCTGAGAGAGCAAGAATCCTCCGTATGGAAGAATACCTTGCGATAGGTGCAAAGGTCTCCTCATAATCGATCCCCTCTATCTGTGAAAAGCTTTGGGCAACAAATCTTGCCTTGTACTTCTCCACACTCTCGTCATCTGCCTGCTTAACTTTGTAGATCCATCTCGAACCCACCACTGATTTCCCTTCCGGTCTAGGAACAATCTCCCATGCACTGTTTCTGACAATCAAATCATACTCTTCCACCATGGCGTCTACCCATGCGCAATCCTCCACAGCTTCCTCGAAAGAGGATGGCTCAGTCACAACACATTTTCTCATAAGAGCCATGTATCTAGTGTATCGATCAGGTGACTGTCTCTGCCTGCGTTGGGCTGTAGGTGGTCCTACAACTTTCTCTGCATCTTGAGCGAGTCGCTCAGCTTCTGTCAAGCGCTTTCGCCCTCTGATGGTTGGAGCTGCATGAGTGGTCTCTTCCACTCCATGAACTTTGTCCTGTGGCTAATCCACGTCCTGAAGATCATCCTTAGGAACTAATAGCTCCTCATCTGCATGCAAGTGTGGCTCCCTCTCAAGCAAACACTTCGTGGCTTTCTCCTCCTGAAATTTTATATCCCACCGCACAATAGTTTTACCACTGTCTGGAAAATACACACGATAGTTGTGGGGCATATCAGTGTACCCCACAAATATCCTAACCTCTGCGGTCGGCTCCAACTTCTTCCTGGCATCCTTCGTCACATGCATGTAAACATTAGCACCAAAAATCCTCAAATGAGAAAGATCAGGCTTCTTACCAGAATAAGCCTCCTCGGGTGTACTCATGCCAAGTATCTTGTGAGGACAACGGTTCTGCACATAAACTGTTGTATTGCATGCTTCCACTCACAAGTGAAGGGGTAGGCCCTGATCATGCAACATCGCTCGTGCAGCACCCACGATCTTTTTGTTCTTCCGCTCAGTAACCCCGTTCTGTTGTGGGTTATGGGGAGCTATGAGCTCTCTTCGAATCCCTTCTGCCTTGCAGAAATCCTTGAACTCATCAGAGATGTATTCACCACCATTATCGCTCCTAAGAGCCTTCACCTTCTTCCCCGACTTCTTCTACACCAGTGCTTTGAACTGACAGAACTTTGAGTATGTCTTGCTCTTCTTTTGCATGAAGAAGATCCAGCACTTACGAGAGAAATCATCAACAAAAATCACATAATACATGTGTTTTTCTGTCGAAGCAACTGAGAAAGGTCCACACACATTTGTGTGAATTCTCTCAAGGATCGTCGCGGCGCGACTATCCTTCTCGTGAAAGGTGGCTTTCACAAACCTTCCCAAAGTACACCCCTTGCACTGAGCTGACAGCGCAAGAGTGCCTTTAGGAAGCCCTTTAGTGATCTGCTGCAGTATCTTCAAGGCTCCATGGTGAAGGTGACCCAATCTCCTGTGCCACAGCTCGCCATCATCCCGGCTAACCAATCCTTCTGCCTTGCATGCCATTGTTGCGCAACCATCTACATGCAACTGATAAAGGTTCCTCACTCGAACCCCTATCTTCCGGGTTTCTCCAGTTGTCATGCTGTGCAGGAAAGCCTTTCCCTCGCTGAAAACAACATCATATCCCTTGTCTTCTAACATCGCCACAGAGATAAGATTCTTCTTCAATCCTGGAACATGCATCACTTCCTTCAATACGAAGGGTTTACCAGACTCCCTCTCAAAGGAAATGGTACCGATACTAGTCGCACTGTATCTACCATCATCGCCCATCTCGATGTGCACTCCAAGATCTTTGTCCTCCAGATCAGAAAACAAATCTTGATCTACTGTCATGTGAAAAGACGCACCACTATCCAAGAACCACATCGATCCCCTCACACTTGAAACCAAGCATGCGATCAATGAAAAATCAAGCTCAAACTGCAAGGCTAGAGCCTCCCCTGCTGCCAATCCAACAGCTTGCTTGTTCTTCTTCTTCTGTGGACAATTAGTGGCATAGTGTCCGTGCTGGTGACAGTGAAAACACTTCACCTTGGACATATCTTGCTTCTTGCCTTTCACACCAGAATGAGAATCTTTCTTGCTCTTCCCCTTCTTTGCTTTCGAAGCCAAAGCACAATTTTCTTCATCAGTTCCCTTTGATGAAGATCCGTCCCTGGTATTCCGCCTGATCTCCTCCTGCACAAGATCCGACCAAAGTCTTTCCCATCCTGGAAATTTCTCCCGACCATTGACAGAGTCCTGATAGGAATGCCAACTCTTCGAAAGACCAAGGAGAGCCAAGCTCACCAAGTCCTAATCATCAACAGTAACCCCCACACTTCCCAGCTCATCTCGACACTGAGTGAACTTCGTGATATACTTGGGCATATTGTCTCCCTTCTCGCATTTGATGTTTATGAGTTTATCCTTGAGCGCCAGCTTCCTCTGATCACTCTTGCTTTGGAATAGATCTGTTAACGATTTCCACATAAAGTATGGAGAAGCCTTTCCATGCAAGCTAGACACAATGTGATCCTTCATGCCCTCTAACAGAATCCTTCGACACTTTGCTGTCTTCTTTTGCCAAGCCTCAGCTGCGGCAGCATCAATAGGCTTTGGGACCTTAGCCTCTATGAACTCCTTCAGCCCATTATCATCCAACACCGCCTTCATCCTGTCCTTCCATGCAATATAGTTTGAGCTGCCCTCAAGAGCATACTCCAATCGCAATCCATTGAAAGACATTGCAACATTGACACCAAGAAAACATTGCTGAAAATTCGAATTCCACCAGCTCCAAACTCAACCGCCTCCGATCTAGATTCGTGAGAACAAAGTATTTCTCGTACAGAGATTGACTGTATGGGCTTTTACTGGATATATCACCTTCCAAAGGAAGGGTGAATCCAGAGGCTACCTGGCCCGATTACAGACTCTGCCTGAAGAAATAAGATGTAAACACTTTCTGAATAGTAGATCTAATGATCAACAGCTCTGATACCATGTATAAATTTTGAATAATAAACACATATCCAACAAAGATTATCCTGATCATGCACTATTTCAGAATACATGCACAATACATAAGCTCCTCTACGTTGATCAACAATTTAGCAACATAAAAAACAATGAAACATCAATAGCATGCACACATTAACACAATATGTAACCCGGGGAAAGCTTACAGCTGAAAACCCCACACTATCTGTATATTAATGATTGAGAACATGTAACATTACATAGTACAATACTCCTCTCAAGTATCCAGCACTATCTCCACCTGTTACACACAAACCAGCTCAGACTCGAACAAGTCACAGGTTCAAATCTTCTCCACTGCTTTGCCTGCCTCTATTGCACAAACCTGCTGAGAATCACTCACACTGGAAATCACATGAGCACAGGCTATTCTACTGGGCAAATACTACGCAATACTCATTGGCATACTCAATACATTGCTTGTGCAAATCCTCATGCACAACTATAGTCACAACTGATAGCAATCTCAACCTCTAACACCTGTCCCTGTTGAACTGTACATGCACCGACATGCAATTGAGTTAACTGATGTATTCTTTAGTTGCTTTATGAGTTAATAATTAGTTTAACAACTCATCATTAGTCTATTTGTAGTTATACTAATTACAACTATTTTAACCAAGTCAAACTGAACACAACTCCATCAACTCCACAATCAACTCCACCAAACTCAACTGCTTGAGTTCTAACTGAAGTCTTGCATGCAACAACTCAACTGACCCACAAAGAAAGCATATTTCCTTCTGACAGCTGCATATGCCACATCTGTAGCTCAAACCGAAGTGCTCCAAGAGAATAAGATAAAGTTTATAGTCTAAATATTATTATGAGACAATAATATTTGACTTTTCTATTTTTAGCCTGGCGTCTAAAAATAGACTTTGATCACTCCTGCTGTGAACCAGAAATAGAAGTCCATCTATTTTTCCCAACATGACCAATCATCCATAAACAGCATTCTGCAGCTCATAGACCATGATCCATATGTCTAAAAATAGACATAGTCTAAAAATAGACTTTGCGCCATAATTTGCCTGCGGGCCCACTTAGTGAAGGCGACTCCTTTCCACTAAGCTCCATCATCTTGTTGCATTCTCAACAAAAAGGAAATTTAAAAACTCAAGGTTCATAAAAATCTATAAAAATAAATAAATAAAAATAAAATACAAAAATGAAAATGAAATAAATAAAATAAAAATAATTAATAATTAATAATTAATAATACTAATAATAATAATAATAATAATAATAATAATAATAATAATGAAATTATTAAAAATAAAAATAATAGAATAAAAATCGTTACCTAAATAAATGAATGAATCAATGAAAATGAAAAAAAAAATGCTAGGAGGAAAGGGCAAGGACCCAACAACTACTAATGTTAGAAAATTATATATTACGGAGCAATGGAACACATAAAATATTGCAGAAATATAAACACAGACGCACAAAACAAGAGAGACACAGATATACGTGGTTCACCCAGTTTGGGCTACATCCACCCCGAACAGCCAGTCCTTCCTTTCTATTATCCAGCAAAATGAAGAGACACAACCTACAGCAAATCCGCTGTAATATCCTCTGTTTTCTCTCACAGTCTCACCTCTCTGTTTCTCGCTCACAGAATACACATCTATCTCACAGCCTCAAATACAATACCCTCATACAAAGAGAGGGGTTGCTTTCTAGGGCAAAAACCCTAAGCTAAACATAAGTTCTACTGTCAGATCATCCGCCTAATGAACGGCCCAGATTGACTAGAAATTACTATACTTTTACAAGGCAATTTTACAGCTGTTTTTAGCTTCGGGGGCGCTGCCCCCAAAACCCCCCGCCAGGGGGGGGGTCCCAAAGGTCACAGCTGCCCCCCTGGACCCCCTCTGCAGCGAATATTTTACGGGTGGCGTTGCCGCCCCCATTTCGAACTAGGGTCCAATGTGGCGATACCTTTGAATATAGAAGATAATCAGGCTCCACACCCAACAATCTCCCACTTGGAGACTGATTGTAGCAACTCCACCGCTGCTCCATTTGCTGGACAATGACTCATCTTTGGACCTGGCTGTTTCTCATCTTCATCATCATCCTTGAAGACCAATTGAAACTGAGCATATTCTTAGTTTCTCCCTGGTTACAACTTTTGTTAGCATATCTACAGGATTCTGGCTAGTGTGTATCTTTTCCAGCTTCAACTCTCCATCTTCCAACACTGATCGTATGAAATGGTACTTGAGCTGTATGTGTTTAGTCCTGGAATGAAATGCTGAGTTCTTTGCAAGATGAATAGCACTTTGGCTATCACTGTATAACGTGCCCATATTATGCTCCTTACCCAATTCACCCATAAACCTTTGTAACCAAATCATTTCTTTACTAGCCTCTGTAGCAGCAACATACTCTGCTTCTGTTGTTGAAAGTGCAACAACACTTTGGATTTTTGAAACCCAACTGACAGTTGTTCCTCCAACAGTAAATACATATCCTGTAGTGCTCCTCCTATTATCTCTGTCACCTGCCATATTTGCATCAACATATCCTTGTAGGGAGATGTTTGAACCACCAAAGCATAATGCTTGATTTGTGGTACCTTTCAAATATCTGAGAATCCATTTCACTGCCATCCAATGTTCCTTTCCTGGATTGTTCATGTACCTGCTTACAACTCCCACTGAATGTGCAATATCGGGCCTTGTGCAGACCATTGCATACATTAAGCTTCCAACTGCTGATGCATATGGAACTTTAGACATATAATCCATGTCTTCTTGGGTCTTTGGGCACATTTCCTTGCTATGTTTGAAATGGCTAGCAAAAGGTGTACTAACTGGTTTTGCATTGTGCATGTTAAATCTTTTCAACACCTTTTGTATGTACTCATTCTGAGACAATGTTAATTTACGATTTTTCCTGTCTCTAGTTATTCTCATACCAAGGATTTGTTTTGCAGCTCCCAAATCCTTCATTGCAAATGAATTTGCCAATTTTCTTTTGAGCACATTTATTTCCTGCATGTTAGATCCTGCAACAAGCATGTCATCTACATACAATAACAATATAATATAGCTGCCATCATTTTGCTTTCTCAAATAAACACAATGATCAGAGTGACATCTAGTATAACCTTGTTCAGACATAAACTTGTCAAATTTTAGATACCACTGCCTTGGAGCCTGTTTTAAGCCATACAAGCTCTTCTTCAATCTGCACACTAGTTTCTCCTTCCCTTTCACCTCATATCCTTGTGGCTGCTGCATATATATCTCTTCCTCCAAATCCCCATGGAGAAAGGCTGTCTTTACATCTAACTGCTCAAGATGCAAATCTTCAGCTGCTACAAGACTTAAAATAGTTCTGATTGAGGTCATTTTAACAACAGGAGAAAATATTTCATCAAAATCAATACCTTTCTTCTGTGCAAACCCCTTCACCACAAGTCTAGCTTTATACCTCTGTTTTCCTCCATCTTCTTCCTTCAGCCTGTAAACCCATTTATTCTTCAATGTAGTTTTTCCTACAGGCAACCTGACTAAATCCCAAGTTTGGTTATGCATTAAGGAGTCCATCTCTTCTTCCATGGCTACCTCCCACTTCTTCCTGCTTTCAACTTGCATTGCTTCTTTATAACATTCAGGTTCATCGGAATCAGTCAACAATAAATAATATAATGAAGGAGAGTATCGTTCAGGGGGTCTACTTATCCTGGTAGATCTTCTAACACCACTTTCAGGTGTTTGGGGTGCCTGTTGCTGTTGTGGTGGTTGCTGTTGTTGTGGTTGTTGATTATTATTATTTTCAGGCACCTTTCCTTTTTCAGTGATTTCATCAAGAACTGCGTATTCCTTGTTTTCCTTTTCCTGTTTCTTTTCCTGCAACTGATTCTTATACAAGACCTTTTCATTGAATATTATATCTCTGCTCCTAATGATTTTGTGATTTTCATAATCATATAAGTGATAACCAAAATCAATAACACCATATCCAATAAAGGTACATTTCTTTGACTTTGCCTCAAGCTTTTTTCTATTTTCTTTATCAATATGGACAAAGGCCTCACAACCAAAAGGCTTTAAAATAGAGTAGTTTACCTTTTTACCTGTCCATGCTTCCTCTGGAACACCACCATCCAAGGAACTTGAAGGCCCTCTATTTATTAGATAAACAACAGTATCTACAACATCTGCCCAAAACTGTAAAGGCAATCCTGCATGCAATCTCATGCACCTTGCATGCTCCATGATTGTTCTGTTCATCCTTTCTGACACACCATTTTCTTGTGGTGTTCTTGGAACTGTCTTTTCTCTGCGAATTCCATGCTCTGAACAGTACCTATCAAACTCTTTGCTGCAATATTCACCTCCATTGTCTGATCTAAGACACTTCAATTTCTTTCCTGTCTCAATCTCAACCAAAGCTTTCCATTTCTTGAAAGTATCAAATACATCAGATTTATTCTTAATACAATAAATCCAAGTTTTTCTAGTTGCATGATCAATAAAAGTAACATAATAACGAGAGACACCAAGAGATGATACCTGAGCAGGTCCCCATACATCTGTATGCACAAGCTCTAATTTTTCATTCTTCTTTTCTTTCCCAACTCTGAGAAATCTGACTCTCTTTTGTTTTCCATAAATGCAATTCTCACAGAAGTCCAAATCAACATTCTTCAAACCTGGCAACAAATTCCTTGAGTGAAGAATCTTCATCCCCTTTTCACTCATGTGTCCGAGCCTATGATGCCATAATGCTGCATCTACTCCTTTGGAAGTTAAAGCATTAACAGAGTTAGAAATACCATTGCATAAATACAATGTACCAACCTTTTTGCCTTTTGCTATTACCAGGGCTCCTTTGCTGACCTTCCAAGCTTTATCTGTGAAAGTTGTCACACAACCTTCACCACCTAACTGCCATGTTAAAATCAGATTTTTCTTTAGATCTGGAACATGCCTTACCTCCTTTAATAGCCATTGGTTTCCATTCTGCTGTTTTACAAGAACCTTACCCATTCCAACGATTTTACAGGGTTTATCATCACCCAGACGAACTTGTCCAAAATCTCCTTGAACATAGTCATGAAAGTATTTCTTATCAGGTGTGGCATGGAATGAAGCCCCTGAATCTACCACCCAGGAATCAATAATATTTTTGAAAGAAAGAATCAAAGCATCTTGTAACACCTCACCTGTCACATTTTCTTCATGATTGTTTTCTTGTTGTGCATCTCCTTCTTTTCCCTTTCGAGATCTACAGTCTTTCTTTAGGTGTCCTTTCTTTCCACATTTCCAACACACTATCCCCGATCTGGACTTGGATCTGCCTTTCCTTGATTTACTGCGATATCCTGAGCTCTTTCCTCTTTCCATTTTTCTTCCTCTAGACTCTGCACTCAAGGCATTTCCTGATGTCTCACCGGAGCTTTTCCGTCACATTTCCTCACTAAGGATAGCACTGACAACATCATCAAACTTTAAAGTACTAGATCCAGAAACGGAGTTACTAATGGCCATTACCAAACCATTCCAACTTTCTGGTAATGAGCACAAGAATAACAGAGCTCTAACTTCATCATCAAAGTTTACCCCTACAGAACTTAACTGACTTGTAACTGTATTAAAATCATTTAAATGGTTTGCAACAGATCCACCTTCGGACATATTCATATTAAATAACCGTTTCATAAGAAATACCTTGTTTGAGGCCGAGGGTTTTTCATATAGTTTTGAGAACGTCTGCATCAAACCCTCTGTCGTGGTTTCCTTCGAAATGTTGAAGGCGACTGACGCAGCAAGGCACAACCGTATTGTTCCGAGTGCCTTTCTATCGAGAAGGTTCCATTCTTCGTCTTTCATACCCGTCGGCATCTTTGTTTTTCCACCCAATGGTAGGTATAGATCTTTCTGATACAGATAATCTTCCATCTGCATCTTCCACAGCGAGAAGTTTTGGCCGTTAAATTTCTCGACCCTAAACTTACCATCTTCCGCCATTGCTCCCACTCGAACCAGGAACCCTTCTTTCCTGCGAGTTTATAAGCCAAATAGACCTTCGGTTCTGATACCAGTTGTTAGAAAATTATATATTATGGAGCAATGGAACACATAAAATATTGCAGAAATATAAACACAAAAAACGCACAAAACAAGAGAGACACAAATATACGTGGTTCACCCAGTTTGGGCTACGTCCACCTCGAACAGCCAGTCCTTCCTTTCTATTATCCAGCAAAATGAAGAGACACAACCTACAGCAAATCCGCTGTAATATCCTCTGTTTTCTCTCACAACCTCACCTCTCTGTTTCTCGCTCACAGAATACACATCTATCTCACAGCCTCAAATACAATACCCTCATACAAAGAGAGGGGTTGCCTTCTAGGGCAAAAAACCCTAAACTAAACATAAGTTCTACCGTCAGATCATCCGCCTAATGAACGACCCAGATTGACTAGAAATTACTATACTTTTACAAGGCAAATTTACAGCTGTTTTTTTGCTTCAAGGGCGCTGCCCCCGAAACCCCCCGCCAGGGGGGGCTCCCAAAGGTCGCAGCCGCCCCCCCTGCAGCGAATATTTTACAGGTGGCGTTGCCGCCCCCATTTCGAACTGGGGTCCAATGTGGCGATACCTTTGAATATAGAAGATAATCAGGCTCCACACCCAACAACTAATTTTCGAACCATCATCCATGTTTAGATTACTTGGTCTCCTTTCAATCTCTATGGCTTCTCTAAACTTTTAGAGATGAAATGATAAATCATTGCAAGGACTCGGGCCTCTTTAATGCAAATGTGATGTTTTTTTCTTTTCCGCATGTTCTACCAAAGTTGAGGAGTGGGTCCTCCCATGCTCGATGCCAGCTACGTGCTCATGAATCCTTTGATTTATTGAGCGGCCAGTTTCACCAATGTAGGGTGTTCAACAAGAACATGGAATAACATAAACACCTTTCATATCCTTGGGGTCCACTGGGTCTTTTACATATTTTAAGGAGCTTTAAATGGTGTTTATCCTTTTGAAACTCAAAACAAATGATACCATCGCGTTTGTCTTGTCGAGACGATTCCAATGGTAAATCCTTTGTTCCAATCTGGCTCCCGGATCAAAAGGTATGACCGATTGAAGTCATTGTCAATTAAATAATGCCATGGCATTGGGCCTGCCACATGGTGCACATGTGGATCCCTCGTAGTACCCTCATGGTTGTCCACATCATGAGCCGCATAGTAGATGTTGACTCGAACATGCTAGGCCACAACCTTCCGTGTGCATGGCTTGCAAGCACACATTATAATGTAGAAGTGATCATGTATGAGGCATGCTTTCCACCCTTGCCACCTCACCCCAAGACTTCAATCCTTGACATTCCTTTGTGCCCTTTGTCAAAAATTGTTGGGGTGACGTGGAGTGTAACACCCTTTTCCCACATCTACCCAAGTAACTGACCAACCAGGGTAAACATGTGACAAGAGGCTATTATGATTGGATTCAACCTCCTAGGTGATATTAAGAAAATGGAATCAAAGGAACACAAACCTTCCACATCAGCGACAAGACCCCTGAGAACCATCCCAACACTTTTGGTAACCAACCCCTGGGTCCCACTAAGGTTTTAGACCTCTTGACCTCTGGACGCTCCCATGCTATGGGCCTAACAGCATCCAGGAGGCTCTGAACACTCTCATGACAAGGCATGCCAACATCCAGGGACTATTTTTCTCAGTGTTGTGCTAGCATCCCTAAGATTTGAGCCACTTTTTAGGCCCAGAGCCCAGGTCACTGCCCATAATTGAATGACACCTTCAGAACAGAAAGATAACAAGGAAACAATGATGCAAATGCAAAGACTTGAACAAGCCCTTGACTAGACCCCTACTAGCCATGATAAGGATTCCGTCAAACATATCATGAATATGTAATCTAAAGCTGTAAATAAAAAATCTAAGCATAGGGGTCTCATACTCATCTGAGAATCATTAAGAAGCATTGATGCCTCAACACATTAGCTACGATTTCATCCATTAGGTTGTAGATACATTGTTCATTCATTTACAAGTAAAAACATGATGAGAACCATACATAGCTATTGCCATAAAGCATATACATAACTAGCATAATAGCAATAGAAATACCACGGAAATCACATCCATATGATCCACATATAAACTAGTATAATACTCATAGAAATAAAAGGAAAAATAACCTCATATTGATGATTCAAAATCCAAACTCGGGATGGGACTACCACGTTCCACCCGACCATAGAATGGCTGAGCCAAATCTCTCTTCAGTCATTTACCCTCGTGCCATATTTCAAGCGTGAATGTGGGATCTCATGGAACACATCAATCCAAAACCATATAGGTCTTCCAGAGGCCACACACATGAACCCATCAAACACTAATTCAACCTCACGGTCGTACATCACAAAGCCATCATCAAATTAGTCTCTATGCAAACCTTCCAAGGCTCTAGAGTGTTTGTTCCAACCAAGGCTTCCAAGACTAGTAAATCAACCCACATCTTATTTCGAGCTTCCAGAGCTTTTGTCCAACTAGGGCTTCCAGGACTAGTAACTCCTACCCATTTAGGGCCTTCAGAGCATTTGTCCAACCAAGGTTTCCAGGACTAGTAACTCAACCCAAGCTATTACAGGGCTTCAAGAACGTTTTTCCAACCAGGGCTTCCAGGAACTAGAAACTCAACAACCCAAGCTAAAGGAAACATGAGAACCAACAAAAAAAACAAGGAAATAACTCCGCAATCACCATGGCTATCCAGGAAATGGAAAGGCTAGGCAAATCCACTGTCAATCTAGGCAATCCTCCATGCCAGTGATAGATAATGACCAATAAACCACATGCATATGCCATGCATGCCAAAACTAGTGAGTAAATTATACATGCAAATTGATACCTACAAGTAAAACCCATTGTAGTTGCTGATCCCGATGCCCTCTTGCGCTTTCCTTCTCTTCCTTTGCCTTCTTACTCCAAAACTCCAAGTATGGCACACTCCCCAAGAGTGCTCCAAGAAAATTCTAAGTGTCCAAGAGTATGAAAGAGAGTTAATATAAGAGAGCTCCACCAAAACCTGTTAAAATCTTACCTACTGATCCTTAGAAGCCGTTTTATTAATGAGGCCTCTATTTTCTTCATTTTTCCATTATTTTCCTTAAATTTCCTCCTCCTCTATTTTCTTCATTTTTCCATTATTTTCCTTAAATTTCCTCCTCACATGCAACCTGTGACATTTCACCTTCTTTTTCCCCTATTTTCCTCTATTTTCTTAAATAAAATGCCAAATAATGCCTCTTTGCCTTTCCAAAGCCTTTTTCATTGCCTTTTCCAATTTCCTTAGCCATAATAACCGAAATGAACGCCCATGAGGATGTTTTTCCCACCATTCAGCTTGGAATATGTGTCCCATGACCGTGGCCTTATATATTTTTACATGAATTTTAACTGGGGTTGTTACATGAAGTTAGGATGATGTGGTAGTAGGTGGACCAAGATGAATATGGGAATGTGACAAGAACATAAGCCAATTGGAAATGGGCCCGCACATTCCTATTCATAAGTGCTTACGTCATCCTGGAAGGGAGGTCCCTGGAAGAAATAAAGAGCTCGTTCCAAGGAACATGCTAGGATGGCGGGGCTCCAGGATTAAGTGGAAGGCAGAGAACGAATGCTCATAGAAACAATAGAGAGTAGGGACCTGTGCATATGGGGTGACTACTGAGTTGTCCCAGGGATTGAAAGAGTAGTGAGGTTGGGATCATTTATTGATGGGAACTATTCCCGTCCTCTGATTTTTAGCTCCCTGGGAGGTTCAAGGTGTGCAACAAAGAGAAGTGTCTGGGTGAGTCAACATTGAGCTGACATGGAAGAGTGGAGTTGAAACCTTGGTTAACGAGACCAATGGAGGAATTTGACATGTCCTGTAAGAATTTCCACAGGCAATTGAAGGTTGCACACCATAAGAAAATGTTGGGGTCCAAGGCTTGTCGAAGTGGTTTTATAGTGCCCAAATTGATATAATTCAGCGTCCAACCTTGTTACAATATCAAGGCTCAGTCCCACTCGCCCCTTTTACTTGTAAACACACACATGTTTGGACACGGTGGCTTTTATGGGTGATTGGGCCTGACTCTAGGCTTAGCCCAATGCACTGAAGGTTTTATATGGCCCGCTTGGAGTTATTCCTCCTCAGCTTTTAACATGGATTGGTCTAGCTCATTTGATCGTTGTACATACATGTAATTGAAACAAAACTTAAGAGCCAATTCTTTAAGCGTTACAATAATAGGATAGGGATTGGACCATTCATTTTCATTGAGACCCTTAAGCATTTATCAATTCACAACAACTCAAAGGACTGCAAGCCTATTAGGTTGATAACAATTGGAAGAAATCAAACCCATCTTAACTCAGATTTCTACTCCAGTCTCTTTTACTAATAATAAAAGTACAATAAACTCCTGAAAGCAACAGGAAACCTACAATGCACAAAATTCCTTCAGGAAATCAACAATCTGCAGGTATACAAGAAATCTCATTCCCAATTTGAGTCACAAGCATAAACCACACATTTGAGCATTAAATTAACTTCATTATAGGCTTTTGGCCAACACAATGAATACGTTTTAGACATTTAATCACAAGAGCTTGAGTATCACTTATAAATTGAAAGGTCTAGCAACTAAGATCGAGATTGCAACTCTCCACCCAACCATAGACAAGTTGTAGCTAAGTATTTCTGTTGGCTTGTTGGGGCTTGACTCAGGGTCGGAGTTAATTAGCCAAACAAATCCCTGCACTAATGGTCCTTTCGGTAATAGTTCGTGGAGCGTGGACTGAGGTCTCACTCGAAGCAGTATGGGGGGATGTTGGAACCAGGTTTCCGCACCCTTGAGATGTCTGAGGGGTTGATTTGGTCCAACTGTGAATACCTTCACGTAGGGTTCTTCACACACTTCCTTGGACTGTGAGGCCTTCGCACCCTGATATATTCGCCTTCGCACGACCCTAATTAGGGGCCGCGGGGCTTTCGCACTGCAGGAGAAACGATCTGCACTATCTCCCAAAGTCGCCCCGTGGATCTTACTTATCTTCTTATAAAAGTTAGTTATCTTTGCATAAAAAGATACCTTGTATTATATTTACTTGTTTAGCACATTCATATAAGTTCGCGTAACAAAATAATAGTAAACTTGTACCCAATATACTTCAATGCATAAAACAAAAAATGATACAAAGAAATATGGTAAAACTTCTCTTTATTAATGCTTCCAACGGTTACAGACTCGACCTGCCTTGCACACTCAGCTGCAGGGGTTTGTGCACTCAACTGCGGACTACTAGGCCTCTGCTCACTCAGCTGCAGAGCCTTCTCCTACTCTACGACCCAAAGACACAACTCTACATTTCAACTCACTGCTTCATCAATTTCTTCGATAGATCCATTGATTCTCATTATTCTTACACTTAGAGCCTCGCTCTATTTATACAATCCCATGGTCTGCGGACCATGGGTAGATCTCTCAAACCGACACTAAATTTACAAAAGTAAGGGTGGACAACCCTTATGACTTTATTACATCTTCACGCTCCGCGCCCACAAATCGCGGAGTCTTTACAATGGACTTAGTCAAAACTTGGGCTTTAAGCCCCAAAACATGCCTTGTGGGGATCCCACGCCTAACAGGCCCCCAACACAAAAATCGTGACTTGCACTCGAGTCACTCTGTCGGTGCGGATATCTTCGCGTGGAGACCTCCCAACTCTGCTCAGACGGTTGTAAGGTCGGCAGCGCACTGAGTAGCTGCCTGTTGGATCTCTTGTACTCGTTCCGAAACCGTGGTGTCAGAACTAATCCCCTGCATCTATTCCTGCGTCCCTTACATCTATGCGAGCTTCTGAGTGAAGGCCACCGTCTACGTGGTTCCTTTGACATTGTCGTACTGCTACTGTAGCTCATGCGGCTTTGTTTCCAAGTGTTGTACGTTCAGGTCCTCCTACAGATTTGTGAGGACCTCAAATGATTCTTCTAACATTCTGGTGCAGTCTCTTACTGCACTGTTGATCTCCTCCAACCTTGATGTAATGGCGCTGACGCATGTTCCCTTACCTCTGGAGGAGTTGAAGGTTGCGCCTTCAACCGTAGCTCTACGATTTGAAGGTTTAGCTCCAATTGAACCTTAGCCATTTCTTCTCACGCCTCGCGTACCCCTGCTACTAATCTTTGGATGCGTGCCTCTACTGGTGTTTCTGCTGGGATGGCCAACTCAAGGACCATCTGGCAGGCTTCTTCTAGTACTTGCACCATCTACCTGTTCTGAGACATGATCTCGTCGTGTTGCAAGCTCAACTACTCCATGTTGATCTTCTGCTCACTCAACACCTGCAATGCACGGCTCTCCCTAGCTCGCAGTTCTGCAGTAATCCCATCCTGCAGAACATAGAGTGTCTCCCACGGGAGCGCAGCCATGTTGATCCCTATCCCCTTCAGTGCACTAACCGTAGGCCGATCGACCTCATTTTCTATAACCAGTGCCCCTTCTGGCAGCACTATTGTGTTGGTTGTACGAGCGCGCAACATTTCCTCGGTTGCAGCTATTCCTATTGCAAGGCTGGTTGAGAGGGTGCTTGCCCGAGGAGTGCACACCTGCAACTCTTGAATCTGTGCTCGGAGGGCCCCCAACACAATCTGATTCTCCTCTGCGAAGTTCTGGAGGGCCTCGGTGGTGACGTTGCGCACCGTCTCTCCTATATCATGCAGATAACCCTCAATAAGGGTGATCAGGTCGATTAACAACTTGGATGCTTTCACCTTCTTGTGCGGCCCCGTCCACTCACTCAAGTGCTAGTGATTCAATTGTGTTGATGCTGTTTGTGGGTCCGCGCCGCCCTCCTCTTCCTCTGTTTCCATCGCTTTCTCCTACGTAGGCGAAGGCGACTTCTGGCCCTCATGCGCCTTCTCTGCTGCCTTCTGTGATGCTGCTGTTGCAGCCTTTTTCTATTCTATTGCTACCTGCATAGCGTCCCATGCCTCCTACGCTTTTACTGTTGCTACTTCTTTCTGCCTCTTTTCTGCTAACTATGCCACGCGCAGTTTTACCTCTTCTTTCTTTTTCTGCGTAGCAGACTTTTCCAGCGCAGAGATGTCTGGAGTGCACCACTTTGGTGGCCAAGTCTCTAGTACATCGAAGATCACAGCATCGGTAGCCATATATGGTAGCTCATTCCACTTCTTTGCAAGGTCCTTGCGTGCCCTGAGGTAGATGTGATGAAAGTCTGCTTTAAACTATGCGAAACTCTGCAGGCTGTTGTAGACAGTGGGTGATAACCGCGACTTGCGGTTAATTCCCATTCTGATGTTCATCTCCATGAACACCCAAAATATTTTACTGTCGCGGATCCGAGTTGCGTCCTTAGTGGCCCATAATGAAGAGTACTTCGCGGCCTCTGGGAGATCCCTTGCAATCATAGGGAATTGGTTGTCTTCCGGCAGTTCCCCAGCCACCAGCACTATGGACAACAGAAGCCATGCATAGTGGAATGTTTTTCCTTTTTCCTATGCCTCGAGGAAATTTTCAAGGAACTCCTTGCACAAGAATTCAGACTAGTTAAACTAGACCCCTTCTGTGCACTGTTCAGCAAGTGCCACCACCGGCGCAGGTACCTCATCTGCGCGGCACTTCCACATGAGCTTACCTGCCAGTATCTGGGTCACAACTTTGACTGCTTTTTTGTTGATATTGGATATGGCATAGCCCCTTTTCTTCTTCTCCAGCTTGTATTTATTTTTCATGGCCTCCACGATGGCCAAATCACTGCTCTTACCCTCCGAAATGTCTGCGGGGTCCTCTCCTTTACACGAGAGTTAGGTAATGCAATGGATTAAGTGGTCCATGATGGGGATGGGCTCCTCCAGCCACAAACACCCACCATGCACCAAATAGAGCAGCTGCTTGATGACGAAGATCGTTACTGGGGCGTGGTGGTAATGCGGCACCCAGAGCAGGTTTAATAACCCTGCCTTTTCGACTCCGCGTAACCACTTGCATGACTCTAATTCTATAACTCTCACCATGGTGTTCTGCTTTGGCCTCATGAGCTGCGCGGTCTCTAGGTGTGGGAATTTCTCGTAGTCAGTGAGATCCAAATCTTTAAACTTCAAATTTGGCACCCATCCCAGGTGCGTGCCCTAAAAAATTATATCGTCTGGGAGGAGCGGAGTCTGCAGAGAGCTCTTGCTCTTATCGAGGTCCTTGGGAACTTTTACCTTCCCCTTCTGCGGGGGGACATACGCGGGTAGTTTTGTTGGAGGGAGCACAACCTCGGTTCTTCCTCCATGCCCTCGTCCTCATCCTCAAGGTCTTCTTCCTCCTCATCGGTTTCCAGGTTAACTGCTTTCCCTTTTTCCTCCATCGTTAATCTGGTTCGCAACGGGTTTCGAGGGGACATACACACCATAATCATTGGTTGTTTGTCTTTCTTCGGTCTCGGCGTGCATGGTGATTTGGGGATTTGCGCAACAATCCTGATGCCTTCAGGGGCATCTTCTATGGTCAGGGCCTGTGCGACCTCTTCTGTGGTCATCTTTGCAATTTCCCTAGCTTCTTCAAACATTGCCATCTTGTTTGTCTAGAAAGCTCTCAACCGTTCACTTAGGTGCTCAACCAACACTCTCCACAGGATAAACAGGGCTTAGTTCGGAATACGCAGGGTGCACGACAACTCAATTTGCAAATGACCTAGTGTTGTTTGCTGGGCAGCCCTTTATATTTTAGAGTTCCTTTTGAATTTGAATTCGACAGTTCCCCCCAAATCTAGTCCATTAATGCTCCCTTGGCGGCAAATTTTCCCAAATATTGTCCATAAAACTCATCTTAAATGCCTTCCACCCACTCCATTAGGTCTCAATTCAAGCATCACATCGTGAATAGTGACGACAAAGGTCACTTTCCAGCCAACCTGTGTAGCAGCGCAACCCTCGTTGCGCGGTCGCAGACCTTGTGACACTCTGCTTCTGCGCGCACCCCCGACATCGCACAACTCTCGGGCATAGTAGTTTATAGTCTCGCGCCTCCTTTCAACTGCCTAGAGCGCCAAGACTAAACTTCCCACGGCTAGTCAGGTGGCTGCGCCACCTGTATAAGGTTTCAACCGATCATCCATTACTTTCCTTGGAAGAAACCCGCTTGTTATTTTTACTGGCAGAGTTGTGCACTTTACCATCTGCAGTGCGCAACCTTGGGTGATCCTTCTAGTAATATATGGTCCAATCCAAGGCATAAAATTCATCAATTCTTGGTGGTAGTCCTCAAATTCATCAATGAAATCGTGTGCACCCTGTTTTATCACCTTGGTTTTCTTATCAAGAAAATCCTTCTTTATTTCTTCCTCAAGTTTCTTGACTTCGGCTTCTATTAGAGCGCTTTTCTCCCTTAATCACACCCTTTCCTTTATGAGTTCTTGGAGCCAAATATCACCTTGTCGGATTTCGTCCTCCGGTCCCAAGTGTTCTTCTTCATTCAGCTGTGCTATTCCTTCTTCCAAGGCTTCACGAAGCGTCATATCGACTGGTGCTGCTATGCGGGGACTAGGCTTACTGCACGCTATTGGAACTACAACGTTTGATTCATAGGCCAACATAGAAGGCATTTTCCCTGTCAGTTTCTTGCACGTTGTTCTATAAGCCCATAGAACTACTGGTATGCACAGGTGCCAGTCACTCCGCTGCGCATTATATACCCTATTCAATGCTTCGCACACTCCGTTAAAGGCTTCTGCATGGGTAACCTTCTGCACACGCGTTTTTCCCAGACTTCATCGTCCCAACTGGAGGGATCGTTCACGCAATTGCCTCACTAACACCTGCTTATTGACAGTGTTCCCGAACATGAAGTCCATGTGCATCTACGCAAGTTGTTTAGCATATGTCTATACCCATCTAGACAGATGTGCACGCAGATCATTCCATCCGTCACAAGTGTCTTTTAGATGCATTTGAAGTTTCCCAAAATGCATGCACATCATTCTCCTACATTTTCACTAGTCCCCAAAGCTTCCTTGGTGCGTACCCCACCACCTCGCGAGCGTAGTGCGTAGAACCCATTCAAAGCCTCGAAACGTTGTTGTTTTGACACCTGTCTTTCAAATCTGTTCAGGAAGGAATCGACCTATCTTAACCCATCATACGTAGGAAAATCCCTTACTTCCACTGATACGCATCGTAGTGATCTTGTCATCATGTTGTAGTTCAGCGTGGTTACCTCGTGTAACCAGTTCTGCCATGCTCTATCTCTTCATCTGAATCCAATTTGCAGGAGCTTTTGCGCACCCATAAGATTCGTCCATCTGCGGTGGGATTTACCCAGTCTTTCTCTCGCACAGTTATCTTGTAGATGCAGTCTAAGTCATCATAGCTTTCACAATCACGCACTAGCTCCGTGTAGTGTGATCCTTTTGCAGGGTCCAAAGGTGCGACTATGCGCAGAGACTTTTTCTTAAAAATCATCTTGCGATTCTTCAAATTTATCACCCCGTTCACGTTAGTGGCCCAATCTATTCCTAATAGTGCAGGGTATGGATTGTTGTCATCAACAATCTCTATCACTTCAAAATCTACCAGCACGCTTTCTCCTTCAATATCCACGGTGATTCCCTGCAATCTTCCCATAGGTAGGATATTTTGTTGGTTCGCCATTCACAGCTAGATAGGAGACCATTGTAGCGTAGGCCTTCCCATGCGCTCCCATGTTTGCTTCGGCAGAACGTTCGCATCCAATCCTAAATCCAGAATCACTTGGTCCATATCGTATTCTCCAATCTACGCGGTCAATCTCATTTCTCTTCCCGTCCTTGTCGCGTGCTTTCCAATCTTCCAGACTACGTGGGGTCCTCCTGGCGCAATCCCAACACATCTATTTATCAGTTCCTGCAATCCCTTTACAGCCTTACTGTCGCACATCAGCTTCATGCATGTTTCCAGAAACATCGTGAGCATTGATGGGTCCATTTCTGGCTCCGGTCTATCTTTTCTTCCTGAAGTGGAGGCATCAGTGAAGCTCTTCCTAGCTTCCATGAAGGTTTCCTTAGCATGCTCCAAATCAAACTCTGGTTCTTTTGTCGAAGCCTTGCGAACCCAAGTACTATCTTCAGGCTGCTTGCCTTTATCATCGCCCGTCGTCATCCCACTTCAAAGCACAATGTTTACGTAAGGGTCTTCCTCGCACGGCTCAGACCTCATCATTTGCAGGTTTTTAGTCAGGGGAGGTTGTGCTCCCTTGTTGTGTAGCCTCGCTATCTGTGTGGGACAATCCTCCATCTCATGATCAAACAATGTACAATACAAGCATGATGGACGTGTCAGTTTCGTACAATCACAAGTATAATGTCCTGGTCCCCCACAATTGTAACATATCAGTTGTCCGCGACCTCTTCCAGGTCCTCCTCCAACTCGGCCTCGTCCGCGTCCCTGAAATCCGATTCGCACCACTCCTGCGTTCTTGTCAAGGGGCCGCATTTCAGCCTGAACTCTATAGGTGGGAGTCCTATCCATCATCAACTCATAACTTTTACAGGTGCGCTCATCATATCCTTGATCTACAAAAATTATAGAACAATTGTTGTGAATTCTATGTATACTTCTGCAACAAATGGCAGTTGTCCATAGCATGCTTTCCTCCTATTTGGCAAATCGTGCACCCAACGCAGGCGTTGCACTAGGTCCTGCTTGGGCTTCCGGCCTTAACGAAATTGATCCTCCTCCTACGAGGTAATTCGTGAACACTGGGTAGTGGTCCTTGTCATCACCCTGACCCTTACATTTAACACACCATACCTCGTCGTGCACTTCCAGGCGAGTTGTCCTATCTTGTTTCAGAATCTACATCTCAAGGCACAAGTTTTTCAACTGTGCGTGGATCTACTAAACTCCCAGGTTAGGATCCTGTATCGGGGTTTCATGCAGCCTTATCGCAATCTCCAAGGCCTCAGCCTAAGTTGTTAGCCTCTGTTGTGACAACATGTTCCTTAAATGCGATGTTAGCGATGCTACAAACCATTCACGGTGTTTTCCATCCATCAAGGTCATGTTAGCTTCGTGAATCGTGCACTTCAGTCTCTGATATAATTCCCAGGGGGTCTCACCGGGTAGCATCGTGATCTCCTTGAACCCAATGATCGACTGCGCTTCTAAATTTGGCCTACTAAATTCTCTGTTTAGTGCGGTTTGGATATCCGCGATCCCCACATTCAGATTGTCACTATACCAGGTCAGCACGCGATCCTGTAGAGCACTGACCAATGTCACCTTCTTTATATTGTCATCTGTAACTCCTTGTGCTTCCCACACAAATTTTATCATGAACAAAAACTGGTTCGGATCTTCATATCCTACTCCCTTGAACACTGACAACTTTATCGCGCTTGCCATATTGACTCACGGTGGCATCAGAGGTGGTACGGGCGAAGATGGGGATGAAGGTGGTGAAACTGGTGGTGGTGTGGGTGGGGGTGGTATGCACGAAATCCTCTTCCTTATCAAATTGATTGCACCTCTTGGTGAGACTTTCGTGAGCTCTTCCTCGTCCCCTCGCAGAGGTGAAATCAAGGGGCTAGTTTCTAGTTCTGTACTATCTTTGTTTCTGTATACTCTCCCACTTCGCGTAGCCCTGGACATCAATGTATTCGCATAATCCATTTTTCACACAACAATATTTTAATCCAGGTTTTCAAAGACTTAACGCACTTACCTCGTGGTCCTTTTAAGCATCGCTCTAGTTGATTGAAGTATCTACCACGAACTCAGTAATGAATCTTGCTATAATTCGATTGAGACAGTGATCAACAGTGCGTGTGATCTTATCCTCCAATGCTTCCAATTTGCGCACCAACTCTGGGGTCCACACAATAGGATTATCGAGCTTGCACCTTCCTTGGCTATTTTCTAACTTCACGATCCACTCGTACAACTTAGTAGGGAAAGATGCGAAGAAAATTTCATGGATCTTTGTGTGCAGGTAGTAGTCTAACCACTCTTCTTTTATTAGCCATAGATTCCTGTTCTCTTGCACTACAAACTCGTGAATTCTCCTGTCCAACTAACCTTCAATTTCTTTCTTAGTTGGATTCCAATGATACAGCATCAGACATCTATATGTAGATTATGGTCCTAGCAATGGAACCATTTTTTTGGCTTGTTGGAACCTGACCTAGGTTCGGAGTTAATTAGCCAAACAAATCAATGTACTACTGGCCCTTTTGGCAACAGTCCGCGGAGCGCGGACTGAGGTCTCACCTGAAGCAGTATGGGGGGATGCTGGAACCAGATTCCGCACCCTTGAGATGTCTGAGGGGTTGATTTGGTCCAACTTTGAATACCTTCGTGTAGGGTACTTCGCGCACTTCCCTGGACTGTGAGGCCTTCGCGCCCTGATATATTCGCCTTTCGCATTGCAAGAGAAACGATCTGCACTATCTCCCCAAGTCGCCTCATGGATCTTACTTATCTTCTTATAACAGTTAGTTATCTTCACATAAACAGATACCTTGTATTATATTTACTTGTTTAGCACATTCATATAAGTTCGCGTAGCAAAATAACAGTAAACTTGTACCCAATATACTTCAATGCATAAAACAGAAAATGATACATGGAAATATGGTAAAACTTTTCTTTATTAATGCTTCCAATGGTTACAGACTCGACTTGCCTTGCGCACTCAGCTGCAGGGGTCTGGGCACTCAGCTGTAGGGGTCCACACACTCAGCTGTGGACTACCAGGCCTCTGCGCACTCAGTTGCAGAGCCTTCTCCTACTCTATGACCCAAAGACACAACTCTACACTTCGACTTACTGCTTCATCAATTTCTTAGATAGATCCATTGATTCTTATTCTTCATACACTTAGAGCCTCGCTCTATTTATACAATCCCATGGTCCACGAACCATGGGTAGATCTCTCAAACCGACATTACATTTACAAATGTAAGGGCGGACAACCCTTATGACTCTATTACAGCTTCACGCTCTGTGCCCACAAATCACAGAGTCTTTACAATGGACCTAGTCAAAACTTGGGCTTTAAGCCCCAAAATATGCCTTGGGGGGATCCCATGCCCAACACTTTCTTGCAGCTATCACCCCCAAGCTAGATTCCAATGCTTAAGGTCGAGTGATTTTGGGAGAGAAACCAAATAATTTCTTTAGCTGGAACACGATGGAACAAGGTCACACAACCTTCATCCACAAGCTACACAATTTCCCACTTAGTCTTCCATAATTTACATATATAGCTAACATCCATGCGAGGATACCATAATACAGAGAGATTCAACTCATCTTCAAGAGAACAGTGTCCATAATAAAGGAAGGTTCATTAGTGGGTGAGCAGTTGATGGGTAAATAAATCACTCTCCAGGTGGTTCAACAATGAGTCAAGTGCCAAAGCTTCAACCCAGGGCACTCTTGGTGGTTCTTCAATGTTCACAAGCACCTGAGTGACTCTTCCCAATCCAATAGGTTCATCAATCCACAAAATTAGCCCTATAGGAAATACATTGCTCTCTATTATGCTTTTACCCAGCAACCCGTTGTGAGGGTTCTTCAACTGGCTTTTAAAATTCCTCCAGTGTTTAGCAGCAACAATTGTAGATGTTTCTTTCTTTGCGCTCTTCCACAACAATTTCTAGATGTTTCCTTCTTTGTGAGCTTTCCTTCCACTATTTCTTTGTGCCCCCATGAAGCTCATTCTCTCCGTAGATGTCTATGCACGTGCATGAGAGAGAGCACATGAATGAATGTATGAAAGTATGAAGGTCCTCTCTCCTTTTTCCAATAGAATAGTCACCCATCCTTCTCCATGATTGTACAACAATCAAACTCCTTGGAAAAAACAACCTATGTTTCCTTTAATGTTTTTCCTCTTTGTTGATTATGGTTAGAGCTAAAGGAAACTTGGACCTATCCTTATTTCTTCAGTTAAATTTATTGCATGGAAAACCTCTCAACCAACTAGGACCGATATTTAAAACAACCATCCCCTCAAGCAATCTCCTACCTCAAGCAATGGAATTTGTGTCCCTCTTTCAACCATTTAAATAATCAAATTTATTTACAAGAGAGAAAGTATTAACTAGTGGATGTCATTCTCCCCTACCCTTGTGGGGGAACACCATCCTTGGTGTTCAATAGTAATATGAAAAAAAAACATGCTTTAGACCAAGCATTGTTGATAATGGAGCTTTATACACACAACTGTGTACATCATTTAAAATGTATTTACAATTTGCTTTACTCGGAAAATAAGAAAGGATATGTTTCCCTCATCTGGTCAACCATTTCCCACATGGGTTCCTTGGGTCCAAAGTGTTTCCACTACACTTTGACTTGCTCAATTGCACAAGCTTCCTCCACTCTAGGATGTGTAGAGGTTCTGGATGGAACTGTCCCTCCGGTTCCACCTATAACACGTCCAATCAATAACATGATCAATGTCATGTGCATATATTTTAAGCAATGAAACATGAAAAACATCATGGAATTTCACCGATAGTGGTAACACCAATCTATAAGCCACTAGCTCTATTCTTTCAAGTATCTCAAAAGGATCACAAAACTATGGTGCCAGCTTGACACATGACTCAATCTTCAAGGAGATTTTATTGGGTCTAACTCTCAAGTAAACATGTTCCCCAAATTGGAACTCCTTATGTAACCTATGTTGATCCACATAACTTTTCTGCCTGTCTTGTGCTACCTTTAAATTCTGCTTGATTATCTACATTTGTTGCTTCATCTCTTTTAGAACATTAGGCCCAATAAGGAATATGTTCATTGGGTCACTCTAGGTAAAAGAAGTGTTGCAACTCCTTCCATAGTGTGCCTTGAATAGGCTCATCTTTAGAGATTCTTGGTACCCATTGTTGTATGCAAACTATACAAGTGGAAGGTATATATTAGTGCTCAAGCAATACCGTACCTAGCATGAATTTATTTATGACAAATCATAATGACTGATAAAAAAATTAACTTATGACACTTAGGTACATATATCAAACATATATAAAGATAACCATACAAGTGTAAAGACATTATTTACATTATATACATGACTACATCTTGATTGAGACAATATCCACATACTTTTCAAGATGACCGAGGTCATTACAAAGAACTCGAGACCAAGGAAACCAAGACCATCGATATAATTTGCAATATGACTAGGGTTATTACATTGTGACACTTAAAACTCCTAGAAGAAAACTTGACACTTAGGAAAATATGTTGGGTCCCTATAATACTAGTGATTACCCCATTACTATTGTAGTTATACCCCTTATTTATATTGTTGTGCGCCTATTACCCCCATGTTGTTATTTCTGTGACCCATAGAATCCCTCTATTGTTATTTTTGTGGCTCTATATTATTATTGTTAGGTCGGCTGGTTTATATTGTGACTCCTTAGACTCCTATATATAGAAAGGAGGTTTTGTCATTTGTATCATCCAAGAATTGTTCATTTATGTAATGTAAAGGAGGTTTCCCCCTCAAAGAGGCTGAATTCTAAGGCGTTGATCTATCTTTTTTATCTTTTCTTGAGTTGGTTTCATAACATTTGGTATCAGAGCCTTGGATTCTAGGGTTTCGCTGCTCCAAACAGGTTATTGTGGCATTTTCACTATAACTTTTTTTCTGTGACGTTTCAGAAGTCGTAAAAAAAACCCATTTGAGAATAAGTTGCGCTGAACCTTGGGTCCAAATTTCAGAGCTTTTCGTCTGACATTTGCGGAGATATGATATGAGGAAGTTGGTCTTTTTGCAGACTCCTGAATTACATTCAAAACAGGTGACCTGGGGAAAATCGTCATAACTTTCTCTCTGGGGATCAGATTGAAATTTCGTAAGAAGGTAAAGAAATAGAACAGACTTTAGTTTCTTGTATGTGGGTTTCAGATTCAAAGGTTGAAACAGTGACTCGTGGCATGTCGTACAAGTTGGCTCTACTGAACTAGTCTAAAAGCAAGTCACTGTGGGAGATTTTACATAACTCTTCCTTGGAGAATCCAATTTGGGTCAGACTTGTGGCATTGGAAAGAGGACACAGAAGGCTACTACAAATCGAAACTTCAGAACTGGATGATCCGAAATTACAAAGATACATCAGATTCAATATCAGGCTTCTATAAAGTGAAAAAAGGTGTGTAGTTTTTTTTTTAAATTTTTGTGTAAGCTTGGTTTAACGGAATTCAAAGGGCATAGTAAAGCATTATTATCGGTAACTGATGCCCCGAGGAAAGAAAATGCAAACACCTAGTAAGGAACCTGAAAGCTCTAGCATGACTCATGAAGAAGAGGAAGAAATGCTACATGATATATCAAAATTACAAGAACAAGTGCAACAAATGTCACGCTTTTAAAGCTAACAGATGCTAAGATAAATGGCATGGAATCTAAGATAAATGGTGTGGAATCTAAGATAAAGGGCATGGAAGCTAAGATGAATGATTCAAAGATAGATTTGAAGAGAGACATGACAGATTGAAGACAGACATGGCAGATTTGAAGACAGATTTGACAAATTTACTATAAGAAATACTTACTAATGGTGAAAAGGTTGTAAAGGAAACTCATGATGTGAACAAAAGTAATGTTAATCATGATTCCATAGATGCTAATGTTGGATCGAAGATCCACCATATTCCAAAAATCGATATGAGGAAGTTTGATGGCAAGGATCCTGCCACATGGATATTACAGATGGTGTAGTTCTTCGATCTCAATAATGTGCAAAACACACAAAAGGTACGTATGGAAACTGTATATTTGGAACCAAATCAGTTTGTATGGTATCAATGGCTTTGCTCTCGTAAACAATTTATCACTTGGGCAATTTTTACGGAAGAATTGATAGCACATTATGAAGATACAAAAAGCAACACTTTTTTTAGCCAACTAATAAGTCTCAAACAAAAGGGTTCAGTAATGGAGCACATTGAGGAGTTCCAAAAATTGAACATAAGGGTAAAAGATATTCCAGAGGAGCATAGGATTGATGTGTTCATAGGGTCTTTAAAGGATAATATCCAACATGATGTTCGCCTTTGGGAACCTGATTCATTAGAGAAGGCATTCAGGTTAGCAAAAAAAATGGAAAGCAAAATTATGGCAACCAGGAAGCATACCACTCACAACTATAAAGATGGAAGTGTTGTTGCCCCTAGTCTTCCACAACCTATAAGGTTGACACCACAACAATTGGAAGAAAAAAGAGCAAAAGGGATTTTTTACAGTTGTGATAGCAAATACACTAAAGGTCATAAGTGTGCTGAGAAGAAATTATTCTACATAGATTGTGAAGAGGAAGAAGAAAGGGAGCAAGAAAGGTCAAAAGAAGAAGATATACTACAGGAACAAAGCCTAGATGAAGAACAAATAAATCCGACCATATCTTGTAATGCATTGGTGGGAATTACCACTCCTCAAACCATCAAGATAGAAGGACAAATCAAGAAGAAAAAGGTAATAGTGTTGATTGATTCAGGAAGCACCCACAATTTTATTCATTGTAGGGTAGCAAAAGAATTGAATTGCTTCCTATATCCAGCACCAGAGTGTCAAGTGATGATTGCAAATGGAGGAACAATAAATTGCTCTAGAAAGTGCCATAATATCAAGCTATCCATGGGAGAATATGTATTGACTAGCCCAATGCTTTCCATTCCAATGGGAGGTGCTGATGTTGTACTAGGAGTCCAATGGCTACAATCCTTGGGTACAATAGCTTTTAATTTTCAAGAACTTTTCATCAAATTTTCTACGGAAGGAAAGGAAGTTGAATTAAGGGGTATTGCAGGGAAACCAGGAAAGATAATTAGCTCTAATGGTATGACAAAGCTTCTAAAAAAGGAGCAAAGAGGTGTAATTGCACAATTATGTTCGCTAGATGTTTCCACATCAGAATCATCTATTTCTCCAGATCTCCAAAAAGTCCTGGACAATCATTCCAAGGTATTTGAGACTCCCAAAGGTCTCCCACCTATGCGTGATCATGATCATGCTATTCATCTGATTCCAGGAAGTGTTCCTCCAAACATCAGGTCATACAGATATCCTTATGTCCAAAAAAGTGAAATTGAATGTATGGTTGCAGAAATTCTAGAGGCTGATATAATTCAACCAAGTCAAAGTTCTTTCTCTGCTCCAGTAGTATTGGTGCACAAAAAGGATGGATCATGGCGCATGTGTCCGGATTATAGGGAGCTCAACAAGCTCACTATTAAAGAAAAGTTGCCCATTCCTATCATTGATGAATTACTGGATGAATTGCATGGATCAATTTACTTCACCAAGTTGGATCTTCGTTCGGGATATCATCAAATCAGAATGAAGATTGAAGACATTTCGAAAACGGCATCTAGAACTCATGAGGGTCATTATGAATTTTTGGTTATGCCTTTTGGCCTTACTAATGCACCTTCAACATTTCAAGGTTTGATGAATTCAATTTTCAAACCATTCCTTAGAAAATTTGTGTTAGTATTTTTTGATGATATACTAATCTACAACAAGTCTTGGAAGGATCATGTTGAACATGTTGACAGGGTGCTACAACTATTGGAGGAGAAACAATTATATGCAAAAATATCCAAATGTTGCTTTGGAGACCAGGAGGTGGAATATTTGGGTCATATTGTATCTCATGAAGGAGTTAAGGTAGACCCTAGCAAAATTAAAGCCATTAAGGAATGGAAAATCCCCACATCCATAAAGCATCTGCGAGGATTTCTTGGGTTGACAGGGTATTATCGCAAGTTTTTTAAGAATTATGGGAGAATAGTAGCACCTCTAACAACATTATTGAAGAAAGATGCATTTTCATGGACTCCGGAAGCAACAAAGGCCTTTGAACATCTTAAAGAGGCAATGTGCCAAGCACCGGTCTTAGCTACACCAAACTTCACAAAAATCTTTATTGTGGAATGTGATGCTTCAGAAATGGAATTGGTGTTGTTCTAATGCAAGATGAAAGACCCATTGCTTTTGAAAGTCGTCCAATCAAGGGAAAGTTTTTAAGCAAAGCTATTTATGAGAAGGAAATGTTGGCAATACTCCATGCACTTAAGAAATGGCGACCCTACCTAATGGGAAGACACTTCAAGGTAAAAACGGATCATGATAGCCTTAAATACTTTTTAGAACAAAGATTATCCTCTGAAGAGCAACAAAAGTGGGTCACAAAGATGTTGGGTTATGACTTTGAAATCATCTACAAAAAAGGGAAGCAAAATGTGGTGGCAGATGCACTCTCAAGAAAGGATGAGGATGTGGAAGCATTGTTGTGCGCCATTTCTATTATCCAACCAGATTGGATAAACGAAGCAAGGGAGGAATGGAAGAATGATGAAGAAGTGTGGGCACTTATTCGAAAGCTACAACAAGATTCCAGTACGTCTAATACATTTAGCTGGCAAAATGATTCATTATGGTACAAAGATCGCTTATACCTCTGTAAGAATTCCCAGCTAAAACAAAATATTCTTATGGAATTGCACACTTCTCCCTTAGGAGGGCACTCTAGATTTTTAAAAACTTACCACAGGGTTAAGAAGGAATTTTTTTGGGATGGCCTTAAATCAGATATTCAAAAGTTTGTGGCGGAATGTTTGGTTTGCCAACAAAATAAAGTTGAAACAATTAAGACACCGGGTCTATTACAACTTTATCCATTCCAAGCCAACGTTGGGAGGAGGTTTCAATGGATTTTATCACAGGTTTACCCAAGTCTGAGGGAAAGAGTGTCATCATGGTGGTAGTTGACAGACTTACCAAGTATGCACATTTTTGTGCATTATCACATCCATTTAAAGCCAGTACAGTTTCTACTGCATTTATGGAAACAATTCAAAAGCTACATGGAAACCCAAAGATTATTGTAAGTGACAGAGATCCCATTTTCACTGGAAATTTTTGGACATAATTATTTTCTTGTCTTGGTACTCTAGTTAGCTCATAGCTCATCTTATCATCCTCAATCTGATGGGAAAACTGAGATAGTAAACAAATGTTTGGAAGGATATCTTCGTTGCTTTGTATCTGATAAACAGACACAATGGGTCAAATGGTTGCCTCTGGCTGAATGGTGGTATAACACTTCCTTCCATACAACAACAAAAATGACCCCATTTATGGCACTTTATGGGTATCAACCACCATCCATCACATCATATTTAAGAGAAAATTCTAAGGTTCAGGCAGTGGAACATCACATCGAACATCAACAACAAGTCCTCCAACTCTTAAAGGATAACCTCGTGTTGGCACAAAATAGAATGAAACAACAGGCAGATCAACATCGCAGTGAAAGAAGTTTTGATGTATGTGATTGGGTATTCTTATGGCTACAACCATATAAGCAAATGTCCCTAAAGCAAGCTAAGAAGGATAATAAATTATCACCAAAGTATTATGGTCCATACAAGGTGTTGCAAAAGATTGGTACTATGGCATACAAATTGGAGCTTCCTGCAGCTTCTCGATTGCACCCAATTTTCCATGTTTCATGTTTAAAGAAGGTTATAGGCGATAAGCTCCCAGTTCAAACAATATTGCCAGAACTTGACGAGGAAGGAAAAATTATATTGGAACCGGAAGCAGTCATAGAAACAAGAACTCGACAGCTATGAAATCGATCAATTTCAGAGTATTTTATCAAGTGGAAGAACTTATCCGCTGAAGATTCCACATTGGAGGATGAGAATTTTATGCAGAAGTATCCAGAACTACTCAAGCGTTGAGGACAACACTTTTTTGAAGGAGAGGGGCATGTTGGGTCCCTATAATACTAGTGATTACCCCATTACTATTGTAGTTATACCCCTTATTTATATTGTTGTGCGCCTATTACCCCCATGTTTTTATTTCTGTGCCCCATAGAATCCCTCTATTGTTATTTTTGTGGCTTTATATTATTATTGTTAGGTCGGCTGCATTATATTGTGATTCCTTAGACTCCTATATATAGAAAGGAGGTTTTGTCATTTGTATCATCCAAGAATTGTTCATTTATGCAATGTAAATGAGGTTGCCCCCTCGAAGAGGCTGAATTCTAAGGCGTTGATCTATCTTTTGTATCTTTTCTTGAGCTGGTTTCATAACAAAATAAGACCAAGAGTGGCCTTGGTATCCTAAAATGACAGTTCTCATGACCAAAGGGAGGCTCCAAAATCAAAGCATGGGAAAATTTTTTGTATCAGGGTTGTAGCAACTACAACACTAGGGTATTATAGACATAAGGGCAGAAAAATCTAGTGGATAAAGACGCCCCTAACTCACCATCCTGGGGGCTAATTGCTAATAGGAATGAAACAACCAACCACCATGACAAGGGGTACTTATGTGCACCCCACTTTTAGCACTTCCCGCTACCATCCCACCTTATAAATGACCAACTCCACCCTCCAAGCTATAAAAGCTAACAATCCACAATGGACTACAATAATTAGAACTATATAAAAACAAAGAGATGCCTTACCCACGATAATGTTAGAGTTCTCCCACTGCTGAATTATAGTACACCTTCTTGTCCCAGCTTGATGGTCATGTTCTCAACCAGGCACTGATTTCTCCAACTGAGAATGAAACTGACCTAGATTCAATGACATCGTGGAGGAGACACATGATTTGAAATATTCAAGTGCCTGTTTCCCTCAGAGCTACGCCCTCCACCAGACAACAAGTGAAATTTCACCCAAATCTGACCACCCAACCAACTTGATAACACCTCTAGGCATGCTAATATGACTCAAATCCACACTCTAATAATAATAGAAACCTCTAGTGATAGATTGAAAAATACAAGACTGAAACTAAATGCTCCCCCATCGAAAATTTGAGAGATTCAAACAGAGAAAGTTGATACTTACCAGATACAGTATCAACCACCCATTCTTCTCCATTTCTCCATTAAAATCACCATTATTGATCAAGTATAGAGCCTAAGTTTCTCGCTTGAGCCACTAGGATCAAAATAGGAAAAATGTAGGTGGGAAAACTAGAGACTGAATGAAAAAATGATATGGCACCCTCCCAGACCCAATCACCTACCAAGATGTCCACAATAAAATCAAATTAACTGAAACATTCCCAAACTAGAATTGATCCAAAATGGATCTTGAGTAAAACCTCTAAGTCTAAGGCTTCCATAATGTTAAAGACTCGACGTCGATATAAAGGAAGAAGAGCAGAAAATCACATCGGAGAAAGCCAGCGGAAGTGTTAACAGATCATAGCCTTAAGAGAAATGCGATAGCAATTCCAAGCGAAACAATGTGAATCGTTGATCGAGCGTGCAGATCAACGGTCCAGATTAACTACAATATCGCATCGCATGGAACCAAAGGGAGGACTTAAACACATGATAGCAGGCTTAAGTGATAAGCGATGGCCGCTTTATCGCATCGCAATAAACTAAGGGAGAGGACTTAAAACAGGCGCAAAGGCTTTCAACGGACCCGAAGGATTTATGAATAAAATAGAAAAAGATTTGAGTTCCGTGGTAAAAGGTATTTCGGGCAGGCTTCAGGTGGTAAGTGGTATTGGAAGGGCTTCGCCCGATTCCATACATTGTCTAACACGTAGCATGGCGCAGGAGAGAGAAAACCACTTTTTCGGGTGGGTAATCCTCGTGCAAATGGGCCACCCGAAATAATTGTCCGCCATCGGATTAATGATCATAGATCAACAGTCCAGATTAACTACAATATCACATCGCATGGAACAAAAAGGAGGACTTACCAAGGGTCGGAGACATTGCGATATGCGATCGCCGATCGCAATATCACATCGCAACATGGCCAAAGGAAGGACTTACTGGGGGCTCGAGACATTGAAATATGCGATCGCTGATCGCGATATCGCATCACAACAATATAAAGGAGCGGGGCCTATGCAACATGCGACATGCAATATCGATAAGCCCGGACCCGAAAGGATTATAAACATCATTTCGTAGGATATTTGAGTTCCAATAAAATGTTTTTGTCGGGTTTTTTAATGTATTTTATGTATTTCTTTGTATTTTTGATAAAATGAAATAAGGCCCAAACCTGTATTATATCGGGGGATTTGTGCGGAGGAAGACCGAACAGTCGGTTTCACCGTGCCCGCCGATTCTTCCATTTCTAAAACGAGTTCTTTGTGATTTAAGTGTTTGGCAATGATTGTTTAAACTCTCAGTAGGGAGATGAAGGGATAGCGCCGGGAGCCAGAGAGCCCAAGAAGGGGATTGAACCGACAACATTGTTAGGCTTAAAAATCCATCCAATGACAGAACATAGATAGTAAGAGTCAGAGGAGAGACATATTGAGACAGAGAGTCAGAGAAAATGCACAGCTACGAATAGTTGATCAGAGGCACTAAGAGGGAGAGTCTGTGCACTCTTTAGACTCGAGGTTTTCGAGTGAAATCCCTGTGTAATATCATTGTTGTTGTGTTATGGCTCTGATTGAGCTCACACTTGTAAACTCTATTCTTGAAGACATAATATAGAGGTCGACACTGAAAGCTGAACCAGGAGACGTAGCCAAGAAGTCTGGTTGACTCCTTGATTATTTGATGTGTTAATGTGTGTGTTTATTATGTTTTATAACTATTCATTGTCTATATTATTCACAATCTTTTTGATCCGTTTCACTAAATAATATAGGCATTCCTGCACATGAGTCTGTAATACCTTTTTTTCTTGATTTAGCATCCATTTTCGGATCAAGTGGTATCAGAGCATTTGGTTTTGTTAAGGTTAGACAAGCTTGTGCTGGATTTTGAATGCTAACTAGATTAAAGCTCAGACTAGGAGAAGGAAAACTTGTTGAGGCTAATCCAGAGATTGGAAGAGTCTATTCTCAGAGGAGAATGGCAGAAGAAGCTCCATTGGGATCAGAATCTCAATTTATAGAAAGCTTTATGACAATCCAAGCTATGGTGGAAGAGATGTATATGGAGTTTAAGAAGGGTCAAGGTGAAAGCACTTCAACACTCAAACCAGACAAAGGAGCAGAGGAACCTTTTCTAGTTGCCCCTCCAGAAGGCAAAGGGAAAGGGGAAACGCATCCTCTACCATCTCTTCCATCATCACCTTCATCATCCTCATCGTCTTCTTCGCATAACACTAGATCTTCTAAGAAGAAGAAGAAGAAAAATTCCTTAATCAAATTAGATGTGAAGTTTGATTTTGTTGGGTTGTGTTATATTCTTTCCACAACTAGCCCACGTAGTTAACCAGGGGTTAGAGGGGGGGAGGTCACAGGGGGTTTGAGGTGTACCCATAACCCCACTTTATGGGGTCTGGGGCATCACCCCAAAAAATTTTGGTTTTGGACCCTATGTTAGGTTGGGTGGACCCACCTACGGTTTTGTGCATGATTTTTGCACATGTTTTTTAGACGCGATGGTTTTTCGGTCCATGGTTTTGGATGCGATGGTTTTTGGTCCATGGTATTGGATGCTTCGACATGTATAAATATGAATTGTAACATTGAAAGGAATATAATGAAAAATCAAGCTGGTAGTCTCGGTTTTGGGATCCAGGGGAAAATCTCTATGTATATGTGTTTTATGTGTTATGCTCTTGCATGGTTTATTTTCTGTGTTAAAGAATTCGTATGCAGGTAATTTCTATAAGGGGTTAAAACCTATAGATTTGCCAATTTATGATGTAGGAATCAACGCAGAAAAGATAGATAATTGGTTAAGACAAATTGATGTATATTGCAGGGTACAGAACATTGATTCAGAAAGGAAGAAGATTCAGCTGGCTAGCCTTCGACTTGGAGGAATTGCACTAATATGGTGGGAAGGCAAGACACAAGCTGATCTACAAAAACATGGTAAAGTAATTTATACCCGGAATGAATTTGTTTCTGCTATCAAAAAGCAATTATATCCTTTAGCTTATATGCAACAGGCAATGATGAGTTGGAAAACTCTTCGCCAGTTGAAGGGTCAAAGTGTAAAAAGTTATACTCAGGGATTCAGAAAGAGAGCTTTAACTCTAGGTATATCATTAGATTCACTTGAGACTTTATTGAAGTATATTAGTGGTCTTCATAGCTATTTAAAGCATACTATTCTCATGTTTAATCCCACTAGCTTAGATGATGTATCAGTCCAAGCCACACATCTAGAAGCTAGAGGTAAGAATGTAAACCCAGAGGTTGGGGGATCATCTAAATATTCTGTAAGCAAGAGCAAGGAAAAGAAGAAATTGAAATGGAAGGAGAGGAAAGCAAACACTATAAAGAAGGATAAACCTTCATGCACTCATTGCAAGAAAGAAGGGCACAATGAGGCACACTGTTGGTTTTTGCATCCAGAACAGAAACCTGAGAAGTTTGGTGGAGAGAAGAAAAAGAATGTTGCTGCTATTCAACAGGACTTGGGATTAGATTCAGGCGATGAAACAATAGTTATAGCCATAGGTATTAAAGGTAAAGATTCTGAAGCATCCACAAGTAATTCTGCACAATCTGTTGATAATGAAAATAATGAGAGGGAAAGAAATGAGCTTTTTCGTATTAGAGTAATTTCCAAGCATAATAAGATTGATACTTTATTTGATAGTGGATCACAAGTAAATTTGATTTCTGAAACAATTGTAAAGAAGTTGGGATTACAAACAAAACCTCATGAGAAGCCATATCCATTAGGTTGGGTGTGTGATAAAACAAAGCTACAAGTAACAAGACAATGTAAACTTAGGTTTGCTATTGGATCAACATTTGTAGATGAGGTTGAGTTAGATATATTTCCATTGGATATATGTGGCATTGTTTTGGGAAGTCCATACTTGTATGATAGGAAAGCCATTTTCTATAGAGTTGAGAATAAGTATCAACTCACTAAAGATGGAATAGAATATATTGTAAGAGCTCATAAACTCAAAGGTAACTATTCTCTCATAAACTCAGGACAGATGAAAAGAATTGTGAATTCAAGTAAGCAGTTTTTACTAATGGTTGTAAAGGCAAAGGATCCTGAAAAATCCAATGCATTTGAAGGCTGTGATTCTAAACAGAAAGCTGATTTAGTTAAAGTTGTTTCAGAGTATGATGTTCTATTTCAAGAACCTAAAGGTCTGCCACCCAAGCGAGAAATAGTACATGATATTTATTTGTAGCAAGATGCTCCATTACCTAACATTGGAATGTACAGGTTATCAGCTTTAGAGAATGCAGAGATAAAGAAGCAGGTACATGAGTTGCTCGATAAAGGGTTTATATGACCAAGCACATCACCATGTGGATCTCCAATCGTGCTGGTGAGAAAGAAAGATGGTTTGTGGAGAATGTGCATTGATTATAGAGCACTAAATAAAATAACAATCAAGAATCGTTATCCTCTTCCTCGTATTGATGATCTATTAAATCAATTGAAAGAAGTAGTTTGCTTTTATAAGTTAGACTTGCGAAGTGGTTATCATCGGGTCAGAGTTGCAGAATAGGATGCATGGAAGACTGATTTCAAGACAAAGCAAGGACTTTATAAATGGTTGGTTATGCCTTTTGGCTTAACTAATGCTCCTGCTACATTTATGAGAGTTATGAATGATGTACTCAGACCATTTATTGATGATTTTGTAATTGTTTATTTAGATGACATTCTTGTTTTTAGTAAGACATGGGAAGACCATGTAAAGCATGTGAAGCAGACTTTAGATGTTTTAAAAGAGAAAATCTCTATGTAAAACTGTCAAAATGTGAATTTGGCAGAACATCTTTAAATTATTTGGGTTATATTGTAGGGGTGGTGAATTGAAGATAGATCCCTCTAAGGTTGAAGTCATTGTGAATTGGCCTAAACCAAAATATGCTACAGAGGTTAGGAGTTTCCTAGGGGCAGCACAATACTGGAGAAAGCTTATTGCTAACTTTTCTTTGATTGCAGCGCCATTACATGCTTTAACAGGATTGAAACAAGTGTTTAAGTGGGGAGGCAAACAACAGAAAGCCTTCGACACCTTAGAAGAGAAAATCAGTACAACACTAGTACTAGCACTGCCAGATCTTCAACATCCATTCGAGATTGAGATAGATGCCAGTGACTATGCCATGGGAGAAGTGTTGATGCAACACGGAAAACCCATATGCTATCATTCTGAGACATTTACTTATGCAGTACTTAATTATCCCACATATGATAAAGAATTGTATGCATTAGTACAAAGTGTGAAAAAGTGGAAACATTACCTAATGGGTAAAGAAAAAATCATACATACAGATCATCAACCACTTCAATATTTTCACTTACAAACTAAATTGTAGCAATCAAGACATTATAGGTGGATGGGTTTTCTCTAACAATTTCATCTTGTCATCAGATATAAGAAGGGCATACACAATAAGGTTGTAGATATGTTGTCAAGACCAATCATAAATGCATCTACTATACTTAAGCATAACTCAGTAATGCATGAAAGTTACATTGAACAATATGCTCAAGATGTAGATTTTAAAGATGTATATGCAACGTTAAGTCATGGCAAGCAAGTAGAAGAATTGGATTATTACGTAAAGGACCAACTCTTGTATCATTTTGGAAAGTTATGCATTCCAAAAACTGAAAGAGTTAACATAATTTGAGAAGCACATACTTCTCTCATATCAGGTCATTTTGGTGTAAGTAAAATAGTTGCACAGTTGCACAGTTGCAAAGGTTCTGTTATTGGCCAAGAATGCATGAGACAATTTCTAGATATATCAAAGGGTGTACTATACGTGCTACAAGCAAGCCTAGTAATAGAAAATTAGGCTTGTACACTCCACTTACAATTCCTTCTCATCCTTAGGAAAGTGTTTCCATGGATTTTGTTGGGGGATTGCCAAAATCTAGAAAAGGTCATGATTATTTGTATGTTGTTGTGGACAGGTTCAGTAAAATGTGTATTTTGATACCATGTAACAAGCAAGTTACAACTGAACAAACTAAAAAGTTGTTCTTTCAGAATGTATGGGTTCATTTTGGGTTACCCACTTCTATTGTATCTGATCAAGACTCTCGATTTGTTGGGAAGTTTTGGTCAAGTTTATGGGAGTTGATGGACACCAGGTTGAAGAAGAGCACAACATTTCATCCACAAACAGATGGTCAGACAAAATTAGTCAACAGGACAGTGCTCCAGTTGCTCAGAGGCTATTGCAGCAAGAATCCCAAGCTTTGGGATGAGCATTTGTGTTATGTACAGAATGCTTACAACTGTGCCAAGCACTCTTCTACTCAAAGATCTCCTTTTGAGACTTGTTTTGGTTTTATACCAAAGTCTCCCTTGGATTTTGTCTTTGGTAAAGACATAACTATTGATGGACACAATGATGTGGACAAAGCAACCAAGTTCATTGAACAAATCCAGGAAATTCACTAGGTAGTACAGGAACAGCTGGAAAGAAGTCAAGCCAAGTACAAGGTGAGACATGATAAGCATCAAGTTGAACATAGTTTTTAAGTTGGTGATAAAGTCTAGATGTACATCAGCAAAGATAGAATGCAGGGGGAAGGTAAGAAGCTAAAACCAATAAGGTATGGACCTTTCAAGATACTTGATAAAATTGGTGAAAATGGTTTTCGCCTTGATTTTCCAGCTTATATGCAGATCTATTCAGTCATTAATGAAAAAAACTTGAGATTGTATGAACCTTCATTGATTAAAGATCCTTAAGAGCAAAGTCAATTGCCTTCTATTGGGCATTTGTTGCTTGAGTATCTCAATGAGTTATAGGAGGACACAGTTTTTGAAAGGAAGGTAAGAATTACGTGTCAGGGGATGTTGAGTACCTGAGAGTAGGACTCAAAGGTTCAAATCCAAGAAAGGCACGATGGATAGAAATTGGACAAGTGAGGGAACTGTATCCTCACTTGATCGATGCCTAAAACCAACTTTTGGTGGTCCAAAAGCTTTTCAGTGGGAAGGCATGATCCAAAATGGATCTTGAGTAAAACCTCTAAGTCTAAGGCTTCCATAATGTTAAAGACCCGACGGAGTTATAAAGGGAGAAGAGCGGAAAATTGCATCGGAGAAAGCCAGTGGAAGTGTTAACAGACCATAGCCTTAAGAGAAATGCGATAGTGATTCCAAGCGAAACAACGTGAACCATTGATCGAGCACGCAGATCAATGGTCCAGATTAACTACAATATCACATCACATGGAACCAAAGGGAGGACTTAAACACATGATAGCAGGCTTAAGCGATAAGTGATGGCCACTTTATCGCATCACAATAAACTAAGGGAGAGGACTTAAAACATGCACAAAGGCTTTCAGTGGACCCGAAGGATTTATGAATAAAACAACAAAAGATTTGAGTTCCATGGTAAAAGGTATTTCGGGTAGGCTTTAGGTGGTAAGTGGTATTGGAAGGGCTTCACCCGATCCCATACACTTGCCGACATGTAGCATGGTGCAAGAGAGAGAAAACCACTTTTTCGGGTGCGTAATCCTTGTCCAAATGGGCCACCCAAAATAATCATTTGCCATCGGATTAATGATCATATATCAACGGTCCGATTAACTACAATATTGCATCGCATGGAACAAAAATGAGGACTTACCAACAACTAGAGACATTGCGATATGTGATCGCCGATCGCAATATCGCATCGCAACCTGGCCAAAGGAAGGACTTACCAGGGGCTTGAGACATTGCGATATGCGATCGCCGATCATGATATCGCATCGCAGAAATACAAAGGAGCGGGGCCTATGCAACATGCGACGTGCGATATTGATAAGCCCGGACCTGAAAGGATTATAAACATTGTTTCATAGGATATTTGAGTTTCGATAAAATGTTTTTTTCGGGTTTTTCAATGTATTCTATGTATTTCCGATAAAATGAAATAAGGCCCAAATATGTATTATATCGGGGGATTTGTGCGGAGGAAGACCGAATGGTCGGTTTCACCGCGCCCGCCAGTCCTTCCATTTCTAAAATGAGTTCTTTGTGCTTTAAGCGTTTGGCAATGATTATTTAAACACTCAGTAGGGAGATGAAGGGACAACGCTGAGAGCCAGAGAGCCCAAGAAGGGGATTGAACCGACAACGTTGTTAGGCTTAAAAAGCCATCCAATGACAGAACAAAGATAGTCAAAGTCAGAGGAGAGACAGATTGAGACAGAGAGTCAGAGAAAATGCACAGCTACGAATAGTTGATCAGAGGCACTAAGAGGGAGAGTCTGTGCACTCTTTAGACTCGAGGTTTTTGAGTGAAATCCCTGTGTAATATCACTGTTGTTGTGTTATGGCTCTGATTGAGCTCACACCTGTAAACTCTGTTCTTAAAGACATAATATAGAGGTCGACATTGAACGCTGGACCAGGAGGTGTAGCCAGGAAGTCTGGTGAACTCTTTGATTTTTTCTGTGTTGATGTGTGTGTTTATTATGTTTTATAACTATTCATTGTCTATATTATTCACAATCTTTTCGATCCATTGCACTAAATAATATAGGAATTCCTGCACATGAGTCTGTAATACCTTTTCTTCTTGATTTAGTATCCATTTTCGGATCAAGAATGGAAAGCAATGTTACCTTTTCCAAAAATATGTCATACAAAATTAACTCTTGCCTAAGCAATATTTACTCGCAGGGTTAGTTGGAGCTTAAACATTGTAGCTCCATCCAATCACTCTAAATTACCCTCCACCTTCAAATAATCCTTACCCCAATTCACTCTTACATTTCCATGTTCAAATAGTTTCTGACTTCCCTCCTTTTCAACCACCACCTCTGCAATTGTCTTTTGGGGTGCATACATGGTTTTAAACCTTCTTCATTCACGCTTCACACATATCATGTCGATTTGACTCCCCATAGTATGATGTTGCTTATTCATCAAATCATGTAAGTGATCATTCACTTGCACATGTTGCATTAAAATACCTTGGGGCACGTTGCCACACCCCTTGACCCATTCGCCATATGAGGTGGTGGCAACCTGACCTCCTCCTCTCTCTCGATATTCACCCCATCTGGTGGGTTATATGAATTCTTACTTACTATAACTTTGCATTTATATGTACAATAGTTTGGGTTCACACACACACATACACACACACACACACACACACACACACACACACACACACACACACACACACACACATATATATATATAGAGAGAGAGAGATATTCAAAATTTGAGTATTTTATGTGTTTTTTGGTCAATCATTTCTTTGATTCACTTTTTTTAGTTCTCGTCTAGTTCACATTGTTGGGGTTGATTTGTTCAATAACTAGTATGGTTTTGATAACATTTTTTAGAGGGTTAAATCAATTTCTATGTAAAAACGTCAATTCCATCAATCCAAGATAACAATTTTGGCAAAGATTATCTAACTAAATTTCAATGATGGAAAGTTAAAATTAAAAATAAAAAGCATAAAATGTCTAGCCTCTTCAAAATATCTTATATAAAAGGGGTGGCAGGAGTGGGAGGGGTTATCATATGCCCATATGAATGATTAGAGACTCAATATGTGTTTGACAATTTAATTGACCTTTAATTGTTTACATGAATTATCGACCAGGGCTAGTAAATTGATGAAGTGTAAGTGCACTGTATGGGCTAGAAGCCTTTTATTCTAAATTAAATTGAGTTATTTAAATGCACATGTCTTCTAGCCCCATAGGGATAGGCGAGTTGGTAATCACAATGTGGTGAAGTTCATTAGAAATGCGGGCTCCGTACTGAAGGTCACGAGTTCAAATCCCTCGGACTAATCTCGTAAGCTGTGGAGAGGGGCGGGCGCAGTTTGCTAGGGGTTATAGTGGTAGAGGTCAGAATCGACCTCGTGTAACGCGAGTTGCGAGGCTGCTCCAGTTGCTGATTCCTCTGTAATAAAAATAAATAAATAAATGCACATGTCTTCTATGAGTAAATTAGTTATTCCTAGAAAATAAGATTAATTCTACAATGATGATCACACTCTCTTACTTCAAACTACTTTTGCTTATAGAAATTTCACAATGTGCTTTGAAATAAAGGAAATCTAACACTTCTGTAAATCAATCTCACACTTGATGTAAATGAAAACTAATTCCAAACTTTACATAAATAAGAATTATATACACACACTCAATTGCAGAAGCAAAAACTACTATTGAATCTCATCACACATCTATATAAATAACAACCATACTTGTATGAAGACAAAATGAAACAAACTCCTGCTTAAAATACATTCCACTTGCTTGAATTATAGATCACACATGCTTAAAATTTAACATCTAATTCTGCAAATAAATCATCTGACTATAAGAAAGATAAATTCTATCTAATTGATTAAAGTATAACATTATGTCATTGTTGCTAAACTCTATCCATGTGCATTCAAAATCTCTGAACAAACGAAATGATTAGCAGAACAAATTTAATTCAAATTTGGAAGAAATTAGAATGAAATTAAAACAGAAAGCTATGTGAATATAAAGACAAATTATATCTACTGAAAACGAAACAGAAATCCTTATTGCTCAAGGGGGCCCTCCACGAGAAGTGAAATCACGCTATTGATCAAACACTTAACCACGCATGAGAAGATGAAATGATTCTTTTATAAACAGAGCATTAAAAATATAGTTTAAATCTCGCTGTCATGTCCTTACTTAACAACCTTTTCATTTTTTCCGAGAGGCATATTTATATATCTCATAGCAATAAATTTTTCAGAGCTGTACGCCTAATTCCTATCAACAAAAACTGTAATTAACTTGAAAATATATCGTAACATAATTCGCCCAAGATTTGCTATTATCAAAGCAAATCATGAGGCATAAATTTCATTCTCGCTCACCTGTTGCCGAATACAGAGGTTAACTTCATCTTTGACCGCATCACCAAGACCTGCTTCCATCGACCTAGTTCACAAGACTAGGAGGAAATCGTTGAGTGCGTCAATTTTCACCTACCCATATATTTTTCTTCCTAGCTGGCACCTTGGAACCTATCAAACCACGGACTTGGTTGTAGAATCGCATATTAGTTGCAAAACCATTGCAATTTAGTAGCTGAAGTAAACATTAAACTAAATAATAAAGAACATTATCAATTTATGAAATACAAGACAATTTTATACCTTCCATGTCATAATTCCTATGATTTGATGCCCAATGTGTGATTATGAAGGTAAAAAAGAAATAGATATAGTGAAAAAGGGTGTAAAAAAGAAGCAATTGTGAGGCTCAACATTCCCCCACACAAAGGTCATTGCATGTCCTCATGCAAAAATTCAAAATTGATGAACCCTTCCTGTTACTGAACTCCTTCAGATACTTGAACTAAAACATCTAGATTTGTCTTCTTGCCTTCTTCTTAGTGACTGCCATCCTTGGTTTCTTCATCAAAATTTTAACCTTCAGATTTATAACTTTCTCTTAAGGGATTTTTGAACTTTTCTTTGTTCTATCTTTGTTTTCTCTATTTCCTTTGTTTTTCTTCTAGATATGCTTTCTTCCTTGTCACTGGTTTTTCTTCTTTTTAAGATTTTATACTACATTAGCAAGGGAAGTTTCATCTTTTGACGGTTGCTCTTGTTGTAAAGGTAGGTCATCTTTAAGGTTTAGAGATAACTTTCTTCTACTTCTCTTTATTTTGTTGTTGGGTTCTTCCTGTTCTACCTCTTTAAAGTGGTTTCTGACTAGAAAAATTTCCCAATCGTCTCCTATTCTTTTGAGGTGGGCTTCAATCAACATTTTTATCAGGTCGTCATGATACATGGTATTTTCAATAGATTGTATTCTTCTCTGAGTATTACCGATCAATTTATTCAGACTATTTAGTAAGAAATAAGGAAAATTAATTTCATTAGCCTCAAGGAAATGCATCATCAAACGTATATGATAGAAACAAATATTGTTGAATCTACTTACACAAGTAATAAATTTTAGAATGACCAACAGTAAGTTTCTCCATTTTCCTTTAAGAGTTGTACTTGGGATGCCTTTCTTAAAGACTGAAGTGTCCATACCTGGGTTTTGAGAAATGTCCTCCATTCATTTCCTTCAATTCCTCTGTTTTTGAACCATCTTTCACCAACCCTAGGTAGCCCAGATACTTCTTCCATGAAATATTTTGTCACTACTATTTTCACATCTCCAATTTCTGCCTCAACTCCATCAAATGCTCGGGAAAAAGACTTTGTTACTTCTTTGTCATAACCGTTAAATTTTTCTACAAATTCCAACCATTGTACTTGTTGTAACATCTATCTAAATTGTGGATAACCCTCCATGAATTTCTTCCTACCCGACTCTGTCCTCACAATAACTCCCATGTTGGCGAAGTCTCAACCTGCAATTTTCTCTTTTGACAAGGTTATGGAGTGAAAATGGCTTTGGAAAACTGAGTATTGATGAGAGTGAAATCGTCAATGGATTTGAGTCCAAAGGCTTTCTAGAAAACATAGTATGGATGAGAGTGAAATCGTCAATGGATTTGAGTCCAAAGGCTTTCTAGAAAACATAGTATGAATGAGGGGGGAATTATCATGGTTTATGGAGTGGAGTATCTGCGCAATGATGAGTGATGAATGGGCTTACGGCCAACTTTGTTGATAGGACATAATATTTATAGTTAAATATGAAGTTGGAATAGTAATGATTACTTCAAATGGTGGTAGCAACGCCTATTTTATTTCATGATCTAATGTTTCTTACATTTATTATTTAATCTAATATCTACATACCTTTGGATTTATAATTCTAATTCTTTGATTGAAATTTGTAGATTGTCCCTAGATGCCTTCAATTTCAAGCTTGATCATTTTCTTATGCCAATATCTTCAATTGTCCCAGTTGGTCCCTGTTAATATCAATTGCAAAATTTAGTTAAAGCTGTAGATTCTCAACAAATTCGTAGCTGCTTATTTTGAAAAGGAAAAGAGGGTTACAAAGAAAATGGGATTAGAATAGGGTTTAAAAATAAAATCTAGTGTGCCAAGAGTACTTGGTTTTCATCCTAAATTTTTTGTATAAACATGCCAACAATGTTGGTTTCCATGTTTATACCATTTTATTATTTTATTTTTATTTTTTTTATATAAGTTTTTTTTAGAGAACAAAAGGTTTTGCGAGTCAAGTAGGAGAGGAAGGTAAATCTGTAGAAATTTGAATAATATAACACTTATTCACAGAGATTATCCTGATTATACACTATTTGCGGAATGCATGCATAATACATAACCTCCTCTACCATTGATCATCAATTTGTGGAATTAAAAAAAATTGCATGCACACATTGAAACATCATTCACAAATATCAACACAATATGTAATGGGGAAAGCATACAACTGAAAACCCCCAACTATCTGTATATTATAATGATAGAGAACATGTAACAATACATAGTACAATACTCCTCACAAGTACTCAGTAATATCTCCACATGCTACACACAAACTAGCTCAGATCTGAACAATTCACGGGTTCAAATCTCCTCCACTGTTTTCCTGCCTCTACTGCGCAATCCAAGTTGAGAATAGATCAGATCCAAGTTCGAATTCCCTTGGCTTGTACTGCAAATTCCTCATTGGCAATCTCAATCAATGATTGTGCAAATCTCATGCACAACTATAGTCACAACTGATAGTAGTCTCACCCTTTCACCCACCTCTAACACTTGTCTCCACTAAATTGTCCATGCACTGAGTTAACTGATGTATTCTTTAGTTGATTTATGAGTTAATAATTAGTGAATTAATTAATAATTAATTCACATCACTCATCACTAGTGTATTTGGCAGTTAGACTAAATACAACTAGTTCAACTAAGTCAAACTGAACACAACTCCATCAACTCCTCAATCAACTCCACCAAACTCAATCACTTGAGTTCTAACTGAAGTCCATCATGCAATAGCTCAACTAACCCATAGTAAAAGCGTATTTCCTTCTGGCAGTTGCATGTGCCACATCCGTAGCTCGAACTGAAGTGCCGCAAGAGGATAAGATAATGTTTATAGTCCAAATATTATTAAGAGCTAATAATATTCGACTGTTCTATTTTTTGACTGGCAGTCTAAAAATAGACTCCGCCCATATGTATAAAAATAGAGGTCCACCTATTTTTACCAACCTGACCATTCATCCATAAATAGCATCTTGCAACTCATAGACCATGATCCATATGTCTAAAAATAGACATAGTCTAAAAATAGACTTTGCGCCAAAAATAGCCCGCGGGCCCACTTAGTGAAGGCGACTTCTTTTCACTAAGCTCCATCATCTTGTTGCATTTTCAACACTCCCTCTCAACAAGATATGGATTATCTGCAACCCCTATCCTGCCTCTGTGGTATTCGAATTTTCTCCTGGTGAGTGCCTTCGTCAAGATATCAGCATCCTGATCCTTCGTGGGAATGTATGAAAGTAACATGATTCTCCGCTGCACACAATCTCTGATATGATGGTACCTGATGTTGATGTGCTTGGATCTATCATGAAATACTGGATTAGCCGAGAGTTTAATGCAACTCTCATTATCACAATAAATCACAGTAGGCTCCAAGTATGACCCGAACAACCCAACCAGGATCTTCCTCATCCATATAGCCTCGCATGTAGCCAAACTTGCTGCCATATACTTGGCCTCTGCTGAACTGAGTGCCACGGATCTCTGCTTCCTGCTATACCAAGAAACTGCTGTCGACCTGATACTGAAGATCCCTCCAGATGTGCTCTTTCTGTCCGTTGGGCTCCTTGCCAAATCTGCATCTGTGAAGCCACATAGCTTCACCTCATCCTCTTGTTTGTACCACAATCCATATCCCGATGTGCCTCTGAGATAATGCAATACATGCTTGCCTGCCTTCCAGAAGAGCTTGGTTGGCTTAACCATAGCTTTTGAAAGTTGGTTAATAGCATAGCATATATCAGGTCATGTATTGACTAGATACATAAGCAACCCCACCAACTGTCGATAAACAGTGGCATCCGCTACCTCCGCTGAAGTAGCATCCTCCTTCCTCCAACCTCCAGGAAGAGGAGTATCAACAGGTTTGCAGCCATGCATGTCGAACTTCTTCAGTATCTCCCGAGCATACTTACCCTGAGAAACAAATAGTCCATCACTGTGCTGTTCACTTTGTAGATCCATCTCGAACCCACCACTGATTTCCCCTCTGGTCTTGGGACAATATCCCATGCACTGTTTCTGACAATCGAATCATACTCTTCCACCATGGAATCTACCCATGCGGGATCCTCCACAGCTTCCTTGAAAGAGGATGGCTCAGTCACGACACATTTGCTCACAAGAGCCATGTATCCAGTGTACTGATCAGGTGACTGTCTCTGTCTACGCTGTGCTGTAGGTGGTCCTACAACCTTCTCTGCATCTTGAGCCATTCACTCAGCTTCTGTAGTGCACTTTCGCCCTCTGGTGGTTGGCGCTGCATGAGTGGTCTCTTCCACTCCATGGACTTCATCTTATGGCTGATCCACATCTTGAAGCTCATCCTTAGGAACTAATAGCTCCTCATCTGCATGCAAGTGTGGCTCCCTCTCAAGCGAACACTTCATGGCTTTCTCTTCCTGAAATTTGATATCCCGTCGCACAACAGTCTTGCGACTGTCTGGCAAATACACATGATAGTTGTGGGGCGTATCAGTGTACCCCACAAATATCTCAACCTCTGCGGTCGGCTCCAGCTTCTTTCTAGCATCCTTCGTCACATGCATGTAAACAGGAGAACCAAAAATCCTCACATGGGAAATATCAGGCCTCTTACCAGAATAAGCCTCCTTGGGTGTACTCATGCCAAGTATCTTGTGAGGACAACGGTTATGCACATATACTACAGTATTACATGCCTCCGCCCACAAGTGAAGGGTTAGGCCCTGATCATGTAACATCACCCGTGCAGCACCCACGATCGTTTTGTTCTTCCGCTCAGCAACCCTATTCTACTGTGGGTTATGGGGAGCTATGAGCTCTCTTCGAATCCCTTCTACGCTGCAGAAGTCCTTGAACTCGCCAAAGATGAATTCACCACCATTGTCGCTCCTAAGAGCCTTCACCTTCTTCCCCGATTCCTTCTCGACCAGTGCTTTGAACTCACAGAACTTTGAGTATGTCTCACTCTTCTTCTGCATGAAGAAGATCCAACACTTTCGAGAGAAATCATCAACAAAGATCACATAGTACTTGTGCTTTGCTGTCGAAGCTACTGAGAAAGGTCCACACACGTCTGTGTGAATTCTCTCAAGGATCATCGTGGCACGACTATCCTTCTCATGAAAGGTGGCTTTCACAAATTTTCCCAAAGTACACCCCTTGCACTGATCTGACTGCGTAAGAGTGCCTTTAGGAAGCCCAGTAGAAATTTGTTGTAGTATCTTCAAGGCTCCATGGTGAAGGTGGCCCAATCTCTGGTGCCACAGCTCACCATCATCCTGGCTCACCAATCCTTCTACCTTGCATGCCATTGCTACGTAGCCATCTACATGCAATTGATAAAGGTTCTTGACTCGAACCCCTATCTTTTGGTTTCTCCAGTTGTCTTACTGCGTAGGAAAGCCTTTCCCTCGCTGAAGACAACATCATATCCCTTGTCTTCTAACATCGCCATAGAGATAAGATTCTTCTTCAATCTTGGAACATGCATCACTTCCTTCTATATGAAGGGTTTACCAGACTCCCTCTCAAAGGAAATGGTATCGATACCAGTCGCATTGTATCTACCATCATCGCCCATCTCGATGTGCACTCCAAGATATTTCTCATCCAGATCAGAAAACAAATCTCGATCTCCTGTCATGTGAAAAGATGCACCACTGTCCAAAAACCATACCGATCGCATCACATTGGCTACCAAGCATGCGATCAACGAAAAATCTAGCTCAAACTGCGAGGCTAAGGCCTTTCCCACTGCAGATCTAGCAGCTTGCTTATTTTTCTTCTTCTGCGAACAATTTGTGGCATAATGTCCATGCTAGTGACAGTGAAAGCACTTCACCTTGGACATGTCCTACTTCTTGCCTTTCATACCGGAATGAGAAGCTTTCTTGTTCTTCCCCTTTTTTTCTTTGGCAGCGAAAGCACAATTTTCTTCATCAGATGCCTTTGATGAAGATTCGTCCCTGGTATTCCGCCTGATGTCCTCTTGCACAAGATCAGACCAAAGTCTCTCCCATCCTGGCAATTTCTTCCGACCATTAACAGAGTCCTGATAGGAATGCCAACTCTTCGGAAGACCAAGGAGAGCCAAGCTCACCAAGTCCTCATTATCGACAGTCACCCCCACACTTCCCAACTCATCCCGACATTGGGTGAACTTCGTGAGATACTTGGGCATACTGTCTCCTTTCTCACACTTAATGTTTCCGAGTTTATCCTTGAGCACCAACTTCCTCTGGTCGCTCTTGCTTTGGAATAAATCTGTCAACACTTTCCACATCAAGTATGGAGAAGCCTTTCCATGTAGGCTAGATACAATGTGATCCTTCACGCCCTCCAATAGAACCCTTCGACACTTTGATATCTTCTTTTGCCAAACCTCAACTTGAGCAGCATCAGTAGGCTTTGGGACCTCAGCCTCTATGAACTCCTTCAACCCATTGTCATCTAACACCGCCTTCATCCTGTCTTTCCATGCAATATAATTCGAGCTACCTTCAAGGGCATACTCCAATCGCAATCCGTTGAAAGACATTTCAACTTCGACACCAAGAAAACACTGCTGCAAATTCGAATTCCACCAGCTCAAAACTCAACCGCTTCTGATCTAAAATTCGTGAGAACAAAGTATTTCTCTTACAGAGATTGACTGTATGGGCATTTACTGGATATCTCACCTTCCAAAAGAAGGATGAATCTAGAGGCTACCTGGCCCGATTACAGACTGTACCTGAAGAAATAAAATGTAATCACTTTCTGAATAATAGATCTGATGATCAACTTCGCTCTAATACCATGTAGAAATTTTGAATAATATAACACTTATTCACAGAGATTATCCTGATTATACACTATTTGTGGAATGCATGCATAATACATAACCTCCTCTACCATTGATCATCAATTTGCGGAATTAAAAACAATCGCATGCACACATTGAAACATCAATCACACATATCAACACAGTATGTAATGGGGAAAGCATACAGCTGAAAACCCCCAACTATCTGTATATTTTAATGATAGAGAACATGTAACAATACATAGTACAATTCTCCTCACAAGTACTCAGTACTATCTCCACATGCTACACACAAACTAGCTCAGATCTGAACAAGTCACGAGCTCAAATCTCCTCCACTGTTTTCTTTTCTCTACTGCGCAATCCAAGTTGAGAATAGATCAGGTCCAAGTTCAAATTCCCTTGGCTTGTACTGTGAAATCCTCATTGGCAATCTCAATCAATGATTGTGCAAATCTCATGCATAGCTATAGTCAGAACTGATAGTAGTCTCACCCTTTCACCCACCTCTAACACTTGTCTCCACTGAACTGTCCATGCACTGAGTTAACTGATGTATTCTTTAGTTGATTTATGAGTTAATAATTAGTGAATTAATTAATAATTAATTCACATCACTCATCACTAGTGTATTTGGCAGTTAGACTAAATACAACTAGTTCAACTAAGTCAAACTGAACACAACTCCATCAACTCCTCAATCAACTCCACCAAACTCAATCACTTGAGTTCTAACTGAAGTCCATCATGCAATAGCTCAACTAACCCATAGGAAAAGCATATTTCCTTCTGGCAGTTGCACGTTCCACATCTGTAGCTCAAACTGAAGTGCTGCAAGAGGATAAGATAATGTTTATAGTCCAAATATTATTAAGAGCTAATAATATTCAACTGTTCTATTTTTTGATTGGCAGTCTAAAAATAGACTCCGCCCATATGTCTAAAAATAGAGGTCCACCTATTTTTACCAACCTGACCAATCATCCATAAATAGCATCCTACAACTCATAGACCATGATCCATATGTCTAAAAATAGACATAGTCTAAAAATAGACTTTGCGCCAAAAATAGCCTGCAGTTCCACTTAGTGAAGGCGACTTCTTTTCACTAAGCTCCATCATCTTGTTGCATTTTCAACAAAATCCTTCCTAACCACCTTCATATCAATATTGTCTTGTGGATTTTTAACAAATTCTTCCCTCATCAATGGTTTATGATAGATTTTGTTATAGATCTGATATGAAATTATAAGACAATGCAAATAAACCCAAGAAATAACAAGATCTGAATATAGATAGAAATGATTCACTTTATTGATCAAACCCTTAAGGTAGGGAAACACCATATATCCACTCCTTAAGGAAGGAGAACACTCCACAAGCCATATGCATGTTCATACAATAATCCTTCACATCCCTCAATGTGGAGTCTCTAGCCTCTTTATAGGCCTCATACATACAATACCATGGGTCATTACCATGGTTCCCTCAATACCATCTATCTAATACCATGGGCCCATTACATTATTACTAACTACTCGTGGTCCCTTACATGATATGGGTTAACCACCTTATTTATTACTATGGCCCATCCCATTATTACATTATTCCCTTGGATACCTCCCTTTGTACCCCATGTTATCCCCCCTAGGTATATAACAGATTCTCAATCGATGACCATTTACAAGGAATGTCACTTTTTCTGCATCAATGAATCTAATCCTGACTGCACCATTATCAAAGACAGTTTCAATCTCATAAGGCCCAAGCCAATGAGTTTGAAATTTTCCTTGAAAATCTTTAAATTTTGAGTTAAAAAGCAATGCCCAAGCTCTTGGTCTTGGCTGAAATTTGCTTTCACCTATGAATTTGTCATGCCACTTGGATCTTTGTTGTTGAACTATGTTGGTTCTTTGAATAACATTATGTCTCATCTCATCTAGTTCATTCAGTTGTTCTATTCTTTGTTTTTGTGCTTCAGATAGATCAAGATCCAATTTGACTGTTGTCTTGAAGGTCTTTACCTGGAACTCAATAGGAAATAAGACTTTCTTCCCATAAACAAGTTCATAGGGAGTATGTCTTGTGGTATTTCTCCATGTGGTACGGTATGCCCATAAAGCTTCTGGAAGCTTCTCTGCCAGTCTCTTCTATGCAGATGCACAATCTTGGTAAGAATTGCTTCGATTACTTTATTGGTGGATTCTACTTGTCCATTTGCCCATGGATGATATGGAGTGGAATTTCGATGTTTAATTTTGTATTCGTCCATTATCTTTTGTACCAACTTAGATGTAAGTTGAGTACCTTGATCTATCACAATTTCCCTTGGGACACAAAAACTAGTAAAGATACCCTCAAAAAGAAATGAAACTACAACATTTTCAGTAGTAGAAGAAAGTGCTTTAGATTCTACCCATTTTGTAACATAATCAGTGCAAACAAGAATGTACATTTTTTATCTTGATGGTAGATTAATTGGACCAACAAAATCCAGAGTCCATTTCTCAAAAGTTTCAATGAGGACTTGAGGTTGTAGAGTCATTTCATCTGAAGGAACAAGTTTCCCCATTCTTTGACAACTATCACATCTTTTAACATATTCGCATCCTTAAAAAGGGAAGGCATATAATATCCTAAGAGAAGGACTTTATAAGCAATGATTTTATCAACGAAGTGTCCTCCACGTGGTTCATCATGACAAGTGTTTAAAATATCTGGTACTTCTTCTTCTCTGACACCTTTCCGAATGATCAAATCTGGTCTTGTTTTTATAATTCTCCATTTATCCATGAGTAAGATGCACTATTTTGAATTACTTTTATTTTCTATCAAGGAGACAAATATAATGGTAACTTTCCTGTAGCCAAATAATTAGCAATATCTGCAAACCACGAAGATTTAATAGATACTGCAAAAAAATATTCATCAGGAAAATTATCTTCTACAGTTACATCATTATTATCATTTTGAATTCTAGATAGAAATTCAACAACTGTATTTTGTTTTCTAGGTCGATCCAAAATAGTTTTATTGAATTCTTGTAACAACAATAAACATCTTGTAATTTTGCTATTAGTGATTGGTTTATTCATTAAATACCTAATTGCAGAGTGATTTGTATGTACAAAGGTTTCATAACCAGTGATGTAATGTCTGAATTTATTAACGACATGGACAACAACTAAAAACTCATTTTTTGTTACAGTATAATTTAACTCTACAGGAGTCAAATTTTTATTGGTGTAGTAAATGGCATAAGGAGTTATATCCTTTTTTCCTAGTATAGATCCTAAATTTGTATACGAAGCATCAGTTGAAATGTGAAAAGGTAGTTTCCAATTTGGTCCTCTTAAAATGGGTGCTTCATAAATAATTTCTTTCAATGTTTCAAAAGATTTCGGCAATCAGAGTTCAAAATGAATTCACAATCTTTTGTGAGAAATTTGAAAAGTGGAGAAGCAATTTTTGTAAAGTTTTATATGAATCTTCTATAGTAACTAGTAAAACCAAGAAAAATTCTAACATCTCTTTGACAAGTTGGAATTGATAATTTAGAAATAAATTCTACTTTATATGTATCCACTCTAATTCCATTCCCTGAAATATGGTGTCCTAAAACAATTCCCTTGGTAAACATCATAAAACATTTTTCATGGCTTAATGAGAGATTTGTTTCATTACATCTAATGATAACTTTTTCCAATTTTTTAAGAGCTTCTTCAAAGGAATTTCCATAGACAGTAAAATAATCCATATAAACTTCCACACAATCATGAATTAGATAAGAGAAAATGCCTAAAACTGTCCTTTGGAATGTTGCAGGTGCATTACATAATCCAAAAGGAAGTATTCAGTAGGCATAGGTTCCCCATGGACAGGTAAAATTGGTTTTATCTTGATCTTCTGGAGCTACTTGGATCTAGTTATATCCACTAAAACCATCCAAGAATGAGAAATATTTATTTCCTGCCAATGTATCTAAAACTTGATCTATAAAAGGAAGTGGAAAATGATCTTTTAAAGTGGATTTATTCAATTCCCTATAGTCAATGCATACTCTCCATTTTCCATTATTTTTAGGAACAATTACCAATGGTGAAACCCACTGGCTATCTGATATTGGATAAATGAAATTCACATTCAACAATTTTTGTAGTTCCTCTTTAACAATTTCCCTTAAATTTGGATTCATTCTCCTCTGAGGTTGTCAAATTGGTTTGGCATTTTCTTCAATGTAAATATGATGTATACAAGTATTGGGATCAATTCCTTTCATGTCAGTGTATTCCCATGCATAAGCAGAGGAATGTTCTTGTAACATTTTTATTAAATCTTTCTTTTGAAATTCTTCCAAATTATTATTGATATTCAAGGTTTTTTCTGGAAAGATTTCTATTGAAGAATTGCCAAATTTTTCCATAGAATGTAAAGATAATTGACGAGATGATAAATATTCAATATTACATTGTTCTTGAAAACTTTGATTAGATTCACAATATGAGGAAGACTCATTATTTTCCATTAAATTCAAAATTTGATCTTCTTCATCTATTTGTGAAGTAACAAAGATTGGTTGCATTGTCACTTCACGAGACAACATGAGATTTATTGCAAGACCAGTGCCTAGAACATCTAGATTTTGTGTGTCTCATATGATTCTTAGGAAACTGAAGACATCCCATATATTTTTGTACACACACACACAGATATATATATATATATTATATATATATATATATATATATATATATATATATATATATATATATATAATAATAATAATAATAATAATAATAACAACAACAACAAGGGGTGGTTCATTCATCTAAAGGCATAAGCCATGTATTTATGGTATATCTTCACATATACAACTCACAAAAATATATGTATAAACTAGTGGAGGTCGAGTAGTTCAAGGACCTACATTTTAATAAGATTTGCCAGAGCAATGAGAGAAGATAAGGAGATAGAATAACTCAGAACATAGATCTTGAAGCGTCAAGAGTTCTACACTCATCCCATAGAGCTTGAAGCATCAAGAATTCTACACTTATCTGAGTTAAAGATAGACATAATGGATGAAAGAGGATTGGGTGCGATTATTCATGGAGCACAATTTTAAGGATATAATCTCAAAGATCCATACATGCACATGCATTAGCGAGTCAATACAAATGAATTTGTAAGAACAAATGAAACATTTCTAGCAGCTAAGATTACATGAAATCAGAGAGGAAACATGAACATAATGGAATTTAACAGAGGGGTAACATTCTGTATTACTCGAAGGAGGAATAACCACCATTTCATTAATATTTTGAAAGATGCATATCATAAAGTCACATAGTCTCGAAAATAACATGTAGTTATATCTTTATGATTTTGAACCTTTGTGAAGTATTGCTTCCCATTATTTATCTGGAGAGGGGAGCATTGAATAGTAATTACAACAAAATATCTTAGTTGAGCCTCAGCTGACAGATTGACTAGTTGTTTCGGCCTAGGATGGCTCTGTGGCCCAAAAATGAATACAAAAGATTAATAGCTTCATTAAATTGTGACACATTACATGATAACAAAACAAGTCGACGTTTAGATGAAAACACCAAAAAAATATCTCCACGTCGATCCCTAGGATTTCCTTTGATTGGTCAACTGATTTGTCATGATCTTCCTTCTCTTGTACTCGGCTGGTTTACAGTCACTTCTTCCTTTACTGCTTGGATCGCTCATTAACCAGAGCTGGGAATAACTCGACTATGAGTTTCATGTCATGGTACAACAATAGGGGTCATCTGAGCAGTACTTCATCTTCCCTTTGCATGGACCTCCATGTTGAATCATCAAGTCCTCCTGAGCTTCCATACATTCATTTACTCACAGTAGGCATGGGCATGGTTCATTCAAGTTCATTTACCTTGTCTGTGTTGACCATGTTTTCTTGTCAAGAAGTGATTTACAAGGTTAGCCCATGTCGAATTTTGAATGCTCCATGCCCTTCTCAAATGTCTCAGCTTCCAACCCATTGCATCTTTAAAACCCTGTATTCCATTATCAGGTAGTTATTACCCCATGACTTTTGCGTTAAAATACCTTACAGAATGGCGCATTTTGATCCCCTTTATCCCCTTTTGGTTTGAGCTAATTTTCCTTCATATGATCGGGGGCTATGACCAGGCACTTTGTCCTTGGGCGCTAGGGCCTTTGGGCTCCCCTCTGGGGGTATTTTTCCTTTGTTACATTTTCCAAGGCGCTCCCCAGCATTTTACACTGTGGGCTCTCTTTCTTGACATTTTCTTTATAATGGTTAGTTTAATATCGCCGATTGCCGATTTGCGACATGGCTATGACCTCTGATGTGTGAGCCCGTCGATACATGACCTCCGATATATCAGACCTTCAACATGCGATGCACTGATATGTCATGCTGCTCTGAGTGTGATTGTCGATTTATGATTGCCATGGACCTCTAATCGTCGGTGTGCGATGCCCTTGATCCTTCCGATATGGGATTTATGATATCGACGATCACTCCACTGCTGGTCCTCTGACATTTGCGGTCACCGATATGTGGTATCACTGGAACCCGCAATAAGGATTGTACACTATGCCTTGGACCTCCAATCTCCGATATCGGTGATTTTTTATCGCTGGTCTTCTCTGCCCTCCACTACTGCTGCTTTGAAAAACTCTGATATGTAGGATTCGGGGTGTGTACTTAGAAAATTTTCTTTTTCCTTTTGACTTTGAAAGGAGAACCTTGATCTGCTCTAACTTTTGATTCTGAGGTCAATATGGGGAGTTCTATATACCGTTGGAAAGCTACTTCAGGGCACTTTCCAATGGAGAGGGTCTGATTTAGTTTTGAATGTTTATGTGGCATTGGAGGCTAGCTCCAAACATCTTTGTTCTTTTTCCCTCTTTGTACAACTAGAACTCTAAATGCAGAAGGTGACAACATTTGGCTCCACCTGGGGATGGGGCATTGGATTGCAATGTGTTAAGAACTTGCAGTCTGTGAACTTCTGCTCTTGGGCATGGAGTCTTTCTAAACAAATGATAATTGTGTGAAAGTATATATTTTAACAAAAAACTAGAAATTTCATATGATAATACAATACACACATCGATATTTACAATGAGTGCAAGATAGGTACCTTCAATGATCCAGGTGGTTCCAGACACATGCAAAAGTCCAAGAGGACTTAGAAAGGGTAAAAAATCAATGTGATTAGAATGTTGTTGAACTAGGACCATAGAATATATGTCGTTGTCCTGATCACAACAGTGTGAACGATTTGTCAAACCGAGATCATATGTGAAAGTTAGAGGCAGTCAAAGTTCAAGGTTGGCTGGGTGACTTGGCAAGCATAAGGAAGGCACAATTTTGTAGAAATCCGACCACCAGATTCCGAACAACTTCTGAGCAAAATTGTGGCCTCATTAAATCATCCCCTACTGTCATGTTTGGGAAAATTTTGAAAATGACTATTATGTATTAAAAAAAATAAAAATAAAAACAAATATATTAAATTTAGGTGGCGAGCCATGACCCCCACCACCTCCCTTGGACTCAAATATATAAAAAAAATCAATTAAAAGAGGGTCGACCGACAGTGCCCCTCGCTAGCCCCCAACCATTATTAAATGTAAAAAATGGCCGTCGAGCCATGGCCCCCATTGCCCCCAAATCCATTGCACCACATATAAGATTATATATGGTTGTTGGGCGGGCCATCTCCGGTGGACCCGGCCCACACCCACCTCCACTTGCCACTTGCTGACAAGACCGTGGGCGACAGGGTTTGAACCTACTCGATCGGAATGGCCGGCCACCGCTCGAGCACCTACATCACATCAATACAACCCAAACTTAATACATGACCATATAAAAAAAAAATGTAACCACATGCCGTTAAAACTGTTGTGTCTATTTTTGGGAGAGGCGGGATTTGATCCCTCGACCTCTCCACCTCCATTCTTCCGCCTAACCACCGCACCATGGGTGGCGACTTTGTAAAGTCTGCCACCCTACCACCATATAAACGCACCCTCAGTGTAGTGCCGGGGAGGAAGGAGCGGATTTGAGAGCGGAGAAGCCAGTGCGGAAATCGATATATTAATATTTTATTGCAGAGCCATGAGCGATGGAACTAGGAGTGGAACCCTGACATGATTTTCAAGACAATTTTTTAATGAATTGTAGGTGGAACCATGAGCGTGGAGTAGAGGCAGGCGGAACCATGATTGAGCCCAATTTTCAGGAGGGCGAAATTTTTCCAGTGTCCAAATTGGACAAACTTTATGTCAATCCTACACCTCTCAGTGACATGAACTTGATGGTGCAAACATAATTTTGATTTTAGCAGCAGATCTTCAGATGAGCCGGAGGATGGAATCTTTGAGGAATCTAGGAGCTTGTAGCCCCAAATTTTCACTTTGTCAGAATTAAGAAATTTGACAGTTGATTTTACACTATTCGACACCACGAAACTGATGGTGCAATCAAATTTTCCATTTGATCATTCCATTTTTCGGCCACTTTTCAAAGTGGAGTGTAGGTGTCAGCATTCAATGTGTAAGCAATCATTTCCATGATATTCGATGCCACAAGATTGATGGTACAACCAGATCCAACAATTTATCATCCTCTTCTTCAGATAACTCCTTGATGTGAGGTATATGCAGTGTGATCATGTACTTCTTTGTCTCTTTGCTTGAGATGCATTGTGTTGTATAGATCCCTGTTTAATGTTTGATGTGGGATCTTGTTTTGTTCTTGATGTGAGATGTACTTATTGTCATGTTTTTATTGAGATCCCTTTGTCATCATGTTGACGGGATACTCATGTGTCGCCATGTATGTTTGAATTGAGATCCCTTTGATGCCATGTTGGTGGGATGCTCATTATTAACATACGTGAAATTATGTCATGCTGATAGGAGTCCTTTTTTGAATGAGAGTTCCTGTAGCGGAACATCTCTTGGAGCCACTCCTATGTGAGGGCATATTCCTTGTATGATAGAGAAAACACATGCATGTACATCATCACTCTTTCCAACACTTAATGCATCGACCTACACCATCTTGACACTGGGGCCCGTAGACATAGTCCCTCCTGGACGAACCCTGTTATCAACGTCTCTTATTTTATGTTGCTGATTCTTGTTATATTCCCTCTTCTTTACAACATGCATATATGTTCCTTTATGCTCTTTTAAATGAAATTCTAATCACATCACGAAATCAAAAGATCTTGGTTAAATCCACGAGTTGAGTCAACTCAGATCAAGTTTGGTATCGAAGCTGGTCTTTGCGTGGATGTGAATTGCGAGCGTGAAATGGGGAATGTGCAATGATGGAGGATGATAAAGCGATGTATGAGACCATGCTCAGAATTTCCCAAAAGGTGGAAATAATGTATGAAGCTCCACAAAAAGAGACAGAGGAAAAGGAGCAATTGCAGCTTTAGTTGCGAGCCATGGAGGAAGCCCTAGAAGAACCAAAGCACAACAACCAGAGTCTTCTAGCAAAGAACACTGAATTGAAGATGCTTCTACAAGAAGAGAAAGAGCAGAAACATAGTTCACTACGACAACTGCCAGCTAAGGACGAGGCCCTGGAAAAGATGTAGCATGAACCATGTGAGGTAAAAAGTAGTTTTGTGACTTCATGTATGTTTCCTGATGATGATTTCGTTGTTTTCTAAAATCATACCACAGGAATTGGCTCCAAACTACTGAAGAAAATGGGGTATGAAGGGAAAGGCTTGGGCATTAATGGCCAAGGCATTGTCAACTCCATCAAAGTAGAGGAATTACCCTGTTAGGCAGGACTTGGGTATGTCAAAAAGGAAGTTGGGAAATGCACCAAGATAGCCAACGAACCACCAACAACAGATGATGAGAAGCCCTCATCAGTTCTTTACAACTTGACAGTGGAGGTAAAAGATGTTGATTTCCCTTCAGTTTCATCTTTACATAGTATGATTTCTGTTGGAACTGTGGAGATACCAATTATAGGGACAAACATGAGGCTCCTTACTAGGATGAGGTACAAGGAAGGAGAAGAAATTGGTGTTAATAACCAAGGCATAACTCAGCCATTGGAGGTCGTGCATAAACCTCGATTTGTAGGCTTGGGATACACTGAAGGAGAATGCTCGAAGGTGTCAGATGCTTCTGAGACATCGATGAAATTGTCAAGGGAAGAGAATGATGGGAACACATCACCATTGTCCCATGGCAGTGTCCATTACAAGGAAAGAGTCGAGGCAAGCTCTCATCGCCATAATGACACCAGAGATGGAAAGGAAAGGTATAACTAGTCTCGATATTTGAATGTTAATCTCTATTATAATCATGTTGTTAATGATGAATGTAAAACATGGCATCGAAAAACATGTACCTTTTGTGGATTACATAACCATACATTTGCTAAGTGTTGGAAAAGAATAGCAGCACACAAAAGGATGAGGCGTGAAAGGCCTTCTCCATCGCAGAAGAAAAAGGTAAAGCAAATTTGGAGGAAGAAGACTTATTGCAGTCATTGCAACAGAGGTGGCCATCAAAGAGCCACATGTTGGAGGCTCCATCCAGAGCAGTGCCTTAAAGACAAAGCATCCGTGCATGAACCAGTTGGAAAAGGCGAGTGACAAGAAAAACCACCATAAGGGGATGACCCATTCACATCGATAAGTGATGTCATGGTTGTGCTTTTGTAAATCATTTGTTGCATTTTAAAATGTAAAAGTGATGATGTGTTTTCCATCACTTGTTGTAGCAACAATGATGTTTGGCATTATTTTGTGTTGCATTTTAAATTGTGAAAGTGATGTCGTGTTTCCATCACTTGTTAAAGCAACAATAGTGTTTTTCCTTATTTTTGTAAATAATGTGTTTCAATGATGATGTGTTTTCCATCACTTGTTGAAGCAACAATGATGTTTTGGCCTTGTTTTCATAGCTGGGGTATTGTTTCCATTTTGATGTAAACTTGACCACCAAGTATGTGTTATAAACTGGTGGAAAGTATGGGATTCTTGGGTCATTAGTTGGTCATGTTGATAAGCATGTAATTTGCAAAACAATGTACTATAGGGTTTTAGAGGTTGCAGGTGTCAGCTCATCGCTTATGGCTCCGAAGGACAAAGGTGAAGGAGAAGGAAGGGTGACTTATCAGACACTTGTAAGTGCATACAAGGTCCAGAGAAGTTGCATATTATTTTTCATGCTTTTGGAGGACCAAAAGTTCCTCAGTGGGGAGGATTGATCCAAGTGGCTCTAGACACATGCAGAAGTCCAAGAGGACTAAAAAAAGGTCAAAAATCAAAGTGATCAGAATGTTGTTGAACTAATACCAGAGTGTAGATCTTGTTTTCCTGATCGCAACGGTGTGAACGGTTCATCAAATTGAGCTCGTATTGGAAAGTTAGAGGCAATCAAAGTTCAGGGTTGACTAGATGACTTGGAAGGCTTAAGGAAGGCACAATTTTGTAGAAATACGGCCACCAGATTCTGGCCAAATTCTGGGAAAAATTGTGGCCTCATTAAATCGTCTCCTATGGTCATGTTTGGGAAAATTTAAAAAATGACTATTATGTATTAAAAAAAATAAAAAAAAAACAAATATATTAAATTTAGGTGGCGGGCCATGACCCTCGCCACCTCCGTTGGACCCAAATATAAAAAAAAAATCAATTAAAAGAGGGCCGACAGGCCGTGACCCCCGCCGGCCCCCAACCATTATTAAATGTTAAAAATTGCCGACAGGCCATGACCCACGCCGACCCCAACTCCATTGCACCACATATAAGATTATATATGGGTGTTGGGCGGGCCATCTCCGGTGGACCCGACCCACACCCACCTTCACTTTCCACTTGTTAACAAGACCATGGGTGGCAGGGTTTGAACCCACCCAGCCAGAATAGCCGGCCTACTGCTCGGGCGCCCACATCACATCAATACAACCCAAACTTAATACATGACCGTATAAAAAAAATGTAACCACATGCCATTTAAAACTGTTGTGTGTATTTTTGGGACAGGTGGGATCGGATCCCCCAACCTCTTCGCCTCCATTCTTCTTCCTAACCACCACACTACGAGTGGTGGCTTTGTAAATTCTGCCACCCTACCACCATATAAGCGTGCCCTCAGTGCAGCGCCGGGGAGGAAGGAACAGATTTGAGAGCGGAGAAGCTAGCACATAAATCGATATATTAATATTTTATTGCAGAGACATGAGCGATGGAATCAGGAGTAGAACCCTGACACACTTTTTGAGACATTTTTTTTAATGAATTGCAGGTGGAACCATGAGAGTGGCGCAAAGGTATGCAGAACCATGATCGAGCCTAATTTTCAGAGTTCCAGTGTCCAAATTGGACAAACTTTATGTCAATCTTATACCTCTCATCAACACGAACCTGATGGCACAGAAAATTTTATGATTTGAGCAGCAGATCTTCAGATGACCGGGAGGAGGGACTCTTTGAGGAATATAGGGGGAATCTAAAAGATTCTTGTAGCCTTAGATTTTCACATTGTCAAAATTCAAAAATTTGACAGTCGATTTTACACTATTCGATGCCACGAATCTGATGGTGCAATCTGATTTTCCATTTGATCATTCCATTTTTTGGCCACTTTTCAAAGTGGAGTGCAGGTGTCAGCATTCAATGTGCGAATAGTCATTTCAAGGATATTCAAAGCCATGAGATTGATGGTACAACCAGATCCAACAGTTTATCATCCTCTTCTTTAGATAACTCATTAATGTGAGGTATATTTAGTGTGATCATGTACTTATTTGTCTCTTTACTTGAGATGCATTGTGCTGTATAGATCCCTGTTTGATGTTTTATGTGGGATCTTGTTTTGTTCTTGATGTGAGATGTACTTATTGTTATGTTTTGATTGAGATACCTTTGTTGTCATGTTGATGGGATACTAATGTGTCGCCATGTATGTTTGAATTGAGATCCCTTTGATGCCATGTTGGCGGGATGCTCATTATTAACATACATGAAATTATGTCATGCTGATAGGAGTCCTTTTTTGAATGAGAGTTCGTGCCGCGGAACATCATAGAGAAAACACATGCATGTACATCATAACTCTTTCCAACACTTAATGCAGCGACCTACACCATCTTGACATCGGGGCACAAAGACATAGTCCCTCTTGGACAAACTCCGTTATTAATGTCTCTTGTTTTATGTTGTTGATTCTTGTTATGTTCCCAATTCTTTACAACGTGCATATATGTTCCTTTATGCTATTTTAAATGAAATTCTAATCACATCATGAAAGCAAAATATCTTGGTTAAATCCGAGAGTTGAGTCAACTCGGATCATTCAACTCTAGAAATAGAGTTTGAGGAACTAACCATTTATTGGCAGCTCCAATGATTCACCTTCTAAATTTTTGAGCAGGTACATATTATTTCCTTTCCCTTCTGAAATTTTGAAAGGGCCGAACCAAAGTGAATCAAATTTTCTGTGTTTACCTTTTTCTTCTTGTCGGACATCCCATCGGAGAACTAAATCTCCTGGTTGAAGAGGTCAATCCTTGGCCTTTTTGTCAAACAGGGATTTCATCTTCTATTGGTAATTTGACAATTTAGTCCCCACTTGTTCCCTATTTTCATGAAGCTCAACCAGTTGGTTTATCCTTTATGTCAAAATACTTGGCTCCTCCTCAACTTCTTGTAGTAACTTTTTCACTGGCATTGCTAATTATTGAGAATACTGCAACCTTACAAGTACTAGCTCGAAAGGCGATTTTCTAGTGGAACGTTTAGGATTCACTCGGTTGGCCCAGAGGGAAAAATTCAATTGGGTGTTCCAATTCCTCCGATTTTTGGTGATGGTCTTCTTCAACATTCTCACCATAGTTTTGTTTGAGGACTCAACTAAACCGTTTCCTTGAGGATAATAGGTAGTGGAGTGTCCAATGGTGATATTGAACTTCTGACAGAAGCTGGTGAATTTTTCAGATTTGAAGACTTAAGCATTGTCAGTGATAATTTTGATAGGAAAACCAAAACAAGATAATATGTTCTCCTACATAACCTGATTACCACTGAGTCTGTAGTGTTTCTGGCTGGGATGGCCTCTACCCACTTGGTGAAATAATCAGTGGCCATTAATATCTACTTATGTTGGCCACTGGAAGGTGGGTTTATCTCTCCTATGAATTCTAATCCCCACTATCTGAAGGGTTCTTCCACATGCACTGGAATCACGGGGAGAGGAGAAAGTGTTTATCTCTTAGCAAAGACTTGGCGCTTTTGACATGACCTGACTTGCGAATGAACATTTCCAAATAGTGTAGACCAATAGAATCTGTTAAGAAATTTACTACATAACATAAATAATTACTAAGAGGAATAAATATAAAAATAGCCAGCAACAACCATAAACACATAAACACAAATGTTTATCCAAGAAAACCCCAAATCCGGGGAAAAACCCAACCTAATAAGATCTTATTAGCATTGGCAAAAACCCTGGCCAATCCGACCAAGTGAGCCTTCACCACTCACCTCGAGGTCTTGCATTAAAATGAAGTCCTTCCAGCCTTTTATAAGCTCCATTACATTTAATACCACGGAGAGAATACTATGGGTGCACAATACCATGTGCCCCAAAACTATCACTGTTTAACCTAGTCAACTTTGACTCTATATTGAGTCAAGTTTACCTAACAATTCCCCCCTTAAACTTGACTTGGGGTTCCTTGACTAACTCCAGCAAAACCTGCTAAGTGAGACAATCCCGCTCACTCTAGCTCTTACCCCCCTCAGAGTTTTTACCTGGGGTATTGTTAATCTGACATCCCCCCTATCACCTAGGTCTAGAACGGACTTTACCGGTGATCACCGAGGGGTACACATGCCTTACCAGGTGTTACAGTAGTATGCCCATTTACATGCAATAATTTTGACTTCATTAACTTTTTTTTTGTTTATTGATGCTGCTGATCCATCCTCTCTCAATTTGATGTGCTCAAAAACTTCTATCAAACTACTCCAACTGGGAGCCCTCGTAGATTCTAGCACCGACGATCCTTGGCCAACACTATCTTCCACACATTCTCCTTGAGGTTCTTTTGCGTAATATTGCTCCACCATTATTTTCAGACCTAGATTTGTAAATAAAGGCTGCATTGATCTCATCAGCACTATAAACCCCTGGCATCAAAGAATCCCTTTGAAGCCAATATCTGGCTCTGATAAATAATTACTGAGAGGAATAAATATAAAAATAGCCAGCAACAACCATAAACACATAAACGCAAATGTTTATCCAGGAAAACCCCAAATCCGGGGAAAAACCCAACCTAATAAGATCTTATTAGCATTGGCAAAAACCCTGGCCAATCCGACCAAGTGAACCTTCACCACTCACTTCGAGGTCTTGCATTACAATGAAGTCCTTCCAACCTTTTATAAGCTCCATTACATATAATACCACAGGCAGAATACTATGGGTGCACAATACCATGTGCCCCAAAATCATCATTGTTTAACCTGGTCAACTTTGACTCTATCTTGAGTCAAGTTTACCTAATAGAATATTGCTTTGAGGATTTTGTGAGCTATGGTCTTCCAACTATAATGACCTCCACAAACTCCTCCATGAAAGTCTTCAATCACTTTATGAGTCTCGCCTGCTACCAAACATAATAGCAAAACTCCCATCGGGTCCTTCCAGTAGAGTTTACCATTGGATATGATATACTTTTGAGCTTGCAGTGTCAGACTCCTATATTTATATTTATCTAGCCCTAGTGGGAAACTCAGGAATAAGAGATAATGGATGATATTCTTATACCAGGGTGATCCCTCATATTTAGCACAAATCTTTTGCTCTGATGTTTTAATCCTGTTTTACTGAATTTATGTTCTGCTTTTCTCTATTATCAGGTTTATTCCCAAAGCTTGGTAATTAGATTTTGATAAAATCTTGGCCAACCCATTGCCTTTTATGAGCTTAGTAGGCTTTATGTCTAACACATATTCCTGTATCTTTGTTATCCACCTACCCCTTTTTCCTTCACTTTCTCTTTTCACAAGGATGTCCTTGACCACTGTCGTTGGGACACATGTTGTGAATTCTGATTGTGGAACATACATTCAAAATGCCTTCAAAGCTTTGACTAGTGCATGGTCTTGTTTCTCCAAGATGTTATGTTTAAGCTCAAGATACCTTAGGAATTGGCTGAAGAAGGAGATGGGTTGTTCATAACCATCTTTATTCTTTTGTAGCAAAATTGCGGTAATAATATGCGAAGAAGAGTAAGAAAATATATAGAAAGGCATTTAGTAGTAAGGCTGACTAGTACCGGTGCTTTAGCCAAAGCTTATTTAATTATAGTAAAAGAATCCCAGGAGGCAGGGCTCTATTTGACTTCATTTTCCTTTTTTAGCATGTCTGTAATACCCTTCACTATTTCTACACAGTTGTGTTTGAACCTTCTCAAGAAATTGATTCTCGCCAAAAAGGCTTGGGTCTCTTTCTTATTTCTCGGTAGAGGAATGTGATTGATAGCTTCGACTCATTTGGGATCAATTTTCACTCCTTCTTGCGCTACTATGTGTCCTAGTAGCTTCCCCTCTCTCAAGGCAAACTGAGATTTCTTGGGATTCAAAGGTAGTCCATACCTCTTGCATTTCTCAAAGGTAAGCTTCAAGTGGAGGATGTCTTCTTCATTGGTCTTAGAGGATACTGTGATATCGTCCAAATATAACACTACGAACTTGTCTTGCTACTCGTAAAAAGATATATCCACAGCTCTTTGAAATGTATCCCATCCCCTGCATTAATAAAACCGAATGGCATGCAAGCATACATGAAGGTTCCCCACGGGGTGGTGAAAGCGGTCTTCTTCTGATCATCACGGTGGACTTCCACTTGGTTGTAAATAGAGAACCCATCCATCATGGACATTTTAATTGACCCAACCACCTTTTGCAATATGTAATCCATCTTAGGCAGTGGGTAGTTGTCTTTCAACGATGCCTTGTTAAGGTTCCAAAAATCTACACATAGCCTTATTTATCCATTCTTTTTTTGGACTGGGACTAAGTTGGCCACCCACTCTGAGTACCTTAAAGGCACTATTATTTTAGCTTGTAGAATTTTCCTCACTTCTTTTTCAATGGAGGGGAGTAAGAGTAGATTAATCTGCTTGAGCTTTGCTTTCATGGTTTTATTCCACTCTTTAAAGGAATATTATGATGTATGATCTTAATATCAAATGCTTCTAAATCCTCATAAGACCAAGCAAAAGCATCCTTATAGATTTTGAATAGATTTAAATACCTTTGTTTATATTGCGGGGGGATTCCTTTTGATAGTCTGATCGTTTGGGGTTCATCCTTTGAGCCAATATTGCAACCTTCTACTTGTTCATCCATCTCTAGAGCCCTTGGTTTGGAGGCTACATCATCCTTGTTAAATAATATTTCCAGTGGGACTAGCCCACAGGGAATGATATTCCCTTTCACTTGTAGAATTTTATGTCCAGCTACTGTGTCTTTCCATGAAGTTGGTTCTTGATCTGCCTCTGTTTCCTCCCCTTAATCAATAGTTGAGTTAGTGAACTCCCCAATTACTTCTATAAATCATTTGATCTGCTCATCATCCTTGAATACCTGCCAATGCTTGATATTATCAGGTATAGAAGGTCTACATCTGACCTCCACCTCGTACTTGAGAAGCAACTTTTGAGGAGGTTTGAAATTGCTTGCTGCTACTGCAAGGGAATCAACCATTATGTTTCATTCTCTAGGTAGAAATTGGATATTAAAGGTTGGGAAGAAGCTATCAATTAAATCCCATACTTCGTTTTAGTAGGCCCTCAATCTGGGGTGTTTAGCTTGGCATTGATTTTTGATCTACTTTACAATAAGCTCGGAGTCTCCATGCACAGTTAAGGATTCAATATTCATATTCCTTTTTGTTTGTAGCCCAAGGAGAAATGATTCATAATCTTCCACGCTGTTGGTTGCCTCAAACTCCAGCTTGAATGAGAGGGGTATCAAGTTGCCCTCAGGAGATACCAACAATACCCCTACTCCATTTCCCTCTTTGGAATTTACATCGTCAAAGTATAATTTCCACACTTTTTTATCATTTGTGTGCTGGTGGTCTAACTGCATTGTTAGATGTACTGGTGTTTCTTCTAATATGGTCTCATCTTGTTCTAGGAACAAGGAGGAGAAGTCAATTTCTTGTCCATACACTGGAGAATTCTTGGAACCTATAACTGGGGTCACAGTTTTTATGAATCTAGACTCTCTGTACAACCTCCTTTCTTCGCCTCCAAAAGTGGGAATATTGGCATAAGTTAGATCTAATTTGATAGAGCCCCCCACCTTGGAACCCAAGACCTAGATAGGAGCATGTCGAATCGAGGGGAATATCTGCCACTACTATGTTCATTGCTGTTCTCTTCACAGGGATCTGAGCTAGGTTTACCACCAAATCTTTTATCATTGCCAAGAATTTGACCCTCTCAGAGTCAAAGGAGTATAGGTCCTTGTAGGGTCTGGTAATATGCAAGCAAAGTTGTTCCATCACGGCTAAGGGCATGAGGTTAAGCAAGGCTCTGGAGTCTTACATGCAGTTATGCAATAAGAGGTCATGAATTACCATGGTCACATAGAAGGGTGCAGTGGAAGGATCAAATTCTTCAACATGAGGCCCAAAAACAACCATTGGCCTTTCTTCTTGAAGTTTTAAACAGTCATGGGTCAATACTGCGGTGGATGGAAGCATGAACTGAGAGACTTGGCCTTTATAAGTGGGCTGCTTTAGAAGTTTGATTAGAGGAACAAGAATCTTTACCTTTTTATTTCCTTCTGAAGATTGAATGCAGGTTGGCCTTTTTCTACACCTCCCAGCTCTACTTCTGTTTCCTTATCACTGGTAGTTTTTATCAGAATAGGTGCCTTCTCTTCCTTGTGTTCCCGGAGCTATTGCGTTCCTTATTTGAGGAGATTTTTACCTTGGATAAGTCAAGATTCAACTTAGCTTTCCCTATATTTTCACTAGGAGAATATCTTGGGGAGAAGTTCCCTCTTGTTGTTCCAGTTCCCTCGACCTCGTTCTTGAAGATTTTAAATCATACCTTCAGTGTAGCTATTCTTGCATGAAATCTGAAAACTATTTACAATAATCACCTATGTCCTCCTCATTTACTGCTGCTTCTCTATCATGACTTGTCTCCTGGTGAGCCATGTTTTCTTGTTCTCCTTCAGAGAAAGAGGAATACAAGTTTCCCTGCATCTCATGTGTATTCGATGGTTGTTCATCGAGATCATCTTCTAAATATAGAGGAGGAGGGATCTGATCGAGTTGATATTTTCTTTACCTTTGAAGTATTTGCAATGGTGGCCTTCTGTATTGTGGGTTATAACCTCGGTTGTTACCTTGAGCATTCTACTTCAAGAGACTCTTGTTCTCCAACTCAAGCTTCACCACTTTATGCGATAAACTCTTGATGAGTTTATCCATTTCTTCCCACTTCAGATATGGTGATTCTTTAGCTTGACCATAGGGGGATGTTTCTTCTTTCCCCCTTTTCTTCTCAGTAGGTTCATCCTTACCTCTTGACTTCCCTACTGAGGTGAAATTTTCTTCTATCTCAAGAGCATCAACATGGAGTTGAATCAAAGTGCAAGACTTCCTTTCTCTTAGGGTAAAACCAAATTTGGATTCAAAGGCCCCCACAAATACTATGCGAGCAGCATCTTGAGGATGATTTATCTCACAAGGAAGTTTATACTACTGCTTATTGAACCTTTTTATGAATTCTGAAATATCCTCTTCTGGATTCTTCCTTATATCATTGAGCTCTGTGAGGACATACTCACGATTTCTCTTTTCACCCCACTTTTGTGTGAAAGAATTTTCGAGTTCCTCCTAGGTAGTGATGGAGGCATTAGGTGGGGCTTTAAACCATTTTTTGGCTTCTCCATCAAGGGATTGTACAAAGAGTCTTAGGACCACATCCAATTGTTATACATTTAGATTCTCAGCAAAAGCACAAAAGGTTTCAATGTGTCTCTGTGTAGTGTTTTCATCCTCCCCATTGAACCTAGGAAAAATATTTAGGTAGTCCTGAGGAATGGCACTTAGGGGTTGAGGTAAATCAAGAGGGGCATATTTATTCAGTAAGAAACCTGGAACATCTATATGAATTAATGGAGAGGGATCGAGATTTGGCAGAGGAACTTGGGCCAAAACCATAGTGGTTGGAGTGGCTAGACTGAGAGCAGGGTATGTAAGGATCTTAGGAGTGAAGTCTGATAAGTGAATGACAGGGTGTTGGGGGATGGATGAGGAAGCTTTAAAGAATGATGAGACAATATCATAGGTAGTAGGAATTTTTTCCTTCGACACTCCTGAAAATTAATTTCTCTAGGTCAGATACAGATGGGGTTTTCTGTTGAGAGGTATCTGAGCGAGTGTGGGGCTTTCTAAAAGATAGGATGATAAATGATAATGGGATTTGTGGAGTCTCTAAGGTGATGAGGATGTAGTCAAAACATCTTTGCTCACCTACACAAAGAGTGCTTAACTTTTCGTATCCCAAGGGAAAAATACTTCAATATGGTCCCCAACAACGACGCCAAAAGATGTTGTCGCTTCCAGAGATAGCCTCAGATTTCTTACAAGACTAGTGCCTGGAACATCTAGATTTTGTGTGTCTCATATGATTCTCAGGATGTCTTCACATATATTTTTGTACATATATATATATATATATATATATATATATATATATATATATATAATATATATATATATATATATATATATAATATATATATATAATATATATATATATATATATATCTATATATATATATATATATATATATATATATAGATATATAGATATATAGATATATATCTATATGTATATATATATCTCTATATACATAAACAACATGGGTTGGTTCATTCATCTAAAGGCATAAGCCATGTATTTATGGTATATCTTCACATATACAACTCACAGAAATATATGTATAAACTAGTGGAGGCCGAGTAGTTCAAGGACCTACAGTTTAATAAGCTTTGGCAGAACAATGAGAGAAGATAAGGAGATAGAATAACTCGGAACATAGAGCTTGAAGCATCAAGAATTCTACACTTATCTGAGTTAAAGATAGACATAATGGATGAAAGAGGATTGGGTGCGATGATTCATGGAGCACAATTTTAAATATATAATCTCAGAGATCCATACATGCACGTGCATTAACGAGTCAATACAAATGAATATGTAAGAACATATGAAACATTTCTAGCAGCTACGATTACATGAAATCAGAGAGGAAACATGAACATAATGGAATTTAACAGAGGGGTAACATACTGTAGTACTTGAAGGAGGAATCACCACCATTTCCTTAATATTCTAAAATATGCATATCATAAAGTCATACAGTCTCGAAAATAACATGTAATTCTTTCTTTAGGATTCTGAAACTTTGTGAAGTGTTGCTTCCCACTATTTATCTAGAGAGGGGAGCATTGAATAATAATTACAAAAAAATATCTCAGATGAGCCTCAGTTGTCAGATCGACTAACTGTCTTGGCCTAGGATGGCTCTGTGGCCCAAAAATGACTACAAAATATTAATAGCTTCATTAAATTGCGACACATTACATGATAACAAAACAAGTTGACGATTAGATGAAAACACCAGCAAAATATCTCCACGTCGATCCCTGGGATCGCCTTTGATTGGTTAATTTATTTTTCATGATCTTCCTTCTCTGGTAATCGGCTGCTTTCTGGTCACTTCTGCCTTTACTTCTTGAATCACTCGTTTCCCAGAGCTGGGAATAGTTCGACTGTGAGTTTCATGTCACGGTACAACAACAGGGGTTGTCTGAGCAATGCTTCATCTTCCCTCTACATGGACCTCCATGCTGAATCATCAAGTCCTCCTGAACTTCCATACATTCATTTACTCATAGCAGGCCTGGGTGTGGTTCAGTCGAGTTCATTTACCTTGTCTGTGTTGACCCTATTTTCTTGTCATGAGGGGATTTACAAGGTCAGCCCATTCTGACTTCTGAATGCTCCATGTCCTTCTTAAATGTCTCAACTTCCAACCCATTGCATATTTAAAACCTTGTATTCCATTATCGAGCATTTATTACCCTAGGAATTTTGTATTAAAAGACCTCACAGAATGGCACATTCTAATCCCCTTTAGCCCCTTTTGCTTTGAGCCCCTTTTCCTTCATATGACTGGGGGCTATGGCCAAGAGCTTAGTCCTTGGGCGCTTGGGCCTTTGGGCTCCCCTCCGGGGGACTTTTTCCTTTGTTACATTTTCCAACACACTCCACGACATTTTACACTGTGGGCTCTCTTTCCTAGTATTTTCTTTATAATGGTCAGTTTAATATTGTTGATTGCTGATTTTCGACATGGCTATGACCTTCGATGTGTGAGCCCGCCAATATAATACCTTCGATATATCGAACCTCTGACATGTGATGCATCGATATGTCATGCTGCTCTGGGTGTGATTGCCGATCTGCGATTTCCATGGACCTCTGATTATCGGTGTTCGATGCCCTTGATCCTTCTGATATGGGATCTGTGATATCGGTGATTGCTCCGCTGCTGGTCCTTTGACATTTTCAGTCACCGATATGCGGGATTGCTGGAACCTGCGATAAGCACTGTATACTATGCCTTGGACCTTCGATCTCTGATATCAGTGATCGTTGGTTTTCTCTGCCCTCCACTACTGTTGCTTTGAAAACCTCTAATATGTAGCATCCAGGGTGTGTACTTAGAAAATTTTCTTTTTCCTTCTGACTTTGAAAGGAGAACCTTGATCTACTCTAACTTTTGATTCTAAGGTCAATATGGGGAGTTCTATATACTGTTGGAAAGTTGCTTCAGAGCACTTTCTAATGGAGAGGGTTTGATTTAGTTTTGAATGTTTATGTGGCATTGGAGGCTATCTCCAAATGTAACTTTTCTTTTTCCCTCTTTGTGAAACTAGAACTCTAAATGCAGAAGGTGACAACAGGTTGTATATCAATATCACCATCTATCCATTCTTCACTTTCTACCTCTATTGTTGTTTTTGTAGGAGGATATAATGTGAATTTCTTTGTTGATTTTCCATTAGAAATAAACATATCACCAGATCTACAACTTATAAAAGCATCAATTGTAGATAACCATGGTCTTCCTAGAATCAATGGATGTCTGCCTGAATTACTCTTGGGTGTTAGAATCATAAAATCAACAAGATAATCCCAAGAATATAAGGATACAAATATGTCTTCTAATACACCATCAGGTTTAATAACATATATGTTTGCTAATTGCAACAATGTAGGTGTATATTGAAGATTAGGAAGTTTCAATTAATTCATAGTTTGTTTACTCATGATGTTTATAGATGCTCCTAAATCAATCAATGTGTTTGGAATTTTGATACCATTGATGTGTTTTCACAATGGGACTTCTTGGATCAAGATATTTCTGAATTCTTGATTTTCCCATCATGATATCTGCAATTTTTCCAACTAATTGGATTTTTTTTTTTTTTTTTTTCTCTTTCTTCTTTGTCTTTTAATACGTAACTCCCTCGTTGTCTTTGCAAATATTAGTATTTATTTGATAACTTCTAACAAAGGAATTTTTATGCAAAAATTATTCAGTTCATTTATCATATCATAGTCGGGCAATAAAATATGTTTTTCTACCCCCATTATCAATTTTCAATCTCTTAAGAAAAGGCGGTGTTTGGATAGATATTGAAGTTTGTTCTATTATGGGAGTTGAGTTTATTGGAATACCATTAGAATGTACAGGGGTGGTTTATTTTTGATATTTTTCTTCTTGATTAAGATATATATATATATATATAATATATATTATATATATATATATATATATATAATATATATATTTATATATATATATATATATATATATATATATATATATATATCTTTTTTCAGAGAGATTCTCCTTTTCAAATTCCTAAATAACAACTGATGGGGACTTCTTTTCCAATACTCTACTAGATCTAAGTTGGACAATTTTTAGATCTAATGGAGTTATCATGTAGGTTTGGAAATTTTGTCCTTCCATATTGTAAACATGTTGTGAATTTTTATTATTATTTGGATTTGAAAGTGGTTGAGCAAGCAATTTATTTGGTCTTTGAGGAAATGGTAATGAAAGTTGTGGATTTGGATTCTAAGGTTGTGTAGGTTGAACATGTTGAGAAAAATATTGTGGTGTAAAAATAGGGTAAGGTTGTTGATATTGAGGATATTTTCCATAAGGATTTTTCCATCCTTGTGCCCAAGGTTGAGGCCAAGGTTGCCAAGGCATGGATGCAATCCAATTGTTTTGTGATGGTTGTGAAAATGCTTGAGTGTTAAGACCTTGGGTCATATTTTGCTGTGAATTTTGCCACAGTCTCTTAGCAATAAAACAAAGGGGATCTACTTGATTTGTTATTACTTCCTCTTGATAAACATCTTTAAGACCCAGTATTGAAGGACATTCCTTTGTATCATGATTTTTTGCACATATAACATAGGTTTCTACACTTTTTAAATCAAGAGGGAATTCTGATAGTTGAATTGAAGTTTCTGTGATCCATAATAGTTGAAAGAATAACTTTGGCGTAAATCACATATTTTTCGACGTGTTTCGAACCAACTAGTGCGGTTCATCGTCACACAACTTGTGTGACGATGAACCACACTAGTTGGTTCGAAACGCGTCGACAAATATGTGATTTACGCCGAAGTTATTCTTTCAAGAGGGAATTATCTTAGAGCATTCTTTTTTGTACATTTGGGACAAAAGATTGATAATGCAACATTTTCATCCTTTTTCTTATTTTGTATTTTAAGGGTATCTATTTGTTCACTAAGACTCCCCAAAATGTCCGTTTTAAAGTTGTTAAGCAAATTTCCTAATTCAACCCTACTTATTGTCGCAGCTGCAAATTTATTAATCCTAGACATGAGAGGGTCTCTTGATTTTTCCCATTTCTTGCCTTACCTCTTGAAATGTGTATGCATAACTCAAAAATTTCTCCAAATGATAACTAGGAAATATATCCCTTACCCATCAAATTGAGAAGATCAATCCACTCATTTTTGATGGATTTTAATAAGAGAGCTTCAAAGTTTCTTCCTCTTCTAGTTCTTCTATCAATGGTAAGTTAAAATAAGTTTCTTCCTCCTCTTATTCATTAATGATTTCTAGTTCTTTTCCTAGAATTTTCTCTCCAGTTGAAGGTAGGAAAATTACTCCTTTTGTTGGGGATGTAGAATCCTCTTCTTCTATTATTGCTTCAGTTGATGAGGTTGGTGAATCTCTAGGTTGTATTTCGGATCTGAGTACCTCAGGAAATTTATGTTTCTCTAAAAATGTTGGAATATGAATTTTAGTGGGTGGTGTGGCACTACGTGGTCCTGGTGGGGTGAGTGATGATGTTGGAATTAAGCTTTTACCTCTACCTACAAATCTACCTCCTTAACTCTTTCCCTATGCATATAATTTTTGTTTGGTTATTTTTATAAGTAAAAAGAAAAGACTCCTATATACACTTTCTTGGAAACAATGCCAAAATGTTTGAAAATTTAATTGACATTAAATTGTTTACATGAATTATTGATGAGGGCTAGTAAGCTGATGAAGTGTGAGTGCATTGTATGTGCTAGAAGCCTTTTATTCTACATTAAATTGAGTTATTAAAATGCACATGTATTCTATGAGTAAATTAGTTATTCCTAGAAAATAAGATTAACTCTACAATGATACTCACACCCTCTTACTTAAAATTACTTTTGCTTATAGAAATCTCACACTCTGCTTTGATATAAAGGAAATCTCACACATTTGTAAATCAATCTCACACTTGATGTAAATGAAAACTAATTCCACACTTAACATAAATAATAATCATATATGCTCTCAATTGTAAAAGCAAAAACTACTATTGAATCTCATCACACATCTATATAAACAACAACCATACTTGTATGAAAACAAAATGAAACAAAATCTTGCTTAAAATACGTTCCACATACTTGAATTATAGATCACACATTCTTGAAATTTAACATCCAAATATGCAAATAAATCCTCTAACTATAAGAAAGATAAAATTATATCTAATTGATTAAAGTATAACACTATGTTATTTTTGCTAAACTCTATCCATGTGCATTCAGAATCTACGAACAAACGAAATGATTAGAAGAACAAACTTAATTCAAATCTGGAAGAATTAGAATGCAATTAAAATAGAAAGCTATGAGAATATTAAGACAATTTCTATCTACTAAAAACGAAACAAAAATCCTTACTGCTTGAGGGGGCCCTCCATGAGAAGTAGGCAATCATGATATTGATCAAACACTTAACCACGCATGAGAAGACAAAATGATTCTTTTATAAACAAAGCATTAAAAATAGAGTTTAAATCTTAATGTTGCATCCTTACTTAACAACCTTTTCATTTCTGCCGAGAGGCATATTTATAGAGCTCATAACAATATATTTTTCAGAGCTATATGCCTAATGCCTATCAACTTAACTATAATTAACTTGAAAAGATATCGTAACATAATTCGCTCATTATTTTCTATTATCAAATCAAATCATGAGGCATAAATCTCCTTCTTGCTCACCTGTTGTCGACTACAGAGGTTGACTTCATCATTGACCGCATCACTAGGACCTTGTTCCATCGATTTGGTTCACGAGAGTAGGAGGAAATTGTTGAGTCCATCAATTAACACCTACCCATATATTTCGCTTCCAAGTTGGCACCTTGGAACCTGTCAAACCATGGACTTGGCTACAAAATCGCATATTAGCTGCAGAATCATTGTAATTCGGTAGCTTAAGTAAACATTAAACTAAATAATAAAGAACATTATCAATTTACGAAATACAAGACAATTGTATACCTACCATGTCATAATTCCTGTGATTTGATGCCCAATGTGTGATTATGAAGGTTAAAAAGAAATATATAGAGTGAAAAAGGGTGTTAAAAATAAGCAATTGTGAGCCTCAACATTCCCCCACACAGAGGCCATTGCATTTCTTCATGTAAAAAATTCAAAACTAATGAACCCTTCTTGTTACTAAAAGCCTTCATATAATTGAGCTAAAACATCCAAATTTGTCTTCTTTGCATTCTTCTTAGTGACTGACATCCTTTGTTTCTTTATTGAATTTTATACTTTAGACTTATGACATTTCTACTGAGTTGAGGCTTTTGTGATCCATATCAATGTTGAGAATATTTTTCGGCGAAATCACATCATGATATATTTGTCGACGCATTTCGAACCAACAAGTGTGGTTCATCATCAGGACAAGTGTGGTTCTTCAACTTGTCCTAACGATGAACTACACTTGTTGATTCGAAACGTGTTGACAAATATATCATGATGTGATTTAGCCGAAAAATCTTCTCAACAATTATGACTTTTCTCTTAACGTATTTGTTCTTTTATTTTAGCTTCTTATTCTTATCATACCATAGAGCAAGATGTAAGAGAATATTGTCATTCTTGGTCCTTTGTATTTCATTATGCACTTTCAATGTTTCATGTTCTTGTGTTAAGTGCCTGTTTAGTGTCTCCAATTCATAAATTTCCTGTTTGAGAGTATTTATAATTGGAGGTTCTTGTGGACTATCAGAATGAATTTGTTTTTCTTGATTTGAATAGGATCTAGTGGCATTTTTTGTGGCTCTTTTCTCCGAAGATTCTATATAATCAAATATCTCCTGTTGGACTAGGTTAATTTTAAGTGTTCTTCTTATTGTATTAGCAATTGGTGATGAAACTGGTGATGGAACTATAGGCGATGGAATTGGTGAGAAACTAATTGGTGATGGAGCCTTTAGCCCTTCTTCTTCCTCCAGATTGACAAACTGTATGGATTTTTGAGATGATTCCTTCTTTTTTTTGTTTAGTCTTGCATTCCTCCTGACAGTGGATGAGGTTTTAGTGAGAGGAATTTGTTTTTGAACTTTTATTTGTTCTATCTTTGTTTGCTTAATTTCCTGTGTTTTTCTTCTAGATATGCTTTCTTTCTTATCACTGGTTTTCTTCTTCTAACATTCTTATTTTTAATATTTTCTAATACATCAACAAGGGGAGTTTCATCTTCTGAGAGTTGCTATTGTTGTAGAGGTAGGTCATATTTAGGGTTTAGAGATAACTTTCTTCTACTTCTCTTTATTTTTTTGTTGGGTTTTGTGAAGTAGGAAAGTGTTCCCTCTGCGGATAGAGGTAACCCCTCTAGCCCTACAGTGGGTCTAGTCACAACAAAGACAAAACAACAATTGATTCCCTTAAATAGTCATCGTTGGAGGCCTACCTCAAACCGGTGGTTGATGAAGTTTCATTGCGCTGCTCCAACTTCCGTTTCCTTCTCCTTAATGAGCAATTGACCTGAAACACCACAAGAAAACAACAGAGCACGTAACCGAGAACAAAAATGATCTATTTACTCATAAAGTCAAGAAATCATGAGCTATCAAGTAAATTACATACAATACATAGGAAATCATCATTGATTGTATTAATAATAAATCAAGAGCAAAGCTTACAACCAAGTCTTGACATCGCAAGCCTTCTCGGAGGGTCCAACTAGTATGTTTCTTCAAGCATTCACTCTCAAGGATGGGTCTCCCAAATAAACAATATCTCTCTCTCTCACTCACAAGCTTTAATACAAGGTTAAGGGCACTCCACAACCTCTTGCAAACTATTTAGCAATCCCACACTTGTCACACTCACACCAAAGCTATCTACCAAACTCAAATGCACTAGCAGCACTATACAACCAAAAGAACTAAAGAACTAACTAAAAAATCTAGCAGATCATAGCAATGGTGAGTGATTTTATAGGAGAAGGAGCCTCCAGGAAATGAGGGAGGGGGAGCTTATCCTCAAAGGAGGTTGCAGAAGAGGCGGAACCACCATCCCAGAGGCGGAAAGGCAACCCAAACTGACCCAACAACCAGCTCTAGAAACATCCAGAAGGCCGACTATTTGAACTAATTCGCCCAATCTAGATTGTCATAGGTCATGAACTGGGGACTAGCGACGACGTTGCAACGATACAGTGCATGATAGAGAATCGTTGCAGATTTTAAAGGTTTACTAGTGACGATGTAGAAACTCAGGCAAATGGGGTCAATCTTTAGCATTTAGAGAGCACTTGCTTAATCTTCTTGCATAAGTGGGAAGATATGGACATGTGTATTTGATGTATGACATAGCAAAGGGACTGAAATGAGGACAGTGACAAATTACTGTGTAACAGATGCCCCCTAAAGCATGAAGCTCGAGAGAGTGGGAGGGGTGAAATGATTTATGAAACTGTCTGAACTAGAACGCCACCTTGAAGAACCTGCAGGCGCAAGTACAAATGATATCTTTGATAGTGAAATACGTGTAGTCTAGGCATGGGCGCAGCCATCCAAAAGACTCATGAAACTTGGTTTGTGGTATGGACGCAACCACCCAATCGACAAGACCATGATAATGATAAAGGTATGGTCGCAACCATCCATCAAAGGGTCATGTATGTAATCACGAACCAATCCACGCAGCCCGAACACATGTAATCTTAGTTCGGGGTCTTGAAACCCAACCAATCATAGTATAAATTCTAGCATGCGAACAAATGTGCTGAGGTCAAGCACGATAGAAAGTCGCTTGATTACCAGTCAATAATGAAAACCGTTAAAAAGTGTGAAAGAAACCACCAATAATGCCAATGGTTCTCAAGGTACTATCCAGTACAAGCCACTAAATGTGAAAATGAGCTGAAGTCGAACACTCGTGGAATCACCCAATCGAAGACCAATGATGAGAGTCTATCGTCAGGCACGAAGAACTTGCCATTGAGGCATGCAAGCTCCAAGGTACCAAAAGGGATCTCTAGACCAATCTCCTAGATAATGAGCTGATGTCGAGAGGAGACGATTCATCGTAGGAGGGCCATAATGCTTCCCCCATCAATGACATGAGATAAGGGACAAGTGGTAGATGGTGAAACAGAGTATCAGAGGAGAAGGTAAGGGTGCAAACTGCAGAAGGATTATACTCTTGAACACATCGATGACATGACTCCAGAATGTGGCAGCATTTTGGTACCAAGGGATCGGAGGTCTGACGGAGACAACATAGATCAGATGGAATGAGGCAAAATGGCAACCCAAAAACCTCGAAAGGCCAATGATAATGTGAGGATATCCCAACCCAACGAGAAGCAAAAGTGTCGATGTTCAAGAGTGACTAGCTGCCGTAGACAACCAATGATGACTTCCAAATTTCCCCCCACCATTGTTGGCGAGTACCCCAATTATTTTTTAAAATAAGCTTGAAGGGGATAGCATATGCTTGTAATATAAGTTCAACCTTCGGACGAATCCAACCTAGTAATAGTTTAACGAGCCCTAGGGAGGAGAAGCTCGAGTCTCTTCATGGTGATAAGTCCAATGTCATCAGGGTTTAACGAGTCCAACATAGGGAAAACTCGAAATCTTTTTCATGTTTAGAGAGTTAGAAAAAGACCCGGAAAAGAAAACTCCAAGGGGGTCTTTTTTCGTAAATTTGTGTCCCTCGAGCCCAAAAAAGTATAAAATAATACTCAAGAGAACCGCTTGACCATTACGATCAAGGAGTACTTTTCGTAATTAGTGGCCTCGATCTGAAAAAGTAAAAAAGCAATCGAAGACACGTTGTTTCATAACTAGTATCGAACCTGAAACGACAAAGGTTCAGAAATCTTTTCATGTTTATACGGTCAGAAAAGAGTTGAAAGTGGACTGGTTTTTTATTCCATTTAACGAGCTAAAAGGGAAAACTTGGCAATCTTTTCCTCTTTTATAAGTTGGAAAAGAGCTTAAAGAAGACTTGTCCTAGAGGAACAAGTGGTATAAAAGGTAGCAATTGGTTTTAGAAATGGTGGAACTACTCAAAACATGTAATGGTCAAGAGGCTGGCTAATAAAACCACTCATTGCTGCGGTCCCTCAGGAAAGGAAAAACAACCAAGTGAAATCATATGATCGGCCAAAGAGATGGTGGCGATGGAATGAAACAACCAAGGCTCATCTATCAGAATTTAGTGGATAAAAACGACAATCACGAGATGTAAATCGGGTATGGGTTCATTTTTACACAAGCTTGAACCATGGAGAACTCTACTTGGATTTAGTTTCATGTTTACACAAGCTTGAAATGAAAAACTATGCTTGTTATAAGTTCGCATGCCCCAGCATAATGATGCAAATCGAGGTACATGCCCCCCAAGCTTCATTGCATTCAACGAGGTGGATGGAATGAAGGTTCACTTTTGAGATATTGGAAAGACTCGACTCGAATTTTACGAGATCTTAATCAAAGACTCGATTTTGAAAGGGAGTTGTTTCATTTTTTAATGAGGTTGACACAGTAAAAGAACTATCCTCATAACCCTTGTTTCATTTTTTAACGAGGTTGACACAAGATCAAGAACTTTCCTCAAGACTCCTTGTTTCATTTTTTAATGAGCTTGACACAAGACAAGGAACTATGCTCGATGATCCTTGTTTCATTTTTTAATGAGGTTGACACAAGATCAAACTATCCTTGGCCCTTGCTTCATTTTTTAATCAGGTCGACACAAGATCAAACTATCCTTGGCCCTTGCTTCATTTTTTAATGAGGTCGACACAAGATCAGAACTATCCTTGGTCTCCTTGTTCATGGGCCATACGAGAACATGGCTCCCAAGAGGTCTTCACTGGATGGAAGAACCATGCTTTGGGAGGAACACATGTCAGTAGACATCAATGATAGATTGGTTTCCAATGCCCCCAATACATGATGTACTAGACCATCTGCATAATCAACAATAGAGGCGAAGATGGAACGGGTAGCCACATAATTGACCTATGGCAAAGAAGGTACTGCTTGCGGATAAGAACCGATAGGGGATGACGACTACACAGGAGGCATCGGGGGACTAAAGAACGATAATTGATCTATGGTCACCATTCTTCCGTCATGTGGAAAACAAACCACATAGAAAAGTGAAGAGGTGAGGGCCCCCATGGCATAAATATAGTCACGGCCAAGGAGAAGACTGAAATCTAAAGCACCTTGGATAACCATCACATCTATATAGACGGTTTTACCTCGCAAAGTAACATGGAACTTCAGAAGGATCCCTAAGGGTTGACTGGTTCCTCCGTCAAATGCCAACAGATTCTGTGTGACTGGCACAAGCTGTGGGGAGCCCAAAGCTTGCCAAGTAGTGGAAGGCATAAGACTGACAGACGCACCCTCATCCAAGACAGTGCTAGGTACTGCCTTATCATAGGCATGTAGTGTAATTTGGAAAAGCACATAGGATGGAAGGCAGAAAGCAGTCAAGTGACTACAGTCAAAGGAAATGATCGAACTACTTGGTGGGGGTATCATATGATTTCCCCCATGCTCTACAGGAACTGAAGAAGGACTCTCTTGATCAACGGGGATAGGAGGGTCATTTTCAGACTCAGGAGAATCTGACAAGATGAGAAGAACATGATCATGATGCTCTTCTGAAATAGAGTGATCAACAGGTGGTGAACCCAAGTTGACACTCTCTCCAACCAATGGTTGGTCTGGAACAGGCTTAGCACAACCAGGCTCGTAAAGAGGAGGACAGACAAGAGAAGAATCTAAGTCAATCTCTTTGTCAATGAGGAGAGGGTCTAAAGAGAGCCTCTGATAACCAATGGGGAGTCGTGGTGAAGAAGCTGTAAGACTTTCCAAAACAACAAAAGCTTTATCCATGAGCAGACAAAGGTGAAGGGGATGGTTGCCTTCACATAGCCTATAGGGGAATCAAATCTTCCCTTTCTTCTTACCGCTTCCAATTGATAGGGTAGCATCGTCATGAGCGTCAGAGGACAACGAGGGACGAGCCAGATCATGAGACCATACTTCTAAGACCCTAGGAATGCCAGGACAATCACGAAGAAGATGGTCACCCTTGCACAATTTACAAGGAAACTCAACCTTCCGCGGAGGAGCAAAAGGTGGTCCGACCTGAGATGTACTCGGGGAAATAATTGCACAGGTGGCCTCGCGCTTATCGGGCTTATTCTTCTTCTTCGTCTTCTTCTTCTTCTTAGTCTCCTGGTTACTAGATGTGGAACTTTCACTAGGCGAAGTAGGAGATGAAGACGAAGAAACAGGGGAAGAAGGCACAGGCTCAACCTTGGAATCATCGTGTCATGATTCAAATGAATGTTGGAAATAATACTGAGAGGGGGGGGTGAATCAGTATTATCACATTAATAAAACTTTTTCCATTTCCATAATCAGATTCATATATGTTACTTCCACAACTTCTTATGATTAAGTTAATTGATCTTCAATGAGTGCATTAGAACATTATCAATCATATTATCAGTTAACAGATGCAGTAACATGGAATAGATCATCACACATAAGGCACACACATGAACACCATGATATAAGGTGGAAACCCAATGCGGGAGAAAACCACCTGCTGCAAGTCATCTCAATCTTCTTCTTAATAAGAAAATCCTTTTACAATGTTTGTACTGGTGCAGTCTTATACCAGTACGGGAGCTACAACCCCCTTTGCTCTTGTACTAGCAGATCCATTTACTAGTACGCAGGCTGCTACCTGCTACAATGCTCCAAAGATTTCCTTTAGCTCTTGTACTAGCTTAGATACTAGTACGTAGGTGCTGACCTACAATCTTCTCTCCTCCAGGTACCACGTTTCATCAATTTTCAGACTGGATACACTGAAGCACAACACATAATCTGAAAGGCCACATTTCATCCAATTTTGATACTGGACCCAACAACAACATAAACAAGCTTCTGAATCACCCAAGCACTAGATCCATACATATACAAGTGAGTCATCAACGAGATCTAGTCCATCCGATCACATGAAGATAAGTCATTATGAACCCGATCCATTCATCTACCAAAACTGAAACATACTCTATCACTTCTCAGAATACTGTCATAATATCACAAACCAGACATCACTTCAAAACCCAGAACACAGCAATGATAAACATGGACAGCTAAATATATTTCAAGAGAAGTACGCAGCTTCACCCATGTAATGCCTGCGTACAAGTACGCACTGTTCCCAACTGTCCACCTGCGTACCCACGCACTGTACCTCATAGACTGCCTGCGTACCTGCGCTCTGTGTCCAATGGATTGCCTGCGCACCTCCGCATCTGCAGCGCTTCTGGGTCTGCGTATCTGCACACCTTCAATGCTTCTGTGCCTGCGTATCTCCGCACTTTTCTTTCACTGTACCTGCGTAACTGCGGCTATAGATAATTTCAAGACTTCAAGAATAACCCAGACTGTCAGATCTACAGATCTGATCATGCGCCGAAGTGATCTCAACCCATCAGTAGATTCGCCTTATTTAGATCTAGATATTACTCCAAGAGATCATAGTATTTCAGATCTAGCTCTCATAAGATGTTCAACCCAAAAGCATACCTGAACCAAATGATCTCCTTTGCTTTATATAGGCAAGCTCTTCCTCAAATCATGGATCAATACCACGGGCCAAAACCATAATAACACAATACCGTCGGCTAAATACCAAGGGTTAAACATAAGAAACCCCACGTGTGCTTTTCTCTGTCTTGAAGTAAGTGAACTGGGGGTACGCACCTCATGGTCGGGATAACTGCGGGTATGTACGCACTTTATGTAAGGTAGACCTACGTGTACGCACCTTCTGTAAGGTGTACCTGCATACCCCTTATTTTCTTCCAATCTGAGAGGCTACTCATTAATCTTTGCTACTGACTGGTTGTACTGTGATCCATCACCTGTATAGGTTGCCATCAAGGACAACACTTTAGCCATAATGCCAACAATCTCCCCCTTTGGACTTGATGGCAAAGCTTACTTGTGAACTGTCATCTGATCCCTTTGAGCTGTCCAGTAACCCATGCACTCTATCACATCTGATATTTCTTTTGTAGATTCATCTGAATGTATACAAGTGAGATGATCTTCTATGAGAAGGTTGCCATCAAGTACAACATATGCATCATAATGCCAACAATCTCCCCCTTTGGACTTGATGGAAACAACACCAAATCACTCTCCCCCTTTGACATCAAGGGCAAAGGGTTATGCTCCCCCTAAGAACATGCTCCCCTTGACTATAAACCAGATCTGCTGAAGTCTCTGAATGAGCTCCCCCCTTTGTATATGCCATGGTACACCAATCTGATCATGGTCTTTCTGAGAACAAGCTGAGATGTCTGCTCTGCTATATAGTGTTGTTCATGCTCAAGCTCCCCCTGACTGTAAGCAAGGTCTGCAAAAAGATGTTCTACAAGAAGAACATGACTCTATATCATAAATGACCTTCCTATCACCAAAAGACTCAATACATACATTCATCACAATGGTGATACATCAAAAGTTTACATATGATAACATCATTCATCCCAGGCATAGTGGGGAAACATAGGCCGTTACAATAGAGACCCACTATTACATCATGAGTAAAGACCAATCACCTAAGATAAACATCAGCAACAACACTGTATGATCTGCTTCATAGTATCTGTCAACAGTAAGGTACTTCTGCATCAACTCATTCATAACCATCCAGATCTACATGAACCAAGAGCCATCAAAAGGAAGCATCTACATCAATCAACATATGTACGAAACAACCTATCATCATATAGGTAAGATCTCATCATCATCATGTCTCCAACAATAATCCTCATCCATATATGTGCCAAGAATAATAAAGACTCCATGCAAGCACCATTAGAGAATCAACCATAAATCTGATCCAAGAACCATGTGAACAACTCATAACCATAGCAAGATGAATCATAAGCATTGTCATCAAGGACCATAATGCCAACAATGCATTAAGAACATATGCTCCCCCTAAACTGGTGCCATCTGTCAGATCTTATCAAAAAGTCAGCCAATAAATGCCTTAAGACAGGTACGCAGTTTTTCTTTATCTGTCCTGCGTAGCCACGCACTTCACCTTCTGCTCCCCTGCGTACACCCGCAGAGATCCTTCTGCTGCACTGCGCATATACACAGACAGTCTTCTACTACAGTGCGTACCCACGCAGCTGTTTCATCAGATTCGCCATGTACTCCACGCAGTTCTCCTGTTTCTCCTCTGCGTACCCATGCACTTGCATCGCTAATCACCTGCGTACTTCTGATTAGGGCCGAATTGGTAGTTCACCAGTGTGCCACAGTTAGTCAGATGCCCAGATCTGATTTTGTGCTCGAGAGATCATACTTCATAGATCAACTTCACTTTTCCTACTGCCTTTCATATACGTGATTGTGCAGTATCCAACTCGCGTATATACGCGACTTTCCTTCATGGAGTTTGCATATGAGATTCAGGACACTGAAGTTTTGTACTTTCAGCTCCCTCTGATTCTGGTTTGTCTGTACGTTGTGCTGTGCCGCCTTTTTCTGACTGTACTTCCTTTTTCCTCCATATCTTCAAGCGTGATGATGACATTTTCTCCTTTTGATATGGTGCCCACACTTTGTTCCTGCATTCCTTAGCTATATGTCCAAGCTTGTCACATGCATAACATCTTACATGTTTCATATTCCTCCTGTAACAATCAGCAGCTTTGTGACCAAACATATTGCAAGCAAAGCAATATCCATAAAAGTACCTTGATTGAGATGACCTTTCTGCATAATGATCTTGAACCCTTCTTCTTCTACATCTAGCTGCAACATGTCCAAGATTATGACATACATAACATTCAACATTATTCATAGGAGGAGTAAAGGATTTTCTTTGAGGAATCTCTTTCCTTGGTTGATGATGAGATTGATCTTTCATTTCTTCGTTGATCATTTTAGATTTCTCTTTAGAGTTCCTTGCCTCACCTTGTGAACTAGATTCACCTTCGACAGATTCATAGAAACCAAGACCAGTCTTTATAGCAGGAGACCTTTGACTACTAAGAATATCATCCAAGACTTTAGAGCTATCTTGAAATCGTAAAAGCTTATCCTTTTCTTCTATTTTACCTTTCAAGATATTTACCTCAACCTGAAGCTGTTCTTCCTTTTCAAGAGATTGCCTTTTCAAATCTTCTTCAGCTTTTCTTCCTTCTTCCATTTGTTCCCTTAGTTTGAGAATCTCCTTTTCTTGTTCTTCATTCAGATCCTGCTGCATTTGACGAACTTGGAAGGCACATTCCAGCTGGGATTTTAAGCTGATGACTTTGTTGTCTTGTTTTTCAATTGCTTGATGTAGATCTTCATTCTGCTTCTTTGATTATTCAAGATCTCCCTTTAGTGAGAGGATTGTAGCTTCAAGAGTTTCATAGTAGCTGGATCTATCTTTGAGTTTCTTGATGGTTGTGCTTCTTTCGTTGACTTCTTTTCTTAATGATGTCACTTCATGCTGCAATTTTTGACATTGGTCTTCCTTGTCCTTGAGTAGTTTTCTTACCTTGTTTCCTTCTTCTAGTTGGGCCTTTAGTTTGGTAGCTTCTTCTTTGAAGTCACATTCCCTTTTGTTCAATAGATCTTGTTGATCTCTAATTTTGTCTGTCAGCCTTTTAAATTCTGCCTCTATTTGATATCTTTCTTGTTCACCCATAAGAGCAAGTTCAGTAGTTTCACTATCACTTCCATCTCTTTCACAAGGAAATATAGCTGGAACATCAGAGGATAACACATTCATACCTGATAATGATTCTGAATCTGATTCTGAATCTGAAGAGCTTCTTATGCCTAATCCCCAATCGATTCTCCCACTGTCATAGTTCTTCTGAGATGCTTTCTTTTTCTTAGGTGCTTTCTTCTTAAGCTTCTTTCCCATTGTTCCACGGATCTCCTTCAAGCGATCAAGCTTCTATCAAAGGACCTGCTCTGATACCAATTGTTGGAAATAATACTGAGAGGGGGGGTGAATCAGTATTATCACATTAATAAAACTTTTTCCATTTCCATAATCAGATTCATATATGCTACTTCCACAACTTCTTATGATTAAGTTAATTGATCTTCAATGAGTGCATTAGAACATTATCAATCATATTATCAGTTAACAGATGCAGTAACATGGAATAGATCATCACACATAAGGCACACACATGAACACCATGATATAAGGTGGAAACCCAATGCGGGAGAAAACCACCTGCTGCAAGTCATCTCAATCTTCTTCTTAATAAGAAAATCCTTTTACAATGTTTGTACTGGTGCAGTCTTATACCAGTACGGGAGCTACAACCCCCTTTGCTCTTGTACTAGCCGATCCATTTACTAGTACGCAGGCTGCTACCTGCTACAATGCTCCAAAGATTTCCTTTAGCTCTTGTACTAGCTTAGATACTAGTACGTAGGTGCTGACCTACAATCTTCTCTCCTCCAGGTACCACGTTTCATCAATTTTCAGACTGGATACACTGAAGCACAACACATAATCTGAAAGGCCACATTTCATCCAATTTTCATACTGGACCCAACAACAACATAAACAAGCTTCTGAATCACCCAAGCACTAGATCCATACATATACAAGTGAGTCATCAACGAGATCTAGTCCATAGATCACATGAAGATAAGTCATTATGAACCCGATCCATTCATCTACCAAAACTGAAACATACTCTATCACTTCTCAGAATACTGTCATAATATCAGAAACCAGACATCACTTCAAAACCCAGAACACAGCAATGATAAACATGGACAGCTAAATATATTTCAAGAGAAGTACGCAGCTTCACCCATGTAATGCCTGCGTACAAGTACGCACTATTCCCAACTGTCCACCTGCATACCCACGCACTGTACCTCATAGACTGCCTGCGTACCTGCGCTCTATGTCCAATGGACTGCCTGCGCACCTCCGCATCTGCAGTGCTTCTGGGTCTGTGTATCTGCGCACCTTCAATGCTTCTGTGCCTGCATATCTCCGCACTTTTCTTTCACTGTACCTGCGTAACTGCGGCTATAGATAATTTCAAGACTTCAAGAATAACCCAGACTGTCAGATCTACAGATCTGATCATGCGCCGAAGTGATCTCAACCCATCAGTAGATTCGCCTTATTTAGATCTAGATATTACTCCAAGAGATCATAGTATTTCAGATCTAGCTCTCATAAGATGTTCAACCCAAAAGCATACCTGAACCAAATGATCTCCTTTGCTTTATATAGGCAAGCTCTTCCTCAAATCATGGATCAATACCACGAGCCAAAACCATAATAACACAATACCGTCGGCTAAATACCAAGGGTTAAACATAAGAAACCCCACGTGTGCTTTTCTCTGTCTTGAAGTAAGTGAACTGGGGGTACGCACCTCATGGTCGAGATAACTGCAGGTATGTACGCACTTTATGTAAGGTAGACCTGCGTGTACGCACCTTCTGTAAGGTGTACCTGTGTACCCCTTATTTTCTTCCAATCTGAGAGGCTACTCATTAATCTTTGCTACTGACTGGTTGTACTGTGATCCATCACCTGTATAGGTTGCCATCAAGGACAACACTTTAGCCATAATGCCAACAACACTGACAACTAGAGACTAGTCACTGGTGTTACACTGACAACTAGAGACTAGTCGCTAAAGTACACCTGTTTTCAAAGACGGTCCGATTTCAGGAGTCGTCACGGGAATTAAACTAGCAACCCGAGATGAAAGCCAAATAGTCGTGGGTACAAAGCTATAACATCAGCGACGTCGTCACAACTGTTAGTCTATCTTCAGCGACGATCTTACTTAAGCAAAAGACAAAGTAAAAACACCTAAATGACACCAGATAATGTTTCCAAGCAGTAAGGGGAATTCCCAGATTGACCCAGGTAACCCAAAAAATTGATGGTTTAACCCCAAAATTCAAGAGACACCGAATCAAAACAAAACAAACGCAAACAAGAGAAAAAACATACAAAGGACTCCCCAGTGGAGTCGCCAACTTGTGAAGCAGGAAAGTGTTCCCTCTGTGGACAGAGGCAGCCCCTCTAGCCCTACAGTGTGTCTAGTCACAGAAAAGACAAAACAACAATTGATTCCCTTAAATAGTCATCGTTGGAGGCCTACCTCAAACCGGTGGTTGATGAAGTTCCATTGCACTGCTCCAGCTTCCGTTTCCTTCTCCTTAATGAGTAACTGACCTGAAACACCACAAGAAGACAACATAGCACGTAACTGAAAACAACAATGATCTATTTACTCATAAAGTCAAGAAATCATGAGCTATCAAGTAAATTACATACAAGACATAGGAAATCATCATTGATTGTATTAATAATAAATCAAGAGTAAAGCTTACAACCAAGTCTTGACATCGCAAGCCTTCTCAGAGGGTCCAGCCAGTATGTTTCTTCGAGCATTCACTCTCAAGAATGGGTCTCCCAAATAAACAATATCTCTCTCTCAGTCACAAGCTTTAATACAAGGTTAAGGGCACTCCACAACCTCTTGCAAACTATTTAGCAATCCCACACTTGTCACACTCACACCAAAGCTATCTACCAAACTCAAATACACTAGCAGCACTATACAACCAAAAGAACTAAAGAACTAACTAAAAAAGATAGTAGATCATAGCAATGGTGAGTGCTTTTATAGGAGAAGGATCCTCCATGAAATGAGGGAGAGGGAGCTTATCCTCAAGGGAGGTTGCACAAGAGGCAGAACCACCATCCGAGAGGCGGAAAGATGACCCAAACTGACCCAACAACCAGCTCTAGAAACATCCAGAAGGCTGACTGTTTGAACTAATTCGCCCAATCTAGATCGTCACAGGTCATGAATTGGGGACTAGCGACGACGTCGCAATGATACAGTGCATGATAGAGAATCGTTGCGGATTTTAAGGGTTTACTAGCGACGATGTAGAAACTCAAACAAACAGGGTCAATCTTCAGCATTTAGAGAGCACTTGCTTAATCTTCTTGCATAAGTGGGAAGATATGGACATGTGTATTTGATGTATGACACAGCAAAGGGACTAAAATGAGGATAGTGACAAATTACTGTGTAACAGGTTCTTCCCGTTCTACCTTTTTAAAGTGGTTTATGACTAGAAAACTTTCCCAATCATCTCCTATACTTTTGAGGAGGGCTTCAATCAACATTTTTATCAGGCCGTGACGATACATGGTATTTTGAATAGATTGTATTTTTCTTTGAGTATTACAAGTCATTTTCTTCAGACTATTGAGTAAGAAATAAGGCAAATTAATTTCATTACGCTCAAGGAAATGCATAATCAAACGTATATGATAGAAAAAACATATTTTCGAATCTACCTTCAAAAGTAATACATTTTTGAATGACGAACAATACGTTTCTGCATTTTCCTTTAAGAGTTGTACTTGGGATGCCTTTCTTAAAGACTAAAGTGTCCATACCTGGGTTTTTGAGAAATTTCCTCCATTCATTTCATTCAATTCCTCTGTTTTTGAACCATCAGTTAACTGACATATCTTTGAGTTAGACTGTTGTCCCACTGCACAATTGACCTTTCATTGACTCTATCAACAGTTAGAGGTCAATTAACTGAATAAAACTAAAAATAATTGAACTAGAATGATAAAATTTAGCAATAACACATGCACAATTGAACTCTAAGCCCTCTAACTTGAATTTACTGAGCTAACTAAGTGACAAGATCCATGTCACACTAGTTAACTACCTCCAAGTTGTCCTACTAATGTAGAAATTTGATTTACTCAATTTGACTAAGGCTAAAGTCAAATTGAGCCTTTCTTGCTACATTTTTTAACAAAGTATCCTCTCCCTCCATATCATTTGATTAACATGCCAAGGAGAAAGACAAGATTCAAGTATGGATTTGGAATCCCCACATTTCAATGCTTCAAGGAAGTGATCCAGAGGAATGTATGTTTATATATAGCATTTTGTGATTCTTTGGTCACGCATCACGTTGTTGTTGAGAAATCACAACTGTGAACATAGGTGTCCATTATCCTTTGAATCTCAAAGCGTGGCGCACCTCACTTCTATAATGGAGAAATTGGGCAATCAAATTTAGGAGAATGAGCAAGCCAAAACAAACGGGTTGTTGGTGAGGTTATTGTAATCGGTCAAAGGGTTGTCGCACACCCTTAATCAGAAGAATGCATTGGAGGAACAAGAGAGACAGACATACCAACTTCTTATGAACACTAAATATGAATTATTATAGGGTAAATTGGAGGAATTCCAAGCTAAAATTAGGAAGGAGTTGATTGCCTTAGGCATTAGGGTGGTAGATTGTTGAAATGTGTAACTAGGTTTGGTCTTCATAAATATGAAATGTATTATTGATTATTGTATATTGTAAAAGGAAAGAAAAAATATTATTTTTATTTTGTAGCATGGATTTCATGCTCAAAGTCATTTTATTTAGAGGCCACACACCCATTGAGTGCTGATAGGGTTTGTCCTAGTGTCAATAAGTCAATAGAGTAATTATCATATGAAATAAACCCCATTGGGAACATTTTAACATGTCAAAGGAATTATTTTTGTATTTAAATGTGTCAAAATACCCTCCAATACCAAGTCGGTCTAGTAGTTAAGAAGCCAACCTCATTAGGGCATGTCGTCCTCCTTGGAAGCCTATATATAGGAGGGAACTTGACCTCCTATGGACACTCACTCATTCATCATCATCCAAGTGAAGAAGAGGCAAGTGTTTGGGTTCTCTCTCTCTCTCTCTCTCTCTCGTGTGAAGATAAGGTTAGATTTTTGCAGTTGTAAGGTAAAATTTGTGAAAATTGTAGAAAGAAGGTCAAAGAAAGGACTACTAGGTCACCTACAATCCCTTGAAGGAGAAACAACCTAAGAAAAGGTCAAAGTAAGATCTAGAAGCCCTCAATTTTCTCACACATGTTGAAGCAGCAACTGTTACAGGGGTTGAAAATTTCAAACCTTCAGCAGAGGCTGAAATTTTGTAGTTGGGGATCAAAATTGTGCAGATGGAAGAGATTTGACTAGGTTTGTCATGGATAGAAGAAATGCATCATTTGGAAGGTCTATCTTGGTCTTAGAAGGGTATTGGTCTTGTTCTATAGGTATTTTAATTCGCCGTTTGAAGAATCTATAAGAAGATAAGAGATTTGCGGGTTTTTCTCTCAAGTGGAGAGGTTTTGGCCCTGTCTTGCAGCCTACATCGTATGTTGTTTTGTACTATTGATATTCATGTTTTTGGTAGTTTCTTTATGATAAAAACAAAATAATAATAAGAGAAGAATCTAATATGTAAGAAAATGTAAAAATGCATCACAATCGCAACCCTAATCGCAACCCTATCGATTTCTCAACATGGTATCAGAGCTAAGGTTGACAAAGGGAATAATGAAGATCACAACATCATTGAATAAGTAATTGAAGTGGTTTTCTATAATAGTAATTCATCTCAAGAAAGGTAGCTAAGCCTTTTGGAATCTCCTATTATCAATGAAGAACCATATGACCAAGACTTCTACTACAAAATATGAAGGGTTATTCTCAGCACTTACTAGTACGTTTGAAGATGAAAATATATGGGTAATTAATAGTGGAGCATCCAGACACATGACAGGTGAGAAAAAAAGACTCTATCAAGAGGAAAATATTCCTACTCTGTTGAAATTGTAGTGTTGGAATTCGAAAATGGAGGAAACATACATCTCAACAACATCATATTCATACCAGGTTTGCAAAAGAATTTACTTTCTATTTCATGTCTAGAAGATAAGGGAGATATAGTCGCTTTTATAGATGGAAAGGTTATGGTATGGGATAAAGGCTCTAGCATCAACAATGAAAAAGTCACTGGAATTATTGAAGGAAGACTCTATGGGTTACTGACACCTCTCTCTAAAACCTTGGTTCATATTGAAGTTATTCCATGTCAACTTTGGCATAGAAGGTTTGGGCACCTTCACGACAAAATCTTGCCAACTCTAAATTCAATGGTGAATGACATCCCTAAACTTAAGGAGGATCATGAAGGAGTATGCAAGGGATTTACATTAGGTAAAAAAGTTAAGAAACCACTTGGAAATAGTGCTTCAATATCAAAAGAAACCTTTGATCTCATTCACTCTAATGTATGTGGTCCTATGTCTACAAAGTATCTTTGAGGTCGTCTATATTATGTAACGTTCATTTATGACCACTCAAGGAAAACTTGGATCTATTTGTTGAAGACCAAGGATGAAGTATTCGAAAATTTTCAGGAATTCAAAGCAGAGGTAAAAAATATTACAGAAAGAAGGATAAAAATATTGAGATATGACAACAAAGGAAAATACACATCAAAAGAGATGATAACTTTCTGTAAGGAGGATGGAATTAAGAGGGAGTTGATAGTTCCCTATCATCTAGAGAAAGATGTAGTCGCTCAATTGAAGAAATTGTTAGAGCCATGTTACATGATCAAGACTTGCCGAAATTTATGTGGGGTGAGGCAACCAAAAATGTTTTCTACATTCAAAATCCAAGTCCTCAAAGATGACTAGACAACATGACTCTTGAAGAAGAATTCATAGGGAAGAAACCATGTGTAGACCATCTATGTATATTTGGTTTTCCTATCTACATTCACATTCTAAAAGATAAAAGAAAGAAGTTGGATCCTACAAGCATAAAAGGACCATATATTTGTTGGCTATAGTAACACTTCAAAGGCATATAAGATCTACATAAAGGAAGGGCATCGAATTGAAGTAATCCAAGATGTGATCTTTGATGAAACTATTGCATTCGATAAATCTAAAGATCTCCCAATTGACTCTGACGATGAAGAAATTTTGATATTTGAAGAATGTACTAGGGAGGAAGAGGATTCAAATCCTAAAGAAGAAGGTCCTAGTGAAATTTTGAAACAAGTCATCATTCCTGAAAATAAAAAGAGACCTAATTGGTTGAAGTGTACTCTTATAGATGCAGAAGGACATGGAGAAGCCAAGGGTACGTTCAAAGAAAGTAAGAAGCGTGAAAGATATTTAAAGTGTGTAGCCTATATGAAAAATTTAATTAAAGTGAAACCATACACCTTTGAATATGATGTCAAACATCAATAATGGAAAGGTGCTATGAATGAAGAATATTAATCAATAATGAAGAATGGAGTTTGGGAAACCGTTCCTAGGCTCGAAGACAAATTTGTGGTGACTTCTAAGTGGCTCCACAAGATTAAACATACAACATATGGAAGTATTGATAAATATAAGGCAATATTTGTGGCTAGGAGTTTTTACCAACAAGAAGGCATCGATTATGAAGAGACATTTTCACCTACAACCAGGCATCCAACTATACGATCGTTGGTCTCTTTGGCAGTTTCAATGGGATGGAACGTCCATCAAATGGATTTCAAGACAACATTCCTAAATGGTACTATCTATGAAGAATTATATATAGAAAAACCCTTGGGATTTGAAGTGAATGATAGAGAGACTCGTGTCTGCAAGCTAAATAAGGCACTTTATGGCCTTAAGAAAGCTCCAAGTGCTTGGTATGCAAGGATGGAATCATATATACACAGATTGGGCTTCTCGAAGAGTTATTCTTATCCAAATTTCTATATCAAGGTAGTGAAATATGAACCTATAATAATTATTTTGTATGTCTATGAAATTTGTATAGACCCCTCAGCAGTTGTTTTGCAATTTCTATAAGTCTGTAGGACACGATGAATGCCATTGTAGGAGTTATGAGCTGATGATGGATAAAACCCCTACCTATAGGATGCAGGTAGAGAACTGACCTCAAGATAAGGGCTCAGGAGCTGCACGTGGAGGATTCCAAGGCTGTGAAAGAGGAAAAGGTGTTGGACCAGGTCGAGGGCGTGGGCAGGTAATCTGCTATAACTGTGACGAAGAAAGGCACTTTGCATGCGATTGTACAAATCCCACACATCCATCATGTCAGTATTGCCGACAGTTTGACCATGTCATATAGGAATTCCCGGTCCTTATGGAAAAATGCAAGAAAAGAAGGTACAACCCCAGCAGCCTACGCAGAACATTCAAATGATGAGGGCTGAGCCCCACGAAGAAGATCAGAGTATAAATATTGTACTGAGAAGTGGTATGGTGACTGGTGCAGATAAAGGTAAGCAGCCTGAGGAAAACATATGGGTGTGCAAGGATGCTGAGAAGGAAGTAGAATTTGATCTTAATTGCGCTAAAGAAACCTTCATGGAAGCCAAGAAGAACTTTGCTAATGTCTCTACCTCAAGAAGTCATGAGAAAATGCCAGTGACTAGTGTGACGCAAGAAGTAGATCCTTCAATACTCGCTACTTTTCTAAAGACTTGTATGAAGTTACTGTGTGATCAGAAAGTAGTACAAGGGTTTCAAGCGTTAATTGACAAGTGCGCAAACAAAGAAAAGACCCCAGCTGGACAATGCACAGTAAGAAAGATTGGTAAGCATAAGATGCGAACGGGGCATGAGATGAGGTTAACTGCATAGATAGGTGAATATGAAATGGACCAGGTAACCTTGGATCTAGGTTCTAATGTGAATCTCTTGCATAAGAAAACATGGGAAAGGATGGGGAGACTTGTGTTGTAGTGGTCTCCTATTCAGCTGCGCATGGAAATTCAACAGAAGATTATTCCAATGGGGTGCTTATATGGAGTAATAGTGGACATTGAGGGTGAGAGCGCGCTAACTGAATTTTAGGTCATTGAAATAGTGGATGACAGTAACCCATACCCTGCACTACTAGGAATTTACTGGGCTATTGATATGAATGGGGTAATCAACTTGAAGAAGCGGAAGATGAAATTTGAAAATAATTCACTCAGGGTTGTAGTGCTACTAGATCCTGCAGAAGGAGCGCGTTATACTTAACCTGTTTGTGACTATGTAGAAAGTGATGATGATTTCGATCAAATATACAAGATAACAACATGATATGAGGATTGGATCAATCCTACAGTCGATGGATGAATTGCATGGGACAAGGATAACTCTTGCACCTCAGATTCAGATGAAGAGCTTGAATAATGGCATAATTGGTTGCATGAAGTATCTACACTCTGTTGCAATATGATGACCAAGTCGTTGCGATGTGTCTCGACTGAGGTAAGAAACATTCCGCATTATGATGGTTTGACTAATGTGGAACTGTTTTTAGATGAATTTGAAAGGGAAGTACCAGAAGAACATCGATTCCAGGCACTGGAATTGAAGTTGCACACTACGCCTTCCCGTTGGTGGGGTACGCACAAGGAGAACTTTATTGGATGGAAAGAATACAAAATAATGATGAAGTTAAGGTTTAGGTATGCTAATACTAGAATGACAGAAAAATACAGTGGGAAGAATGATCTGCGTGATAATTTTGCATGATGATCTAAGGTCTGGGGAACATAACCACAACCAAAATGGGTGCACATTTTTTGTCATATGTTATATACAATTCCAATGAACTGGTATCTAGAGACAAAACTTCGCCATGGAACAACTAAGTGGGACATCTTAAGGGTGATTTTTCTATTAACTTTAAGCTTTGAGGATGGTTTTGAGAGCATTGATCAGAACACCAAAGGAACCAGTCAAATGGACTCAGCCAGATTGGAGTACATAGCTGCGCCATGCATTGGAATGTTACAATGTGACTTCTGAAGAAGAAGAGGGTGATCTGCGAAATATTACCATTCCAGAAATAGAAGGGCAGAGCGAAGTTGAAGGACCGAAGGTGGCGAACTTGGATAAATCAGAGCCATTGAAAACTTGAAAAGTAAACATTGGATCTAAAGAAGAACCTAAGTTCACGAAGATAAGAGACTATTGGGATGAAGATATGGTTGATAAGGTAGTTGAGCTGTTGCGTGAGTACCAGGATTTATTCCCAACAAATTTTTCAAATTTGAAAGGAATCATCGGAGATTTAGGTGTTATGAAGATCACATTGAAGCTGGATGTGAAGCCTGTTAAGCAGAGGCCTTATTAGCGAAATCAAAAATATAAAGAGAAGGTGTGCTAAGAACTGGATAAGGTACTGGATGCTAGTATTATTGAGCCAGTAGAGGAATCAAATTGGCTAATCCCAATGGTGGTCTAAGAAAATAAACAGAAAGGTGAAATCTACATATGTATGGATTTAACAAATTTGAATGATGCATGCATGCATGATCCATTTCCAACACCGTTTACTCATGAAGTGTTAGAGAATGTTGGCGGACAGGAGGCGTATTCATTTACTGATGTATTTTCGAGATATCATCAAATAAATATTGTGTCGGAAGATCGAAGCAAAAAAACCTTCACGAAAGAGTGGTGTTTCTTTCAATATACAGTTATGCCATTCGGATTGAAGAACGCGCCTGCAATATTTTCCCGAGTAATGATAACGACATTCAAAGAGTTTATTCATAAGTTCCTGGAGGAATATTTTGATGATTATACTGTGTTTGGATTGGTGAAGCACCATGTCACAAGTCTGCGCCTTATGCTGGATACATGTTGAAGGTATCAGATCACGTTAAACTTGAAGTAGTGTGTATTTTGTGTGCCCTTTGGAATTTTGCTCGGCCATGTTGTATGTAAGAAATGATTGATGGTGGACCCTGTGAAGATCATCGTAATTATGAATTTGGAGGCTCCTAGGAATGTAAAATAACTGTGCATGACATTGGGGCACACTGGATATTACCAGAAGTTTATCAAGTCATATGCTCAGATAACCGCGCCGATGGAGAAATTGTTAAAGAAAGATGCGATGTTTTGCTGGGATGAAGACTGTTAGCGCAACTTGGATGTCTTGAAGGAGAAAATGGTGACAATGCCTATTTTGGTGTTTCCAGACTGGAAGAAGGAGTTCCATGTGCATGTAGATGCCTCTTGCATTGTGCTAGGAGCAATATTAACACAAGCAAGTGAGGGAGAGATTGATCATCTGATATATTTTGCGAGCAGGAATTTATCCAAAGCTGAGAAGAATTACTCCACTACAGAGCACGAAGGGTTGGCGATGGTCTACACACTGCAAAAGTTTAGGCATTATTTGTTGGGTGGACACTTTAAAATGTATACAGATCACTCTGCGCTGAAGTACCTAGTCAATAAGCCTGTGTTAGGGGGGAAGATATGTCGATGGTTATTATTGTTCCAGGAATATGGTTTTGAAGTAATTGTGAAGCCTATAAGGTTGAATGTAGCCCCAGACCATCTATTAAGGGTTAAAACAGGTGAGGAACCATGTAGTTTGGTGGAAGGATTTCCGGATGCACAACTCTTTACAGTGAACATCATGGACGATTATTTTTCTGAGATCATTCAGTTTTTAACTATGAGAACAACCCCCAAAGGTTATTATACTCAGCAGAAGAAGGAGTTAGTAGTTCACGTTGTGGATTTTTCAGTGATTTCGTGTCATTTGTATAAGATGACAACACATGAGATACTGTGAAGGTATGTTCTGAAGTTTGAACGCATAGTATCCTAGCCGAATCCCATGGAGGGGTGGCAAGATGTCACTATGCAGGGAAAGTGACCTTGCAGAAGTTTTTATGTGCTAGATTATGGTGGCCGACTTTACACAAGGATTCTAAGGCATATTGCAAGGTGTGCGATGCTTTCCAATGGACAGGTAAGCCTTCGCGAAGGCATGAATTGCCTTGAAATCCTTAGGTTTCGCTATAGGTATTTGATATATGGGCCATTTAATTTATCGATACAATATAACCACCAAGTAAAAAGACAGGTGCACGATACATCATTACGACAACAGAGTATTTACCCAGATGGGCAGAACCGCGACTAGTGAAGGATTGTACAATTGCTACTATTACGAATTTTTTGTTTGAATATGTCTTAACAGGTTTGTACGCCCTAAGATATTGATGAGTGATAGGGGTACACATTTCTTGAATGAAACAATCAGTGCGATGCTTGAATAATTCCAAGTGTATCATCAGAAGAGCATGCCCTATCACCCACAGGCGAATGGAACGGTGGAAGATTTTAACAAGATTTTGGAGCATGCATTGACAAAGGTCTACAACATAGAGGAATGACTAGGACATGTGCGTACTTGTTATTTTGTGGGCTTATAGGATGACTTGCAAGAAGTTGATAGGTCAAACACCATTTAGGTTGGTCTATGGAATTGAAGTAGTAATGCCTATGGAGTATATTGTCCCAATTTTACGTATTGCAACATTGACAGAGATGGCGGATCGCGAGACCTTGGAGGAACGGCTCGTGCAGATCATGGAGTTAGAAGAAGACCACTTTCTTGTAGGATTTCACCAGCAAGTGCAAAAGGAACGCGAGAAGGCATGGCATGATCAACATATTAAGTTGCGCACGTTCAAGGTAGATGATTTAGTGTTATTATATGACAACAAGTTCACGAAATTTCCAGGAAAGTTTCAAATGCACTAGTTGGGGCCATATGTTATTAAGGAAATCATGGATGGTGGCACAGTTCAGCTCGCGAAGCTGAATGGAGAACCATTCCCTGGAAAAGTGAACGAAAGTAGGTTGATGTTGTACACAGGGGATCCTGCTGTTACGCAATGACTATATGGAAGCAGGACAGTCTTAGTAACCCAGGTAGCTGTAAGGGATTGTGGGATTATAAACTATGTTGCCTGACGAAGTGAAAAATGTGGTAGGGAGGCTGTGTGATGGACGATAGGAGTGCAACAGGTGAAGATGTGCTGGATGAGTTGTGCCATGAAGAATGGTGGTGCACAGATGGGTCCAAAAGTTGCCGTTGGGGTTACTATTCATGATTTGATGGAAAAAATTTAGTTAGAAGGAGCGGGTAGGCTCCATTTATGGTGAAAATATTTGGAGATCTTCTGCCAAAGATACATTTATAATAAAAAATTGGAGGGAACGGTCAGATTTCAATTCAAATCCTCTTATAAATTGGGCATGTAAGATCGTTGAAGAACACTTTTCATTCTAAGAATTGTCTAAGCACTCTTTCTATCAGTGTATGAAGAACAAAGACTAGGAAGAACTTGTGTCGATACCCTCATTCGCAAATTTGTCTGCAATAACCCGTGAACTGTTCTTAGAACGAATGACTGCCACAAATCCCGCAAAAGCCATAAGTTCTGAAGCCATTGTTTGTGACGCACCGGGCCCTGAGATATCAAGTATGGAAGCTACAACCCCTGTGCCTACGGTGTCGAGGCCGCTTAGGATGAAGCAATTTTCTACCAAAGAAAAGTAGAAGAAGCTGAGGCCAGTGAGACAGCCACTGAGGAAGACCCCAAAGGTGTGACAGAAGGAGAAAAAAGATAAATAACCAGAGAAAGTGGTCGATTTGGAGGAGGAGGAATTCCAAGGTGTGGAGGAGTTGGATGTGGAGGAGGGTGAGCCTATCACACGGCTCCCAGAGTATATCCCTCTATAGAAGGGAAAAACCAAAGTTACCAAAGACCCAGATTTTGGGAAATTTACGGTTTCGACACCCCTGTTTCCTGAACATGTGGAATTTGAAGGCACAACCTTAGCACACATTCCAGTGCTAAAAATGGAGGATTGGGACCTCGCAGACCATGAGAGGTTCCCACATTTGGTGACTAGAAAGTATATGATGAAAATTTACTACGAAGAGACTGGGGTTACGTGGTTGGAACCCATGAAGTGGGTTAGAGGTGTTGAGCAAGTTGGGTTGCTGCACATGCTTTGCATGCCGCATTTTCATAGGTCAATAATAAACATGGCATGTGTGCACCAGCTCCTTGCACTGGTGCACGATGGGTTCTTATGGCTTGGGGAGCCCATTCTGATCACATACATGTTAATTCATCAGATCACAAAGCTGCCCTACAAAGGGGCAGACCCTGCCAAGGAGTTTGGAGGGAAAAGTGGAGAAAAAGAGTTAGCGGATAAGATGAAGGTGAAATATGGTCTCGTTAAGAAGTTGTGCGAATATTCTATCCACTCCATTTAGGACCAGGCAGTGCAGTTCACCGCCCAAATTCTTGCAGGGAAAATCATGAGGAAATGCCGCATGGACGAAGTTTCAGCGTTGATAGTGTCATTAGCTGCCCAGTGCACGAAGGGAGTTCAATACAACTAGGCGAAGTATCTATACAAGGATTTCCTCGCAAACTATCGTGAAGCTCAGGAAGAGAGCAAGCCATTCCATTATGCGTGGCTTTTACTGTCAATCGTATTAGTAGCATTGAAGTTGCTGAAGGACAGTCGGTTTCCTCTGCAGGTGGAATATTTACCCAAAACAACAAAGTTTGCTTCGCTGTGGGCCACAAATGATCCATAAAGGATCAAGGAGTTGAAAATTTTCTAGATCTCGATGGAAATGGATCCGAGAATAGTTATCAATCAGAGGCCAAGGTTGTCCCCAACCTTATTCCAGCATTTGATGGTCTTCGCGGAGTTCAAGGCCAATTTCCACAACGTTACAATCAGGGCGCGAAAGGATCCAAAGCTCATATGGCACAAGTTGGCATATTTAGTATCAGAAATAGATATACAAGAGATCGCGGGGAGTTGGCCAACACAGTGGTGCGAACCCATGGAGATGGGTGTAGGAACTAGTAAAGAAGCTGAGAGCTCTGCTGCGCAATCGACCGTTGCGTAGAAATGTAAGGAAGCAACTCAGAAGGCAGCGTGAGCTTTGGCTGAGCAGAAGCAGAAAGAAGTTTTTGTTAAGGCAACTGCGGAAAAAGAGAGCGCTATAAAAGAGTAGGCTGAGAAAGAACGACCGAACACAATAAGTCGAAGAATTGCTTCACAGCATACATATGAGCAAGAGCTTTCAGGACAGGAAGGAGGTGGTGGAGAGGGGCAGTGCACTCCCTTTACCTTGAAGAAGCACGGAAAGGAGCAGATTATTAGACAATGAAAGAAGCATAAGTCAAATAAGAAGACGTGCATCTATCTGATGATCCTGACAGAAGGGGATCTCGAGGAGATCTACAACAAAGTTAGAGACACAACCATAGATTTATGGCAACAGTTTGAGCAACAGTATATGCAGATGCTAGGGAGTGTCCAAAAGGATCTGTGCGAGCTGTATATCTATATTGGTAGGATTCAAGCTAGCATTGGGAAAGTAAGTGGGGTGCAAGTGAGCCTAACACAAGGAAGTGGAACAGTAGCAGAACTGGAACATACTCTGGACCTCAGAGTCATACCTTTACCAGAAGGGTCTGTTCGCATAGATTCAAATGAGGACCCGTCATGTTAAGCACAGTGAAGGACATTTGATTTAACTTGGCCACGATACCACTTCATACCCTCCATGCATTGCATCAGGGGATTTCAGATGAGTTAAGTATAAGCGATCAACACACCATCATAGTCATAAGTGAGTTCAAGGTCAATAATGAACGGATTTCCATAGAGAAAGCTTAGGCTCTGAAGGAAAAAGAGGACTTGCAGACACGAAGTCAGAGCCTGGAAACAACAATAGAGAAGGCATGTAAGTTCTAGAATTGAACATCCCGGAGGATGTCGCAGCTACAACAAAAGTACGAAAATTGGTTGTTACGGTACGCACATCAAAGGATGAGATCGATGGGGTTACATTTGATTTTCAAATGAATATATCAGAGCTACAACTGAAGTTTCAACCAACTACTCCGCTAGAGGTTCGGGAGCAATGTGGAGCTGCCATCAAAGATCACATGGCTACTATGGACAAGGCAGTTAAAGATTGTGACTTCCTTTTTAACCATGCCATGGAGTTATGTGATACTTTGCAGGAGGACCTAACCCTGTAGAAATTACGTACATAAATTCGGGAGGCCCAACAGAAATATGACGAAATCAGGGCGACTACGTGCACATTGGTGCCAGTCCAGCGCTTCGCACACCTACAGGAAGGAAAGCTGCTACAGGCACAAGTTCAGGAATTGCAGCAAAAAGAATCAGTTTTGAAGGCTTGGCTTCAACCTTGGATAGAGGAGGCCAGCTAGATTGCTCAGACCATATAGGAGAAGCTGAAAGCATTGCAGCAGACTCAGAGGACCATGAGTCTAGTGGTAGAGGGACCAACTACAGAAAATTTGGTCGAAGAGGTAAAGCAGGCAGTAGTACAAGGAATCACGGAGCTGGAAGTATTGAAGTAGGATTTCAGTGAGCTTCGCCACAAAGTAGAGAAGTTAGCTGAGTGACTCAAGGGCAAGTCACCATATTTGTGTTGGGGGCCTATTGGAATAGGGTCCCTAGGGTCAGTTTTGGGGTTAGTTAATCAAATTTTTGTAAAAGTTTTGTAAAATATGTAAAGTCTCTGTGAAATGTGGATGTGGAGCGCACAACTAGATAGGAGTCAAAGGGGTTTTAGCCCCTTGTTTGGGTAAGTAATAGGTCAGTTTTGAGACTCACCCATGGTCCACAGACCATGGTATTGTATTGAAGAAAGCTATATATAGTTGATTCATAACGAGTCTAAGAGGTAGCTAAGGATAAGTAAGTGAAGATAGAGATTTTTTTGGGCAAGTACTAAGGCAGGAAGGCTCTTCTTCCTATACTTAGGCAAGAGGGGAAGCCTCCTACAGCTGAGTGTGCAGGAGGCCTTGGTAAGTCCACTTCTGAGTGCGCGAACCCCTGCAGTTGAGTGTGCAGGGTAAAGAAGTCTATAATCTTAACATTGAAGCTTAATAAAGACTGATTTTGAAGAAATATCTTGCATCTAAGTACTATTGTTACTTCTGTTATATTATTTTTTGTTGCTCTATAATATGTTTTCTGTGGAATAATGTATTAATGTTGCACGAAACCAATGAATCTATCATACTTATGCATGACTTAAGTAATTATATATTTTCGCAAAGTTAAGGGTTAATTCTGTTATGATTTTTGATGAATTGGGTAGACATGTGCGAAGGCAGATCTAGGGTTATTAATTAGTGTGTGAAAGTGGATGGTTTAACTCTTTAGATTCTGCAAAGATTGATTGCAAACCTTCGCAAAGGTCTAGAAGCCATTTTCTTAGAGTTACAGTATCAGGCCACAGATGGATACCGATCTACGTGAAGGCCTATCTAAGCTATATGAGCTAAGACCACTTCTCACACTGTCTCTAGATGTAGAAACCTAGTTCTAGCATCCCCCAATACTCCTTTAGGTGAGATTGTAGCCTGCGCTATGTAGGTTTTTGCCGAAAGGGCCAGAAGTTAGTGTTTTTTTGGTTGGCGCAAACAACTTTTACCCTGGGTCAAGCCCCCTTAAGCCAACAAGAAGACCCAATTGGGCACATTGTAACATGTAAAATTAATTATTTTTGTATTTAAAAGCGTCAAAATACCCTCCAAGACGAAGTCAGCATGACAGTTAAGAAGTCGGCCTGATTAGGGCATGTCATCCTCATTGGAAACCTATATATAGGAGGGAACTCAACCTCCTATGGACCCTCACTCATTCATCATCATCCAAATGAAGAAGAGGAAGAAGAAAGGAAAGTGAAGAAGGATAGAAGGATGAAGGGCGAATTGTTTGGGTTATTTCTCTCTCGCTCTCTCTCTCTCTCTCACATGTGAAGATAAAGCTAAGTTTTTGCAGCTGCAAGGTTGAAGTTGTGAAAATTTCAGAAATAAGGTTGAAGAAAGGACTACTAAGTCACCTACAAGCCCTAGAAGGAGAAGAAACCTAAGAAAATGTCAAAGGAAGATTTGGAAGCCCTAAATTTTCTCACATGTGTGGAGGCAACAACTATTGCAGGGGTCAAAAATTTCAGATATGCAGTGGAGGCCCAAATTCTGTAGCTGGGGATGGAAATTGTGTAGCTGGAAGATATTTGACTGGGTTTGTCTTGGATAGAAGATGCACATGATTTTTAAGGTTTGGATTGGTCTTGGAAAGGTATTGTTGTTGATCTAGAGGTCTTGTAATTAGTCATTTAAAGAATCTATAAGAAGAGAAGATATTTGTTGGTTTTCCTCTTGGGTGGAGAGGTTTTGGCCTTGGCTTGCAACCTACATCTTGTGTTCTTGTGTACTATTGCTCTTCATGTTTTTTGTAGTTGTTTGATGATAAGAACAACATAATAATAAGAGAATAATCTAAAAAGTAATAGAAAGTAAAAATGCATCACAAGAAGTTATCAAGTATAAGAGAAATCATCATAATTGCAGCCTATAGATTTCTCAACACATATTTAGAGGAAAGATCCAGTGGTGACGCTCTATTCAACGTCGAAAAGGTTGAGACCAGAAATGAACCAAAGAAGAAAAAGGCCAGGCGTGACTGGGAGGTAGGAATAGTAGGAACGACAAGATAGCAATGGGGCATCATGTGGCATGGAGAGATAGACAAACATGGATCTCTTTTGACAAATAATTTTGTAAATTTTTCATTTCTTTAGTGTTATGAAAATTTATATTGTTATTAGAATTTTATTATTGTAACTATAGCTGACACTTAGAAGAGTAGGAAAATGTTTTTATTAAAATAAGTTTCCAATTTTTTGAACCTTTGAAATTAATGTTTTACTAGATCATAAAAATATTGGTAAGAGACCTGCCCAGAATCTAGTTTTTTTCTAGTATAAATGCTACTTATTTCTTTGGGAAAAAAATTCTTATCAATCAAACTCATAAAGCATCTCCATATAATATGTATAATTAGTATATATCTTTGTCATATAGAAAATGATTTTTTATTAGATAAAAAAAGGACATGTCTTTCTCCTTTGAAACAAATTTATGATAAAGGGAAAAAAATAATACCTCGGATAAGAGACTTTAAAAATTTATTCCATGGATAAGAAGTTTTCTTAAGAAAACTTAAGAAATATTATTCTCATAAAAATGAAGAAAAAAAGCAAGTCAAGTCTTTCTTACTGGAAGTTTGTTTTAATGAAACCCAAGATGAGGGAAACACTAACTATGTACTCTTTTATGTCTTTTCTCATTATTTAAATTTAAGAGATTAATATATAAATTATGTTTTCTATGTTTGCATCTACAATGCAATTTTCATATCATTTATTAACTCTTACCTTACTTGGGACTATAACACTCGCCTCAATTCAAAGTGTTTTGGCTTTCCATTATTTTTGTCGAGTTTTTGCAATTTTAACCAAAGATGTGGGAAAATGTTAGAATATCCTTATTTTTTAGTAAATTCAAAAATAATTTTTTAATTTCTGTAAATCTTATTTCTAATTTTCCATTGGTTGAGCGAGCCTTATGTGACATAATTCAGCTAGTGGAGCACATTTTATTTTCAATACTTGTCAGTGCATGCGTCACACATAATTTTAAAATAATTTTAATGTATAAAAAAAAGACAAATTTTGTGAGTGGTTATTCTACCTGTGAGTGCTCTGACATTGGCACTAAAAATGACATTGTTATGCTTCTGCTCTACCCAATAATACCATAACTGATGCACTGGCTGTAAGATAATTCAAACTCCCAAACTAGGACTTCAAAGACAGTTCAAAATCGTCATGTGATTGGTTATTTTATTATACAATAATTATTTATTGAAAAAATGCAGAAGTAATTATCGTTTTATACAACTCATTGTGTGGGAGTGCGTAGCTACACACTCTCTCACAAAATTCCTCCGCACTTGTTAATAACAGTTCTTGGTTTATATGGGCCTCAATCGGAGATATCCAGGCTTTTGTTTCATTATTATTGTATTTCTTGTTTGCATATTCTTGTATTTATGTTGGTTGTCTATCATGGATCGATTATTAACCTAGAACAACCTACAATGGAGAGGGTACTTTGTCCCAGGGATCTGCGTCCTGATATGCAAGAATATCACTGAAGATAATGTTAGTCTATTTTTGCACTGCCCTTATGCGAAAGCGCTTTGGGAGGGGGTATTGGACATTTTCAGCATTGTTCCACTACAACATTATCCATCATTGAGGTGTTGTTTTAGGAGGTGGTTCAAAACTCATGATAGATACATATTTCTACCTTTGTATCTTATTTTCTCCATTTGGCACAGTAGGAATGCACTTATATTTGAAAATAAATATCTGGCAGTGAGGGAGGATGTCATTAAAATTGTTGCATATTTCAAGGAATATGGACCATCCAACAATAGTAGTAAATCCAAAATTTTCAAACGAAGAGACATTTGGCAAACATATCCAGTGGGTTTCTTCGATGGTGCATGTTGTAGGAGGAAATGTGGGTGTGGTGCCTACATAGTTATAGAACCAGGTAAATACTATCACTTTTGGTGGGAAGGGGGTCAAGGCACAAATAGCAAAGCAGAGATCGTTGCACTATGGGGAGTACTGATCGCAGCGAAATGGTTGGGATTGGAACACATACAGATCTATGGTGATGCAAAGGGAATCATAGACTGGGTCAAAGGACATAACAACTTCAATCCTCCTATATTAACCAATTGGATGAAGTACATCAAGACGTTGGTAAGCACTTATCATCATATCTATTTCAATCACATTTACAGGGAGCAGAACTTGACTGCAAATTTATTACAGGCTATTACAACAAGGCTAGTTTCCCCCAGTCTCATGTAGTCATAGTTGAGCAACAAGTTCATGTAGCTAGTTGATGCCAGGGGGGCGCGATCCAACATTGGAAACAACCTTAGTCCCTAGTCTTATTGATTAGTTAAAATACAAAGCCTGTAGTCTCCGTTAAGTTCCATGGATGACACCACTTTGAGACTTAGAGTGCAGCCTTTTCAACAGAGACACTAGCCCATAGTCCAATGCACTACTTATGGGTGGTAAGTCCCGGTGTCCACTAATAAGAGGAGATAGGGTATATAAGTGATAGATGTCATTATTCCATTATATGCCATTATATGCAATGGGTATACGTATGGGAACATACTAATTGTAGTGGCTAGTAGGGCTTAGTAAGTAGTACAGCTTGGAAGCTAATAGTATCCTATTGGGAATAATCCATAAGTGCCCAGGAGATCATTGCTACTAGCCGGTCAGCCACTAATTAATAGCCAGTGTATCCCAGTCACATTGTCATAAGGTCCCCTTGCTGTACAGCTGATACTCGCATATAGACGTTTCACTTTGCCAGTGTAAGTAAACAGAATATGGCAATGGCCCATCCCCGGCATAGAAACGAGACAGCAGCAGGGACCTACCCCTTTTTATCCAACTTCCCTACCCTTCACAAATGCTCTACCCATGAACTTTTGACAGGAGGTTGTGGTTGTTTACTGCCCACCACCTTCTCTTTCCACCTGCCCTAGGAGGGGTATTAATCCACACAAGCTTCTTGTTTATATCCCCCATGCCCGGGAGGATCTTTTGCGTTACCTGTTTGCCATTCCCCATGCCCAGGAGGGTGGTTGGTTAGAAGTAGTTATTCTACATGATGTATGATACCCGCATCTATACGTTGAACTTGTCCATTTTCACTTATAATCTGAATATGGAAATGGGCATACGAAAACATACTCTAATTCTATAAGCTCTTGTCAGCGCATGAACTCTTGGCATAGTCCCTAGTCAGAGTACCCAGTCTTTATGATTCAGCCGATCCATTGACAGTCTCACTCCCAACCGGTCCTTTCATGCCATTTCCAGAAGGTTCTCTATGCTATGAGAGGCGGATGCCAATATTTAGTTTAGTTATTGCCAGAAATCAAGAAGAAAATAAGGGAGAGTTTGACTCACTCACATATCTACGTGTCGCATATCTACGTTTCACTTTCATTAGATAGTTCTTAGTGCATGTGGGATTACACTACAGCTACTCTTTAGATAGCAGATACAGCAGCTTGCCTACCCTTCCCAATAGTAACAAAACACCCATGATACATAGACAGGAGGTGAGATTCTTTTATGGGCCCATCCGTTGGAGAGACTCTCCCGTTACCAGTTGGACGTGATCCGATCCCCTGTGCCCTAGAGGTGCTTGGGTTGTTTGTGCGGTACAGTACAGTTATGTGAAAACAGGCAGGATGGAGTTCTACCAGGATGGAGTTCTACGTGACCAGTTCTCGATCCGCCGTGCTGCCCAGGAGAAAGGGCGTGTTCGTGCCAAATTATCCATAACCTCCTAAACTATTATGGCTTTCATCTAGTAGTGTGTCCTACTCTAAGTGCATAGAATAAGAAAGAGCGACAGGGACCCACCCCCTAGCCTGGATACCTAACCTGGGGACCCGGCCATTGCAGCCATACCTACAACTCCACAATTTGAAGAGAATCCTGGATGGAACCGATCCTTCAACCCTTCATCGACCAACTCGCTCCCCACTCTGCCTTCGACATCTCAATTACCTGCCTGCCCACTCCGACCTACGTTTCAGACTTACTGCTTTTGATCTACCTGCCTGTGACTGATCGAGATCTGCCTCTGCCGATGAATGATCTCTGCTTTCAATCTCTCTTGCTGCTTTCTCCCTTCCTTATTTAGTCCGTAGAGAAAGAACTACTATACAACAGTCAACTAGTAGAAAAACCTGGTGTCAATGAGCCGAGACACGATCTTATTATTCTATGGCACTGAGTGGCTAGGACACTAGCCCTATAGTTAAGGCTTATAGCCCCGCCCCATCCATATTTTCAGACAGAGTGAAGACAGAGTGAAGCTCCATGTCAATTAGACTATTTCATAGGTGATCCTTAGCACCTCCCTAAATAGACAACAATCAACCATGCTCTTTTATGCAGTTTCCCTCTGATTGCTAGGGTGTTTATTCACCATTACACAGCTTAAGGAGGCATTTACCTAGCCAAGAGGAAGTAGAAAATCCCACCCCAGGTTCCCAACAAATGGAGACTTATTGGTTGGTTCGGAGCAGGCAAGAAGTTAGGGTAGACCATTTGAGGTGATCCCCTTATTAGCACCATTCCCTAAGTACACCAATTGGAATAGAAAATCCCCCCACCATGTTTCCAAACTCGCATCTATACGTTTCACTTGGACTCGCATATCTACGTTTCACTTTTTCATTTTCATTCCATTTCAATAGGTAGGCATTTGAATAGGTAGGATAGGTGATCCTTTTCCGCTGGCTCTATGCCATAAGCAACAGTAAAAGTCAGTGCCCGATACCCGGTCTTATACCCTGTAGCCGATACCTGGGAGACCGCCATAGTCAATGCCTATAATCCCCCTAGGCTTACTCCACTGCTAATACAACAATGGGAAGAGGAGGTAGGGTAAGTTATAGAGATGTAATTCTTCTCCATTGTAGGTCCATTGTAGGTGTTGTAGTCCAGCTTTCTCTGTCCCAGTACTACACTCAACAACAACAAATAGGGGAGTCTCGCTTTCTGTTCAACATATCTCAACAGGCAGTGGAATGGAGACTTCACTACAGGAATAAGGGACTAGATCACCTTCAGTCAAGAGAGATAGAACCTCATCCACGAAGTGGCAGGCTACGCTCTCGCAGTTCATTTTCAATTTCGCAAGGTCAAGGGTAAGAGACCATAACCCCACTTCTCGTATAATCGCATAGTTCTTTATGATAATCCCTCGGAGAATGGTAGAGGGATGGCAGGCCGTAACCAAACCGTTTCCAGAGAGTGTGCTTGGCTGCAGGCATGCGTGCTAAAGAAAGCGGTCAAAAATATGGGGTTACGAGATGTTGGAATACTATCTCCTAAAGTAGAAACAATTATATAATAGTAAAGAGAGACTTCAGTAGGTAGAGCCAGAAAATAGATAGGGGTAGTCCATCGGTCAATTAGTCAGCGTGTTACTGTGAGTGAGTTGTCGGGCTAACTCCTCACTGGCTAGAGTGTGTGTAGGAGTGTGCAATCCAATCTCGGGATGTTCCCCTCAATGAGGGGAATAGATAAAGCACCTGGTAATTTTTTATTTTCTATATATGAACAAGTAGCCATGACAAATGCAGGCAGCATTAACTTTTCTTAGAGCTAGGAAGCGTGATGGTATATTTCTTGACGATGTAAGGAACATCGATTATTTGGCAATGGAGATCTCTCGTGTCAAGTTTCTAAAGAGAAAGATATTTTTGTTTTTTTGGACTATAGATGAAAGATCTTAGGTTATGGATTACTCTAGAAAATAAGAGATATGGTAGTTACAAGTGTAATATAAGGAAGATAAAAAGACTTTTTTACATATTTATTGAAAATATATGAAAATTGTACTCTGTGTTTTATTAATATAAATAAATATGCTTTGGAGTTATGGGACTCGTCAACAATGGTATTTGATTTTATATTTTATGTTTGTATTTCATCAACTATCTCTAAATTAGCGACACATAAATGCTAAGCAAACAACTTTTACATTTATCAAAACCTTCTTGTGATGGATTGAAAAAAATTTGTATGATGACATAAGCAGAGGTGTGCTGAGGTGCAGAGGTCTGCAGAGGTGTGTAGAGGGGTGGAGGCCTCTGCATTCTGCTTTCCGCGTAGCTACTCCACCCGTCGCAACAAGTGAAAATGTAGGTATCTTCTTATTTTCGTATTGAAAACACAACGAACAAAAGTCATGTTTTCAGTTCAAATCCTGCCCTTTTGGATTACCTCTATAAAATTAATCTCACAATCGTTGATGGGAGTAATTATTCAGATAAGGGGTGGTCTTCAACAAAGAGAGAAACCCTAAAATGATGCCACTTCCACACACCAGCGTTGCCATGCCAACATCTGGTTCAAATTAAATAAACAAATTAGTAAATAATATGAAGAAAGATCGACAACCATCCTCCATTTCAAATATAGAAATATTCAACACTGTTGATACATTACAAGATTCCTTTTTCGGTAAGGTTTATTCATATTCATGCAGACGCATTCCACTACAGACATATAGTTCATGTCATTTGAATAATTAACAATTATATAGTATTTAAAGTGGGCGTGGGATGGTGCACTTTTATTTTTTGCCTAATGGCTCTGTTTTAGTTTCTTTTTGCCGGTGCATGTAAGGGTTTAGACACAACATTTACATGTTTCTAGAGAAAATTCGAAGACCATCGAGTGTGGCTACTTCTGACATGTAGAATGGAAGATGTTAACTAATTTTTCGCGATTGTTATTGTATATTGTATAATATGTAATTAGTTTTACATTCCATTTTTACGGTTAATAAGTTACCGAGACATCACTGTCTCGTACCTAGATTTCACATGTATAAATAAGTAATTTTATCATTAATATGATGCTCTTTCCTTGTGCTTTTTCATTGTGTTCTTTCATTGTGGAGTTTATTTGGGCTTGTAAAGTGGTATTGGAGCCCTGGTTGAGTTGTTCCTAAAATCCTTGTATTTGAAGTCTATGGTAAAGGAGACTCGGAGTGTGAAGACTGTGAAGATAAAATGCAGTGGAAGGTTAATCCAGTGGAGCAATATAGTGGGATGCCCAAACTATTGACTCTCTAGTTTCATATATTTCAGTCATAATGAAAGACAATTGGGGAAGTTGAGCGGCATAATTTTTTTACATTTACTTAACTAAACAAGGGTTTAATCACAGTGTTTGCATTCACCACGGTAAACATGAGTTTAAATACAGTAAAATTTATAAAGGATAACAAAATAAAGTGCTGTGGAAGGTTAATCCAGTGGAGCAATATAGTGGGATGCCCAAACTATTGACTCTCTGTAAGATTTAGTAAGTTTCATATATTTCAGTCATAATGAAAGACGATTGGGGAAGTTGAGCGGCATAATTTTTTTAGATTTACTGAACTAAACAAGGGTTTAATCACAGTGTTTGCATTCACCATAGTAAACATGAGTTTAAATACAGTAAAATTTATAAAGGATAACAACATACATTTACTGCAAACGGGAAATGTATAATTTTTGGTGGCTGAAATTTTAATTAAAGAATGTCAATTATACATATTTTTTTGTGGCTGAAATTTTAATTAAAGATTGATCAATTTTCTGCTAATTTGAAGTACATATTTTTTTAAGAGGCCATTGGTAAAATAAAATTTATTTTTAGAGGCTAATAAGATTTGAATTACTTTTTAAACTTACCACTAAACCACAAAGCCAACTTTGTTAAAACAAGATGAGAATCAAATTTATATGTCTTCAGAAGTATTGCATATATTTTGAATATGAAAGGATTTGAAGAATATTTGGCTACATAACAATTATGACTTCAATAGTTTCCATAGTTGGAGTTGTTCTTAATGGAAAGGAAAACTATCAAGAGTGGTTTTGAAAGCTTAAAAGTGCCCTTGTTTTTAACGATTTGTGGGTTTTTGTCAAGGCGAGAAGGATAGTGATGGAAAAGAAATTGCACCAGAGCCGCCTAATAATGAGAAGCAACATGAAATTTGGGAGACAAAAGACAACAAGGCATATGCATTAATAACTGCATTGATGATAGGAGAGGTACGCAAATATATCATTTCTTTTGGTACTACATTCGAAGCACTAAATAAGTTGAAAGAATTGTATGATTCACACTCAGAACTCGAAATTATTCAGTTATTGTTAAAGTTGTTTAATTTGGAGATGAAGGATAATGATCCTTTGAAGAGTGCCTCTGAAATAAAAGCCATTTTTCATGATATAGAAGCCACTGGAATTAAAGTAGGTTTACAACTTACAGATTTTATAAAAGTCCTTCATCCTGTCTATTCAAATTATTTGGAATCTCTCCAAGCTATTAGGCAGCTAAAAGACATTACATTTGGTAAACTAGTAAGCAAAATAGTTGAGAGAGAAAAGCCTTTGGAAGAAAGAGGCTCCACCTAACTCTAATGTAGAAACTTTGTGCCTTGCACAAAAGGATCAGAAGTCTCATGCTGAAACTTCTAGAGGTGATAAAAGTAGTAGAGGTCGTGGTAGGAGAAATTATAGAGGCAGGGGGGGTAAAAATAATCAAGGAGACAGACAACAAAGGAATTTTAATGATAGACCAGCTATCAAATGTTTTAGATGTGGTAAAATTGGTCATACTTCTACTAACTGTAAAATCCCTTGGGAGAAAGTCAGTGAAAGGAGAGAACAATTGAATGAAAAGAAAGATCAACCACCACCAGATAAGGGAAAATCATCAGAGTCTGCACATTACATTGTTGCTCACTGTAATTTTAATATGAATGATGTTTTCAACACTGCATTTTCTTCATGGCGAGATACTTGGATTTTGGATTCAAGAGCCACTTGTCACATGACATTTAGGTGAGATTTTTTTGAAACTTTCAGTGACGATATTTATGGTGTTGTTTACTTTTCTGACAAGTCTCAAATTAAACCGTCTAGAATTGGGTCTATTCATTTGAAGATATCAAATTTTGTAGATTATGTTCTATAGGATGTACTTTATATTCCACATTTTCAGTGAAATTTGATGTCTCTTATACATATTCGGCAACGGGGGCATTTTATTCATATATTTGATGGCATTATTGAGATAAGAAGAGCATCTAATCATGTAGTTGTTATGATCAGGGTGGAGGAATGTACGCTTTTAAAATTAAATGGTACTTCATCTACTAATTGTCATGAAAATTCTATTCTTTTGGCACAACAAAGTGATTTCCTATCTCCCAGCTTGTTGTGGCATGCTCGATTTGGTCACATCAATTATGGCAGCATCAAAATTATGAAAAAACAAGGTATTAAAGGTCTTCCGATAGTTCCAAGAAATATTACACCTTGTGATGCTTGTATTATAGGAAAGCATTGTAAACAACCTTTTCATAGTTCTTCTTTCAAATCTTCATGAAAATTAGGTCTCATACATTTAGATTTATGTGGACCTATGCCTGTTGCAATTGCAAATGGAAATAAATATATGCTAACATTTATTGATGATTACTCAAGAATGCGTTGGGTGTATTTGTTGAAGAATAAGTCACAATTGTTTGATGTTTTTAAAAATTTTCATTTGATGATTAAAACAAAACTCAACAGAATATAGGCATTCTCAGAACTAATAATGGTGGTGAGTATACTTCTCATGCTTTTGAACAATACTTGAAGTAAAATGGAATCAAACATCAGACTGTCATACCTTATAATCCACAACACAATGGCATTGCAGAACGTATGAATAGAACTTTGCTTAATATGGTTAGATCTATGATGTTCTTTAAGAATGTTAAGTTGATGTTTTGGGGAGAAGCAGTACTTTGTGCAGAAAATATTCGCAATCGTTGTCCTTCTTCTGTCATCAATAATAAATCTCTCTATGAAATGTGGTATAATTGTCTTCTTGTTGTTCAACATTTTAGAGTCTTTGGTCCTTTATGCTATGCATTAATTCCTAAACATCAACACAACAAGTTGGGTGCTAGGAGTCACAAATGTATTTTCTTGGGATATTCTGCTACTTCCAAAGCTTATAGATTTTATGATGAGGAGAATAAGAAGTTCATTCTTTCCAGAGATGTTATTTTCCTTGAATTAGATAAAATTAATTCCACTGCTGATAAGCAACTAGATCACTTGGAGAAATTTGCATCTAAGAAGTGCTATTTTGAACATGATATGTTGTTCCACACAATGAAGGGGGGGTTCCCATTCTGGATCAGTCTGTGGTTCTTCCATCTTTGACTCATGAGAATTTTATTGTTGAAGAAAATTTGGATGATAGTAATGTTTTTGCAGGACCAGAAATTGCTCTTGAAGAGCCTGTTCTTGAGCCTGTTTTTCAAGATGAGCAACCATCACAACCACTTCAACAACCTTTACGAAGATCTACACGTGCTTGAAAAGTTCCAAGCAAGTATGATGATTTTGAAACAGGAATGTCTTCTAAAGGTGATTCAGGTAATGTTTCTCATGACTGTGAATTCAATCATTGTACAATTAGCGAACCTAATTGTTTTGAAGAAGCTGCTAATTGTGATGAATGGAAGGATGCAATGCAAAAGGAATATGCACTTATTAAGAATAGAATTTGGAAGTTATTGGATCCTCTTGTAGGTATCAAATCCATTGGTTGAAAATGGGTCTATAGGATCAAATACAAAGCAGATGGTTTGCTTGATAAATACAAGGCAAGACTTGTAGAAAAAGGCTACACTCAGAAGGAAGGCATTGATTATTCAGAGACATTTGATCCTATAGCAAAATGGGGCACAATTAGAACTCTATTTTCTCTTGCAACTCAGAATAGAGGGAAGATACACCATATGCATGTTAAAACAAATTTTTTGAATGGAGATTTGAAGGAGGATGTTTATATGTTTCAGCATGAAGGTTTTGTTGTTAAAGGCAAAGAGCAAAAGGTATGAAAATTGGTTAAGGCTTTGTATGTACTAAAACAAGAATCTCGTGCATGGTATGAAAATTTAACTGAACACCTTCTCAAGTTGAATTATAAGTTATTTGATCTGGATGATGCAACTCTTTTTGTTAAGAAAATTGGAAAGTCAGTTGTATATCTGGTTGTGTATGTAGATGATTTGATGATCACAAGAAATAATGATGACTATATAGTGTCTGTTAAAAGAGAATTATTGAAAGTTTTTGACATGATAGATTTGGGTTTATTACATTATTATTTAGGGATTGAATTTGATTAGAAACCCAAATATATTTTCATTTCTCAGAAAAAGTATATTGGAAAACTATTGGATAGATTTGGGATGCAGGATTGTAATCTTGTCGCTACTCCTATGGAGCAGAATTTGAAGCTTACTTCCACTGAAGGAAGTATGTTTGAAGATCCAACAAAGTACATGCAACTTGTTGGAAGTTTGAATTTTCTAACTACTACTCGACCTGACATAACTTTTGTTGTAGGGATACTTTCCAGGTTCATGCATAAGCCATGTGAAGGTCATTGGAATGCAACAAAGCGAGTGCTCAAGTATTTGAAAGGCACTCGAACATATGGCATCAAATATTCCAAAGTTTCATATTTCCATCTCACTGGCTATTCATATTCTGATTTTGATGGAGACAAGGAGAATGGAGTCTCTACTTCTGGTTATTTGATGAGTCTTGGATCAACAACCATCAGTTGGAGATTGCACAAACAATCTGTTCTTGTTGATTCTACCACCGAAGCCGAATATGTTGCAACAACTCAAGCTACAAAAGAAATCATTTGGCTTCGCAAAATACTTGAAGACTTGCAGGAGAAACAAAAGGCTTCAACTCCACTACTCGTCGACAACTCTTATGCAATTCAGTTGGCCAAGAATCCCAAGTTTCATGATCGAAGCAAGCATATTAACACCAAATATCACTTGATTCGACATTATGTAGAGGCCAAAGTTATTCATTTGACACATTGTCCTACTTCAAAGCAGATCGCAGACATATTTACAAAGCCACTGGGACATGAAAAGTTTGAAAAATTCAGAATGTTACTCGGCATGTCAGATGTCCCTTCGGATTAAGGGGGGAATGTTAACTAATTATTCAGGCTCGTTATTGTATATTTTATAATATGTAATTAGTTTTACATTCCGTTTTTATGGTTAATAAGTTACCGAGACACAACTATCTCGTACCTAGATTTCACATGTATAAATAAGTAATTTTATCATTAATATGATGCTCTTTCCTTGTGCTCTTTCATTATGTTCTTTCATTGTGGAGTTTATTTGGGCTTGTACAACTCTAAATTCATATTCATCCTTGACATGAATGTGCATTTAGCCTAAAGTTAGATAGTTGATCGTATGCCTATTGAGCAACTCAATGTCACGATAGTGAACATTCTTTGACACATGGAGTGGTGATAAGTGAGGCATTAATAGAAAAAATGATGTAACAAACACAGATCATGTCCGATAAACATAGAGACATGAGTTATAAGAAACACATGTAGCTCCGAAAATGGAGAGTTATGGCAGGTTGATCATCAAAGTCTACGTATGTCGCCAACATGTCATCGTGGAGATCATGGTTTCGAAGATCTTGCACCTGTCCTTGATCATAACGGTTGTTATGTTCCAAGTGCAGAGTAATTTCCGAAAGTGAAAATGCAACTTTTTGGTGATACCTTAGTCGTGAGAATGCAATATTGAAAAAATAACTCGGCTTAATCCAATCCTAGGGCAGTCATCCGTGGGTAACTTAGAAAATATATATGGTACCTTATGTATACAATATAAGCACTGAAAACTCATGAATGGTGCACATCAAATGTAGAGAATGTGACAATTTCAAGTTTGAAATGTTATTGCAACAATTGGAAATAATTATTTTGATTGTTAATTATTTAAATATTTATTTTCTACAAAAAATATTGACTAAACCACACTACAACTTTCACAAATAAAATTACGAAAAATAATAGTGTTGGAAACAGAGAAATATTTTAACACACACACAAAAATTGACACACTTATTTTTCGACAATTGTCCCCGGAAAAATCCAACTTGGGAAAACTAGTGCAACAACCGAGGGTTTTATATTATTAAGCAGTAGTGAAATAATCTGAGTACAATCTGGATGTTGAAAATGGCAATCATCAAGAGAAAATATTGGCAAAAATTATCTGAGGGAAATTACCCTCACTCTGAGCAATCCCAACACTTGATTGCCTTTGAAAAGTTAGTCGTCCAACTAGGCGTGCGCAGGCTCTGTGTCACTTTGGAGTTGTTTTCCACACCTGCTTCCTGGATCAACTACCAATCTAGCCATCTTACCTGCAAACACTTCTCCAGCACTCTAAAACCCCTTCCTAGCCTCTGGAATTGAAAACATCTTCTTCCTTTAACAAATTGAATTGCTCTTTGAAGCTTTTACGCAGCCTCCTAGAGAAATTTCAACCTCTCTACAAAGTACTCACTGGATCTAGAAAATATTCATCTGGATTCACTGTCCCTACCCCTCTCTGCCTCTGCTTCCCTTTTGAAGCTCGAACTATTCTGACAACTAACTGTTTCTCTCTGGAAAATGGAACTCTCCAAGGAAATATATCCCTGTGTGTATATGCTCCATCTACCTATCGACTTCTTCTTATAATCTTTTGTTAGGACTCCATCGACCAAGATTAAAACTTAATCAAGGGATAAGATCATATTAGAGTTGATCCATGTGAGTTTCTATGATTCACACATTGTCTCAATTAATTCTTATTAATTAACTAGATTTCCTAATTTTAGACTTGGGAAATATTAAAAAATAGCCTAATAATCTAATTGAAACACTTCTAGGTGGAATTTTCAGAAACGATTTCTGGGTTATGGAGAAATCTTGTGTTTTAGCCTCTCCAAAAAGTTTCAAGACTAGAACACCTCCGATTCTACAAAAAATATCACTCCCTCTTAGTGAGGAAGGTGTTCTAATGTTGTACAATTGCTACAACACGATGTCTATGTATCACCCTCTATCATGCTGCTAATGTCTGATCACTTCCCGCTAATTATTGCGGAACTCTGGTGTTTCATCTGTGCTACTGCTGACACTGTTATATTGTTGCCAACTCTACATACACATGATGACTCCCTATCATCTTTTGTTGTTGCAACTACAACTACTCCAACTGAGAAGCATCCTAGATACTAAATCAATTGTGTTTGTTACAACTGTCTTCTGAGTTCTGACTACTACTAGCTACTACATTGTCTACTGAATAATTTGTGTTGTTGTTGACTCTGCACTACTGCAAACACTGCACTGAACTCCTTAGCATCTCTCTGTTACTAGTCTGCCACTGTCACACTGGAATCTGACTGCATCACTAATATTGATCCAACATGCTACTGAATATTGTGGGCCCCTGTAGCAAGGTAATGATCTATGAGGAGGACACCTAAATGGACCTTGTCCATACTTTTCAACTTTGGGACTATAGCTCGATATCGCCACACCTCACTCTCGGAGGTATGGTTGCAAACATAATGAAATTTTCCTCCATATTAGAGGAAAACTTATCGATCTTAGTGGACGTTGCTACATGGTCCTACTTCTCCTACTTGTCATTCTTCCTAAAAGGAAACTATGTACTGTAGTGGTCGAGTTCACCACATTTGAAGCACTTGACCTTTGACATGTCCTTCTTCTTCTTATTTTCCCCTTACCCCTGACTAAGACCCTTAAATGCTAGGGTCACATTTTCCTCTTCCTTCTCGCTCTTCACACCATTGTTATTTTTTCCATTGATGGTACTCTTTACTACATCCCACCTCAACTCTCCTATTGTAGATCGGACCACATCCTGTCCCATTTAGGCAATGTGTCTCTACCAAATATGCTTTCTAAAAACACCTTCTAGTCATCTAAGACACTATTTAGTGTCAATCGTACAAGCTCTGTGGGTTGGGGTGCCTCCTCAATGGTTTCTAGTTGATCTCAGACTTCCTAAATCTTGGTGAGGAAGCCATCTATGCTTTCACCATTCTACATCCTTATGCTCCTCAGCTTCTCCTAGAGAAACATATTTTACTGCTCGGAAGAACTCTGAAATAACTCAAAGAGAGAAAAACCTACATCTTCTCAGTCATACCTTTGTCTGCCACATGTGAGATTAGATGATCTTAGACTCCATACAAAATCATTTGCTTCGCCTTCGTCATTTCCTTCCTATAATCTTTCCGCTAATCTGGATCTTGGGGTATTGCAACCACATTCTCCATGTAGGATTTCAGGCCATATTCATCTAGAAGGAAGGACATCCTAACCTTCCAGATGACATAGTTGAAGGGTCCCTCCAACCTTTCCTGATCTCTAAACCCATTTGTGTCCATATATAAACCTAGTTGAAAATCTCCCTCCTTCCCTTTGGTCAGCTGCTAGATCTGCTACACACCCTCCCTTCTGGAGTGAGAAAACTTACTCACAACTCCTGCCAATCTGAAATTGGAAAAATTAGATCTCTAAAACTTGAGATCCCCTGAGAGAAATTTCCCCTCTCTGTGTGTTATTTCTCTTCCACCTAGCATTGATTATGCTATTGCAAAATGTTGCAAAACCCTCTACGCCCAAAAAAGGAATCTGCTTTGTGAAAATATGAGTTGTTGTCGCTCCCTTTTTCCTGCTGAAATCACTATTCTGGAAAATTCAGATTTTTTGCCACCCAGCAATTGAAAATCAAACCCTTTCCTAGAAATTAGTATTCTTGGTTAGGAACTACGCAACCCTAGAAAATTTCAGCCTTCTGCTCCCCCTAAATAGTGAAATTCTCTTCTTCCACCTCTGAGCTTCCCATATGTCAACCACGCTCTGATACCATGTGAAAATTTCAAGTCTGAAATCCTATTGCAGCAACTAGGATTAATTCTTCTAATTGTTAATTAATTAGCAATTTATTTGCTATGGAAAATATCGAATAAATCACATTGCGACCTTCATAAATAAAACTTCAGAAAGTAATAGCGTTGGAAACTAAGAAATATTATAACACATAGACACAAAAATTGACACACTTATTTTTGGACATTTGTCCCTGGAAAAAAAACTCAACTTGGGAAAACCAATGCAATAGTTGAGGATTTTATATTATTAAGGAGCAGTGAAATATTATAAGTACAATCTGGATGTTGAAAACTAGCAATCCTGCAGAAAAAATATTGGTAAAATTTATCTGAGAGAAATTACTCTCACTCTGAGAAATCCTAGCACTTGATTGCCTCTGAAAATCTAGCCATCTAACTGGTCCTGTATAGGCTCTGCATCACTCTAGAGCTTCCTACTACACTTGCTTCCTGGATCTACTGAAAATCTAGTTGTCTTGCCTACAAACGCTTCTTTGACACTTTAGAACCCATTCCTGGCCTCTAGAATTGAAAACGTCTTCTTCCTTCAGCAAATCAAACTGCCCTTTGAAGCTTCTGCACAACCTCCTGGAGAAATTTCGACCTCTCTGCAAAGTACTCACCGGATCTGGAAAATATTCATTCGGCTTCACTGTCCCTTCCCCTCTTTGGCTCTACTTCCCTTCTGAAGCTCAAACTCTTCTGGCAACCAATTTCTGCTCTCTGGAAAATCGAACTCTCTAAGGAAATTGATCTATGTGTGTATGTTCTTCATCAACCCATCGACTTCTTCTTATAATCTTCTGTTAGGACTCCAATGGCCAAGATTAAAACTTAATCAAGGGCTAAGATCATATCAGAGTTGATCTGTGTGAGTTTCTAGATAATTCACACCCTATCTCAATTAATTTTGATTAATTAACTAGATTTCCTAATTTAAGACTTAGGAAATATCAAAAAATAGGCTAATAATCTAATTGAGACACTTATGGTTGGAATTTTCAGAAACGATTTCTAAGTTATGGAGAACTCCTTTGTTTTAGCCTCTCCACAAAATTTTGAGACTATAACACCATTGATGCTACAAAAACAAATCGAGAACTTATTACCAAAAGAATGAGCATGTATGCGATGATAAAGATTGTGTAGAGGTCTGCACAATGGAAACTTGAAAGCTTCCTTCGCACAAGAAACTTCCTCCGCATTCCCGCACAAGACCAGTAGCTAATCTATTGGAACAATAAGCTAAGTAACAAGCCTTATAGGTAATGAGTGATAAAGTTAGATATAAGTATTAATCTTAGTGTGTAAGGACAATATTACTCACCTTAAGGTTGCCAAGTAATAGATCACGTTGACGCAGAGTGCAGAGCTCTACACTAAGCACAATAAAAACCATGTAAAGTTTGTTACATACTTTTAGCCTCACTTCAGACGACATGCGTTGCAAATCGACAGTGTGAATAACGACAAATTGTGAAAACAAGGCGTTTTTGAATAATGACAAAACGTGGTGTCATACTACCCTAATCAATTAATTAGCGATAAATGAAAATACTATATTACATTGCAACTATTCTTCTTGGTCATTATTTACATCTAAATAATTAATAATATAAATTACATTTTCTATAAATATAATATCACTTTTGTAGGATGATATCTTGAAATATTTACTATTTTATCGTTTTACCAAATGATATCAAAATATTTACTATTTTATTGTGTCTAATAGAATGTGAAAATATTTATTACACAGAGTGATATTTTTAAATGTTCTTATTTCATTTTATGTAAGGTTGAAGTTTTATTTATCCACCAATCAATAAAACAATATACATACAAGTACACATTTTAAATATGATATCTATTTAAAAAAACTCTTGATAATATTTTTTAATATTACGTATAATTTAAATTAAAAAAAATGAGATGAAAATTTACAATTTCCACTTTATGAACTAAATAATTTATATTTATTTTATTTATTTTAATTTTTTTGGGATAAAATAGACTAACACTTTTAACATTGATGTGGATCTTTGCCATTTTGTTATTATGTAGTTCTTTTTCCCATTAACGTTTGAGTGGGGATTATTGGCCTAATGTTTGAGTGGTGATTATGGGCCTTTTGATGTGGACCTTTGCAATTTTGTTATGTAATTTCTTTTTCCCATATTAATGTTTGAGTGGGGATTATTGGCCTTTCACTGATTCATGACTCACCGATCTAAACCCCATATAAGTCGAAAAGTGGGTAGTGAGATCTCCATGACTTTAGTAATATGAGATCTTGAATGTATGCTAATTAAATAGGTTATGGGTGAGCTCCAAATAGACTCTACACTTCATTGTTATCACATTTGCGAGGTAGGTGTTGGTGCAAATCCCAAACTACTTTGACCTTTAACCATTATTATAAATTTATTGCAATGTTGGTGCAGATCCCAAACAACTTTGGCCAGTTTTATGAATATATTAGAGCATTATTACAAGTGAGTTCTCCGTGACTTTAATAATAGGAGAGATCTTGAATGTATGCTAATTAAATAGGTTGTGGGTGAGCTCCAAATAGACTACACTTCATTGTTATCACATGTGTGAGGTAAGTGTTGGTGCAAATCCCAAACTACTTTGACCTTTAACCATTATTATAAATTTATTACAATGTGGTGCAGATCCCAAACAACTTTGGCCAGTATTATGAATATATTAGAGCATTATTACAAGTGAGATCTCCATGACTTTAATAATATGAGATCTTGAATGTATGCTAATTAAATAGGTTGTGGGTGAGCTCCAAAGAGACTCTACACTTCATTGTTATCACATTTGTGAAGTAGGTGTTGGTGCAAATCCCAAACTACTTTGACCTTTAACCATTATTATAAATTTATTACAATGTGGTGTAGATCCCAAACAACTTTTGCCAGTATTATGAATATGTTAGATCATTATTACAAGTGTTTGGGCAAATCTCAAGTTGTTTTTCTCTTTATCTATTATTACAAACATCTCGTACATGGGTGGGGTGGATTCCAAGTCCTTGGACACTCCAAATGATATTATAAATTATGATAACAGGTCTTGTGCAGATTACAAATTGCTTTATATGGTACAAATACCTTGAAAAAGGTGTAAGTCTATATGATATTTTGTTCGAGGATTCCTCAACTTGAAACAAAGAAGATATTTCGAATTTATAAGCCTACTTCGCGGTACCTATGATTAAAATGAACCATGGCCTTTACTTGTAAAATGTCACTTGAATTTGCTTTAAAAACACATGGAAATTTGTATTCTAATTGATGGAGTTTTTAATATTATTTATCTAAGTGTAATTAAGAATCTTTTGACTTGTTTGTTTTTAATATTATTTATCTGAGTGTAATTAAGAATCTTTTGACTTGTTTTGGTTGGGAAGTGTTTGCATTCATATGGTATGATTCTTGAATGGATAGTGTTTTGGTATTTTTAGGAGGAAAAAATCCAATTAGTATATAGCTTTAATTAGGATGAATTTAAAGTTAAGTTTTATTAATTTCAATATTGAGATGCATTCACACTTGAGTTATATTATATATAGTTTTATTAATTTCAATATAAGATGAAATCAAAGTTGAGTTATATTATATTTATGTATAGGATGAATTTAAAATTGAGTTATATTTGTGTATAGTGTTGAAGTATTTTTAATGTATAAATTGAATTTAAAATATATATAAAAATATGAATGTAAAGTTTTTGCTTAATAAATTCTATTATATATTTATTTACTTTAATTTTGTTTTTAATAATCATTAATTCATTTAATTTGAACAAGTATATTTATGATGTTTGTACACTTATTTATATGGTATGTTATATCATATAGATTTTTCACTCTTTAAAAATATGATATTACAATAGTTATGATAGTTATTGCTAATAAGTTATAGAATGTTAAGAGTATTAATATGATATTAGCAATGAAAAAAAGGCAATGTGTGATGGAATTTGTATTTTTGCTTATTATGTGTTATGTTTGGAATATAAATTTGTGTATTGATTATCATATCATGAATAGCTTAAATTGAATAATATGAGAAATGTTGATATGCTTCATTAAATGATAAATTTATTGTCTTATAATGAATGATAAATTTTTCATCTCATATGATATGCTAGTGCACTTATTATTTTAATGTAGGCATTTTCATAAAGGAAAAGTAAAGAATGGTTAGAAGAATCCTAGCGATCCACCTTTTGACTTGATCATGTTATCCACCTATCAATTTTCACTTGTTTGTGAAGATAACTAGGAACAATCGGCTAGAGATGATATTAGGGAAATCGCCATTTTATTATTCTCCAAAGCACCTTAGCCTCTCACAAGCCTAACCTGTAGAATGTTTCGTCTTTGCTCATCATGGTATTTGCAATGTGGATTTGGTTTTATGGATGTAAGATGTCAACCACAAAAAATCATTGCATGCTTGTCATGATTGCATACATATCAATGCCACTTTATCATGGTTATCATTGTAAGTTCAATTTAGTTGGATTCAAGTCCCTTTTCTTGAATTACTCAAGAATCTCTCATTTTTTGGTAGCATAATGTATTAAAATATAACAAAAATTAGGATAAATGCCTCAGGAAATTTAGTTCATGAGAAATGGAAAAATATTTTGTAGATTTACTACATGAGATTTGAAGAAAGTATTTAAAAAGTTAAAGTCTAAATAATTAACTTTGTCCATAAAAATAAAAAATTTATCTAGATTTTAAAATTAGAGAGATAAAATATAAAAAAAAATGTTTATTGTAGTGTTATATTTAGATGTTACCTCCCTATTTCCAATCTTGGAGTTCCTATATTTATTTCTTCCAAAACCAAAACTCTAGAACCAATTTCCATATATGTTGTCATATGATTAGAGAAGTGCATGCATAATGCAATACTCTTTTTTCATTTAAAATTCTTGAGACTATCGATAACATTATTGTTGAAATTGTTTAACAAATGCATAATGCTCTCATTTTCATTAAAAGTTTTGAGAATTACTAATCGTTCAAGTATAATGGCATGGATTCATGGATGTCATTGTTTAATAACATCTTAACTAATAAATAAATACATTTACTATAACAAATTAATAAAATAAAATAATAAAATCTAAAAATATATATGTGATTTTTTATTGACCTCTATATATTTTTACGAGTGATGTGTTTTTTGGGATTCTGATTGTACACTTCTCCTTATTCCAATGATGGTACCTAATGTAATTTGGATTCTTTAGAATTTAAGGCCTAGTCAACATGTTGGGCATGGAATTCCCCCAAGGCAGGTTTTGGGGATTAAAGCCCAAGTTTTGACCGAATCTTTTATAAAAGCTCCGCGAAGTGCGGGCGCGAGGTGCGAAATCATAATAGAGTCATAGGGTTGTCTGCCCTAGTTTTTGTAATGTAATGTCGGCTAGATAGACCTACCCATGGTCTGTGGACCATGGGATTGTATAAATAGAGCAAGGCTCTAAGTGTATAAGATAACATATAGCTAAGAGGGAATAGAGAAGAGGATGAGAAGTCTAAGTGATTGAGTGAAAGTGTAAAGTGTGTCTTTGGGTCATAGAGTAGGGAAAGGCTCTGCAGCTGAGTGCGCAGAGGCCTAGTAGTCCGCAGCTGAGTGCGCAAGGCAGGTCGAGTCTGTAACCGTTGAAAGAATCAATAAAGAGAAGTTTTACTATATTTTTGTGTAATCTTTTCCTGATTTAATGCATGATTGGATATAATTTGCAATCATATTGTTTATTCATTGCACGAACTTATATAAATGTTGTGTATAACTAATAATAACATAAGACATCTAAGCACACGAAGGTAATTAACTGGTATAGGAAGATAAGTAAGATATTGGGCAATAGCACTAAGCGTGGCTCTAGCAGCGCAGAAGCCCCACAATCCTTGGTTAGGGCTGCACGAAGGCAGTGTATCAGGGCGTAAGGAACAAGGAAGTGTGTGAAGCGACCTCCGAGCAAAGACAAACAGTGAGACCAGTTGAACCTCTCAAACATCTCAAGGGTGTGGAAACCTGGTTCTAGCACCCTCCCATACTACTTCGGGTGAGACTTCAATCCGCGCTCCATGGACTGTTGTCGAAAGGGCCAGTAGTATAGGGATTTGTTTGGCTAATTAACTTCGAACCTAGGTCAGGCCCCAACAAGCCAACAAATGCTTCCATTACCGGGACCAAGATCTGCATAGAGATGTCTGATGTCATATCATTGGAATCTGACAAAGAAAGGAATTGAAGATTGGTTGGACAGGAAAAATCACGAGTTCGCGACACAGGAAAATAGGAATCTGTGACTATCAAAGGAAGAGTGGTTAGACAGATACTTATATACATAGATCCACGGAATTTTCTTTGCATCCTTCCCCACTGAGTTGTACGAGTGGATCACGAAGCTAGCAGATAGCCAAGGAAGGTGAAAACTCGACAAACCTATTGTGTGCACTCCAGAATTGGCGCGCATACTAGAAGCATCAGAAGATAATATCGTGTGCGCTGTTGATCACTGGCTTGATCGAATCATAGGAGGATTCATCACCAAATTCATGGTAGATACTTCAGTCAGTTATAGTAAGGCAGAACGACGCTTCCTCAAAAAACCGCGAGGTAAGTACGTTAAATCTTTAAACACTTGGATTAAAATGCTACTGTGTGAAAAGTAGATTATGCGAATAAATTGATGTTTGGGGCTACGCGAAGTGGGAAAATCTAGAGAAACGAAGGTAGCACAAAATTAGAGACTAGCCCCTTGATTTCACCACCATGAGGTGGCAAGGAAGAGCTCGTGAAGGTCTCACCAAGAAGTGTGATCAATCTGATAAGGCAGAGAATTCTGTGCATACCACCTCCACCCACACCACTGCCAGTTTTCCTGGTCGGTCCTTTATTGTGATATCGAATAAAATCAGCCATCTGGTTACTCTACCGTTTGTGATTGGTTTATTTGATAAATATTTTATTGCAGAGTGATCTGTATATAAAATGACATGATATCTAGTGATATAATGCCTAAATTTGTTGATGGCATGTATTACAACTAAAAATTCCTTTTGAGTCATAGTATAGTTCAATTCAACAGGTGAATTTTTTTTGCTAATATAATAAATTGCATATGGTTTTTTATCTTCTTCCTGCCCAAGGACTGCTCCAATAGCTGTGTCTGAAGCATTTGATGAAATTTGAAATGGCAAGTCCCAATTTGGTCCTTGGAGTACTAGGGCCTTTGACACGAGTTTTTTTAGATTCTCGAAAGCACGGTCGCATTTTTCTGTCTAAACAAAGTCAACATTCCCTGTCAGTGCATATAAAGGTGCAAAAATATGAGAAAAATGTTCTATAAATCTTCTAAATAACCAGAGAATCTAAGAAAACTGCGTACCTCTGTTTGAGTGGTAGGAGTAAGTATTAACAAAATTATTTGAATTTTGGCCGGATCTACCTGTATTCCAGTTGCTGAAATATAATGGCCTAGAATAAGTCCTTCAATCATCATCATATAATATTTTTCATGGCTCAGACAGAGCCTGGTGGCAATGCATCGCTGCAACACTTTTTCTAGTGTGTCCAATGCTGGGTCGAAATCATCCCCGTATGGTGTAAAATCATCCATGTATACTTTGAGCCCTTTATTTATTAAATCTGAAAAGACATTGAGGATAGCCCTTTGAAATATTGCAGGGGCATTGTATAGGCCAAAAGGTAAAACTCTGTAGGAAAATGTTCCCAAAGGACAAGTAAAAGTGGTTTTGTCTTGGTCTTCATGGGCAATTTGAATCTGATTGTATTCACTGAAGCCGTCTAAGAAAGAAAATAATTTCTTTCCTGCCAAAGTGTCTAATACTTGGTCAATGAATGGAAGGGGAAAGTGTTCTTTTTGTGTTGCTTTATTTAGCTCTCTATAATCCACACAAATCCTCCTCTTTCCATTCTTATTTGGCACCACAACAAGTGGAGAGACCCATTTACTATCAGAGATAGGGTAGATGAAGTTCACATCTAAAAGTTTTTGAAGTTCAGCTTTTACAATGTCTTTTAGATGAGGGTTAAGTCTCCTTTGCAGTTGGCGAACGGGTCTTGCATCCTTCTCTATGTAAATGTGGTGTGTACATAACTAGGGATCAATTCCTTTCATGTCAAGGTAGTCCCATGCAAATGCTCCTTTGTATATCCTTAGCAGCTGGATTAGCTTGTATTCTTGTTCAGAAGTAAGGTTGGCATTGATGTTTAAAGTCTTTCCTAGCTCAATTTCTACAATTTTGCTATTTGAGACAGATGTAGTAGGTATTGTTTGGTCGTGAGTATCTTTAAGGGGATCTTCTTCTAATTCATTATCAAATGCTACTTCTATCATGTGACATTATATGTGGGATCTGGATTTAGTTTGGCTAAGAAAGTTGTTAATGACATCATCCTCTGTTTGGTCTTTGAAATCGAGGGCATCTTCTATGGTTAAAGGGGATTTAATATTTTCGGTGAGGTATGATACAGGATGTTTGTTAGTTTTTATTATTGTGACACTTGGCTGGGTTGGAGGATATAAAGCTAGATTCTTGATATTAGCCCCTCTATTTATGGTCATACTGCCTTGTCAACAGCTAATATAAGCGTCGATGGTTGCAAGCCAAGGTTTGCCTAAAATCAATGGATGGGGTTTATTATCAGAAAGTTGGTAGGATACTCTCGAGAATCAATGGATACCATGACATCATGTAAGGTGCCTTCTGGCCTAACCACAGATCGGTCAGCCAGTTCTAATAAAGTGGAAGTCGGTTCTATTGGTGTAATTCCCAGTTTTTGACAAGTGGTTGTTAAGATATTGATTGCAGCTCCTAGATCAACTAAGGCATTTGAGAAGGTTTGTCCATTGATTTGTACTGTTACTATTGGATTTCCTGGGTCTTCATATTTAACGGGCGTTTCTTTTCCTGATAATAGATCAGATAAGGTACCAACTACTTGGACTGTTGGGTTATTTGCTATTCTCCTCCTTGGCTTTTTTATACATAGCTCTTTAGTGGTCTTTGCATATATTGGGATGTCTTGGATGGCTTGGAGTAGTGGAATTTTTATGTACAGATTTTTAAGTTCTCCCAGAATGTTGAAATTAGGATGTTGTAGAGGTCGAGGTATAGTTAATCGCTCTGGGAATGGAGGGGAAGATGTGATTACTTGATTATGAGCTTGTTGTCTGATCACATCCTCTTATTGTAGTGGTTGTTCTATAGGTAACTGATTTTCAACTTGAACGATTTTATCTCCCTCTGTTTCAATGATGCACCCAGATCTTAATTGAATATCATTACACTCCCTTAAATCGGTTCCTATCTTTGATGTTTCAATTATTTGAATAGATTGGACCGGTCTGTTATTTGGATTAGGGTTGGGTTGGGCTGGGAGTTGCGGTCTTAAATTAGGCTGGGGGTTTTGTTGTAATGCTAGCAGTGTAGGTTGAGGGAGCGGAATGGTTCCTACTGGCTGATTCATCGGTCTTTTCCAGTTTGTCTGCCAGGCTTGACTCTGTGAAGTAGGAGGGGACCATTGTGCGGGATATACATTGTTTTGCCAATATGGTGGGGTATAGGGAAAATTTGGCCAATTGGGTTGGCTTGCTTGATTCGACCATGGTGATGATGAAGGAAATGGTTGTTGTGACCAATTTGAGAATGGAGGTTGATTTTGCCACATTGTATTATATTGTTGAGCATGATATTGTGGAGGCTGAAAAGAAGAAGCTAGGTCTGGGAACATACCTGATTGTCGCGGCTGCCATTGACGGCGCTGATTGAATAGGTACACCGGTTCTGGCTCTTCTTCTGCTTTCTTGTGCACTGCTTTCAATCTAGGAAGTGAGGGATAACTCTCTGTAGAATGGTCTTTTGTACAAATGGCGCAAACTTGGACTGCATCCAATGGACACTCCTTGTGGCTGTGTTTCTTTCTACATCTGGGACAAAAGATTGCCAAATTTTGTTTTGCCTCTGCTTTCTTTTGTTTGGCCTGCATAATATCAAGTTGTGTCATCAGTGTCCCCAATATGTCAGTTTTAAAATTTTCTAATAAATTTCCAATTTCTGCGCAAGTTACTCCCTCTGCAGAGATCTTGTTGTCTCTTGTAAACCTGTCATGTTCCGCTAGTTTTAGTCTTGTGCTGCCTCTCGAGCTCCTGATACATAAATCAATAATGTCAACAAAATTTTCCTGATAAATATCTCCTTTTCCCATAATATTTAGTGTTTCAATCCATTGTTCCTTCATTCCTCTAATTAATGTTGTTTTTAATACATTATCAGGTAAGGGTAATGATGCATAAGGAGATCTTTGAAGATTATACTGAAAACGCTCAACATATTCTTCTAATGTTTCATTTGGTCTAGCTACCATCTGAAATATTTCATCTTTTAACTCTCTAGACCTGCAATAATCCTGATATTTTTTTAGAAAAGACTCTTTCATTTGATCCCAGTTATTTATAACACCACCACCCAATCCCATAAACCATCTTAAAGCAGCCCCTTTTAATGTAGAGGGGAACAATTTCAGTTTCTGGGGATCGGTGGTATAGTCATATCCTCTACATGGCACATCAAATTCAAATAGGAATGCATCTGGATCTTCTGATGTAAGGCCATGGAATGTAGGGATATGTTGGAGAGGGATTGCTTTCATGGGTGCATTAGCTATAGTATCCACAATGGGGTATTGCAGTGTAGAGGTTTGGGTGTTTGGCTGGTTTTGGGCCATTTGGTCAAATATATGCCAATAACCTTCTGGGATATCTAGGAGGGTATTCCTAGGCTGAGAAGGAATGACTTTAACAGGAATGGCCTTAACAACACTTCCTTTATCTAGGATGATCAGAGTGCCTAATCTTTGGGGACATTCTGGTTCTTGAGGTTCTTCAACTTCCTTATAAACGATTTTTGCAGCACTTCCCTTATCTAGGCTACTTAATGGTTGAATTATCCCAAGAGGAGATCTTGGTTCTTCAGTTTCTCATGTTTCTCCTCTTCCTTCACAAAGGTTGCTAAGGTTCCCTTCTTGCAATGATTTTGGGCTAGAATTCTCAATTTCTTGAAAATATTGCTCTTCAGTGTGACTATGCACCTCAACAAAGGCTACAGAGGGTGATCCTGTGACCGGAAGGGAACTAGTAGGTTGTCTAGAAGCAACTTTTCTAGGTCCTACTGAAGGCTGAGATTCTACTTTCTTAAGGATTTCATCTATAAATGTCGATCGGCCAAGGGTCACCAGCCCCTTAGCTTTATTAGGCTTGGTTAGAGCTTTAGGATTCTTTTTAGGCTTTTTTCTGCTTAGTCATGCACACAAATCAAATGTTAATTTATACCCAAAGAAAACGACGACAAATCTGCAGGAAAGTGGGCAGGGGAATAGGGCTATTACATGCTCCGTACACAGGTTCTTACCTTCCATTTTAAAACCCAGTTCTCTCCTAGCAGGTTCTTACATTACTCTGGAAAAGAAACAAATGGCTACACTCTTCCTCGGCAACGACGCCAAAATGTCGAGCAGTAAAAAGGTTTTTTTTTTACCTCTATTTACCCTACATTAATTGTCAATCCAGGAACAATTTGTTATTTCAAAGAGTGTACTCAGTTTGAGGCGGTCATTTGTCAGAGTAATGCTAGTAGTATAGTGCTCTCAATACAAGAGTAAATGGATGCTTGGAATGAAATCTATTTGCAAAAAGAAACCTAAAACTCAAATCATTCATTCAGAAAATTCATCAGTCAAGGGTACAGTAACAGTAACTCTTCCCTTTGTAAACTGATGCAATCAAAAAGGCACTCAAAGGAAGGATCGTCAAACTGGGAACTAGACAGCGTATGTCAATGTTCACTACAGTCTCAGACCTTCTGCACACCAAAGCAATGATAATCTTCAATTGACAGGAAATAGAACAACAACTATCTCTATTTAACAGGATTGAACATCAAACCCTTAATCTACGAAAATGAATGCAACGATAATTATAATCTACAGGAATTAAGTAACAGTTTTCGAATTGAACAGCAAACAGAAAGGGAACAACAAACTATTAGAAATAAAGTATAGAACAACGACTCAGATCTAAATGTATAGCAACCCAAGTTAAACACGCACACACTTAACATCAAAAGGAACAGTAATCTGAGCTTCAATACAGTACGCATGAATCACATCTATAAAGTAACAACAATTATAACAGAACGGTAGCTATAATGAAACAACAATTCTGAATAAACATCAGTCACAATTTAAGAATAAATCATACGGTAGTACCGATTCAGGAACATACAACGCAGTTGAACTATAATCGAATGGAAATCTGTAAGGAACAACAATGTTATATGAATTGTTAAAAGGAACAACAATGCGATACAACGTTAAAATGATAACATAGCATTCTTGTTACAGATAACAATAGTATTTAACCAAGTATATAGAACAGAGCTGATATGTAAAACCGTTAATCACATCAGATTACTGAACAGAGTAAATGAAAAAAATCAAACCACACATGAATCTGAAATATGATACTGGAGCGAGTGATCCATCAGGGCCGGGCCCTTAGCCTCCAGGGACACACTGCTTGAAATTACTCCAGAATCAAAGATGGAATGGCAACTAGATTTATATTAAAACATAAAAACAGAGTTACAGTGGATCGATCTTCAATGAGAATTGACGATCAAAGTTTCAAATACAAATGAAAACTACATAAAATAACAACTAGTCCTCCCTCAGCTAGCAGTGCTGCCCCTTCTTATAACCGCTGAGCGGCGATACCAACAATATAGAGAATTGTTAAGATAACGATCCCTTAGGATCGAAGGATCCTAAGGAATTCACCAAGCTATTAATTTGCAGTTATCCTTCTGTTCTGTTGCGCCGATTAGAGATTTCCTTTTCCTTTTTCTGGCTGTTATGCTCCAATTTGGATCGCCTTGTTTGAACGCAGTTCCCTGCCAAAGGGACAACAGTTAACTTGGTCTCGTTCTTTCTTTTGGGATGACGGTCTTCTATTTTCTCCTTTTTCTGCATAGAAAAGGGTAATTATTAGTTATTTCATATTGCATATAAATCTTCTAGATTCTATCATATTCTTGTGTCATATGCCTAGCTCATGATGTGAAAAAGTTGTGAGTTTTGAAGAAAAGATAACAAAGTAAATGAAAATAACATACCTTCTCCAGTGCCCAACAACAAACATCTCGTACATGACTGTGGTGGATTCCAAGTCCTTGAACACTCTAAATGATATTATAAATTATGATAATAGGTCTTGTGCAGATTACAAATTGGTTTATATGGTACAAATACCTTGAAAAGGGTGCAAGTCTATATGATATCTTGAAAAGGGTGCAAGTCTATATGATATTTTGTTCGAGGATTACTCAGCTTAAAACAAAGAAGATATTTCGAATTTGTAACACTACTTCGCGGTACCTATGATTAAAATGAACCATGGCTTTTACTTGTAAAATGTCACTTGAATTTGCTTTAAAAACACATGGAAATTTGTATTCTAATTGATGGAGTTTTTAATATTATTTATCGAAGTGTAATTAAGAATCTTTTGACTGGTTTGTTTTTAATATTATTTATCTAAAGTGTAATTAAGAATCTTTTGACTTGTTTTGGTTGGGAAGTGTTTGCATTCATATGGTATGATTCTTGAATGGATAGCGTTTTGGTATTTTTAGAAGAAGAAAAAAATCCACTTAGTATATAGCTTTAATTAGGATGAATTTAAAGTTAAGTTTTATTAATTTCAATATTGAGATGAATTCACACTTGAGTTATATTATATACAGTTTTATTAATTTCAATATTAAGATGAAATCAAAGTTGAGCTATATTATATTTATGTATGGGATGAATTTAAAATTCAGTTATATTTGTGTATAGTGTTGAAGTATTTTTATGTATAAATTGAATTTAAAATATATATAAAGATATGAATGTAAAGTTTTTACTTAATTAATTCTATTATATATTTATTTATTTTAATTTTGTTTTTAATAATCATTAATTCATTTAATTTGAACAAGCATATTTATGATGTTTGTACACTTATTTATATAGTATGTTATTTATGTAGATTTTTCACTCTTTAAAAATATGATATTACAATAGTTATGATAATTATTGCTAATAAGTTATAGAATGTTAAGAGTATTAATATGATATTAGTAATGATAAAAAGGTAATGTGTGATGGAATTTGTATTTTTGTTTATTATGTGTTATGTTTGGAGTATAAATTTGTGTGTTGATTATCATATCATGATTAGCTTAAATTGAATAATATGAGAAATGTTGATGTGCTCCATTAAATGATAAAATTATTGTCTTATAATGAATGATAAATATGATATGCTAGTGTGCTTATTATTTTAATGTAGGAATTTTTATAAAGGAAAAGTAAAGAATGGTTAGAAGAATCCTAGCCATCCACCTTTTGACTTGATCATGTTATCCACCTATCAATTTTCGCTTGTTTGTGAAAATAACTAGGAACAATAAGCTAGAGATGATATTAGGGAAATCGTCATCTTATTATTCTCCAAAGCACCTCAACTTCTCACAAGCCTAACCTGTAGAATGTTTCATCTTTGCTCATCATGGTATTTGCAATGTGGATTTGGTTTTATGGATGTAAGATGTCAACCACAAAAAATAATTGCATGCTTGTCATGATTGCATACATATCAATGCCACTTTATCTTGGTTATCATTGTAAGTTCAATTTAGTTGGATTCAAGTCCCTTTTCTTGAATTACTCAAGAATCTCTCATTTTTTGGTAGCATAATGTATTAAAATATAACAAAAATTAGGATAAATGCCTCAGGAAATTTAGTTCATGAGAAATGGAAAAATATTTTGTAGATTTACTACATGAGATTTGAAGAAAGTATTTAAAAAGTTAAAGTCTAAATAATTAACTTTGTCCATAAAAATAAAAAATTTATCTAGATTTTAAAATTAGAGAGATAAAATATAAAAAAATGTTTATTGTAGTGTTATATTTAGATGTTACCTCCCTATTTCCAATCTTGGAGTTCCTATCTTTATTTCTTCCAAAACCAAAAACTCTAGAACCAATTTCCATATATGTTATCATATGATTAGAGAAGTGCATGCATAACGCAATACTCTTTTTTCATTTAAAATTCTTGAGACTATCGATAACATTATTGTTGAAATTGCTTAACAAATGCATAATGCTCTCATTTTCATTAAAAGTTTTGAGAATTACTAATCGTTCAAGTATAATGGCATGGATTCACGGATGTCATTGTTTAATAACATCTTAACTAATAATAAAAATACATCTACTATAAGAAATTAATAAAATAAAGTAATAAAATCTAAAAATACATATGTGATTTTTATTTATCTCTATATATTTTTATGAGTGATGTGTTTTTTTGGGATTCTTATTGTACACTTCTCCTTATTCCAATGATGGTACCTAATGTAATTTGGATTCTTTAGAGTTTAAGGCCTAGTCAACATGTTGGGCATGGAATCCCCCCAAGGCAGGTTTTAGGGCTTAAAGCCCAAGTTTTGACCGAATCCTTTATAAAAGTTCTGTGAAGTGCGAGCGCGGGGCGTGAAATCATAATAGAGTCACAGGGTTGTCCACCCTAGTTTTTGTAATGTAATGTCGGATGGATAGACCTACCCATAGTCTACGGACCATGGGATTGTATAAATAGAGCAAGGCTCTAAGTGTATAAGATAAAATATAGCTAAGAAGGAATAGGGAAGAGGATGAGAAGTCTAAGTGATTGAGTGAAAGTGTAAAGTGTGTCTTTGAGTCATAGAGTAGGCAAAGGCTCTGCAGCTGAGTGCGCAGAGGCCTAATAGTCCGCAGCTGAGTGCACATACCCCTGCAGTTGAGTGCGCAGGGCAGGTCGAGTCTGTAACCGTTGAAAGAATCAATAAAGAGAAGTTTTACTATATTTTTGTGCAATCTTTTCCTGATTTAATGCCTGATTGGATATAATTGCAAGCATATTGTTTATTTACTGCACGAACTTATATAAATGTTGTGTATAACTAATTATAACATAAGACATCTAAGCACACGAAGGTAATTAACTAGTATAGGAAGATAAGTAAGATCTCGGGAAATAGCACAGAGCGTGGCTCTAGCAGCGCAGAAGCCCCACAATCCCTGGTTAGGGCCGTGCAAAGGCAGTGTATCAGGGCGTAAGGAACAAGGAAGTGCGTGAAGCGACCTGCGAGTAAGGACAAACAATGAGACCAGCTGAACCTCTCAGACATCTCAAGGGTGCGGAAACCTGGTTCTAGCACCCTCCCATACTACTTTGGGTGAGACTTCAGTTCGTGCTTCGTGGACTGTTGCTGAAAGGGCCAGTAGTATAGGGATTTGTTTGGCTAATTAACTTCGAACCTAGGTCAGGCCCCAACAAGCCAACAAATGGTTCTGTTGCCAGGACCGGGATCTCCATAGAGATGTCCGATGTCATATCACTGGAATCTGACAAAGAAATGAATTGAAGATTGGTTGGACAGGAAGATTCACGAGTTCGCGATGCAGGAAAATAGGAATCTGCAACTATCAAAGGAAAAGTGGTTAGACTGCTACGTATATACATATATCCACGAAATTTTCTTTGCATCCTTCCCCACTGAATTGTACGAGTGGATCACGAAGCTAGTAGATAGCCAAGGAAGGTGTAAACTTGACAAACCTATTGTGTGCACTCCAGAATTGGTGCGCAGACTAGAAGCATCAGAAGATAATATCGTGCGCATTGTCGATCATTGGCTCGATCGAATCATAGGAGGATTCATCATCAAATTCGTGGTAGATACTTCAGTCAGTTATAGCAAGGCAGAACAACGCTTCCTCAAAGGACCGTGAAGTAAGTACATTAAATCTTTAAACACTTGGATTAAAATGCTACTGTGTGAAAAGCAGATTATGCGAATAAATTGATGTTTAGGGCTACGTGAAGTGGGAAAATCTAGAGAAATGAAGGTAGCACAAAACTAGAGACTAGCCCCTTGATTTCACCTTCGCGAAGGGGCAAGGAAGAGCTCGTGAAGGTCTCACCAAGAAGTGCGATCAATCTAATAAGGCAGAGAATTCTGTGCATACCACCTCCACCCACACCACCGCCAGTTTCACTGTCTTCACCCCTGTCTTCGCCCATACCACCTCCGCCACCACCACGAAGCAATATGGCAAGCGCGATAAAGCTACCAGTGTTCAAGGGAGTAGGGAATGAAGATCTAGATTAGTTCTGGTTCGTGATAAAAGTGGTATGGGAAGCACAGGGAGTCACGGATGACAATATAAAGAAGGCAACGCTGGTCAGCGCTCTGCAGGATTGCGTGCTAACCTAGTACATTAAGCATTCAAATGACAATCCGAATGTAGGGATCGCGGATATCCAAGTGGCGTTAAACAAAGAATTTAGCAGGCCAAAGTCGGAGGCACAGTCGATCATTGGGTTCAAGGAAATCACAATGCTACCAAGCGAGACCTCATGGGAATTTGATCAAAGACTAAAGTGCACGATTCACGCGGGAACATGATTTTGACAGATGGGCAACACCGCGAATGGTTTGTAGCATCGTTAACACCACATCTACGGAACACACTGTCGCAACAGAGGCTAAGAACTTAGGCTGAGGCCTTGGAGGTCATGATGAGATTGCACGAGACCTCGATATAAGATCCTAACCTGGGAGTGCAACAAATTCACGCGTAGTTGAAAAATTGTGCCTGGAGATGCAAAGTTTGAAACAAAATAGGACAACCCACCCAGAAATGCATGATGAGGTATGGTGCGTAAAATTCAAAGGCCAGGGGCACGACAAGGACCACTGCCTGGTGTTCACGAATTACCTTGCGAGAGAAGGGCCAATGCCACTAAGACCAGAGGCACAAGTAGGACCAAGCGCAGAGCCTGCACTATGGTGCGCGATTTGTTAGATAGGAGGAAAGCATGCTATAGATAAATGTCGTCTATTATAGAAGTATACACAAAATTCATAGCAGTTGTTCTGTAATTCCTGTAGGCTAGTAGGACATGATGAGCGCTCCTGTAGAAGTTATGAGCTGATGATGGATTGAACTCCTACCTACAGGGTTCAGGATGAAACATGGCCCCTCAATCAAAATGCAGGAATGGCATGCACCGGATTTTAGGGGCGCGAATGAGGCCGAGGTGGAGGGGGACCAGGAAGAGGTCACAGATAGCTGATATGTTACAATTGCGAAGGGCTAGGGCATTATGCCCACGATTGTACGATTCCAATGCCACCATCATGCTTGTATTGTACGTTGTTTAATCATGAGACGGAGGACTGTCCCACACTGATAACTAGGTTGCGCTATAAAGGAGCACTCTAACCTTCCCCGACTCAGAACCTGCAAATGATGAGGTCTGAGCTGCACAAGGAAGACCCTAACGTAAACATCATGCTCCGGAGTGGAATTACAACAGGGGATGACAAAGGCAAGCAACTTGAATAAAGTAACTAGGTTCGCAAGGCTCCAACGAAGGAACCATAATTTGATTTGGAGTGCGCTAAGGAGACTTTCATGGAAGCTAAGAGGAGCTTCATTGATGCGTCCACTTCAGGAAGTAAAGACAGAATGGAGCTGGAAATGGACCCATCGTTGCTCACTATGTTCTTGGAGATATGCATGAAGCTACTGCATGATAGCAAGGCTGTAAAGGGGCTGCAAGAACTCATAACTAGATGCGTTGGGACCGCGCCAGGAGAACTGTGCGTAGTCCGAAAGCTCGGGAAGCACACGATGCGAACAAGAAGAGAGATGCGATTGAACGCACATATTGGAGAATATGAGATGGATCAAGTGATTTTGGATCTAGGATCGAAAGCAAACGTCTTGCCAAAGCAGACATGGGAGCGCATGGGCAGGCCTGCGTTGCAATCGTCTCCTATCCAACTGCGAATGGAGAACCAACAAAAGATACTACCTATGGGGAGATTACAGGGAATCACAGTAGATATCGAAGGAGCAAGCGTGCTAGCAGATTTCAAAGTGATAGAGATTGTTGATGATAGCAATCCCTACCTTGCACTATGGGGAATAGATTGGGCCACTGACATCAATGGAGTGATAAACCTAAAGAAGTGCAAGATGATCTTTGAGAAAAACTCTCTGCGCATAGTGGTACCTTTAGACCCTACAGAAGGATCGTGCTACATGAAGCCAGTGTGCGACTACGACAATGATGATGATCTGGACTGCATCTACAAGATAACCGTGCGGGAGCAAGACTGGGTAAATCCAACCGTGGATGGCCGAATCTCATGGGAGTGTGAAAGCTCTTGCTCATCAGATTCTGATGAGGAGATAGAACAATGTCAGAACCGGTTACACGAGGTAACCACGCTCAACTGTAACATGATGATGAGGTTGCTACACTACATAGCAATAGAGGTAAGAGATATACCTATGTATGATGGGTTAAGCGAGGTGGATGACTTCCTGAACAAATTTGAAAGAGAAGTGTCAGAACAGTAGCGTTTCGACGCTTTGGAATGGGTACTGTGAGCTACGCCCTCAAGATGGTGGGGTACGCACCAAAGAAGTTTTGTAGACTAGCACGACTACCGAAGGATGATGCACATGCGGTTTGGGAAGCCTCAGATGCGATTAAAAGACAAGTACGATGGACATGATGATCCACGTGCACACCTCAAAAAATGGACAAAGATCTATGGGGAAGAGCCACAACCTGAGTGGGTGCACTTGTTCTGTCATACCTTGGATATTATACCCATGAATTTGTATATAGAGATGGAGCTCCGCCATGGCACGAGCGAATGGGATATCTTACGCGAAGGATTCCTGTTAACCTTCATGTTTGAGGATCGTTGGTGGGATACTGTTGATGATGCACTACAAGTAATAAAAGTAGCTATCCTTAAAATACCCCAGGAACCAATGGAAGTACTTTAGCCTGAATGGGCGACCCAACTGAATTGCACGCTGGAGTGTTACAATGTCAATATTGAAGAAGATGATGAAGATCCGCAAAAAGTTAACATTCCAGAAATTGAAGGCTACCGTGAGGTTCAAGGGCCATTGATTGAAGACCTTGACATAACCGCATCGGTAAAGACAAAGCAGGTAAACATTGGTTTGGAGGCCGAACCAAAGTATGCAATGCTCGGTGACTACTGGGATGATGCGACGGTGGATAAGTGATTCTCCTACTCTACGACCCAAGATACACTTAGACACGTGATGTGTGCTTCTATCTCATACTTTGTTCTTCCTTCATAACTTAACTATCTTTTACACTTAGAGATTTGCTTTATTTATACAATCCCATGGTCCACGGACCATGGGTAGGCCAACATTACATTCAAAACTTGTTGAAAAAGTGCAACAAGAAATGTTAAATTTAGAATGTGCTAAAAATAGACCTGCTAAAAATAGCATGTCTAAAAATAGCAGTTTGGCTAGTGAGGTCATTGGCCACATTGGGTGAGAGGTGAAACTGCTAAAAATAGAAAGTTCTAAAAATAGCATTTCTGGGTCCCTTCCTATTTATAGCAGTCTCTAGTCTATCTATAGGATGTAAAATTAATTTTGGTCTTCACATCAGTTGGAAATATTAATTAATTAATTCAGTTGAGTTAATTAGTTAAGGAAATTCGAATTTGAAGTCTTTGTGAGCATGCACATGAGTTGTCCCACTGATTGAGGCAATAAGTATGAGTTTTATAATGAAAGAATCAGTTGACTTAGTTCTAACTCGTCAAGTCCAGTTAGATTATTTTAACAAGTTGTTAAAATAATAAAATATAGTTTGTTAATGCTTGCATGCATGTGACAACTATTATTTTAGATAACTGAGGATTCACTCATGGATAACTATTGCATGTCAGTTTTGTCAGAGACCCAGTTGAGATCAGATGTGGGACAATGTACTATCATATTCTTGACTATTTCTAGTAAGTAGTTTTTGCATGGTTGAGGAACTAGTGTCCTCAAGGATTGCGTAGTTGGACCATTGGTTAATTTGGTATGTTTGGAATTAATAGCATATGCTTTTGCTATTATTTCCTAAGAAAACTACTCAAGGACCATAGGTAAAGCCTATATAAATAGGGCTTGTTTGGTTCATGAGATATCTTCATATCTTCATAGTTCATTGAGAACTGAATAGCTTGAGAGCTAATTCTTTTGTATTGTGAAGAGGATTTCCACTTGATTGATAATACATGGTTGGGGTTTTATGTTGGTGCTTTCGCCTGGATATATCTTGTGTTATGTGTGATTATTTATCTTGATCAGTTATGCATGTTTCTACTTGATGTTGCTCATGAATTCGATTATGCTTCCGCTTAATGTTTTGTAGAAGTAGAACAAGTATTATGCTTTAGGACATTCCATATATTGGTTTGTTCTATAGGTGAAATTTCTACATAGGGCAGACAACCCTATGACTCTAACATACATCTTGCGCTCGTAATTCGCGGAGCTTTACAACTATATTATCTCAAAACTTGGGCTTTGAGCCCCAACACATGTCATGGGGGGATTCCATGCCCAACAGGTCCCCAACACAAACATCGTGACTCACCCTCGAGTCACTCTGTCAGCATGGCGTTCTTGGCACAGAATCCCTCCAACTGCTCTCGAACAGTACTGATGTCTGTAGCACACTGAGTTGCTACATGCTGAACCTGATGCATCTGTTCTTCTGAGACCTCTGTGGCTGACACACTTTCCTGCATCTGTGCGTGCATCCCTTATATGTGCACAATATTCCCTTTGATTTTTGTCATGATCGTGAAGGCCTCGTCAATCCATGGTTGAAATCATTCTTTGAGAATTGTTTCCTTATGGCACGTTGCGTTCACCTGCTCCTTTAATGCCTTAGCTTGCTGCATCCTTGCAAGCCGCTGAATGAGGATTACTGTCTGCGCAGTTCCTCTGACACTATCGTACTACTGCTAGAGTTCGCGTGCCTCTATCTCCAACCGCTGGATGTTGGGGTTCTCCTATAGAGTCATGAGGACCTCAAGTGCTTGTTCCAACATGTTGGTATAGTCGCGCACTGCACCTCCAATTTCTTCCAAACCCGCTGTAATAGTGCTAGCATGCTATTCTCTGATTTCTGGAGGAGTGGAAGGTTGCGCCTTCAACCGCAACTTGGCGATCTGGAGATTCAGCTCCAGCTGCACCTTTGTCATCTCTTCCATGGCCTTGCAAACTCCGGTTGCCAAATTGTGAATCCACACTTCTACCGGTAGATCTACTGTGATGGCCAACTTCGGGATGCGTCGGCAAGCGTCATCTATTGTCTACACCAAATGTTGATTTTGTGACACCAACTCGTTGTGCTACAAGATGAGTTGTTCTATGTTTATTTTCTGCTCGCCAAGAACTTGGATCACGTGGCTCTCCCTGATGCGCAACTCTGCCGTTATCCCATCCTGTAGCTGATACAACATTTCTCGTGGAAGGGCAGCCAAATTAAGGCCAAGTCCTTTCAACATGCTAACCGAAAATCTATCGGTCACATTCGCTGCAATTATGGCCCCTTCCGGCAATACTATCGTATTTTCCATCTATGCGCGCAACATCTGCTCTGCTGCCGAGGATCCTACTGCAAGGTGGGTAGAAAGGGTACCCACCTGAGGGGGCCGCACCTATAACTCTTGCAGCTGCACCCTGAGGGCCCCCAACACAGTCTGATGCTCCTGCATAAAATCCTGAAGTGCTTCATTTGTGACATCGCGGACCATCTTGTCGATGTCATGGAGATCACCTTTGGTTAAGGTGATTGGGTCAATGGCCAACTTCAAGGCCTTGACCTTCTTCCTTGGTCCTGCTCGCTCTGCAATGTGTGGCCACTTCAATTGTGTGGACGCGGCCCCTGGGTCCGTGCTCCCTTCTGTTGTTTCTATTTCTTCTGCCTCCTGCCCCTGTGAGGACATTGCTTGGCCCTCATCTTCCTGTGCTGTTTCTTCCTCTACTGTTGCTACTGCATCTGTGACCTTCTTCTACTCCAAGGATTTCTGTGTCGCTTCTCGCACTGCCCATACCTCAGTTGCTGATTTTTCCTTTCACCTTTTCTCTGCCAATTGAGTGAAGCGCAACTTGGCATTGTCCTTTTCTTTTGTGCTGCTTCCTTCTCTAATTCTGCCAAATCTGGGGCACGCCATTCGGGAGGCCATGTCTCCAAGACAGTAAAAATCATGTCATCAATGGCTACAAATGGTAGCTTCATCCACTACTTCGCCGGATCCTTTCGCACCTTGATATAAATGTTGTGCATATCAGCTTTGAAGTCTGCAAAACTATGCAGACTATTGTACACCGTAGGTGATAAGTGCAACCTCCAATTGGTCCACATTTGGATGCTCGCCTCCATGAGCACCCATCAAATTTGGTGTCGCAAATCCATTTCACGTCCTTTGTGGCCCAGAGTGAAGCATACTTCGCGGCCTCTAGTAACTATCTGTCAATGTTGGGGAATTGACTGTCCTCTAGCAGTTCTCTCGCTACTAGCAATATGGATAATAACAACCACGCGTAGTGGAAGGTTTTACCCTTATCCTAGGCTTCATGACAGTTTATCCAAAATTATTTGCAGAGGAATTCGGACCAATTAAATTGGACCCCCTCCGTGCACTGCTCGTCCAACGCGACCACCAGTGTGGTACCTCATCGACGCAGCACTTCCTCATAACTTTTCCAGACAGGAGTTGGGTTGCTACACGCACCCCTTTATCCTTGATGCTAGAGATGGCGTAGCCCCTCTTCTTCTTCTCCAGCTTATATTTTGCCTTCATGGCTTCTGCAAGAGCCAAATCGCTACATTTTTTGGCTATGGTCGCGGGGTCCTTTCCTTTACAGGGGAGCCGAGAAATATGGTGAATGAGGTCTATTGTGATGGGAATAGGCTCCTCCAACCATAGATACCCATCATGCACCAGGCAGAGCAGCTGCCTGATGATGAAAATGGTGATGGGTGCATGGTGGAAATGTGGTATCCATAATAAGTGCAACAACCCGACCTTTTCCACACCGTGTAGCCATTTCCGTGGCTCTAACGTTATCACCGCCCCCTCAGTATTCTGCTTCATCAGATTCGTGGTCTCCAGATGAGGGAACTTCTTGCGGTCAGCGAGGTCCCAGTCTTCAAATTTCATGGTTAGCACGCAGCCTAGGTGCATGCCCTCAAATACAATGCCATCTGGGAGGAGTGGGATATGGAGTGAACTTTTCGTTTTGTCTGGATCCTTCGGCACTTTGGTTTTTCCTTTCTGCGGAGGGACATACGCGGGTAGTTTTGTTGCAGAGCGTAATGGTTGGATATCCTCCTCCATGTCTTCATCTTCTTCTTCTACAGCGATCAGGGCCTGCAAGTCTTCTTCTTCCTCATCCGTTTCTATTGTGATTTCTTTCCCCTTCTATGTCATGGTTAGTTTGCTATGCAGTGGGTTTCTTGGGGACATGCGTACCAGAGCCATTGCATGTTTATCTTTCTTGGGCCTTGGTTTTCGCGGTGATTTGGGGATTTCTACCATAACCTCGACGCCTTTTGGAACATCCTCCATCATTTGGGTTTGCACGGCCTTGCCGACGATTACCTCTTCAATTCCCAAACTATCCTTAGTGGTCGTTATCATATCTAGGCTGTATTTTGTCTCTTGTGAACTTAGGGGCTTAATTATCGCTCAGCTCTCAATGCTCAGTGCTCTGCTCAAGCACTCAATTCTCAAATGAACAAGTGTTGTTCATTGGCCAACCATTTGTGTTTTATAGTGCCTTTCAAATTCAAATTCGACCATTCCCCCCAATTTTGGGCCATTAATGATTTCTTGGGGGCATATTTTCCCAAATCTTTCCCATAACTCACATCTTAAATGCCTGTCGCCCGCTCCATTTGGCCTCAAATCACACATCCCATCATGAATAGTGACCTCAATGGTCACTTCCCAGCCAACCTGCGCGATAGTGTAGCGCTCCATGTGCAGTCGCGAACCTTGTGAAGTTCTGATTCTGCACACATCTCCAATATCGTGCAGCTGCCAGGTAGAATATTTTATAGTCCTGCGCTCCCTTTCAGTTGCCTAGAGTGCTAAGACTGTTCTTCCTACAGCTAGTCAAGTGGTCACACCATCGTGTGGGGCTCCATTCCGTCCTCCACCATGGTTAGCGGAGAATCCTCATCTTCCATTGTGGTGATTGGAATTTCACACTTTACTACTTGCAACATGCTACCCTGGTCACTTCATTTGGTGATATGCAGTCCAAGCCATGGTAGCAGACTAACTAGTTCACAACAATAGTCATCCAACTTGTTAGTATGATCGTACGCACCTTGCCTTACCATTCATGTTTTTTTGACAAGAAATGCTTCCTTTATTTTGTTTTCCAACTTATTGACCTTCAAATCCATCAAAGCGCTTTTCTCCCTTAGCCGTACGCGGTCTTTTTCAAGTTCGGGAAGTCTAAAGTTTCCCCGGCGGATTTCTTCCTCAAGTCCTATATATTCTGTTTCCTGCAACTGTGTGATTTCTTCGTTCTGAGCTTTGCAGACCGTCGTATCTACAGGTGCTGTTATACGCGGACTCAGCTTTGCATGCTCCACAGGGGTTACAACCCCTGCTTCATACTTCAGCTTCGGAAGCACTCTCACGGTCAAGGTTTTGCACATGGTCCTATAATCCCATACAACCTCTGGTAAGCGCAGGTCCTAGTCGGTGCATCTCACATGGTGGACCCTGTTCAGCACTTCGCACACCTTGTCAAAGGCTTCCCTATATATGATTTTTTGCACACTAGGTCTTATCATACTTCGTTGTTCGCGCACTTGCCTTGCCTGCTTCTGCTTGTTGTTCCTGTTTCCTATCGTGAGAGCGGTGTGCGTTCGTGCGAGGCTGCGTACCATATGCCTATACCCATCTGAAAAGGTGGGTGCACAGGTTGTTTCGTCTATCATGCTCGGCTTTCATCCATATCTGAGGCTTCCCAAATCATAAGCACATCATCTTTCTGCATTCGCGTCAGCCCTCAATACTTCTCTAATGCATACTCCACCCTTGCGGGCGTAGCGCGCAGTGCCCATTTCAGAGCATTGAATCGCTGCTGTTTTGGCACTTCACTTTCAAATTTGTTCAGGAATTCATCCACCATTGTCAATCTGTCATACATAAGTAGATCCCTTACCTCTGTTGTCATGCAGCACGGTGATCCTACCATCATGTTGCAATTGAGCGTGGTTACTTCGTGCAACTGGTTCTGCCATCATTTTATTTCCTCATTCGAATCTGATGTGTAGGAGCTCTCGCACTCCCACGAAATCCTGCCATCGGCTGTAGGATTTACCTAATCCTATTCTCGAGCAGTTATCTTGTAGATACAGTCTAGCTCATCATCGCTCTCGTCGTTGTGCATTGGCTCTGTGTAGTGCGATCCTTCTGCAGGGTCTAAAGGTACCACTACGCGTAGTGAATTTTTATCAAAAATCATTTTGCGCTTCTTTATATTTATCACTCCATTCATATCAATGGCCCAATCTATTACTAGTAGCGTGAGATAGGGATTGCTATCATCAACAATCTCTATCACTTCAAAATATGCAAGCGCGCTCACACCTTCGATGTCTACCATTATTCCCTGTAATGTTCCCATCAGTAGGATCTTCTGCTGGTTCGCCATTCGCAATTGAATAGGGGACCATTGCAACGTGGTCCTGCCCATGCGCTCCCATGTTTGCTTTGGCAATACATTCACATCTGATCCTAAATCCAGAATCACTTGATCCATTTCATATTCTCTGATTTGCGCAGTCAATCTCATTTCCCTTCCTTTTCGTAATGTGTGATTTTCGAGCTTCTGGACTACGCGTGGTTCTCCCGGCCTAGTGCACCTAGTGATAAGCTCCTGCAATCCTTTCACAGCCTTCTTATCGCGCAGTAGCTTCATACATGTATCCAGAAAGGTAGTGATCATTGAAGGATCCATCTTCGGCTCTAGTTGATCCTTACTACCTGAAGTGGAGGCCTCCATGAAGCTCTTCTTAGCTTCCATGAATGTCTCCTTCGCATGCTCCAAATCAAATTCAGGCTCCTTTGTAGGAGCCTTGAGAACCCATGCAAGGCTGCTTACCTTTGTCATCTCCTCTCGTAATACCGCTTCGGAGCACGATGTTTACATTCAGGTCCTCTTCGCGCGACTTAGACCTCATCATTTGCAAATTCTAAGTCAGGGGACGCTAGAGTATCCCTTTATCGCGCAACCTCGTTATCAGTGTAGGGTAGTCCTCTGTCTCATGATCAAAATGGGTACAATATAAACAAGATTCTCTTGTTGGATTTGTACAATCGTGGGCATAATTCCCTAGCCCTCTGCAATTGTAACAAATCAATTGTCCGCAACCCCTTCCTAGTCCTATTCCACCTCGACCTCGTCTGCGTGCCTGAAATCTAGTGTGCGCCATCCCTGCATTTGGATCGAGGGCTCGCATTTCGGTTTGCACTCTATAGTTAGGAGTTCGATCCATCATTAGTTCATAACTTCTACAGGTGCGCTCATCATGGCCTACCGACCTACATAAATTACAGAACAATTGTTGGGACATCTGCTTATACTTATGCAAGAGATGACAATTATCGATAGCATGTTTTCCTCCTATTTGACAAATCGCGCACCATAATGCAGGCACCTCACTCAGTTTTACTTGTGCCTTTGGTCTTAATGGCATCAACCCTCCTCTCGCCAAGTAGTTCGCGAAGATTGGCCAATGGTCCTTGTCATACCCCTGGCCTTTGCATTTTATGCACCATACCTCCTCGCGCACCTTTGGTCGAGTTGTCCTGTCTTGTTTCAAACTCTTCATTTTCAGACACAAATTTTGTAGTTGCATGTGGATTTGTTGGACTCCCAGGCTAGGATATTGTATTAGGGTCTTGTGCAGTCTCACTGCAATCTCCAAAGCTTCGGCCTGGGTGGATAACTTCTGCTGCGACAACGTCGTCCTTAATGTGGCGTTGGTGACGCTACAAACCATGTGCGGTGTTGTCCATCCGTCAAGGTCATGTTGGCTTCGTGAATCATACTCTTCAGTCTTTGATCCAGATCCCATGGGGTCTTGCATGGAAGCATCAAGATTTCCTTAAACCCGATAATCGATTGTGTCTCCGATTTTGGTCTGCTAAACTCCCTGTTTAGCGCAGCCTAGATATCTGTGATCCCCGCATTTGGATGGTCATTAGAATGCTTAATGTACCATGTTAGTGTGCGATCCTGCAATGTGCTTACTAGGGTTGCCTTCTTTATATTGTCATCCATGACTCCTTGTGCTTCCCATATAGCTTTTACCATGAAACAAAATTGGTTCGGATCTGCATTCCCTACTCCTTTGAACACCAACAATTTTATTGTGCTCGCCATATTGAACTATGGTGGTGGAAAAGGTGGTGTGGGCGGAGATGGAGGTGACGATGGTGAAACTAGTGGTGGTGTAGGTGGGGGTGGTATGTGTGGAATTCACTGCCTTATCAGACTGATCGCACTTCTTGGTGAAACTTTCGTGAGCTCTTCCTTACTTTCTCGTCAAGGCGAAATCAAGGGGCTATTTTCTATCTCTACGCTACCTTTGTTTCTATAGATCCTCCCACTTCACATAGCCCCAAACATCAATTTATTCACATAACCCTCTTTTCACCCAGTAGCATTTTGATCTAAGTGTTCAAAAATTTAATGTACTTACCTTGCGGTCCTTTGAGGAAGTGTCGTTCTGTCTTGCTGTAGCTGACTATCGTGTCTACCGTGACCTCGATGATAAACCATCCTATTATTTGATCGAGCTAATGGTCCATAGTGCACGCTATCTTATCTTCCAATGCTTCTAGTCTACGCACCAATTCTGGAGTCCACACAATCGGTTTGTCGAGCCTACACCTTCCCTGACTGTCTCCTAGCTTTGTGATCCACTCATACAACTCAGAGGGGAGGATGCAAAGAAAATTTAATGGATTTCCATATACAAGTAGCACTCTAACCACTATTCCTTTGATGCTTATGGATTCCTGTTTTCCTGCACCGCGAACTCGTGAATCTTTCTATCCAACCACCCTTCAATTGCTTTCTTTGTTGGATTCCACTGACATGACATCAAACATCTCTTATGGAGATCCTGGTCCTAGAAACGGAACCATTTGTTGGCTTGTTGGGGCTTGACCCAAATTCGGAGGTGATTTAGCGAAACAAATCTCGGTACTACTAGCCCTTTCGGCAACAGTGTGCGGAGTGCGGACTGAGGTCTCACCCGAAGTAGTATGGGGGGGTGCTAGAACCAGGTTTCCACACTCTGGGGATGTCTGATGGTTTCAAGTGGTCTGCGGTTCGACCCTACATGCATGTTGCTACAGGTACTTACCCATACCTCGCAGCCTGTGATGATGCCTTCGCGCATCCCTACTCGGGGGCCGAACAACATTATTACCCAAGTCCTTACTAGTAACCTGATATTAGTTGATTAACTTAGCTTACTTACATGTGTAAAGTATACTTAACAATATAAATCATTCATTCAAGTGCGCGCAGTAAATAAAAAGTACATTAGCAATTGATATCAAACACATAATAACTCAAGAACAGATGCACGTAATTCGGATAAAACTTCTCTTTATTATTCTCTTCTTTCGGTTATAGACTCGACTCCACCCTATGCACTCAGTTGCAGGGGTCCGTGCACTTAGCTACTGACAACCAGGCCTCTGCGCACTTAGCTGTAGAGCCTTCTCCTACTCTACAACCTAAGATACACTTAGACACTTGCTCTGTGCTTCTATCTCATACTTTGCTTTTCCTTCCTAACTTAACTATCTTTTACACTTAGAGCTTCGCTCTATTTATACAATCCCATGGTCCGCAGACCATGGGTAGGCCGACATTACATTCAAAACTTAGGGTAGACAGCCCTATGACTCTAACATACATCTCGCGTCTGCAATTCGCGGAGCTTTACAATAATATTATCTCAAAACTTGGGCTTTGAGCCCCAAAACATGCTGTGGGGGGATTCCATGCCTAATAATAAGGTCGCAGAGTTACTCTATGAGTACCAAGACTTATTCGCGACCGAGATCACAAAATTAAAATGGATCATTGGCGATTTAGGGATGATGAAGATCACCCTAAAACCAGACGCGAATCCAGTTAAGCAGAGGCCTTACTGCTTGAATCCAAAGTACAAGGAAAAGGTCCGCGTAGAACTAGACAAAATGCTCGCAGCCGGAATCATTGAGCCCATGGAAGAATCCAACTGGGTAAGCCCTATGGTAGTGCAGGAGAAGAAGTAGAAGGGCAAGATAAGAATATGCATGGACCTCATGAAATTTAATGATGCCTATGTGCACGACCCATTCCTGACTCCGTTCACAAATGAAGTATTAGAAAATGTCGGCGGGCAAGAAGCATATTCTTTTACTGATGGGTTCTCAAGATACCCCCAGATCAAAATCGCATTGAATTAAGGAGCAAGACCACCTTCATGACTGAGTGGGGCTGATTTCAATACACCATTATGCTGTTTGGGTTGAAGAATGCGCTGATAATCTTTTTCACGCGTAGTTGTTTCAACCTTCAAAGAGTATATCCACAAATTCTTGGAGGTCTATCTGGATGATTGGGCTGTATTTGGATTAGTTAAGCACCGTGTAGCGAGCTTACGCTTGATGCTGGATACTTGCTGACGACACCAAATCGTGTTGAACCTCAAAAAGTGTATGTTCCTCTTTCCCTTTGGGAACCTATTGGGACAAGTGGTCTACAAGTAGGGGCTAATGGTAGACCCTACAAAGATTGCAATAATTCTGAATTTGGAAGCACAACGAAGTGTTAAACAGTTACATGCTACCTTGGGACATATGGGGTACTACAAGAAGTTCATCAAAAGCTATGCTCGGATCACCGCGGCAATGGAAAAGCTGTTGAAAAAGGATGTCACGTTCTATTGGAATGATGATTGCATGAAGAGCTTGGATGTACTAAAAGAGAAATTGGCCTTTGCCCCAATCTTGGTCTTCCAAAAATGGGATGTGGAGTTTCATGTCCATGTTGACGCATCATGTATATGGCTACGAGCAGTGCTAACTCAAGAAGGTGGAGAGGGCTTGGACCACCCTATTGCGTTTGCAAGTTGCAAATTGTATAAAGAAGAAAAGAAATTTTCCACAACCGAACCTGAGGGGTTGGCTATGGTGTATGTGCTTCAAAAATACTGACACTATTTCCTAGGGGCACATTTCAATATGTATACAGACCATTCTGCACTAAAATACTTGGTCAACAAGCCTGTGTTGGGGGGGCACATATGCAGGTGGCTCCTATTATTCCAAGAATATGACTTTGAGGTTATGGTGAAGCCTGAATGCCTAAACACAGTACCGGATCACTTGTCGCGTATTGAGAAGGGAGAGGAACCTACTAGTTTGGAGGAAGGATTACTTGATGCATAACTCTTTGTTGTGCGCATAGCGGACAGACACTTTGAAGATATAATCCACTTCCTGAGAACGGGAACTATGCCAAAGGAATAATCTGTCCAGAAGAAGAAGGAACTGGTGGTGCGTGTGACTGATTTTCTATTATCGCGGGGCACCTATACAAAATCGACAATGATGAGATACTGCCAAGGTACGTACCTGAATTTGAATGAAGTCATATCCTTGCGGAAGCGCATGGGCTGCTACAGGAGGACACTATGCAGGACGAGCGACCGTGCAAAAGATTCTCCGCGCAGGGTTATGGTGGCCAACCCTTCACCAAGATTCAAAAGCACACTATAAGGCCTATGATATATGTCAAAGGACAGGTAAACCATCGTGGAGGGACGAGATGCCTTTGAATCCACAAATGACATTGCAGCCCTTCAAAAAATGGGCAATCGACTTTGTAGGACCTATCAAACCTCAGGGAAAAACGGGTGCGAGATACATTATCACCGTGACAGAGTACCTGACTCGTTGGGCAGAAGCGCAGCCGGTCAAAGACTGCACGGTCACCATGGATGCAAAGTTTTTGTTTGAACACGTGTTGACTTGATTTGGATGCCCAAAAATCTTGATGAGCGATCATGGTACACATTTCCTGAATGAAACCATCAGTGTGCTAACAAAAGTGTTTTAGGTGTATCTTCAGAAAAGCACACTGTATCACCCACAAGCCAATGGGACAGTAGAAGCATTCAACAAAATACTGGGAATTGCGCTAACCAAAGTCTGCAATGCGTAGTGGAGCGATTGGGACCTGTGTGTACTCGCAGTACTATGGGATTATAGGACAACGTGCAATAAATTGACGGGACAGACACCTTTCTCGTTGGTTTATGGCATGGAAGCTGTCATGCCAATGGAGTATATTTTACCTAGTCTAAGCATAATAGCGCTCATAGGTATGAAAAACCACGAAGCCCTAGAAGAAAGGCTCGCACGGTTGGAAGAACTTGAGGAGGAATGGTTCTTGGCTGGCTTTCTTTAGCAGGTGCAAAAGCAGCATGAGAAGGCCTGGCATGATTGCCATATTAAGTTGTGCACCTTCAAGGTAAATGATTTAGTTATGCTGTATGAAAGCAAGTTTGATAAATTCCTAGGAAAGTTCAGAATGCATTGGCTAGGACCATAAGTTGTTAAGGAGGTCACAGACGGAGGTGTGGTATATCTAGTCAAACGAAATGGAGAGCCTTTTGCCACACAAAGTGAATGGCAGCCAATTAAAGCCTTACACAGGTGGCTCAGCTATTTGACTAGTCAGTAGAAGCACAGTCTTCGTGCTCCAAGGATGCGGAAGAAGGTGCGGGACTATAAACACATGTAGGGGATATAGGCACAGATGTAGAGAAGCACTTCTGACACCGCGGTCTCAGAACAATGCATGCATCAGATCCAACAAGTAGCAGTTTAATGTGCTACCGACCTTGTAGCAGTTCGAGCAGAGTTGTAAGGAGTCTACGCAAAGATTTATGCATCGACAGAGTGACTTGAATCATGATGTTTGTGTTGGGGCCTATTGGGCATGGAATCCTCCCAAGGCAGGTTTTGGGGCTTAAAGCCCAAGTTTTTACTGAATATTTTTGTAAAAGCTCCACGAAGTGTGGGTGCGGGGCGCAAAATCATAATAGAGTCACACGGTTTTCTGCCCTAGTTTTTGTAATGTAATGTCGACTGGATAGACCTACCCATGGTGTGCAGACCATGGGATTTTATAAATAGAGCGAGGCTCTAAGTGTATAAGATAACATATAGCTAAGAGGGAATAGAGAAGAGGATGAGAATTCTAAGTGACTAAGTGAAAGTGTAAAGTGCATCTTTGGGTCATAGAGTAGGGAAAGGCTCTGCAGCTGAGTGCGTAGAGGCCTAGTAGTCCGCAACTGAGTGCGCAGACCCTTGCAGCTGAGTGCGCAGCGTAGGTTGAGTCTGTAACCATTGAAAGAATCAATAAAGAGAAGTTTTACTATATTTCTATGTAATCTTTTCCCGATTTAATGCATGATTGGATATAATTTGCAAGCATACTATTTATTTATTACACGAACTTATATGAATGTTGTGTATAACTAATTATAACATAAGACATCCAAGCTCGCAAAGGTAATTAACTGGTATAGGAAGATATGTAAGATCTCGGGTAATAGCGCAGAGCGTGGCTCTAGTAGCACAGAAGCCCCACAATCCCTAGTTAGGGCTGCGCGAAGGCAGTGTATCAGGGCATGAGGAACAAGGAAGTGCATGAAGTGACTAGCGCGCAGGGACAAACAGTAAGACTAGTTGAACCTCACAGACATCTCAAGGGTGCGAAAACTTGGTTCTAGCACCCTCCCATACTACTTCGGGTGAGACCTCAGTCCGCGCTCCGCATACTATTTCTGAAAGGGTCAGTAGTACAGGGATTTGTTTGGCTAATTTACTTCGAACCTGGGTCAGGCCCCAACAAGCCAACACAACATCTCAACAATAATTGACTTGAAAAGATAAAACATAGAAGGAAGTGGCATTTGAACCTAAAAAAGGAGAAAACAACTTTCAGGCCTCTCAACCATATGATCTACACCCATTTGACACATGTAAGTCTCTAGATTAAATAATGCAATATGGAAACAATCAACATAATCCAGATTACTAAATTTCCATGCTCGAAATTCTCGTCAATCATGTGGAATTATAGATTGAAAAAATTCTTATCAAATTTAAGAAGAATTCTAACAAAAAAGATTAAGGTTTTGGTCAACCCACATGCATTGACTTATGCCTCTAATGACATCATGTAGTGGCATGCTTGTTTGAAAGATAGGGCATATATACAAGAAATCACTCACACAATAGAGCAAAGATCAATATACATGTGTATGATGTGGTTAAAACCCTCAAAAAGTGATATAGTCCATGGCCTTGACATATGAGTCTCTCACAATAAACCATAAACAAATGATCCACCATGCTTTTTAAATAAATATCATGAACTAATCGAGTGTTAAACCACAAATCAACTGCCAAATTTTGTGTCATTAGTATTGACAAGAAGAGGAACCATCATATCACTTTAGGTTTATAACATAATTGTAATCATCAAATTAGTTAATTATAAAAGCACATTGAAGAAACACACTTTACCAAAAGATGCATTAGAAAAATTTGGACTTAACTAACTCCTATGTGTCTAAATATCATAAAATCCACACTTAATAACAACTTGGGATAGTATTTAAGGATTTGAAAAAGCGACACAATAGGAGAAAGACAAATGCATTAAAGCCTATTAGCCCCTTAATGACAACTTCCTAAACTTTTAACATATATTGAAGCTTGGAAAAATTCATCTCTATAAGATACTTTATGAATAGTGATAGTTTTGGCGGGTACGGGTGAACAGTAGTGGTTTGTCGCGTAGCGGGGTGAATAGTGACAGTTTTGGTAGGTGGCGGGCTGGTGGTAAGTGGTTTATTTCACACATCCTTTGGGTGCTTGGTGGTATTGATGGGAGGCCACCCGATTCCACTCATTGAGCGCCATGTCACCTCGGGAGCCCAGCGGAAAACAATCTAGTTCGGGTGGGTATTGTTCGGATTTTGGGCCTTTCCGAAATCAACATGGGTCGTTGGATGGGGAGGGGGGAGATTGTGCGGTGATCGGGTGCAGGAGTTGCACAGAGGGTAATGGAGGGGCCCAACAGGCGATTAATCACGGTGGTTTTAGTTTAATGAGGGGTTAAGGCAGGGATTTAACGCATCGGGCGTGATTTGATTGGTTTGACTTTAATTAATCATGGATTGATTAATTATGTCCTTTGTCGGGGTTTAAATATAATATAAAGTTTATGTTTCAAACTTAGGGGTAGGGATATTAATATTAAGGGGGTTTAATAAAATATACGGGAAAGGGTTTTTTTTTGGGAATTACCATATAAATAATGTTAATGGTTAATATGAAAATTGTGGGGGATAAATGAAGTGGCGCTAAGCATAATGTATTTTTGTGATTTCATTCGCTTTTTACATAGAGACATTACAACTTAGGCTAAGTGCATTTTGTGGGTTTTTTCATAAAAAGGGGTATCCATGGGGGTGCTTGCTTTTCCTTAGGAAAATGGTGTTTTAACCTTAGGAAAAGGGATTTATTAGGGAAAATGAATGAATTTAAGGGGTGAACGTTTATGAGGGGTTTTTAGTACTTAAGATCTGTAAGTCATTGGGTTGAGGGTCTGGTCCCTCCAAAAGTCAGAGAAATGCTTTGAGCCCCTTTGACTTTAAGATTTTGGGTACTTGAAACTTATTTTGGGAAATTAGTTAAGTAAAAGGTGAAATGAGTGAGGGGAAATTAATCAATTTGACTTTGTGAACTTTATGCCAGTCCAATTTCTCATCCATACTTAGAAATTTCATGATGAGGGTAATAAATATGCTTTTGTCTAACAATCATCACAATTTTGCAACCTTTCTTCTACTTACCCACCTACTCATCCTACCATTTTTACTTCTCTTTATTAGGGTGCATTTGAGCTAGCAAACCCTTATCAAACATTTTTCTTTCTTTTACAATGGTAATATAACTAAATCTAACCTTATTACATCCAAGGGCTCAGATTAAACAGTTGAGCTCCTTTATTGACTCTACCTATCTACATATCTACCAATATTACACTATTTGGTCAGATTTTATTCTCTATCTATAAGCATGAAATAGCCAAGTTTAAACATTTTGACTATCATGGAAAGTGGCATAGGTTACAAACTGCACACAATCATTTATTTTGTACAAAAAGTAAATACTAGTGCCATTTTGACTTGCACACTTTCATGGTCTTTTCTTTCTTGGGGTTCATAATTTTCATCTTTTTTGACCTTTTTTTATTCTTTTTGTCCTTTGATTTTTCTTTTAGGACATACCCTCTTTACATTTTTTAATTTTTTGAATATGGAAAACATTTGCAAAAAAGCGAAGGTATGTACATATTACATGTTTAATCTCAGCCATTCAAAAATTATGACTCCTATTGGTATAGGAACCTAACAGTGGCTCCCCTTGGGGATGGCATTTCCTGGTGAATGTCAAGAACTTGTAGATCAATGGCCTTTTATATTGCTGTGACTTTAGCCTGCAACTTTTCCCTCTCATCTTTCTGCATTATTGCTATTTATGATAGTAAAACTTTTGAAACTTAGGGCCTTCTCTTCGAGTTTCAACTCCAAAATTTACCATCCAATCAAATCTAAACTTTTGAAAAATAGAATATGTACAAGTGATTAGTGAAATCAGTAACTAGGTTCTATGTAGTGTTTAAGCATTCGACCATTAATTGGTCCTCCTTCTACCTCTGTGCCATCCAATTCTCTGGGGAAAAAAGCATTATTACCCCTAAAAGCATAAATGATATATGGGCCTTTCCGTAGGAAGTCAAACTTCCCATGTTTACCATTATCCACTCTTCTTGAATCCCATTTCAAAACTTTGTCTCCTAGGTAAAAATATTCTACCTTCGTCCTTTTGTCAAAAGCCTTCTTGATCCTTTCTTGCACAACTTGGGATCTGATGTACACTTCTTCCCTGGTCTGTTGTAAGTGAATTGTCTAGTTGATTCTCCTTTGAATATCATTTGGCTCAACCTGCACCTCTTGGAGTAATTTCATCACTGGTGTTCCCAAGGAATATGGGAAAACAACCTCCATTCCATAAACTAATTGATAAGGACTGGTACCAATGGATTTCTTTGTGGTTAGCCTATCTGCCCACAAGGCATTTACTAGCTTCTTGTTCCATGTTTTCTTATTATCCTCCAACAATTTTTTGATGATATTCACTAAACTCTTGTTGGAGGACTCTGCTAGTCCATTCCCTTGAGGGTAATAAGCTGTAGAGTGACCTAGGGTTATATGATACTTATTACAGAAATCAATCATTCTCTTAGATTTGAAGGCTGCTACATTATCAGTGATGATCTTGGTTGGGCACCCAAATCTAGATAGGATGTTGGATTCAAGGAAGGTTATTATAACAATATCAATGGCTTGCCTTGATGGTATGGCTTCTATCCATTTGGTAAAGTAATCTGTAGCAGTGAGAATCCATTTATGTTGGGCAGAGGAAGGTGGGTGGATTTCACCAATGAAGTCAAGACCCCACTGTTGAAATGGTGCTTCAGCAGATATTGGCTTCAAAGGTAAGGGTAAAAGTTTTTTCTTTCCTTCAAAAATCTAACATTTATGACATGAGGTTACAAATTTCTTTACATCAGAAAATAGAGTGGGCCAATAAAAACCGGCTCTTAGAATCTTGTCAGCTATGGTTTTCCAGTAAAGATGTCCCCCACAGTCACATGCATGAAACTCCTGTAATATTTTGTCAGATTATTCTTTTAATAACCAATTAAGAAGGATGCTTTCATGGTTCTTCCAAAATAAAGCATTATCAATTATGCAGAATTTTAAATATTTCATTTTTAAGAACCTACTTTTAGTCTTGGATAATTCAGGAAGAGCTTGTAGATTTTGTAAAACATATATAATGTCAGCATACAATGGTGATTCAATAAAGGCCTGGCTGATTGGTGGAATCACCATCTCCTCTTCATTATCCATTTCTACAATAAAATTTATGTCTAAGGCCTGACAGTTCGATTCAGCCATGAGCTTGGCTAAAACTTGGCCTTTGATCAACTTTGTAGGTTTGATTTCTAGGTCATATTCTAAAATAGTAGTTATCCACTTCCCTCTCTTTCCATATGGACCATCCTAAGTTTGGATGTCTTTGACTAGAGCATTGGGAACATAGGATATTACATGAGAAATAGAATGTAAACTCTGAAATCTTTGATAGCCTTGACTAAAGCAAAAGCTTGTTTTTCCATTATATTATACTTTAAAGGGCCATCCCTCAGGGCTTTGCTAAAGAAGGCAATAGTTTAGTTCAAAACCTTGATCCATTATTTGCAGTAGGATTGCAACAATTGTGTGTTCTGAGGCAAAATAAAATATAATGAAATCCCTATCAAACTTTGGACTGATCAAAACTAGTGTTTGTGTTAAGGCTAGCTTAATATCTTCAAATGACCTTTTAGCCCACAACTGTCCACTTAATAGTTGAATCTTTTTTCAACATGTTATTAATAATCTAATTAGTTCTGCTAAGTTAGAAATAAATCTTCAAGAAAGTTTATTTACCTAAAAAGGCTTATAGTTCTCTAATGCTCCTAGGATGCTGTATCTGTAAGATTGCTTCAATTCTTGCAGGATCTATTCAGATACCATCTTTAGAGATTATGTGACCTAATAGTTTCCCTCTTCCAAACCAAATAAAATTTTTTTAGGATTCAAAGAAATTCCATACTTTCTACACTTGATGAAGACCTGCCTTAGATGATCTAGGTGTTGTTTATCAGATTTAGAGAATACAATGATATCATCTAAGTATATTACTAGGAAGTCATGGATTTCCTTAGCAAAAGCTATATCCATAGCTCTTTGAAAGGTGGCCCCTGCATTCTTTAACCCAAAAGGCATCTTCACATACATGAATGTGCCCCAAGGAGTAGTGAATGCAGTTTTTGCCTGGTCATCTGGGTGAACTAAAATCTAGTTGTAACCAGAAAACCCATCTAGTAATGAGATCCTGGTTGAACCTACTACCCTCTGTAATATGTGATCCATTTTGGGGAGAGGGTAGTTGTCCTTGAGTGAAACTTTATTGAGATTCCTAAGGTCAACACACAATCTAATCTCACAAGTTTTCTTTCTTGTGGGCACCAAATTTGAAACCCAATCAGAGAACCTAATTGGTGCTATGATCTTGGCTTCGTACATTCTTTTGATTTCCTTTTCAATAGAAGCAATAGAATGGGATTAATTCTTCTAAGCTTCCGTCTAAAAGGTTTCTAGTTTTCTTTTATGGGGATAATGTGTTGTATTATGATGGTGTCATAGGACTTGAGGTCCTCATAACTCCAAGCAAAGACATATAGGAATTCCTTTAGCAGTTCTATGTATTTTACTTTTGCAATAGGAGGTAAGGATTTTGAAAGTTTAATAAATTTAGGATCTTCCTCAGAGCCTATATTACACTCTTCTATGTCATATTTTTAAGGGTTCCATTTTTGGTTTTCTAGGGACATCATTTGAATCAAACAAATCATCTAAGGAGTTAATCCTTTGGGAAAAAAGTTGTCTTTGAGATTAATGATTTCAGAATATCCGTTAATTATCTCTTCAATTTCAACTTGATTTAGGTTTTGAATATCTGATTTAGTAAACTTTTTGGGATGAAATCTATCTATCTCTTCATCTTCTAATTTGTTAATTTCTATTTTATATGTAAAATCAAGATCTAATGTTATATCAGTATCTATGTTTCTATTTACAAATTCTTCCTCTAAAGTTAAAAAGTTATTTATTTGTTGGTCATTAGCAAACACTTGCCAGTTTTTCAAGTTGTTTGGGATGGCAGGTCTGTGCGTAACCTCAGCAGTGTACTGATGGTTAGGTTGAAATGGTAACTTACAAGTGGCTGGCAAACATGCTAAACTATGAGCCTGCGTATGTGTTTTTCTTGGGATGACTACAAGCTAGTTTCTGAAAAAGTATTCAATATTTCTACAATTGTTCCTCTATAAAAACCTAACCTAGGATCTCTAGTCATATATACAACGTTGATTTGTTTTATAACCAACTCAGAATATCCCATAATAAAACTCTTATGGATCCTAACCTATTAAACCAATTTGAGACCTAAAAGAAGTGCTTCATACTCAGCCATGTTAGGAGTGCATTTTTAAATTCAGTGTGTAGGCATGGCCCTCTAAGTAATCATTCTCTAAATTGCAAATCCACGCTCTTGCTCCTACACCTAGTTTGTTCATTGACCCATCAAATTCAAGATGCCATAGTATTTCATTTTCATAATTCTTACTGTCTGGGGGAAAAAATCTTCTTTGATTAAGGCATCTTGATCATCTTTTTTATCTGAAAGCTCTTGAATTTGGACAATTTGATTTTCTGCTACAAATGAAATTTCGTTTGGTTCTGAAGTAATGTCATTTGAAGTATTTTCTTGGTTTGGTTCAGAATTGTACAAAATGAAAGAATCGATGTCAGGATGCATGGAATATATAGGAAATTTTTGAGGCCTCTCTGACTACTCACTACATACCTCATTAGGGTCTCTTTGTACAGTTTTTTAGGATGTGCAAAGACTGATATTGTGGCATATGACATGTCAAGTTGCAAATATCCTTGGAGTTTGGCCCCCCATGATCTAGACAATAGCATGCCATATTTAGGTGGTATATCAGCAACAACTATGTCCATAAGAATGGTCTTAGCAGGGTATTGTACTAGGGAAACACACAGGTCTTTTATTAGTCCTAGGCACTTAACTTGACTTGAATCAAATGAAAACAAGTCCTTGTAAGGCCTAGTGATATCCAAGTTCAATTTCTCCATAACAGATTTAGGCATTAGATTGTGTGAAGCCCCAGAGTCTAGCTTAACATTGTGTAGGATTTTATTGTGAATGTTAAGGCTAATGTAAAAGGGTGGTATCCCTCCTTCCACTGGTTTTCCATTAACATAAGGACCAAAATAAGCTCAGTTGATCATCAAATAGGTTAACAACATCTTCATTCTCAACGAAGATTAAGGATTTGCTTATGATGAGATTTGTAAGTTTCAATGTTTAATCAGCTCTGTTAAGGGAACTGAGATTTTCAATTGGACCACCCCTGCCCCCAAATTGAAAGGCAAAGGGGATTTCTCTGTTTGAGTGTTTGGAATTTTAACAGCAGGGTTTGAAGCAGATTTCTCTTCTTTTTCTGTATTTGAAGAATTTTTTAGTGAATTTTCTAAGGTGATGTTTGGAGTTTCTTCCACTGTCTCCTGGAGGGGATTGAGGTGGATGGTTGATTATCAGGGGGTTGGTCATTGTTACATCTACAATGGTGGGACTAGGAGGGTTCTAATTTGGTCTAGAGAGGATTTGGAGAGTTTTTGTAACTGGAATTGGTTTAAATTTTCTTAGTTGATTGATACTGTTTTCTTGTTTTGGTCAGGAGTATTAGTGTTCTTTTTATTCCTCAATTGTACTATATTTGTGCACTTCGAAGTTAGCAGAATCATACCCTTGCTTGTAATCGAATGATTCTCCAGATTGGGTCTGTAATTGCTGAAGCATATGTAATTCCTGATCATCTTGAGTAAAAAAAGACAGTTTCCTCCACATCTAATCCCATTAAGTTAATTTTGGTGTCTTGTTCAGGGTCTTTTGAATGGGAAGTTTCAACATAGTTATATTCTAATCAGGTCCACTTTTTCCAGTGTTTTGATTTTGATTCTTTCTAAAGTTTGGATTTCTCACTCGAGGTGCTTGTTGATTATCCTAGTGAGGGTTCCTTTCAATGTTCTCCATCCTATCCATCAGTTTTTCCATTCCTTTGGCTATGGCATCCATTTTAAGGTCAAATGGTGAGGCTTCATATTTCAAGGGTGCTCTCCTTTCGTTCCTAACCCTAGCTCTTTTTGCTAGAAAATTAGTTTCTACACTAACTACTACACTCTACATGTCTTCTAGAGTTGGAGGGGTTCTCCCTCTAATTTGGAATGCTATATCAGTGTCAAACCCATTAGGAAACTTTATTAGAGCTAAGCCAGGTGGGGGTCTAAGGTTGACTGGTATTGCATTGTATATATTGTTAAATCTAGTACAGTAGTCTTGGACTATTTTGCTTGGTCCTCTCTTGATGTTTTATTTTTCTGAAAGGATCTATAGAGGATTCTTTTTCTTTTCCCGTCTATTTAAAAATTGCTGGTAAAATACTTCTAAACTATCTATACTATTAGCAGGTAAAGATCTAAACCACGTTCTTACATCACCAACTAGAGTCTGAGCAAAAAGTATCATTTGGACATCTCCAAGATCAATTTCATGTAATTCAAAATAATCTGTCATCTTTCTTGTGTGCTATTGTGTTGTATAGGGTCCTATGCCATCAAATTGGAAAATTTTGTTCTGGTAGTCTTGTGGCATGGCACCTAGTGGAGTGGGTAACACAAGAGGAGCATATCTGTTTGCCATGGCTCTAAGTTGGGCAGGACTAAGAAGGGGAGTTTGGGTTCTCGAGGATGATACAATGGGTGATGAGGAACTGGGAGTAATGGGTGACTGATGTGTAATGGTAGGTTGGTGGGGAAGTGAATGTATAAATGGAGGTGAGGAATGAACTTTAGAGATGGAATGGAATAATAGTGAACTAAATGGAGCTGAAACTGTTTTAGAAAGTTCAGGGATCTTAGTAGTAGTGAGGGATGACTGAGGGGAATTTAGAATATACTGATCAATTAACAGGTTTTCCCTTTGGACTTCAAGTTCAGTGTAAATTCTGGATCTAGAACTATGTCATCAGGTGCACTCTCAAACCTAGTTCGAAATAGGGAAAGGTCAAAAGACTCGTCAAAGGGGAGGTCTTCTAAAAACAACCACTCATCAGGGCATGAATTTGCTTTAATTGAAGGTGTAGGGCTGACTGAACTTTCTTGTCTTCTGGATATTCTTGAAATTAGATTAGGATTGTCAAATACTTGGGGAGGGTTTGGATCAGGATTGGCCCTAGTATAGTGAGTTCTCCTTGAAGCCAAAAATTCAAACTTTTTTGGTTACTTTCTTTTAAGATATTTTTTATAAATACCTTCTAATAAACCCTTCAAGAGGCTTGAAATAAAGATTTGAAATTTCTCAAAGGGTTATTAAGGTTGAGGATTTGAGTTCCCCAGTATGGTTGCCACTATGTTATCACTCAGAAGTCTTCCCTAGAAGTTATCAAAAGAAGGAATAATCTGAGGTAACCACAAACCTAATCTTTTAGACTCAGGTTATAGCCAACCTAAGTCTAGAGAGGGCTCTCTCTTTATAATTTAACTTTGTTTTGGTTGGATTTTAGGCTAGTTCTTAGTGTTCATAAGGTTTTGAATTTGGTTGGGTGGTGGAATTCTAGGAACAGATGGATGGAGCAAGGCCTTCAAGCCATTGGGCTATGGAGTCAATCAAAGGATGGCTTAACTGGACTAGATCACTAAATGGAGTGTTAATAGGGCAGGCTAGCAAAGCAAAAGGAAAATCTTCATGTTCAATGGATGAGATAGTCCTAACTAGGGTGAAAGGGCAATGAAGAATCCTTAGACCAGGATCAAGATGAAGAGCAAGAAGTGATCAGGAGAAAAGGGCAACTAAGAATCCTTTACTATAGACTGAGGGGGAAACTACGGAAGTAAGGGAGCATTTAAGAATTCCCTAACTAAGATAGTTTAGCAGAAAACATTAAGAATGTAAACAGTCAAGACAGAGTGCATTAAAGCAAGTTCTGAAATATCAATCCTAGTTTACTATTCAGATTCCATAGAAACAAATATGATTATTAATAAACATAAAGAAAAACAATAATACACATGAGAGAAAATACTTATTTGATTTCCGCTTTACACAAGAATCTTGTGAAAAGTGCTTACTTTATTCCTTGATCCAACAAGCCAATCCAGTCTTGATATAATAGCACTTTAACTTGATAGGAAAAAGTCTACAGAAATGTCTTTGAATCCACCCTAAATACTTCGAAAGGTGAAGTATTTATACAAAAAATATTTACAAAATATCTCATAACAGTTTGAGATTTAATCTAGGAAATTGAAATATCTTCAAGCATGAAGATAGAGACAGATGGAAAACGACATCATGTTGTCCCTTTTATTGTGATAGTGCTGGCTATCTATAGTTCGAATTTGAGATCTTTAAGCTGGCTGATATTTGTATTCTAGAATCACCTTTGTCTTTAATATTTTACTTATACTCTTTAACCTGTTAATCTATGACCCTGTTTATCTATCCTTTCACCTGCCTTTAGATTTACTATGGTAACTTATAGTAAATCTGTCATTCTTTCCCACCATTCATCTTCAGGTAACTTTACATTGAAAATCATTCTATATATCTCGTCTGCCTTAGTGTATTTGACAAATTTTGGCTTGGTGACAAATATATGTTTCACCTCATGCTCTAGGAAGAATAGATTTTCTAAAGTATCATATAATACTTTCCCTATTGGCAATGCTTTGATTCCTGAAGTGCTTGCCTGTTCCTTGGACAATTTCTTTAATCTGTCAACATAGTCCAATTGGGTCATAAGTTTTTCATTGATTACCATGGGACTAGGAAGGCCTTTATCCCTCAAAATTTGAAACTTTGCCATGAATTTTTCAATGCCAACCTGCATGTTATGGAATTTTTCCTCTAGGTTAAGCATAAGGTTTCTTTTAGAAAGAACCTTTTTGACTTTAATGATGGCTTCAGTTCTATCCTCCACACCAAGCTCATTTAGTTCATGCCTGTTCTTGCTGTTCAAGAATTGGATGAGTCGATTAGCATCCTCAGGCTGGTCTCCTAGGTCTTCCTTTACCTTTTGTATTGCTTCATGGCCACTTTCACCAATTCTGTTTGCTCACATATTACTTGAATTGATGGCCAAATATCTTTGACAAAGTCAATGATATTGGCCTAGAGAATCTCCTTAGTCTGTCCTAGTGGCTTTTGTAATGTTAGACCCTTGTCTAGGAACTTAATCTTCTCACCCATCCTTAGGGATTTTTGTGCTTCTTCTTTCTGCTGTATTTGGGCAAGCTTACATTCAGTTTCTAGGCTTGCCACTTTCTCCTTAAGTTTTTTTAGCTCTATTTCTTGGATGAACATTTCCTCCATGGCCTTCACTAACTATGCTATCTTCTCTGTTGAAGTACCTGTTGTTTTAAATTCTGTTCTGAATGGAAGTGTTGTAGCAAGTGGAGCTGTTGGTGCTAAAGAGGTTGCCAATGTTGAAGGGATTGCAGTTGTTACTATGGGAATGGCAGCTGTGGAGGTAGTGGCCAATTCACTCTATTTGGACTAAATCAATGTGTCCAATTCTTTCTCTGTTTCTTTCAATTGGCCATTTAGCTTAAGGACCAAGTCCATAAGCTCTTCTTGTCCTTTTTGTATTTACAGGACTTCTACTGTTTGTGGATGATGCAATGGTGGAATTTTGAGTTGCTTCTTCAAAGCAGCTATGTCATCATTCTTCTTTTTTATCAACTTTTTAGTGGCCTTTACATCTTTGGGATCGTGTCCCAACTCAATGATTAAGTCCTCTAAGGACTTGATTCTGGTGTCTTTTGCCTGTGAAGAGGCCTTCTCCAATTGGAACTGAGCTGATATATTATTCAGGGAGTTTTGCAATTGGTGGGCTGCGATGGCTTTCCCTGTCAAGGTGGAGTAAATCATCTCCCCTGTCTGTTTGTGCAACTCAATCTGGTCAATAGGATGTATGTCCTTTGCCAGCACTTCAAAATCTATCTTCTGGAAGTCAGCTGCTAATCTTGGTTGTTGAGTAGTGGGTTTCATGAATGTCATTTGCATTTTTCCTTCTTTCACATCATAGGCTGACATCAGCCTTGTCTGGTTGGTAGGTGCCATCTTGAGGTACTGTGCATAAGTCTGGGCCTTTAGCCTCTCATTCCTGGCTTTGATGTCCTTGTACCTTTCTCTGATATCTTGATCTTTGTCTGTTGGCATCCTAAATGAGGACACTTCAACACTTTGTTGCCTCTCCAACATCTGAGTATGAGATGTGGAAGGTTCTGGTGTGCCCCCAGAAGGAGTAGCATGCCTACTTCTTTCTTTCTCTGTGCTGGTGGCTCCCACTATTTCTTTTGTGAATTCTTGCTCCGAAACAAGATTTAACCTCTACCTTTTGACTAGGCTGGTTTCTGCATATGTTTGTATGGTTTCTCTGCCTGATGTAGTGGCCTCCTCCCTATTCCTTTTGAGGCTTCTTTTCCTCATTTAGAGGAGTTTACAAGTTAGGGGGAGTACTCATATTGGGTTGCTGTGTACCTGTTTGACCTAATTGCTCTAATAGGTTTGGCTACTCTGATTCTTCTTGTACATGGGATTCTTCTTCTGTGTGTTGTTCACTGTGTGCCTATGATTCTCCTTGTGCTTGAGATTCTCCTGGCACTTGCAGGAAAGAACCTTCATCAAGCCTTTTCTCTAAATCAATTAGTGCATTTTCAACAACAACTTCAGTGCTATCTTTGTCCACTAGAGTATTCTCCACCCATTCCAACTGATTTGCATATTTCTCTATTTCAGGGATTCAGTGGTGAATGTAGGGAGTCATCTTATTTTTCTGTCTTCTATTGCAGATGAAGTCACAGGGGTCATATCTCCACATGAAGCTTTGTTTTAGTTTGAGTCTCTGAAGGATTTCTTCTGCTTCTCTTCCAGCTTCTCTGCTATTGCATACAAAGGGGCCTAGTTGATCTTTGATTCTGAGCTGGGCCTTCTTTTTGGCTTTAACAAAATGTACCTCATTTGAGTTGATTATCTGCTTGTAGTACTCCAGAGCAAATAATCTCATTGGGAGGTATTTGGGCAGTTTATATGGGGCCAACTCACAGCCATAGATCCTAATTTCTGTGTGATTTTGGTACAAGTACCAATCTCCCACTTTGTGTTGTTTTGATAGCTGCAAGATCCTCCTGATGTCTGAACTGATTCTTGGAGGAGGACTTCCTAGCAGCATGGTCACTATTGGATGTACAAAAAGATCAATGAAATCTATGTATGGATATGGGGAATCATGCTTATGTATCAAAGGAGTCCAAAAAATTACTAACCTATGATGACCTTTAGTGTCAAGCTTTTGGAGAGTGAATGGGAACTTGTCAACTTGGTAGTATAAGAGAAGGTGGTACAAAACTGAAGAATAATTAAACACTCTTTCATTACTCATTCTCAAAAATTGTTCATGCATCCTATCAGCTATGTACTTGGCATAATCATACATGACGACAAGGGGCTGTCCTGGAGTAAAAATGGACATGAAGGCTAAAATGATTTCATCTATATACTCACTGGTGGTATAGCCTAAAACACAAGAGATCATTGCTACTATATCTTGACCAAATGGGGAAAATATAGTAGCCACATATGGAGGAGGTTTTGTTGGGACATGCTTTCCCTCCCTGATGAAGGTCTGAAGCATTTCAACAATCTTGGCAATGGTAAGCTTGGGAAATTTGTCTAGTAGGTCTCCAATTGAAATAGGGGTTAAGTTCTGCCCTGGTTGTAGTTGCAACATTTCATTGATTGACTCGGCAGTGATGGTGAAAAGTATGGTTTGGTCAAGGGACATCACTGCTCTTTGACTGGGAATGTAGTTTGCATGGCAATAATGAATGATTTCAAGGAAAATGTGCACCTCAGGGAATTGATACTTGGGCAAATTAGATTCCCACAGACCTATTTTATCAGCTTGGTTTAGGTATTGGTCCCTGTATCGGCAGTATAGTTTGATAGGGGATTCAAGGATAGAGGTGTCCTTGATTTGGAAATCTTTATCAACAAGGGGAAGGTGGTCCAGGTCCAGGTGAGGAGTAGTAATTGCACTGACATCCATGGCAATAGGGGCAGACATTCTTAGTTCTTGTGGATTTAAGAATGGGGGAAAGTAAATTTTCAGTCTTTGAGGTAATAAGGGATGAATTCCAGGTGGTTTTTATGCTACTAAAGTTCCCTTTAATTTCAATTTAAGAAAGTGTTTAGAGACTCGTTTGGAAATTAACAGGGCTTTCAATGGATTCTAGCTTAAATACCTTGAATTGATGAAAACTAGGTTTGAACTGGTTCACTGGTGATTCTAAACGGTTGACGGCTTCAATTAGGCTGGAAGGGAATCTGGGATCTTTTGGCGTCCTTAGAGTGCAAGTGCACATGTGTTGATGGCTTTCAACGTTCACAGTGCGAGTGCCTGGGAGTTTGCAGTTAAAAAATGATAAAGCAATGGTTTGGGGCCTTTTTTCTTGGATTTATGTGCAAAAGTCAATTTGGCGGGTACGGATGAACAATAGCGATTTTTCACTTAGTGGGGTTAATAGTGACAATTTTGGCAGGTAGCGGGCTAGCGGTAAGCGGCTTATTTCGCACAGCCTTTGGGTTCTTGGTAGTATTGGCGGGAGGCCGCCCGATTCCGCTCATCGAGTGCCACATCGCCTTGGGGCCTGGCGGAAAAAAACCCATTTCGGGCAGGTAGTGTTCAGATTTTATGCCCTTTCGAAATCAACATGGGTCGTCGGATGGGGAGGGAGGAGATCTTGCGGTGATCGGCGCGGGAGTTGCACGGAGGGTAATGGACAGGCTTGGTGGGCAATTAATCACGGTGTTTTAGTTTAATAAGGGTTAAGGCAGGGATTTAACACATCGAGCATGATTGATTGGTTTGACTTTAATTAATCAGGATTGATTAATTATTCCTTTGTTAGGTTTGAATATACTATAAAGTTTATGTTTCAAACTTAGGGGTAGGGATATTAATATTAAGGGGGTTTAATAAAATATACGGAAACAGTTTTTTTTCCGGGAATTACGATATAAATAATGTTAATGGTCAATATGAAAATTGTTGGGGATAAATGAAGTGGTGCTAAGCATAATGTATTTTTGTGATTTCATTTGCTTTTTACATAGAGACATTACAACTTAGGCTAAGCGCATTTTGTGGGTTTTTTCATAAAAAAGGGGTATCCATGGGGGTGCTTTCTTTTCCTTAGGAAAATGGTGTTTTAACCTTAGGAAAAGGGATTTATTAGGAAAAATGAATGAATTGAATGGGGTGAATGTTTATGAGGGGTTTTTAGTACTTAAGATCTGTAAGTCATTGGGTCAAGGGTCCGATCCCTCCAAAAGTCAGAGAAATGCTCTGAGCCCCTTTGACTTTAAGATTTTGGGTACTTGAAACTTATTTTGGGAAATTAGTTAAGTAAAAGGTGAAATGAGTGAGGGGAAATTAATCAATTTGACTTTGTGAACTTTATGCCAGTCCAATTTATCATCCATACTTAGAACTTTCATGATGAGGGTGATAAATATGCTTTTGTCTAACAATCATCACAATTCTGCAACCTTTCTTCTACTTACCCACCTACTCATCCTACCATTTTTACTTATCTTTATTAGGGTGCATTTGAGCTAGCAACCCATTATGAAACATTTTTCTTTCTTTTACAATGGTAATCTAACTAAATCTAACCTTATTACATCCAAGGGCTCAGATTAAACAGTTGAGCTCCTTTATTGACTCTACCTATCTACTTATCTGCCAAGATTACACTGCTTGGTCAGATTTTATTCTCTATCTATAAGCATGAAATTGAGAGCATGAAATAGCCAGGTTTAAACATTTTGACTATCATGGAAAGTGGCATAGGTTACAAACTGCACACAATAATTTATTTTGTACAAAAAGTAAATAGTAGTGGCATTTTGACTTGCAAACTTTCATGGTCTTTTCTTTCTTGGGGTTCATATTTTTCATCTTTTTTGACCTTTTTTATTCATTTTGTCTTTTGATTTTTCTTTTAGGACATATCCTCTTTACATTTTTAACTTCTTTGAATATGTAAAACATTTGCAGAAAGAAAAGGTATGTACATATTACAGGTTTAATCTCAACCATTAAAAAATTATGACTCCTATTAGTATAGGAACCTAACAGTGGTTCCACTTAGGGATGACATTTCCTGGTGAAATGTCAAGAACTTGTATATCAATGGCCTTCTGTATTGCTGTGACTTTAACCTTCAACTTTTCCCTTTCATTTTTCTGCATTATTGCTATTTATGATAGTAAAACTTTCAAAACTTAGGGCCTTCTCTTCTAGCTTCAACTCCAAGATTTACCATCCAATCAAATCTAAACTTTTGAAAAATAGAATATGTACAAGTGATTAGTGAAATCAGTAACTAGGTTCTATGTAGTGTTTAAGCATTCGACCATTAATTGGTCCTCCTTCAACGTTTGTGCCTTCTGATTCTATGAGGAAAAAAGAATTATTACCCCTAAAAGCATAAATGATATATGGGCCTTTCCATAGGAAGTCAAACTTCCCATGTTTACCTTTATCCTCTCTTCTTGAATCCCATTTCAAAACTTTGTCTCCTAGGTAAAAATCTTCTGCCTTAGTCCTTTTGTCAAAAGCCTTCTTGATCCTTTCTTGCACAACTTGGGATCTGATGTACACTTCTTCCCTGGTCTACTGTAAGTGAATTGTCTGGTTGATTCTCCTTTGAATATCATTTGGCTCAACCTGCACCTCTTGGAGTAATTTCATCACTGGTGTTCCCAAGGAAGATGGGAAAACAACCTCCATTCCATAAACTAATTGATAAGGACTAGTACCAATGGATTTCTTTGTGGTTAGCCTATCTGCCCACAAGGCATTTACTAGCTTCTTGTTCCATGTTTTCTTATTATCCTCCAACAATTTTTTGATGATATTCACTAAACTCTTGTTGGAGGACTCTGCTAGTCCATTCCCTTGAGGGTAATAAGTTGTAGAGTGACCTAGGGTTATATGATACTTATTACAGAAATCAATCATTCTCTTAGATTTGAAGGTTGCTTCATTATCAGTGATGATCTTGGTTGGGCACCCAAATCTAGATAGGATGTTGGATTCAAGGACAGTTATTATAAAAATATCAGTGGCTTGCCTTGATGGTATGGCTTCTATCCATTTGGTAAAGTAAGTTGTAGCAGTGAAAATCCATTAATGTTGGGCAGAGGAAGGTGGGTGGATTTCACCAATGATGTCAAGACCCCACTGTTGAAATGGTGCTTTAGCAGATATTGGCTTCAAAGGTAAGGGTAAAAGTTTTTTCTTTCCTTCAAAAATCTGACATTTATGACATGAGGTTACAAATTTCTTTACATCAGAAAACAGAGTGGGCCAATAAAAACCGGCTCTTAGAATCTTGTCAGTTGTGGTTTTCTAGTAAAGATGTCCCCCACAGTCACCTGCATGAAACTCCTGTAATATTTTGTCAGATTCTTCTTTTAATAAACAGTTAAGAAGGATGCCTTCATGGTTCTTCCAAAATAAAGCATTATCAATTATGCAGAATTTTAAAGATTTCATTTTTAAGAACCTACTTTTAGTCCTGGATAATTCAGGAGGAGCTTGTAGATTTTGTAAAACATATATAATGTCAACATACCATGGTGATTCAATAAAGGCCTAGCTGATTGGTGGAGTCACCATCTCCTCTTCATTATCCATTTCTGCAATAAAATTTATGTCTAAACCCTGACAGTTCGATTCAGCCATGAGCTTGGCTAAACCTTGGCCTTTGATCAACTTTGTAGGTTTGATTTCTAGGTCATATTCTAATATAGTAGCTATCCAGTTCCCTCTCTTTCCATCTAGACCATCCTGAGTTAGGATGTCTTTGACTAGAGCATTGGGAACATAGGCTATTACATGAGAATATAGAATGTAAACTCTGAAATCTTTGATAGCCTTGACTAAATCTAAAGCTTGTTTTTCCATTATATTATACTTTAAAGGGGCATCCCTCAAGGATTTGCTAAAGAAGGAAATAGGTTGTTCAAAAACCCTAATCATTCTTCTACAGTAGGAATGCAACAATTCTGTGTTCTAAGGCAAAATAAAATATAATGAAATCCCTATCAAACTTTGGATTGATTAAAATTGGTGTTTGTGTTAAGGCTAGCTTAATATCTTCAAAAGACCTTTTAGCCTCAATTGTCCACTTAATAGTCGAATCTTTTTTCAAAATTTTATTTAATAATCTAATTAGTTCTGCTAAGTTAGAAATAAATCTTCTAAGAAAGTTTATTTTACCTAAAAAGGCTTGTAGTTCTTTGATGCTCCTAGGATGTTTTATCTGTAAGATGGCTTCAGTTCTTACAGGATCTATACAGATACCATCTTTAGAGATTATGTGGCCTAACAATTTTCCCTCTTCTAACCCAAATAAAGATTTTTTAGGATTCAAAGAAATTCCATACTTTCTACACTTGATGAAGACCTGCCTTAGATGATCTAGGTGTTGTACATCAGATTTAGAGAATATAGTGATATCATCTAAGTATATTACTAGGAAGTCAAGGATTTCCTTAGCAAAAGCTATACCCATAGCTCTTTGAAAGGTCGCCCTTGCATTATTTAACCCAAAAGGCATCTTCACATACGTGAATGTGCCCCAAGGAGTATTGAATGCAGTTTTTGACTTGTCATTTAGGTGAACTAAAATCTGGTTGTAACCAGAAAACCCATCTAGTAATGAGATCCTGGTTGAACCTACTACCCTCTGTAATATGTGATCCATTTTGGGGAGAGGGTAGTTGTCCTTGAGTGAAACTTTATTGAGATTCCTAAGGTCAACACACAGTCTAATCTCACTAGTTTTCTTTCTTGTGGGTGCCAAATTTGAAACCCAATCAGAGAATCTAATTGGTGCTATGATCTTGGCTTCATACATTCTTTTGATTTCCTTTTCAATAAAAGGAAATAGAATGGGATTAATCCTTCTAAGCTTGAGTCTAAAAGGTTTCTAGTTTTCTTTTATGGGGATAGTGTGTTGTATTATGTTGGTGTCATAGGACTTGAGGTCCTCATAAATCCAAACAAAGACATCTTGGAATTCCTTTAGCAGTTTCATGTATTTTACTTTTTTTAGTAGAAGGTAAGGATTTTAAATTTTTTATCAATTTAGGTTCTTCCTCAGAGCCTATGTTACACTCCTCTATATCAGATTTGAAGGGTTCCATTTTCTGTTTTCTAGGGACATCATTTGAATCAAACAAGTCTTTTAAAGGAGTTAATCCTTTGGGCAAAAAGTTGTCTTTGAGATTAATGATTTCAGAATCTTCGTTAATTATCTCTTCAATTTCAACTTGCTTTAGGTTTTGAATATCTGATTTAGTAAACTTCGTGGGATGGAATCTATCTATCTCTTCATCTTCTAATTTGTTAATTTATATTTTATTTGTAAAATCAAGATCTATGTTATGGCAGTATCTATGTTTCTATTTACAAATTCTTCCTCTAAAGTTAAAAAATTGTTTATTGTTGGTCATTAGCAAACACTTGCTAGTTTTTCAAGTTGTCTGGGAGAGCAGGTTTGTGCCTAACCTCAGCAGTGTACTGATGGTTAGGTTGAAATGGTAACTTACAAGTGCTGACAAACATTGCTAAACTATGAGCCTGCATATTATGTTTTATTGGGATGACTGCAAGCTTAGTTTCTAAAAAAGCATTCAATATTTCTGCAACCGTTCCTCTATAAAAATATAACCTAGGATCTCTAGTCATATATACAACATTGATTTGTTTTATAACCAACTTAGAATATCCCATAATAGAAAATCTTATGGCTCCTAACCTTTTAACCAATTTGATACCTAAAAGAAGTGCTTCATACTCAACCATGTTATTAGTGCATTTGAAATTTAGTATGTAGGCATGGCCCTCTGACTAATCATTCTATAAATTGTAAATCCACACTCCTGCTCCAGCACCTAGTTTATTCACTGACCCATCAAATTCAAGATGCCATAGTATGTAATGTTCATAATTCTTACTGTCTGGGGGAACAAAATCTTCTTTGATTAAGGCATCTTGATCATATTTTTTATCTGAAAGCTCTTGAATTTGGACAATTTGATTTTCTGCTGCAACTGAAATTTCTTTTGGTTCTAAAGTAATGTTGTTTGAAGTATTTTCTTGGTTTGGTTCAACATTGTACAGAATGAAATAATCAATGTCATAATGCATGGAATATATAGGAAAGTTTTGAGGCCTCTCTTGGCTACTCACTACATACTTCATCAAGGTCTCTCTGTACAATTTTTTAGGATGTGCAAAGACTGATATTGTGGCATCTGACATGTCAAGTTGAAAAGATCCTTGGATTTTGGCCCCCCATGATCTAGACAATAGCATGCCATATTTAGGTGGTATATCAGGAACAACTATGTCCATAAGAATGGTCTTAGCAAGGTATTGTACTAGGGAAACACACAGGTCTTTTATTAGTCCTAGGCACTTAACGTGACTTAAATCAAATGAAAACAGGTCCTTGTAAGGCCTAGTGATATCCAAGTTCAATTTCTCCATAAGAGATTTAGGCATTAGATTGTGTGAAGCCCCAGAGTCTAGCATAGAATTTTGCAGGACTTTATCGTGAATGTTAAGGCTAATGTAAAATGGTGGTATCCCTCCTTCCATTGGTTATCCATTAACATCAGGACCAAAAATAAGCTCAGGCTGATCATCAAATAGGTTAACAGAGTCTTTATTCTCAACGAATTTTAAGGATTTGCTTATTTGAGATTTGTAAGTTTCATGTTTAATCAGCTCTGTTAAGGGAATTGAGATTTTCAATTTGGCCACCCCTGCCCCCAAATTGAAAGGCAAAGGGGATTTCTCTGTTTGAGTGTTTGGAATTTTAATAGCAGGGTTTGAAGTAGATTGCTCTTCTTTTTTTGTATTTGAAGTCTTTTTTAGTGAATTTTCTAAGGTGATGTTTGGAGTTTCTTCCACTGTCTCCTTGGAGGGGATTGAGGTGGATGGTTGATTATCAGGGGGTTGGTCATTGGTTACATCTACAATGGTGGGACTAGGAGGGTTTTGATTTGGTCTAGAGAGGATTTGGAGAGTTTTTGTAACTGGAACTGCTTTAATTTTCTTAGGTTGATTTGATACTGCTTTCTTGTTTTGGTCAGGAGTATCAGTGTTCTTTTTACTCCTCAAATTGTATTGTTTGTGCACTTCAAAGATAACAGAATCATACCCTTTCTTGTAATCGAATGATTCTCCAGATTGGATCTGTAACTGCTAAAGCATATGCAATTCCTGATCATCTTGAGTAAAAAGAACAATTTCCTCCTCATCTAATCCTCTTAAGTTAATTTGGGTGCCTTGTTCAGGGTCTTCTGAATGCGAAGTTTCAGCATAGTTTTCTTGAAAAGGAGGCCTAATATTCTAATCAGGTCCATTTTTTCTAGTGTTCTAATTTTGATTCTTTCTAAAGTTTGGATTTATCACTGGAGGTGCCTATTGATTATCCCAGTGAGGCTTCCTTTCAATGTTCTCCATCCTATCCATTTTCCATTCCTTTGGCTAGGGCTTCCATTTTAAGGTCAAAGGGTGAGGCTTCATCTTTCAAGGGTGCTCTCCTTTCGTTCCTAACCCTAGCTCTTTTTGCTATCAAATTAGCTTCTACACTAATTGATACACTCTGCATGTCTTCTAGGGTTGGAGGGTTTCTCTCTCTAAGTTGGAATGCCATATTGGTGTCAAACCCGTCAGGAAATTTTATTAGAGCTAAGCCAGGTGGGGGTCTAAGGTCAACTGGTATTGCATTGTATATATTGTTAAATCTAGTACAATAGTCCTGTACTATAGATGATTCTTTTTCTTTTCCCATCTATTTAAAAATTGTTGTTAAAATCCTTCTAAACTATCTATACTATTAGCAGGTAAAGATCTAAACCATGTTCTTACATCGCCAACTAGAGTTTGAGAAAAAAGTCTCATTTGGACATCTCCAAGATCAATTTCATGTAATTCAAAATAATCTGTCATCTTTCTTGTGTGCTACTGTGCTACATAGGGTCCTATGCCATAAAATTGGACAATTTTGTTCTGGTAGTCTTCTGGCATCGCACCTAGTGGAGTGGGTAACACAAGAGGAGCATATTTGTTTTCCATGGCTCTGAGTTGGGCAGGACTAAGAAGGGGAGTTTGGGTTCTCGAGGATGATACAATGGGTGATGAGGAACTGAGAGTAATGGGTGACTGATGTATAATGGTAGGTTGGTGGGGAAGTGAAGGTATAAATGGAGGCGAGGAATGAACTTCAGAGATGGAAGGGAATAATGGTGAACTAAAGGGAGCTGAAAATATTTCAGAAAGTTCAAGGATCATAGCAGTAGTGAGGGATGACTAAGGGGAATTTAGAGTATACTGATCAATTGACAGGTTTTCCCTTTGGACTTCAAGTTTAGCTGTAAATTCTGGATCTAGAACTATGTCATCAAGTGCACTCTCAGACCTGGTTCTAAATAGGGAAAGGTCAAAAGACTTGTCAAAGGGGAGGTCTTCTAAAAACAACCACTCATCAGGGCATGAATCTGCTTTAATTGAAGGTGTAGGGCTGACTAAAATTTCTTGTCTTCTGGATATTCTTGAAATTAGATTAGGATTGTCAAATACTTGGGGAGGGTTTGGATCAGGATTGGCCCTAGTATAGTGAGTTCTCCTTGAAGCCAAAATTTCAAACTTTTCTGGTTACTTTCTTTTTAAGAGATTTTTTATAAATAACTTCTAATAAACCCTTCAAGAGGCTTGAAATAAAGATTTGAAATTTCTCAAAGGTTTATTAAGACTGAGGATTTGAGTTCCCCAGTATGGTCGCCACTATGTTATCACTCAGAAGTCTTCCCTAGAAGTTATCAAAAGAAGGAATAATCTGAGGTAACCACAAACCTAATCTTTTAGACTCGGGTTCTAGCCAACCTAAGTCCAGAGAGGGCTCTCTCTTTATAATTTAACTTTGTTTTGGGTGGGATTTTAGGCTAGTTCTTAGTGTTCATAAGGTTTTGAATTTGGTTGGGTGGTGGAATTCTAGGAACAGATGGATGGAGCAAGGCCTTCAAGCCATTGGGCTATGGAGTCAATCAAAGGATGGCTTAAATGGACCAGATCACTAAATGGAGTGTTCACAAGGCAGGCTAGCAAAGCAAAAGGAAAATATTTAGGTTCAATGGATGAGATAGTCCTAACCAAGGTGAAAGGGAAATGAAGAATCCTTAGACCGGGATCAATATGAAAAGCAGGAAGTGATCATGAGCAAAGGGAAACTAATAATCCTTTACTATAGACCGAGGGGGAAGCTACATAAGTAAGGGAGCATTTAAGAATTTCCTAACTAAGATAGTTTAGCAAAAATCATTAAGAATGTAAACAGTCAAGACAGAGTGCATGAAATCAAGTTCTGAAATATCATTCCTAGTTTACCATTCAAATTTCATAGGAAAAAATATGATTATTAATAAACATAAAGAAAAACAATAATACACATGAGAGAAAATACTTATTTTATTTCCACTTTACACAAGAATCTTGTGAAATGTCTTTACTTTATTCCTTGATCTAGCAAGCCAATCTAGTCTTGATACAATAGCACTTTAACTTGATAGGAAAATGTCTAAAAAAATGTCTTTGAATCCACCCTAAATACTTCGAAAGGTGAAGTATTTATACAAAAAATATATACAAAATATCTCATAACAGTTTGAGAATTAAATCTAGGAAATCGAAATATCTTCAAGCATGAAGATAGAGACAAATGGAAAACTACATCATGATGTCCCTTCTATTGTGATAGTGCTGGCTGTTTGTAGTTCAAATTTGAGCTCTTTAAGCTAGCTGATATTTGTATGCTGGAATCACCTTTGTATTTAATCTTTTACTTATACTCTTTAACCTGTTACTCTTTGACCCTGTTTATCTGTCCTTTCACCTGCTTTCAAATTTACTATGGTAACTTATAGTAAATCTGTCATTTTTTCCCACCATTCATCCTCAGGTAACTTTACCTTGAGCATCCTTCTATATATCTCGTCTACCTCAATGTATTTGGAAAATTTTGGCTTGGTGACAAATAGATGTTTCACCTCATGCTCTAGGAAGAATAGTTTTTCTAAAGTATCATATAATACTTTCCTTGTTGGCAATGCTTCGATTCATGAAGTGCTTGCTTGTTCCTTGGAAAAATTATTTAATCTATCAACATAGTCCAATTGGGTCATAAGTTTGTTAGTGATTACCATGGGACTAGGAAGGCCTTTATCCCTCAAAATTTGAAACTTTGCCATGAATATGGCAATGCCAACCTACATGTTATGGCATTTTCCCTCTAGGTTAAGCATAAGGTTTCTTTTAGAAAGAACTTTTTTGACTTTAATGATGGCTTCAGTTCTGTCCTCCACACCAAGATCATTTAGTTCATGCATGCTCTTGTTGTTCAAGAATTGGATGAGTCGATTAGCATCCTTAGGCTTGTCTCCTAGGTCTTCCTTTACCTTTTGTATTGCTTCAGTGGCCACTTTCACCAATTCTGTTTGCTTGAATATTACTTGAATTGATGGTCAAATATCATGTCAGAGTCAATGATATTGGCCCAGAGCATCTACTTAGTTTGTCCTAGTGGCTTTTGTTATGTTAGATCCTTCTCTAGGACCTTAATATTCTCACCCATCGTTATGTTTTCCTATGCTTCGTCTTTTTGTTGTATTTGGGCATGCTTACAATCAGTTTCTAGGCTTGCCACTTTCTCCTTAAGCTTTTTTAGCTCTGTTTCCTGGATGGACATTTCCTCCATGGCTTTTACTAACTCTATTGTCTTCTCTGTTGAAGTACCTGCTATTGTAAATTCTGTTGTGACTGGAAGTGTTGTAGCAGGTGGAGCTGTTGGTGCTAAAGAGGTTGCCAATGTTTAAGGGTCTGCAGTTGTTACTATGGGAATGGCATCTGTGGAGGTAGTGGCCAATTCACTATGTTTGGACTGAATCAATGTGTCTAATTCTTTCTTTGTTTCTTTCAACTGGTCATTTAGCTTGAGGACCAAGTCCATAAGCTCTTCTTGTCCTTTTTGTGTTTCCAGGACTTTTGTTGTTTGTGGATGATGTAATGGTGGAATTTTGAGTTGCTTCTTCAAAGCAGCCATGTCATCATTCTTCTTTTTTATCAACTTTTCAGTTGCCTTTACATCTTTGGGATCGTGTCCCAACTCAATTATTAAGTCCTCTAAGGACTTGATTCTGGTGTCTTTTGCCTGTGAAGAGGCCTTCTCAAATTGGAATTGAGCTGATATATTATTGAGGAAGTTCTGCAATTGGTGGGCTGCGATGGCTTTCCTTATCAAGGTGGAGTAAATCATCTCCCATGCCTGTTTGTGAAACTCAATCTGGTCAATAGGACATATGTCCTTTGCCAACACTTCAAAATCTATCTTCTGGAAATCAGTTACTGATCTTGGTTGTGAAGTAGTGGATTTCATGAATGTCATTTGAATTTTGTCTTCTTTCACATCATAGGTTGACATCAGCTTTGTCTGGTTGGTAGGTGCCATCTTGAGGTATTGTGCATAAGTCTAGGCCTTTAGCCTCTCATTCTTGGCTTTGATGTCCTTGTACCTTTCTTTGATATCTTGATCTTTGTCTGCTAGAATCCTAAATGAGGACACTTCAACACTTTGTTGCCTCTCCAACATCTCAGTATGAGACATGGAAGGTTCTAGTGTGCCCCCAGAAGGAGTAGCAGGCCTACTTCTTTCTTTCTTTGTGCTGGTGGCCCCCACTGTTTCTTCTGTGAATTCTTGCTCCGAAACAGGATTTAACCTCTACCTTTTGACTAGGCTAGTTTCTGCATATGTTTGTATGGTTTCTCTACCTGATGTAGTGGCCTCCTCCCTATTCCTTTTGAGGCTTCTTTCCTCATTTAGAGGAGTTTTCAAGTTAGGGGGAGTACTCATATTGGGTTTTTGTGTACCTGATTGACCTAATTCCTCTGATAGGTCTAGCTGTTACGATTCTTCTTGTACCTGGGATTCTTCTTCTGTGTGTTGTTCACTGTGTGCCTGTGATTCTCTTTATGCTTGAGATTCTCTTGGAACCTTCAGGAAAGAACCTTCATCAAGCCTTTTCTCTAAATCAATTAGTGCATTTTCAACAACAACTTCAGTGCTATCTTTGTCCACTAGAGTATTCTCCACCCATTCCAACTGATTTACATATTTCTCTATTTCAGGGATTCAGTGGTGAATGTAGGGAATCATCTTATTTTTTTGTCTTTTGTTGCAGATGAAGTCACAGGGGTCATATCTCCACATGAAGCTTTGTTTTAGTTTGAGTATCTAAACAATTTCTTCTACTTCTCCTCCAGCTTCTCTGCTATTGCATACAAAGGGACCTAGTTGATCTTTGATTCTGAGTTGGGCCTTCTTTTTGGCTTTAACAAAATGTACCTCATCTGAGTTGATTATCTGCCTGTAGTACTCCAGAGAAAATAATCTCATTGGGAGGTATCTGGGCAGTTTATATGGGCCAACTCACAGCCATAGATCCTAATTTCTGTGTGATTTTGGTACAAGTACCAATCTCCCACTTTGTGTTGTTTTGACAGCTGTAGGATCCTCCTGATGTCTGAACTAATTCTTGGAGGAGGACTTCCTAGCAGCATGGTCACTACTGGATGTACAAAAAGATCAATGAAATCTGTGTATGGATATGGGGAATCATGCTTATGTATCAAAGGAGTCCAAAAAATTACTGACCTATGATGACCTTTAGTGTCAAGCTTTTGGAGAGTGAATGGGAACTTGTCAGCTTGGTAATATAAGAGAAGGTGGTACAAAACTGAAGAATACTTAAACACTCTTTCATTACTCATTCTCAAAAATTGTTCATGCATCTTATTAGCTATGTACTTGGCATAATCATACGTGACAACAGGGGGTTGTCTTGGAGTAAAAATGGACATGAAGGCTAAACTGATTTCATCTAAATACTCACTGGTGGTATAGCCTAAAACACAAGAGATCATTGCTACTATATCCTAACCAAATGTGGAAAATATAGTAGCCACATATGGAGGAGGTTCTGTTGGAACATGCTTTCCCCCCGATGAAGGTTTGAAGCATTTCAGCAATCTTGGCAATGGTAAACTTGGGAAATTTGTCTAGTAGGTCTCCAATTGAAATAGGGGTTAATTTCTACCTTGGTTGTAGTTGCAAAATTTCATTGATTGACTCAGCAGTGATGGTGAAAAGTATGGTTTGGTCAGGGGACATCACTGCTCTTTGACTGGGTTAATGTAGTTTGGATGGAAATAATGAATGATTTTAGGGAAAATGTGCACCTCAGGGAATTGATACTTGGGAAAATTAGATTCCCACAAACCTATTTTATCAGCTTGGTTTAGGTATTGGTCCCTGTATCGGCAATACAGTTTGATAGGGGATTCAAGGACAGAGGTGTCCTTGATTTGGAAATCTTTATCAGCAAGGGGAAGGTGGTCCAGGTCCAAGTGAGGAGTAGTAATTGGCCTGACATCCATGGCAATAGGGGCAGACATTCTTAGTTCTTGTGGATTTAAGAATGGGGGAAAGTAAATTTTCAGTCTTTGAGGTAATAGGGGTTCAATTCCAGGTGGGTTTTATGCTACTAAAGTTCCCTTTAATTTCAATTTAAGAAAGTTTTTAGAGACTGGTTTGGAAATTAACAGGGCTTTCAATGGATTCTGGCTTAAATACCTAGAATTGATGAAAATGTTAGGATATTCCGACACATAGGAAATAGTTAAGTACAACTTGGTCTAGTGTAGACTTAGGTATAGAGTTAGGTAAAGTGTGTTTCTTTACCGTTGTACATTTTGTAACTTACAATCCGACGGTTCATTCTCTCCTCGGTATTACCGACACTTGATCCGTGGCTTGACACCCGATTAGTCCATGAATTCTATTTAAAGCGCATAGAGGGTCATTTGTAGGGTAATCCGTGCATGAGAGAAACATATGTAAATTTTCATTCTTTTATTAATAAATTGCCTGAAGTGGCCGCGTTGGCTCAGGCCGTGGACTGTTTCCCTCTTTGAGGGTTTTAACCACGTCAAAATACTGGTGTATTGATCTGCGATCTGGTTGTGAGCGGTGTCCTTTTGGTGTTCTGTCTGAGGAACTTACCCTGTAAATTCCTATAGAAAACTCTGGGTCTGAACTGGTTCATTGGTGATTCTGAACAGTTTAAAGGGCTTCAATTAGGCTGGTAGGCAATTTGGGAGCTTTTAACGTCCTCAGAGTGCAAGTGCACGTGGGTTGATGAATTACAACATTCACAGGCGAGTGCATGGAAGTTTGCAGTTAAAAAATGATAAAACAATGATTTGGGGCTTTTTTTTGGATTTATGCGCAAAAGTCAATTTGGCAGGTATGGGTGAACAGTAGCGGTTTGTTGCGTAGCGGGGTGAATAGTGACAGTTTTGGCGGGTAGTGGGCTGGTGGTAAGTGGTTTATTTTGCATAGCCTTTGGGAACTTGGCGGTATTAGCGGAGGCCGCTCGATTCCAATCATTGAGCGCCACGTCGCCTCGAGGGCCTGGCAAAAAACAACCTATTTCGAGCGGGTAGTGTTCGGATTTGAAGCCCTTCCAAAATCAACGTGGGTCGTCGGATGGGGAGGGGGGAGATCGTGTGGTGATCGAGCGCGGGAGTTGCACGAAGGGTAATGGAGGGGCCCGGCGGGTGATTAATCATGGTGGTTTTAGTTTAATAAGGGGTTAAGTCAGGGATTTAACGCATTGGGTGTGATTTGATTGGTTTGACTTTAATTAGTCACGGATTGATTAATTATGTCCTTTGTTGGGGTTTAAATATAATATAAAGTTTATGTTTCAAACTTAGGGGTAGGGATATTAATATTAAGGGGGTTTAATAAAATATATGGGAAAGGGTTTTTTTTGGGAATTACCATATAAATAATGTTAATGGTTAATATGAAAATTGTGGGGATAAATGAAGTGGTGCTAAGCATAATGTATTTTTGTGATTTCATTCGCTTTTTACATAAAGACATTACAACTTAGGCGAAGTGCATTTTGTGGGTTTTTTCATAAAAAGGGGTATCCATGGGGGTGCTTGCTTTCCCTTAGGAAAATGGTGTTTTAACCTTAGGAAAAGGGATTTATTAGGGAAAATGAATGTATTTAAAGAGGTGAATTTTATGAGGGGTTTTTAGTACTTAAGATCTATAAGTCATTGGACTGAGGGTCTGGTCCCTCCAAAAGTCAGACAAATGCTCTTAGCCCTTTTGACTTTAAGATTTTGGGTACTTGAAACTTATTTTGGGAAATTAGTTAAGTAAAAGGTGAAATCAGTGAGGGGAAATTAATCAATTTGAATTTATGAACTTTATGCCAGTCCAATTTCTCATCCATACTTAGAAATTTCATGATGAGGGTGATAAATATGCTTTTGTCTAACAATCATCACAATTCTGCAACCTTTCTTCTACTTACCCACCTACTCATCCTACCATTTTTACTTCTCTTTATTAGGGTGCATTTGAGCTAGCAAACCCTTATCAAACATTTTTCTTTCTTTTACAATGGTAATCTAACTAAATCTAACCTTATTACATCCAAGGGCTCAGATTAAACAATTGAGCTCCTTTATTGACTCTACCTATCTACTTATCTGCCAAGATTACACTGTTTGGTCAGATTTTATTCTCTATCTATAAGCATGAAATTGAGAGCATGAAATAGCCAAGTTTAAACATTTTGACTATCATGGAAAGTGGCATAGGTTACAAACTGCACACAATCATTTATTTTGTACAAAAAGTAAATAGTAGTGGCATTTTGACTTGCACACTTTCATGGTATTTTCTTTCTTGGGGTTCATATTTTTCATCTTTTTTTACCTTTTTTATTCTTTTTGTCCTTTGATTTTTCTTTTAGGACATACCCTCTTTACATTTTTTAATTTTTTGAATATGGAAAACATTTGTAGAAAGAAAAGGTATGTACATATTATAGGTTTAATCTCAGCCATTCAAAAATTATGACGCCTATTGGTATAGCAACCTAACAGAATCAATGAAGCCAACCAATGAAGAAGATCCCCCTCAATTATAATGTATTTCAAATTTAATTGTACCCTATATATATATAAGCATCATTTTCTACATTCCAATGGTTCCCATGGGTTGATTGCATATATTGGACAACAAGAGAAATACGAAAGGAAATTTCAATATAAATATGAGTCAAATACAAAAGGATACCAACTAAATAATTCTACAAAGTGGAATTTAGTTTCAGTGTGGTACAAGTGGTAGAAAGTTTGACTCAATTTGTAAGGGAGATAAGGTTGGTTTATAAGATTTGGAGGCCATGAAAATAATATTAAAGTATTAATTATGTCATTTCATATTTCTTCTTAAGTTGGGTTTCACATGGGTTAGAATTTTGTGATGATTACCAGTGAGGATAAGGTCATCAACATTCTTTCTTGGTGTAGACATTGGAGTTAGAATTGCATCTAGAATATCTAGTGTCAAGAAGAAATCTATCCATTTTAGCATACCAAGATTGAAGATATTGCTTGAGGCTATAGAGATATTTCTTAAGGAAACAAACAAGGTTGTATTCATTATAAACATAAGTTAGAAGTTATTCCATGTAAATTTATGCATGCAAATAACCATGCAAGAAGACAAATATAATATCCATTTAACAGACACCCTATTTATATGAGGTTACAATGTGTAAGGGATAGAACAGAGTGGGTGGAATTCATCTTTCCTATATGGAAAAAGGTTTCAGTATAGTCAATTCCCTCTATTTGAGAAAATTCTTTGGAAAATAATATATCCTTATGTTTATCAACGCTTCCATCTAATGCATATTTAGTTCCATACACCCATTTATATTTGACAAAGTTTCTTTCTTTTAGAAGAGGCATATGATATGTCGTATCATTATTATTAAAGAACAATATTCTTCATTCATTGTTATGTCTTGATTTGGATGATTGAAATATTCTACAAATGTTTCTAGATCAAGAGATCTTTAAACTTAATCCAAAACAAAGGAGGTTATCTAGAACTATGAACATGTATGACATTGATATGAAGGATCATTAGAAATATTCATCTCCACTTCTTGTGTTGTAATGTTATAACATGATTTGTCGTCAAAGTATGTTATTACATGATTTTATCATTCCCTTGAATTTGCAGGCATTCCTCCTCCTGTGAACTCTTCAAAAAACAAGTTTGACTTCATATACTCTAATTTTGTTAAGACATAAAGCATACATACACGAAATCTCAGACAAAGTGCATACACACACATTTTTTCCCTTAGCAACTCATGTATATCTCTATTTTTCACTAGAAAATAAAATGTGTCTGTAATAATGAATTTTTTGGAGGGGTTTACTAGTTTTACTAAGATTTAACCTCCTATAGCTCAATCCCAACAACCTAAACTAACTTGGAGGAGTATATAAAACATCGTATGGGGGAAGAGGAGGAAGAAGCACCCTTATGATGCCAGTTTGATATCTAATCTCCAAGTTTGCATTCCCTAAGTTTTTAAGTCATCTCTCACAGTCAAAACCCCTTTTTTTCTTTATCATTCCCTTATTCATCTTACATTAAAAAGAGACTCCTTATCTTTCATATAGCTATATTGATAAGCGAATAAAGTGGAGCATACCTTTATTGGCCCAAGGTAGAGGGATCCGTAAGGCGATTTCAATCATTGTCGGTAGTAAGAACCAGGTTGTACTTATCAATATATTTTTGTTCACTCACTTCATTCATCCCCAGTTCATTTTATCTCATTATGTTTTGATTTACTTATTTGTGATATAATAGTGATTACTTATTTGGTTACAAGCAATTAGAGTAGTTAAGGTTTTATCATTTATATTCCTTTTATTCATTTCTTGTCTTCTCTTATGTGTAGGACTTCAAAGAGAGTGTTGGAGTAAAGATTTGGAGTGAAATAACACATTAAAGTGATCTTTTGAAACCATCAAAATTGTAGGTAAGTTTTACTATGTATTATCTTTCTCTATATTATTATTCTTAACCATGATCATAGGAATATTTTTTTGCAAACAAAATTGATGACTTTACTAGGGATAAACTCATTGATTTTGTCTATTATGGTTAGATTGTCTGCTTGTGGACAATTTAGGCCATTATTTCATCTTTGATTTGATCTTAAATTTCTATTTCAGACCTATGTATAGTGCTTTTCTTAGTCATTTTAAGTCCTTGTCTTAAATTTATTTGGTAACTACTTTACATATACACTTTGATTTAAGAAAACATGTGTACAAATATATGTTTCCCATACAACATTAATGTATATGTAGTCTTTTTGAAATCAGAGAAGTCTTTAAGTATGACATCAAAAAAGAAAAAGTTTCTCTTTCTTCTTGATTAAGGGTTTTATAGTTGTTGATTTTTGAACCATTTGCATTAAAAGAAAAAGAACAATTTCTTACTTATCCCTTTTCTCCATTTTATTGTTGACCAGATTATTGCATTGAGAAAAAGTGAAAAGAAATCTTGTCTATATTTTGATGTTTTACATTCAAAATGTCTCTTTTTAAGCAAGTGCAATGTAGGGTGGCTTAGTTTTCTTTGAAAATGTAGCTTAGTATTGAGTACATTGTTCACTAAAAAGAAAACAAAAGTCCATTGTAGTGTGTGCCTCTTGAAAGTTGAAAATCATTGAAGAATATGAAAGATTTATATGTAATTTCTTATATTCTTATTATCTAACTACTTGAGTCAATAAACATCACTAGTTGCATCTCTATATCCCTAAGTAAACAACGACCCCTTAAAATGAACATTTAAATATAAAGCTTCTAGACATTTTCTTTTACTAAGAACGCAATTAAGTATAGGAGTCTTAGTGATCTGAATTGGATCATTGTATTGTTTTTAATCCATCTTGATGCACTTGGAGTGGAAAAAGTGGAGGAATCATCTCACATGACCATTTTTACCAGTGGGACCTAGTTTGGCAAAACGGGGTCTGAAACTTTTCGTGAGCATTTTGAGGCATAAAATGACATTTTTGGGGGGGTAAAAATTTGTTTCTTTGGAATAACATATTTCCATGTTATTATACACACATATACATTTACAACAGTGCAAGAAGTGTGTCAATCGGAGTCTGTATGCAAAATTTATGCCACTCATAAGTTTACTTTCCTATTTTCACACCTATAGTTCGGGAGGATGTCATGTCAACCCCCATTATTCATGGAAAAGGGGCTAGCCATGTGTTTATGATGTAAAAGTCTCTAGAAGGGTCTATTTTTTAACTCTATTTAAGATTTGATGTAGTCAAACTTAACCACTAGTACGCTATCGGGTTGTGTTATAACCGGGCCACTAGGAGGAAGAGGCATTCCATTCTTTTGAGAGAATTTTGTTCCATAGCTAAGAAAAGTTAGCCAAGAGAGATAGGAGGTAGAGCACATAAAAAGGATCTGTGCACTGTAGCAGCCCATAGGCCACAAGCATTGCTTATTTGTACCTATAGCCATATTCCCAGACATAAAAAGAGCGCTAAGTGGCCTCACCTTCCAACTAGGTTTTCTCCCAAAAGGGTTTCCCAGAGAGAATATCTTATGTCTTGTGTGTGTGTGTGTGCTTATTTTTTCGTTCTCTACTTTTATGCATATTTTCCATTCGCATGCATGCACTAATTACAGTAAAATATACAGATCTAGAATTTAAATAAAGTTGTAATAGTGTAAAATACAACATTTTAATATATTATTATGAGATCTGTTGCGACGAACTATCAAGTGAAATATCCATGGCAGTTGACGGATCACTTATGGATCAAACTTTCTACAACCTTGTGCTTAGAATCAGATGGGTGTTATTGAGGAAGTTCCTCTCGTATAAGAGTTAAGCACAATATCATGATTGGGTACATGAAGGTAGATAGCCCCTTTCTAGCTTATCCTGATGTTTATGGAATATTATATGTATGAGGATTTTTTTGGAATGATCCTCCATGTATTCTCCCATTGTGAAGTTTCATGTTGTGATACCTTACCCAAGTGCAAGGTCCCAGTCGACAATTGTTCCCCTTAGTCGTTGATTATAAGTTGGCACCCATTATTGCTTATGTTAGGTTCCACATATGTTATTGTAGTAGATATACCTATAGTACCTAAGGAAAACATTGCATCTTTGTTATAGTGCTCCTAGAGGATGCCCCACAAAATGTGAGTACTTGCACCTATCAAGACCATTTCAAGAGATCAATGGAACTAATTCAAATACCTTTGTTGGTAGCTCTTAGCCCTAATCATCCCAAGCTTGCTACCAAAAGGTCCTTTCTTTTTAGCTCTTCATTACTCTATTTTCAAGTCCTAACCACCTCGAACTAGGCTCTGGGATAGTGCTTTTCCTATTCTATCTTTAGGAATTTTTTAGTGGTGTGTTCTTTTTATTTAGTTGGCCTTAGGTTGTCTCCATCTTGTCACTTTTGAATCTTTGATTCAGGATGGTTAACCAATTACTCCACTAGTTTATAAAGACTCAAGTTTTTCCTATTGAAAGTGTGAAGCCATATTCTCAAGGGAAAAGGTTTCACTAAATTGAATCTTTTCTTTGAAATTCACTTAAACAGGCCCTAACTACATTGAACAATCCCACAAGTGAAGAGCATGTGCATAACACTATTATGGCCAAATTTCTCAAGGATACCAACCAAGGGAACTCTTTTAAAATGGATCCTTTTGTTTTTCCTTTATTTGGAAATATTATTTTCCCCTTCATGGCCACCTTGTATATTCTTGGATTAAACACCAGGCTACCAGTTTGTTAGGTAGCAGAAGCCCCGTGCAACGGTCATGGGGCACGAAGCCCTCAATTTTGTGTAAAAACAGGGTAAAGACTCTGCGGCATGTGCGGAGCGCGATTTTTAATAAGTTGAATTCAAAGGGTATTCCGCCCGGAAATAATGTAATGAAATGTAAATTGAGTCGGCCCGCCCGTGGATCACGGTCCATGGGAAGGTATTAATAGAGTGAGGCTCTATGGGTAGAGAAGCTAAGCTAAGTTTTTTTGTATGTTTTTAGATCTAGCATGTAGTGGGTTTTTGAGAAAACTAGTTTGAAAGTGTTTGTAAGTCCGAGACAAGGGTTTGGGTAGTGGAGAGAGGCTATGAAGCTATGTACACAGAGGCTGGAAGAGTCCGCAGCTCTGTGCGCAGACCCTGCAGCTGAGTGCGTAGGGAGGATCTGGATGTACTGGTGATGAGTGGAAAGAAAGATAAGTTCCTTTTGAGAATTATGTGTCAAATCTGAATTATCGCGAATCTGGCATTTTGTATAAATAATAAGACTATTTTGATCCCTGCGCATATGATTGCTTATTAAATACTTGTGAAGCTATGTTTAATCTTAATAAGTAAACTAAATAAATCCAATAAATGTTTGCTTAAAGACCATTCTAAAGTAGATCCGAGTTGCAATACTTCATCCATTAGATTAGATCTGTACACTGTGCGCTAATAGAAAGTCAGAGATATTCGGGATCGGCGTGGATACAACGTAGTGCGAAGTTGCAGAATGGGGTGCGAAACCTCCAAACCACATCTAGACATCCCAAGGGTGTGGAAACCTGGTTCCAGCACCCTCCCCTGCTACCTTGGGTGAGACCTCAGTTCGTGCTTCGCAGGTTGTTGCTGAAAGGGTCAGTAGCTGCGGGATTTGCTTGGCTAAATAATTCTTCTAAAATGGGTCAGGCCGATATAAGCCAACAAATGGTTCTGTTTTCAGGACTGAGATCTGCCTAAGGGGTGTTTGATGTGGGAACACTGGAACCCTACAAAGGAAGAGATTGAAGAGTGGTGGGATCTGAAACTCCATGAATTCGTAGTTTAGGAAAATAGAAACCCACGGATATCGAAGGAAGACTGGTTGGACTGATATATATACATAGATATTCACAAAGTTTCTTTGCGACATTTCCGGTAGAACTGTATGAGTGGATCGCGAGGCTAGCTGATAGCGTGGGAAGGTACAGATTGGACCAGCCTATTATGTGGACCCTGGAACTGGTGCACAGGCTAGAAGCCACAGAAGATAAAATCGTGCGCACAATAGATCATTGGCTGGATTGGGTAATAGGAGGATTTATTACTGAGTTCACGATAGATACAACTGTGAGCTATAGCGAAGTAGAAAGGCAGTTTCTTCAAGGACCTCAGGGTAGGTATATCAAATCATTGAATATTTGGATTAAGATGCTGTTGTGTGAAAAACATATTATGCGTGTTTATTGATGTCTGGAGTAACGCGGAGCGGAAGAGGTTATCGCAGAATGGGAGGAATAGAGAACAGTCCTTTAGCTTCTATTTCCCGGGAAAGCGAGGAGGAGCTCGCGGGGTTCTCACCAGGAAGTGTGGTCCGGTTGATCAGGGAGCGCTTCCCACTGATACCACCTCCGTCCATGCCACCCCCCGCATCACCTTCATTGAATCCATCCACACCAACCCCGACCCCACCCCCACCCCCACCTCTACCAAAAGTCAGAATGGCGGGTGCAATCAAACTGCCAATATTTAAGGGTATAGGGAATGAAGAACCCAGGTGGTTCTGGTTTGTGATACGGTCTATATGGGATGCCCAAGGCATAACAGATGAGAACATAAAAAAGGCCACCCTAGTTAGTGCACTACATGACGCGTGTTGACGTGGTACATAAAATACTCGACCGATCATCCGAATGAGGGAATAGCGGCAATCCAGGATGTATTAAATAAAGAGTTTGGCTGACCAAAATCAGAAACCCAGTCGGTTATTGGGTTGAAGGAGATCACAATGTTGCCTGGAAAAACTCCGTGGGACCTGGACCAACGGTTAAAGAGCACTATTTGCAAAGCCAACATGACCTTGACAAATGCGCAACATTGCGCGTGGTTTGTGGCATCATTGGAACCACATCTGAGGACGGCTCTGTCACAATAAAATATCTCAACCCAAGCCGAGGCACTAGAGACAACAATGAGGTTACATGAGACCCCAACACTGGATCCAGGGTTGGGAGTTCAGAAAATCCACGCGTAGCTCCAAAACTTGAGTTTAGAAATGCAAAGCTTAAAGCAAGAAAGAGTGTCCTGACCAGAGGTATGGGCGAAGGTAGTTTGTATTAAATGTAAGAGCCACGCGCACGATGAGGACCATTGCCCTCTCTTCGCAAACTATCTAGCGAGGGGAGGCCCGATGCCATTAAAAGTGGAGGTACAAGCCGGACCAAGTGCCGCACCTGTGCTCTGGTGTGTGATTTGTCAAGTGGGTGGGAAACATGCAAAAAATAACTGCCACCTATTGCAAAAGTATACCTAGACCCCACAGGAGTTGCATTGCAACTTTTGTCAATCGGTGGGACACGATGAGAAAACATGTCAAAGTTATGACTTAATGATGGGAAGAACCTCGACTTACTGAATGTAGATTGAAGTATGAGGAGGATTTCGAGGACGCAGCCGAGGAAGAGGAATGGGGCCGGGCAGGGTCGCGGGCAACTAATCTATTATAATTGTGGAGGGCCGGGACACTACGCTCACGACTGTACTAACCTGACCAGGACTTCGTGCCCCTATTGTGAACAGTTTGATCATGAGATGGTAGACTATCCAACGTTAATTTCCCAAATGCACGAAAAGGGAGTGCTACAATCTCCACCAACCCAGAATGTCCAGATGATGTGATCAGAACCTCGCGAAGAGGACCCCAATATAAATATGGTACTGAGGAGCGGGGCGACTATAGAAGGAGTTCCGTGAAAAGAACGTGCAAAAAGTAGAAAGATACACGACACGCTTACAAAGGAACTTGACTCAGAGCCAACTAGGGATGGAGACGTTGAAAGAAGCTTAGAGGAGCTTCACAGAAGCCTCTACTCCAGATAGGGGGGATCAAACGGGACCTGGAGTGGATCCCTCCATAATTACTACCTTTCTCGAAACATGCATGAAACTGCTGCGCAATAGTAAAGCCATTCAAGGATTACAGGAGTTGATCATGAGGTGCGTCGGCTCGGGCAAGCCGCATGTAGTCTGGAAAATAGGAAGACATGCTCTGCGCACCAGATGGGAAATGAGACTGACAGCGCAAATCGGTGAGTATGAAATGGATCAGGTCATCCTGGACTTAGGCTCGGATGCGAACGTATTACCTAAACAAACCTGGGAGTGCATGGGCAAGCCCACATTGCAATGGTCCCTGATTCAGCTACGAATGGCCAACCAACAAAAGATCTTACCAATGGGCCGACTATAAGGAGTGACCGTAGATATCAACGGTGTAAGTACACAGACCGATTTTGAAGTCATAGAGATTGTTGATGATAGTAATCCTTACCTTGCACTGCTCGGAATTGATTGGGCAATGAACATGAAAGGGATCATTAACTTAAAAAGGCAGAAAATGACATTCGAAAAGAAGTCACTGCGAGTAGTAGTTCCATTGGACCCAGCAGAAGGAGAACGCTACACCGAACCTGTGTGTGACGAAGAAAGTGATGACGAACTGGATTGCATCTATCAGATAACAGCGCAAGACCAAGATTCGGTGCATTCCACAAACGGTGTAAGAGTTGCATGGGAGCACGATAGCACCTATACAGTGGATTCCGATGAGGTGACGGAGCGATGGTAGAACCGGTTGTATGAAGCTACAACACTGAACTACAATATGATGATTCGGTCATTGCAATGCGTAATCACTGAGGAACGACAATGGCCAGCAGAGAGCGACACAAAAAATGAAAGTCAGCTTGCCCATCTTGGCACTTTATGCGTAGCACGGGAGAAGTATAGTGTGTCGGAAGACGTGTTGCGCGCACCTGGAGGGGGGCCGCAGAAGCTGAAATGGAGGAGGCGGTTCTAGGTACGGACTGAAGGACATGCACGACAGCCAAGTTGGTATAGAACGGTCGTTCATCAATGGCGAATGGTACGGGTGCTCATCAGGCGCCCATCAAACCACTCGAACCTGTGTGGATCGAAGGCTCGCACGGCCGGGCAGGGAAGTCTCGTTATGACCAAACAACCCAGCACAGATATAGCCCACCCTCCCAGGGACAACATCCGTGAAAGGATTTAGCAGCTCTGGGAAGCCATCTTGCATGGTAAAATGCAAATTGGAAAGTTAGAAGCAACAGAGGCCAGACTCCGCACACAGAGTGTGAAGCTAGATGAAGCAATTGATAAGCTGCAGTTAGAAGTCACCTACACGAAGGAACTAATGAAGGAAACGGACATGGCTGACTCCACTTCATATCTACTAAATTATCTTGAAGATTCTCATATAAGAAGCTTAGTTCAAGGGAATCACATTGATGTTAAAGCTTCTTCTTTTTTAATAGTGAAATATATGCCTCCTCTTTCTATCTCATCTAGTGAAAGTCTAATTACTAGTAACCATAAGTCTAAAAGGAGTAGAAAGAGGAAGACTAAGAAAAAGAAGCAAGGACCCAGAGAAAAGTCACCAACGACTACAATTCATGTTAGGGACATGCCATGAACTATTGCAAGTCATGTTGGAGGCAAGAAACTAGACTATGTAACTCGTGTTGGAGGTAGAAGTTTAGTCACTACTATTGATACTAGAAAAATGTCACCAACCACTGCAATTCATGTTGGGGATGTTCCACCAACCACTTCAAGTTACGTTGAAGGTAAGAAACTAGTCACTACAATTAATGGTAGGGGCATGAACCCAATCACTACTAATTATTCTAGAGTCGGATCATCAACTACTATGAGTGATGTTGGAGATTTACCATCGACCACTACAAGTCTTAGTTGTAGGTGAGTAATTGGCCGCTATAATTCAGTCGGGGGCAAGATTCTAGTCATTACAAGTCATACAAGAGATGTGAAAATAACCGTTGTGATCCATGTTGGTGCCATTGATACTATTGATCGACCTAAACAGAGAATATTTAAGGCTAAGCTTCCTTGTAGGCTTTGCAAGGGGAGTCATATTACTTATTTATTCCCTGAGATTTTAGTGGTACAAAGTTTTTTGTCCTTGTTTGAAGGTTCTCCTGATCCTAAATAATTTATAATTTCTCAACAACTTACTCAACCATTGGTTTATGAAATGGTGAGTCCAACATAATCTTTGGTCAATGTCACTCCTATTTTGGGGGTTGAAGTGTTTGTTGGCCATGTTTTCTACATTTCTAATTCAAATCCTTATGGAAAAGGGGGTATTATGCTCACTTCCAGTGTACCCCCTCCAATTTCTAGGAGGGTTTTGTTTGATTGTAATAATCTTGTTGAGACTCACCTCCCTTCATCTACACCTTTCCAAATAAAGGTTGGAGTTTACTCCAAAAATATTTTCTAATGTATATTAGATGAAGGAGCCTCAACAAGTATTCTAGAAATTATGTTATCCTCCTCAAACCAGAACGTTGTTGGTTCCCCAAAGGTTGTGATAGTTTCCACACATTTGTTGGCTTTCAATAGAAGACATAGTGAATCATTGGGGATTCTTCCTCAATTTCCTATCATGTTAGGTGAAAAGATTTTCTTTGTCAATATGGTGGTGGTGGATGACCCATTAGACTTCAATATGCTCCTTGGGCATGATTATGTCTATGTTATGAATGATTTGGTGTGTAAGCTCTTATAAGTGATGCATTTTCCACACAATGGAAGTATTGTCATTATGGATCATCTTGCCTCTAATAATCGCCATCTGAATTTGAATTTATCTTAGGACACCCATTTATATATTCCCATTATTTTAGTAGACTCCACATCTCCATGGGTGAATTATGTGGCATCATATCCTCAATGTTAAATTTCTTATGAGAAATATCCTTTATGCTCATGTTTTAATTCTCAGAAAATGGTCCCAACTGTCGATTGAGTTTTTTCTCTAATGGAAGCATGGGAGCCCTTACTTTCCCCTATTGGTATAAGAGACTATGAATTTAGTCTTGAGTTGGTCTCACTATTCATAGGTCCTCAAGTCTTGGTATTTGTGAGTCTCTATTGATATAACCTACTAGCATTGATTATAATCTCCATTATTATATGGAATATGATCAGTCAACTTCACTCATATGGCTCATTAACCATTCTATTACTCATGATTTATTGGATGTTGAATTACCTTCACAACAAAATCTCCTTGAATTTGTGACTATGGTTGATAGGTCATGGAAACATATGTATCATTGATTATCTTCCCTTGCTAAACTAGATATTTTGGGGGTTGACTACAAAATAAGTCCCTAGCTTGAGCCTCACAAGGGGCTTGACCTGAATAACTATAGTGTGTAGGCCACAAGATTGTGTGCTTCCTTACACCATAGTGTACATATAAGGTCTAATGTTTTCAAGTTTTATATTCCATAACATGATTTTATATTAGATGTTTGTACATTGGATTTATTAACTCCTAGTTTAGGGTTGCTAATTATGTTTATGCTTCAAAGACATCTTCTTTGGTATTTTCTAGGTTGATACACTCTTATAGGTATTGGATATCAAAACTAGCATATACTGTTGAAAAAATCAGCAAGAAAGTCTCAATTTGATTTTTCCTTGGTCAAATTGAGAAAATTAGAATTTTCCACATTAGTAGACAACATTGATGTAGTTAACTTATGTGACATGGCTTGTGTCACCAAGGTCACTTACTAAATTCGAGTTAGAGGGATTGGAGTTTATTTAAGCATGTGTGATTTCTAATTTGTAGCAATCAAGGTTAATTATTTCAAGTTGTTTTCTGTTAAACTAATTCTAATTGTTGGAGGAACTAGTGGAAGGTAAATTGTGTGGTGAGATTTAAGTCTAACTCAGTGATCAACCATTTAATTGATCGACCAGCCCAAAATATTTGGTGCATGCATAGAATTTGAGTTCCCTAGATGTGGTGGAGATTCCAAGGTAGTGTAACATCAATTGTATACTAGTCTTGAGTGTACATGTGTTACATGCAGTCAGATGATCAACCTTGGGAATTGAGCAATCATTTTGGAGGAAATTCCTAAATAATAGTGGCGTAATTTCCTCGAGAATTGCCCAAGTAAATAGGAGCTCAAGAAGACGTAGAAATTGACTAAGTCTGGGTCAGAGCTTCTTAGTGAGCAGAGATAGGTTATTCACTTGCAGGTTGTGCTCAGTTGAGTAAAGCAATTGTAATGCATCTCTATTCATCATATTAATGCAAGAAGACCTAGGGTTTTTAGCAGATTGATTTCCCTTGGAAAAATATTGTGTGCATGTGTTATTTCTCATTACATGTTTGTGATTGGTGTTCTAAATTGTGAATTGAATTCCACATATCAATAGAGTAGGTTTGTTTCTTGTGATTTTGATTAAAATTTCATGAGAAGTTGCAAATCTAAACCATAAGTTCTACATATATGGTATATTTATCAAATTCTTAATGCATTATTAATTTTCTATTCCATTTTTTGATTATGATCAACCCCAACAAATTGGTACATGAAACCTTATCACTATTCAAAGTGTTGTAATTTGTGTGATAGAGCTTATCTTTACATGGGTGCTCTAAATAGTACCCTTTTTTTCATTTGGGGCCTATTCCACTTTAAATCGATAGGCTCAAGAGACATGTATTCCTACCATGACTCTTTAACAAAGCCTCATGACTTCCTCTTAATATTGTTCTACAAAATTCCCTAGGGGCTCCCACTATTAAGTTGTAATATTGCATTACATTATATTGTTTGCACTTTTTTGCCTAATATTAGCTTTAGATTTCTCTTATAGAACCTATTGCTTATTCATTCTCTTCAATTTCTAACGTTGTATCTTCTACCTTTACAACTTGAGGCCCATATCCCTAGATGAAACACCCCTAAAGTTTCCATATTGTTGGGTCCAAGAATTGGCATCCTTTTCATCACTCTTTCCTTAACTTTTTGACTATTTTTTCCTTCATAACCATATCCTTTATTTCGATTAATTATTTTTTAAATTAAGATATGCCACTCTCTCATGTCACTCTAGCTTATGCAATTTTTCTTGTATTTGATGAGAGGATAGCTATTTTTGGAATCTTTACTGAAAAAAAGAAAAAGAATAATGTTTACAAGATGATCATTGGTTAGGACGTTATTACTCCCTTTTTCTAGATTATGTGATGTTTTTTTCCAAGATTTTGCAACATTGTGACATTAGGCCAATAGCTCTACTATTATTCCAATGTTGATACTATGTTTTTCGCTAGCACAATTCTCGTTGCTATCTTTAGGAGTTGGTGTATAGTTGTTACTCAGCAAGGTCAACCAAGACTACTGTGCCATCAAGGATTTGACATTTCTTGAAAAATCGACCAATTTGGATGTAATAGCTATGATCCCAAGTATTTTAGCTGCTCGCCTAGGCACCCATTATGGCATTGACTTATTTCATAATTTTTTGTAACTTGTTTAAAGAAAAGACTATTAGTTTTAACAACCTGAGAATTGAAAAATTCTCATGGTTGTTCATCATTTTGATACCATAGTTAAATAGAAGGGATAAAACTATAAGAAAGGATTTTTTTGCCTCATGCGGGGGGTGGCATCATCATTTTCAGATTGTGCATCTTTGTATTTCGTTTTCAAAGCTAATGCAATCTTAGATGAGTATGTGGTTCATTTATGATTTTTTCTGCTAGCTTATGAGATGTAATTCTACTAGCTCCCTACTAAGGAGGAAGGGCCCTCCTCTTTAGTAGGGATCACTCTGCATTTAGAGTTAGCATAGTTAGTTTAATTAATTTTCTTATAGGATATGGTACTTGAATTCCTATTATTTTACTTTACTACTGCTACAAATTTCTTGCTTGATATACTGTTGTTACTACTTGGTTGTGTTATCTTGCAGAATACTTGAATATAGGTCACTCGAGTGTCACCATAACTATTACTAGATCAATCCTTATTATTGTGTGTTGTTGTTTTTGTTGTTCAATTATTGCTACATATTTACAATTCATTGTTGATACGGAATAATAGTTAGTTGTTGTCACATATTAATACAGTTTATTATGCAGTTGATTAGCTGATTTTATTTCCAATTGCTAGAATAAGGGATGGTGATTTTTTTTGGTTGTGATTGAATGATTTTTACATCAGTGATGAATTAATTTCAAGGAGTGTTATTTTTTTCCTGTAAGAGTGATCCTAGAATAGAAGAGTGTTGTTTTATTCTGCAAGGGTTATTTCCATTTCCAAAGTTATGGGTAGAGTCATTTTCATAAGTGTGGGTTTAATAATGAGACCTCTATTTGAATTGATTTCTAGTCTTGCAAGTGTGAGTATTTATAGTAACCTTGGGTTTGATTGAGTGCCAATTTCTTGTAGAAGGAAAGATTAGAGATAACTAGGAACTACTCAATTCCAGTTGGAAATTTTTTCATGCATATATTGTGCATGATTACCTTGAAATAAACATACATACCCTAGTTGATATTTTGTGTGTGAGCAATTGACTTGTTTTATTAAGACAATTAATTTTCCCAATGTTTTGGTGTCATTGTCATAAAGGTTAAGGTGCAATATCATAACTTGCATTATTTATTTTTATATATGCATTGTTGAAATATAATACATTATAAGTGTTCTATACCCTGATGTGACAGGGTAGTAAGATGGGAGGTAAGAACCTACACATCGCTTTGACAGGCAAAGGTGGGCTCAACCTCACAAAGAGTCAATACACATAGGTTGCATGAATAAAGAAGAAGAGAAACACGGTGCCCCAAAATACTAACCATGCGTGAAGGGGATGTGGAGGAAGAAAAATCGAGACTTAGGACAAGTGACATTTATTCAGGAAATGATCTAAAAAATATAGGCAAAATCACCTACCCTAAGAGTAAATTCTTGGAAAATAGGATCCCATAAAACATGAACTTTTGGAACAATCCCTCAGAGAGTAGAACCTCAAGGGTCATTTGTGTTGGGAGAAAATATTTGGGAGACAGAATATCGTGAACCCTCTACCTCATAAGCGAGTATAAGAATATTTGAATCAGGGCCTGTTGAAGCCCCGAAAATCGGGTCGACAACAAGGGGGATACCCGCTCGGTCCGGACCTTGGCTGGCAGCTCCTTATCCGTTTGGTATAGCGGGTCCGACTGGGGATAATGGGACTAGTTTCCCAATCTATGAGTGTGTGTGTGTAGAATTTGATGTTGTTGGTCTAACAGTTCCTATCTAAGATATCCTAATTCAAACTTTAATCTAATTTTGTGCTATTGTAATCTAATAAAAAACACATCTAAATCTATACTAACCCGAATGTAATTCTTCTATTATGCGATCTAAAGAGATTTCAAATAATAACTGGTAATAAAGATCATTCAGTGATTATAAGAAAGGAAATCATTCAAGATGAACCACTTCGCATAAAAAGTTAGACGAAACAGTTGTGAAAAGCATATCGCATAATAAGCTATTCATACATTAGGCATAAATAAATAACTATCACCGTACAAAAGTGCCAAATGATAACTCAAGCATTCATGCAATAATACATAAACAACTAAAAATTGTATATCACTTTAACATATAAGCAGAAATGGTCAAGAGATAAAAGCACCATTTATGACTAGTCCCACTCATAAGCTTCAAGCAACAATGATTTATCTCTCCTTGCTCTAACATCCACTAAGAGTACATAAGTGCAACATCAGTAGTAGATATCAAATGCAAACATCAACAAATCTTGATCCATTCATTCACCAAAACCTCCTCTGAGGGTGCAAAAGTGCATGTTCTGAGGACAAGTTTTTGATAAATTTTTGGACCCTTCTCTAAATGCATGAGAAGGGTTTAAATACTACTAACTAAATAACTTAATTACACAGATTCAGGATACGGTTTAAATGACTTCCCTTTTTCTAAGCAAAACAATTTCTAAAAATTAAATCTAATATCTAACTATTTCTGCATTTGCTCCTTAATGTTGCGAGCATTTAATATTAGCTTGGGTAGAGTCGGCTGATTGTCTTCCGTTTTTGGTTGAGCTAAGCAAACAGAAATGGTAAGAGCTGGCACCATCTTTTCAGAAAAATCGATGATATACTCGAGAGTCATCCTCTGGCTATGTGGATTTACTGTGTATGCCCAATAATAATCCTAGTTCCGCTTGGTTAATCCTCAAATTGCTTCTGCCTTTTCTTTCAGCTTTATGTTTCCAATTTGTTCTTTACCATTGCTTTCTTGTGTTTTCCGGGCTTACAAGTGACTGAGCAGTTAGAGGCTTTGCTTTTTGAGCAATTTTCTCAGCAATGCGCGATTAGCGCTAGGCGCTAATCGCGCATCGGAAACTGCCTCCGTTCTTTGATCCGGGCCTCTCTGATGCGTTTTTCGACTTTAGCGCCTTTTCCTTCACCGGGTATAAGCTTCAAAATCTATAAAAATACCGCTTTCGTGAGCTTCTGACCTTGAGCATTAAACTGTCTGTTGATATCAGCATTGTTCAACTACTCATTCAACCATGGCTGTGAATGAAAGATCTGTAATGGATAGCTCAGCAGCGTTCTGTGAATCTGCGGCTCTGTTGCATGCGGTATTCGTTTATGAGGGCATCTTTTCTCTCTCTGAGCGTTGGAGCTTTACCCTTTTCCTTCATAGCTTCCTGCACATTGCTTTGTGTTACTTCTGTATTTCGTTCCTGCAATTCACACATGAGGAGAGAGTAATGATAATAAAAATCGATAGGAAAGCTTTAAACTCTATGGATGTACAAAAACATGCCACGTGACGTAAACTGACTCGTCGAAAAACACAAAACCGTCTTTCATTAACAACTGGCATATCATTCATTAATTATCATTAAAGCGCGTATCCAATTTTTGGTTTATGGAAAAACTTTTCTTGAATATTGAGCCAGGGAAATTTGTGATGGGATGTTTCTGCGATTCGCATCGCAGCATCACAACATCGCATTATCGTGGATCACGGTATCGCGCTATCGCAAAATCGCAGATCGTTACAATCGTTAAATGGTTATGTGTTTTTTCATGCGACTTTGCGATATGCGATATCGCATATCGGATATCGGCGATTTTTTAAGGTTTCCCAACATGAGCGTTTCTTAATGCATGTGATGTGATGGAATTCGCGTCGCACTCTCGTAGTTTATCATTTTTACTCATAAGGAAATGTCCTATCATTCTTCGCGCGATGCGATGTTTCTTAAGGAGTAAAATATATGAGCCTTAATTGAATTTTTTGAATTTTTTACTAAGGGTCCCCACTTATCTAGTGTTATTGCTAATACTAAATAAGGAGGGGGGTTGTTGGTGGCCACAACAATTGGCGATTCACTTGGAAGGACCGGTTATCTCTGTTTTTCTATTGAATTTTTCAAACTTCCAAAACAGAAAAATTTTCAGAAAATTAAACTTTATTATGGAAAGATAAAGTACATTATGCTCTAAACCGTCAATGATATTTTGTTTCAACCTTTTTCTACTTTGATTATTTGCTTCCTCAAGCTAGTCCTTGTATTTACATCAGCCATTACTTGGTCTTGTAAAGATAAAACAAAGTCTCCTCTGTAAACCAGTTTTAAATATGCTCATTTTTCGTAGGTAGAGCCTCTGCTACCAGCAGGCGTTTATAGCCTCGACAGGGTTACCTGTTACCCAACAATGATCCTGTATCCTACTTAAGGTGGCCTACAACTTTCAAAGAAAAATCCATATCCACACTTACTGCTTTGATTTTATTTTTATTCTTAAAGAACAATGTCTTGGTTTGGTAGCCAAATTATGACACAGTCATTCATTTGATTTATAACTTTGTTGAACAAGTTGGCTCGTGATGAGACCCCTTGTCTTTTGATTGCAACAATCTTGAGTCATTGCCCTGTTGTGGTGTACAGTATTGGCAAAGTCAGCAAGTTATAATATCTGTGATAATGATAAGCCGGATCGTGATGAGACCTCTTATTCTTCAAGATAAAGTGTATCCTTGGGTTATTCCTCTGAAATTTTCGATTTCCGTAGTAGGGAGGAAGTCATTGTTTCCTTAAGATAGCTCTGGACGACAATAATAGAGTTTTTGGAAACAGTTGTTCTACATAGAATCTTTATTTTGTTATTAATACCTTTCATTGTATTGAGATTAAACAATTTCTTCACTAAAGGTTGCTTTCATCAAAAAATTTGTTGGGGTTGAAACTAGTATCATATCTAGGCTAAAGTTTTTTAACTGTATCTATCAATAATAAAGATCAGTTTTCCAAAAGATTTGCTATTTATACAAGCGAAAAGTTCAAAATCTGCAAGAGAATTGGTGTCTTTTTCATAAATGCCTAATGTAACCACTCACAACTGGTTTTATTATGAAAAAGAAAAACAACTATTCTACAAAAATAGAATAATAATATTCTATGGAAAATATTTCTTGAGAATTTGTCCATTAACAGGCAAGGGATCCCTTCTACCTGCTAAATCCTGTAACACAAACATTGATGGACTTATGACTTCTACAATCTGAAAAGGACCAAGCCACATCTTTTGAAATTTTTTATGTTTGCCCTTTTCTTCATGAGCCTTGTCCCACTTTAAAACTAAATCTCCCATCTGAAAATCTTTTCTGGTCATTATGTTTGAATCAAAAGAGGATTTTACTAGTGCTTGATGATGAGCATGCATTTTCCTAGATTGTTCTCGTTGTTCTTCTAATTTAATTATTTCCATTTGTCTTAGCTGTAAGGAGGAAGTGGGTACTTCATCAATGTATTGTAATAATGACAAATAGGGAATTGCTAAGTGAGTCGGAAGAACCACTTCTTTCCCATAAACTAAATTAAAGGGAGAAGTGTCGATAGAAGCTTTTTGCGTTATTCGATCTGCCCATAAAGCATATATCAAAGCCTTGTGCCAATTTTTATGATTTTGATCAATTGTTCTTTTAATAATCCTGATTAGGTTTTTATTTGTTGACTCAGCTAGCCCATTACCTTGTGGGTAGTAATTGGCTAAATATTTAAGTTTGAATCCTCTTTTAAGTGCAAATTCAGTCATTGCATTTCCAGAAAAGTATGATGCATTATCAAACATTAAAGTGGATGGCAATCCAAACCTGGTGATTATAAATTGATCTATGAACTCAATGATATTTTCAAAATTAGCTGTCTTGAGTGGAACTTCTTCTACCCACTTAGTAAAATAATCTGTTGCTGTGAGGATGTATCTATGCTACTTAGAAGAGTGAGGAACGATCTCACCTATTATGTCCAAGCCCCACTGACTGAAAGGTTGCTCGATGTTTACTAGCTGTAGTGGTAGGGACGACTTCTTTTGTCTTCCAGCAGTAGTTTGGCAGACTTGACATCTTCTCACGTAACTGTGTGAGTCTTTAAACAGCGTGGGCTAGTAATATCCTGCGCGTAAGATTTTATGTGCAGTAGCATCTCCAACATAGTGTCCACCTGCCGGCCCATCGTGGAGTTCTTGCAAAACTTTTTCAGCTTCAGCTTTCTCAAGACACCTAAGAAGAACAGAATCATAATTTTTTCTAAAAAGAATATCATTTATGAGCTGATATTGTTTAGTTTTCAACCTTAGAGCTCTTTTCTTAGTATGATCAAGGTGTGAAGGAGCATACCCGTTCTTAAGATAATAAATGATATCAGCATATAATGATTATACATCGTTTAGGCTTACCTCACACATTTGTACCTCTTCAGATGAAATTTCAGAAATTTGTGATGCTCCAGCCAGCATTTTGTAGAAGCCTTGACCTCTTACAATGTTTGCTGGTTTGATCTCAATATCATATTCTTGTAAGGCACTAACCCAATTGGCCCTTTTCTCACCCACATCCTTCTGTACTAGAAGATTCCTTACCGCTGGAAACGGTACTATAATCTTAGTATGGGTTTTAAGTAAGAAAGGTCTGAAGTATTTGACCACTTTGAAAACAGCATAAGCCTGTTTCTCCATGTCTAAATAATTTAGTTCAGCACCCTGTAAATTTGAGATAAAAAAAGCAATTGGAGCTTCCGCTTTTTCATGATTTGCTTGAGTTAGAATCGCAGCATCTGACTTATCTGAAGCAAATGTGTATAAAATAAAAGGTTCTGAAAAATTCAGAGTTGCTAAAGATGGAGCATTAATAATAGCTTGTTTGATCAGGTTGAATGCTTCATGTTCATCTTGACCCCATTTAAAATTTGAATTCTTTTTAATCATGTTTTGCAAAGGAGACACGATTCGTGAAAAATCTGGAACGAATCTCTTTACAAAGTTGATTTGACCAAGGAAATATTGCATGGCTTTTTTGTTATGAGGTAGGGATATTTCAGAAATTTCTTTGATTCTGTCGGGATCAATGTGAATACCGGATTTTGACACTATGAATCCTAGAAGTTTCCCTTCACTTAGCGCGAAAAAAGATTTCTTTGTGTTAAGTGAAATTCCATACCTTAAACACCATTGAAAGATTTGTTTCAGGTCTTTGAGATGGTCGCTTCGCTTCTTCGAGTACACTCTTATATCATCCAAGTAAATTACTATAGATTTATCGACTAAACCTTTGAATGCGATGTCCATGACTCTCTGAAATGTGGCACCGACATTAATCAAACCAAATGGCATCTTTCGATATGCGTAAGTGCCCCATTTAGTTCTGAATGTGGTTTTCAATTGATCATCAGGATGTACCAACACTTGATTTTATCCTAAAAATCCATCCAAGAAAGACATTAATTCTGAGCCCGCCACTACCTGCAGTAGCTGTTCCATAGGTGGTAGAGGAAAATTATCTTTTTGACAGGCTTTGTTAAGGTTCCGAAAGTCAATGCAAATCCTAATATCTATGTTTTTCTTTCTAATAGGTACCATATTGGAGACCCATTTGGAATGTCTGACGGGAAAGATTATTCTGGCTTTCAATAACTTATTGAGCTCAGTTTTTATCTAATTTTCTAAATTGGGGTGGATCTTTCTCAGCTTTTGTTGGATAGGTTTTTCATTATCGATCATGGGAATAGTATGCTGGATGATGGAAGTGTCGTATGTTTTCAGCTCATCATAATTCCAGGCAAAAATATTTTTATATTGTCACAAAAGACGAATATACGCTAGTTTCTCTTCAGGGGCTAGGCCGAGGCCTAGATTAATGTTTTGTGGTTTAGCATCAGTCCCTAGGTTTACTAATTCGTAGTTCAAGGTTGAAATTTGGAGTTTTGAATTGGTAGACCTCTTAAACCGATCTTTCAAATCGTACAAGTCTTCTAACTTGACCACCAACTTAGGTATAGCATTATTAGTGCTATTTTGTTGCAATTGTCGATCGTGCTGGTCTTCGTCAATTATTTGATTGGAGTAGGATCCTTCAGATGTGAGGAAATTTACGATATCAGGATCGTCATTGAATACTCTCCAATTTGTGATGTTGTCAGGAATGGATGGTCTAAATATTAATTCTATTGAGAATCTACCTGGACTAAAATCTTCGGACAGAATAAGATTAGAAGCTACGTTAGCCAAAAGGTCTGCACTTGCGTTTTGGAGTCTAGGGATTGAAGAAATATTAAACGCTATGAAATGCTCAGTCAGATCTTGGACTAAGGATTGATAATGTTTTAAATGACCTGATAAGCGATGTATAGTGTTATGTACCTGTTTAACCACAATCTCAGAGTCTCCAAAACCTTGAAGATACTTGACGTCTAACCTGATTGCTTTGTACAGGCCTTGGACCAAAGCCTCATATTCTGTTGTATTGTTTGTGCAATCGAATTCGAGTCTGCATGTGAGCATGATTTTATCTCCTTCTGGACTAATCAGAACGCATCTTGCTCCTGCTCCTTCATTAGTTCTAGAACCATCAAAAGATAATTTTCAAAATAAATATTTATTTACAGGTTTATCTAAAAAATTGATACATTTCGAACTATTAGTTCGAGAAAAATTTTCGACTTGGGACAAAATAGAGTGTTCTAAATAGGGTGACGCATAAGCATTGAAATTTCCAAGGAAAGAATCTACTGAGTAATTGAAAATAATGCTGTTGTTATACGCTACTGGTTCATTTTCTCCCTCTAACTCCGTTACTATGTACTTCTGGTGTAGCTCTCGTTCAACTTTTATTTGATTCGGTTTACCGTTGTAGGGCAGCCACATGTGCGAGCAGTCAGTTGCGAAGTATCCATGGAGTTTTTCTGACCAATCCCTGCTAAGAATTAAGCAATAGAATTCTAGGATATCGGCAACTAGAATATCAATAGCCTAACATACCTTCGGGTTGGATGACAACCTTATGGTTACTTGATTTAGTTCGCCAATCACTTCGACTTGAAATCGATCTAGCTGAACTATGTGCACTGTGGATTTTTGTGGTTGAACATTTAACTTGGCACATATAGATTTGGGTAAAATATTCGATGAAGCACTAGAATCTACCAAACAATTGTGCAAATTTTTATTGAAGATTTCATAAGTAAGGAGAAACGGGGGAGTGTGAGATCTTGATCTTCCTCCAATTAGAGCGATGTCATTTGGATCAATCTTATTGATCGCGTTAGTTGGAGGTCTTCCCATGTTATGGGAAGCTTGAGAAAGTACAGCAGCAGGCAAAGGTGCAACTGGCATGACATGTAATTCTTTCATCATTATCTTCTGTTGATGTTTCAACTTGCTCAGTTCATAAAGGGTGATGTTAGCCCTAGTCTTCTTCATGTCTTCAATAATATTGTACTCCATTTCATCCGACACTATCAGTGTTTTAGATGGATTCGTTTCATCTGTTTGGACTGGGCTAGTTTGAGTCGCTTTAGATATCGTTTTCTTTGTCGCCACTTTATCCTTTATTGCAAAGCTTGCACTCTTCGGCTTAATGGTAGTTTGGGGAGGATCAAGTTGATTTTTGCTTCATGTGCTAATTGGAAATACTTCTTGATCTTCTTCTTGTGGGAGGATGAAATCCCACATTCCTTGTAGTTCCACAACTTCTTCGTCATCAGTCTGCCCTTCAGTGGCAATTTCCTCTTCGTCTTCCTCGGATTCAACATTTGAAATGGCATTGGGTGGCTTTAAATCCGTTGAAGGACCTCTCTTAAAAGCTCTGTAGGGCTTTTTTGAAGAAGTTTCTGCTACTTGATTTTTTATGTCAACCATTTCATTGGACATGGTCTTTAGAACTTTCTGCAATCCTTCCAAATCAAATGGATCTTTTGCTTGTTTCTTCTTGGAGTCTTCCTTTAAGGTGAATTTTTTGGATTTACGTTCCTCTAACGCGGATTTCTTTTCCGGGGCTATTATTTGTTACTCTACTGCTATTGTTTCTTTCATGTTCTTGGCTAAGGTTGTTTTATTGGCCCTATCCACGAAGATTGCTATGTTTGATGGTAGAGCGGTGATATACCATTCACATCGTACTTCTTCGCTGGGCTGGGAAGCAGTAGGAATTTTGTTGAAAATTTTGTTGAAACGTAAATTGAAATCCTTGATAGGCTCTCTAGTTTCGGCTTTAAGATTGGATAGGTCATTGATTAACGTTGTCGTAGACCTGTCATCACCAAAATTGGTTAGGAATTGCTCCTGGAAGATGTCCCAACTTGTGATGGATCCGGAGGGTAATGAAAAATACCATGACCCGACTGTTCCTTGCAGTGTATAAGGAAAAATCCGAACAACAACATCTTCATTAGTAACCCCATTGAGGTTAATGGAAAGCATGAAGTTGTTTATGTGCTCCTCTGATAGCATGCCTGCCTCGGGATTGAATTTAGGCAGCCATTTCTCAGGATGGGCCGGTATTTGACTCAAGGGTGTAGGCATTAAGACTGCCCCAGGGTTATTCCATGGAGACTAGGCCATTGTTGAATTGCTAATAGAGGAAAGTGCAGAAGATGATCCCTGTGGCTAGGAGGATGAGGATACTACAATTGTAGATGATTGAAGAGGGGTTGTGGGGGTTCCAGTGGACGGATGGACAATGATCTGGAGTGGAGGTGTGGATGGTTGACTTCGCGGTGAAGTAGTTGAGATGGACGATGTTGACGAAAGAGTCTCACTGTCAGACTCTTTAGGTGATTTCCTCGCTCTTTTCCTGGTGGGAAGAGGTAATTCGGTTGGCTGGACGCCAAACTTTTCACTCTTTAGCCTGGTCAGGGGATGAGCAGGGTTGTACTGCGAAGTCACGCTGCCTTGAGATTTATCAGACCTTTGAGGAGAAATGGAAAATCGCTGAAGTTTGGGAATTAGGGATTCGACTTCAGGAAGTTCAACGGTAGATTGTTCTGAAATATCAGGGTGTGTAGCAGCGGTTGATACTCGAGCGACTTCTGACTCTGGATTTAAATGTAATGGAGAAGTCGGGGGAGATGATGAGGGCGATTTACTCTTAGAATGGTATTCAGATTTGGATTTACTTGCCATTCATAGTTCAGGCCCTCCTTCTAGAACCAAATATATTGAAGCCCCGAAAATCGGGTCGACAACAAGGGGGATACCCGCCCGATCCAGACCTTGGTTGGCAGCTCCTTATCCGTTTGGTATAGCAGGTCCGACTGGGGATAATGGGACTAGTTTCCCAATCTATGAGTGTGTGTGTGTAGAATTTGATGTTGTTGGTCTAACAGTTCCTATCTAAGATATCCTAATTCAAACTTTAATCTAATTTTATGCTATTGTAATCTAATAAACAACACATCTAAATCTATACTAACCCGGGATGTAATTCTTCTAGTATGCGATCTAAAGAGATTTCAAATAATAACTGGTAATAAAGATCATTCAGCAATTATAAGAAAGGAAATCATTCAAGATGAACCACTTCGCATAAAAAGTTAGACGAAACAGTTGTGAAAAGCATATCGCATAATAAGCTATTCATACATTAGGCATAAATAAATAGCTATCACCGTACAAAAGTGCCAAATGATAACTCAAGCATTCATGCAATAATACATAAACAACTAAAAACTCTATATCACTTTAACATATAAGCAGAAATGTTCAAGAGATAAAAGTACCATTTATGACTAGTCCTACTCATAAGCTTCAAGCAACAATGATTTATCTCTCCTTGCTCTAACATCCACTAAGAGTACAAAAGTGCAACATCAGTAGTAGATATCAAATGCAAACATCAACAAATCTTGATCCATTCATTCACCAAAACCTCCTCTGAGGGTGCAAAAGTGCATGTTCTGAGGACAAGTTTTTGATAAATTTTTGGACCCTTCTCTAAATGGATGAGAAGATTTTAAATACTACTAACTAAATAACTTAATTACACAGATTCAGGATACGATTTAAATGACCGCCCTTTTTCTAAGCAAAACTATTTCTAAAAATTAAATCTAATATCTAACTATTTTTGCATTTGCTCCTTAATGTTGCGAGCATTCAATATTAGCCTGGGTAGAGTCGGCTGACTGTCTTCCGCTTTTGGTTGAGCTAAGAAAACATAAATGATAAGAGCTGGCACCATATTTTCAGCAAAATCGATGATATACTTGAGAGTCATCCTCTGGCTATGTTGATTTACTGTGTATGGCCAGTAATAATCCCAGTTCCACTTGGTTAATCCTCGAATTGCTTCTGCCTTTTCTTTCAGCTTTATGTTTCTAGTTTGTTCTTTACCATTGCTTTCTTGCATTTTCCAAGCTTACAAGTGACTGAGCAGTTAGAGGCTTTGCTTTTTGAGCAATTTTCTCAGCGATGCGCGATTAGCGCCGCGCTAGGCGCTAATTGCGCATCGGAAATTTCCTTCGTTCTTTGATCCGGGCCTCTCTGATGCGTTTTTCACATTTAGCGCCTTTTCCTTCACCGGGTATAAGCTTCAAAATCTTTAAAAATACTGCTTTCGTGAGCTTCTGACCTTGAGCATTAAACCACCTATTGATATTAGCATTGTTCAACTACTCATTCAACTATGGCTATGAATGAAATATCTGTAATGGATAGCTTAGCAACGTTCTGTGAATCTGCGGCTCTGTTGCATGTGGTATCCGTTTATGAGGGCATCTTTTCTCTCTCTGAGCATTGGAGCTTTACCCTTTTCCTTCATAGCTTCACATTGCTTTGTGTTACTTCTGTTTTTCGTTCCTGCAGTTCACACATGAGGAGAGAGTAATGATAATAAAAATCAACAGGAAAGCTTTAAACTCTACGGATGTACAAAAACATGCCACCTGACGTAAACTGACTCTTCGAAAAACACAAAACCATCTTTCATTAACAACTGGTGTATCATTCATTAATTATCATTAAAGCGCGTATCCAATTTTTGGTTTATGGAAAAACTTTTCTTGAATATTGAGCCAGGGAAATTTGTGATGGGATGTTTCTGCGATTCACATCACAACATCGCAGCATCACGGATCTCGGTATCGCGCTATCGCAAAATCACAGATCGTTACAATCATTAAATGGTTATGTGTTTTTTCATGCGACTTTGCGATATGCGATATCGCATATCGGATATCGGCGATTTTTTAAGGTTTCCCAATGTGAGCGTTTCTTAATGCATGCGATGCGATGGAATTCGTGTCGCACTCTCGCAGTTTATCATTTTTACTCATAAAGAAATGTCCTATCATTCTTCGCGCGATGCGATGTTTCTTAAGGAATAAAATATATGAGCCTTAATTGTATTTTTTGAATTTTTTACTAAGGTTCCCCACTTATCTAGTGTTATTGCTAATACTAAATAAGGAGGGGGGTTGTTTGTGGCCACAACAGGGCCTAAGCAGAAGGTGAATACCAGGACTTATTGGAAGGATATGGAGATACAAAGAAACAAAATTCAGAACACCAAGAAACAAGCAACCTCTTAATATATCTATCCCAAACTCAAGGAGTTTTGTAAGGTAGCCTAAGCATCCATCAAAAGACCCTTTACAACAAGGTCGGAAATTAGTACCTGAAACAGTTTGTTAGAACCCTCAAATTTTGTGGAATAATCATATGGAAAATGAAATTGTAGATGACACAGTTACCATCTTTGAATTCCCTATTGGTAACCTTCAAGAACAAGCTCTAATGAAGAACATTCCTTTGTTATCCCTCCCAAAATTTCAAGGCATGATTAGCAAAGATCCATATTCTTATCTTTTTAAATTCAATGTTCTATGTTGGAGTTATGACTACACATTTGATGCTTAGAAAATGAAGTTTCTCCCTACTACTTTGAAGGGAGTTGCGTTAAGATGGTTCATGGGACTCAATAGTGCATCTATTTCTTCCTAGGATGACATGAAGAAAATATTTATGGAAAAATATCAAGATTACTACAGGATGAGAGATCAAAGGGAGGAATCTTTAGAATGTCACAGAAGGAGGATGAGGGCCTAGAAGATTATTATAAGCACCTCCAATATAATTTATAAATGTCTAGGCATAGTGATTTGGATAAATATATCTTAAATACAATTATGATAAAGAGAATGAAGGATGATTGTATGGACATCTTAGTCCTCGTGGGGAAAGGGGACTATTGACAGTGTTGGATACCACCAACATACAACGGGTCTCCCCATTGTGAAGTCCTAATTATACCTCACCTTGTTTGGAGTAGGAGCCCCATTCATAGTATCATCTCGACCACCGTAACTTAAGGTTCACCTTGGTTTGAATGGATAACATAAGAGATTATACACATAACCTTTGAACAAGAAACTAAGTTGACATTGTGAAACACCAATTGCAATGTGTAAAATGAGGTTTTCACGAGAGGGGAGACATAAGTGAGACTCTGGAAGGAAGTAATAACACTAACCTAAGAGATACACATGAGAGCAAGCAAAGATTTCTTAGTTATCTATTGAAATAGTTCACATAGACACAACTATCATTAAACCAAATACAACACACCTTCAACAAGATAAGTACCAAATCCCCCGAAATAGTTCAATTTCCTTAGTACATATCAGAAAAGCATATACCACAAATAACTAAAGAATAGTCCTATGGCATTCACGATACATGCATGAAAATTTGTTGGCTCATCAAGCTTCAATTATAGGTGAAATATCCAAGTACATCAATTACAATGGTGAGCCACTAGTTATAGTAGTGGAACATCAAGTCACTTTCTACTTCTCCAAAGAAACATTTCCTCTCCACTGCCAAGTAGAGAAGCCAAGACTAGCTCTCCAAATCCTAAGCCTCTAAAAGCCTTTTACTTTAGTTATGAGGTTGCTTTTATAACAAGAGGAAATATCTTTCATATCCCCGTGACTCTTGATTTACCCTCATGACTCTTGGACTTCTATTATGGCCTTTAGACTTCTCTATGTGACTTTTTGGACTTTTCCATTTGACTTTTGTCCATAAATGACTATATGACACTTCATATTCCACATATGACTCTTGGACTTCCACATATTACATTTTGACCTTTTCTTGAAAAAACATCATTACATTCGACATGATGATGTGGCAGGACACGTCAACTCATTTGAAATTGTGATGACACTTGCATAAGCCACAACTTGACAATGATGACATGGACTTCATGATGAGGTGGAAATGACAAGTTGTGCTCTTCATTGCTTTTTCTTTGACCTATTTATGATATATTTGATCTGTTAACACCCAGGTTGTTCCCTATGACTCCCAAGGGAATACGGCCGGGGTAACCACTAACCAAGCTTTGGATTACAGGTCCTAGCCTACCTGTAATAAGAGAGGGCTCTCTCTTTAAGATTTAACTTTGTTTTGTGAGGATTTTAGGCTAGTTATGAGGTCAGATTGTATTTGAGGTTTTGGTTGTGAACTGTTGTTGTGGGAAGGGCATGAAATGTTTGGGAGATGTTAGTCCATTGGGCATATGGAGTCAGAGAGTTGGGACAGTCCTGTGCCTGTAATGGAGAAAGTTTTACTGCAAGGCTAGATGACTATTCTTAATATAAATTCTGATTATTGAGTGAAACAGTGGGAGATGGAATTACAGACAGTGTGATAACAAATTGAACAACAATTTCCACTTAGTAGCATACATGAATTACTAAATAGAAACTGTGAAAGATTCAGGGTTTATTGGAGCAGTTAAGAATTCCAATTAAACAGCTGAGCCTATAGAAAACATTTATAACAAGGACAGATTGAAATTAGGGTGTCTCCATGGAAAAATCCTGAGCTATTCTTTTTCTTTCCTCCTAAGGTTAGATTAACATGTGAAAGATATGAGTTAAATTGATAATAAACATTAAAAGAGATAGAGAAAACTTATTATATCAAGACACAGCACTAGAATCCTGCAGCATTCAGTAGTTCCAAGAGAGCAAGCATCAGTAAGACCAACTTCTGCAAACCCCAAAGCCTTTCTGTATTATTTCTCCAGAGATTACAGCCGAGTTCTCTTTCTTGAACAACAGAAGTAAACAACAACCCCTAAATGAACTGCGTGGAGGAGATTTTATACAAAAATATCAAGTAAAATATCTAGAATGATAGTTATTGAGCAATAACTATCTCTACCAACTTTGTACAGTGAAGTTATTACAAAATTTAAAGCCTGCATTAAAGGCACATAACATCTATTTGCTGTTTGTCAGTTGATGATGACTTTTGGGCCCAAGGGCCGGCTGCGTTAATTCTTGGACGGCTTCTGCTGACAACGGCTGCTGTAGATGACACGTTGTGGCTCTGATGCCTTTGGGATGCTGACCTGTAATCTTTGACCTGTGGCTGCTGATCTGTGACTTCTCTATTGATTCTCTGCTTGCGGTAAAACGCATTTGATTAGATTATTTTATCAAATCACAGCAAAGTCCTTATCATATCTGTCAACCATTGATCAGTGGGCATCTGATGCCTTCGCATCTTGAGGAGTGTCTCATCTGCATCTGTATATTTGTAGTAATTAGGGGGAACTTCAAACAGATGATTGATTTCATGTTCTATATAAAACAGATTTTCTAGTTTATCATACAGATCTTGTCCTGTGGGTGGCCCAGTTCCTTCCGAAGTGCTAGATGAGGTAGTTAACTGATCAGTGATGTAGTTGTTGACTCTTTTTGCATATTGCTCATGAGAAGATAGCCTTCATGCGCTGTTTAGTAAAATGGGGAGTCCCCTGTCATATAATGCTGTGATCTTGGCACCAAAAGCATTTACCTCTGCTTGAATATCCTGACATTTTCTTTCTAGTGCCTGTACATAATTTCTGAGGGTGAGTACCCTTTTGATCAGCAAAATTGTATCAGTTCTATCTCTGATACCCATGTTTGCTAACTGTATGCCAGTTTTGTTGTTCAACACATTGATCATTCTAGTAGCTATATCTGGCATACTTCCTAGAGAAGCTCTGGCTTTTTGACTTTCTGCATAAGCCTTGCCCAGCAAATCCATTTGCTCATGGATGGTCTCTATATATTGCCATTGGTCTGTGATTGATTGACCAATCTTTAACCATATGATTTTCTTGAGTTCTGTTATTGCTTTGCCCATGTTCATCTCTTTCTCTAGCTCTTTGATTTTTCTTTCCAAGGTCCTTACTTCCCTTGTCTTTTCTGCCACCTGTTGCTTGGATTTATCATGTTTCTCATTAAGTGTGACCAATTTCTCCTTAGCTTCATTCAGCTCTGCCATATGGGCCTCTAGGACTTTAATTTCATTCATCAACTTCTGCATATCAAGGCTTGGAGCCTGCTCTGCTGTTGGTGCTTGTGCTGATGTTGATGGAGCTGTCTCAACTGTCTGCACTGTAGGAGGAGTGACAATTTGAGGGGGTTCCTCAAGGTCGATTACTTGCTGAGGGGGCTGAGATGTTTGCCCTCCTTCTTTCTGTTGTAGGGCTGCCTGCAGTGCAGCCTCTGTTTCTACCAATTTTCCCTCTGTCTGGGCAAGTTGTTTATGGAGTGATACCAGCATGGCTGCTACATCTTGGTCCTGCCTTCGCTGGGCAACCTCTTCTGTTTGAGGGTGAAGGGTTGCTGGGATCTTTATCGTCTTTTTTAAGGCTGCAATTTCTGAATCCTTTATCTTTAGCAGCTCCTTTATAGCTTTAGGGTCCTTTGGATCATGCCCAAGCTCTATGATTATATCCTCTAAAGACCTTATCCTGTTGTCTTTAGCCTGGGAGGATGCCTTTTCTAACTCCAATTGTGCAGTGGTATTATTCAAAGAATTCTGCAATCTATAATTTATCAATGTTTTGTCTGCTAGGGTAGCATACACCATCTCACCCGTTTGCTTATGCAATTCAATTTGGTCCATTGGGTGGATGTCCTTGGACAAGATTTCCAAGTTTGTTCTTATATAATCAGCTGTAGACTGTGGCTGCAGCGCTGTGGGCATGAAATGGCTAATTATCATTTTGCCCTATTGCACATCATATGCATACATCAACCTCTGCTGGTTTGTGGGAGCCATTTTCAATAAGAGATTGTACAGCTGTAACCTCACCGGTTCATTTTTGGTCTTGATGTCTGTGAATTGTTTCTTTATGCTAGATTCACCCTTTCTTTGTTGCTCTGAGGAGCTGACTTCTCCTCCAAGTATTCTTTGCTGCTCTTGCTGTAATGAGCTAGCTGATACCTTTGTGCTGGGGGGACCCATTTGTGTTTGACCAAAAGGCATCTCCTCCTCTGAAAAAGGATTGATCCTTTGTCTCTTTTCCCCTTCCTGTGATGTTGCGGTACTAAGGGGAGTCTGTTCCTCTCTATCTCTCTTCTTACCCCTCTCTTCATTGATAGGGGTTTGGAGCACCGAAGTCTCCACTGTAACATTCTGTACTGGGGCCTCCTTTTCATGCATTTGCTCATCATTAGGACCAGGAGCCTCTGCCATTTCTTCCTGCTGTTCAGGATGATTTTCAGGCTGTTCTTCTTGGTCTTCTGGCTCTTTTTCTTGGGCTGATCGCTGCTCTTCAGGGGCCTTTTGCTGTTCTGTTTCCATGCCTGTATCCTTAGCTGAAGTCTCTGCTGTAATTGGGGCTTGGACTGCCTTTTGTGGAGCTGTGGATGATGAAGCAGCTGCTCCCACTTGAGTGCCTGGAAGAGAAGATACCTGTGAACAAAGCTCTAGGTCAGCCAACTTTTGGAGATTTCTTATTCCTCTTTGAGCTAATTCTTCTTGTGTAGTAGCCTCTTCTAAGGTGCCTTCCTTCCATTCTAGTTGATTTTCATATTTTTCTATGTGAGGCAACATTATGTGATCATAACTGGCCAGCCTATATCTGACCCTTCTTAAGCTTATGAAATGAGTGGGGTCGTATGGTACCCAAAGGAAGCTGGTCTGTAAGCCAAGGTCATTTAGCATGCTATCTGCCTCTTGCCAAGCTTCCTCCCTTTTATTGTAGATGAAGGGGCCTAATTGGTTTCTGACTTTAAGCTGTGCTTTCTTGCCCTTGCTTGAAAAATGGAGTACATCAGCATTCCCAAATTGCCTGAAATACTCAAGGGCAAACAATCTCATAGGCACATATCTGGGCAATCTGTATGGGGCCAACTCACACCCATATATTCTGATAACTGTGTGGTTTTGGTAAAAATACCAATCCCCAATGCTGTATATCTTGGACAACTGAAGAATTCTCTGCATCTCATCAGTTAGTCTTGGAGGAGGTGAGCTCAGAAGCAGAGACATGGCTGGGTGGATGAAGAGGTCTATAAACTCACAATAAGTGTAAGGGGAACAAGACCTACAGTGGAAAACAGAGGACCAATAGACCACTGACCTTGGATTGCCTTGTGCATCCATTCTTTTCACAGAAAAAGGAAATTTCTCATGCTGATAGTATAGGATTAAATGATAGATATAGGAGGTGTATCTGAACACCCTTTCTCTTTCCAAGTCTATCAATTGCTCATGTATTTTATCGGAGATGTAAGTGGCATAGTCATAACAGATTGGGGGCTTACCAGGGGAAAACATGGCCATTATCACCAGCACAGTTTCATCAACAATTTCTATTGAATTATAGCCCAATATGGGACTAATCATGTCTGCAAGGTCTGTGCCCAATTGATTCAGGTATACATGATGGATGGGAGGGTACTTCATGGTCTCAGAGGTTGAATCAACGAAAAATTGATTTATCTTGGTGATTTGAGCATCTGTCAGCTTGACTCCTTGTTTTATTAGATCCATCATTGATAAAGGAACTAATTTCTTAGCAGTTTTGAAGTTTAGCATTTCTCTAATGGCTGCAGGGGTGACATAAAAAACAACTGAACCTGAAGGGTCAAGCACAGCCCTCTGAGTGGGGTCATAGCAGGCAGCACACAGATGGATTAAGTCAGGAAACACATTGACCTGAGGGAGCTTGAAGATGGGGAGGAAAGAGTCCCAAATGCCTAATATATCAAGTCCACTATTATGCTTAGTTTTCAATTCGTTTAGCAAGTGAATGTGATACTTGCTCTTCATTAGCATTTCCTCTGATATTTGGTAATCTTTATCTGCTAATGGTTTCCACTCCAACTCTCTCTGAGGGGCATTTAATGGAGCAATATTCAGGGCAACAGGTGCTACTGGTGTATCCATGTTTTACAAGTGAATTTGGGTTGAATTTCGACTATTTTTGGGAGAAATACCGTCCTGCGCAGTAGGTGAAGTAATTTGCTGAATTACAGCTTGTTTCAGAGCAACAGGGGTGTAATTGGGCACAATTGGCCGGTTAAAAACTGATGGAATTGGTTTTAAGGGGTAGCAGGCCTATTTCTCTAGAGAAAATGGTCAATTTTAATGGTTTTTTAACAATGCAGGACGAAACAGAGCGCGCAGCTGGGGAATTGACAAATACCTGGTTTAATGGCGGTATTTGAGCTTGGTTGCAGTCGAATTCTGGGCGGCAGCAACTCCGAATGGTGTTGGAAAGGTGCGGCAACAAAGGACGTGAAAATACAAGCAGGAGGCAGAGCAGAAAAAACACGGAAAATATGCACAAAAATGGCAAAATTCGGCCAAGGTCGGGTGACATCAGCATGACGTCATCGGGTGACATGGCGGCCTGTGAGTGGTCCATGGGGACTGCATAGGTGGCGTGACAACTCGGAGCGATGGCGGGCGGGGGCGCTGATGCGGCGGTGAGGTGGCGTGACGGGACAGCGGAAAACCGGAAGCGGTAAGCGGTATGATATCGGACCGCCCTTCATACGGAAGCGGGAATGTCAGAGGGCTGCCCGATCCGGTAATATGGCGACGCGTGCCCCCGTGTGTACGTCAGCGGACGTCAAATTTCGGAAGCTAACGGCAGTACATCGGGGCCGCTCCGAAATTGATGAGGGCCGTCGGATGGGAAAGCCCAGATCCGACGGCTGGCGGGAGGCAGAGTTGGCTGGACGATACGGAAGGGCGGGGATGATAAAATATTATTATTTGTTAACATATGCACCCGGCGGGACATTAGAAAAGGGGTCTTTTGGGTTTTTTAGCAGTGTTACGGGTTAAAAAGGGGTCTTTTGGGTTTTTTACAAGGCTGTTTTGCAAAATGAAGTGGGTAAATCATTTCAGAGGGTTGTGGAGGGAAAAAAGGGGTAGGGCTTAGGTTATTAAACTGACCAGAGGTCAATTTAATCCCTTACTTTGTACATATGGCTATAGTGCCAAGGGGAAGGGAATATACATATTGCTGGGGTTTTATACACCATGGTGTTATAGTAATAGGGAAAGGGAAATATAGGGAATTAAGTAGTAAGAAATTAGGAGTTAATATGAGTGGAAAAGGTGGATGAGGGGGAAAAAACACTAAGTTTATATGAAATCAACTTAGTTTAGGAAGTAGATCAAAATGAAAAGAATTTTTACACAAGAAATGTGGCTTTTAAAGAAACAAGAACCAACAAAATACTTTGACTTCTTCCATGAGCATAGGTAGTATTGGGATATCAGTAATGAGTGTAATGGGGGTAATCAGGGGGTTAGACATGCTTCATTGTATTGCTGCAAAACTGCTGAATGAGAGACCTGCACTGGCACCATGTTTTTCCTTTGCTTGAGGCCAGTGACAAAGAAGAAATCATGCTTCTGCAACCCCATCTACCTACCCACTCTAATTCCTAGCATTTTTTGTTTCTTCATAGAGGGTGCACTTGGACTAGCAAACCCTGAATTGTTCTTTTCTTTTCTTTTTGCTTTTTTCTTTGCTTTTCTATCTACAGCTAACCTTATTACCTCCAAGGCCCCAGATTAAACAGTTGGGAACCTTAATTTTCTACCTAACTACTGGCCTGCCAAGATTAAACAGTTTGGACAGGCTTCTTTCTCTATTCTTATGACAAGAAATTGAAATATGGCATGATCCAGATTAGGCTGTTGGACCACCCATCAAAAATTCAGTCAACATCAAGCTATGTACACATATTGCATTCTCTTGGAAATATGGGATCTTTGTATCACCAAAGCAGAGCATATTTGGAACTTTCTTTGCCAATCATGAAATATGAAACCTATTGGTATAGGTATCTAACAGTGGCTCCACATGGGGATGGTTTTTCCATTTGAAAGACCAAGAACAGCAGGTCAGAATGCCTCGGCTCTTGACTTCTTTTACCAAAACTTGGAGTTTTCCTCCTTGAAATCTCAAAATTGTGCCCTTCCCATCTTGGTAGATCTGTGAACTTATTTGCCTTTTGCTGATAACTTACAAAACTTGGAAAGCTGCACTTTATACATGTTAACAGAAAGTAATATATACACCCTATAATGTACAAGGGAGAGTCAAACTAAATGCATGGGAAGTAGTTAAAATAGTGCTTCAACATCCTGCCATTCACAGGACCTTCATCCAAGTCGGTTTCATCCAGATTTTTTAGGAAGTAAGTGTTGTTTCCTTGCACTGCTTGGATAACAAATGGTCCTCTCCAAAGAGAATCAAACTTTCCATGTTTTCCTTTATCTTCCCTTCTTGAATCCCACTTGAGGACTTTGTCACCAATGTTGAAATTTTCAGCCTTAGTTCTTCTATCAAAAGCTTTCTTTAACTTTTCTTGTAAAACTTGAACTCTGCCATACACTTGATCTCTAGTTTGCTGCAAACATATTATTTGATTGATCCTTCTTTGCATGTCATTGGGCTCAGCTTGACTTTCTTGAAGTAGTTTCATAACAGGGACCCCTAGTGATGAGGGAAATTTGGCTTCTAATCCATAGACTAACTCATATGGGCTGACCCCAATGGATCTCTTGGTTGTTAGTCTATCTGCCCATAAGGCATTCACAAGCTTCTTATGCCAATTCTTCTTATTTTCTTCCAACACCTTCTTTATGATGTTTACAAGGCTTTTGTTTGATGATTTAGCTAGGCCATTTCCTTGAGGGTAGTATGCAGTAGAATGGCCCAAAGTAATATGAAATTTGTGGCAGAAGTTCACCATCTTCTTGGATCTAAAAGCAACAGCATTGTCTGTTATTATCTTGTTGGGGCAACCAAATCTAGACAATATGTTATTCTCCAAAAACTGAATGATAGTTGAATCATTTGCCTGTCTACATGGGATGGCCTCAATCCATTTGGTAAAGTAGTCTGTGGCTATGAGGATCCATCTATGTTGGCCTGAAGATGAGGGATGAATTTCCCCAATGAAATCCAAGCCCCATTGTTGAAAAGGTCTCTCTGTTGCAATAGGCCTCAAAGGAAGTGGCAGTAACTTTCTCTTTCCCTCAAACATTTGACACTTATGGCATGAGGTAGTGAAATTTTTAACATCAAAGAACAAAGTGGGCCAATAGTAACCAGCCCTCAGTATCTTATCCACAGTGGACTTCCAATACAAGTGTCCACCACAATCACCTGCATGAAATTCTTTCATGACATTGTTAGTCTCATTCTCAATTAAGCAGTTTAACAATATACCCTCATAGTTTTTCCAAAGCAAATTGCCATCCATGACACAAAATCTTGCAGCTTTCATTTTTAGGAACCTACATTTAGTTCTGGACAATCCTGGGGGAGCACACAGGTTTTGCAACACATAACATATATCAGAATACCAAGAGGATTGTTCAAAGGCTACATTGATCTTTGGAGTCGCCAGCTCCGATTCATTGTCCATTTGATTTATGTCTAGGGCTTGGAAATTTGTTTCAGACATTAATTTGGCCAAACCTTGGCCCTTTATCAGTTTTGTAGGTCTTATCTCAATGTCAAATTCTAGGATGTTTGCAATCCATTTTCCTCTTCTACCCTCTTAATTTTCTTGAGTCAAAATATCCTTGACAATAGCATTTGGTACATAGGCAATGACATGAGAGTATAGGATGTAAATTCTGAAATCTTTGATGGCTTTTACTAAAGCATAAGCTTGTTTTTCCATGATCTGGTATTTGAGAGGTGCATCTCTTAGTGCTCTGCTAAAGAAAGAAATAGGTTTTTCATTCCCTTGATCATCTTTTTGTAACAAGACAGCAGCAATTGTGTGTTGGGAAGCAAAGGAAAATATAATGAAGTCTCTATCAAATTGAGGGTTTGTCAGGACTGGGGTTTGGGTGAGGGCTAGTTTGATTCCTTTAAACGCTTGATTTGCTTCCACAGTCCACTTTACCTTAGAATCCTTTTTAAGCATGTTATTAAGTAATCTGGTCAATTCTGCCAAGTTTGGGATAAATCTCCTTAGGAAGTTGATCTTACCCAAGAAGGCTTGCTGTTCTTTTACATTTCTTGGATGAGGCATTTGTAGGATGGCCTGTATTCTGTCTGGATCAATTCTAATACCATGCTTTGAAATAATATGACCCAATAACTTGCCTTCTTCCAAACCAAACAGGGATTTCTTAGGATTTAAGGAAATTCCATATTTCCTACAAGTTATGAATATTTGCCTTAGATGTTTCAAATGTTCTGGGTTAGATTTTGAAAATGGTGTAAGGTCATCTAAGTAAACCACAAGGAAATCATGAATCTCTTTGGCAAAAGCAATATCCATTGCTCTTTGAAAGGTAGCTCTTGCATTTTTCAACCCAAAAGGCATTTTGACATATTTGAAGGTTCCCCATGGGGTTGTGAATGTTGTTTTGTCCTGATCATCAGGGTGAACTAGGATCTGGTTGAAACCTGAGAATCCATCAAGTAAAGAAATTCTTGAGGCCCCCACTACTCTTTGCAAGATGTGATCCATCTTGGGTAAGGGGTAATTATCTTTTAGGGACACTTGATTCAAGTTCCTTAGATCAACACAAAGCCTTATTTCACCAGTTTTCTTTCTTGTAGGGACCAAATTTGAAATCCAATCAGAAAACCTGATTGGTGCTATGATGCCAGCTTTAAACATTTTTTGTACCTCTTGCTCCATTAATGGGAGAAGCATAGGGTTGATTCTCCTCAATTTTTGTTTAAAGGGTTTTTGATTTGGCTTGAGGGGGATAGTATGTTGAATGACAGAGGTGTCATACGATTTCAAATCCTCATAGCTCCATGCAAAGACATCTTGGAATTCTTTGAAAAGGTCAACATATTTGGGCTTTTGGTCAGGGGGTAAGGAAGCAGACAATTTTATTATTTTGGGTTGTTCAGCAGTTCCAATGTTACATTCTTCTATGGCAGCATTGAGGGGCTGCATTTTTGGCTTCCTAAGAATATCATTTGAGTCAAAAATGTCTTCCAGAGGAGTGAGGCCTGTTGGGAGAAAATTGTCTTTCAATTGTATAACTTCAGTTTCAGCATCAGCTATTTCCTCGCGACTGATTTGTTTAAGTTCTTGTATGTTTTCTTTGTTAAAAATTGTTGGATGTAGCATTTGGTTTGCTGTTTTGGGTGAAATATTTGTTTGGTGCTGTTCACCTAGTGTTTGTGAGTCACTTGCAGCCTCTGTATCAATGTTTAGTCCTGAAAATTCTTGCTGCAAAGTCAAGAAATTATTTATTTGTGTATCATCCTCAAACACTTGCCAATCCTTGACATTGTTTGGGACAGAAGGTCTGTGTTTTATCTCAGCTGTAAAGCAATGCTTGGGTTCAAAAGGTAGTTTACAAGTACTTGCAAATGTGGCCAAACTATGAGCATGAAGATTATGGGTTCTAGAAATTTTGGTAATTTGAGATTCAGTGAAGGAATTTAGTATTTCAGCAACAACAGACCTATAAGATCTCAGTCTTTTGTCATTGGTGACAAAATTTCCCTTTACTTGTTGGATAATTAGGTCTGAGTCTCCTAGGATTGAAACTTTTGTGGCTTGTAAGGATTTTACTAGTTTGAGGCCTAGTAAAAGAGCTTCATATTCTGCCATATTGTTGGTGCACCTGAAGTTTAACCTATAGGCTCGGCCCTCTGCGTGACTGTTTTGTTTGTTATGTATCCAAACCCCTGCTCCTGCCCCTAATTTGTTGACTGATCCATCAAATTCAAGAAACCAGAGGACTTCTCGGTTAAGGGAAGAATTGTCAACTATTATGGGACTTGGCATCAACAACTTGAGATCTTGGCTTACACTTGGTTTTTCTTCTTGAACAGTTTTGTGTATTGATTGCTCAACCATTATTTCTAGAGCAGCAGTTTGTTCATTTATATGCTGATCTTGTATGAGTGTCTTGGTTTCATCATCATTTGTAGGACTTGTATTATCATTGAAGAGAATATAGGAGTCTATGTCAGAATGGACAGCATATATGGGAAAGTTTTGAGGTTTTTCTTCACTGCTGACCATGTATTTCATAAGTGTTTCTCTGTATAGTCTCTTTGGTTGCCCAAAGACAGAGATGGTGGCATATGACATGTCTAATTGAAGGGAGCCTTGAAGTTTAGCACCCCATGATCTAATTGGTATGTAAAGGAAGTGCAACTGATGGCTGTTGATTTGAGGCGTATGTTTTAGTGATATCCTCCACTGTGACTTCATTGGTGATAGGATCAGATTTGTCTTTGGATTCTGAAATGGTAGCTTGCCTAGATTGCTGGTCATCTTTTACTTTTTCAGGGTGTGACACATTTATGGTTCTACTTCTTAGTTTGTACTGTTTATGAACTTCAAAAACAGCTGTGTCATATCCTTGCTTAAAGTCAAAATACTCACCTGATTTGGTTTGAAATTGCTTTACTTCATCTTCTTTCTGATCTTCTTGAGTCAGGAAAACTTGCTGTTCATTGTTCAAACCCATCAAATTGATGTGGGTGTCATCGGTTTGCTCATTAGAAGTAGATGTCTCAACATAATTTTCTTGGAAAGGAGGTCTAACATGCTGGTCAGGATCAGTCCTACCAACATTAGGATTTTGATTCTTTCTGAAGTTTGGGTTTCTATTATTGCTTGTTTGACCTTCCCATGATGATTTTCTTTCTATGGTTTCTACCCTGTCTCCAAGTCTATCCATCCCTTTGATGATTGCATCTAGCTTTTGCTCAAATGATGAAGGTTTTTCTTTGAAAGTAGTCCTCCTTTCAGTTCTGGCCCGGTTTCTTTTGGCAATTAGATTTGCCTCTACACTAACAGCTATGTTTTGCATGTCTGCTAGAGTTGCAGGGGCTCTTTCTCTCAGTTGATATGCCATATCAGTATCAAAGCCATCAGGGAATTTAATCAGCGCTAGATCAGGTGGAGGTCTAAGGTTTTGAGGTATGGCATTATAGATAGTATTGAATCTAGTGCAATAGTCCAGGACAGTTTCTTGTGGGCCTCTTCTTATAGTGTCATATTCAGATAGAATGTGCAGAGGGTCCTTTTTCTTTTCCCATCGGTTTAAGAAGGATTGATAAAGGGCTCCCGAATCAGTTATTGAATTTGGGGTCAGGGCCCTGAACCAGGTTCTTACTTCACCTATCAAACTTTGGACAAAAATTTTCATCCTTACATCATCATCATCTATCTCATAGTGCTCAAAGTAATCTTGCATTTTTCGAGTATGCTGTAAAGCAGTGTATGTACTGGTCCCATCAAAATAAGTAACCTTGCTTTGGTAGTCCTGAGGCATAGCCCCAGGATTACCAGGTAACTGAAGTGGAGCATAACGGTTGGCCATATTTGGGAGAATAAGTGGGAGAACAGGGATAACAATAGCAGTCTGTGTGTTGGGTGTGGACAATATGCTCTGTGAAGTGGATGATGAAGAGGGTGAAGAATGACTTATATGGAGGTGAATAGATGGCTTAGCGGGGGTTGGAATAAAACTCTGCTGACCTGCCTCAGGGCTAGTTTCAGGAGATTGTTCTGGTTCCTTCTGGTTCCTAAGAGTTTTAGGGATGAGATTTGGATTATCAAAAACAGGTGGGGGATTTGGGTCAGGATTTGACCTGGTGTGCCTAGTTCTTTTCTTAGGAGCCAGCTTCTGAACTTGTTTTTGGTATTTTTTGAGGCTGTTTTTAGAACTGTTTTAAAGGGACTGTTTAAGCTTTTGGAACCACTGTCTAAGAATAGATAGCAGCTGAAAATACGCTCTCCCCAGTGGAGTCGCCAATTATGTTAACACCCAGGTTGTTCCCTATGACTCCCAAGGGAATATGGCCGGGGTAACCACTAACCAAGCTTTGGATTACAGGTCCTAGCCTACCTGTAATCAGAGAGGGCTCTCTCTTTAAGATTTAACTTTGTTTTGTGAGGATTTTAGGCTAGTTATGAGGTCAGATTGTATTTGAGGTTTTGGTTGCGAACTGTTGTTGTGGGAAGGGAATGAAATGTTTGGGAGATGTTAGTCCATTGGGCATATGGAGTCAGAGAGTTGGGATAGTCCTGTGCCTGTAATGGAGAAAGTTTTACTGCAAGGCTAGATGACTATTCTTAATATAAATTCTGATTATTGAGTGAAACAGTGGGAGATGGAATTACAGACAGTGTGATAACAAATTGAACAACAATTTCCACTTAGTAGCATACATGAATTACTAAATAGAAACTGTGAAAGATTCAGGGTTTATTGGAGCAGTTAAGAATTCCAATTAAACAGCTGAGCCTATAGAAAACATTTATAGCAAGGACAGATTGAAATCAGGGTGTCTCCATGGACAAATCCTGAGCTATTCTTTTTCTTTCCTCCTAAGGTTAGATTAACATGTGAAAGATATGAGTTAAACTGATAATAAACATGAAAAGAGATAGAGAAAACTTATTATATCAAGACACAACACTAGAATCCTGCAGCATTCAGTAGTTCCAAGACAGCAAGCATCAGTAAGACCAACTTCTGCAAACCCCAAAGCCTTTCTGTATTATTTCTCCAGAGATTACAGCCGAGTTCTCTTTCTTGAACAACAGAAGTAAACAACAACCCCTAAATGAACTGCGTGGAGGAGATTTTATACAAAAATATCAAGTAAAATATCTAGAATGATAGTTATTGAGCAATAACTATCTCTACCAACTTTGTACAGTGAAGTTATTACAAAATTTAAAGCCTGTAGTAAAGGCACATAACAGTTGTTTGTTGTTTGTCAGTTGATGATGACTTTTGGGCCCAAGGGCCGGCTGCGTTAATTCTTGGACGGCTTCTGCTGACAACGGCTGCTGTAGATGACACGTTGTGGCTCTGATGCCTTTGGGATGCTGACCTGTAATCTTTGACCTGTGGCTGCTGATCTGTGACTTCTCTATTGATTCTCTGCTTGCGGTAAAACGCATTTGATTAGATTATTTTGTCAAATCACAGCAAAGTCCTTATCATATCTGTCCACCATTGATCAGTGGGCATCTGATGCCTTCGCATCTTGAGGAGTGTCTCATCTGCATCTGTATATTTGTAGTAATTAGGGGGAACTTCAAACAGATGATTGATTTCATGTTCTATATAAAACAGATTTTCTAGTTTATCATACAGCTCTTGTCCTGTGGGTGGCCCAGTTCCTTCCGAAGTGCTAGATGAGGTAGTCAACTGATCAGTGATGTAGTTGTTGACTCTTTTTGCATATTGCTCATGAGAAGATAGCCTTCCTACGCTGTTTAGTAAAATGGGGAGTCCCCTGTCATATAATGCTATGATCTTGGCACCAAAAGCATTTACCTCTGCTTGAATATCCTGACATTTTCTTTCTAGTGCCTGTACATAATTTCTGAGGGTGAGTACCCTTTTGATCAGCAAAAGTGTATCAATTCTATCTCTGATACCCATGTTTGCTAACTGTATGCCAGTTTTGTTGTTCAACACATTGATCATTCTAGTAGCTATATCTGGCATACTTCCTAGAGAAGCTCTGGCTTTTTGACTTTCTGCATAAGCCTTGCCCAACAAATCCATTTGGTCATGGATGGTCTCTATATATTGCCATTGGTCTGTGATTGATTGACCAATCTTTAACCATATGATTTTCTTGAGTTCTGTTATTGCTTTGCCCATGTTCATCTCTTTCTCTAGCTCTTTGATTTTTCTTTCCAAGGTCCTTACTTCCCTTGTCTTTTCTGCCACCTGTTGCTTGGATTTATCATGTTTCTCATTAAGTGTGACCAATTTCTCCCTAGCTTCATTCAGCTCTGCCATCTGGGCCTCTAGGACTTTAATTTCATTCATCAACCTCTGCATATCAAGGCTTGGAGCCTGCTCTGATGTTGGTGCTGGTGCTGATGTTGATGGAGCTGTCTCAACTGTCTGCACTGTAGGAGGAGTGACAATTTGAGGGGGTTCCTCAAGGTCAATTACTTGCTGAGGGGGCTGAGATGTTTGGCCTCCTTCTTTCTGTTGTAGGGCTGCCTGCAGTGCAGCCTCTGTTTCTACCAATTTTCCCTCTGTCTGGGCAAGTTGTTTATGGAGTGATACCAGCATGGCTGCTACATCTTGGTCCTGCCTTCGCTGGGCAACCTCTTCTGTTTCAGGGTGAAGGGTTGTTGGGATCTTTATCGTCTTTTTTAAGCCTGCAATGTCTGAATCCTTTATCTTTATCAGCTCCTTTATAGCTTTAGGATCCTTTGGATCATGCCCAAGCTCTATGATTATATCCTCTAAAGACCTTATCCTGTTGTCTTTAGCCTGGGAGGATGCCTTTTCTAACTCCAATTGTGCAGTGGTATTATTCAAAGAATTCTGCAATCTATAATTTATCAATGTTTTGTCTGCTAGGGTAGCATACACCATCTCACCCGTCTGCTTATGCAATTCAATTTGGTCCATTGGGTGGATGTCCTTGGACAAGATTTCCAAGTTTGTTCTTATATAATCAGCTGCAGACTGTGGCTGCAGCGCTGTGGGCATGAAATGGCTCATTATCATTTTTCCCTCTTGCACATCATATGCAGACATCAACCTCTGCTAGTTTGTGGGAGCCATTTTCAATAAGAGATTGTACAACTGTAACCTCACCGGTTCATTTTTGGTCTTGATGTCTATGAATTGTTTCTTTATGCTAGATTCACCCTTTCTTTGTTGCTCTGAGGAGCTGACTTCTCCTCCAAGTATTCTTTGCTGCTCTTGCTGTAATGAGCTAGCTGATACCTCTGTGCTGGGGGGACCCATCTGTGTTTGACCAAAAGGCATCTCCTCCTCTGAAAAAGGATTGATCCTTTGTCTCTTTTCCCCTTGCTGTGATGTTGCGGTACTAAGGGGAGTCTGTTCCTCTATATCTCTCTTCTTACCCCTCTCTTCATTGATAGGGGTTTGGAGTGCCGAAGTCTCCACTGTAGCATTCTGTACTGGGGCATCCTTTTCATGCATTTGCTCATCATTAGGACCAGGAGCCTCTGCCATTTCTTCCTGCTGTTCAGGATGATTTTCAGGTTGTTCTTCTTGGTCTTCTGGCTCTTTTTCTTGGGCTGATCGCTGCTCTTCAGGGGCCTTTTACTGTTCTGTTTCCATGCCTGTATCCTTAGCTGAAGTCTCTGCTGTAATTGGGGCTTGGACTGCCTTTTGTGGAGCTATGGATGATGAAGCAGCTGCTCCTACTTGAGTGCCTAGAAGAGAAGATACCTGTGAACAAAGCTCTAGGTCAGCCAACTTTTGGAGATTTCTTATTCCTCTTTGAGCTAATTCTTCTTGTGTAGTAGCCTCTTCTAAGGTGCCTTCCTTCCATTCTAGTTGATTTGCATATTTTTCTATGTGAGGCAACCTTATGTGATCATAACTAGCCAGCCTATATCTGACCCTTCTTAAGCTTATGAAATGAGTGGGGTCGTATGGTACCCAAAGGAAACTGGTCTGTAAGCCAAGGTCATTTAGCATGCTATCTGCCTCTTGCCAAGCTTCCTCCCTTTTATTGTAGATGAAGGGGCCTAATTGGTTTCTGACTTTAAGCTGTGCTTTCTTGCCCTTGCTTGAAAAATGGAGTACATCAACATTCCCAAATTGCCTGAAATACTCAAGGGCAAACAATCTCATAGGCACATATCTGGGCAATCTGTATGGGGCCAACTCACACCCATATATTCTGATAACTGTGTGGTTTTGGTAAAAATACCAATCCCCAATGCTGTAGACATGGCTGGGTGGATGAAGAGGTCTATAAACTCACAATAAGTGTAAGGGGAACAAGACCTACAGTGGAAAACAGAGGACCAATAGACCACTGACCTTGGATTGCCTTGTGCATCCATTCTTTTCACAGAAAAAGGAAATTTCTCATGCTGATAGTATAGGATTAAATGATAGATATAGGAGGTGTATCTGAACACCCTTTCTCTTTCCAATTCTATCAATTGCTCATGTATTTTATCGGAGATGTAAGTGGCATAGTCATAACAGATTGGGGGCTTACCAGGGGAAAACATGGCCATTATCACCAGCACAGTTTCATCAACAATTTCTATTGAATTATAGCCCAATATGGGACTAATCATGTCTGCAAGGTCTGTGCCCAATTGATTCAGGTATACATGATGGATGGGAGGGTACTTCATGGTCTCAGAGGTTGAATCAACGAACAATTGATTTATCTTGGTGATTTGAGCATCTGTCAGCTTGACTCCTTGTTTTATCAGATCCATCATTGATAAAGGAACTAATTTCTTAGCAGTTTTGAAGTTTAGCATTTCTCTAATGGCTGCAGGGGTGACATAAAAAACAACTGAGCCTGAAGGGTCAAGCACAGCCCTCTGAGTGGGGTCATAGCAGGCAGCACACAGATGGATTAAGTCAGGAAACACATTGACCTGAGGGAGCTTGAAGATGGGGAGGAAAGAGTCCCAAATGCCCAATATATCAAGTCCACTATTATGCTTAGTTTTCAATTCATTTAGCAAGTGAATGTGATACTTGCTCTTCATTAGCATTTCCTCTGATATTTGGTAATCTTTATCTGCTAATGGTTTCCACTCCAACTCTCTCTGAGGGGCATTCAATGGAGCAATATTCAGGGCAACAGGTGCTACTGGTGTATCCATGTTTTACAAGTGAATTTGGGTTGAATTTCGACTATTTTTGGGAGAAATACCGTCCTGCGCGGTAGGTGAAGTAATTTGCTGAATTATAGCCCGTTTCAGAGCAACAGGGGTGTAATTGGGCACAATTGGCCGGTTAAAAACTGATGGAATTGGTTTTAAGGGGTAGCAGGCCTATTTCTCCAGAGAAAATGGTCAATTTTAATGGTTTTTTAACAATGCAGGACGAAACAGAGCGCGCAGCTGGGGAATTGACAAATACCTGGTTTAATGGCGGTATTTGAGCTTGGTTGCAGTCGAATTCTGGGCGGCAGCAGCTCCGAATGGTGTTGGTAAGGTGCGGCAGCAAAGGACGTGAAAATACATGCAGGAGGCAGAGCAGAAAAAACACGGAAAATATGCACAAAAATGGAAAAATTCGGCCAAATATGGACTTTTTGGCGTTGGCGCGAAAATTTGGATGACGTCAGCATGACGACATCAGGTGGGGTCAGGGTCGGGTGACGTCAGCATGATGTCATCGGGTGATGTGGCGGCCTGTGAGTGGTCCACGGGGACTGCATAGGTGGCGTGACAGCTCAGAGCGATGGCGGGCGGGGGCGCTGATGCAGCGGTGAGGTGGCGTGATGGGACAGCGGAAAACCGGAAGTGGTAAGCAGTATGATATCGGACCGCCCTTCATACAGAAGCGGGAATGTCAGAGGGCCGCCCGATCCGGTAATATGGCGACGCGTGCCCCCGTGTGTACGTCAGCGGACGTCAAATTTCGGAAGCTAACGGCAGTACATCAGGGCCGCTCCGAAATTGATGAGGGCCGTCAGATGGGAAAGCCCAGATCCGACGGCTGGCGGGAGGCAGAGTTGGCTGGACAATACGGAAAGGCGGGGATGATAAAATATTATTACTTGTTGACATATGCGCCCGGCGGGACATTAGAAAAGGGGTCTTTTGGGTTTTTTAGTAGTGTTACGGGTTAAAAAGGGGTCTTTTGGGTTTTTTACAAGGCTGTTTTGCAAAATGAAGTGGGTAAATCATTTCAGAGGGTTGTGGAGGGAAAGAATGGGTAGGGCTTAGGTTATTAAACTAACCAGAGGTCAATTTAATCCCTTACTTTGTACATATGGCTATAGTGCCAAGGGGAAGGGAATATACATATTGCTGGGGTTTTATACACCATGGTGTTATAGTAATTGGGAAAGGGAAATATAGGGAATTAAGTAGTAAGAAATTAGGAGTTAATATGAGTGGAAAAGGTGGATGAGGGGGAAAAAACACTAAGTTTATATGAAATCAACTTAGTTTAGGAAGTAGATCAAAATGAAAAGAATTTTTACACAAGAAATGTGGCTTTTAAAGAAACAAGAACCAACAAAAGACTTTGACTTCTTCCATGAGCATAGGTAGTATTGGGATATCAGTAATGAGTGTAATGGGGGTAATCAGGGGGTTAGACATGCTCCATTGTATTGCTGCAAAACTGCTGAATGAGAGACCTGCACTGGCGCCATGTTTTTCCTTTGCTTGAGGCCAGTGACAAAGAAGAAATCATGCTTCTGCAACCCCATCTACCTACCCACTCTAATGCCTAGCATTTTTTGTTTCTTCATAGAGGGTGCACTTGGACTAGCAAACCCTGAATTGTTCTTTTCTTTTCTTTTTGCCTTTTTCTTTGCTTTTCTATCTACAGCTAACCTTATTACCTCCAAGGCTCCAGATTAAACAGTTGGGAACCTTAATTTTCTACCTAACTACTGGCCTGCCAAGATTAAACAGTTTGGACAGGCTTCTTTCTCTATTCTTATGACAAGAAATTGAAATATGGCATGATCCAGATTAGGCTGTTGGACCACCCATCAAAAATTCAGTCAACATCAAGCTATGTACACATATTGCATTCTCTTGGAAATATGGGATCTTTGTATCACCAAAGCAGAGCATATTTGGAACTTTCTTTGCCAATCATGAAATATGAAACCTATTGGTATAGGTATCTAACATGATCCAGACTCATATTTATGAAATATCTTCTTTGTTGCTCATCTCCACCCTCCAAAGGGTCTTGAATCAGTACTAGAATATTTTGAGTCATCAGATAAGTCATCATTATGTCTTGGTTTAAGATATGCTTCATTGTACTTCATGATGGTCCTTTTTAATGCTTATTCTTTGCAAGTACTTCTCTACTTCTTCTACTTGACATCTTCCTTGAGCATCACCTTTTAATGTTGAGGGGCTAGACCTGCCAATGAATATCATTCATGACAAGGAAAAATCAGTCTTAAAATCACTTATTCTATCTCTACTATCTCATGGAATAAGTTGCTTAATATAGGCATGTGGGAGGGATAAAAGAGGAAGGCTTGATTAGGAAGGCATAGTTGAAATCAATAGTGGCTAAGGGTAGCACCATTGTTCATTTTTACTGCACCATGTGCTATGAAGAAGGGGATCTCCTTGGTCCAGCATAATGGGGAGGCACAGGGAACCAGTTTAGTGAGCTTGTTGCTTAAGACTGTGCCATGTGCCAAGAAGGAAGGAGAGGAAGACTAAGATAGTGCAATTTGATAGGAAAAGGGTTAAGAGGAGGAATCATTAAGCCTTGTTGCTATGCCATGCACTAATGTAGATATGCTTGAGAAAGTGTTTAGTGCAAAGGAGTAGAAAAAGGAACAAGGACGAAGGTTTGTTTCTTGATACTGCGTTATGTGCTATAAAGAAGAGGAGGCATAAAAGAAAGAATGGTTTTTCTAAACAAGGGTTCACTGTCTCCTAATATTGTGCCATGCACTAAGGAAGGATTGACAGGGCAAGGCTTGAGTGTAGGGAGGGACAACAATGATCAAGGGAAGAAATATTGAGCCTTGTTACCATGCCATGCATTGAGCTTAAGGGGAGGCCTTTGTGATAGATAATTTTTCTTCAACAAGGGTGCACTATTCATTTGGTAAGCACTTTTCTTTCTATGCTAGTGTATTTTGACCCAACAGTGGATGCTTTCTTATCTGGAGTGCTCTTTTCACTAAGGAAGGAGGCCATAGTTAGGTCACTTATCCTAGGAAAGTTCCTCAATATGCATTTATTATAGAACATGAGAGGGACTAAATGCACAAATATTGGAGGGAAAGGTTGAATCAATGAGACCCATGAATAGGTTGTGCTCATGACCGGTAAGAGGGCTAATTTCTTCTCAACTTGCAATGGGAAAAATGATTAAGAAGAGCTCCAAAATGGTTGTGTGTGGGACCAATAGAGTAAGAGAGGGAAATGCATCTTAACATGACTCAAACATGGATCACACATGTGAATACATCAATACAAGCCATAAAAATACACAGGACTCATGAACAATAGTAACACCTTGAAACAACAACAAAGTGACACTTATTTCTAAGTGTGACAGTTGAAATGACACATTATGACACTTAGAACATAAATTGCAACAAAAGTGACGATTGTGACCAAAATGTAAACTAAGTTGTAGGAATATATCTAGTGTGTATTCTTATGATATGTAGGACCCTGTAATGAAAAAGGGTGAGCCATAAATAACTCTAGTGATGCGCATTGGTACGACATATGTAGGAGTGAAGACAACAAAAAGCGACACTTGTGACAGGAAGAAAACATGAAAATGACACTTTGCAGATGCAAATGACATTGAAAGAAACACATGTCACAATGAAGATAATATGAAAACAATACTTGTTAAATTGAAAGCAAGCGAAAGTGATAATCATAAACATGAAAGTGACACTTGTGAAGGCAAAGGTGTGCCAAAGTAATAGTTGGGAAAACTTGTTGAAATAAAGGTATGATTGCAACCAAAGTGAGGGAAGTTGCCAACAAAAATTTGCATTGATTATTGACATGGGTTGATCATTGTACAAGCACTGTCTTAATGGGTTTTTTAATGCTTGTTCAAGCTTGAAAATAAGAAGTGTGCTTATAAACTTATCAAGGACTAAGCATGTGTAGGAAAGTGACTTTAACTATTATAAACTAGGAAGACGACTTAAACATAGCACAATATCATCTAAAATGGAGTGATCATAAATGAAAGATTATGAGATCATCATCATGCTCCAAATTCGAGTGTAGGCAAAATTTTGGAGGGTGTTGATCATAGCATCAACACTTGGTGATACACTAGTAGAACCCCAACTTCTTTATTCAGGTTTTTCCCTTAAGTGCAATATCTTAGTCTTTCAAGAAGTATTTATTCACCATATATATCACCCTTTCTTTGACACTTATCTTGGTTTAAGATATAGTCTCTTCTTTTCCTTTTTCAGCTTCAAATACATTTGCATGAGACTAGTCATACCTCAATTGTTTCGTTAGGGGAGAATGGTAATAAATATACCAAGATTTTCATAATCATATTTAAGCATGTTCCTCAGTGTTTCTATGTTTCCAACGAGCCTATTCAGTACCTCGACAAGGTCACCTCAAGGAAACACAAGCATCGCTTCACTGCTAGCAGGCTTGTTTAGTACCCTGATGAAGTTTCTTGCTTCACTTCCTGTGTAGGAAGCCTTTCTTTTCTTCACCAATTATTTTATTTTCTTAAAGATATGTTGGAAGTATTTATTAAACTTTTATTTCCCAGGTGGAAGGGGGATCCTGACTTATTGAGAGTAGGAGAGGTTGTTCCTTGTTTAAGGGATTTGAAAGTTAATATGCTCATTTTAAAGTTTTCTCCTTTCTATTTTCTACTTGTTTGAGTCAACATGTTCGAACACAATTCAATACAGAGTTGAGTCGAAATGAGGATCCTAATAAAGATACAGGGTTCCCAATTTGATCAAGACTTTATGTCTAGAATGAATCATATTTTCCATTCAGACATCATTGACTTTAAAGAAATATAAACCCAAAATAGATAATAAGTAATATATTAGCCAAGAATATTTCGTCATGACAACTTACTTTTTCAAAGCTTTGCCACATTTTATTTGGAGCCAAAAGGACATCTTTCATGCAAACTCTTATTGAACAAACACAAAAGAAAAGAGAAAATATAGAACAAAACTAAAAGTAACATGTAGAACAAAAAATAAGAAAACAAAACAAATGCAAAGACTAGATGGAGAGCAAATGCAAGATGAATGTACAAGGGAAACTAAAATTCAACTAGGCCTACTGCTAACTTGACCAGCTAGAAGGTTAGGGCTAAGTGTAATGGAATTTCCAGTGTAGCCAACATAATTTCTCCCAACCTCCAAACACAAATATATGAGAAATTAAAAGCAATGTAAAGTAATTTGAAAAAAGAAAAGATGACAACTTGAAAAGCTTGCATGATAAATCGAAGGTCTATCTTATTAACAAAGAAATGTGCTTTGATCTAGTCTCGAACTTTACCTCGTTGATTTAAATTTCGGTCATACAAACCTTGTTAGCTGCTTGCAAATACACATTCACCTGTGTTTTCAGTTCTTACAAATATTAAGAGGGATTGAAAGTTATTATTTGAAACAAAGATTTCTAGGTAATATTTCTCTAACCATTTAACGATTGGATTTTGATATTTGAAACAATCAATTTGAAAACCTAAAACTCATAATATAAAGGATCCTCAATCAATGCAATCAACTCACAAAGAGAATCTTGTAAGGGAGACTTGATTTGATCTTGTTCATATATCTTGTTACGATGGGGTGATGATGAATCATAGAAATCAATGTACTTAACAAGATCAATCAATGTAAGACAATTATCATCAGTAACCTTAGTGAGAAAATGATTATCTAATTAATTGGTGTTAAAATCATTACTATGATCAGATGGGCTAGTTAGAAAATGAGGTTCACGATTCTTTATCATTTCCCTTTGTATCCAATTACATGCAAAATCAACAATATGAAATATTAGGGCATTTAAAACAATTGCTGACATTGTGAATCTAGGAAACCAATTAGGATATTGAGTTGAAAAAATATTAGAAACATGTGTCAAATCAAACCCATTATTTGTATCAACACAAGGGTTTTGGTTTGTTGAATGGTTGAAGCATTTACAAACAATTGAGAAGAGAAATTATGTGAGGAAGATAATTAACTTCAAAACATACATAAGATGGATGAGAAGGTAATCAATCTCGAAAGAGTTAAACAGAGAGAAATCCTCCAACCCATAGAGACCTTTACCTTGGTAATCAAAATGATATGCTTTGTAGCTGTAAGGATCTATGAAATATTTGCTCTCCAACCCTTGTTCTAACTCAAGGGATCTACATGAAAAGGGACTAACCAAACAAGAATCCTTCACCTGATTAGAAATTCCAATCTGAATATCATTAAAATTAACTTGAAAATAGTGTAAGTCCTTTAAGAATGAAATAACAACCAGTGGGTAGATGCTAAAGAAGGAACTATGCATGAAAATTTGGATCCATATTATTTCATAGATCTGAATGGGCTGGAGAGAACCTGACATAACCATTAGTAAGGTCTGAAGTGTCTCGATTTCCTAATACGTCTTTGAATTTTCAGACGGTCAATCATCAAATTTGGGTGGCTTAGAAAAATCAATAGGTAGATATGCACCATTATCATCTAATGTGTCAATGAAAACAATTTTAATTCCACTATTTTGATCATTTTTAATGTGAGACATATTATACTCTTGATGGATAGAGAATTTAAATGCATTGATCAAATAATTTCCTTGATTAGATAGAGTTCGAACATCTTCCTTATGACTTATGAAATATCTACAGTTGAATAGAACATGGATAATGGGATCAAGCTTTTCATCCTCTGATTATAGGATCACACTATCCTGTATTTAATTTCAAGTACGATCCGCTAGATAAAAATCTAAAGGACCTATCATAGATGCATTCATGGCCACTGAATTCAAAGAATATTTAGAGGATAGACATGTCTACATTAACATCCAGTGGTCAGGGCTTCACAAAGTTGCTTACAGATTCTCAGTCTTACACTGTGTAGAGGTCATCAAATGGATTTTGCAAATATTTGACACCAAGAATATGTCCTTGAATAGCACTAGTGGGCAGCAACTTGCCTCCTACCATTCAAATGACATCCACTTGATCTATCACCTGCCCAATCCTGAACAACATATGGAATTTTATTTCTATGCAACAATGAGCTATCTCAAGGATATGTCAAGATGTGGGTGAAGGAACTATCAAAGTTTCACTAGACATGAAGAAATACTTATAATATCAGTTCACTCGGAAAGGTGTTTCAGTATTTGATAGTATTATGCTACCAAATTTACAAACAAAAGAATATTAAATCCTTCAAAGAAGGATGGGTTTACATGTTGTATCATATTGTCTCTAATGGGAAGATATTCAATTGGTCTGACCTTATCTTTTAGTAGATGAAGATCAGTGTGAATAAAGCAAAAAATACACCAAAAGGAAATCAGTAGTAGTTCTACATGTCTGCCTACCTACTGGACAGTATATGTGCTCACAATGATTTCCCTGGAATGGATTATAAATGGACTTCCAAAGACCCTCCTATCCATATCTATTATAGGTTTTTAGCAGAATGCAACTATAGGGGAGTTTTTAAAAAGTTTCCTGATCATTTCTTTAAGGTCCTATACCATATGATTTTTGAAGAAGAGGCTCCTTACATGTCTCGCGAGGAAATGAGTGCAATATCAAAAATTTCAGATTGGATCACCTCATCAGATGGCACTTACCTCAGAGTGTTTGACTACCAGAAACCATCTCATATCTTACCGAGGTATGCCACTAATAAAATAGTCATGCAAGATATCGCATATCATATTGTCACAGGTTTTTCCATTATGCTGCAAAGAAAGAAGAAAGCACCATGGCCTGCTCTTCCCTTGAAGGTGGGATCTTATATGATTAAGAACTTCAAGGTTGTGGAAACTAAAGCAAATAAATTGGAAGACTTCAGGTTTGGTACAATAGACTATCATCAATATAATCCCAGAGGAGAAGAGCCATTGTGCCAAGTCACACATTTTCTAGCCATATGGGACCTGAGGCCAGACATGAGGAAGAAAATATGAAGAATCTTTACAATGTCTCTCGGTCATGTGCACCAGGAGATCAAGCATGCCCTTCTAATGCAGTTCAAAAACAAAGAGTTAATCAGGAATCTAAGAAACCATAAGAGTGCTCTCCTGTGAGTATTAAATATAAGAGGAAGGTTTCCCACAACCAAAAAAAGGATAAAAGTTGCAAATTCAAGGTAGATACAACTATTCTAAAGGTGGCTTTGGTGGTAAAGAGGAAAAGGAAGCAACGAGAATTGGAGAGGAAACAAGAAGAAAAACAGATACAGATGGAAGAAAAAAAAAGGAAGGAACTGGAGGAAATGCAAGCGAAAGAAGAGATAAGAAGAAAGGAGGAATATGAAGCCACACTAAAGTAGGTAGAATAAGAAAGGAAGAAACAAATTGAAGAAGAAGAAAGTAAGAAAAAGTAGGATCAAGAGCTTCTTAAAGAGATAGAGGAGTAAATAGTAGCCCAGGATATGGAAATAGAACAAGGGGAGAAGAACCAAGATGTTGACCTCATGCATAGCATTGAACAGATCATCCACTAGCCTCCACCTCTCTTCACAGATGAGAAAGTCCTGAATGATGAAGAAGAGATCTCTCCTCTAGATGATGATCCAACTATGGGTGCCTCGAGCTTAATCTTTAATGGCCTATATAACAAAATTGTGTAAGAAAGAAAGAAACATTTTCCTAATGATCTGATACGTCTTGCTATCATTCACACAGAGAGGGTGATCATCATTGATACGACGAGGAATCCTTAGACCATCATTGTAGCTAACTTAGACTTTGCAGGTGCAACAAAAGCATATACATATTTCTTGATGGCTGAGAACGAACAGATGGAAAAGAATATGGAAGTTACAAAACAAAAAATAGAACAGCTCCAAGTAGAGAATCATAAGTTTTCTTCTACACATGCTTTCGTACAGGAACTTCAAGTAGCTATATATGGTGAGATCTAAGCACTAGGAGACACTATGAGGCATCTTTATAAAAAATTAATCACCATGCATAAGGAAGTAGTTCCTCTACATGATATGCAAAAGAAATAGTGGAAGAATGTGAAAGCCTTGAAAGTCATACATGCAACCATTACCATGATTCATGTGGGGAACTAAGTATAAGAGTACACTAGTAGAATTGGTCAAGAAGACAAGGAAGGAAGTAGAGTTGGAAAAGGCTGAGGTTAGAATGCTTATACAAAGCAACAAACAAATCGGCACATTCTTGGCAAGAATTTTAGCTACTTATGCATGGTTATATGGCAGCTTGGATTCCATGGTTCAAGCACAAAATATCCCTTCAGTAGGGCCATTTTCCAACGAGGTGGTTGAAATTCCTTCATCCTCAATTCCAATTTTCAGTGATACATAGTTATGCATTAAAAAGGACTCAGATGTTACATGGCACATTGTTAGGGATGCATTCATGACCACTGAATTCAAAGAATATCTGGAGGATAGATAGGTCTACATTAACATCCAACGGTCAGGGATTCACAAAGTTGCATGTAGATTCCTGGTCTTACCTTGTGGAGAGGTCATCAAATGGATTCTACAAAGATTTGACACTAAGATAATTTCCTTGAATAGTGATAGTGGGTAGAAGCTTGCCTCCTACCATCCACATGACATCCACTTGATCTATCACCTTCCCAAGGCTAAACAACATATGGACTTTTATTTCTATGTAGCAACAGGTTATCTCAATACTAAGGATGTGGTCAAGATGTGGGTGAAGGAATCGTCAAAGTTTCACCAGACACCGAAAAACACTTATAAGACTAGTTCACTTAGAAAGGTGTTTCAATATTTGATAGTATTATGTTGTTGAATCTACGGACAAAAGAATATTGAATCCTTCCCAAAAGGATGGGTTTACATGCTGTATCAAATTGTCTTTAAAGGGATGATATTCAACTTTTTTGACCTTGTCCCTCAATAGTTGAAGATTAATGTGAATAAGGGAAAAAATCCACCAAAAGGCAAGCAACAATTGTTCTACATGTCTCCCTACCTATTGGATGGTATATGTGCTTGCAATGCTTTCCCTGGCATGGATTGGAAATGGACTTCCAAAGACCCACCTATCCATATCTATTGTAGGTTGTTAGTAGAATGAAACTACATGCATGTTTTTGAAAAGTTGGTTGATCATTTCTTCAAGGTCCTATACCAGATGATTTTTGAAGAAGAGGCTTTGTGCATGTATCTGTAACACCCTCCTCCCATGTCTACCCAAGTTAACTAGTTCGTTTGTGTAAACATGTTATGAGAGGCTACTAGGATTTGATTCAAATCCCCATGTATAATTAAGGAAGTGGAACTAACAAAACACAACCAATTTGACCTTCTACACATGTTACAGAACCTTCACGAGCCAACCAACCCTTCCAGGTGACCAACCCCTTAGGTAACTTGATAATTTACTAACCTAGAGCCTTAGTCATTCCCATGACATGGGAATTCATGCAAATAGGACCCTCCAGTCGCTCCCACGGCAAGGGCATGCCAACGAATGGGGACTTTTTTAGCTAGTTCTGAGCCTGTGATCCTGGATTCTTTGCGACTTTTTTAGGGCCAGGACTTAGGCCACTACCCAAAACTTCATGAAACTTCCAAAAATGAGAAGTAACATTGAAACAATGATACTAATGCAAATACTTGAACAATGTCTTGACTAGACCCCCACTAGCCATGACAATAATTTCATCAAACATGTCACAAATATGAATTCTACATGTAATTACAATATATCTGAGTATAGGGGTCTCATACTTATCTGAGAATTGCTAAGAAGCATTGATGCCTTATCACATTAGTTGCAATGTCATATACTAGGTCATATATTCATTGTTCATTCATTTACAAATCAAAACATGATGTGATCCATACATCATCACTGTCATAAAACATACTCATAACCAACATATAAACAACATAAATAACAAGGATACAATAGCCATAAAATCCACACATAAACCAGTGCATCTACACATGAAATACCAAGGAAAATGAACTCTTATTAATGAATGCATAAGCCAACTAGGTATGAGACTTCTATGAACCACCCAACCATAGATTGGTTGAACCAAATATTTATTTCATCCAATCACCCCCTTGCCATTTTCCAAGCATGAACATGGGACTCAACACCAGAAATCAACCAGGGATTCCTGAGGCTAAACCACCACACCCTCATCAATAGAACTAGGCTTTACCATAATCCTCACCAGATCACTAGGCTCTAAAAAAGCATGGATGCCATCAGATTTTTCCACCCACACCATGAGGAATTTTCCTGTCTCCTAGTCTCTAGGCTTTATCGCAATCCCCACTAGATCACTAGGCTCTAATTAAGACTCCACCCTCCAGGATTTATCATATCTCCTACCATTCATTAGCTAAGGATTCCTAGGCCTAATCTAGGGCACCCACCTCTAGGATTTACCATATATCCCACCATTCACTGGTAGAGGATTCCTAATCCCACTGAGGTAACACAAAATTTATCTTTACCGCAAACCACAATCCAATTTAGGAGTTACTAGGCCGATGCTTTACCGCAATCCACAGTTCGATTCAAGGATCACTAGGCCATGTGTTCTTCCTTGCAAAGACCACCTCACTCAGTTTCGAATCCATCCAGCAATCCAACTCAACCAAAAACATGAGAACCCATCACACCATGGATATCCAGAAATGGCAAGGCAAGGTTTAAGAACATTGGCATACCTAATAAAACCTGTGCCAATGAAACCAACAGATAACACACATGCATAACCATGCATGCCAAATCTAGAAAGGAAATCACAAATTCAATCGATACCTGCAAATAATATCATTGTAGTTGCTTGATCATGTACTTCCTTGCTTGATCTTTGCTTCCTATTTCCTTCTTTGTTTTCCTTGATCTAATGCTAAAGTTCTCCAAGAAAACTCTAAGTGTCCAAGATTGTGTGAGACAGAGAGCTCAAAAAACTGAAGTTACCAAAGGTTAAATTGACAAAAACGTACAAAATGATCCTTCGAAGCCTCTATTTTCTTCATTTTCCATTATCTTCCTTCATTTTCCTCCTCACATGCAACTTGTGACCTTTTACCTTACTTTTCTCCTAGTTTCCATTATTTTCATCAATAAAATGCTAATTAATGCCTCGTGCCTTTCCAAACCCTTTGCCATTGCCTTTTCCATTTTCCTTAGCCATAATAAACCAAATGAACACCCACACTAGGATGTCTTTCCCAACATTCAACATGGAATAAGTTTCCCATAACCATGGTTATTATTTTGCTTTTATTAACTTTTATTACATGGAATTTTCACCAGGGTTGTTACAGAACCCTCCCCCTTGGTGGCACACCATACTCAGTGTTCAATGAAACCTACAACCAATAAGATTGATGAAATCAAAAAATATTTCGCATGGATCTTTATAACTTAGCTCATTGCAGTTTTTACAATGATCAACCTACTGAGAAGCAAACCAACATGATAATCATAATGACATGACACCCATACCACTTATTGGAGCTTTATAACACAACTCTTGGTAGTATTTATATCCATTTACATATGCACATATACAAAAACATCACACCAAAACATATACCAAAAATATTCGCTCAACCAACGAATAGAGAAGGATCCATAGCCCGCATCTAATTTGCCATCTCCCATGTAGTTTCATTGGGCCCAAAGTGCTTCCACCACACTTAACATGCTTGATTTCTCGGTTCTAGAGCATGAGCATCTTTATCTACAAAATATACTGAGGTTCCAACTTGGAATTATCCATCTAGCTCCACCTGCAATATAGACTTAGTCAATCACATGATCAACATATTTAACATAGTCCTTAAGCAATGACACATGGAAAACATCATGGAATTTCACTATTGGAGGCAAGGAAAGTCAAAAGGCTATTGGTCCAATCCTTTCAAGAAACTTGAAAGGTCCACAAAACTGAGGTGCCATCTTGGCACATGATCCAATCCTCAAGGATCTCGTCTTGGGCTTAATGTGCAAGTACACCTATTCCCAAACCTTCAACCCCTTAAACAACCTATTCTAATCTGCATATCTTTTCTTCTTGTCCTATGTTTCCTTTAGATTCTTCTTGATAACTTGCATTTCATGTTTTATCTCTACCAACATGTTCATTCCAATCAACACCTTGTTCACTAGATTTCTCCAACTTATGGGAGGCTTAAAACTCTGCCCAAACACTGCCTCAAACGGACTATCCTCAGTGAATCCTGGTAACCATTATTGTAAGAAAACTCAACCAATGGAAGATACTTTTCCCACTTTCGATGTTGAAGCATCACATACATCCTCAACATGTCCTCCAATATCCTATTGACCCTCTCTATCTGTCTGTTTTTTTGCAGATGATAAGTTGTGCTAAAGGCCAAGTCTATACCCAAACCTGTGAACAACTCTTTCCAAAATCTCGAAGTGAACTTCTCAAACCTATATGACACAATTTTCTTTGGAACACCATGCAATCTAACCATGTCTCTGATGAAGACCTGTGCTACGTCACTAGATGAATAACTAGACTTCACTATAATGAAGTGTGCTACCTTTTTCAACATGTCAACCACAACCATAATAAAATCATGTTGTCTTGATGTCCTCGGAAAAATTGTGATGAAGTCCATGGAAATGACCTCCCATTTCCACTCTGGAATTGGAATCGGTTGTATTAGTCCACATGGATGCTTACACTCTGCCTTTACCTATTGACAATACAAACACCTAGCCACAAATTATGCCACGTCCTTCTTCATATTCGGCCAATAATAAAATTTCTCCACCATCATCAATGTCTTTGTTGAAAAATGTGCAACAAGAAATGCTAAATTTAGAATGTGCTAAAAATATACCTGCTAAAAATAACATTTCTAAAAATAGTAGTTTGGCCAGTGAGGTCATTAGCCACATCAGGTGAGAGGTGAAACTACTAAAAATAGAAAGTTCTAAAAATAGCATTTCTGGGTCCCTTCCTATTTATAGCAACCCCTAGTCTATCTATAGGAAGTAAATTAATTTTGGTCTTAACAGTAGTTGGAAATAATAATTAATTAATTTAGTTGAGTTAATTAGTTAAGGAAATTCGAATTTGAAGTCTTTGTGAGCATGCACATGAGTTTCCTCCATTGATTGAGGGAATAAGTATGAGTTTTATAATGAGAGAATCAGTTGACTTAGTTCTAACTAGTCAAGTCCAGTTAGATTATTTTAACAAGTTGTTGAAATAATAAAATATAGTTTGTTAATGCTTGCATGCATGTGACAACTATTATTTTAGATAACTGAGAATTCACTCATGGATAACTATTGCATGTTAGTTCTGTCAAAGACCCAGTTGAGATCAGATGTGGGATAGTGTACTATCAGATGCTTGACTATTTCTAATAAGTAGTTTTTTCATGGTTGAGGAACTAGTGTCCTCAAGGATTGCATAGTTGGACCATTGGTTAATTTTGGTATGTTGGAATTAATAGCATATGCTTTTGCTACTATTTCCTAAGCAAACTACACAAGGACCATAGGTAAAGCCTATATAAACACGGCTTGGTTGGTTCATGAGACATATCTTCATATCTTCATAGTTCATTGAGAACTGAATAGCTTGAGAGCTAATTCTTTTTGTATTGTGAAGAGGATTTCCACTTGATTGATAATACATGGTTGGGGTTTCATGATGGTTCTTTCCCCTGGATATATCTTGTGTTATGTGTGATTATTTTTCTTGATCAATTATGCATGTTTCTACTTGATGTTTCTCATGAATTCGATTATGCTTCCACTTAATGTTTTGTAGAAGTAGAACAAGTATTATGCTTTAGGACATTGCATATATCGGTTTGTTCTACAGGTGAAATTTATACATGGTATCAGAGCACAGGTGATCAAGCAAGAATAGTATACTAGCAAGAGAAATTCGAAGTTTATTATTCGGGATATAGATTTCAAGTTCTTATCACATCTATTTCATCGATGGCATTCTATGGTTTGAGGCTTGAGTATGCCCTTGATGGCAGTTCAAACTATATAGCTTGGAAGGATAGCATGGAGGCAGTTTTGGAAGATAATAGCCTTAAGGATTTCATTGATCAAGAAATTCCTAAGCCTATTGACAAGACTGAGCAGGTGGAATGGAGGAAGTGTGTGGCTAGAGCTAGGAGAATTCTCTTGGAGGGAGTGCAAGATCACATTGTCTCGAGCCTCCATGGGAAGGAGACTCCGCATGCAATGTGGAAAACATTGAAAGATTTATATCAGAATAACAGTGATAAGAGGAAGCTGGCACTGAAGGACAAACTTCGAAATATCAAGTGTGAAAGGGATGAGATGATCTCTTTGTATCTGACCAAGATCATCACATGTAGGGATGAGCTTGCAAGTGTAGGAGTCGTGACATCGAATGAGGATATGGTGAGTCTAGCACTCCTAGGCCTTCCTAAGAGCTGGCATAGCTACCAGGACTCAGTGAATGGAAGGGAGAAACTGCCAGATTGGGAATGACTATGGTCATATTTGATGCAAGAGGAGATCAGACGGAGCACCAGAGACAGTTCTTCATCCATGCATGATGAGGAGAACTGTGCCTTAGCGAGTAAGGAAAAGAAGGGGAAGGAGAAGGTTTCTATTTCCGAATCCAGTTCTTCCACTGATCGGAAGAAGGTTGACAAATCGAAAGTGTGATGCTTTCGTTGTCATGAGGTGGGCCATTATGCTACAAATTGTCCATGGAGTAAATCCAAGAAGGGATCCGGGGAAAGATCTAAAGGTGAGGCACTTGCTTCACAATTTGAGTTGGATTTCACACTCTTCGCATGCATGGTTTCATCCATGGTGGGAAGTGGTTGGTTTCTTGACAGTGGAGCTTCTTTCCACATGATTGGCGACAAGAGTTTGTTTAGTACTTTAGAGGAGAAAGATCTCCAGATACTCATAGCGATGGGTAATGATGAGAAATATAGTGTCTCAGGTGTAGGCACGGTTATTTTTCCAAGGGAGCATGAAGCTCACCTTACATTGACCGATGTCAAGTAAGTACTAGGACTGAAGAGAAACTTGGTGTCGATTGCGATGCTGGAAGACAAAGGCTATGATGTAGTCTTTAGTAAGGGAAAGGTTTTCCTTAGACACATCATCACTAGACAGGTGAAGCAGATTGGTTCACGGGTCAAGAACCTATATACTATTGAGGTTCAAGATGCATGCAAAGCCTTGAGTAGCAAGGAAACTAATGGAGACTTGGTGGTTGAGAGGGAGGGTATATTACCTCTCAACATGCAGCGCCAAAAGAAGTCTCAAATGATTGTGGAGGAGCCATGATTGGTGCAGCAGCTTCAGGAGGTTGTGGAGCAGCCACAACAGGAGAAGCTGAGAGGAGATCGAGTAGAGACATCTACTCATGTAGAGACCTCCAGTAGGGGGAAACTTCGAGCCAGGTGAGCAGAGGGATCACATGCAGCCATACCTCCAGGTAGGAGGTGGGGCGATATAGAGTGATCATCCCAAGGAGGATGGGCAGGATACTTGAGGTACCAAACCTCTTGGATGAGACCTTGCTATAGGAGCCCCAATGTGGTGTAGCAGGAACTGACTGATTGGGTAGTGACAATAGCGGATGGAGCGGTAGAGAGAGTGACAGTGTAGGGAATCCCAGGACACCGCATAGCTAACAGGCTGCAACAATGCGAGAGGCACAAGTGTTTTGCACAATGCTAGGTGTCACAAAGAGGTGTGCAATGGTGCGAGATGCATGGAGATGTTGCAGTAGCGCAGATGTTAGAGAGGGAGCACTTGTCAGCAACAAGTAGAGCTTCAGCATCAGACTATGTTCCTAGCCCAATAGAGTGGTCAGTTGGGAGTGTTTTTGTTCCAAGTGTTGTTGGAGCAAGTGGACTGGGTAGATGTGTTGCATGCAAAACATTCCAGAGTTACAGGATAGGGTTCAAGAGAAAGCCTTTCTTGTTGAGAGGGAGTGTTGAAAAATGTGCAACAAGAAATGCTAAATTTAGAATGTGCTAAAAATAGACCTGCTAAAAATAAAATTTCTAAAAATAGCAGTTTGGCTAGTGAGGTCATTGGCCACATTGGGTGAGGTGAAACTTCTAAAAATAGAAAGTTCTAAAAATAGCATTTGTGGGTCCCTTCCTATTTATAGTAGTCCCTAGTCTATCTATAGCAGAAAAATTAATTTTGTTCTTAACAGCAGTTGGAAATATTAATTAATTAATTCAGTTGAGTTAATTAATTAAGGAAATTCAAATTTGAAGTCTTTGTGAGCATGCACATGAGTTTCCTCCACTGATTGAGGGAATAAGTATGATTTCTATAGTGAGAGAATCAATGGACTTAGTTCTAACTAGTCAAGTCTAGTTAGATTATTTTAACAAGTTGTTAAAATAATAAAATATAGTTTGTTAATGCTTGCATGCATGTGACAACTATTATTTTAGATAACTGAAAATTCACTCATGGATAACTATTGCATGTCAGTTTTGTCAAAGACCCAGTTGAGATCAGATGTGGGATAGTGTACTATCAGATGCTTGACTATTTCTAATAAGTATTTTTTGCATGGTTGAGGAACTAGTGTCCTCAAGGATTGCATAGTTGGACCATTGGTTAATTTTGGTATGTTGGAATTAATAGCATATTCTTTTGCTATTATTTCCTAAGCAAACTACACAAGGACCATAGGTAAAGCCTATATAAACAGGGCTTGGTTGGTTCATGAGACATATCTTCATATCTTCATAGTTCATTGAGAACTGAATAGATTGAGAGCTAATTCTTTTTGTATTGTGAAGATTATTTCCACTTGATTGATAATACATGGTTGGGGTTTTATGCTAGTGCTTTCCCCTGGATATATCTTGTGTTATGTGTGATTATTTCTCTTGATCAGTTATGCATGTTTCTACTTGATGTTGCTCATGAATTCGATTATGCTTCTGCTTAATGTTTTGTAGAAGTAGAACAAGTATTATGCTTTAGGACATTGCATATATCGGTTTGTTCTACAGGTGAAATTTCTACAGTCTTTTGGTATCATGTGTGACCGGAATACGGTTTTGGATGAAACTCTCTCAAGATAGTCTTATTGAGCTCACTACTATTTGGCACATATATCATATCCCTAAATCTAATCAAACCATCTATTATAAGAGGATAATCTACATCTTGACCACCTATACCTTGTTGTAATCTCTACATAAGCTCCATGTACCTGTTATCCTACTGACCTTCCTGTAAGATCTGATCATGTAATTATGTCCCATAAGAACTCATAGTTGCTATATGATTCGCCCATATTTATATCCTAAGAGCATCTGCAACCCTGTTCTCTTTACCTATGATGTACTTGATCTCAAAGTCGAACTCATTAATCGTGATCAACCATCTAGCTTGCCTAGCATTCAAGTTCAGCTGATCAAACAAGTATCGCAACCCACTGTGATCACTCATAAATACAAACCTCTTGCTAAGAAGATAGTGTCTCCACATCTTCAATGCATGGATGATTGCTTCCAGCTCAAGGTCATGTGTCATATAATTAAGTTCATTCTCATTCAGTTTTTGTAACTCATAGCATAGTACCTATCCTTTCTGCATAAGGACTCCACCAAGTCATCTGTGCAATTATCTATGCACACCACAAATTGTTTGTCTGGATCTACAATATTTAACACTATAGCATTTGTCAACAATTGCTCCAACTGCTCAAAACTTGTTGCACATTCCTTTTTCCATTGAAATATCTTACCTTGCCTCTGCAATGACATAATAGAATATGCAATGCAAGCGAAGTTCCTGACAAACCTCCTATAATAACCTGCTAACCCAATGAATGATCTTACCTCATCCACATTTCAAGGAGCTTCCCACTCCATGATAGCTCTTATTTTCTCTGGATCCATTGTTATGCCTTCCTTGGAAACGGCATGTCCCAAGTGATGTACCTCTATCTGAAAGAAACTGCTTTTGATAAGATTGGCATACAACTAATGCTCCCTCAGTAATATCAACATTGGTCCTAAGTGCTCAATATGCTCTTCCTCATTTTTATAATATATCAAGATGTCATCAATGAATACAATAAAAAACTTCTGCATATAAGGATGCAATACACTATTCATCAAGCACATGAAGTTAGCTGGAGAATTAGTCAAACCAAATGGAACTACAAAAAACTCATAATGCACGTACTTGGTCTAGAAAGCAGTCTTGTATATGTCCTCATCCTTGATGTGTACCCAATGATATCCCGATCTCAAATCAATATTCGAGAACATTGTTTCTCCCTTCAACTGATCAAACAAGTCATCAATCCTTGGCAATGGATACCTGTTCTTAATGGTCACTTGTTCAACTTCCTGTAATCAATGCATAACCTGACAGTACCATCCTTCTTCTTCAAAAACAATATCGGTGCACCCCAAGGTGATACACTTAGCCTAATGTATCCCTTGTCAAGTGTTTCCTTCAACTGTAACTTTAACTCTACTAACTCTGGAGTGCTCATCCTGTATGGTACCTTCAATGCTGGTGATTACCCTAGTACCTGTTAGTATTAGTCTTTGAAGCCTTCCACCAGTGATCAAACATGCTCTTACAAAGTGGTCTTAGGGTGTCAAAGTCAAATTTTATCATTTCAGTGAGTCTTCAAGTAAAACTTGGTCACAAGGTATTAGGTCTAGGATTGTTTTCACTCCTTCCAAAGTTTTCCAAGTGTCGGTCCATGTCACCATTCTAATGAGTGCACAATCATTAAAAAAGTTGTCATCATTATTTCATGTTCCAATGGGTCATTTTACACCTTGTTTGTGCTTCAGTTGTGCTCTGGTAAGGCTCATTTCCCTCTCCTAGGGTTTTTGATTATGAGCAAGAAACAATGAATTTGGAAAAAGTGAGAGAGTTTTTTGTCCAAAATATACTAGGGAAGAAAAATCTCCTTCAATTTTTACACAAGTGTCATGGTTTTAGAGAAATGTCAAAAATATAGTTGCCTCAAGAGAGTTAATGCACCTTTGGAGTTACCTTGGGAAAATCAAGACTTCTCCTAGCCTGGTTAGCCGAATGACTTGCTTGATGAGTCAAATGATAAATAGACACAAAGATATTTCTGATGAGCTATCATGAGCTCAATTTGGAGTTGATGAAGACCTTGAAAAGTTGACTGCAACAACACTCTACATTTTGGCAGCCTTATTCTGCACATTTTGACCAGTCTTGGGAGATTAGACTTTTAATAGGGAAAATGAACTCCAAATTGGAAAATTCAAGATGTTATGAAAATTAGACTCATTAATATTTCCAATGAGCTATCACACACCCAATTTGGACACCGGGAAGACCTCCAAAACTGGGTCTGAAGCGATGTTGCACATAGGACAGTGGCACTTCACATAGAATAAATTTTGCAACACAGGAATTTGGCATAGGGTGTTGCGATTTTGATGGAGACACTTTTTGAAATAATGGCTTGCATATTCAGATTCATCATGATGAGAACATCAATCCTTGAAATTTTCAGAAATTTTGGAGCAAATCTTGGTCACCTAAAGGTCAAAAAACCATCAAAAAATGCCCTCTCTGTCTCTTTTTGGACACACAAAAAGCAGTCTTAGGAGATTCCACTTTTTAGTGGGGAAATGACCTCCAAATGAAAAAATTCAAGATGTTCCAGAAACTAGATAGAATACATTTCCAACGAGCTATCTTGGGCTCAATTTGGTCAAGGGGAAGGCTTCCAAAACTGGGCCTGAAGTGGCGCTACGCATAGGATAAATTTTGCCAGTTTTGCTCAAAAATCAAAATTTCGCCTAGTTTTTCTACAAGTTGACTTTTTCTTTCATCGTGGATGAATTTATGATTGTAAATGATGCTATTCTATGCAAATGTAATTGTAAAATGACCTTAGAGGGTGGATTCATCATTTTTAGCTGGTTGAAGGGTAAATGAATAAGTTTCATGGTTATAGAGGCAAGTTGTTCCACTGCCTATATTCTTGTTCCTAGTTTAGAAATGGTTGACACCACCCCTCTTCTCATGGATTTGACCCCTGATGGCTATCATAGGTGTTTTGATGTCTATATTATGTATTTTTTCAGTCATTAGCAAAGGTTGGACTCTATTGGATGCTCTGAACTACATTGTACATTCTTATCAACAGTTTGGCAAGGAAATAAACCAAGATTTGTAGCTATTTTTATGGGATACTTGTGGTAAAGTGTTTTTGCATAGTTTCTTCTTCTATTATTATTTTTCCTCATGTGTTATGTGTGCCACAATTTAATTCATTTCTTCTAGCTGAATGATATCAAGATAGATAGGTAGAATACATTGTTTACAGTGCTCTGCCTTGGGAACACATTCAGTTTTTGATGTTTTCTACTGTTTGAGAAGGATACATGATATTTGCATGCCCTCCTCAGCTCCTCACCAGTCTTAGACCTACCATCTCACTCAATTTCATGTGTAAAAGACTATATCTACCCTGCCCCATAGAAAACCCTACATCCTGACTTGATTTCCCGGACCCAAAACTGCCTGGCTCCATTTGATCCAGCAAAAAACCAACAAAATCAAACAAAAACCCTAGAGCTACTATACCTAGCCTAAAATCTATATCTAATCCAGTCACCTTGACTGAGATTCACAAGGAGAGAGCCCTCTCCCGACCTGGTAGGGCTAGCTACCAGGTTAAGCATGGTTTGTGGTTACATTAGAATTGCCTTCCTTCAGCCTAAGGTCAATCTAGGCTCTAACAATACCAACTCAATGGAAAATTCCACTTCTCTGTGAGGCAACAACTCTGAAATATCTACTGGAAACACATCCTTGAATTGTTGCAAGATTGGGTACGCACTCAATACCTCTACATCCTCAACATCATGTTGGTTTAAGAGCACTTGACCTAGGTTTAGAGTGTACCATGCACCAACAAAACCCTCAACCACTGGCCCTTTCAATAACGACCTACAAGCAACCGCAGTCTCACCCGAAGCGATTATGGGAGCATTAGGGGAATTTTGATGTCTAAAATGGGCCTCCTAAGAAAAATGTACAACCAAAATAAACTTTATAAGAACCAATAGGATTCAAAATGATGATGTCAACCATGGGGAATGATTCACCATTTTTGGAGTAAAAAACTAAAAATTAATAAAATAATAAAACTACTTTTTCAACTCATATTTTCAACTTATCTCCCTAAGGTTTTACTCAAATTTCAAGTGGGAGTACTCGTTGGATGAAAACTTTAATTCCTCATCCAAGGAGTACCCATATTGCATACTTTCGATGGATCATGCTACACGAAAAATGAGAAATACATGAAAAAATGTGATTGCAATAATGTTTTTCATGTATTTCTCATTTTTCATGTAGTAGGGCCTATCGAAAGTATGAAACATAGGTATTCCTTAGATGAGGAATCAAATTTTGCATCCAACGTGTTTTCGCTCAAAATTTGAGTAAACCCATAGGGAGATAAGTTGAAAAAGTAGTTTTCTCTTTTTTCTCTCCAAAATTTGATAACGTAATCTAATCTTATTTTATTATTTCCACTTTTATTTTACAATTTTATTAAGAGGCCCATTTTAGATCTCAAAAGTCCCCTAATGGTTGTATAACTAGGTTTCTGCAACCAGAGGGATATCCACGTTATGGCACCCACATATTCACTTATGTATTATATCTATCTACAACTTCGCATATATGAGTAACTTTTGCATTGATGATTAACTTCACAAATTGATACTTAATACATAAACATAATATAAAATAGTATAACATGTGTTCTTTGCATAATTCAATAAAAATCATGTATGACGATATAAATATAACAGATACTAAACACAGAAAGATACTCCATACTTTGCTAAAACTTCTTATTTATTAATAATTATCTTTAATGCATACACTTCTTTGACCTACGCACCCAACTGCAGGTGGTTTGTGCACTCAACAATGGAGCCTTCCCAAAAATATAGACTCAAGACAGAAAATATGATCAATCTATGAATTCTATATATGCTCAGATAGTTATCATCAACAAAGTATTACATCTTCTTTATATAGGCTTCCTTACTACAAGACCATGGTCAACATACCATGGATCCAATAAAACAATGGACTAATACCTGAAACCCATTACAAAATAAGGGACTTTTGACCCACCCCAAAGCCCCTAAACATTGCGCGATTAATAGAACTTCGCCAGCTTTGTGCGCTCCACTCCTGAAAATGTGCTTGGACCAAGTTGGGTTGCACCCAACAAGCCCCCAGAACTTACATGTGACTTTTCCCCAGTCACTTAGTTGCGGTTCCCTTGATTTTCGCTGCAATTTCGTTGTAGATTGCAATATACTATTGGATTGTCTCTGCCATTTGTTTCTCCTCTCGACAGACCTCCTCTAGCAATGCCTCTATGGTTGGGCCAACAGCCTTCTGCAGTATTTCTTCCTCATTTTTCTTCAACTCTTTGAGCCTTTCATCCACTGCTTGATAAAGTTTGAGGGCATTGTGTTGCCACAATTGAGTCCTTGCTTGAAAAACTTTCTCCTTCCTCTGAAGATCATCTATCTGCTTTTGAAGGTTCTTTCCTTCAGGAATACTGGCAAGCTTTTGTAAGACTCGTAGGGTCTTTATAGCTACCAAGATCTCATTGAGTTTCTTCTGCTTCACTTGTAATTCCTCCTCGATCCTTTTTATGTTTTGATCCTCATGTAGTGAGGTCCAAATCGGTATCGTGTCATCCAATAATTTCCCACAGTCAACGACTGTGTCAGAGATGCCTTTCAATGCTACCTTTAAGTCTTTCTTCCTCTTCTCCCGCACTTCTGGTGGCATGGATGGTTGCAGCCTTATTTGGAGCTCTGGTATATGTACTTCATACTCAAATTTTATCTTTTCCAATGTATGCTTTGATTCCTTGATCGCAAGGGTGAGCTTGGCGACCTTCTCTGCTCGTGGTTCCTCCTCACCGACCTTCACATCTGGAACTATGATGCAACTATCTTCGATGGCTTTTTCCAATTGTTGTTTCCACTAACATGCATCATCTCTTTGCTTAGCCACCTACTCCAACTCCTTCTTCAGCGTATTTTTCTCCTTTTCCACCTGCATCGTCAACGTTGAGGTTTGTTGTTCCCGCTACTTCAGCTCGGTTGTTAAACTTTGATGGAATTCATGCAGCACCTGAATGGGTAGTGTGACAATATTTATGTTGATGGTATTACATGATTTGGCTCATTCTTTTTCCTCCGATGTGTAGACTTGTTGTGCCCCAGCTCGCACCTACAAAATTCTAACACCGAATTGTATCTCTATTCTTTGCTCTACCTACAGTGGCTGAGTGATTTTTTCTGGTTGTTTTGTTGTTTGCGACAATGACATTAGCTTCATGATACCATGTTGTACCTCAACAAATATAGTTCTATAGCGATCATCAATTATGTCGCAGATCTCCACTATGATCTCCTAGACCTTTTCTCTGATTTCGTCGATGTCCCCATTAGTGACAACAAGTTTTTATGCACCCTTGGACTTATCTGCTTTCTTCTTTTTCCTCTTTCTTACCGAAGTTTTTGTTTCTCTCCTTCTGATAACAAAAGGTGACTCCTTTGATACTCATGCATCACTGAGGGTTTCCGCATGCTCCTGCTCTATTTCCTCTATTTCTATCTCTGCATACTTTCCACTTGTACCTACATTCTACCAGGTACCCTTCTCTATTCCAACCGCTCCATTGGGTGGAATCATCCATTCTTCCAGCCATTGTTGTACTACTGCGAGAAAATCATCTTTGGTTACTAAGTATGGAAATGGGTGCCATGTCCTAGTTGGGTCCTTCATTGCCTTCACATAGGCTCTATGGAAGTCCGCTTTGAAGTCTACAATGTGACAATACTGCTTATATAAACTAGGTGACAACCTTGGATGTTGATTCACCACCATGTGTAGATCCATTGACATCACCACAAAGAAAATCCTATTCTCTATTGCACATGTCAGCTCCTTAGTAAACCAGAGGGAGGCATACCTTGCTGCCTCACAAACATCCACCTCAACAGATGGAAACTGTGATTCTTCTGGTTCTTTCCATGCAACTAGCACGATGAGGATTATTAGCCAAGCGTAGTGGAATGTCTTCCCCTCTTCCTGTGCTTCCCTGCAATCTATCAAAAATTCCTTGCATAGATAGGTAGCCCAGTTAAACTGGACCCCAATGCAACCAAAGATACTACAGTTGCAGGCACCTCATTGGCCCTGCACTTCCTCATTATCTTACCTGCCAAGATGCGAACGACGAAATGCACTCCTTGGTCATCGATAGAATTGATATCATATCCCCATGACTTCTTCACTAATCTGAAATTTTCCTTCATCATTTGTGCCATCTCCTTGTCCTTATTTTTTCCTACAAATTCTTCTGTAGGGTCTTTTCCCTGATGAGGCAACACTATGATTATTCTAATTAACATCTCATCGATCAAGATCTTCATCCCTAGCTAGATGCATCCATCATGTACTAGTGCGAGGAGCTGTCGGACACAGATTTTACTAGATATGCTTCGGCCGAAGTGTGGCACATTTAGCATATTCAAGAGGCCCACTCTCTGCAATCCTACAACCCACTGTATGGATCCAGCCTTCTAACTCCACTTTCTAGGTACCGAACTTGCTTCAGATATCTACTTGATTCAAATTGTAGGTATTTTCTCCAATCGTTAAAGTCCCAGTCTTCCATCTTCAGCTGGGGTATCTTCCCTAACACTTTGCCATCAAAGGGCAATTCCTCCTCCAATAATGGAGTGTCTGTGGAAAAATTTCCCTCCCTTGGTTACTTAACCAACTTGGCGTTCGGTTTTCTTGGTGGCATGTAATGTGGGAGCACAATGGGAATCTCTTCATCCTCTATCTCCATGTGGTGAAATTTAGCGTCCTCCTCACTATCATTGATCTCTTGATGTGCCTTCTGCTACATCGGTTTCTTTCCTTTTTGCATAGGATTCTTCCTCTTATCTTCTTTTTTTTTGTGCACACTTCCTTCTGTGTTTTCTTCCTCGGGGATGTTTTGAGTTCCACCCCAGAGATCTTAGATGGTCTCTTCTCTTACTTATTCTATGGTTATTGTTCTGTGGGTACCTACTTTTTGGGTGACCTCACATGCCTTGGGGACATAGGTGTTTCTTATGCCTCCATAATACCCACTAATCCCATTTTTGCAAATATTTTAACAAGTTCCTCAAAACTCTCCTCAGATATACAATAGCTCTCTTCTCTTCATACTTAGATACAATTTCTCAACTTATCCAAATAGAAAAGTGTCAAATATGGCACGGGATATGGTTTTTATAACAAATTTGAATTCCAACGCCATGATTTCTTCAATATTTGATTATTTAATGCAGGTATGGGGCTAGATACAACCATATGTGCTTCATAAATGCTCTTCTCTCACGCCCCTTAACGGAAATTTCATTTTAATGTTAGCATTTCCATTCCAATGATCATATTTCTAGCCAACTTCGACGAACCTTCTCTTGTAGCATAGTCACCTTTTCTTTTTTGCATTTCCTTCGGACTTCATCATACTCTTAAGTATCATGCAGTAATCTTCCTTCGGCAAAGTCCCTTTCTACAGAGTAGTTTATAGTCCCATGCCCACTTTCAACTGCAGGTGGTGCTAAGACTTTCTTCCCTTCATTTTTCAGTGCAAATCTCTAAGGGTAGAGTCTTCCCTATAAATATTAAACCTGCTACCATTCACCCATCTTGGAATCAGCGTACCATTCAAGTTCACGAGTTGAACTGCACCATCATCAAAGATATTCTTGATGATATATGGTCCTAACCAATGTGTTTTAAATTTTCCTAGGAACTTCACGAATTTGTTGTCATATAATAATACAAGATCTCCTTTTCAGAATGCCTTCTTCTTGATATGCCTGCCATGACAAGCTTTCTCCCTTGATTTATGTACTTGCTAATGGAACCCTGTTATGAACCTGTCTTCTTCTAGAGCTAGTATCTATGAAATTCTTTCCTTCATAATGTCAAGGTCTGCCATACCTATGAAATTTGCAATTTTCGAACTTGGCACAATATATTCCATAGTCAATACTGCCTCTTGTCCTTATACCAACCTGAAAGGTGTCTGCCTTGTCAATTTCTTGCATGTTGTTCTATATTCCTACAAAACCCCTAGAATCCTTAAATCCCAGTCATCTTTGTTCACATTTCATACCTTGGTCAATGCATTCTCCAAAATTTTATTGAAAGCTTCCACTGGTCCATTTTCCTAAGGATGAGAAGAAGTGCTCTTCTGGTGGTAAACCTAAAATTCCCCAGTTAGTGCTTCATTGGTCTTGTTCAAGAAATTTGTGCCTTGGTCATTCATCAAGAACTTTGGAGAACCAAACTTGGATAGTATATATTCAAATATGAACTTTACAGTAGTTTCTATGCTACAATTCTTCACTAGGTGTGCCTCGGCCCATCTTGTCAAATAATTAGTTGTGGTCATGATATACCTCGCACCAGTATTTTTTCCTAGTGGTTTGATAGGTCCAAAAAAGTCAATAGCCCATTTTTCAAAAGCCTGTAAAGTTACCTATTGTACTAGTGACATCTCGTCTCTTCTAGATGACTTTCCCATTCTTTGACATATATCACATGCATGACAAAATTCTTTTGCATCCTTATGTATTGTGGGCTGCCATAGCCCAACTCTCAAGATTTTTTGCGCAGTGGATTTTCCTGCATAGTGCCCACCTGCGACTTCTCCATGAGCTTCTATCAGAATACTCTGTCATTCGTGTTCAGGGACATATCTACGTAGTACTTCATCTGGTCCCATTTTGTACAAGTGTTCAACAATCAATGAGAAATCAACTGCTCGAACCACCAACTCCTTCTTTTGCTTCATAGTGTACTCCGTGGGCACCATTCATGTGGCCAGAAACTGAATAATATTTACGAAGTGATCATCTGCAACTCTAACTGTGAATAGTTGTGCATTGGGCCAGTTATCTTTGATATTTGTGGGTCCTTCTCATGTCTCTATTCTTGATAGATGATCAGGCCCAACATTCAATTTTTTTGGCTTCACTATAAATTTGAAGTCATACTCCTAAAATAATAACAACCATCGACATATCTTTCCTCCTAAAACAAGCTTATTCACCAAATATTTCAGCGTGGAGTGATCAGTGAACATTTTGAAATGCGCTCCCAACAAGTAGTGCTCGAACTTATGTAATGCATATATCATAGTTAATCCCTCTCTTTCTGTCATGCTATAGTTCTTTTCCACATTGGAGATTTTCCTGGTTGTAAATGCTATGGGATGATAAATTTCTCCTGCTCCTGGTTGTGCTAGCACTACACCCAATTTTATGCAAGATGCATCAACATGCACATGGAACTCCTTCTTCCAGTCCGGGAGAACTACAATAGGTGCAGTTATCATCTTCTCTTTTAGTACATCCAAACTCTTTTATGTTAGTATATTTCGACACATAGGAAATAGTTAAGTATAACTTGGTCTAGTGTAGAGTTAGGTAAAGTGTGTTTATTTACTATGTACTTTTGTAACTTACAATTCAACGGTCACGATATGTAGTGATCCGACGGTTCATTCTCTCCTCGGGATTACCAACACTTGATCCATGGATTAAGACCCGATTGGTCCATGATATCTATTTAAAGAGCATGGAGGGTCATTTGTAAGGTAACCATTCATGAGAGAATATTATGTAAATTTTCATTCTTTTATTAATAAATTGCCTGAAGTGGTCGCATTGGCTCAGGCTGTAGACTGTTTCCCTCTTTGACGGTTTTAACCACGTCAATAATACTGGTGTATTGATCTGTGATCTATTTGTGAGTGCTATCCTTTGGTTTTCTGTCTGAGGAACTTACCTTGTAAATTCCTACATGGTATCAGAGCAATTTGAGGACCGCATCCGTTGGTGATCCAAATATGAAGCCGGTACAACTACATATGACTGTCATTTCCTAGATCCACTATTTCTGATTGATTTTGAGCTAAGAGGGCTGCTCTATTGTGTTAGGAGCATTTGTTCCAGCAAGGAACCCCTTTCGTTTCACGCGAAATGGTTTCCAGTAGCCCTGGCTACGTCATTTTTAAGATCTGGAGGTATACAGTCTTTATTTGCAGTTCTAGATATTCATCTCTCTGTTTATTTCGGTTTATTTAGCTATATGTTTTTTTATTACCGGATCTATACCTTTCATTTCTCCGTATGCTCTTTTCCCTGTGACTCTATGCGATCTGGGCAAATCAGAAATAGAAAGGAAGGATTTTTCTCATGCGTATGCTCTTTTTTGCCGCGCCTTAGTGTGATCTCAAAAAATCAGAGACATTGAGGAAAATATTTAGTTTTCAGCTAAAGCTAACTTCAAGTCGTAATGTTTGTTTTTTTTTGTATGTCTATTTTGAGTTTTGTGGCTTTTGTTTTGTGGGCAAAAAAAGAGCTTTCTCAAGTAAGCACGCACCCCAAAGCTTCAGTGACTAAAAAAACAAAAAAAAAACAAGAAACAAAACCCCCTTCCTCTTTTCCAAAAATTACTAACCTTTTAAACTAGCTCACTTGGTCTAAAGTTACTTTATGAGAATAGAGGTCTTGGGTTCAAGTCTTTCTTTTTGTTGAGTTACTTTTTCAAAAAAGCACATGTAGCTTATGTTTTAAAGTTACTTTATGTAAAAGTGTTCTTACCCATTATAAAAAGTGAGTTACTTATAATTCTAAATTCTCTTTATCTTTTATTTAAGTTACAATTTAGTGGGTAGCTCATAAAGTACCATTGCAAAAGTGACTTTCACTTATTTATAAAAGTGAGTCACATAATTTTTTTTTAAAGTGAGCTAATTAGATTAAGTTTGGAAAGGGGGCATATTTTTTTTAAATATAACATTATCATTCATTTCCGCATATTCACGCACTTCGTCGGCGTCTTCAACAACTTTTCTTCAAAAATCCATATCTTCTTCATCCGGAAGCCATTTTGAGAGCCGGTTTTTTTTAATCAGCCTATATTTCGATATCTTTCCATTGGAACACTTAGTTTCAGCATATACAGCTTCAGTTTCTGTTAAAATGGAAAGTCCATGCCAAGTTATTATTGACAGCACCAACTACTTCCAATGGTGGTCCTACATTGTGGATTTACTTAAAAGTAAAGGTCTTTAGAGAATAGCCTGAGGCCAAGAAACCAAACCTCAAGATGAAGATAAGGCAACCAAATGGGGAAATAGGCAAGATCAAACACGTAGGTTGATAGGGATGTCTGTTTCTCCAAACCTTATATTCCATATCATAGAACTTGATACTCCTAATGAAGCAATGAAACAAATCACTAAAGTTTTTGGAATTAAAAATGAAATTAGAGCCCAGCAACTCGAAAATGAGTTACTTACATTGGACTCCAATAATTTTTCTTCCATTGAAGATTTTTTGTCCAGGTGTTAAGGTTAAGAAAGAAGATGGTAGCCTTATCTATTCCATTCTTACTAAGTTGGGACCAGCATACTCTGTGCTTGTTTCCACCTTCCATTCTACTAGAGAAGCCTTTATTTCTCAAGGACAAGACTACAAGTCCCCCTCTTTTGATGAATTTTGTTATTCTTTAATAAGAGAACAAGAAAAGCTCTTATATCTTGGTCTTCTTAATCTTGGAAACTCTTCTAAGAAAGCCTTAGCTACCCAACAACAACCAAATTCAAAGAATCCTAATAAGTAGTATCCTAAAAAGAATGGTCCTAAACCAAACAAGGGTCCTAAGAAATGTCAGCCTCAAAATAAAAAACCATTTCCACAAAATGATAAGGCAAATAAAAGCAAAGGGAATAAGACTGACAGACATTGCCATTTTTGTAATCGAGATGGCCACTTAGAATCCAAATGCTTTAAAAAGATGGAAGCCTTGGAAGCAACAATGAAGAAGCATAACATCCATTTGGAACACTCTTCAACTTCAACTTCATCTTCAGGAATAGAACTTTCTGCATGTGGTTGTCAAGCATCTCGGTCTGGTTATGCATTAAATGCATCTTCTTCTTCTCATTCTCATGAGTGGCTCATTGATTCTGGAGCTTCTTATCACATGGCCAAAAACAAAGCCATGTTTTCTTCTTTAAATGATTGTAACACCAAAAATATATGTGTTGGTGATGATAGATCTATTAGTGTTGTAGGGACTAGAACTATTCATCTAGACAATGGTGAATTTAATGATGTATTATGTGTTCCAAGCTTATCCTGCAACCTTCTATCTGTATATAAGATAACTCATTCAGGTGAAAGTAAAATCATTGAATTTTCACCTCACAAAGTTGTAATTAAGGACCTAAGAGATCCTAGAAAGATTTTAGCTACTGGTATTGCTGATGATTCTACAAGGTTGTATAAGTTTAACAACTTTGGGTCATCAAATCTTCCTTTGGTATTTTTTTCTCATAATGATGAAGTGAGCAAACTTTGGCATGAGCGATTTGGTCACTTAAACTATCGGTCCCTTCAGGATCTATGTAAAGAAAATATTGTGATAGGTCTTCCAATGGTATCTTGCAGAGATGGTGTATGTTCCAGATGTGTACTCGGAAAACATCATCGTGATAGTTTTGAAAAATGTGCCTCTTGGCATGCCTCAACCCCTTTACAACTTGTGCATAGTGATTATGTGGTCCACTTCTAGTTGTTTCATTCTCCGGATACAAGTATTTCTTAACTTTCATTGATGATTTCTCTAGATGCACTTGGGTATGGTTCTTAAAACTCAAGAGTGAAGTATTTAACATGTCCTTGGCCTTTAAGGCCTTTGTTGAAAAACAATCTGGACATCAAATTCTTAAGCTAAGATATGATAATGGCGGAGAATATGTTAACAACAAATTCATCAACTTTTGCACTGAGATGGAATTCAAATGCAACATACTATTCCATATACTCCACAACAAAATGGTGTAGCTAAAAGGAAGAATCACACCTTAAAGGAAATGGCTAAATGCATGCTTCAATCTAAAGGACTTAGTCTTAATTTTTGGGCAGAAGCAATTAATTGTGCAAATTACATAATAAATCACACTCCTACTAAGGTTTTAAATAATATCACTCTAGAAGAAGCATGGAGCTCAATTAAACCAAATGTAAGTCACTTTCCTGTTTTTGGAAGTGAAGCATGGGCCCATATTCCAGATCAGAAACATAAAACTTTAGAACCTAAGAGTAAAAATGTATTTTTGTTGGATATTCTGAAGATGTCAAAGGATATAGACTTATTCCACTTAAGTCCAAAAATGTTATCATTAGAAGAGATGTAAAGTTTGCTGAAAATATATCGGCCTACAAGCCTAGTTCGGCAAATGTGCCACCCCTTCTACTTCTGAAAATATTTCTTCTTCAGATGATGATAGCGAGGATGAAAATCCCCCCCCACCTTCTTAGGATCCTCCTTCAGCTCCTCAGCTTCCAAAATGGGTTCGTGCTACTCAAGATGCAGTAGGTGCTCTTGTCAGTGATCCTACAGATCAGCGACTACACGTTCTCAGTTCGATAGAGCCTCTTCTTTACTGGCTCAAGCTTTAGCAAATTATGATCTTGACACCTTTGCAAAAGCTTCAAGCCATCCATATTGGGATGCAATGATGAATGAAGAATATCGTTCATTATTGGAAAATGATACATGGGATCTTTTTCCTCTTCCAAAGGGACGAAAACTTGTTAAATGCAAATGGGTTTATAGAACCAAGTATGGACTAGATGGAAAAGTTGATAAACATAAAGCTCGTCTTGTTGCTAAGTGTTTTTCACAAGTTGAAGGCATTGACTATATTGAAACCTTCTCCCCTGTTACCAAAATGAACTCTATTCGTCTTGTTTTTTCCCTTACTACCTCTTTCAAATGGGAAGTTCATGAGATGGATGTTAAATTTGTCTTCTTGCATGGGGACTTGCATGAAGAAATCTATATGGAACAACCTACTAGCTTTATACAAAAAGACTCGAGCCTTGTATGTCGACTTAAGAAATCCATTTATGGTCTCAAGCAATCCCCTCCGGCTTGGTATGCCAAAATGGATAGCTTTCTTTTAGAAACTAGCTTTTCTAGGTGTCATTCTGACAATATTGTCTACACCAAGAAAGTGGGCATATCTCTTATCATTCTTGTTCTTTATGTTTATGATCTTATCCTTACTAGTAGTGATCCCAACCTTATAAACCATGTGAATTCCAACCTTAAAAAGATGTTTGAAATGATAGGCTTAGGATAGTTGCATTATTTTCTTGGTCTTCAAGTCTTGCAATCCAAGGAAGGTATTTCCCTTTCCCAGTCCAAGTATGCCTGTGATATTCTACGACATTTTCACATGGAAGACTGTAATCCAGTCCCTTATCGCTTTTAGTCTGGAGCTAAACTTTCAGTCACTTGTACTTCCCCTGAAGTTGATGCTACCTTATACCGTCAACTTGTAGGAAAACTTTTGCATCTGACCCATATTCGTCTTGACTTTTCCTTTGTTGTTGGCCTTATTACTCGATTTATGCAACACCCACATGAAAGTCATTGGAAAGAAGCTAAAAGAATACTTCATTATGTTCGAGGTACAATTCAATTGGGATTCATTATAGTGCAGAAGCATCTCCTCTATTGGTTGGTTTCACTGATTCCGATTGGGCTGGTGACCCTGATGATCGGAAGTCTACTGCAGGTTATGTGTTCACTCTTGGTTCAGGACCTATTACATGGGCTTGCAAGAAACAAAGTGTCATTTCTCTTTCTTTAGCAGAAGTAGAGTATCGTGGTACCATAAAAGCTAGTAAGGAAGCCCTGTGGCTTCGTCAGATCCTATCAAAGTTTGGCTTTCAGCAGCAACATCTGACTACACTTTGGTGTGATAATCAATGCCATTCAACTATGCAAAGATCTAGTCCAACATTAGTGCAGAAAACACATTGAGATGCACATGCACTTCATTAGAAAGCTCATTCATGACCATGTTCTTGAAGTGCAATATTGTTCAACAAATGATCAAGTTGCAGACATCTTTACAAAGGCTCTCATAGAGGCAAAGTTTACTAAACTTCGATTTATGGTTGGAGTTCAGGGAGTTGTCACTAAGGGGGGATAGGCTCTAATGCCCCCTTCCTTCTCCTATTGTGTCTACATCCTTCAATCCTATCCCAAGTTGTTCTTAAGGGGGGATGTTAGGATATTCCGACACATAGGAAATAGTTAAGTATAACTTGGTCTAGTGTAGAGTTAGGTAAAGTGTGTTTCTTTACTATGTACTTTTGTAACTTACAATCTGACGGTCACGATATGTAGTGATCCAACGGTTCATTCTCTCCTTGGTATTACCAACACTTGATTTGTGGCTTAACACTTGATTGGTCCATGATCTCTATTTAAATAGCATGGAGGGTCATTTGTAGGGTAACCGTTCATGAGAGAAGCTTATGTAAATTTGCATTATTTTATTAATAAATTTCCTGAAGTGGTTGCGTTGGCTCAGGCCGTGGGTTGTTTCCCTCTTTGAGGGTTTTAACCACGTTAAGAATACTGGTGTATTGATCTGTGATCTATTTGTGAGCGGTGTCCTTTGGTGTTCTGTCTGAAGAACTTACCCTATAAATTCCTACATTTTGGCACTCTTCGCTCCATTGAAATGTCACATCTTTCTTCAGCAATTTTTCCATCGGTGCAGTTATCTACACATACCCCGTTACAAACTTTCTGTAGTAGCCAGTGTGTCCCGGTGTCGTGCATCGTTGTCTCATTGTTTTTGGTGTTGGCAGGTTCACAATAACTGCGATCTTCGCGGGATACAACATTAATCCTTGTTTACAAACTGCATGTCCCAACATTATACCAAATGGTGTACAAAATATGCAATTCTTCAAGTTTAATGAGATATGGTAATGCCTACACGTATCCAACATCAACCTTAAGCTTGCCACATGTTTCTTTAATAGCCCAAAGATTGTCCAATCTTTGAAGTATACTTCTAGAAACTTGTGTATATATTCTTTAAAGGAAACAACTACAACTCTGGAAAAGATAGCAGGCACATTCTTCAATCCAAAAGACATCATTGTGTACTGATAAGTGCCCCACTCTATAGAAAATGTTGTCTTATGTCTATCTTGTGGTGCAATTATGATCTGATGGTTACCAAAAAATCCATCTGTGAAATAATAGGCCTCCTGTCCTCCTACATTGTCCAATACTTCATCTGTAAATGGTGTAGGGAAGGGGTCATGCAAGCATGCATCATTCAATTTCCTTAAGTCAACACAAATTCTGATTTCCCCTTTTGCCTTCTTTTCCTGAATCGCCATGGGACATACCCTTTCATACTATTCGACAGGTTCAATTATCCCATTTTCTTCTTTCACCTTCTCCTTGTATTTTGGATTCAATCTATAAGGTCTCTTCTTGACAGACTTCACATCAGGCTTTAGAGGAATCCTCATAACTCCCAAATATCCTACTATGCCCTTCATATCTGAAAACTTGGTAGGGAGAAACTCCTGATATTCATGCAAAATATCGGTTATCTTGTTGATTGTGTCAGCATCCCAATAATATCCTATTGTTGCCTACTTCGGTTCAACCTTTGACCCTATATTGACCTTCTTCGTCTGCAACGACTTCGTTATATTAGGCATCTCTATCTCAAGTTCACTTACTTTGTGATGACCTTATCATTCTTTGATGTCAATATTGCGAGGATCTTCATCCTCTTCTGCAATGAGATTATAACATTCCATTACATTGCGTATCTGCACAACCCAATTAGGTTTCCAAATAACTGGAACTTCGTTCTCAAAAATCTTCTTCTTAACTATATTCAGAGCTGCATCTATATGTGGACAATCATCTTCAAATCTGAATGTCATTATAAATCCATCAACCATTTCTTCCCAGCTAGCAGTACCATGTCGAAGCTCGGTTTCCAAATACCAATTCTGAGGAATTGTCTCCAGGGTATGGATGAAGCCATGCACCCATTCTTCTCACGAAATTTCTCCCCAAGCTACCATACAGAGTTGTATGTGGTCTCTAGGATCATTCTAGCCATCATACTTGTCTACGAGCTCTGTTTCTACTTGACCAAACCTTACCCACATCAATCTTCTACATTGTTTCTAGTCTCCTATATTCTTCTTATGAGTACCCCACCATCTAGCAGGATTAGCCCTCAGTGCTAGATCCAAAACTAACAATCTATGACATTCAGGTACCAGTCTTTCATAATATCTAAAGTATTTATATTACCCAAACCATCATACAAAGGTAAATCACATACCTCGGTTGTCATATAGTGCCCTTCTTTAGTGATTCTTGTACATCACCTTATAGACACTTCATGCAACCTTTTCTACTAGTTTTCCAATTCCTCTTATGAATCTGAAGTGCAGGAACTATCTTTCTCCCAAGTTAGTTTTCCATCTGTAGTAGCATTAATCCATTCTTCTTCTTTTGTTATTATTTGATAAATGTTGTCGATGCCACTTGTGTTGTACTCTTCTTTGATAGGTTTAGTATACCTCGCTCCCTCCAATGGATCTGATGGAACAATAACTCTCATATTATTGCTTTCAAATACCAGTTTCCTTTTCTTCAAGTTAATTATAGCCATGTTAGAAAATTCTCAATCCAATCCAAGAAATGTGGGGTAGGTATTAATGTCATCCAAAATCTCAATCACTTCGAAGTTAGTGGTAGTGCGCGCTCCATCAATGTCTACTGTGATACCTGAGAATTTTCCTAGAGGGATAATCTTTTGTTGATTCATTATTTTTAGCTGGATAGTTGACCATTGCAGCTTTGACTTACCCGTCAATTCCCAAGTTTTCTTTGGCAATACATTGGCATCAAATCCTAGATCAAAGATAACTTGATCCATGTTGTATTCTTCAATTTGTGATGTAAGCCTCATTTCCTTTCCAATCTGCTTCTTGTGTCTATGTAGATTATTCACTATGAGCATCTCACTTTTTGGTACCTCTTTAGGAGCACAAGAGTCTACCAATTCTTGTAATCTTTAGATCAACATCAAAATATTCGGATCCACATCTTGTATCGAAACCGGTTTTATCTCGCAGTTATCCTTCTGAGTTAGCTATGCGGTAGAGGTTGAGGCCCCATCATCCATAAAGCTTTGCCTCACCTCCATGAATACTTGCTTTTCCTTCAGGATGTAAAATGTAGGAGCTTTTTGAGTAGTTTTTCTTACACATGCAGCTTCAACTTCCTTTTTCCCATTAGCTTTATCATTTCTAGTCGCATCTCTGCTTCTTGCTACAATTTCGATGCGTAGTTGATCCTCCCTTGGCTCAGTGGTCATAATTTGAATATTTGTTGCAAGCTATTGGTTTCTTTTCTCTTGCATCTTTGCAATAAGAATGGGGCATTATTCTATCACATGATCAAAAGACTTATAGTAGTTGCAAGTTGTCATAGAGTTCTGACAGTCTCTTGCAAAGTGTCATGCGTATCCAAAGTCATAACAGATAATTTGGCATAGTAGCTGTAGGTTGTCATAGGGTTCTTATAGTCTCTTGCGAAGTGTCATGCCTATCCAAAGTCATAACAGATAATTTGGCCACATCCTCGACTAGCTCCTCCTCCTCATCCTTGAAATCCTCCTCGACCAGCATGCTTGCCTAGCTCATTGTGTGTATGTCCTTCAGCTTGCACTCGATAAGCATCAGCACTGCGCTTCATCATCAAGTCATAACTTCGATAATTTTTCTCATCATGGCCCACTGATCTACAAAAGTTTCAAAATAGTTGTGTCAGGGTCTGGACATACTTCTGTAATAAGTAGCAATATTCAAAGTGATTTTGGCCTCTTGTTCTACAAATATCACACTACAGACCTAGTTTTACTGGATTAGGTGCTCCACTTGCCACACAATCTCTGAACACAGGGCATTGATCCTTATAATGATCCTCTACTTTGCATTTTGTACACCATACTTTTGATCTGGTTTCTTTACCTTTCTTGAGATCTTGCAATTCCAAGCTCAAATTGGTTAGATGACTTTGAATCTATTGTACCCCTGCATGAGTATCCCCAAGCGGCGAAGATTCCAACTTCATTGCAATCTCCAATGCTTCAGCTTAAGTCATGATCTTTTGTTGTGTCAAAGGTAACCTAATATGCGGGATTAGTGTGGTTATCAACCATTCCTTAATGAGGTTTTAGGGGTATATTAAAGCTTACTTGACCCATCAATACCTTGAATCATTGATCCAACTCCCATACAGATTTAGTCATTGTTTGTTTGATTTTTTAGCTTTGTGATGTACTGCGATTATGATTTCGGCTTCTTGAATTTTGATACCAATGCTTTCTTAATTTCATCCAAAGAAGTAGTTAGATTATTCATAGAGTATTTCATATACCATGTTAGCACTCTTTCTCGCAATGACGTGACAAGTTGTGCCTTTGTTAGGTCCCTATACTTCTAGTGTAACCCCTTATTGTTATTAGTGCAACCCCCTTATTATATTGTTGTGTCCATGTAGTCCCCATATTATTATTATTGTGCCCCATAGAAGCCCACTATTGTTATTGTTGTGCCCTTACATTATTATTGTTATGTCTGCTTTGATTATGTTATGGCCCCTTAGACTCCTACATATAGAAAGGAGGTCTTGTCATTTGTATCATCCAAGAATTGTTCATTTGTGTAACGTAAAGGAGGTTGCCCCCTCGAAGCGGATGATTTCTAAGGCGTTGATCTATCTTTTCTATCTTTTTGTGAGCTAGTTTCATAACATCCTTCTTTACATCATCGCTAGTGATCTATCTTGTTGTCCATATTGCATTAGCTACAAACCATAACTGGTTAGGATCCTATGATCCTAGTGCTTTAAAAATAGGCAGCTTAATGTCATCGTCCATTTTCCTTCTTGGGGGGCTAGGTGGAGGGGGAGGGGGTGGGGGTGTAGGGGAATTATGGGGAGAGGGTTGGGGTGTAAGGGGGGTGGATGGAAGGGGAATCCCAAAGACATCCTAATTTTTCTCAACTCCTAACTTCGACGCGCCTTCGTATTACTGGGAAAACTAGTGTCTATTCAGAACTGATAGCCCCACTAAGACGGGTAGCTATCTTAGAAACAAACACACTAAAGTCACTTGTTTTTCCTTTACAAGAGAGAGATGAGAAAGAAGCAGAGAGTGCCAACCTCAATCTTTCTCTTGGCTCCTTGCTTGTTTCCTTTCCCCTTTGATAGAATCTCACCATTGCTTCCTTACTTGTTCCACTTCAAAGAGCACCTGTAGAGTCACAGCAGCATAATACCATCAAAGCATAGAGATCTATCACTGTAAACAATATAGGATCAAATATATATTGACCATACAAATGCATATATCAACACAATATTCAACAATACACAACAATATGGAGGAAAACTCAAATAGCTTTATTGATAAAAGTAGTAGAAGAGAGGATTACAATCACTCGGTCTGACCTAGTGCCATCCTCCGAGCTTGAAATCCCTCTTCACCTCATACAAAGCAAGATCACCCAACAATGTCTTCAAAGAGAAACCAACAACACCTCTTTCAAATTACCAAATTCCAACCTTCAGCCTCTGGATCTCTAAGATGAGGGATCCATATATAGATATTTGCAGAGGTGTGAGTTAGCTCTGGATTTTTTATTAGTGTCATTCCACTGATAGTTCTTGGTTCCACTTGGAGATTTCATTGATCTCTTACTCATCCCTGGGCGAATTCTGAGAAGCAAGTGTCATATGAGAAGTTTCTATAAGATTCCTTGATCATCCACTTAGAAAACTGTCTCTGCCATTTGTCTATTCTCACTCATCGCACCCTACAAAAGGCCTTTTCAGTATGCATCGCACCTCCCGTGTGTACAAGGTGAGATGCATCGCACCCCGGTCGTGGAGCAGGTGAGATGATCCAGTTTTGACCAGTTCTGAGTAGTTTTTTAGGGAGAACTTTTGGGAGATGATGTAATCAGTTGACCTTGCTCCTTTAGGGTATGAAACAACACTTTTAGGGGTTTAGAAGCCCTTGGTTTATGGACATATGTGATTGGGGTTGCAGTGCCCAAATATGTCTATAACAATTGCCCCCTAAAGCATGAGGTCGTAAATCTTTTGATGTTGGGTGAAATGCTTTATCATGAGGATCTGAGGTTTTTTGAACTGGAAGGCGACCTGTAATAAGATACAATACAATACATTATCTTCATAATATTTTCATGATCTAACTGAGGTGGGTATTCCCATGCTCAGCTTTATAAATTCATTTTCATGTACATAGGACAGACAACTATCTGTGTGCAGACTGATGATTTTGGTAGAGCCATCATCCCTTAGTTTGGATGATTATCTGTGCAGCAATGATGTACATTTGATGTCTTTATTTTCTTGAATATATCGCGGGCTAGATGGATGAAACTAGATCCAGGGCCTTCAAAACTCATTCAATCTTCGCCCGAAAGTACAAGTTGATCCATGTGAAAAGATGTTCTGATGTCGAACATGGAAGGACATTGCCTGATTACCAGCCAATGATGTAAGCTGTTAACAGGCGCGAGAGGAATCACCAATGATGATGATGACCCTCAAGGTACTGCAGTACAATTCACATGGTGTGAATACATGAGTCGATGTCGAACACCACACAAAATCTTTCGGTCGAAGGCCATTAATGTAAACCTGTCGCCGAAAGTGAGAAACTTGCCATTGAGGCATGCAAGCTTCAAAGTACTTAAAGGGTTGTTCCTAGGTCAGCTTCTTGGATAATGAGCTGATGTCGATAAGAAGTGACCCGTCGTAGGAGGGCATTGATGGATCCCACATCTATGACACAGAACGGAGCAAATGATTTTGTAGAGGTGAAAACGATATGATGATACAAGGTTCAGGGTGGCGGTCATGAAAGAATGAAGCGTGAAGGTATTGTAGTGGATGAGACACAAGCTGGGTAGGTGAATTCTCTGAGCAACTTCTCTTGAACATATCGGCGACACTGAAATGGATTGGTAGCATTAACCCCAAAAGTGGATGGTACGGTGGACCAATGGTGATATGACTGGTGAACGGAATAACCCAACCCGACTCAATCATGGTGATGGAGTGAAAGTGTCATGTTCAAGAGCGACCTGCTACTAATAAAGTTTCTTCAAGTTTTCTTCCCAATTTTCCCCAGTAATTTCTGACCAGTACCTCTTTATTTTTGTCAAGCTTAAGGAGGATAACATATGCTTGTTCTATAATTTGCTCTTCGGGCAAACCCGTCGCTATGTTTTAACGAGCCTAGCGACAGTGAAACTCACTCTTGTCTGAATGGACAAGTTTGTCGCTATTGTTTTAGCGATTTTAACGGCAAGGATAACTCAGTTCTTTTCAATTTTAGAGAGTCTGAAAAGAGACAGAAAGGAAACTCCAATATTCCTTTTTCGTAATATAATCCCTTAAGTCCGAAAAAGTATAAAACAATGCGAAAGGGATGACTTTTCGATAGTTTTAACGAGTTGAACAAGACAAATGCTCGATCTTTTTGTGTAATAATCCCTCAGGTCCAAAAAGATTAAAATCTAGAGGAGGGATGGCACTTCCAATCACTTTAACGAGCTGGAGAGGCCAATTTCTCAGCAATATTTTCATATTTTACGAGTCAGATGAAAAGAGCTTAAAGGAGACTCATTTTTTGAGGAACGAGTGATGTTTTCGGATAGCAACTGGTTCCAGGTAATGTTTGGAACTTTTCAATCATGGCAGTGTAAAGAAGGTGGCTAATAGGATCACTCATTGCAGCTATTCCTCAAAAGGGGTAAACAATCAAATGGAGGCACATGATCGGCTAAAAAAGAGTGGAGGTGATGGTAAGAACACGACCAAGGCTCAAAAGCTGATAATAATGTGGTCGCAATGGTTATTTACCGAAGGTGGGTTCATTTTTTAATGAGCTTAAACTTTGGTGGAACATATGCTCACTTCTAGATTTATTTTTTAACGAGCTTGAACTTCGCGTAAAACTGCTCATTGCTTGGTTCATTTTTTAATGAGCTTGAACCATGTGACAACATATGCTCAGATTCGGTTTCATGTTTACACAAGCATGAAATGAGAAACTTTGCTTGTTATAAGTTCGCATGCCCCCAGCATAATGACACAAATCGAGGTGCTTGCCCCCCAAGCTTCATTGCATTCAACATGGTGGTTGGAATGAAGATTTACCTTCGAAATCTTTGAAAGACTCAACTTGGATTTTACGAGATTGTAATCAAAGACTCGATTTGGAAAGGGAGTTGTTTCATTTTTTAATGAGGTTGACACATTAAAAGAACTATCTTCATAATCCACCGCATTTACAGTATTTGATAGAAAATAAAAAACTGATGGATGATTAAGGTTGCTGGAATAATCTTCATGGTGATCTGGAAGATGGGAACGATGGTGGTAATCTTCCCATGGTGCCTCTCCTATCATCATTGACTGAATGATTCCTTCGTTTGTAGAATGTACATGCGACCAAGGATCTGAAGAGGTGCCATATTCCTTAGACCTATCTATCCAAACACTCGATGAGCGTTGATTTGGGTTTGGCCCCCAAGCCAAGAAAATTTATTGCTACAATATTTCTAAAATGGCGATGATCCATGCTGACAAAATGTTCGGGAATCTTCTAAATGTTTTAGATATAGAAGATATCATATTACAGGTTTCCACCATGGCCACTTCCACCAGATTACTTGGAGGTGGTAGGGAAAAAGTACCCATCAATGTAGGGTCTTTTAGCAGGCCTACTCCGATATTTTGAAGCAACTGAGAGCTTCCATGGATCATCGAGATGCTTCCTTTAACTTGTGAACTTTTGGGGAGAAAGGTTTGCTGGTCAACGATTGTAATTCCTCCTTGAAAAGGAAATGCAATATTTCTGAAGTACGTTGACACAACAGCCGTCATAGCATAAATCCAAGGCCTTCACAGTAAGATGTTATAATCGAGGTTTCCATCGATAACTTCAACATCAATTTCTATTGTTTTACCCCCCAGCTCAACATGTAAGTTACTTAAAATTCCGTACGTAGTGTAGGTCCGTCCATAGAATTCTTCTAATTTCGTTGACAATCACAACAAGGGTGGTGAGCCTAAAGTTTTCTAGCAACTCATTGACATAATACATGTAGATGCCCCCTCATCAATAATTGTTCAATGAACAGTGTCGTTGAGGGCTTTCACTTGAATGAGGAAAGCGAGTTGAGCTGGTAACTGAGGTTCATATCCTTTATGATTAAAAGCCACAATATTGGAATCCGCTGGGTCAATCCCACTTATTGCTGATAATAGAGCTTGCTTTTGGGAGGGGCAATTTTGCAGTACTTCAAGCGTCAACATAGCAGACGGTGATTGGGTCAGGTCCTCTACTATATTATAATTCTGTGCCACTTTGGCATGAGGATTAAATGTCGATTTGTGTACTACTCCCTTGGCGACTTTATCATTAGCTCAGGAATGATGGGTGGCACAACTTCAGTCGAAGTTGTTATCGAACTACTAGGTTGATCAGTAGCCTTGTTGTTCGACAGCTGTGGATTCCCATAATATTTATACCTTGTCGATACCAAAGCATCATTTTGCTGCTTTGAAATGGACAACATAAGCACTTGGAACGAGGAAGCATTGTCGCTAGCAACCAGATTGGTTCTTGGGTTTGGAAACAAATCAATCAATACTGCTGAGGTTTTTGAGTTCTTGAAGAATTTCTTAATCTCAGCTTTATGCGGACAATCTCTCTTCCAATGATCCTCATCGCATATCTGACATCTTGAAGGAGGTTTCCTTTGCCCAGAAGGGTTTTCAGAAGATTTGTCAGGAGATGACTCATCCTGCTTCTTCTTTTTCCTTTTCTTTTTTCTTCTTTCCTCCTGGTTGATTTGGTTCTTTTCCTTTATCGGTCAACACGGCATTAACCTTCGAGGCTAGAAGCTCTTCATTTGCATTTTGACCAGAAACCTTACGGGCTTTCTTAGATGTAGCCTTTGTGGATTTCGTGTTGGTTGTACCTATCACGCCATCGCTGGCATGAGAGTATTTGTTTGATTTAGGAGGAGGAGGAATGGAAAACTCTGGTCTAGGAGCATCAGGGATTTTGTCATAGAGAGTGCCAGACTGGGTATAGATCAAGTCTAGATACTGCGCACGAGCAATGACTTGCTCTTCAGTGATGACTCCTCCCTTTGGCACATCTTCTGTAATAGAAGGTAACAATGACTTAATAAACCATTTATCTAGAAGCTGATCAGGAAGATATGTTTTTACCATTCTACAATGACGTCGCCACTCATGAATATGATCAGATATGTGAGTGGCCATCGTCTGCTTGAAATTGGTAAGAAGCTTCGTTCCTGTTTCATACCTTATTGGTAACTGAAAATGGGTTTAAAAGGTGGTGGCAAGGGTGCCGAAGTTATTGAATGAAGCTCTAGGCAATTTGATGTACCATTTTGCTGCCAGAGTAGTTAACGTTCACTGAAAAAGGCAAACCCTAATCGAATCATCATTTAGAGTGTTGGAGGAACACCATAGATGAAAGGTCATCACATGATTCAACGGATCTTCACCTGGATTTCCATTAAATTTAGGAATATCTGATGAAATTTTATGAGGAATCGTTGGCCACCAAGGGGCATAAGCAATTGGATCGTTTGTTAGCTGATTTAGATCTGGTAACTCTAAAGTCGCCATGAAGGGCAACTGTTGATTCAGGTTCGGTGAAGCATACCCAGGATAAGATGGGATCGCCTGAGTAGTGGATCTTTGCATACCAGCATAATGCATTTGATGTTGATAACTTTGATAAGGTTGATGAGCATAACCAATTTGGGATGATTGATGATAACCGTTTTGAATATACGGCTGCCCATTACCCGCAAAGTTTTGTTGCTCAGGTCCTTGGTAAGCTTGTTGGAATTGCAGTTGATGATGATGCCCCGGCCATGGTTGTGAAACCACTTGTTGTTGCCCAATACTGGATGTTTGACCAAGATGAGGGGTAATACTACCTGCTTGAGCCTGAGTCGCTCAAGTTAAGGAGCCACTAATTGGCGATTGCGGTTGCGTCGTGGAGACAAGAGGCTGTTGTACTACGACCTGAGAAACTTGAGGCTGGCATGCAACAGGCAACGCTTGTACTTGCGACACCGTCACAATAGCTGGCGTAGTGGGGATATTCGACACCAGTAGACTTGGTTTCATTGAGTATATAACTCTTGGTTATTGAGGCAATATTGGCACCCAACCACTGGACGTGATTCCAATTTGACCCGAATTTGGTTGTGAACTCTCATATGGTTGTTCTCCCGAAGGGAACAATGAAAGGGCATAGTGCCCCCCATACGGCAACAATCCAGTGCTCAAAGGAATGATTGGTCTTTGGAGACCGGACTGACCAAATTGATACTGTTGTGAAGGATCAATTTGCTGAGATTCAACATAAGAAATTCCAGATACTATTCTAGATGAACAAACGGGAACAGACCATACTGTCGAAACAGTCCCTGGTTGGACTCCCTCTATCGGTTGAGAGCTAGTTGGGACAGATGGTATACCAGTGAACATTTTCAGAGTGGTGGTAGGAGGTTCTGCTACCGCTGTATCGGATGACACGGTCCTAGATGTCGATGGTTGTCCAGACATATCGAGTCTATCCAAAAGACTTCCCAGCGATTCTACATGAACTTGCGATGAAGGGGTTCTAACTTCTGAAGTAGAAGGATATAGGTGGATCCCAGTTCCAAAATGTGATGGAGTACTGGATGGAAGATCCTCCGTAATCTCTTCTATAGCAATCAATCCAGGTGGAAGAGGCAGACCGTCAGGTCCGTAAAATATTTCTGGTGCCGAAGAAGGTATAGATTCTGCAGCGACAGATGCTGGAGGGGTAACACCTTCCGAATCAACCCTAGATGGAGTTGTTTCAAGAATGGAAGTGTTTACTGTTACACTAAGATCAGTTCTAATGTCCTTTTGTAACTGCGGAACTTCTTTTGTAGAGGCAGGGATACCAGAAATGGTTGGAGTAACTGGAGCCTCAGAGGATGTTGAAACACAACTCTCAAACAAACCAGGAGACTTTGACCCAGTTAAATGAGTCCGCTTGGCTCGGAATGGTTTCGTTTCTGGAGTCAAAGATGGCTGACTCGTCAATCTCTGCAAACGATGAGGTTTTGATTGAATTTCTTCCACGATTACGGATTATTTGATCAACTCAAAATAAGAGGGGAAAATTTTATTCCATATTAAATGAATTTTAGATGCTTTGACACAACTTGCTTTTTCAATTTTTAAGAGTCAAGAAAAAGCTAAAGATGACTCTAGTCACCTTCAGTTTTTAATGAGCCTGAAGTGACAAGTGCTCAGATGGACCTTTTCCTTTAAGGAGTCTGAAAAGGAAGGAAAGAGACTACTCTAGAAATATAGACATAGGGATTACCAAACCAATCGCAAAATTGCAGAATACTTTTTACGATATGACAGTCAATCTTCCCGAATGTTGTGTTCAGTGCATTGCGATCGATAGGGCGGCAAACACGGCTTCCTAAGGATAAATGATATAGCCTATTGTGGTCTCCCAATATATACTCGACGGTACGTGGGAGCACAAGTTCGTACTGGCACTTGTCATCTCAAAGAGGAGGAATCACCCAACCTACGATGAAAGCGACAGTTACCAGGCTTTACGACGCTGGAATATGTCTCTAGCCTAGACTTCTAGATGTTGTGCGTTAGGTTCCAAAGCATTTTTATGTTCATTGAATTTATTTTACAGTTGATCTTTCTTAAGAAGTTTGCCTTTAAGGTTCACCATGTGATGTAGATATACAACTCCTAAATATGCAATCTAAGATGATAAATAGTCGTTTACTCTTCTTTTTGCAATGAAAATCCTAGCTACTAAGGAAAGAGAAACAAAATCATTTCAACATAGAGCAAAGAGCACACACTAGATGCACTGTCCTAAATCAAAATCAACAAGCAATATAAATGCAAATGCACATGCATGTATTTGTTTTCCGCTTTTTTAATGTGTGAATGACAAAAAGAATGCTCAATACAAATCTGAATTATTTCTTCTTTCAAAGCGACAATACTAACGATTTTCTTTTCAAAAAAACGAAAGGAAGACAAGAGACACTTTGCGATTTTGAATTGAAAACTGCTTTCGAAATTTGAAATACTATTAATTCAAATCAAATACAAGAATAACAGTGTAATCGACTATCAAAAAGAGGAGAATTCTTTTCTTTGACTGAAAAAGACACTTGTGACACTTTCAAATCAAAATACGATAGTTCGATTAAGCTACTATTTTTTAAATGAGTACTGTGAATGGCGAAAAATACATAAAAAAATTCACAAATATTTGTACAATGGAGGCTGAACGATGCAAAGGAAGGGGGTTTCAACAGTGTTCTACTGATCACAGACAACAAAACTCCTGAATAAAGTTGAAGACAATGAAGAAAAAACCAAAATCTGGAGGCAAAAACAGTCTTACCTGATCATCGCACCTGTAACACAGGGAAATAGGGATGCATCTCACCTACAACACATGGGAGGTGCGATGCATCCAGTCTGCCAAGAGGAGAGAGTGTGATGGTCCAGGGACGAGAATTTATCTTGGTTTTTGGTCACAGTTTGCAGCTTAGTCCAGGGATTTAGGCTGAGCTAATGATAGTCAATAAATACAAAGTATAGGGGCTGATCTAATGAGGTTACTTGAGCTACCTCTAGGGCACTTAGGATGTTTGCAAGTCAATTGTTCAGTTCATAAACAAACTTGGAGATTGACTAAAGTAACGTTGATCTACTTTGCACTTGCATAGAAAATGCAGTTCAAAGGCTAGCTGGCTTAACTTCAGGCTCCGTCTGTGGTTTATGAATCAAACAAATAGAGACAAGCAATCAAACTATTCGATCCCCAATGGAATTGCCATTTTGTTACCGGGAAAACTAGTGTCTATTCAGAACTGCTAGTCCCACTAAGACGGGTAGCTATCTTAGAAACAAACAAACTAAAGTCACTTGTTTTTCCTTTACGAGAGAGAGATGAGAAAGAAGCAGAGAGTACCAACCTCAGTATTTCGCTTGGCTCCTTGCTTGTTTCCTTTCCCCTTTGACAGAATCTCGCCACTGCTTCCTTACTTGTTCCGCTTCAAAGAGCACCTGTAGAGTTTTAGCAGCATAATACCACCAAAGCATAAAGATCTATCACTGTAAACAATATAGGATCAGATATATATTGACCATACAAATGCATATATCAACACAATATTCAAAGATACACAAGAATATGGAGGAAAACTCAAATAGCTTTATTGATAAAAGTAGTAGAAGAGAGGATTACAACCACTTGGTCTGACCCAGTGCCATCCTCCCAGCTTGAAAGCCCTCTTCACCTCATACAAAGCAAGATCACCCAACAATGTCTTCAAAGAGAAACCAACAACACCTCTTTGCAAATTACCAAATTCCAACCTTCAGCCTCTGGATCTCTAAGATGAGGGATCCATATATAGATATTTGCAGAGGTGTGAGTCAGCTCTGGGTTTTTGATTAGTGTCATTCCACTAATAGTTCTTGGTTCCACTTGGAGATTTCATTGATCTCTTACTCATCCCTGGGCAAATTCTGAGAGGCAAGTGTCATATGAGAAGTTTCTAGAAGATTCCTTGATCATCCACTTAGCAAACTGTCTCTGCCATTTGTCTATTCTCACTCATCACACCCTATAGAAGGCCTTTTCAGTATGCATCACACCTCCCGTGTGTACAAGGTGAGATGCATCGCACCCTGGACATGGAGCAGGTGAGATGATCCAGTTTTGACTAGTTTTTCAGGGAGAACTTATGGGAGATGATGTAATCAGCTGACCTTGCTCCTTTAGGGTATGAAACAAAACTTTTAGGGGTTTAGAAGCCCTTGGTTTATGGACATATGTGATTGTTGTTGCAGTGCCCAAATATGTCTATAACACTTTAGGATGGGCAGGGAAATGTTGTGGGGTTGTAGGGTTACTTATTTCTTCTTCACTTTTAAATCCTCCTAACAAGGGGCTATAGTCAGTCTCAATAATATTCTTCGGATCTATTCTATATCATTTTCCACTTCACATAGACCTTGGTTTAGGATTATTTCCATTTCATCCAAGCATTAATCTGACTACATTCACAGAATCCCCTTTTCACAGAATAACATTTTAATATAGAGATTAAAAGATCTTAAGAAATTACCTTGCATTCCTTTGAAAAATCTTTGTTCAGCTTCATTATAGGACACAATCACATCGATCCTGAACTCAGTGATAAATCCTCCCAAAATGTTATTGATCCATAAATGAATAGCCCTTGAGATACTGTTATTGGTGTTCTTGAGTCGTCGTATCAATTCAGGATTCCTCTCCTTCGATTCGTCGTTCTTGAAACAAATATTATGTTCGATCAACTTAGATACCCACTTGTACAATGAAATGTGGAACAAACCAAAGAAGATTTTGTATTTCTTTTTGAAAATATACTTCTGCAACCAGTCTTCAGTTGATAATCGAGGGTTTCTTTTTTCTTTTTTCCGTAAATTCTCTTCCTTTTTGTTCAACCCACTCCTGAATTTCTTTCTTTGACAGATGCCAAAACATATCCCTTAAGAAGATCTCGGTCCCGTCAACGGAACCATTTGTTGGTTTAAAAGGGCTTGACCCAAGTTCAAAATGTACTACGCACCAACAAAACCCTCAACCACTGGCCATTTCGGCAACGACCTAGAAGTAGTTTGCAGTCTCACCCGAAGCGATTATGGGAGGTTGTAGAACCATGTTTCTGCAGCCTGAGGGATATCCGCATCGTGGCACCTACATATTCACTTATGTATTATATCTATCTACAACTTCGCATTTATGAATAACTTTCGCATTTATGATTAACTTCACAGATTGATACTTAATGCATAAACATAACATAAAATAGTATAACATGTGTTCTACGCATAATTTAGTAAAAAACATGTATAACGATGTGCATTGCAAATAACACATCCTTACCTTTATGTCTAGAGATGTTCTTTGCAAATAACACACACCCTTTTCTACGAATGTGTTTTGCCTACATAGTTGTAACCATTTTGACTAATGTTGCCTTCTTCTTACCCTGCAAGACTCTTTGTTCTCCATTGTCATCCAAGCACTAAATGGCTTTGTCATAACAATCTACCTTGGTCCTATGAAGGTATAACCAATATCATACTATATGATCCGAAAGGAAATACATTCAAACATTTTGAGGTAGGCATACCATTCAAATCGAATGCACAAGCTCTTACCCAATGATACACTCTCTTCTTTGTACCTGTAACCAACTGCACTAACCATGATTTTGAATGCACTTATTTATTCAAACCATACTTATCCACTAGGTTATGGCTAACATAATTATAATTATATCTAGGGTAAATCAAAATGGAAACAACTTGATCGAAAAGCTTACCATCCATCTCGATAACATTTTCCTCGTGCTCTACCTGCTTGATATCCAACACTACATAAATTCGTTGAATGCTCTGCCCAACATCCCCAATTGTTTTCACCTCCTGTACAATGTAAATATGAGGCCTACCACCCTAGTTCTATGGAAAATCCATCTTAAGATGTTCCTTACCACATGTCCAACACTCCAACCATCCTATACCATCACCTCTATTCTGTCGATGTGACCCATGTCCCTATCCAGCTACATTGAACTTCTTGTATGGTGCAACATTCTCTTTTTCTTCTACATTCTGAGGCCTTGTTCTTTTTGGCTTCCATTTATCTTTAGATTTGTCTTTCCCTTTCCAACCTTGCTAATATTCGTTGTATGCTTATACTTCTCATAATAGTGTTCCAATTTCCCAATTACTTTCTCAAGTGACCAAGGCTCATCATACTCAATCCAATCTCTAAATGCTAATGGAAATCCACTGAAAAATCTCTAAACTTTAGCTTGCTCATATTTAAGATACCTCAATATCTCCAAGAACATGTTCGTATTCTCCTCATCTATCATTTATCCCATCTTTAGCTCATAGAACTCCTTAGCCTTACTTTCATAGTACCTCTCTAATACGTACTTCTTCCTAAAAATTCTCTTGAATTCATGCCAACTCAAGTCTTTTATCCTAATTTCTTTGACTCATTTAACATCTTCCCACCAGATGTTTTCCTTCCCTTTGAGGCTAGAGATAGATATTGTGGCCTTCATATTCTCTGTGTACTCATGAAACTCAAATAATTTCTTCATCCCAAGTAACCAAGCCTCTGCATCCTCCGGATTCTTCAAATCTCCATCAAAGGTAGGTGGCTTAGCTTTCTTAAACTCATCTGGAAAATATCCCTTATCACTCCTCTTGTAAGGGTGATAACGATGACGATCATAGTGCTTGTTAGAACCGAAACTATAATAGTACTTGTGTCCATCACCTCTCCTATACAGAGTGTCCAAGAGCCTTCCATCTCTAACTGTGTCATCCCTATCTGACCTGTGACCACCATGAGACCTACTGTCATATGCCCCATTAGTCCTATCCTCCTGCCCATGGATGATCTGAAGTGGCCCCTATCTCTACAACTTTGACAAACTCTGAAGGATTACTACATTGACTTCTGCTTGTTTCTCCTGTTCCTGCATGATTCTGTCATTATCTGCTTTGAAATTTCTTATTTCTTCCTTAAATCTTCTCAATGTGTATGTTAGGTTAGAAGAGTGCCCAACACCACGATAATCATCTGATCCATAGGGAATCTCATGATTTGTAGTCTACCATATTGCTAGTCATCTTGATCTCTTTCCTGCAAAGCATGCCATGTCAATAAACCAAAATATAAACATAATCAACATACCTCAGTATAGTTCGGGGAGGATATCTCATCTGCAAGATCAACCAGATTAGTGCAATATGTGTATAAACATAATCATAACAACATATAGATATCATCCTAACCATACTCCAGCCATAAATGCATGACCATATCAACCACACATCATGACCTCATGCATGACAACTACAACCATATCAATGTGTGCTTAACAACATGGAAAGACCGACATGCATAAATAATGCATAACAAATCATACACTCATGACGATACATTCCACAACAACACCATCAACTTTCACATGGCGACACCACTACAACCATGACCACCACCATGCATATGAAATAATCACATAAACCACAAGTATAAGGAACACATATGCAATCGACATGAATGCATGACCAACATGCCGCCCATCCATTCTGAGGGGTGAACCATGCTCTGTTACCACTCTGTAACACCCTCCTCCCACATCTACCCAAGTTAACTAGTCCGCTAAGGTAAACATGTGACGAGAGGCTACCAAGATCTAATTCAACTCCTCATGTATAGTTAATTAAGTGGAACTAACAAAACACAACCTAGCCTTTTACACATGTTATAGAACCTTCAAGAGCCAACCAACCTTTCCAGGTGACCAACCCCTGAAGTAACTTGACAATTTAATTGACCTAGAGCATCAATCGCTCCCATGACATGGGAATTCATGTTACCGGGACGCTCTAGTCACTCCCACACCAAGGGCATGCTAGTGATTGTGGACGTTTTCAGCTAGTTTTGAGCCTATGACCCCAAATTTTGTGCCATTTTTTCAGGGTCGGGACTTAGGCCACTTCCCAAACTTCATGAAACTTTGAGAAATGAGAATTAATATCAAAACAATGATACTAATGCAAAAACTTGAACAAAGACTTGAATGGACCCCCACTAGCCATGACATGAATTTCGTCAAACATGTCACAAATATGAATTCTATAGGTCACAACAACAAATCTGAGCATAGGGGTCTCATACTTATCTGAGAATCGTGGACAAGCATTGATGCCTTATCACATTAGTTGCATTATCATGTACTAGGTCATATATTCATTTTCATTCATTTACAAATCAAAACATGATGTGATCCATACATCATCACTGTCATAAAATATACTTATAACCAAAATATAAACAACAGAAATAAAAAGGATACAACAACCATAAAATCCACATATAAACCAGTACATTTACACATGAAATACCAAGTAAAATGAACTCTTATTAATGAATGCATAAGCCAACTAGGTATGGGACTTCCACAAACGACCAGACCATAGATTGGCTTAAGCAAATCTTTCTTTCAGTCAATCACCTCCATGCCATATTCCAAGCATGAATATGGGACTCATAACCAAAAATCAACCAGGGCTTCCCAAGGCTAGATGACCTCACCCTCATCAATAGAACTAGGCTTTACCATAATCCTCATCTGATCACTAGACCCTAAACAAGCATGGATGTCACCGGATTTATCCACCTACACCGTGAGGAATTTTCATATCTCCTAGTCTCTAGGATTTATCGCAATCCCCATCGGATGACTAGGCCCTAATAAAGGCTCCACCCTCCAGGATTTACTGTATATCCTGTCATTCACCAACCAAGGATTCCTAGGCTTGTTCTAGGGCACCCACCTCTAGGTTTTACTGTATATGCCACCATTCACCGGTCGAGGATTCCTAGGCCCACCGAGGTATCACAAAATCCAGATTTACCATAACCCACAATTTGTTTCAGGGGTTATTAGGCCAATTATTTACATCAATCCACAGTATAATTCATGGATCACTAGGCCATGTGTTCTTCCTTTCAGAAACCACCTCACTCAATTTCGAATCCATCCAGTAATCTAGCTCAACCAAAAACATGAGAACCCATCACACCATGGCTATCCAGAAATGGCAAGGAAAGGTTGAAGAACACTGTCACACCTAGAAAGACCCATGCCAATGACAATAAGAGAACCAACAACACACATTCATAACCATGCATGCCAAATCTAGCAAGGAAATCACACATGCAAATTGATACTTGCAAATAATCCCATTGTAGTTCATTGGGGAAATTTTGAGGTATAAAATGGGCCTCCTAAGAAAAATGTACAACCAAAATAAACATTATAAGAACCAATAGGATTCAAGATGATGATGTCAATCATGGGGGATGATTCACCATTTTTGGAGTAAAAAACTTAAAATATTAAAAATCAATAAAATAATAAAACTACTTTTTTAACTCGTATTTTCAACTTATCTCTTTAAGGTTTTACTTAGATTTCGAGCAAGAGTACTCATTGGATGAAAAATTTAATTCCTCATCCAAGGAGTATCCATATTGCATACTATCGATGGACCCTGCTACAAGAAAAATGATAAATACAGGAAAAAGCGTTATTGCAATCACATTTTTAATGTATTTATCATTTTTCATGTAGTAGGGTCCATCAAAATTATGAAACATAGGCACTCATTAGATGAGGAATCAAACTATGCATCGAATGAGTGTTTCTGCTCGAAATTTGAGTAAACACATAGGGAGATAAGTTGAAAATACGAGTTGAAACAATAGTTTTTTCTTTTTCCTTCTAAAATTTGATGATTTAATCTAATCTTATTTTATTATTTTCACTATTATTTTATAATTTCCTTAGGATGCCCATTTTAGACCTCAAAACTCCCCTAATGTGCTTGATCATGTTCTTCCTTGCTTGATATTTGCTTCCTCTTGCCTTCTTTGCTTTTCTTGATCCAATACTGAAGTGCTCCAAGAAAACTCTAAGTGTCCAAGAGTGAGAGAGAGAGAGAATAGAGAGAGCTCCAAAAACTGAACTCACCAAAAGTTAAACAGAAAAAAAGGTACCAACTGATCCTCGGAAGCCTTTTTATTAATGAGGCCTATGTTTTCCTTATTTTCCATTATTTTCCTTTATTTTCTTCCTCACATGCAAACTGTGACCTTTCACCTTCCTTTTCTCCTAATTTCCATTATTTTCATAAAGAAAATGCCAATTAATGCCTCATTCCTTTCCAAAGATTTTGACATTGCCTTTACCAATTTCCTTAGCCATATTAAACCAAATGTACACCCATACAAGGATGTCTTTCCCAACATTCACTTGGAATAAGTGTCCCATAACAGTGGTTGTTATTTTGATTTTATTAACTTGTATTACATGGAATTTTCACCGAGTTTGTTACAGTCTCGTGAGGCAATGAGTGCAGTATAAGAAGTTGTAGATTGCTTTGTCTCACTGGATGGCACTTACCTTAGAGTGTTTGGCTACTAGAAACCATATCATCTCTTACCAAGGTATGCCACTGATCAAATAGTCATGCAAGAGATCGCATTTCATCTTGTCAAAAGTTTGTTTGTAGTGCTGCAAAGGAAGAAGAAAACACCCTGGCCTTCTCTATCCTGCTAGGTGGGATCTTACATGATAAAGAACTTGAAGGTTGCAGAAACTGAAGCAAATCAATTGGAAGAATTCAAGGTCGGTACAATAGATTATCATCAGTGTGATCCTTAGGGTAGTTGTTAAGAACCACTGTGCCAAGTTACACTTCATCTGACCATATGGGACATATGCCAAACTGAAGGAATAAAATATGAAGAATCGCTACAATACCTCTCGCTCATGTGCACTAAGAGATTAGGTAGGCCCTTCCAATGCAGTTCCAGAACAAATAGTTACTCAGGAAGCTAAGCAACCAGAAGAGCACTCTCCAATGACTATTAAATATAAGAGGAAGGTTCCCTACAACCTAGCATAGGAGAAAAGCCACAAATTCAAGGCATCTCCATCTATTCTAAAGGTGGATTTGGTGGTAGAGAGGAAAAGGAATCAATGAGAATTGGAGAGGAATCGGGAAGAAAAATGGATACATAAGGAAGAATGGGAACGGAAGGAACAGTAGGAAATGAAAGCACAAGAAGAACTAAGAAGAAAGGAGGAAGAAGAAGCCACACTGAAGCAGGTAGAAGAAGAAAGGCAGAAACAAATTGAAGAAGAAGAAAGTAAGTAGAAACATGATCAAGATATTATTAAAGAGATAGAGGAGAAGATAGTAGCCTAGGACATGGAAACAGAACAAGGGAGAATAGATCGTAAGTCAGCCTCCACCTCCCCTCATGGATGGGAAAGCCCCAAATGATGAAGACTCAACATCTCTCCTCTAGATGATGATCCAATCATAGATGTCTCGAGCTTAACCTTTAATGGGCTCCAAAACATAATTGTGCGGGAAAGAAAGAAACATTTTCCTAATGATATAGCACATCCTGCTTTCATTAACATAGAGAGGGTGATCATCATTGATTCAAGAAGTTATCATTTCTATAGTTAAGTTAACCTTTGCAGGTGCATCAAAAGAAAATACATATTTCTTGATGGCTGAGAACAAATAGATGGCAAAGAATCTAAAAGTTTCAAATCAAAAAATAGAACTACTCCAAGTGGAGAATCATAGTTGTCTTCCACAAATGCTTTCTTGCAAGAAATTTTAGCAGCTATATATGGTGAGATCGAAGCAATGGGAGACAGTATGAGGCATATTTAAGAAGATTTGTTCACCGTGCATAAGGAAGTAGTTCCTCTACATGATATGCAAAATAAATCCTGGGAAAATTGTGATAGCCTTGTATTAGCACTCCTCAGTGTCCCAAGGTTGAGAAAGGAGATCGAGGTGACCTCAAACCAATATTTAGATATGGTAGCTATCCCTACCAAATTAGAGAGGGCTCTCTCAAGGATCTCACAGCCAATGAAGTGACTGGAGAGGGAATCAAATGTTAGGCTAGATATTAAGCTCAATGGTGTTTTATTTTTAGGGTTTGGGTGATGAAGCTCAAATTTCTAGGAACTAGGATAGGTTTTCTAATGATCAATTGCAAAGATATAATGGGGCAAGGTAGGTAACTTATGAATCTTGTTTAAACACCTATGAGACGATCAAAAGAAATAATAGAGATGGTAGGAAAGAGAAATATATATTCACTTTAATGACAAATCGAGAAAAACATTGTCACGGAAACATACCACAAGAATCCCAAGATAATAGCTACAATTGTCTGTTGTATTACTGCAAGAAAATGTACACTAGCTCCAAGCAATGCTTCTCAAACATCCAACCCCCTCCCTGACTTAGATCAGGCTACATATAGATCAAAAACTACTTCCCCCTCTCAGGGATCGAATCCATCAAGATAGGAACAATTTATATCATTTTCTCTAACTAAACCTAAAACTAGAGAGGTTAAGAAACAAACTCTCTATTTAGCATTTCACTGACTTAACTAGCATTAATGACCATCATAATTACATCAAAATTACATTTACAAGCCCTATTAAACTTAGTTACATCATGTAGAAACCCAAATTTACTAATTACGTCATGAAAAGTCAAGTTTGACTGATAAAAACCAAAAAATGACATTGATGATAGAAGCGCAGCAAATTTCCTCAAAAGTGCAACAAATAGTTTGAGGGCCCTTTTGAGTGAATTTTCTTCATCCATTTTTTGAACTAAAGGAAGAACTAGAAATCTGGGATGTCTAGTTTCCTGTAGAGCCTTCAAGCATGAAAAATGACCTCTCCAAGGCTGAGAAAAATGAGTTTTCCCAAGACTGCTCTAGAAGTGCAGCGAGGGGGTCAAAACAGTGGCTAAAACATGATTTTTAGCATGTATTTTGATTTTTTCTTGCAAATTGGAAGCTAACATGGCTCACAAGTGACATTTCTACCATTTACAAGTCAAAAAGAATCTAAGCATGTAGGATTTTTGTTATTTGGTGGCCTCAAGAAAAAGTGCATAAAATTTTCGTTGCACTTCTGGCAATGTAGAATTTGCAGAAATTGCCAAAAATCAACAAAAACTCAAAATTTACAAAAATTTCTTCAAAATAGGTTCTAAATTTCTTCTTCTAGCTGGTGAATGGTAGGCTAAACAATCAGTGAAGCATCAACAAACAAATATAAATTGTCCCTCTTCCTTAGCCTCATTAAGGTTTTCTTCAAATTTCTAACCCTGATCTTGTTGATCCAGTTCCTAGTGTAGTAGTGCCTAGCCATGTTTCTCTATAGCTTAGTGTCCCTATTGGCCTTCTTTAGAAGCATCTCCAAGTGTTCGTTAACCCTTCAAGGCCACAACTCCTTGTCTTTCTCAATATCAGTTGCAATCGTGTCTTCAAAGTTTGGCTAACCTAGTGGAGAAGATGGCTCACTCCCTAGTGCTTCCTTTCTTTTTAGTACTCTAGTCTTTAGCCTCCTTGGCTTGATATGAAGCTCCTTATCTTCAATCTTCTCAACATCTATCACACTCTTACCTTTATCATCATCTGCCACCAAATCAACCCTAGGTTTAAAAAGAAAATTTTGATTTACCTTAAGTTGCATGTTCTCCTGCTGTAAGAATACAATCATGAATTTGGCCTTTTTCAAGTCATCCTTAAGCTCTCTGATTTCTGCCTCTTTCTCTTTCATGATTTTCTCAGGTGACTTGTGCTCCTCATGCATTTCAATGTCTTCCATGTGTGTTTCAAAGTGTACATGTTCTTCCTCTTGAAAAGGTGCCTCATGCTGATGTGTTGATGTCTCTTGTCCACCAATAGTAGGTTGAGCCCTTTCCACACTGTCAGGAGAAAACACCTGCCTTTTTCCTTTGCTATATGTTTTTGTCACCTCTACCTTAGGTGTCCTTGTCACTAGTTTTCTTGTAGAGCCAACTTCTTGAGGTCTTGGGGGTTTTTCCAATGGTGAACTTTGAATGCTAGGTTGACTAGTAGCCATGATTTCTTGGACTTTGATGGGCTCAAAACTAATTATCTTCCCTCCTTTATACTTCTTCTTATCAGTGGGTGTGGTCTTTGCCTCCATGGTAAAACCTTAGCTCACTAGGAGGGAAAAATTAGGGTTTGGTTTTTTTGAAAAGAGAGGATTTGGGACTGTCTTGTAGAGGGAGGGAAATGAAGGGGTTATGGGTTGTCTAAATTCTTGGGGAAATTGTGAGGGGTAGGGATAGGCACTAGGAGTGTAGGGAAGTGGAAATTTTTGAAATGGATGAGGAGAAAAGGATAAAAACTTGAAAACACAGTCCTAGCCTAGAAAGTGTAGTATAGGCTAGGGTTTGTAGGGAGGTGAGGGAAATGATGGAAATGGGCATGGGAAAAGTTAAAGGGAGGTATAGGGAGTATTAAGGAGGTTGTTTGAGCATAAAATTTAGGGTTTTACCACATCAAATGAATCAAAATGACTAGGATACCAAAAAAACAACAAAACCCTAAGAGAGGGTGATTTACTGAGCTATATGATGAAAGTGAAGCAAAGATGGATGAAGGAGGAGCGAATGTAACCCAGTTACTTTCTAATGATGTGTTGGACCTATAATTTGATGAATAAAACCTCTACAATGAATGATTTTTCTCCCATTTCAAAAATGCAACACCTTGGCTAAAAGCGCAGCAAGGATGCCAGAAACGTAACGAGGGAGAGAGAATGATACTCGGGATGCAAGAATTCGATCTTATGAGAGTTGGAATGCTATTTTCTAGTGGAGAGAGCTCTTATGAAAGTGAAATGAACAATTTAAATGCTTTGAAAGGCCTTTTATAAGCTGGAGGTCGACTTTTGTTTAAGTCATGGAGTTGACATCATTGATCTTTTTGAGAAATGATGTGATGTCACTATAGCATGATATTATTTGAAATGGAATGTTACCTTTACCTTTATTCCTTTTGTTCCTAAGCTACTAACTCCCTTTAATGATGACTCAAATTATGAACATGACTCCTTTTGCTTTAAATGAATGGCATTATGATGAAAAATGAAGTGGAAACCTAGACCACGACCTAAATGATGACATATTAACCATTTCATGACCTAAGACACCTGGATGAAAACATGTGCATGATGAGTGACGAAGACTGTGAGAAGGTGGAGGGAGTAGTAGTGACCTAGACTTACTAACCAGTGACCAATTTTTTATTTGAAAACCTATTGAAACTATAAAAAATTGACCTAGGACCCTAATCAACAATTTTGAAAGAGTACATTTGATCATTGGTGACTGACAGGACTGACAGACACTAACATTGGCTCCAGTTGGGGATGGCAGCTCCTTTAGGAGGTGTCAAGAACACAGTAGACTAGGTAGCCTCATCCATTGGGCGATGGAGTCAAAAAAGTAAACAGACTCAAATCTCAACACTGAAATGATTAACTGACAAAACATATGAGAAACTGAAACTAACTTAACTTTCAAAACAATAGCTAATCAAAAAAACCTTATGGCCTTCTCCTCGGGCTTCAAACTTTCATGACACCTCCTTCACACTTTGGCAGCAAAATAATTGTTATGTACAATGGAAATGATAAATTTTTGAAGGTGAGGTAATGCTTGAGGAATCTACCATTGACTGGTCCTCTTGGTAGCTCTTGTCCATCAAGTTCTTCTAAAAAATAGGCATTCTAACCTCTGAAAGTTGAAATCCTATATGGTCCTTTCCATAAGTTATCAAACTTTCCATGCTTACCTTTCTCCTCATTCTGAGCATCCCATCAGAGAACAATATCTCCCAAACTAAAATCATCTTCTTTGGTTTTTCTGTCATAGATATTCTTGATCTTTTCCTAAAGCTTTGAAGTATTCTAAAGTACTTCCTCTCTAGACTACTACAAATGAATCATCTGATTGATTCTCCACTAAATATCATTAGGTTCACTGTCAACTTCCTGCAAAATATTCATCACCGGGACAACAAGAGAAGTCAAAAAAATAGTGTCTACTCCATATACCAACTGAAAAGGTGACATACCTATGGACTTCTTAGTGCTCACTATGTCTGCCCACAGAGAATTGATCAATTTTTGTGCCAATTCTTCTTGTTTTCTTCCAGCAACTTCTTGATGATATTTACCAATGATTTATTTGATGATTCAGCCAGCCCATTACCTTGTGGGTAATATGTCATTGAATGCCCGAGTTTGATGTGGTACTTGTCACAGAAATCAATCATCTTCTTCGACTTGAAGGCTGCTGCATTATCAGTGATAATTTTCTGTGGACAACCAAATTGGGACAAAATATTAGACTCAATAAATTGAATTATTACCGCATCCGTAGCTTGTCTAGTGGGGATGGCCTCAATCCACTTCATGAAGTAGTCGGTTGCTGTTAAAATCCACTTGTGTTGAGCTGAAGATGAAGGGTGAATCTCGCCAATAAAATCAAGACCCCACTGCTGAAAAGGTGCTTGGACAGAAATGGGCTGCAAGGGCAGCAGTAACAACTTTTTCTTTCCCTAAAAGATTTGACACTCATGACAACTCATTACAGTTTTATAAACATCAGAAAATAAACTTGGCCAATAATACCCAGCTCTCAAGATCTTGTTTGTTTTGGTCTTCCAATAAAGGTGACCACCACAATCACCCTTAAGAAAATCATTCATTACGTCTTTTGCTTCACTTTCGACTAGACAATTCAACAAAATTCCTTCCAGATCCTTCTAGAATAAAACATTGTCCAAAATAAAATATTTTTGAGCTTTTAACCTTAATGATCTAGCCTTACTTTTCGACACACCCGGTGGAGAATTCAAATGCTGAAGCACATAAACAATATCTGAATACCAAGGAGATGAGGAAAAAATATGAGATACCTGAACAAATGAATCAACCACTTCTTCTTTGGACATTGCAGCAATAAGATTGATGTCCAGAACATGTAAATTGGACTCTTCCATCAGCTTCGCCAAACCCTTCCCTTTGACCAGATTTGTAGGCTTAATTTCAAGGTCATACTCCAACATTGTAGCAATCCATTTACCTTGCCTACCTTCAGGATCATTCTGCATCAAAACATCCTTGACTGCAGCATTTAGAACATAGGCAACAATATGTGAATGAAGAATGTACACCCGGAAATCATTCAAAGCCTGTTCTCAATGATATTATACCTTAATGTCGTATCCCTTATGCTTCTGCTAAAAAATGCAATTGGTTGTTTTGGTTTTTGGTCTTATTAGGACAGTAGCCAATGTGTGCTCAGAAGAAAATGAAAAAATGATAAAAATCCATAGTGTAATCAAGGCTGATTAAGATGGGAGCACAAGACAATGCAGTTTTGACTTGGTTGAAAGATTTCCTTGCATCCTCAGACCAATTTACCTCGCTGTCACTTTTCAACATGTTAGTTATTTCTCTTAGATGCTCAGCAAGGTTAGGAATAAACCTTCTCAAGAAGTTGATCTTACCATTAAAAGACTGAATTTCCTTCTTGTTTCTTGGGTAATCCAATTGTTGGATTGCCTCGATTCTTGCGGGATCTATGCGGATGCCATCTTTTGATATGATATGACCAAGTAATTTTCCCTCTTCCATGGCAAACAAACTCTTCTTCGGATTCAGTGATATGCCAAATTTCCTGCACCTCTAGAAGACTATCCTCAAATGATGCAAATGCTCTTCATCTATTTGGGAGAAAATTGTGATATCATCAAGGTAAATAACCAAAAACACATCTTTTTCATTAGTGAAAGTGATGTCCATCACTCGCTGAAATGTAGCTCCTGCATTTTTTAGCCCAAAAGGCATCTTGGCATACATGAAAGTACCCCATGGTGTAGTGAATGTTGTCTTTTCTTGGTCATTAGGATGGACCAAGATTTGATTATACCCAGAATAGCCATCAAGTAAAGACATTCTAGAAGAACCCACTACCCTTTGCAGAATGTGATCCATCTTTGGGAGAGGGTAATTGTATTTCAAGGACACTTTGTTCAAATTTCAGAAATCAATGCATAAATGAATTTCACCTGTCTTCTTCCTGACTGGAACCATATTTGACATCCACTTAGAAAAGTGAAGAGGAACAATGATACTAGCTTTATATAATCTGTTTACCTCTTTCTCTATGGATGGAAGCAGCTTCAGATTGATCCTTCTGAGCTTTTGGCGAAAAGGATTTTGATTGGGCTTGATAGGAATAGTATGTTGAATTACACTTTTATCATAAACCTTCAAATATGAATATTCCCATGCAAACACATCAGAAAACTCAGCCAAAAGTGTTGCATACTTACCTTTCATTTCTAGGGTTAAGGACTTTGAAAACTTCACCATCTTTGGCTTCTCAGTTATGCCAATATTGATGTCTTCAACTCCTATTTCAATGGGGACCAACGTTGGCTTCTATACAACATCATCATGATCGAAGAGCTCTTTCAAGGGTACAAGGCCTCTTGGAATGGAATTGTCCTTCAGTTGTACTACTTCCAATTTTGTGGCTTGGATCTCTTGATCATCCTCATAAAATACATCATCAATGTAAGAGGTGGCGAATTCTTCCTCCATTACAAAAAATTTTTGATTTTCTTATCATCCTAAAACACTTGCAAGTACTGGAGATTATTAGGGATAGCAGGGCAATGTTTAACATTGATTTCAAATTTCTTATTGGAATGTATTTGGATTTTAAACATGTTTGCAGCAGTGGCAAGAGAATCAACCATGAAATTCTAGTTTCTTGGAATCATAGATAATGTATACTCAGGAAAAGTTTTGAGGATATCTAACACAACATTCTAATATGATCGCATATTGGAATTTGTGGCCTTGTATTCCCCCTTTACTTGTTTGATTACCAATTCGGAGTCACCATAAACTGAAATTAGTTTTACACCTATCTTCTTAAGAATCTTAAGACCAATAATCAAGGCCTATTATTATGCTTCATTATTAGAACAATCGAAAGCTAGTTTGTATGAACATACTCTGACATTATGAGGAATTTTACCTGAGTGATTCATTGGAGTAAGAATCCAAATTCTGATTCCAGCTCCTTCCTTTCCCATGGCTCCATCAAAATCCATGGTCCAAAGAGCCTCTTCCTCATCAGGAAGCTGAAATTTGGAAGACTAATCTGTTGTCTCAAAATAATATGTTTCCTTCACTGAATCCATTATCCTTTCAACTAATATATTAGGCTGCAAACCATTTTTATCCATGTTCTTGATTTTCTGCAAGTGGAACTGCTTCAATACTACTTGAAACTTCTGAATCTTCTTCGATCTGACTTTATAAATCAACTGGACTATTATCATTGTAAAAAATAAAAGATTCTAATTCAGTATGTACATGATGTATAGGGTGAGTATTTGGCTTATCTTTGCTAGTAAGCATATATTTCATCTTGGTTTCCCGTTATAATTTCGTAAGTTGACTGAACGTTGTTATAGTAGCATAAGAGAAATCAAGTTGTAAAGTACCTTTGAGATTTTCTCCCCATGATCAGGAGAGTAGCATTCCATACCTTGGAGGAATATCAGCAACAACCACATCCATCAGAACATTTTTAGTCGGAACCTAATCTAAAGATACTGCCAAGTCTTTAATGAGACCGAGACACTTAACTCTTCCCGAACCAAAAGAGTAAAGTCCATGATATGATTGGGTAATATCCAATCCTAACTTGTCCATGATGGGCTTGGGAATGAGATTGTGAGAAGCTTTGGAATCTAACATGGCGTTGTGAAGGATGAAATCATGGATCCTAAGATTGAGGTAAAATGGTGGGACTTCACTATCTTCTAAATTTCCATCTATGGCAGGGCCAAACAAAATCTCAGGGTGGTCATCACTAACATTCGCCATGTGTGACATTTGATCGACCTTTAGAAATTTGGCTATATAGAATTTATACTAATCATTCTTAACTAATTTGGTCAAAGGAATGGAAATTTTCAGTTTAGAAATCTCATTCTCTAGACAAATAAGTTAGAATGTTTTTCTTCATGTTTTGAAGTCATATCCTTCTTTTTTGGTTGTTCTTTGGTGGGGATCTCCTTTCTCTATCCTCCAGTTTGTGTTTCTGCATTGCTCTTTCCCTTACTCGTGATAGCATCCTCCTTTTCTTTGTTCTGATTTGCAAAGGTTGATTCTTTCGTATGAGTATCTTTTTTATCTTTGTTCTTTGGATTTGAAGTAAGTTGCACACTTTTGTTCCTCAAATTATACTACATTTGCACTTGGTGAAGAGAATTTTGGTAACCCCTTTGATAATCTTTTGTTTCAACTGCCAACACATCATCATTTGAAAGAAAAAATCTTTGACCATCAGCTACATATGGTTCCTCGGAAAAATCATCCTCTTTTGTGAGGAAAATAGGTTTCAGATCCTGCTCAAAAAATTGGTTCTCACCTGCAAAATCTTCTTCTTCATAAAGTCCTTGTGCATAATTTTGCTAGAGTGGAGTACGGATTTGCTACTGTGCCTGCTGATCCTGACTCTTCTGCTCTCTTTGTTTTATTCTAAATTGAGGTTGTTGTTGTTGACCTCGGTAATTAGGATTCCTATCTTGATTTTCTGATATTTTCATCTTATCCATGATTTTCTCCATGGTTTTGATTAAAGTGTCAAGCTTAACATCCGATGAAGTAGAGGGCTCCTCTTTGATTGTGAACTTCTTTTCTGTTTTCATCTTAGATTTCTTAATAAACAAGTTTGCTTCAACACTCGTAGCATCAGGTAAAATTTTAGGGGCTAATATTCGCAGGTGGGTTGTTTTCCATGCTTTTTCCAAAAAAAAGATTCTCCAATTTCCATTTTTGTCTAAAATGGCTAGCCCAAATTTTATAGTACACCATTATTTTACCTTAAAAATTGCCAAAATATTATATCAACTAATATAAAATCATTGGAAATCTAAATATTTCTACAAAAATATCACCAATATTTTTACACCTTGCATATTAGGGACTAGCAAGATTCACCAAGATTTCTAAACTTTAAGATAAACTTCTATCCTTAAAATTTTCCCTGCACAACATTTCTCTGCATTTCTTTAAGAGTTGTAGGATTCCTCTCTCTCACCTAATAGCCCATGTCAGGCTCAAAGGCATCAGGATAGTGAATAATTCCAAGTCAGGAGGAGGTTTGATGTTGTATGGGATAGCCTTGTAGACATTATTAAATCTGACAGTAAATTATTGTATGGATTCATTTGGATCTCTTTTCAAATAATTACATTCACCCAGGATCTGGAGGGGGCCCTTTTCGTCTTCCCTTCTGGCCAAGAATAATGCTATCAATTGTTGGGGATTGGCTATTGAAGCAGCTCTCAAAGCACAGAACCATTTCTTCACTTCACCTGAAAAACTTTGAGCTATGAGGCACATTTTGGCATCATCTTCATCAACTTCTTCAAGGTCAATGAAATCAATTATCTTATCAATATGTTGTCTTGTTGTGATCTTGGTTGTGCCATCAAATAGAGGAAACCTTTGACCATAATTCTGAGGTAATGCAACAAGTTGCGCAGGCAAAACCAAAGGGCCAAATCTCGCCATAAAGGCTACAGAAGGTAATATGATAGTTACAACAGGGGTATTGATGGAGGAGTTGTTTTAGAAGAGGATGTTTTGGGAGGAGATGATGGTTTAGTGATGGAGGATGACGAGGTAGCTGTGTAAGGAGGTGTAATAATGGGGAAAGCCTCTTGTTGATATAAGGTATAAGACTTTTCAAAAGTTACTTTCAGCTGATCAACTAGATTCTGGAGTTTATGGAAATTTGACCAAACCTTATTGTCAAGCTTATCAGATGAAGCCTCAAAATATTGTACATATGACTCAAACTTCACAGGGTCAAAAAGTGTTTCTGCAAGGGAAGACTTGGACTTGGACTTGAATAATGATAACTCAAAGTTTAGATCAAAAGACAAATCTTCAAGAGAAATCAGTTGTGCAGGTAAAGATGTAGTTCTTAGCAATGGAGATGTACCTGTTTCAAATTCTGGAGGCTGAGACTTTAGCTTTCTCAAGAGCTTCTCAGGATTTTCAACTACTGTTGGAGGGTTGGGATCGGGATTCAACCTTGTATATCTTTTAGGAGCCAGTGTTTTGCTCAATCTGCACTTTGGCTCAATTATCAAATCAGCCTTCTTGAAAGCTAGAACCTATCACCCACAGGCCTAGATCTTGATGAACTTGTGATAAAAATCATGGGGAAGATTTGACACTTTGCTCCCCAGTATGGTCGCCAAAAATGTTAGCACTCCTCAGTGTCCCAAGGCTGAGAAAGAAGACTGATGGAGGTAACCTCAAACTAATCTTGAGATCTAGTAGCTAGCCCTACCAAACTGGAGAGGGTTGTCTCAAGGATCTCATAGCCAATGAAGTGACTGGAGAGGGAATCAGATGTTAGGCTAGATATTAAGCTCAATGGTGTTTGATTTTTAGGGTTTGCTGGATGAAGCTCAAAGGTCTAGGAACTAGGCTAGGGTTTCTAATGATCAATTGTAGAGATATAATGGGGCAAGGTAGGTATGCTTAATGACAGAGGTAGGTTTTCATGGTGATACAGAGATGAAAAGGTAGAGGATCAGAATGATCATGTAACCATGAATTCACTCATCAAAAGAAAGAACACAAACATGAAAATCTCATCAAAACAGAGCATATAACTTATGAATTATGTTTAAACACCTATGAGATGATCACAAGAAAGCATAGAGATGGTAGGAAAGAGAAATATATATTCAATTTAATGATAAATAGAGAAAAACATTGTCACAAAAACATACCACAAGAATCCCAAGATAATAGCTGCAATTGTCTGTTGTATTACTGCAAGAAAATGTACACTAGCTCCAAGCAATGATTCTCAAACATCCAACCCTCTTTCCCCCTCTCAAGGGTTTAATCCATCAAGATAGGAACAATTTAAATCATTTTCTCTAACCAAACCTAAAACTAGGGAGGTTAAGAAACAGACTCTCTATTTAGCATTTGACTGACTTTACTAGCATTAACGACCATCATAATTACATCAAATTTACATTTTCAAGCCCTATTACACTTAGTTACATCATGTAGAAATCCAAATTTACTAATTATATCATGGAAATTCAAATTTGACTGATAAAAACCAAAATATCACATTTTTGACAGAAGCGCAGCGAATTTAACAAAAGCACAATGAATAGTTTGAGGGCACTTTTGAGTGACTTTTCTTCATCCATTTTCTGAACTGAAGGAAGATCTAGAAATATTGGTATGTCTAGTTTTCTGTAGAGCCTTCAAGCATGCAAAATAACCTCTTTGGGGCTTAGAAAAATGAGTTTTCCCAAGACTGCTCCAGAAGCGTAGTGAGGGGGTCAAAACAGTGGTAGAAACATGATCTTTAGCATGTATTTTGAATTTTTCTTGCAAACTAGAAGCTGACATGGATCACAAGTGACATTTCTTCCATGTACAAGTCAAAAGGAATCTAAGAATGTAGGATTTTTATCATTTGGTGGCCTCAGGAAAAAGCACAGCAAATTTTCGTTGCGCTTCTGGTAGTGTAAAATTTCCATAAATTGCCAAAAATCCACAAAAACTCAAAATTTGCAAAAATTTCTTAAAAATTGCTTCTGAATTTCTCCTTTAAGCTTTTGAATGGTAGGCTAAGCAAATTAGTGAAGCATCAACCAAAAAATCTAAATTGTCCCTCTTCCTTTGCCTCATTAAGGTTTTCTTCAAATTTCTAACCCTAATCTTGTTGATCTAGTTCCTGGTGTAGTAGTGCCTGGCCATGTTTCTTTGTAGCTTAGTGTCTTTGTTGGCCTTCTTCAAAAGAATCTCCAAGTTTTCATCAACCCTTCCAAGCCACAACTCCTTGTATTTCTCAATCCCAGCTAAAATGGTGTCTTCAAAGTCTGGCTAACCTAATGGAGGAGGTGGATCACTCCCTAGTGATTCCTTTCTTTTTAGTCCTCTCGTCTTTTTCCTCCTTGGCGTGATCTAAGGCTCCTTATCTTCAAGCTTCTCAAAATCTATCACAATCTTACCTTTATCATCATCTACCACCAAATCAACCCTAGGTTTAGAAAGCAAAAATTGATTTACCTTAAGTTGCATGTTCTCGTACTGTAAGAATGCAATCATGAATTTGTACTTTGCCAAGTCATCCTTAAGCTCTCTGATTTCTGCCTCTTTATCTTTGATGATTTTCTCAGGTAACTTGTGCTCCTCATTCATTTCTAAGTCTTCCATGTCAGTGTCAAATTGTACCTGTTCTTCCTCTTGCAAGGGTGCCTCGTACTAATGTGTTGATGTCTCTTGTCCACCAATAGTAGGCTAAGCCCTTTCCACATTGTCAGGAGAAAACACTAGCCTTTTTCCTTCGCTATATGTTTTTTTCACCTCTTCCTTAGGTGTCCTTGTCACTGGTTTTCTTGTAGAGCCAACTTCTTGAGGTCTTGGTGATTTTTCCAATGGTGAACTTTGACTGCTAGGTTGACTAGTAGCAGGTAAAAGAGAAGTTGGTTGCATGAATGCCTCCCAAGATAAATTGACCAGTGAAAACCAATGCAAAACAATAATTTTGACCAAGCCATGATGAAATAGGTTTTCTTGGTGATCTTTCCCTTTTCTTTGTACCTTCTCTGTCATCTTGACCAGGCTTTTGTATAGGTAATGAGATAGGTTAAGAGGTTTGACAGTTGTAAAATGCATCAACAGTCTTATATGGTACCGCTATAGCCTTGAAAACCAAAACTCACAGGTAAAGTACTTCATGATCATCTTCATCAGTGGAGCATACTTTTCAAGCAAGTGTCTAAAGGGAAAAATGTGCTTTGGAGAAATTTTTTAAGGTGGCTTCAAAATGCTTTGTAGTTTTCAACGTCTAGGTCCATCCATTTGAACCAGACTTCTCCATGGTGAGGGATCCCAGTGGATATGGCAATGGCCTCTACTGAAATAATGAAGTCAACCCCTACTATGATGGATGTATCCCTACTAAAAATAGTGGAAGAGATGCTTGTCAAGTTGACATTGAAACCTACTTCTTGGATTTTCTGACGGAAAACAAGGCAACCCACATCCTGGAAAGATTTCTTAAGGAATGGTGAATCCATGATTTCTTGGAATTTGGTGGGCTCAAACCTAATTATATTCCCTCCTTTATATTTCTTCTTGTTAGTGGATGTGGTCTATGCCTCCATGGTAAAACCTTAGCTCACTAGGAGGGAAAAATTAAGGTTTGGTTTTTGGAAACCTGGGGATTTGGGACTATCTTGTAGAGGGAGGGAAATGAATGGGTTAGGTGTTGTCTAAAGTCTTGGGGAAATGTTGGCAGGTAGGGATAGGCGTTAGGGAGTGTAGGGAGGTGGAAATTTGGGAAATGAATGAGGAGAAAATGGTAAAAACTTGAAAACACAGTCCTAGCCTAAAAAGTGTAGTATAGGCTAGGGTTTGTAGGGAGGTGAGGGAATGAGGGAAATGGGCATGGAAAAAGGTAAAGGGAGGTATATGGATAATGAGAGAGGGTGTTTGAGCATAAAATTTGGGATTTTACAGCAAAAAATGAAGCAAAATGACTAGGAGACCAAAAACGCAGAAAAACCATGGGGGAGGGTGATTTACTAAGCTATATGATGAAACTAAAGCAAAGAGGGATGAAGGAGGAGCGAATGTAACACAATTACTTATTGATGATGTGTTGGAATGGTAATTTGATGAAGAAAACCTTTGCAAAGAATTATTATTCTCCCTTTTCAAAATGCAACACCTTGGCCAGAAGTGTGGCATGGATGCCAGAAACGTAGTGAGGGAGAGAGAATGATACTCTAGAGGAAAGAATTCGATCTTCTGAGGGTTGGAATGGTATTTTTTGGTGGAGAAATCTCTTATGAAAGTGAAATGAACAATTTAAATGCTTTGAATGGTCTTTTATAAGCTAGAGGTTGATTTTTGTTTAAGTCATGGAAGTGACATCATTGATCTTTTTTAGAAATGATGTGATGTGACTGCAGCATGATCTTATTTGAAATTGAATGTTACCTTTACCTTTATTTCTTTTGTTCCTAAGCTTCTAACTCCCTTTAATGATGACTCAAATCATGAACATGAATCCTTTTACTTTAGATGAATGGCATTATGATGACAAATGAAGTGGAAACCTAGACCATGACCTAAATGATGACATATCAACCATTTCATGACCTAAGACACCTTAATGAAGACATGGCCATGATGAGTGATGAAGACTATGAGAAGGTGGAGGGAGTAGCAGTGACCTAGACTTACTAACCAATGACCAAATTTTTTATTTGAAAACCTATTGAAACTGTTAAAATTTGACCTAGGACCCTAATCAACAATTTTGAAAGAGTACATTGGATCACTGGTGACTGACAGGACTAACAAACACTAACACCTTGAAATTCATTCAAGCATCCATTATCACGATTCATGAGTGGGGAACTAAGTACATGAGCGCACCAGTAGAATTGATCAAGAAGACAAGGAAGGAAACAAAGTTGAAAAAGGTTGAGCTCAGAATGCTTATACAAAGCAACAAATAACTCAGCATGTTCTTGGAAATCATTTTAGATGCTTATGCACAGTTATATAGAAACTTGGATACCTTGGTTCAGGCACACAACATCCCTTCAGGAGGGCCATTTGCAGAAACAAAGGGAAGAAATCTTGTCGGGCAGGAGATCGAGGGGTACTTGAATCAGCTAAAGCAAATAACTACCAACGAATACTTGGAGGTTAACAGACACAACATGAAGAAGTTAATAGGTGGTCGTACTAAGATCAATATGAATATGATCTTGTTACAGAAGGAAAGTGCAAAATGGCTCCAAAACTATCTACGTGAACGTGATGGAAGTTAGATTCCACTTTCAGCCTAAGCTTCCAGCAATGTTTGAGGAGACCATCTCACAGTACAAATATTGGCATCAATATGTAACCATAGAATTGCAAGTTCAAGTTGTCAATCTAGATTTTCCTCAAACTCAAGCTTATTGTATCTAGTAAAACTCTAGTTTGTCTTATTAGGCTATACCCATTTTTGTCTTATATGGTTTTTTTTATTATTATATTTGAAATAAAATATGTAAGTGGAAGTCCAAATGTCAACTGTGGAATATGAAAAGCCATTGGTTAGGAAAAGACAAAAAAAGTTAAAGATTCATGAGGATAGTTCAAAGGTCATAAAGGGAGATGAAGGGTCATCTCATTTGTTATAAATAAACCTTCATAACTCAATCAAAGGGCTTGGAACCGAAGGCTTGGAAGTTTTGATTTGGATCCTTTGATTCTCTAATTAACCATAGGAGGAATATCATTCTTTGGAGAAGCAAGTGTTAGCTTCATGTTCCACTATTGAGGCTAGTGTCTTATTAATGTAATCATATGCTTGGAACTTTCACTCTATAATAAAACCTTAAAGTCAACACATCTTCATGCATATGTCGTGAATGTAGTAAGACTATTCTTTATATATTTATGATGTGTGTTATTTAATTTATGCTAATTCTAATGAACTAATTCATTTGCTTTAGTATGTATCTTGTTGGACATGTGTTGTTATGTTATTGCAACCATTGCTATCTTGTGAACTATTTTGTAGGTTAACTAACAATTAATTTGTATTGGGCATATGTCTCTTCTAAGTTAGTACTATTACTTTCCTCTAATGGGCTCACTTATTTCCCTTCGATGTGATGGAACCTTTCATGCATTACATTTTATACTTAACAAAGTTCATACACTTTCTATCACCAAAGTCATGTATATATCATTGTATGTGTATATTTCAGCCAAGGCACATCTTTGAAACCACCACATTGGCAACTAGTCGTATCCTAGTTGCGGCTCGTACTCCAAACGGTGTGGGGTCTAATTGGTATTTCACATCTAGGATACCCCTTCCCTGTTGGCGACGTCCAGCACTGTCAATAGGGTGGTGCCCTTTCCAAAATTTAAAATATTCTCAACAAGTTGGTTTGGTTGCATTCCAAGACAAGAAAATCGCGTGATTCTAAGAGGGAATCTCACTACAGAAGTAATCCCATTGGAGCATAAATAACTGAGATTGTTGAACTAATTATAGAAACTTCTAGATGAAAATCAAATACAACACTTTGTACTCTACGAATTAGAAATAAATGTTCCCACATACCCTATAATATGTTTAAACGTGAACTCTATTGTATGATGGGGAGGTCGAGGAGATGCTTTGAAAATTATAAAAGGCATAGTTTAACTTTATGTTGAGGGGCTGCAACAAAAAGTGGAAACTGTGTATTAAGTTTGGATTGGATTTCACTCTTGTAATTAAAGTGAGCTTTCTGCAGAGTACTTAAATCTTTTCAAGCTTTGTAAAGGAGGGTTGCATGTTATTGTATGGTCAGTCCATGAAGGAATACGAAATCTACAACAAATTGTGTATATAGTTGCAATTGGATTACTAATAACAAGTTTATTTTTGCTGCATTATTGTAATTAAACTGGAAACTTGTTAATAATTCTTTCATATTGTTGTTATTTTTTTATTTATTTTGTCTCATCAGTATTATGACTATAATTATTAACACTAATGGCATTCTCATTTGTTACATCCTAGTGAATGCCTTGTTTGAAGTTATGTTGGCAAGGCTAAGCATGGTTTGAATCAAGATTGTTAGTGAATCCGTCGACACTAATTTACAATGATTAAATAATTATTTATTTGTCAATCGTAGATTTGTCTTGTTTTATCTTATGTTGAATAAAATGAACTGCTTCATTTGTTTAATGCAAATCTTATAGTGGATTTGTTTTACACGATTGAAATAGATATATGTGTGAGACATTTCAATAACAAATTGTTGAAACTATCTCATTGCATATTTTCTTAAACAACCTATTAGTCATTAAATTATTTTGATTACTTACAAGTCAATCTTAAGTATTGATGAAAGCAGAGTCCTCTCCCCTTGTTACATACCTTTAGTTCTTGTAAAAGAGTGAGCTTGTCCTTCTCTTAGTCGAGATAGGTTTTACTTTTATTTGTTTAGTATTAGTCTGCATTGGAAATTGCGTAAAATTATTTCATTCTTTTAAAGTCTCCTTTCGCAGGAGCAAACCCCATTGTGGCTTGAATAATAACTAACTTCATTCATAACCAAAGGATCATCATTTTTTAATGACATCATTCAAATGATTCCTTTCACTTTAGTTTGTTAATAACAATCATCATCACTCATAAATAAATTGAAGTACATTATTATGCATATTTTACATATTAATTAACTTAAGCTAGATTAACCCTAGTCTTAGGACATGGGTAACTAGAGACCCATTGAACCAGTCAGGATTTCCATTTCCACTGAAAGGAGTCTAAATATGACTTTTACCAGATCGGTCAATTCCTCCCATGTTGAGATAGGACATTTCCAGGCATCAACATTACATTACACCTTGACCCAAGTGACCCTCTCCTTTGAATCAAACATTTCCATGGCCTCAACGATGGTATGGAACCTCTTTTCCAGGACGATTCATTGTATAGTTACATGTGCAATAGCAAAATCTGTGACTTCATTTGAATATTCCACCAAGTAACCCTCCTTTGCAACCCCAACTCCCTATGCAAACTAACCCAAATCCAAACAATAAGGCAATGTAAAAGTTTGAAGCACCCATTTTCCCACTTATTGAATCTCCCACATTGGATGTAATGAAGTACACTTGTGGTTGTGGAGGATAGTAAATATAAGAGTGTTCCCCATTATTACAAAACATGAAGAAGAGAGCTCACATAGGGAAGAAACTCTAATCCAATAATCATTACATGGGTAGCATGTTGAGATTCTGGTAACATATAATGGCATTATTACTATTGATACCACTGTAACATGCAATGCTTTTATTACTACTGAAACTATTGTAACAGTCAATGGCATTGTTACTATTTAACCTTTTGTAATAGTTGATGTTGTTGTCACTACTAAAACTCCTTCAAATACACCTTACCTAGAGAGATTTATTGTAGCTAAAGCTACTCTACAACATGAATTTGATTCTCTAAAATAGTTGATAAATTTGTACATATGAATTCCATTAATCCAAGTAATCAGAGATGTCTTGATATATGTGAAAATAGTAAGGGAACTTTGCATTAGGAAACTTGGTAAGAAGCCTCAAGATCCTCCCACTTTCCATGTGGTGGGAAAATTATCTGAACTAATGATGGGTGAGACTTTGCCTACTAAATATGATGATCAAGAGAATCTAATAGTAATTGTTCACATTAAAAAGATGGTAATTCCAAATACATCGGTTGATTTGGGCACTACAATAAAAGTGATGCACTGCAATAAAGGTGATGAGTGTAAGCTCTGTTGTTTAACGCTGATTTTCTAAAGGTCAGAAAGGGCTCGTTTCATTTGGTGGCATCTTCAAAAGAGCTCATAATTGTTCATTCCTCCTTTTTCTTCCACCCCGCTTCCTCTCCGCCACCTCCATTCCTCTCTTTTTCTCCTAAAACTCGACAAATTAACCCCTTTGGCCTTAGCCCTGAGCGCAAAGCCCAAATCCTCCATAAAACCATCCCATATGTCTTCACACTTTCATAACTCATCACGCTCCATCCCTACCATTGATCACCCCACCGATCCAACGGCCCTGGTCGCACCCGATAAAGGCGACCTGCTCCACAAATCCCCACCGTCAAATCATCTCCGCCGAGATTTGACGACCTTCGCACTTATCGTGCTCACAACTCACCCGAATGTTAGTGCATGATGAGAGCGGTTTTTATCTCTCATCTGCTGCTACGTGTCGGCTGCTGAGTGGAATCACGCGGTCCCATCCTTTTATCACTTTACGCCTGAAAGCGGTGTGATCAATACCATTATCGCCCAACTAAACCGCTCCCACCCGCTAACGCCTGTGCAACTCCGTCGCCCGATCACAGTTCAACCTGTCTGCCAGAGATCCAACGGCCCTAATTCACCTCGCTCTTACCACAGCCGATAGCCTCCACCAAGCCATCTCCATCATTCATTTCTTCGATTCAACGGCTATGCTTTCCGCTCATCGATATCGTCCACTCGCCCATGCATTCCACGTCCTCTGGCCACTCATTTACCCAAAGAAGGAAGATGACCAGCTTGCCATTACCAGTCACTGTTAGACTTCCAACAACCATATTTAACAAACAGCATGGCCAAAGGAGAAAAAGGACGAGCATGACCCTGCAACTGAATTTATTAGTTATGGAATCCCACTGGTACGAGCACTCCAACGGTCTAAGAGGACATCATAGCACCTGAGTAGATCGGATTCTTCTGTTGAAGTAAGCAAACACGTTCAGAGACTCCATCAGATAGTTAAATGCAGTTGGTGGTCAATTATGACCACACCATACCTAAATGGCCAAAGTGCCCTTGTAATGTAAATCTATAAATACCCAGAAACAAGATGTAATTAGGGTTGATGGTTGGAATTTTGATGTAAGGTTGAACTTATGGAGATTGTAGATATTTTGACACTTGCAGCATCTCGTCTTCATTTTCAGCTAATACAAGCTTCTTTTTTTGTTAACTGCTCACTTTCCATTTTCCCTTGTTTTAAGCTATGCCTGATATGTTGTGTTCTTGAGCTCTTGATGTTTAGCATTAGATAGTTGTCATCCTATCTCTGTGTTAAAATCTTGTATGCATCATTGAATAGGTGGTCCAGGTTTCTTTCTATCTAATGTAGGAGAGCTGTCATCCTGTCTTTGCATTAGTAGATTAGATTTGCAGACTTCTTTACTGGTTGTAGCTGGCCATCACATGGTCTTGTGCATCTGCTGGTGTGGTCAGTATTCTCCATATTCACCCAATCTCTAAACTGAGTAGTTGGTGGTCTAAAGCCTTGTAGTTTGGGGGTGTTCACACATGTCTGGAGTGGAACAAAGTAGAAGTGGTTATCTAGATTGGACAAGCATCATTCCCTCCATTCATCCATTGCAACAATAGTTGAATTTATATGTTACCAGGTATCTCCGAGCTACAACCCAGGAGAGTTTCTTGGAATCCTAACATAATTGGCACCGTTGCTGGGGAGAGGAGATTGAAGTTCAGCTTCCCTGTGAGAACGACACAGATCCAGCTTTGATGATAGACAAAGTCTGGACACATTTTTGGTTGTAATCATCTATCTGGAGACTCTAATGGAGGACCAACTTTTGGCGACTCCACATCACAGTTCTGGCTTAGTTTGTGAGGCATACTTAGAGAAATCCTCATAAATCACCAGCTGACCCAGTGCCTGACCCTGAGAAGATTGTTAAGTAGAAAAAGATCATTCAGAAAGGAGCATCAGGATCAGGTAAGCCTAAACAATCTTATGTATCTCTGCAAGAGAGGCTTGTAACTGAGCATGTTCATTTTGAAGATATAGAGCCTAGCATTGTCAGTGAAGAAATACCCTTAGAGATTCATAAATCTCCTTGTTCAATAAGTTCCCCTTTGGATCTCAGTCCAAAGAAAACCTCCCCTATAGTCCATCATATTTCTTTATCCTTGTCAGTGATTTCTCAACTCCCTACCTTTCAAACTGTCAGTACCCTTCCATCTACCCTAGTTATGGCAATCCCACCAGCTCCCACTAATATGGAGAGAATCATAGCTGCTATGTATGGAACCTTGGTCCTTCCTGTTCCTTTGAATGCCATGCCTGTAGGAGAATATCATAAATACATGCCTAAGTTCACTGGTACAGAGGGAGTAACAGCTGAAGAACACCTTGAGTCTTTTTATAGATATGTTGATAACCTAGATATCAGTGAAGATGATGTGTGGATGAGAGCGTTTGTCCAAAGCCTTGACGAAGAGGCTAGAAAGTGGTTCAAAGAGCTGACCCCTAGGTCTATAGCAGACATTGAAGCACTATATGATGTGTTTTTAAAGCATTGGGGGGATAAGAAAGACCTGCTATACTACCATACTGAGTTTGGTAACCTCAAAAGGGAAAATGGGGAATCATTGTTTGATTTCAATAAGCGATTCAATCGCATGTATAGAAAAATACCAACTGAAGTTAAGCCTACCCCCACCTCTGCAAAACTCACCTATGCTAATGCCTTCGATTCTAATTTCTGCCTGCTTTTAAGAGAAAGAAGATGTGCTACCCTAGCTGAAATGCAAGATGCAGCCTTAGAGGTGGAATCCAATATCATGGCTGTAGAGAAACTCAAAGGTCATGCTGATACAAGAAGGCAGAGAGGTGAGGCTTCCTCCTCTTCTTAATCTTCAGAGCCTAAATTAGACAAAATGACTAAAATGATAAAGTCATTGGCTACTGAGATATCCAAGCTGAAGGTTGAGCAGATTTCTGGGAAGGCAAGGCTGCCTAGTACAATTGCTCCCAGAAATCCAAATCCATTCAGAAGAGAAAACGAACAATTGCAGATCATTTAGAGGGGAAAAGAGGCTGGTGAAGAACAAAGGGTTAAGACTCCTTTCCAAAACGTGGTCATGGAGGAGGAACAGTTTGATGAAGAGGATGAGATTCACTATATGGAAGACAAGGGCAGTGCTGCCTTTTTTACACTGGCTGCCTATGAAGAGTCGTTACTCAAAGACCAGACCAACCAAGAGTAGGATAGAGAAGCTATCCTACAAACTGAAGACCAGAAAAGATATAATCTGAGGTCAAGAATGATTAATGTCAAAGAGAATCCTACTCAAAGAGCTGCTCTCCCCTCAGAGGAGTAGATCAGCAAACAAAAGAGACCAGCAGTTGATCTAATCATCCTCAAAGCACCAACTCAAGAGGTAAGAGGCCCTGACAGGCTCCCTTCCCCTTGCAGTTTTGAATCAGAGGTCCAGAAGTTAAAAATATCTGTACCTCTGATAGAACTTGCAAAGAGTGAGGTCTTTAGAAAACCTATCTTTGATGCCCTTGAGCTAAAAGCCTCACAAGCCTCCAATGACTATGTGAATTTTCAAGATGATAATCCTGTAGTTGTGCTTAGCCCAATGACTGAACCCTCTAATAATAGCTCCCCATCATTTTATGTCTCCTTGACCATTCATGACAAAACCCTCCAGAACTATCTACTGGAAACAGGTGCCAGCCATAATATGATGCCCAAAGATGTCATGGAAGAGTTAGGCCTTGACATTACCAGACCTTATCATGACTTGTTCTCTTTTGATTCATGGAAGGTGAAATGTTTGGGATTAATCAAAGACTTGGCTATCACCCTAACCCAGCTGCCCATGAAGAGCATGATGATGGATATTGTGGTAGCAGATGTCCCCCCTAAGTTTGGTATTCTAATTTCCAGAGGGTGGATTAAGAGGTTGGGTGGGACAATACAAAATGACTTATCTTATGCCACAGTCCCAGTTTTTGGAGGGGAAAGCAGAAGATTGTATAGGGAAGCCCAGCTGGCCTATATTATCAGTGATGAGAAGAATCCCACCAATCATCCTATCTATGCTGTGGACACTAATTTTGGGGCATGTATTCTCCAAATCGAAGAATCCCATAGGGCCTCAGTGCAGCTCAAGAAACCAGTAGGCCAGGCCATGGAAGAGCAAGGAAATTAGGTTTGGGATATGTTCTTTGATGGAGCATGTTCAAGGGAAACTGCAGGAGCAGGAGTGGTGCTGGTATCTCCAAAGCAAGAAAGCACCCATCTGTCTTTTAAGCTGACTTTCCAGGTCACCAACAATATAGCAGAGTATGAGGCTCTGATATTGGGCTTAAATGCTACCAAAGACAGAGGGATCAGAGACATAAAGGTGTATGGAGATGCTGATCTTATCATTCAACAAGTGAATAAAACATTCCAAGCAAGGCACCCAAGGCTAAAAGCATACAGAGATGAGGTATGGAGACTCAAAGATTCTTTTGATAGTTTTTGTATCTCGTACATTCCTAGATTCAAGAATCAGCTTGCTGATTCCCTTGCAGTATCTGCTAGCATGTTCCTCCCTCCCATGCCCCCTAGATTGGTTGATGTAGTCCAGATAAAATATAGACCATCTTTGCCTAATAATGTCCATCATTGGAAATTCTTTGAGGATGATGATGAAGTAAATAGGTTTCTGTAAGTCATTGATGAATTCTATGAAATTCAAATTGATCAAGAGAATGAAACCTTGGAGGAAAGTCCCCAGTCCAAGCTAAAGGACAGAATTGGCCAAGACAACATTGTTCAGTTGCCTACCAATCATATACCTAAATGGCTAGTGCCTTTAGAAAATTTGTTTGACCAAAATGATGTGCCTCATAAGGTTGCCCAAAAATAATATCGGTCTGCAGTCCATAGGCATAACATAGGGAGTCCAGACCATCCAAAGTATATAAATTTGTCCACCCATTTGTCTGCTGCCCAAAGTTCTCAATATTGCACTTTGATGAAGCAGTTTGTTGATGTCTTTGCCTGGGAATACAGTGACCTCAAAACTTATGAAAAAAATATCATCTAGCACAAGATCCCATTGGAGAAAGACACCATTCCTTTCAAGCAGAAGCTGAGACCTATAAACCCTTTGCTCCTCCCTCTGATTGAAAAAGAAATCAAGAAGTTGTTGGCTGCCAAAATCATAGTTCCTCTGAGATATTCAAAATGGGTAGCCAACTTGGTAGTAGTGAGGAAGAAAAGTGGAGAAATCAAGTTCTGAATTGATTTTAGGAATCTGAACAAATGCTTTAATAAATACAATTATCCTCTGCCCAAGATGGGCATTTGCTATAGAAAGTCTCAGGAGCCAAAGTCATGTCTTTCCTGGATGGATTTTCAGGGTATAACTAGGTTGTTGTGCATCCAAATGACCAAGAAAAGACTACTTTCACCACTCCTTGGGGCACCTTCATGTACTCTAAGATGCCTTTTGGACTGATGAATGCTGGAGCCACCTTTTAGAGAGCTATGGATATAACATTTGTAGGAGAGAAGGACAAGTTTTTCCTTGTCTACCTAGATTATATAACAGTATACTCTAGCAGCCATCAAGATCATTTGCAGCACTTGAAGAAAGTATTCCTAAAGTGCAGGAGGTTTGGGATATCAGTGAACCCTAAGAAGTCACAGTTTGCTTTAGAATAGGGCAAGCTGCAAGGACACATTGTCTCTATTGTAGGTGTCAAAATTGACCCAGAAAGAGTGAAAGCAATACAGACCTTGTCTGTTCCAAGATCAAAAAAGGACATCCAGTGATTTTTGGGAAAAATAATTTTTGTAAGGAGGTTCATCCCTAATTTTGTAGAACTGGTAAAGAACATCACCTCCATGCTAAAAAAGGGATCAAAGATCAAGTGGACTGATGCAACGAGAAGATGTTTTGAAGCCATCAAGAGCTCTATTATGGAAGCTCCCACTTTTATCAGCCTAGACTATAGCAAGGAGTTCCATATTTTCTCCTTTGCCTCAGGGGACACCCTTGCAATAGTCTTATTGCAAAAAGATGATGAAGGTTCAGAGCATCCAGTGACATTCTTCAGCAAAGCCTTAAGGGATGCTAAACTAAGGTACGATATCATTGAAAAGCATGCTTATGCTCTTATCAAATCCCTGAAAGCTTTCAGGATATACATTCTGCACTCCAAGGTAATTGCATATGTGACCTCTGCTTTAGTATAAGATGTCCTAACACAGCCAGATGTTGATGGAAGGAGGGCTAAATGGATTGTAAAGTTCACTGAGTTCAACATAGAATTAAAGCCCACCAAGCTGATCAAAAGTCAAGGCCTTTCCAAGCTAATTGTTGAAGAAAACTGTAGGATGTTGGACATGAATTGGATAGGCACAAGCTCAGATGACAGACGGACAAGGGAAGAAACAGCTGAACTAGGACAGAGCCAATCATTGGTAGAGAATCTAGCTTATTGTGAATGGTATTCTACCATAGTACAATTTCTGCTGGAGCTAGAAGTTCCTCCAGGCCTAAGTTCAAGCCAAGCTAGGAATATCAAGCTCAGGGCAGCCAAGTATTGCATTCATGAAAACCTTCTCTATTGGAGGGATCCATTTGGAATCCTTCTAAGATGTATGGATAAAGAACAATCCATGGAGGTCATGCATCAATTTCGTTCCAGCATTTGTGGAGGACATCACTATTGGAAAACCACATCCCATAAGATCCTCAGTGCTGGGTATTACTGGCCCACTTTGTTTTCTGATGTCTTTTCATTTGTAAAATCTTGTGACAGGTGCCAGAGGTTTGAAGGAAAATAGCAATTGAAGTCTTTGCCCTTGAAGCCAATTCAAGCCAGTGGTCCTTTTCAGCAGTGGGGCTTGGATTTCATAGGAGAAATCAATCCACATTCCAGTGGCCAGCACAGATGGATCTTAGTAGCCACTAAATACTTCACTAAATGGATTGAGGCCATCCCTACCAGGAAAGATGACCACCATGTGGTCATGAAGTTCTTGATAGAAAACATTTTCACCAGGTTTGGCTGTCCACACAAACTGATTACAGACAATGCAGCAGCCTTCAGGGCAAAAGAGTTGGTGGACATGTGTGATTCAATGGGCATTAAGATGGTGCATTCCACCTCATACTACCCTCAGGGTAATGGCTTAGCAAAATAATCCAATAAGAGCCTAATAAGGATAATCAAAAAGCTACTAGAGGACAACAAAAGGAACTGGGATTCCAAGTTGAAGTATGGATTGTGGGCTGACAAGGTGACCAGCAAGAAATCCATAGGGAATTCTCCATTCAAGCTGGTATATGGAATTGAGGCCATATTCCCAGTTCAGTTGACCCTCCCTGTGGCTAAGTTATTGCAGGAAGAGCAGAATGAGGAAGATGACATGGCAAAGAGGATTACTGACTTGGCAGAAGTACATCAGATTAGGGATCAGCTAATTGAAAAGTCTGTAGCACATCAAAAGAGAATCAAGGAAGCCTTTGACAAAAAGGCAAAGATGGACAATTTTCAAATTGGAGACTTGGTGCTAAAATGGGATGCACTGAAGGAAAATAAGGGAAACCATGGGAATTTCAATGCTCTATGGACTGGACCTTTTATTATCACTCAGATCCAGGGGAACAACACGTTCATGCTATAGAGCATGGAAGGAGAGACAGCTTTTGATGGCCTAGTTAATGGGTGATTCTTGAAAGTTTATGTTGTTTAAGGTTTCGAGACCTTAATGTTGTAAATATGTTATTTTTACCAAGTTTTAAGTGTAGGGTTAAGTAGACTCCATGCCCAATGGAACACTAGGAATTATTGCTAATTTTGTTTTGTATGAAAGGCAGTGGTCTACGGTTCTTGAGACCTCATAGGGAGGATCTCACCCCTAGAAGAAGCCAGTGTTAGCTCTGTTATTTAATGCTGATTTTCTAAAGGTCAAAAAGGGCTTGTTTCGTTTGGTGGCATCTTGAAAAGAGCTCATAATTGTTCATTCCTCCTTTTTCTTCCACCCTGCTTCCTCTCCACTATCTCCATTCCTCTCTTTTTCTCCTAAAACCCGACAAATTAACCCCTTTGTCCTTAGCCCTGAGTGTAAAGCCCAAATCCTCCATAAAACCATCCCATATGTCTTCGCACTTTCATAACTCATCGCGCTCCATCCCTACCGTTGATCACCTCGCCAATCCAACGGCCCTAGTCGCACCCAATAAAGGCAACCTACTCCACAAGTCCCCACCATCAGATCATCTTCGCCGAGATCTGACGACCTTCGCACTTATCATGCCTGCAACTCACCTGAACATTAGCGCGTAATGAGAGCCATCTTTCTCTCTCATCCGCTGCTATGTGTCGAATGCTGAGTGGAATCGCGCAGTCCTGTCCTTTTACCTCTTTGCACATGAAAGTGGTGTGATCAACACCATTACCGCCCAACTAAACCGTTCCCGCCCACTAATGCCTGTGCAACTCTGTCGCTCGATCATTGTTTGATCTGTCCACCAGAGATCCAACGACCCTAATTCACCCCGCTCTTACCACGGCCGAGAGCCTTCACTGAGCCATCTCTGCCATTCATTTCTTATATCCCATGGCTATGCTTTCTGCTCATCCATATCATCCACTCACCCATGCATTCCACATCCTCTAGCCACTCCATTTGCCCAAAGAAGGAAGATGACCAGCTTGCCATTACCAGTCACTATCAGACTTCCAACAACTATATTTAACAAACAGCATGGCCAAAGGGGAAAAAGGACGAGCGTGACCCTGCAATTGAATTTATCAGTTATGGAACCCCACTGGTACGAGCACTCCAATAGCCTAAGAGGATAGCACAACACTTGAGCAGATTGGATTCTTCCACTAAAGCAAGTAAACACGTTCAAAGACTCCATTAGATAGTTAAATGCAGTTGGTGGTCAATTATGACCACACCATACCTAAATGGCCAAATTTCCCTTGTAATGTAAATCTATAAATACCCAGAAACAATATGTAATTAGGGTTGATGGTTGGAATTTTGATTTAAGGTTCAACTTCTGGAGACTGTAGATATTTTGACACTTGCAGCGTCTTGTCTTCATTTTTAGCTAATACACGCTTCTTTTGTTATTAACTGCTCACTTTCCATTTTCCCTTATTCTAAGATGTGCCTGATATGCTATGTTCTTGAGCTCTTGATGTTTAGCATTAGATAGCCGTCATCCTATCTCTGTGTTAAAATCTTGTATGCATCATTGAATAGGTGGTCCAGGTTTCTTTCTATCTAATGCAAGAGAGTTGTCACCCTGTATTTGCATTAGTAGATTAGATTTGTAGACTTCTTTATTGGTTGCAGTGGACTATCACATGGTCTTGTGCATTTGCTGGTGTGGTTAGTATTCTATATATTCACCCAATCTCTAAACTGTGAGTAGTTGGTGGTCTAAAGCCTTGTAGTCTGGGGGTGTTCACGCATGTCTGGAGTGGAACAAAGTAGAAGTAGTTATCTGGCTTGGACAAGCATCATTCCTTCCATTCATCCATTGCAACAATAGTTGAATTTATATGTTACCAAGCATCTCTGAGCTACAACCTAGGAGAGTTTCTTGGAATCCTAACAATGACCATAGAAACTTTTGATTTGCTTGAATTCACCAATTTGAGACTAACCCCTATGGTATTGGAACTAATTGATAGATCCAAAATTTGACTTGGGGGGATTTTAGAAGATATTGTTATTTATATGGAATTCTAGGAGTATCTAATTTATTTCTTAGTGTTATAGCCCAAGACATGCTTGAGAGGACACTCAATAATCTTGGGAAAATTGTGGTTAGCCACTGCATATGCATTCATTTGCTGCATATCAAGTTCTATGAAGATATCTTATGGAAATACTACAAAAAAACCTCATCCATTATCCTTTAGCCAAGCCAAGTGTTGATTATGAAAGCACTTTATAAGCTGAATTTAAACCAAAAGTGGATGATACATGACCACTCCTCATGATTCATAAGGCCCTCTATTTTAAAGAAAAAGTAGAGGATAATGTTATTAGTAGCTTTATTAGTAATTCCTCTATCGTTACTTAGCTAGTTGTTGGTTCCCAAATTTCTTCGGCGATAAAGAACAATTTAAGAAGACATTCACTGAGGATCTAAGGATCGTCCCGCTTTAGGATGGAGACTGACCGTCTCTATCCATAGGAGGGTAACTCTCTCTATCTAATATTTTTTAAATTTATTTTCTGTAATAGAAAATAAATAAGGCCATATTATAAATAAAAGAATCTTTATTTTAAAATTAATATTTAAGAAAATAAAGGTGGTAAGTGTTAGTGTCAGTGTCTTCACACTGCCATCAGTGATCAAAATTCACTCTTTTGCATTCATATTAGGAGTCCCATTCTCAATGAGTTGCATTCCATTAGGTCATGGATCAACTGATGGTAGGCACATTTCAGTTTTTTCCCTCATGACACATATCTGCTAACCACTTTTCATGTGTGATTTAGTCAATGGTTCAGGTCCAGGTTCATTTTCAGTCTATTTCATCAAATAGGTCTTAGGTATTAGGGTTTCAGTTTCATTAGGTATTAGGGCTTCACCATGTCAAATTTTCAGTAACCATTGACCAATAAGGGTCAGCAGACACATGAGGATGACAATAATCATCAGGAAACTTTTAATTTCATAACTTGTAAATTTAATAAGTTTTTCACCTCAAAACCAGTTTGAGGTGAAAACAGAGCATTGTTTTTATTTGTAATTTCGTGTAACTTATCATTTCTCATATGTAATTAGTGATCACATGCTGCTCCTGGTCACCTGCTGATACTTCCAAATAAATGCCACTACAAAAGCAAAAGATTATCAAGCATCAGTTCACCTATTTTAAGCAAAAGGTCAAGCATCCAAAAAACAGATCATTTGAAAAAGCCAAAGACATTATAAAGTGGGTTTTGGAGAGTGAAAAATCAAAAGTACCCAAACCATATAAAGTTCATTTCTTTCTCAAGTTAATTCATTGTTAAAGTTGAAGTTCATGAGAAAAATCACGATTTTAAGGGGTTATTGAGAAAAAGGAAGAAATTTTTGTGTTCTTGGAGGAAACTGCCTGGTGCTACACACCAAAACTTGTCACTACGCACCTGGGTTTTTTCTCCTTTGTTTTTTGAACTGGTGCTATGCACCTATCATCTGAGCTTCAAATTGCTGCAAAATTCATCAAATCACATCAAAACCCCAAATTTCTCTATTTGCAAGTAAGTAACATCACTTTTTCTTGCAGACAAGAATTGTTGCATTGGTTTTGAGTTGTGTTCTCCCTCCAAAACATCAAACCCTAATTGTCACTAAACTATCCCATATTGTAAAAATACAGTCCTAACTACTGTCCCATTATTGTTGTCCCATAAAACTCATCCTCCCATACATAACTCCCTCCCTAAAGCTTTTCCCTACATCCCAAACCCTACCATTACTCCCAAACCCTACCATACTCCCAAACCCTACACCATTCATTAACCCTACTTATTCCCCACATCCCTTTCCCATTCTTGTTCACCCTCACTTACTTTCCTATCCAAAATCTCTTCATACTCATCTTACCTACATTCACTAATCCATCACTCCTCATTTACCACAAAGACAAACAACAGTACAATAATGGAGAGGGACAGTGAGTATGAAATGGAGGAAGAGACACATAGTGATAGTTCCAGAGAGAGAGACACTCAGGGCAGAAGGCCTCATAAGGGAGGAAAACATATCAGAGAGGAGCCCACCAGTTTGAGGGAGCTACAAGCCTACCCATTTTCCCTTTCTTGTTTTAGACATCAGCCATATTTCAATTTTTGTGAAATGGTGGAAAGGGTAAAATCCCATCATGAATTAGCAAGGTTGTTTGTGACACATTTGGAGGACAACAATGAGGTAAACCTTGTTGGAGTCACATTCACTTTGTCACTAGCTATCATTTCAGAAGCTACAGGTATTCCAAATGTGGGTGAAAAGTGGAACAAAGGTCAATACATTGATAAGGAGTACTATGAGCCTTACATTAAGGCTAAATATCATAACAAAATCAGCAGAGTGTTCCCCTTTAAATTCTTGGAGTACAGGTTTGCTCCATTAATGAAGATCATCATCAAGTACTTTTGTGAAGGTAGTTTCTCCGGACTGTATGCCTACCACATTAGATTGCTGATGCATTTCACTAGGGTGAGAATGATGAATATCCCCTAATTCATATTCAGAAACATAGAGAAGATGCCATTCATTGTAAAGAGGAAATCATACCCCTAGCAACTAAGCAACATCTATCACTTCTCTATGATTACAATCATTTTCTTGCTTTAGATTTACAGTCCCTTTTGAAGTGCCCTTCCTTTCCGCATTCCCAGCACACCACCTTTACAGGTTTTCCTGGAGATTTAGATCTCCCTCTAGATTTAGATCTCCCACTCGATGACTTATTTTTATTTCTATTCTGGGACCGTCCTCGTACAGACAAGGCATCACCATTCTGGCTCTCCATATTTTTCCGACTAATCTCCTCCATCAGCAAGGCTGAGACTATTTCATCAAACTGCAAAGCAGTTTCATTGCTACCTATTGCAATAACCAGACTATCCCACGAATCTGGTAGAGAACACAACAAACTGATGCACTTATCTTCATCTGAAATTTTAATATCAACACACGCTAACTGACTTGCCACAGTATTAAATGCATTCAGATTCTCTGTCACCGAGTCTCCATCTCTCATCCTCAGGTTATACAGCTTTTTCCGCAGGAACAGTTTATTCACCAGAGACTTAGATTGGTACAAAGTCCCTAACTTGTCCCACAAAGCCTTCGCCGTAACTTCCCCTGATACATTCAGCAATACTTAATCTGAGACACACAATCGTATTGTGCTTTTTGCCTTCCGATCCAACTTCTTCCATTCTTCATCGGTCACTCCCATTGGTTTAGTACCTAGATCTACCGCGATCCACTGATCTTTATCCACCAACAGATCCTCCATCTTGAGTTTCCACAACTCAAAACTCTGACCATTGAACTTCTCGATCTCTATCTTTCCGCTGCTTGCCATCTTCTTTCACCACCAGAATCGATCTCACAGATCTCCCACTGAACAGGGTCTACCACAGGCCCAAGCGAAACCCCTCAGCAACAAAGGCGTCCCCTTGAAGCCAAAACAGCTCTCATACCAAATGTAGGTTTTAACCCCGTACAGAAATTACCTGCATACGAATTCTAAATCATAGAAAAATAAACAATGCGAGAGCATAACACATAAAACACATATACATAGAGATTTTCCCCTGGATCCCAAAACTGGGACTACCAGCTTGATTTTTCATTATATTCCTTTCAATGTTACAATACATATTTATACATGCCGAATCATCCAATACCATGGACCGAAAAACCATCGCGTCCAAACTATGGACCGAAAAACCATAGGTAGGTTCGCCCAACCTAATATAGGGTCCAAAAAAAAAAATTTCTCAAGGCGCTGCCCCCAACCCGTAGAGGGGGGCTACCCGGCCCCCTCAAACCCCCCGGACAAGGGGGGATGCCGCCCCCCCTGTGACCCCCCCACTGCGCAATCGGCGCAATGAAGGGAGGTCTCCACCCCCTCTAACCCCCTGGTTCAATACGTGGGTTAGTCGTGGAAAGAATATAACACAACCCAACACTTATACACATTGTTTACCTCATATTTCAAAATCTCTTCATACTCATCTGCTTTCAATTCAAATTCATAAGCATGGAGACAGATTCAGATTATGAGAGGGAAGAGGAAACTCTCATTGATTCTTCTAGAGAAGCTCATGTACCAAGAAAGCCACACAAAGGAGGAAACTATCAGTCTCCCAGAGTTGCTTGCTTGTCCTCTTGTTATATCTTGTTTTAGACATCATTCTTGCTATGAGCTTGCTCGGTTGTTTGTCACCCATCTAGATAATGGCCAAGTGAACCTTGCTAGTGTTTCCTTCACCTTGTCACCTACCACTATCTCAAAAGCAACAGGCATTCCAAATGTTGGTGAATAGTGGAACAAAGGATAGTATGTTGACAATATGATGAAGAGGCTTAAGGCTAAGTTGGAAAAGGCCTTAAGAAGAAAAAAAGAGCATGATAAACTCAAAATATTGGCTGAAGCATCACTGGCCCATCAAAGCACCTAACAAGGATCACTCATGCCAAATTTCAAGAAAATTGGAGAAACTGTTGACATTTTTGAACTTTTGACATTAAAAAACAGGATTTTTCAGTAGGTGGCGCTGCGCTTTTGTTGGGGGCATCCATTTGCAAAAAAGTTTATATTTTTGGAATCAACATGGAAAAATATGAAATCTCAGAAATGGCTAGGAATTTTGGACAAGTTATAGGTCTCCAAAAGGGAAAAAAACACCCAAAAAAGTACCCTCTCTACCACTTTTTTGCCACATAGGAAGCAGTCTTGGGAGAGTCAATTTTTGGAGGGAAAAATGGATTCCAAATTCAGAAATTCAAGTCGTTCAAGAAAGTAGACTCATCATTCTTTCCAAAGAGCTATCCTGCACCTGATTTGGACTCCGGGAAGCCTTCCAAAATTGGACTAGAAAAAGTGTTGCGCATAGGATCAGTGGCACTGCGCATAAGATGAATTTTTCCAGTTTTGCCTAATTTTCCAGATTTCACCTAGTTTTCTCTGTAGTTGAATTTTTCTTGCTCTCTTGGTGAAATTATCATGGTAAATGATGTAATCTGATGTAATTATGGATGTAAAACACTCAATAGGGTAGATACATCAAGTCAAAGGTAGTTTTGAACTGAATGAATCGGTTTCCTTGGTTTTAGAGGCAAGTTGTTCCACTACCTATATCCCTGTTCTTAGTTTAGATATGGTTGAAACCACCCCCTTTCTCATGGATTTGACCCTGATATCTAGCTTGAGTAGTTTCCTTGCCTATATCATGTAAATTTTGATTCATTTGTAAAGGTTGGACTTTGGCAGAAGTGTTGGACTCACTAAACATTTTGTATTAGTAGTTTGGCAAAGAATAAAACCAGGTTTCACAGTTATTTTTGTAGGATTCTTGTGACAGTGAGTTTTATGTATTGTTCTTTCTTTGTAATGAGTTTATCTGATGTTATATATGTATCACATCTCTCTCTTTCTTCTAAACTAAGTGAATCAAGGTGAATAGACAAAATACACTAATTTACAGTGCTTTGTCTTAGAAATGCATTTATTTTTCAATGTTTTCACTGTTTGAAGAAGATTCATAGCTTCTTATGCCCTCCTCAACTCCTCAGCAGTCTTATTCTACCATCTCACTCCTTTGCTAGTACTACCCTACCCCACAGAACATGACTGTATCCCTAAGTTGATATCCCAGACCCAAGCTGTCTTCTCCAATTGATCCAGCAACCAAAACTTAAAATCAAACAAACTTCTCTCATCCATATACCTAGCCTAAAATCAACAATTATTTTCAATCATCTCAAGCCCTAGTTGCCACATTCCCATTGATATTGACAAGGAGAGAGCCCTATCCCGACCTGGTAGGGCTAACTACCAAGTTAAGCGTGGTTTGATGTTACCCTAGACCTGCCTTCCTTCGGCCAGAGGTAGATTTAGGCGCTAACATAGTGGTGACCGTACTAGGGAATGTATTTTTGTGTTCCTCAGCAAAATGTAATCAAGTTCAGATCTGATTGTTGATGGTGAACAACGATCAGACACAGCAAGGCTAAAATCATTCACCTGGCTACTCTAAATCAATTTCGAGATCAGATCCAAGGACTCCATTGGAGGATGAACATGACCAGCAGAAACATGAAAGGACAATATGGAAAGATCAGGTATTCAAGTTGGAATTTCATCCAAGACATTTTTTTATTTGTTGTAAATTATTTCTTCTCTTTTCCCGAGAATGTCAAGAAGGCTTTGCAAAGTGTATTGTATTTAAGAAAATATCTTCATCCTGCATTTGAGTCCTTCCCTTTGAAGATTGTGAATACCAAAGATTTTCATGCCTTTGAGCTTGATCAATACCCTTTTTCTGAAGCTTTTGATGACTGTCTTCAAACTGATGAGCCTCAAGAGACCAAGACTGATTCTACACCTTCTATACATACCCCCTATACCTTGTATAATTCCAGATCGATACAAGCCTTTCCTTTTACCTCCTATATCTCATGCTTTCCCTAAAAACCATTACCTATATCTACCAAGATTTGATGTTGAATGTGACAACATCACTGCTAAGAGACATGTACTAAAATTTGAGTCCTTTCTCGACCTTTTTGAAGTTGATGAAGAAGATGATAGTATTAGGATTTTTGCTCTTTCTTTGCAAGGCAAAGTCAAGAGTTGGTTCAAAACCCTACCTGACGCGAGCATTTCATATTTCCAGCAGTTCGTCAAAGTTTTCCTCAACAGGTGGGTGGTCAGACAGAACCCTTTCTTGACTCTAGAAGAGTATAACCAGCTGAAAAGACAACCAGGGGAGACGGTGCAACAATTTTCTGCCAAGTTTAACCAAGTCTATTTTTCGATGCTAGTTAATATAAGACCTCCTTCTAGATCCGTTCTATTGCACTACCCAGATGCATTTGATCCAGAAATTGAGTTTCAGCTGAGGGAAAGGAATCTTGCAACACTTGAAGAGATGCAGAACAGTGTAGTAGATGTAGAGGCTCATTTGCTGATCAGAAGGGCAAGCTGAAGGAAGAAGAGGCGAAGAACATAGATCCAGAGGAATCAACATCTTTAGAAGTAAAGCTTGACATTTTGATAAGTGTAGTGGAAGAGATGATGCAAAAGATCACCACAAGGAATGAGTATGATGTTCAAGACCATGGCTCGCTGATTGAAGATGAACAAATTGCTGATCCACAACATTTTCTTTCTTATCCCAGTTGTCATAGACATGATAATGATTGTTTTATAGATCATCTTGGAGAAGAGAGATCTGTTGATATGACATGTATGCTTGATGATGTGTTTTATACTGATGAATTCCCTAAGTTTGATCAGTGTGATGATGATTATGTTCTCCAAATAGAGGCTAGTCTTGTAGACAAATCAACAGCTAGTTTGTGGGAGGAGGAAGTTCACTTTCAACTCGAATACAGTGATCAGCCATTGCATATCAGCTATGAAGGTGAGGCGGAAAGTGCAGAAAACTTTGAAGTAAGTGAAGGATCTTTGCCTTTTTGTTTTGTTTTGTTTCAGTTCGTCAAAGACAACTTTCATGCAATCAGAAATCAACTGTCGACAAGTCTTGATCTGGACCATCTTGAGGGCAATGAAAACCTTGTTCAAGACTTCTCTTATCTATATTTATAGCCCCCGAATGCCATTGAATGTCAAGTTGTAGATGAAGACTCAGAAGCTGGAACATATGATCAAATGATGCAAGATGATTCCATACCATTTTGTTTTGAATCATTTCAATTTTTGAAGGGAAATTTGCATAGTATATCTTCAAATGAGAAGCCTGTAGAAAATCATGCAATCTCACTAGAACCAATAGAAAATCGGTTACAACAGTCTTTTCAAGTTTTCACGATCCAATAGCTAATGTGTTGGATGATGTCTATAGTCAAAGATTTTCTCCATTAGCTAACTGTGAGCTTGAAAAACGTATTGATACAAACTTGATTCGGCAGGCGGTTTCTTTGTCATTATTAGTAGGAGTCTCGTCACAAAGCTTAGATGAAAGTTTTCATTCATGGTATGAGGAGAAGCAAATTAATCCACTGGATGAGTTAAGCCCCATTGCATATGAATTTCAAGATCCTTATGCAGTATTTTTTGGGTTGTGTTATATTCTTTCCACGACTAACCCACGTAGTGAATCGGGGGGTTAGAGGGGGGCCAGAGCCTCCCCTTCATTGCGCTGATTACACAGCAGGGGGTTACAGGGGGGCAGGTAGCCCCCCTTTATGGGGTCCGGGGCAGTGCCTCGGGAAAAAAAAATTTGGACCCTATATTAGGTTGGGCGAACCTACCTATGGTTTTCGGTCCATGGTTTTGGACACGATGGTTTTTGGTCCATGGTATTGGATGCTTCGGCATGTATAAATATGTATTGTAACATTGAAAGGAATATAATGAAAAATCAAGCTAGTAGTCCCGGTTTTGGGATCCAGGGGAAAATCTCTATGTATATGTGTTTTATGTGTTATGCTCTCACATTGTATATTTTTCTGTGATTAGAATTCGTATGCAGGTAATTTCTGTACGGGGTTAAAACCTACATTTGGTATCAGAGTTGTTTTGGCTTCAAGGGGACGCCTTTGTTGCTGAGGGGTTTCGCTCGGCCTGTGGTAGACCCTGTTCAATGGGTGTCATGCGGAAAGAGTCAATTTTGCAGACAAAACCGACCTCCCTAGAAGCTAAGGCTTTCTAGTGACAAACAAGACAATTAAACACTATCTTTCCCTAAACATGCATTTAAAATACAAGCAACCAGGTGTTTAAAACATACCTTTAGTCCAACGCTTGTTTGTTGTAGTCCAGCCTCTCTGATCCAGATGAGCTCCTTCTCCTTGAAGCCTGCATTCACTAACAAGAAAACGATTACATAGCACCTGAATAACTCATATAATAAAACATATTCATCATAAAGACCAAGGAGTATATGAAACAAATTATATAAAACAACTTGTTGAGAAAAATGAGCTTAATTGTATTAATTGGAAACAAAAGAAACCATTACAACCAGTGCCTTGGTGTTGTGCAGGTCCCTCCCAGGGTCCAGCAAGAGTTCTCCTTTACTTTGATCAGCTCACCCACTTCCAAATGAAGCTAAGAAAGGATTGGAATCTCTCCTCTCAAGCTCTAAAAGGGAGTCCTAATTTCAGCAGCATCTACCCTTAGGAATGTTCAGCTTTCAACCTCCTCTCCCTCTAGCCCAATGCCTGTATTTATAGTGCTTTGGAGGAAGTTAATCAGGTCCACCATGAATGGGATAAGCCCCTCTTTCAATGGGATAGCTCCCCTCTTCATGGGATAAGTTCCTCTTTCATTGGGGTGCATGAACCATCTGGAGGCGCTCAATCCACGTCAAACCATCTTCTAGAATGCTCTAGAATTGATCACAAGTAACTTTTTTGAAGTGAAACTTGCGCCTTTTGACCTTTACAGGAGTACGCACCCACCCCTTTACAGACAGAGCGTACAAGTACGCAGGTTTTATGAACTAGAGGTGCGTACACGCAGGTAAGGCTAAGAGAAACTGCGTAACGAGAGTTAATTGACTTTTTAAGGACTTTGTCTCTTTCTTGGAGTTTGACATGAGGAGAAGAGGTGTAAGACTTGCCAAGGAGGATAGTATGACAGTTGATGGAGCCATACTAACTGCAGATAGTCATGGTGACAAATTTTAGTGTAACAGATTGCCCCCTAAAGTGCGAAGCCTGTAGTAGATTAGGGTTTCATATCATCTAGGAAGGGTGAAGTACTTTATCATTTCAAGGATTATCTTGTGGAGAGCCCGGTTGGAACCTGCAAGTATTCAACACAAAATACATGTATGAGATCATATCATGCTGAGGTAGGCATTCCCATACTCAGATAAAAAACTTTAACTAACAAACTAACTATTGCTCTGATACAGGAATGATTTCGCAGTACATCATAATCATAGACTCATGTAGACACAGTATGGACGTAGCCATCTGTTTATAATTAGTCTACTATACAATGAATACAAAACTCCTCGCAACCTGGATGGTGGAAACTAGATCCAGGGTCTTCATTTCTAGCTCCCGAAATAGTACGATTCTATCCATGCGAATAAATGAGTTGATGTCGAGCATGGTAGAAACCACTTGATTACCAGTCAATGATGTAAACTGTTAACAAGTGTGAGAGAGACCACCAGTGATGTCAATGGTTCTCAAAGTACCTAGTACAATCCATGAGATGTGAATGAATGTGCTGATGTCGAACATGTCACGGAATCCTTCGATCGAAAGTGAATGATGTAAACTGTCGTCGAAGGCGAGAAATCTGCCATTGATGCATGCGGATTTCAAGGTACTGACGATTTCTAGATCATCTTTCTAGATAATGTGCTGATGTCGATAGAAAGCGATTCGTCGTAGGCAAGCCCACAACACGAAATCATAAATCAAGTTGAAGAAATGTAGCTGTAAGGACTGACTCAGGGATGGTCAAGATGGATGACAGGTATTTTGCAGATGAATGGCTTATTTGCAGCGACCTCTTGAACACATAACGACACAACAGATGGCTTGGTGACATTTGACCCAAAGTTAATACCCGGTTGAAGACTTTCAATGTGGTTCAATCAACTGTGAGGCAAAGGATTTCCCAACCCAGGTGAATGAAAAGTGTCGTGTTCAAGAGTGGTGATAAGGTTTCTTCTGAGACGAAGGATAACAAATAGGTTCATTTTTCTCTCTTTTCCCCCACCATTTCTGGCAAGTACCTCTTTATTTTTTACAAGCTTGAGGAGGATAACATATGCTTGATTATAATATCATCCTTCGGATGAGTCCAACTTAGTTTAGATTCGAACCCTAAGAAGGAGTGGTTCATTCCTGTTTGTAATCGAACAGGTCCTTTACTGTGAAATTTTAACGAGTCCAGTATAGGAGAAACTCGGCGTTTTTCAATTTTAGAGAGTCTGAAAAACTTAAGAAGACTCCAGGGTTGAACGTTTTCGTAAATTTGTGTCTCCCAAGCCCGAAAAAGTATAAAATAATACTTGAGAGAACCGCTTGATCTTTTACGACCAAGGAGTACTTTCATGATTAGTGTCTTTGACCTGAAAAGTAAAAAGTGATCAAGGACACGTCGTTTTATTTCCAATATCGAGTTTGAAATGACAAAAACCCGGCAATCTTTTCCTGTTTTTACGGTCAGAAAAGGGCTATAAGGGGACCGTCTTTTAATTCCGTTTTAACGAGTGTAAAAGAAATGCTCGGCAATCTTTTCATGTTTTAGGAGTCAGAAAAGGGCTTAAAGATGACTCTGATGTTTTTGTTTGTAAAAAATGACAATTTTCCCTGAAAATCCTTTATCCTACACAAAAACCAACACATTACTCATACCTGTTTACGATGGATAAAAATACTTTGAAAAATACCTTTTCATGGTGAAAAATAAACAAATTTAACATTTATTTACCCAAAAAACCTATAAAAAGGGCTTTTACCAATTCATTTTTACCATTTTACTGTTGAGGAGAGAAAAAGGGCTTTTGGCAAGAAATTTCCCGTGGACATTGCGGAGAATCCGACCGTCGAAATCGAACGCCGTCTCATCAGGTATTCTACAACATCCTCCCTTGCATTTTCATCCGTTTAGAATTTGTTTTTAGGCCCTAGTTTCATTTTTTGGAGACTTTGGGGTTTCAAGGTCCGCCTTTCGGGGTACGCAGGTGCTCCACTGGTGACCTGCGTACCCCGACATTTTCTCAGTTGGGAAAATGGCAGGCATACGCAACCTGCCTTAAAGGAACCCACGTACCCATGCCCTGTTCCTAAAGGCGGGGTGCGTACTCCGCGCAAAGGGTTTACAAACCCCAAATTCTCCAAATTGGACCAATAAAATTTGATTTTATGAATTCTAATGGATGTTTTCTGGTGTGTAGATTGCCCACCATGCTTGATTGGCGCGAGAGAGAGCACGAAGATGTTGATTTGGCCACCATTAATCATCAACCGTCCATTGATGCTTTGAAGGCATGCGGCCTTTACAAATACTGGGCCATACCTGGCATGAGGGCCCAGGTGAGATTTCTAGAGTGGCTGGTAGAGAGGTGGAATGTTCAGGATCAGTGCTTTTACATCGGAGGGCACCAACTTGAGATAGAGCCCTCAGATATTTACTTTCTCACTGGTTTTCCCAAGAGAGGCGAACACTTGACTCTGTTCGGGACTAGGCCGGGTGGCCAGTCCATCGCTAGTCTCCATCTAGAGTGGTGTAATAATCAGAACTAGGAGAAGGGGATAGAGATTAAAACTATATCCCGCCCTGAACTTATGGTCATTGCTTTTACAGTTACCAGACTTTGCGGAGGTGTCGCTTTGCACATTGCCACCGGGTCCCAAACGCAGATGGCGATTGATTGCTATCAGGGCACCATTTTCAACTAGTGTGATGCTGTGTTGGCCAATTTAAAGGGCCAACTGACTAGGACTAAAAATGGACAGTTAAAGACTTTTGGTTATGGGCCTTTAGTTGTGAGTTTTTCCCTAGAGAGGGTTCCGATGCTGATCCCACAGCAGCTCACTGTTGAGGTTGGGCCTCCCCGAGAGCCTAAATTGGTGCGATGGGTTACGGTTATGGCCCGTCATCCTGACGAGGGCACGGAGGTTGTCCGATTTACTCCGGAGTACTTCCACTGGTTAGAGGACCAGGTCTTTTCAATACAGGATTTTCCTTATGCTGGAGTTGATTTTCGTGGAGATCCGGACATGATTCTTCCACCGGGAGAACAGTGGGATGACACAGGTACTTCATTTTTCACAAGTTTTTAAAATATCTACCCTTTTTTTTTGTTTTTATATCATCTCAAAACTGACAGTGACAATTTTCAAAATGCAGATGTAGGCCCACGTCGACCAGCCAATCTCCGGCCATTCGAGAGGAGACTACCAATTGCAGCGGCACCGGCCCCACAGGACGAGGCCACAGAGACTTTAGCTGAGTTGGAGCATGACCTAGAGCATCTTACAACAGACATACCAGAGACTACTATAGATGATATTCCTATCAGGCTTCAGCGCTTTGTAGTCGGAGTCCCAGGACCTTTTAGGAGGTTCTTGTGTAGGGTGGCTCGTGCAGTGGTGTCATATAGAGATCATCAGCAGTGATTTAGATGGTCGTTTTTGTAGACACATATGACATTTTGGTTTTTTGTACTTATCATTTTTGCCGATCATAAGGTGTTTTTCAACCTATGATCGAAGACGATGTATTTTTTGACACAGTCCTATCTATATATATATCATTATTACCGGCTTATCTTGTTAAACATGTATGATAAAATGTTTTTAAATTTACATCTATGATTACTGCAAATGTCTATTTAACATTTGAGAAGCAATTGCATCTGCTAATGTATTTAAAGACCTTGGAATATGTTGATATTCAATGTAATCAAACTCACGTTCCAAGAGACGCACTCTCAAAAATAACCTTAATAACACTGGATTTCTAATGGAATATACTCTATTAAGCTGTAATACAACGAGTTCAGAATCTAACCTCACTATCAAACTCCGAATCCCAAACGAAATAGATTCAGACAATAACTCAATCATTGCACTGTATTCTGCAATGCTGTTTGTTGTTTGACCGAGGCTCACCCCATGCATAGAAACTAACTCGTCAAAGGGCAAATAAATAACCCAAGCTGCGGAAGAGATATTCCGTGTACTACGACAAGCACCATCAGCAAAACCAATGTATGTTTGGAGAGGCATCGACATATGCATCATTAAGTGTAAAACCAAGATAAGCTAGAATAACGACGAAAACACACTTTCTAAGCTAAGACACTGTCTAAATTAACAAACACACCAGCTAGAAAGAAAAACCTAACCTAACTAAAATCTCCATACCCATCTTTTAAGCATAATACCTCTTTAGGTAAAGTTCATTTCTGGGTTTACCCAAAGAGTCCCCATCAAATTCTACCAGCTCATAGGCCCCTTTGGAAAGCTTTCGCTTGACAATATAAGGCCCATGCCACATAGGAACGAATTTTCCAGCACCTAATTTATCGTTAGCTTGATCATATAATAACACTAGGTCACCTTCCGAAAAATTTCGAGGGGTCACATTTCGATCATACTGAGCTTTGATTCGTTTTGCATGAGTCTCGATTTCCAATGCGGCATCACGTCGATTCTCATCTAATTGAGCTAAGTATAATAAACGCTTCTCCTCTTCAAAAGTCGCTGGAAGTAACTCGATGGCCATTTGCAGTGACGGGATTTCGCATTCAATGGGTAACACAGCTTCCAAACCATAAACTAGTTGGAGAGGAGTGAACCCTGTAGATGTTTTCACTGAGGTTCGATATGCCCAAAGCGCTGAAAATAACATGTTGTGCCAATTCGACCGATGAATACCAATGATTCGTCGGATCATGATAACTAAAACTTTATTGATAGACTCAACCAGACCATTTGCTTGTGGATAATAAGGAGTTGAACTATCGTGACGCAAACCAAGCTGGCCTGTAAGTTCTGTCATCATAACGTTTCGAAAATGGCGCCCATGGTCAGTGATTATCGCTTGTGGGACACCAAACCTAGCAACTATGTGATTGAATACGGAAATTGCAGCTGTCTTGCCGTCAGCCTCGAATGTAGGCATTGCCTCGGCCCACTTAGTAAAATAATCAACCGCAAGGATGATATACGCATGCCCCCGGCCGAGTGAGGGTTACATGTAATAAAATCGATACCCCATTTGGCAAAAGGACCAACGGCAATTATAGGGTGGAGAGGAGCAGGTGGAGCGCGCATCTTTCGATCAAACACTTGACAGTTGTGGCATTTTCAGACCGCAGTAATACAATCTTTAAACATGGACGGCCAGAAGTAGCCAGCACGCAACACCTTTTGGGCTGTGGCATACCCAGACATATGATCGCCACACGCTCCAGAGTGATAGTCATTTAAAACCCTTTCTGCCTCTTCGTGAGTTAAGCAACGTCGAAAAATAGAGTCTGCCCCACGTCGATAAAGAGTATCTCCAATAATTTTGTATTGTTGGGACTGGAATCGAATTTTTCGACGTTCCGACTTTGAAGCTTCGGGCCGAAAGGATTGGGTCTGGAGATAGATGATGATATTTCCAAACCACGGATCTAAAGTGCTGATTAGAAACAGAGATTTATCCGCAATGGGCTCCTCTGCCACAGTTTCCGTGTCAGCACACGGGAAGTCACACATTAGCTCTGCAAAAACTAAGGATTTCTTAGACTTAGATTTTTCGAACTCCAAGTCGAACTCTTGCAGGATGACAATCCATTTGGAGTACTTGCCCCCTAGCAATTGTTTAGTCAAAATGTAAATCATAGGGTTGCAATCCGAAATGACTGTAGTTTTACGGAGTAAAATGTAGTGACGAAAACGTTGGACAGCTTGAACGGCTGCCAAGGCCAATTTCTCCACATGCGAGTATTTTAGCTCAGTGGGATTTAACGTCCTACTAAGATAATATATCACATGTTCCGTTCCGAATTCATCTTCCTGAACTAACACCATTCCAATAGTGGAATGGGAGGCGGCGAGGTACAAAAAGTAATCCTGGTTGTAGTTGGGAGGATGCAACAACGGTGCATGGGTCAACGCGTGTTTGAGTGCATCAAAATATTTCTGAGCTATCTCATCCCAAGAGAATTGAGCGTTCTGTTTCAACAACCGTGTAAAACCTTTTGTAACCTCGGCGTAGTTAGGAATGAATCATCATAAAAAGTTTGCTTTCCCCTCCAAACTTTGGAGTTGGCGTAGACTCGAAGGAGGAGGCAATTTGATGATAGCTTCTACCTTCGAGGGATTGACGCGGATGCCAGCTTTTGAAACTACAAATCCTAGCAATCGTCCCACTTCTATACAGAAGACACATTTGTGTGGGTTCAACCGAATACGATAATGCCTACACCTCATGAAGATTGCTCGTAAATGGACAAGGTGATCAGCTCGATGTAATGAATGAGCGGGCAAATCATCGAGATACGGTTTCACAATGTGTTTGATGTCATGAAACACATAAGACATCACCCTTTGAAAAGTTGCTCCGGCATTCTTAAGCCCAAAAGGTAATTTGCAGTAAGCAAATGTCCCCCATGGACAAATGAAAGCAGTTTTTGGTTGGTCGGCAGGTAGAATATTGATTTGATTGTAACCAGAAAAACCGTCCATAAAGGAAAATATTTCACTGCTGGCACAATCATCAATGATTTGATCGATATAGGGCGTTGGATAGTTGTCCTTTGGACAAGCTCGATTAATATCCCTATAATCGATGCATATTCTTATTGTTCCCTGTTTTTTGTTAACTGGAACAATATTCGATACCCAATCCGTTAACAGGATCGGATAAATGAAACCTACTTTCAACAGCTTCTCAACCTCTGCTTTAATTGCAGCAGCTTTTCGTGGGTGAATCTGATGCAAACGTTGCCGGACGGGTTTAGCATCCGGGTAAGTCTTGATCTCATGAACAACAATTGCGGGATCAATTCCTGGCATTTCCTCATAGGACCAGGCAAACACGTCACGGAATTCTTGAAATAGGGCCTTGTATATCTGAATTTCGTCATCTGTACACGAGGCACTTATATGAATGTTTTCAATGATTCCGGGCTTTACTAAAATGTCAATGGGAAGAGTTCGAGAAATATTTCCCAAATTCAACTCTGAATCAAGATGTTTCATGGGATTCTGAGCCTCTTTGACATATTCAGCTGTAAAAACGGATGAGAAATCATTGTCAAAACGATCATCCTCAGGTAAAAACGAAGATCTATGATGGAGATCCTCCCATGGTAAATCGTCTACACACAGGACTTCACGAAGTTGTTCGTCAGATGACACAACTTCGGGAAACGCTATTAACTCCGAGGTTGATGTGAAAAGTGATTCCTCACAGACCACATTCATTTGGTTGACTTTGGTTGAACACGGGTCGGTAAAAGACTGCACGGCTTCATAGGCAATTTCATATGGACTCAACGACATAGAATTACCAAACGAGTCGATTTCAGATTCAGAAGGAACGATCCATGGATCATCATAATAAATAGTCTTTGATGTAATCATATGAATAGTTGCGAATGAAGACGATGCATTGAGTGGAGGAAAAGGAAAAGTTCCCAGTAAACCGACATCTTTAACTAATCCTACACCAACATCCTTATATGGGATAGTCGTTTTACCGACATGCTGGATACTCTCTGAAGAGGTTGGGTCGGATGAAAAGTAAGTCAGCTGGTCTATTGTCACGATCTTGCCATTATGTGGAAACTTTATTACTCGGAAGACCGATGAAACGACCGCTGTCATAGCGTAAGTCCAACTTCGACCCAAGAGAAGGTTGTAGTCTAGAGGGGCATCAACCACCTCCACGTCTAGACTAACGGTTTTTCCTTCAACCCCTATAGGCAAATCCTGTAAAATGCCAAAAGGACGGAACCCACGGCCATCAAAGGCCTTAAGAATTGTCGGGGATTGATTTAGTGAAGGAGAACCAAGCGATCTCCAGCACTGCATCGACATAATACACGTGGAAGCTCCCTCATCAATTACAGTCCGATGAATAGGCCTGTTTTTTAACTATCACTAGGATCTGGAAAGCCATTTGATGAGGCAAACGCGGTGTACTATTTTCTAGATCAAAGATTATTAGCTTCGAGTCCTGAACATCAACAGCTCCTATAGCTGACAAAAGTAATTTTCGTTGTGCTGGGCATGATTGCAGCACTTCCAAAGCCGACATTGCTGAGGGTGAAACAGCTAAATCCTCAACAATGTTGTAATTCTGGGCCGCTCTCGCATGTGGATTGAAAGCAGACCTTCGAAGTACACCCTTGGCGGGCAGTTTGATTACTAAGTCAGGGTTAGGTTTCTCGATCTGTAGTGGATCGGAACCGGGAGCTGAGGCTGATGGATTTGAATGAGAAGATTCTGCTTCTTTTGATCCATCAACAGGACTTTTACTACCATAATCGTGCGATCGAGTCGCAATCCTTACATGAGACATCATCAATATGGGTTCTTCAGTGGCACTCGAGGAAGAACCTATCATTTTGCTATCTTTCGGAAATGGGTCCTTCAAGACAACAGGAATTTGGGAGCCCTTGACGATTTTCGCAACCTCTGCTCAATGAGGGTAGTCTCTTGTAAAGTGTTCTTCTTCACAAATAAGACACGGATAACGAGGCTTTCATTTTTCATCATTGGATTCCGCTTTTTCAGTTTTCTCCTTTAGAGTTTTGTCTGCTTTATTCTTCTTCTTACCTTTCTTCTTTCCACCGGTTTTTGATTTAGCCGTAGATGACTCTACAGCGTGAATGTCGGCGGAAAGTTCAGCAGAAGAATGTCCTGTCGGTGAGTCTGGTAAGGTTATAATAGGAGAAGAATTCTTTGAAGATTTCTTCTTGCTTTTAGTATTCACCGTACCAATCATGCCATCGACAGCATGAGATCTCGAAGGAGCAGCAGCGATTTGATTTAACTTTGGAAGATCTGGGATCTTTTCGTGTAACGTACCTGACTGAGTGTAAACTAAGTCAAGGTACTATGCTTGAGCAATCACTTGCTCCTCAGTAACTACTTCGGCCTTAGCTACGTCTTCAGTAATCTTCGGTAACAATGATTTAACAAACCATTCAGCTAAGATTTGGTCCGGGATAAAAACTTTCACTAACCGTCTTCGAAGTCTCCATTCATGAATATGATCGGAAATATAAGTGGATGTCGATTGTTTTAATGAAGTTAGTAACTCCGTACCATTATCATATCTGACCGGCAACTGAAAATGAGTTAGGAACGAGGTAGCTAACTGGCTAAAATTATAAAAAGAGGCCTGTGGTAACTCAATGTACCACTTGGCCGCGAGACCAATGAGAGTACGCTGGAAGAGACGTAAGCGGATCAAATCATCTGAGATGGAATTTGAGGCACACCAGAGGTGGTAAGTCATCACATGATTCGACGGGTCCTCTCCAGACTTACCCTCGAACTTGGGAATGTCACTGGGCAACTTATTCGGCATTGGCGGCCAAAACGGAAGATAATTGATCAGATCGTTCATTAGGCGCGTCAAGTCTGGTAAATCCAAAGTTGCGATAAACGGAAATTGCCGATTAGGATCCCTAAAACTCTGGGTCATGAGACTAGTCCCAGGAGGAGGATATCCAGGATAACTTGGACTAGGAATCGCATTCGGGATATTGTATCCTCCTGGAAAACCAGGATTAACCGGACCGTACTGGGGTTGCTGTGGTTGTTGATAAGTGTACCCAGGATACGGTTGATACTGGTAAACTGGCTGCTGGACAGCAGGCCCAAATTGGTACTGCCTCTGGTACGGTTGATAAGCGAATTGTGGTTGACTAGTGACAACCGTACTTAAACCAGGCTGTCCTACAAGCATCTGAACCGTAGTTTGAATCGTGGATCCAGACAATGGTAAAGATGTCTGAGGAGTAGTGGCAGAGACAGTAGAAACCGGAGCTGTCGATACTCCAGAAGTAAGTGTGGTGGATGGAACAGATGTTGCGGTAGTTGCAGCAGTCGTTTGAGATGGAGTACTAGGTGCAATAGGCCCAGACTGAGAAACTACCGAAGGTACAGAAGTTTGAACATTGGACTGGACTGGTTGCTGGGGTGAACCAGAAACTAAAGGTTGTCCAGTTTGAGACGACAACTGTACACTTGGCTGCAATACCCATTGAATTTGCGATGGATCCCACACTATGTTCATTCCGGGGTATTGACCCATAACAGGTTGAGGATATTGAGATCCATAACTGGATTTAGGATAGGATTGATAATTGAAAGGTACATTTCCTGTACCTTGAACATAAGATTGACCTTGGGGTGGTTGATAACCTTGACTTGAGTACTGACCTTGGGGTAGATACCCTTGAGGTAAGTACTGATACTGGGGTTGACCTTGAGGTATAAATTGATACTCAGGTTGACCGTGGGGTACATATTGAGGCTGTGGGTGACCTTGAGGAATGTATTGTACCACGGGTACATACTGTCCTTGAGGTTGCCCCCCAGACGCAATTTGTGTACCTTGAGGTTGCCCCCCAGGGGTTAATTGAGGCTGCCCCCCAGGCGGTAACTGGCCACCTTGAGGTTGAGAACTGGGAATTGAACCTGACATCATGTAAATGTCTCCTACACCCAATGGTTTATTACCATTGTTTCCAGTTAATAACCCATGTTCAATGTGTTGAGGAGATGCTCCCGCAAAAGTACCAGAAAGTGACTGATACCCAGCGGGAACAAAAGGAACGTCGTACAAGAAAGATTCAGGAGATTGAGTAAACATAGACGACTGACTAGACATATTTACAGGAGTATAAATACCTCCGGGTGGATAAGGAGTACGAGGTGGAGAAAAACTTGACCCTGAGTTGTCCAAATAATTAGTTAACAAAAGATACCAAGTAGTACTTCTAGGTGGACTGTAAAAAATGGATTCACGCTCCCTTAGATCAATAGTAGGTTGATCTTCAAGGATAGGGATGCCTATTTCTTCTTCTGGAGCAAGTTCTTCAATAGCTATCAAACCAGAAGGAAGATTTTCGGTGATGACTCTTTCTACCCTAGGTAAATCAGGAGCACTAGAAGTTGGAGTAACAGGTTCAGATATCTCAGGTTCTTCGCCTATATCACTAGTAGATGAAAAACTACCAGCAAGCTCAGAAACTGCAATAGCTTCAGGATTATAACCTGTTTCTAGACTTTGGTAATCAGGATGAACTACCAAGGAAGACTCTCCTTCTTCAGGTGAACCTACTTTACTGCCACTAGGAGTTACAAGGACCTTCAAACCTTCGTAATGACTCGGGACATCTTCAGGAGGTTGGCCTCGAAGTCAACGGGACTTCCTCAACAAATCGGCCACGGTTACAATCTCGGGAGACTGGCCTCGAAGTCTACGGGACTGTCTCGGTAATTCAGCCACAGTTAAAAACTTTTAACTACTGCACACGCAAACAAAGTAAAATCTCAAAGAAAACCGCCTAAAGTCTCTAAAGAATCAAACAAATTCGAATCACACGCCTAAAGAATCTAGGGCGTCAAACCAAACACAAACAGTAACCTTCCAGATCGAAAGCACTAGTTGGTGATGAAATCCAACATCGCCGGATTCAGTACAGAAGTGGCGGGTGGAACAGTTACCCCGACAACCTGCTTAATGAATAGACTGGACCAAGTTCCTCCACTTTAATCGTCTCGAGTGAAGTGAACCCCCCAGAAAATCTAAGTGAGTCTAGCCGACGTCTGCTCCAGGTACAGTGGGATCTTCCTTCCACCATCACCTTGGGTAGAATCCTAAAGATAATGGTCACTAAGGTTACCAACAGCAACAAATATACCTGGGGGAACAGTCTACAACCCGATAGCACGCAAGGGCAGAGTAACAAGCTCAATCCCCTTGCCGACTCCTTGACAATAATCCAAGGTTTACCGACAAGTGACCCCAGGCTCCTCGACAATAATACGAGGTTTACCGTTTGTAGTACGTGCTTATCTGGCGTCTTTCCCAATGAAGGAGGATTGATCCCCTCACTGGTTCGGACACGGTCTCGTGCTTCTCCTTTAAGAGGAGCTTTCCCAGAGTACAAATGAAACAATTGGATTTATCCTACCACAAGATAAGCTACTTGTTGGGTTTTTCTGTCTTGGAGAGTTAATTACTCTCCTACTCCAAGACACTAGCCTGATCTATATTGGTGTTTCAGAGCCCTAGTAAATAAAAAGTTACTAAGTTGATTTTACTTTAAGCGTTAATTTTTATGACTTTTCTTTAGGACAAAAGGTAGCGGAGATGAAACTGATGGTGTGTAGATTCGACTCAAATCCACTAAAAAGATGCACCTAAGATGATTTATACTAATTTTCTTTTTCAATGAATTCCCTAGCTAAGAGAGTTGGAGAATGCAAAATTGATATAAAGACAACTTTCTTGGCAATGAAAATCAAAGAAACAATCTCTTTATCTTTTCCAAAGCATACATCACATGACCACTAATTATTTCACGAAAATTCCTTTCTCTTTTCAAAGACTTCAAATGCTACTAAAACAAACTTTTCTTCAAAAGAGATTTTTTTTGGATTTTCCTTATATTAACAAAGCATATAAAACTACTTAACAAAAATCAAATTTTAAAAATCTATGACAATCAAATCAATTTTACCTAAAAGCAAGTCTAAGAGAAATTCACCTAAAAGCAAATCTAATGAGGCCAAAGCCTACAAAGTATGATTCCAGGATGTTTTACTCAGTCACGATTCAACCAAGGACTAGTTCATGCATAATCATAAACCAGTCAAAAACAAAAAACAAAATCTTTTGTTCTTTTTCTTAAGAATGAAATTCACAGTTTAACCAACAAACTTTTTCGAAATTCAGCAAAGAGACAACACAAAGGTAGGTTTCTCACAAAGGTGGATTTTATGAAAGGGCCGACTCCTAAGAAGACTGAAAAGACCAGGGATATCCAAGGTTTTACAACTTCTAAAGCCAAAGTCACTACAGGACCAATGCAAAAATCAAACCCTAGGGCTAGAACCTCTATGAATTTCACTAAAACTCTTGACACTGATGAAACAAGTTTAGATGAAGACTTCTGGCAGGTAACCAGTGGATCTGGGTAACAAAAACAAATTATAAACAAAATCTAAGAGGCAAAAAGGAAAAAATTGAAATTTTCTCAACTTTTGACAGGGTACGCAGGCAACCTGTTTGCACAGGTGCGTGTACGCTCTGTGTACAAATCTGCAGTGCGTACAAGTACGCACTGTGCTTAACGCAGAGGGTGCGTACTGCTAGCAAAACCAAGAAAAAATAAAATCTAACTTAACCCTAAGCTATTCCACCCAAATGCACAGTCAAATAGCCAAAAACCAGAAAGAAAACGACTTTTCTCAAATCAAAGTTTCACACAAAAGAGAAATCAATCAAATCATGGAGTTCCCCAGTGGAGTCGCCATTTTGTCATGCGGAAAGAGTCAATTTTGAGGACAAAACCGACCTCCCTAGAAGCTAAGGCTTTCTAGTGACAAACAAGACAATTAAACACTATCTTTCCCTAAACATGCATTTACAATACAAGCAACCAGGTGTTTAAAACATACCTTTAGTCCAACGCTTGTTTGTTGTAGTCCAGCCTCTTTGATCCAGATGAGCTCCTTCTCCTTGAAGCCTGCATTCACTAACAAGCAAACGATTACATAGCACCTGAATAACTCATATAACAAAACATATTCATCATAAAGACCAAGGAGTATATGAAACAAATTATATAAAACAACTTGTTGGGAAAAATGAGCTTAATTGTATTAATTGGAAATGAAAGAAACCATTACAACCAGTGCCTTGGTGTTGTGCAGGTCCCTCCCAGGGTCCAGCAAGAGTTCTCCTTTACTTTGATCAGCTCACCCACTTCCAAATGAAGCTAAGAAAGGATTGGAATCTCTCCTCTCAAGCTCTAAAAGGGAGTCCTAATTTCAGCAACATCTACCCTTAGGAATGTTCAGCTTTCAACCTCCTCTCCCTCTGGCCCAATGCCTGTATTTATAGTGCTTTGGAGGAAGTTAATCAGGTCCACCATGAATGGGATAAGCCCCTCTTTCAATGGGATAGCTCCCCTCTTCATGGGATAAGTTCCTCTTTCATTGGGGTGTATGAACCATCTGGAGGCGCTCAATCCATGTCAAACCATCTTCTAGAATGCTCTAGAATTGATCACAAGTAACTTTTTTGAAGTGAAACTTGCGCCTTTTGACCTTTACAGGAGTACGCACCCACCCCTTTACAGACAGAGCATACAAGTACGCAGGTTTTATGAACTAGAGGTGCATACACGCATGTAAGGCTAAGAGAAACTACGTAACCAGAGTTAATTGACTTTTTAAGGACTTTCTCTCTTTCTTGGAGCTTGACATGAGGAGCAGAGGTGTAAGACTTGCCAAGGAGGATAGTATGACAGTTGATGGAGCCATACTAACTACAGATAGTCATGGTGACAAATTTTAGTGTAACAATGGGAGATCTGTGAGATCGATTCTGGTGGTGAAAGAAGATGGCGAGAAGCGGAAAGATAGAGATCGAGAAGTTCAATGGTCAGAGTTTTGAGTTGTGGAAAATCAAGATGGAGGATCTGTTGGTGGATAAAGATCATTGGATCGCAGTAGATCTAGGTACTAAACCAAGGGGAGTGACCGATGAAGAATGGAAGAAGTTGGATCGGAAGGCAAAGAGCACAATACGATTTTGTGTCTCAGATTCAATATTGTTGAATGTATCAGGGGAAGCTACGACAAAGGCTTTGTGGGACAAGTTAGGGACTTTGTACCAATCTAAGTCTCTGGTGAATAAACTGTTCCTGCGGAAAAAGCTGTATAACTTGAGGATGAAAGATGGAGACTCGGTGACAGAGCATCTGAATGCATTTAATACTGTGGTAAGTCAGTTAGCGTCTATTGATATTAAAATTTCAGATGAAGATAAGTGCATCAGTTTGTTGTGTTCTCTACCAGATTCGTGGGATAGTCTGGTTATTGCAATAGGTATCAATGCAACTGCTTTGCATTGATGAAATAGTCTCAGCCTTGCTGACGGAGGAGACGAGACGGAAAAATATGGAGAGCCAGAATGGTGATGCCTTGTCTGTACGAGGACAGTCCCAGAATAGAAACAAAAATAAGTCATCGAGTGGGAGATCTAAATCTAGAGGGAGATCTAAATCTCCAGGAAAACCTGTAAAGGTGATGTGCTGGAAATGCAGAAAGGAAGGGCACTTCAAAAGGGACTGTAAATCTAAAGCTCCTGATAAAGGAAAGGGATCTGATGATGCTCCTTTTGCAGAGGCGAAAACCACCTTAGATGAAGGTGGGGACGTGTACTTGGCTTCTTCAAGTACACATGTAGATCATGAGGCATGGTTGATTGACTCAGGTGCATCCTTTCACTTCACTCCCCATAGAGAGTGGTTCTGCGATTATGAGAAGTACGATGGTGGTGATGTCTTCTTAGGAGATGATAGGAAGGCTAGAATCATTGGTCGTAGAAAAGTAAAGTTGAAGTTGCAAGGTGGAAGGGTTTGAACACTTCCGGGTGTTCTGCATATTCTTGCATTGGCCAGAAATCTGATTTCTGTAAGCAAGTTGGATGATGCAGGTGTAAAAACAGTGTTCAAGAAGGATACCTGCAAGATGGTTCAGGGAGCACTGGTATTGATGCGAGGAGTTCGGACTGGAACTCTGTACAAGCTGCAAGGTAGCACTGTTGTTGATGGGTGCAACAGTTTTGTGGTTCTTGAAAGTGGAGCTGAAAATCTAGTGGTCTCTGGAGAGAAGACCATGCTGTGGCATCAAAGGCTTGGACATATTGGAGAGAAGGGCCTTCGTATACTTCATGGTAAAGGTATGGTAGAAGGTATGAGTAATAGATCTCTAGATTTTGATTTCTATGAAAATTGTGTATATGGGAAGCAAAATCGGGTGAGTTTCCCCTCTGGTGCTAAGAGGGTGAAACAGATATTAGAGCTTGTGCACAGTGATGTGTTTGGACCTGTGAAAGTTCCATCACTGGGTAAGTCTGTGTACTATGTATCATTTATAGATGACTTCTCAAGGAATACATGGATATATTTCCTTAAGAAGAAATCTGAAGTCTTTGACAGGTTTAAAGAATTTAAGGCTCTGGTGGAAAATCAGACAGAGAAGAAGATAAAGGTGCTGAGGACAGATAATGGTGGAGAGTTTTGTAGCAAGGAATTTGAAGAATTTTGTAAGAAGTGTGGTATAGCACGGCAAAAGACTACTCCATATACACCTCAACAAAATGGAGTAGCAGAAAGAATGAACAAGACGTTGATGGAAAGGGCAAGAAGCATGCTCAGTGGTGTCGGGTTAGAACAGTAATTCTGGGCAGAGGCCGTGGATACTGCATGTTACTTGGTCAACAAGTCACCTTCATCAGCGTTGGAGGATAAGACTCCACAAGAAGTATGGACTGGTAAGAAACCCTCTCTTTCACATCTGAGGGTATTTGGATGTGATGCATATGTACATGTTCCAAAGGAGAAATGAACCAAGTTGGATAGTAAATCTGAAAAGTGCATCTTTATTGGGTATAAGGATGGTTTAAAGGGTTATAAGCTTTGGAACCCAATAACAAGGTAGGTTGTGTACAGTCGAGATGTGGTTTTCAGAGTGGTGAAAGATGTTATTAAACATGAAGTCCAACCAAAGGAACCTGAGAAGATAGAGTTTGAGCTAAAGGAGGAAGAATCAGACTCTGCAGCAGAGGAGGAATCAGAAGATGAAGAGCCACAAACTCCGACTGTGAGAAGATCAATTCGAGAAAGAAGGCAGCCAGAAAGGTATAGTCCTTCTGCTTTCTGTTCAAATTTTGCTTTGTCTATTACTGATGATGATCCCATAACTGTGAAGGAAGCAGTAGATTCAGAGGATGGAAAACTCTGGAAAGAGGCCATGGTTGATGAAATGGAATCTTTGCACAAAAATGAGGCTTGGGATCTAGTGGAGTTTCCAGCTAGAAGGAAACCCATTGGCAGCAAATGGGTGTTCAAAAAGAAGACAAATGCAGAAGGGAAGGTGGAGAAATACAAAGCTCGGTTGGTAGCAAAAGGATATTCCCAAGTGTCGGGAATTGATTTTGGTGATATTTTTTCTCCTGTTGCCAAGGTAACTTCTATTAGATTACTTTTATCTGTTGCTGCTGCTTTTGATTTTGAGATAGAACAGATGGATTTGAAGACAACATCTCTTCACGGGGATTTGGAAGAGGAAATCTACATGAAGCAACCTGAAGGCTTTGCGGTGAAGGGTAAGAAAGAACTGGTATGCAAGTTAAAGAAGTCTCTGTATGGGTTAAAACAGTCACCAAGGATGTGGTATCAGAAATTTGATACATTTATACGGGGACTCGGCTTCACTAGAAGCAAAGCAGATAACTGTGTGTATTTTAAATTGATTGGTGACCGTGTTATATATCTGGTCTTGTATGTGGATGATATGTTGCTGGTTGGAAATGACAAAGAAATTATCCAGGATTTGAAGACCCAATTGTCCTCCAAATTCAACATGAAAGATCTTGGTGCTGCAAACTATATTTTGGGCATGGAAATTAAAAGAGATCGGGCAAAGAGGAAGCTCTAGTTAAACCAGAGGAAGTATGTCGAGACAATACTACAGAGTTTTAATATGCAGGATAGTAAACCGGTGAAGGTTCCTATTCCTGTAGGTGTGAGGTTATCTGCTGAACAGTGTCCCAAGACACAAGAAGAGGAAGAGGACATGTCCCGTGTTCCATATGCGAGTGCAGTCGGTAGCTTGATGTATGCAATGGTCTGTACTAGACCAGACATTGCACATGCAGTGGGGGTATTGAGCAGGTTTATGTCAAAACTAGGGAAGGAGCACTGGACAGTAGTGAAGCGGGTTTTCAGGTATTTGCGTGGCACTAGTAATTATGGTTTGTGCTACCAAGGAAGACCAGGATTGGATAGAGTGTTGGATATTCATGGCTTTGTTGATGCAAACTGGGCTGGAGATCTGGATCAGAGAAGATCTACAAGTGGGTATGTGTTTAACCTATTTGGAGGTGCAGTCAGTTGGATGAGTAAGAAATAATCTGTAGTGGCACTATCAACTACAGAGGCAAAATACATGGTAGCCACTCATGCAATCAAGGAAGCAGTTTGGTTGCAGAGATTGTGTTCAAGTATGGGGTTAGTACAGGGAGCTATAAGAATAGACTGTGACAGTCAAAGTGCAATTTTCTTGGCAAAGAAACCTGCTTATCATTCAAAGACAAAGCACATTGATGTTCAGTATCACTTTGTGAGGGATATGATAGAAGACAAAAAGGTGTTGTTGGTAAAGGTTGACACTTTGAAGAATACTGCAGATGCATTGACAAAATATGTGAGCTCTGAGAAGTTCTCTTGGTGTAGAGAAACAATGGGCATTTCAGGGCTGGAAAAATGACTAAGCTCTCATGTGATCTCGTGTGGAAAGAAAACAACAAGTGGGAGATTATTGGGTTGTGTTATATTCTTTCCACGACTAACCCACATAGTGAACTGGGGGGTTAGAGGGGGGGCGGAGCCCCCCTTCGTTGCGCCGATTGCGCAGCGAGGGGGTCACAGGGGACGCGGCAGCCCCCCCTGTCTGGGGAGTTTGAGGGGGCCGAGTAGCCCCCCTCTACGGGGTCCAGGGTAGCACCCCGGGAAAAAAAAATTTGGACCCTATATTAGGTTGGGCGAACCTACCTATGGTTTTCGGTCCATGGTTTTGGACGCGATGGTTTTCGGTCCATGGTATTGGATGCTTCGGCATGTATAAATATGTATTGTTACATTGAAAGGAATATAATGAAAAATCAAGCTGGTAGTCCCAGTTTTGGATCCAGGGGAAAATCTCTGTGTATATGTGTTTTATGTGTTATGCTGTCGCATTGTTTATTTTTCTGTGATTAGAATTCGTATGCAGGTAATTTCTGTACGGGGTTAAAACCTACAGTATTTTTGGAGGCAGATAGAGAATCCATATTATTCAACGGATCTGTCTACAAGTTTTCATGGTAGTTGCCTTTCAGTATGGTTCATAAGCAAGCACTTGTGAAGAATGCAAACAACAACCAGAATGCTTACTTGGTTGCATTGGTTATTTCACTTCACTTGATCAGGTGATGAATGGAACAATTAGATTAGGCTTTATTGAATAAGCTCCATTTTGAGCAGATTGTCTAGTTTGTCAGTTGTATTTTAGTATTGAGTCAATTTCAAGTCAGTTTGTTTCTTTGAGCCATCAGTATTCAGTCATGTAATTTCAGCTTGAGTTTTTGACTCCATGCCAAATGGATGAGGCACTAGGCTACTCTCCCAGATATTTATGGTTCTTGGCACCTCCAAGGAGCTACCATCCCCATTGGAGCCAATGTTAATGTCAGCCTTTGAAACCTTCCACCAGTGATCAAATATGCTCTTACAAAGTGGTCTTAGGGTGTCAAAGTCAAATTTTGTCATTTCAGTGAGTCTTCAAGTAAAATTTGGTCACTAGGTATTAGGTCTAGGGTTTGTTTTAACTCCTTCCAAATTTTTTCAAGTGTCAGTTGATGTCACCATTCAGATGAGTGTACCATCATTCTGAGAGTTTTCATCATCATTTTAGGTTCCAATGGGTCATTTTACACCTTGTTTGTGTTTTATTTGTGCTTGGGTAAGACTCATTTCCCTCTCCTAGGGTTTTGAAGGTAATTTCTCTTGTATGGTCAAATCATCAACAAATATTGCATCCTGATGCTCATATACCTTCCCCTATCCTTAATGTACCTTATTAAACACTTCCCATCACTAATATCCCTCAAATTCCTCATTTTCCCACAAACCCTAGTTTCTTACTACAATTTGACAATTTTCTAGGCTAAGCCTGTGTTTTTCCATTTTGGACCCCTTCCCCTCACTCAATATTTGAAATTCCATTTTTCCCTGTTTCCTAATATCGCTCCCTACTTCACAAAATTTTCTCAAGAATTTAGAAGCCCCTTTTCCCCTTCATTTCACTTCATTTCGACAAATCCCCTGTTCCACACATCGGGATAGGTTTTACTCAAATGATGTTTCTAAGCATGGAAAAATGAATTTGGAAAAAGTGAGAGATTTTTTTCTCCATCATAGGCCATGGAAAAAAAACCTCCTTCACTTTTTACACAGGTGTCATGGTTTTAGAGAAATGTCAAAAATACAGTTGCCTCACGAGGATTGTTGCACCTCTGGAGTGACCTTGGTAAAATCAAGATTTCTCATAGCTTGGTTGGTCAAATGACTTGATTGATGAGTCAAATTATACCTAGATACACAGCTCTTTCTAATGAGCTATCATGAGATCAATTTTCAGTTGAGGAAGACCTTCAAAAGTTGACTGTAACAGCACTCTGCATTTAGGCAGCCTCATTTTGGACATTTGGACAAGTCTTGGGAGATTGGGCTTTTGACAGAGAAAATGAACTCCAAATTGGAAAATTCAAGATGTTATGAAAAGAAAACTCGATAATATTTCCAACGAGCTATCCCGTGCCCAATTTGGACACCAGGAAGGCCTACAAAATTGGTCTGCAAAAGGGACCTGTGCACCTGTTCCTTGGCGTTGGGCACTTGTTACAAGAAGCAGAATTGCCTCAAAACTCCTCCAAACTTACTAAAAATCAAATCGATGGCTGTTCCAAGTAAGTAGATCATCCCTCCTTGCTCAAGAAAGTTATGTTTGGTGGCTTGGATGTGTTTGGTTTTCTTAAGAGAAAACCCTAGCTAAATGATTAACACAAACCCTAGCTGGTTGCTAAATCATCTCTTGCAAGTTATTGAAGGTCATTTTCTCTTCTTTCTCACTCCATTCATATTGAGCTTGTCAGATCCCATTCCCTCTCCCTAAAATCATCAAAATTCACTCCCCAAACCCCACTCCCATTTACCAAACCCTAGTCCTATACCCTATTCCCAAACCCTAACTCCCACATCCTACTCTTTCATTACATCCACTTCACTATCAAACCCTTTATCTCACATTCATAACACCATTCACTTCCCTCATTTCCCAAAATAAAACCTTCCTCCTAGCATTCACTTCCTTACACATTGTTTACCTCATATTTCAAAATCTCTTCATACTCATCTGCTTTCACTTCAAATTCATAAGCATGGAGACAGATTCAGATTATGAGAGGGAAGAGGAAACTCTCATTGATTCTTCCATAGAAGCTCATGTACCAAGAAAGCCACACAAAGGGGGAAAGATCATCCGGGAGGAAACTATCAGTCTCACAGAGTTTCTTGCTTGTCCTCTTGCTATATCTTGTTTTAGACATCATTCTTGCTATGAGCTTGCCCGGTTGTTTGTCACCCATCTACATAATGGCCAAGTGAACCTTGCTGGTGTTTCCTTCACCTTGTCACCTACCACTATCTCAGAAGCAACATGCATTCCAAATGTTGGTGAACAATGGAACAAAGGACAGTATGTTGACAGTATAATGAAGAGGCTTAAAGCTAAGTTGGAAAAGTCCTTAAGAAGCAAAAAAGAGCATGATAAACTCAAAATCTTGGTTGAAGCATCATTGGCCCATCATTGACATTTTTGAATTTTTGACATTGAAAAATAGGTTTTTTCAACAGGTGGCGCTACGCTTTGTTGGGGGCATCCATTTGCAAAAAAAGTTTATATTTTTGGAATCATCATGGGAAAATATGAAAGCTCAAAAATGGATAGGAATTTTGGACAAGTTCTAGGTCTCCCAAAGGGCAAAAAACACCCAAAAAGTGCCCTCTCTGCCACGTTTTTGCCACACAGGAAGCAGTCTTGAGAGAATCAATTTTTGGAGGGGCAAATGGATTCCAAATTCTGAAATTCAAGTTTTTCTAGAAAGTAGACTCATCAAGCTTTCCAACGAGCTATCCTGCACCTGATTTGGACTCCAGGAAGCCTTCCAAAATTGGCCTAGAAAAATCATTGCGCATAGGATCAGTGGCGCTACGCATAGGATGAATTTTGCCAGTTTTGCCTGATTTTCCAGATTTCGCCTAGTTTTCTCTGTAGTTGACTTTTTCTTGCTCTCTTGGTGAAATTATCATGGTAAATGATGTAATTTTATGTAATTATGGATGTAAAACACTCAGTAGGGTAGATACATCAAGTCAAAGGTGGTTTTGAACTGAATGAATTGGTTTCCTTGGTTTTAGAGGCAAGTTGATGCATTGCCTATATTCCTGTTCTTAGTTTAGATATGGTTGAAACCACCCCTTTTCTCATGGATTCGACCCTGATAGCTAGCTTGAGTAGTTTCCTTGCCTATATCATGTACTTTTTGATTCATTTTTAGAGGTTGGAATTTGGCAGAAATGTTGGACTCACTAAACATTTTGTATCAGCAGTTTGGCAAGGAATAAAACCAGGTTTCACAGCTATTTTTGTGGGATTCTTGTGACAGTGAGTTTTATGTATTGTTCTTTCTTTGTAATGAGTTTCTCTGATGTTATATATGTATCACATCTCTCTCTTTCTTCTAAACTAAGTGAATCAAGGTGAATAGACAAAATACACTAATTTACAGTGCTTTGTCTTGGGAATGCATTTGGTTTTCAATGTTTTCACTTTTTGAAGAGGATTCTTAGCTTCTTATGCCCTCCTCAACTCCTCAGCAGTCTTATTCTACCATCTCACTCCTTTGCTAGTACATAAGCTCTTGTTTACCTTGCCCCACAAAACATGATTGTATCCCTGAGTTGATTTCCCATACCCCTGTTGCCTTCTCCAATTGATCCAGCGACCAAAACTTAAAATCAAACAAACTTCTTTGATCCATATACCTAGCCTAAAATCAACAATTATTCGCAGTCATCTCAAGCCCTAGTTTCCATATTCTAATTGAGATTGACAAGGATAGAGCCCTCTCCCGACCTAGTAGGGCTAGCTACCAGGTTAAGCGTGGTTTGATGTTACCATAGACCTGCCTTCCTTCAGCCAGAGGTAGATTTAGGCGCTAACAAAATGAAAAATGAAAAAGTGAAAAAAATCAAAAAGATCAAAAATGAATAAGGAAAAAGAAGAGAAAGGTTTCCTACGCAGAGAGGTGATGCAAGTAACTCCGCTGGGGTACTGACCAAGCTCACTAGCAGTGAAGCGATGTGTGTGTTCCTGCGTGACTCCACAGGGGTATTTTCCAGGCTTGCTGGCAGCGAAGCAACACCAGAGATGAAACTAAAACTCTGATGATTATACTGCTTGTGTACCAATACACTCCTCATCCCCAATCGAAACAACTGTGTTGGCTTGGCTTGGAATGTGTGTCGACTGACCAAAGGCTTTGCAGATGCTACATCTTACAATCAAGCAAGTGTGGAAACCAAGATGACCAGAGAACTGAACAATACTTTTGGAGGTGTTAGACTTTCTTTTCACAAACAAGGTCCATTCAAAGAGTTGTATTTCTACCAATGTGTCACCAAGTGTTATATCGGCTACAACCACCCTCCAAAATTTTTCCTTAGTTTCATTTTGGAGCCTCCCTAGTAACCATCTTCAGCAGCATGTCTTGCACTTTCAAGTACACAAGCTTCATTGGTTTTCTAGTAGATTGTCAGTCTATGCATGATTGCTTTTTTCATCCCCCTCATAGGTTGTTTCTCCGGACATGGTCCAGCTGCAGGCTGAGAATCTCCCTTAAGAAATTGCACAATTCTGGAAGGGAACCAACCTTCCCTCCATAAATTGCACAATCCTGACTAACAGCCTGCTGGGCTCTAGAATTGTGCAATTCTTCCTATCAACCTTCACTAGAAAAACTACACAATCCAGCCCAGTAGGACTGCTCAGCCCAAAAATCCCTTTGGGACGGCCAGCCCAACAGCTAGCAGAAATTTTGCAAATCCACCTAGGGCAACTGCTTAGCTCAGAAATTGCACAATCCTGGGAGACAGTCACCTCTTCCTCTCAGAAATTGTGCAATCCCTCTGGGATATCCATCTCTTCTCAGCCCAGAAACTGTGTAGATTTTCATCCCAGGCCCGTAAACCGATGCATGTGCCTTCAGGTTGACCAGTTCCATCCGGGACCGAGCAAAACTAATTTTCGTGCATCGATTGTTTCTCCCAAGGCAGCATGCAATGGCATCCCTTGATTCAGGGATCTATCATTAGCAGCTAGAGGTTACATGCAAGGAACATTTCAGAAACCTCCTGCTAAGTGTCACTTTTCCTAGATTTGTGGCATGCGCGTCCCAACCTAGATTTTATCAAAACTCATCAACTGGATGTTGCAGAGCTCATTCCTCGCATCGACCTTATAGCTTTGACACACCACATTGCATCTAGGAGTTTTTGGCGCATTCAACTCAACTGTTTTGGGGTAAGCCCACTTTCCATGTGTTTGCATTGCATTTTTGTCGCTTTTTGTGTTTCACTTCTTGTGAGTGTTGTCTGCTTGATTTCAGTGAGCGCTTGTTTTTGTTTTCATGTATGTTAGCTTGTATAAGCATCGTTTCAATTTTCATTTTCATCTCACTGCTATCACATGCATGATGTTGTTTTGCACAGACGGTCGTTGTTGTGGAGACTCGCTTCACACACATGCAAGCTTTCTCATTTTCTGAATCCTGTACTTTTTGTTTGCATGAATGATCATTCACTCTTGTTTACACTCATCACATCATGCTTTCACACTTCTCATGTTTTGAGTCACCTGTTGGCTGGACTGGGCTACCTTGGCCCAGACCGTGCCTTGCCCGGCTAGCACTACACATTTCTAAAAGCAAAGAATCTACCTTCTCTCCAGAAATTGCGCAAAGTCTAGCCAGGCACTGACCTCCAGGTTTGCATTGTGCAATTCTTGGAGGCAGTGTCCTGTTGGCCCCAAAAACTGTGGAATGTGGTTTGTTGGTTGCATGTCACTGCTGACTGAAATTGTGCATTATGCAGTTTCAGTCCTCAGCAGGCTAGGCTGGACTTTGCATTGTGCAGTTCTAATACTCAGTCATCCTCCTGAGAGCCTAGATTGTGCCTTGCGCAGTTTTGGCAGTCAGTCTCCCAACCTCCCGGGGGAAATTGTGCAACCTTCATTGTTAGTCACATAGGTATGTTACAAGTCAGTTCACAAGCTCGTTTTGGTTTTCAACTAACATATTGCTTTCCATGAGTGTTGCCATGTCTCCAGGTATCGCAGGTGTTCATCTACCTCTCAATAACACAGGTACAATGGTTTCCAGGAGAGGAGAGTTGAAGACACTATTCAGAGCACACTTAGGGATGCAGTCGAGCAAGTGTCTATAAGTTTTCCTACCTATGAAGACATCAAGTTGTTCATAGACAATGACATCAAGATAAGATGGCAGCAGCATCACAATGAGCAACACCATCAGTAGTAGCAGAAGGCAGCACACCCACATCTGGCGAATGCAAGGGGAAGGTTGTTAGCAACACAGAGGCAGAACAATGTTGCAAGGTCAAGTAGATCCACTTGTGATGAAAGCAACTTTGTAGATTGAGGTTATGAGGTGACAATGTGACAAGACAATCACGTGAGAGCAGAGAATGGAATAGAGAAGGAGTTTCATGTGCTGAAGCAGCAACTCAAGGAATAACAAAAGCTTCATAGACAAGAGAATGAAGTGCAGTAGGAACAAGTACAGAAGGGGGTGAAACATGCACAGATGGATGAAATTGCACCGGTACAAGTTATAGATCCATCCCAATAGTTGGCATGAAGTAGACATGGTGAGAAGTGTTGTTAATCGCATGCAAGGGAATTCAACAGCATGCATGTCATTGTGCGCAAGCATGCGATCTAATCCATTTGGCATACTCATCGATGCAAAGACAAGAAGCAAGTTCGACTAGAGCTAAACATACAGTTGGTAGTTGATGTGCATGACCATCAGCACACACTGGAAGACCAGCACAGACATTATGCATCAGTGTGTTTTTGGTTCGACTACACCCAAGAATACCATGTGCATGTTAGCAAATGAGTTGGATGGAGGAGCCACACCAATGCACTGGGATGCAACGAAGGAAAGAGTTCGCTTCAACAATATGTCACCATGGAGCGCATGCACACCATCACGGACAACCAAGCTTGGCAACAGCTCACCACCTTCACCATCACAAGCATGTCAAAGAGTTGGTCTCATCACAACGAACGGAGTGCCAGTGATGTCTTGCATGGTTGCTCAAGCCATTTTGTCTCACATGGGCACGTGTGCATTGTAATGCAATGTCTTTTCAAGTCGAAGTTCAAGTGTCGATAGTTGGATGTAACAGTCATAGAATAGATGAAGAGTCATGATGGTAGATGAACTGTCATAAAGGGGAATGTCAAGGGTCACCCCACCCTTTGCTATAAATAGAACCTCATAACTCATTGTAAAGGATTTTTTGGTCAGCCAAGCTTCCGATAGGACTATCTTAGATAAAGCTTGGACAGTATTGTAACAAGCCTTGGCTTCTCTACTGCACAAAGCTAGTACATATCTTTGGAGGAGTAGATGGTCGTGGTTGTAACGTTCCGTTGTCGGAACTAGTGGTTGGACATGGATGTATTGTATGACTAGAACTTACACTTCTTAATATAACAGAGTCAACATGTTTCATGCACATGTTGTATTGTATTCTATACTATCTGGTTTACTCTAAATGATATATGTATTCGTGTGCTTACGCATGAATGTATGGACTTTTCTATGTATGTATGTATGAATCTTTTTGAAAAATGTTGTTGGTTTAACCATCACTTTGGATTGTTAGCTAGCTTTCCTTCCATGTTGTGATGCATCTTTGCTCATGTGTTCCCTTCTTAACTCTGTGCTATCATGGGTTTCCAAGGGGTGCACTCATCTCAACCCCCGTGTGTTTCAACCTCTCATGCACCTTCCTTAGCTTGTTGCAGCTATCACACTCTTTCTACCAATAGAGACATCGTACTTTCCTCTGTGCGAAATCACGGTCAAGGAATTACCATACGACCCACTGTTGGGAATCCTACACCAAACGGTTTGAGGTCTAATTGAGACTTCTTACTAGGGAGATCCCCTTACATTTTTGCGGGTCCAGCACCGTCAACATTTTGGTGCTAGAAGGAGGGCCAAATGACAAGTTGAGTCCTCACATCTGTTTTGAATCTCTACATATCTATCATGACTAACTACAGAGTTGCTCTTCTGGAGTGTATGTCTTATTGAAATGACTTCATTATCTCATAAAAGCTCTCGGATAACATGTCACATAAAACATATGATGGTGGAGGCCATGTAGCCTTGGTTAGGCACACGGTCAGCATTGTAGGCTCATGCGAAAGACATGGAATCTTTGAAGAATACATGACCTGCGCACTGTTCTTCTACACGCTTCGAGTGCACCCCATACACTAGTGTGTCACGCTGCCTAAAAAATCTATTCATTCTCTTTCTCATCTAGTCGTAGAGATAGACTATGTTTTCAATCACTTCGACCGTAAAGCACTCAACAAATAAATTTTGGAATTACGAAAAGCACCCAATGAATCCGTTGAATAGTTTTACACACGCTTTTGTAATCTTGCATACCGATTTCCCGAAGATGATATTGATTCAGAATTTCTCGATGGAAGATTTTAGTATCTTCGTCACATATCTGAACCCCACTCAGCACACTTCGATGATGGAGCTACGCAATCACAAGCAGGCATAGTTGTTGTCACAAGTGACTATCTGCCTTCACCTCATAAAACAACTCCACCACTGCAGAGTGATGTGGGAGAACATGCACACACATTTGTTGAACTATCACATCCTCCCACCCCACTGTCTCTTGATATCTACCTAGATTTGGCTTGCAAGCCTATTGGTTTTCACATGGATTTGTTCCCTCAACCTTCGTCCCCACCTTTTCTGATCCTCCAGATTGTATTGTCGTGTGTTCTTCCATTTCGGACTCCTCACCTACTATGAACGAGGATCAAGTTGTCAGTGGAGTTGGTGTTATGCAGCCAACTTGTGCCATCATTCATGATGAGTGTGTGCGGGAATCTAAAGAAGAACCCGCAGTGAAGGATGACTCCCTTCCAGTTGCGCCTCATCCGCTTTATCCTGACATCCCTTGTGATTCTGCCACTGTTGATTTCCCCTGTGAAAACTCATTTCCAGATGTTTCTACTTCTGATCATTCATAGGAGATGTTGGATGTCAGCCTGTCATTACATTGCGGAGAGGACACATATTCCTCTGAAAATTTATCCAATCTGTCATCTGTCATTCCTAAAAACACAGAGGGTGAACATCCTTGCTTCTCATCTACCCCTATGCATGATTCATCAAATCATGAGGATGCCAACAAACATCCTGAATTTTTTGATCTTGGTTGTCGAGATCTCTCTACTTCTTCATCCGATCATGATGTTGATTCAATCATTGTTAATTTGTTTAAGACACTGGTCTACAATGATATATCTATCAACGAAGCCGAAACACCCTAGATTGTCGAGGCACTTCAGCTCGAGTTGATGGTTATGTCAGGTCCTCACTATCTTGAGGTTGGTTTCACTTTCGATCAGGAAATTGTTGAAACACGTAAGGCTCCTCATCACTCTCTACTTTGCATTGAAGATCAACCAAACACCTAGCTTTTGCTTCCTCCTCTCGAACTACACGGTCCCATCACTCACGCACTAGAGGAATCTTACACAACAAGCACACTTGCACAACGTAAGTGGTCTAACTTTCTCACATTTGCTTACATGACACAGCCAAGAGAATGCATATAATCAACATTTGCATGCAGTGTAGCACAGCACCATGGCAAGTCCATAGAGTGCATGTCATGCGCTTTCACTCATTTTTGTTCTATGGACACTTGTAAGATCGGAGTGTGTCTGTCTACATTGTTGTATCTTTCACATCTGCTGGTTCACATACATGTGTTGCTCGTGGACCATGCCTTCACCAACATGGGTCAACTAATGCGTCAATGGCTGCATTGGAAGTATCACTCCACATGAGACAACTTAACCGGATTGGTGCCATGAAGATTTTCATTGATGGCTTCAATTATGATGTTTGTTGTTGTCGTTGCTATCATTGTTTCCCTTTCCACTTGTTTCAACCGAGAATCCCAATCTGTGAACAAGATGTCTTTATGAGATTCTTACAGCTTCAGTAGGTCAACCTTTCTCCCATCCTCTGATTCTTGCCATGTGATAAAATTGGAAATCCTTTTATGGATTTCGTCATACTCAAGTCTCATGTCAACGACTTGGTTTGTTAGCTTATCATTGGTTTCACAGTAAGGACTTATCTGCAAGATCTTCTGGCAAAGTACTTCCTTCTGCTACATTAGTTGGGAATTAAGACTGAGTGCTTCCTTTATGAACTCATCGATTTGTGGATTATCCTTAAACTTATCTGTTATAGCTTGTATCCGTGCATCTCTTTCTGCTAAGCTGACCTGATGTTGTATTCTCATCTGTTCAAATTCCTGCTGGAGCTAGGCTACTTGTAATTTTTCTTGTTGATTGGATTTTTCTTGAGCTAATTGTTGTTCTAACAGCAGAATTCTTTGTTCTTTTTCCTTAAGTAGAATTTGGACCTATGTCACTTTGTCAATAGTTTTTGTGGCATAGGCCCCTACGTATTGCGATAATTTTGTGATATTTTTAGATGGGTCCATGGGCGAGTCCTTCCAAACGATGTCCATTGGTTCATTTTCGGAAGTTGTAACAGTTACAACGTCCAGCTTTATTATCTTCCTCTATCGCTTGACCACAAATTTTTGGGTAGGACTATAAAATGCATCTAGTGGAGGTATTTCTTCATCTCTTAAAACAATTTCTGAAGTAGGAGTAACAGGAATGATTTCAACATCCTAAGTGCCCTTAACTCCTTCCTCTGTCGTTTCCATATTTGACCTGTGTTGGGTTTTCTTATGAGTCTGTATCTCAGATGTTTGCTCAGGTTTTGAATCTGTGTGAAGCTTTTTTGTTGAACTTCTCCCATTCCTATTCCATGTCAATAATTGGGCTTTTACCTAACTGAGTTGATGTAGAGACAATTTCTTGTTGTTTCTTTGTTGAGGTTTGGTCGGTCGTTTCTTCTATAGTTCCAATTGTGTTCTTCTCAGACTCTTTTTTTGTGTTTCCTCCTCCATTTTGAGATAGCTTCTTTGAGTGCTCTGACTCATGTGTAGATCTCTCTTGGGTATCTTCTTGAGAGTTTTCTTTGGATTTGTCCTCCAATCTTACACTGGGAGTTGGCTCCCTTATTGATTCTATATGCAATAGGTCCAATGGGACCTTCAATAATCTTTTTCCCCAATATACATGGAAATCCCTAAGATCATCTGTGGTTAAAAGTTTTGATGCCAAATGAAACACTTGTAAATATTTTTCTTCCTGTAGGAAGAGGTCATCAAAGGCGTCCCCTTCATGGGTGAATGGATTTACTTTTACTATAGTAGTAAAATTATTAATAGTGTCGTTTGGGTCATATTGCCTTCTTGGAAGTGTAGCTAATTTCAGAGATTTAATAATCTCTACTTCTTTGCATGCATGTCCAAAATCATGTAGCAAAAATGCACCACATTGTAATGGGAATGTAGACCAATTGGAATTTTCTTGCTCTTTCAGTCCTCTGCTTAATCCACCTTCCCCTGCTGTTTGGTAAGCTATTTCTCTGGCCATTAATTTGTCGAGGATGTAATATGGGAGAACATGCGGTGAAGTGATGCTCCCGAATACTCTGATGTAGGTAAAGGTTTCTTCCCCAAACCATCTGGCTACTGGCAAGATATCTATCTCGGCCTCTTTAGAAAACCTAGGGGTGGTTCTATTGTACACTTCTTTATGGATGGGTAGCATAACTCCTTGATAGATTTTATAAAAATGGGGGTGAAATTGAGATTCCCACAAAATATTATGGTACATATGGATGGGAGGTGAGTCCTGTACAGTCCACTTCCATCCCATATTAGGAAATTTATAACTAAAATAGATTGCAGCCATTACAAAAGCACTCATGAAAAAGTGGGGAAACACTCTTAAAGAAGTATTTCCCTTCCTTCTATATTCTATAATAGCCTTAGCCAAATTGTCTAATAGAATTTGAGCCCAGTTCATTATTGTTGCATCTATCAATGGGATCCATTCCAGGGAAAAATTTGTGCTATCAGGTTTACCAAACAATCTACATAGCATTTCTGCTGTGAAACTAAGAGGGGGAGAAATGGATGTCGTAGAGTACCTACCCATTTTATCCCATTTGAGCTTGCATTCATTTACTGTCCAAGTTTGTGTGACGTCTATTGGGTTTTCATTTTCCTTGGCAAATTTCTCAAGGAACTGTTTATTGTAGAGCTTATGCGGCTCTAGTAACTCGTGCATGAGTCGTAGGTTGTCTGCTGAAAAACACCCCATGACCTCTTGCCTGTGATTCCTAAATGTTCGGTCTACATTGTCTACCTCGTTAATTACCCATTTGACCATGTCTGTATATGGGATTATCTTTGGTCGTCCAGCTACGCGGTGTAGGAAAGATCATGCCATTTTGAAATAGGAGGCATCACATGACTCCTGGGAATCTGTTGTGGCCTTTATTTCCAGTGGCCTGGGGTGCTCCTCTTTTAACAAATTGTACATGGCCTCCCATTTTGTAGTTCCTCTGTCTCTACTACACATAGTATCAGAGAAAAGAGGAATCATTTCTTATTTCTCATACGCGGTTGTCTTTCCCTTCTTTCCCATTGTTTCAAACAATTCTCCTTGTGGATTTTTCCTAAAATGGAGCAAAGAGGAAGCTATCGGATAAACACAAGAATGACAATGAGAATGAATGATATAGATAACTTGAAAAGCTGACAAGAAAGGAGTTTTAATCAAACATAGATGAAAAGATATCGTATCACGTCGAGCCGCTTTTTATCAAAAATGACATTAACCTATATTAAATAGCCACTAATGGTCCCTTATCACTGCCCTTATTTCTCATTAATGTACCGCATCACAAAATGGGAAGGAAAAATTTTAAGGTGGCAGACTTAAGTTGCAAGAGTGTCGATTTTTCGATTGCGATGCAATATCGCAAATCGCATTATCGCATATTTGTCTGTGTTCTTTCTCAAATTTCTTTATAATTCTGCGGGATGCAAGATGCAGGATAAGCAGTATATTCTTTTTACTTAGAGCGTAGTTTGTTTGAAAGAGTAATTACCTTATAAGCAATTTTGACTACATGGTGGATTTAAGTACCATTTGTGACATTGGCTTTTATCGGGTCTGGGCTTCTATCACATTTCGCAAGATCGCACAGTTCGTAAGATTCAGTCCTTTTTTAAGTATCTTGTCGCGATGTGGTAAGGTTGACTTGTCCTATTGCGATATCACATTTCACACATTTCAACATGCTTTGTGAGTTTGCGTTATTTATGAGCACCGATGTGCGATTGCAATATGGGCTTTATTAAATAGGAAATGTCATAGGTATTAGCTTTAAATGAAAATCCCAGTGATACTTAAGTTAGGCACGGTGATCCTTTTGATCGCAATTCATGGGTTTTTCTTGCTATCAAGGCTTTTGACACACTTGGTCTAGCGGTATGCGAAAAGGCGAGAATTGCTAGTTTTTCAAAGGTTATATCTTGCTTTATTATAAAAAAATCTTAAAAGAAAGTGTCTAAGTGCTAAATTTCTTTTTGAAGGATTTTATCAAGGGTCCCCATTTATTAGTAGAATATTAGTTATTAAATCATTAAATGTGGCGGGTTGTTGAATAGCACAACAATTGGTGATTCGCCCGAAGAATCGGTGATCTCTAACAATTTTTTGAAATTTCTAAAAACTTCCAAAATAAAGGTAGTTCAGAAAATATAAATACATGAAATATAAGATAAGTAACATTTATCTGAATAATAAAAACAAAATATACCTAATTATCATCCATTTGATTATCCTCTTCAATATGAAAATTGATTTGTCTACATCAGTCATTACTTGGTTTTAAAGATAAAAATAGGGGGCCCTTGCAAATTAGCTTTTAGATATACTCAATTACCATAGGTAGAGCCTCTACTGCCAGCGAGCATCTATAACCTCGACGGGATTACCTTTTAACCAGCAATGATTTAGTGTCCCATCTAGATAAGAGTGCAATTTTTAAAGATAAATTCTTATTCATATACTTACTTTCTTTCTCATTATTTTCTAAACAATTCATTTTTCTTAAAATTTTCATTTTCTTCTTAAAGGTCATTGTCTTGGTTTGGTGGCCAAAATTGACAATCCCATTCACTGGTTATAACTTTAATTGAACAAGTTGGCTCGTGATGAGACCCCTTGTATTTTGATTAACTGAATCTCAAGCCATTACCCTGTTTTGTTATGTAGTAATGGTAATGTCAGCTTGTTACTTCCCTATGATCATGGTAAGTCGGCTCTTGATGAGACCTCTTATCCTTTAAGTTTTAAGCATATTTTATAATTACACTCTAAAAAGTGAAATCTTACTACATGGGGAGAATCATTGACTCCTTAAGAGTTTCCGGATGACAATTATAGAGTTAAAGATGCTTCTTTGTAGAGAGTCTTTGCTTTGTTATAGATATGTTTCTTAACTGATGATAGAACAAAGGTTTCTTTACAAAGTTTAGGTTTATCAAAGGACAAGTAATTTTGGTAGAGGACAAGCAATTTCAAAGTAATAGAACTTAGCTTATGTTTCAAATGTAAAAATCTTCTTCTTAACAGTATCTACTTATACAAGCGAATAGTCAAAATATAAAGGAGATTATTATTGTAAAGGCCAAAAGTAAATACTACTCAATTTTTATTTTCCTAAAAAGTAAAAGCAATAGTATACAAGAAATAGAAGAGATTATCTTCTATGAAAAATATTTTTTTAGAATCTGCCCACTAACAGGCATAGAATCTCTCTTGCCTGATAAATCTTGCAATAAAAAGGTTGATGGGCCTATTTGTTCCACAATCTAAAACGGGCCAAGCCACATTCTTTGGAATTTGGTATGCTTACCTTTTTCCTCGTGTGCTTTATCCCATTTCAATACCAGGTCTTTGAGCTGAAAGGATTTTGAACTTACAAAATTCGCATCAAATGAAGATTTGACTAACTGTTGATGATGTGCATGTGTGATTTTGGCCTTTTCCCTTTCTTCTTCGAGTTTGAGGATTTGCAATTGTCTTAATTGCATAGAAGAGGAAGGGGTTTTTTCAATAAATTGAATCAAAGCTAGAGAGGGAATAGATACATTTGTAGGGAGGATAGCTTCTTTCCCATAGACCAAATTAAAAGGAGAAGTCCCTATTGAGGCCTTCTGTGTTATTCGATCTTCCCATAGAGAAAATGTTAAAGATTTGTGTCAGTTTTTCTGACTTTGATCAACGGTTTGTTTGATGATTCTTATGAGATTTTTGTTTGTAGATTCGGCCAAGCCATTTCCCTAAGGATAATAGTTAGCAGAGTATTTAAGTTTAAAACCTCTTTTAAGAGCAAATTATGTCATAGCATTGCCTGTAAAATAAGACGCATTGTCAAACATGAGGGCAGATGGTAGACCAAATCTAGTAATAATAAATTGGTCAATAAATTCAATGATGTTATCAAAATTGGCTACCTTAAGTGGAATTGCTTCCACCCATTTTGTGAAGTAATCAGTGGTTGTAAGGATATATTTATGCTACTTTGAGGAGTGAGGAACGATCTCACCTATTATGTCCAGTCCCCATTGTTCAAATTGTTCAATGTTGACCAGTTGCAATGGTAATGCGGGTTTCCTCTGTCTCCCAACAATTGTTTGACAAATTTTACATTCACTTACATATTCATGTGCATCTTTGAATAAGGTTGGCCAATAATAACCAGCATGCAAGATTTTATGTGCAGTTGTGTCTCCTCCAAAATGTCCACCAATTGGTCCATCATGGAGTTCCTACGAAACCTTTTCTGGCTCAAATTTTTCAAGACATATAAGCAAAACAGAATCATAATTTATTCTAAACAACACATTATTGATGATTTGATATTGTCTGGCTTTTAACCTCAAAGCCCTTTTCTTTTGTAACTTATTTGCGTAGGGGCATATCCATTTTTCAAATAAAATTTGATATCAACATATTTGGATTCAATGTCATTGAGGCTTACCTCATATACTTGTATATCATCACCTGAATCTTGTAGTGCTGGTAAGTTGGATGCTCCTACTAACATTCTGCAAAAACCTTGAACTTTTACAATTTTAGCTAGTACGATCTCAATGTCATATTCTTGCAGTGTTGTTACCCAATTTGCCCTTTTCTCACCTATATTTCTTTGTATTAATAAATTTATCATTGCTAAGAATGGGACTACGATCTTGGTGTGAGATTTGAGGAGAAAGAGTTTGAAATGTTTTATTGATTTGAAAATAGCAAAAGATTGTTTTTCAACATCTGAATAGTTTAATTCACCCCCCTACAAATTGGAGCTAAAGAAAGAAATTGGTGCTTATGCTTTTATATCATTGACCTTTGTTAATATAGTTGCATATGATTTCTCAGAAGAAAAGGTATATAAAATGAAATGATTAGAAAAATTCGGGGTTGCTAATGAGGGAGAATTTATGATTGCTTGTTTAATCAGATCAAAGGCTTCATGCTCAATATGTCCCCATTTAAAAAGAGAATTTTTCTTAATCATAGATTGGAGAGGTAAAACAATTCGCGAAAAGTCAGGGACAAATCTTTTGAAAAAATTTATCTGACCTAGGAAAGATTGCATGGATTTCTTGTTATGAGGTAAAGGGATTTCAGAAATTTCTCTTATCCTATCAGGATCAATGTGAATTCCTCCTTTGGATACAATAAATCCAAGGAGCTTTCCTTCACTTAAAGCAAAGAAAGATTTCTTGGGATTGAGAGAAATTCCATACCTCTGACAACGCTCAAAGATTTGTTTTAAATCCTTTAAATGATTACTACGCCTTTTTTAGTACACAGTTATATCATATAAATAGATTACCACTGATTTATTCACCAAACCTTTGAAAGCTATGTCCATGGCTCTCTGAAATGTGGCGCCAGCATTTATTAAACTAATGGCATCTTTTGATAGGCATAGGTGTCCCATTTGGTTCAAAATGTAGTCTTTAGCTGGTCATTTGGATGTACTAGAATCTGATTATAACTTGAAAATCCATCAAAAAAGACATTAGTTTTGAGCCTACAACTGATTGCAGTATCTGTTCCACAGGGGGTAATGGGAAGTTTTCCTTCTGACAAGCTTTGTTGAGGTTGTGAAAGTCTATACATATTCGAATATCACCATTCTTTTTCTGACCGGAACAAGGTTGGAAACCCACCTTGAATGCCTGACAGAAAATATTATTTTGGCTTTAAGCAGCTTATTCAATTCAGATTTGATCTAATTTTCTAAATTCGAGTGGATATTTCTCAGCTTTTTTTGCATGGGTTTTTCATCAGATATCATGGGAATGGTATGTTGAATGATGGAAGTGTCATATGTCTTAAGGTCTTCATAGTTCCAAACAATACATTCTTGTATTTCTTCACAAATGAATGAAGGTTTTTTTTTTTCTGTAAGACCAAGTCCTAGATTGATATTTTAAGGCTTAAGGTCAGTTCCAAGATTAACTAGTTCAAACCTCAAAGTTGAACTTTGGAGCTTTGAGTTAGTGGGTTTTTTGAACCTATCCTTAAGATCATATAAGTCTTCAAGCTTAACCACAGATTTAGGTATGGAATTCACAGTTGTTTCTTGATTAAGCTGGTTGTCATGTTGATCTTCATCTATTATATGGTTTTCATAAGAGCCTTCAGATGTTAGAAAACTTATGATATCTAGATCATTAGTAAAGACTCACAAATTGGTGATATTGTCAGGAATAGAAGGCCTAAAAATCAATTCAATGGAAAAGTGATCAGGGCTATAATCTCCTAGTGGAATGAGCTTGGATGCAACATTAGCTAAAAGATCGACACTTGCATTTTGGAGTCTTGGGATAGGGGAAATATTAAATGTTGTAAAATGAGAAGTGAGGTCCTAGAATAATGATTGATAATGTTTCAAATGTCCAGACAGACAGTGTATAGTATTTCTTACTTGTTTTATCACAATTTCTGAATCTCCAAATACTTGAAGATATTTGATATCAAGGCCGATGGCTTTATACAGCCCTTGAACTAATGCTTCATATTCAGCAGTGTTATTTGTGCATTCGAATTCAAGTCTGCATGTTAACATAGTTTTTCCCCTTCTGGGCTAACTAATATGCATCCTGCTCCAACTCCATTGTTAGATTTAGATCCATCAAAAAATAATTTCCAAAATAAAGAGCTAACTACATGTTTATCTACAAAATTTATACACTTAGAAGCATATGTTTGAGAATAATTTTCAACTTGCGATATAATATAATTTTCCAAGAAAGGTGAAGTATTTGCATTAAAATTTCCTAGAAATGATTCGACTAAGTAATTTCCAATGATATTGTTGTTGTATGTGACTGGTTCATTTTCCCCCTCTAATTTTGTGACGATATACTTTTGATGTTTCTCTCGGTCAACCCTTATTTGATTCGGCTTACCATTATAGGGAAGCCACATGTGGGACCAATCGGTTGTGAAATAGCCATGAAGCTTTTCTAACCAGTCTCTGCTAAGGATTAGGCCATAGAATTTGGGGATATCAGCCACAAGGATGTCAATGACTTGACACACTTTTGGGTTTGATGAGAGTCTAATAGTGACTTGATTGAGTTCTCCTATAACTTCAACTTGAGATTGGTCTAACTACACAATGCAAACAATAGATTTTTGGGGCTCCACATTTAATTTCGCACAAACTATTCTTGGTAGAATGTTGGATGAAGCTCCAGAATCAACTAAACAATTGTGTAGATTTTTGTTGAAAACTTCAAAAGTCAAAAGAAATGGAGGAGTATGGGATTTGGATCTTCCTCCTATTAGAGAAATATCAGTAGGACCGATTTTGTCTAATGAGGTAGTAGGAGGCATTCCCATTTTTTGAGTAGCTTACGAGACTGCAGCAGTGGAAGAGGAGAAGTAGGGATTGCTTTTAGATATTTGAGCAATATATTATGTTGATGTTTTAACTTGCTAAGCTCATGGAATGTGATATTTTCCCTAGTCTTTTTCATATCTTCAACGATGTTGTATTCCATTTCATCAGAGACTAACAGGGTTTTAGCTAAAGGTGAAGAATTTGTTTGAGGAGGAGTGGTTTGAGTGGATTTAGACGAAGATTTCTTACCTATTGCTTTGTCTTTGGGAGCTGGAGTAGATTCCTTCTGCTTTGGATTTGTTTGTGGAAAATCAACAGAGCTTCTACTCCTAGTTGTGACAGGTAATGCTTCTTGTGATTCTTCATTAGGGAGAATGAAATCCCACATTCCTTGTAACTCAACTACTTCTTCATCATCTATTTGTTCTTCAGCCATTGAGACTTCTTCTTCCTCCACATCTAACTCCACATTTGATATGGTATTTGGAGGCTTAGGATCAGAGGTAGGGTTTCTTTTGTATGGTCTAAAAGGTTTCCTTGAAGAAGTCTCTGCTACCTGTTTCTTGATATCAACCATTTAATTGGACATGGTTTTAAGGACTTTTTGTAGACTTTCAAGATCAAAAGGATCTTTAGGTGGTTTTTTCTTAGATTTGTCCCTAAAAGTTACTTTCTTGGATTTTCTTTCTTCAAATGCATTCATCTTATCTAAGGGTAAAATTCATTTTTCTACAACTATGGCTTCTTTCATGTTTTCTGCCAAAATTGGTTTGGCAGCTCTATCGACAAAAATAGTTGTGTTTGAGGGAAGAGCAAAAATGTACCATTCAATTTGGACTTCATCGCTAGGCTTGGATGTCGTTGGGATTCTTTTCAATAACTTATTAAAACGTGAATTGAATTTCTTAATGTGTTCTCTTGGTTCAACTTTCAAGTTGGAGAGATTATTGATAAGAGTAGTTGTTGATCGGTCATCTCCAAACTTGGTTAAGAATTTCTCTTGAAAGGCATCCCAACTATTAATGGAACCAGATGGTAATGAAAAATACCATGATACTATTGATCCTTATAAGGTATATAGGAATAATCTTACAACAACAACTTCTTATACTACTTCATTGATATTTATGGACAACATAAAGTTGTTTAAGTGTTCTTCAGCTGGTAGGCCATCATCAGGATTGAACTTTTGTAACCACTTTTCTAGATGGGCGGGAAATGGATGTAAGGGTCCATCCATCTGAACAAATCGTAGATTTTTCCATGGTATTTGAGCCATCATATGTATCTGTGTAGAGGAAGATGTTCCAGTAGTTGAATGTGATTGGGTAGAGGAGGCTTGTGCTCCAGTACCTGTGTAAACCACGATCTAGAGTTGTGAGGCAGATGGTTGATTTTGTGATGAAGTGGATGGAATGAATGAGGGTGTTTGAAGTGATGATGAGAGAACCTCACTATGATATTTATATGGTGTATTCTTAGCTCTCTTTTGATTTGGTAGAGAGAATTCAAATGGGGGGATCCCAAATTTTTCGCTTTGTGATCTAGTTAGCCTTTGGGAGGAGGGAAACTAAGAAGAAACACTAGCTTGGCATAACTCAGATTCTTCTTGAGATATCGAAATCCCCTACATCCTACAGATCAAAGACCGGACTTCAAGGGTTTCTATAGAAGAAGAGTGATCTGACTTCTTTGAGATCACAATAGTGGATTCTAAGGGTTTCTTTACAACTTCTCGCTTAGGATTTGGAGATTTAGAATGCGATCGAGAAGTTGGAGGAGATGGTGAGGGAGTTTTACTCTTAGAATGGCCTATTGATTTGAATTTACTTTCCATTCATAGTTAGGCCCTCCTTCTAGCGCTAAAATGTTGAAGCCTCAAAAATTGTTGCGACAACATGGGGGAAAACCACCCAGTCCGGACCTTGGTTAGCAGCTCCTTTTCCGTTTGGTGTAGTGGCTCCAACTGGGGATAATGGGACCAGTTTCCTAGAAAATATTTTGATAGTGTTGGTGGGGTGATATATGATGTAATGGGAAAATGACTGAGCTAAGTGTAATCTAATCTAACTAATAAACACATGCATATATCCTAGTTTAACACTATTTAGCTATAAATATACCCGGGAATTAAATACAATATGTGATCTATAATGATGTCCTACAACAATTGGTAATAAAGATCATTCAACTGCAATAAGAAGTGAAATCATTTAACAGTAATCATTTTGGATAAATAGTTAGACAAAATGATTGAGAAAGATATATCGCATACAAAATCGTTCATGTATTCAGAATAGAGTCAAAGCTAACATCATACAAAAGTGCAATAATGCTAAATTGTAATTCAAACTTTCACACGTGAAACAATTTAAAGAAGAAGCATTGCTTGATACATAAATAAAACAAGATCATAAGATAAAAGTACCATATATGATGTGTCCTGCTCATGTGCTTCAACAATATTAACCCAATCTCAATCAATCCAACACATTTTAATAGTACGAAAGTGCATTTCAGTAGAGCATGCTAGATATTTGAAAGAAAATATATATTGTTCCATTCATTCTATCAGAACCTCCTCGAAATTATAGAAGTGAAATGTTTCAAAGAATGTTTCTGATAAAATTTTTGGACCCCTCTCTAAATGCATGAGAGGAGTTTAAATACTAAACTATAGGTCCTAAAATAGATTATACAAAAAATAGTTGAGGAGGTTTAAACGACCTTCCTCAGAATATGCAAAAAGTAAAACTAAAAGAAAAATAAATTAAATGACTAACTCATTTAGACTTTATCTCTAATATCGCAAATATCAATCATTGGCTTGAGCTAGGTCGGTTGGTTGATCACGGATTTTAACTGCCCCACAAATATAGTGTTGGCACCATCTTTTGTGTTGAGGTTGTTAAGAACCTCAAAGTCATCCACTGACTATATGGTTTCACTAAAAACTGTCGGTATGCTTCCTAATTAAGCTTTCTTAGTTGTTTGATTGCCTCCTCCTTTTCCTGTGCTTCCTGTCTCCACTGTTGCTCTAGCTATTTGAAATTTCGAAGAAATTCTGGTATACATTCCTTAACCAGATTGGCGCCATGAAGATTTTCATTGATGGCTTCAATTATGTTGTTTGTTGTTGTCACTGCTATCATTGTTTCCCTTTTTGCTTGTTTCAACCGAGAATCCCAATCTGTGAACAAGATGTCTTTATGAGATTCTTCCAGCTTCGGTAGGTCAGCCTTTCTCCCATCCTCTGATTCTTGCCATGTGATAAAGTTGGAAATACTTTTATGGATTTCATCATACTCAAGTCTCATGTCAATGACTTGGTTTGTTAGCTTATCATTGGTTTCGCAGTAAGGACTTATCTACAAGATCTTCTGGCAAAGTACTTCCTTTTGTTGCATTAGTTAGGAATTAAGACTAAGTGCTTCCTTTATGAACTCATCAATTTGCGGATTATCTTTAAACTTATCTGTCATAGCTTGTACCCGCGCATCTCTTTCTGTCAAGCTGACCTGATGTTATATTCTCATCTATTCAAATTCCTACTAGAGCTGGGCTACTTGTAATTATGCTTGTTGATTGGATTTTTCCTGAGCTAATTGTTGTTCTAACAGCATAATTCTTTGTTCTTTTTCCTTAAGAAGCATTTGGACCTCTGTCGCTTTGTCAATAGTTGTTGTGGCATATTCCCCTGCGTATTGCAAAAATTTTGTGAGATTTTCAAATGGGTACATCGGGGAGTCCTTCCAAACAATGTCCATTAGTTCATTTTTAGAAGTTGTAACAATTACAACGTCCAGTGTTCTTTTCTTCCTCTATATCTTGACTACATCTTTGTGGGTAGGACTATAAAATACATCTAGTGGAGGTATTTCTTCAACTCTTAAAACAATTTCTAAAGTAGGAGTAACAGGAATGATTTCAACGTCCTGAGTGCCCTTAACTCCTTCCTCTGTCGTTTCTAGATTTGACTTGTGTTGGGTTTGCTTAGGAGTCTGTATCTCAGATGTTTGCTCAGGGTTTGAATCTGTGTGAATATTTTTGTTGAACTATTCCCATTCATGTTCCAATTCAATAATTGGGTTTTACCTGTTTGAGTTGATGTAGAGACAATTTCTTCATGTTTCTTTGTTGAAGTTTGGTCGGCCATTTCTTCTGTAGTTCCAGTTGTGTTCTTCTCAGACTCTTTATTTGTGTTTCCTCCTCCATTTTGAGACTGTTTCTCTAAGTGCTCCGACTCATGCGTAGATCTCTCTTAGGCATCTTCTTCAGAATTTTATTTGGAGTTGTCCTCTAAGATTACACTAGGAGTTGGCTCCCTTATTAATTCTATCTTCAATAGGTCCAATGGGACATTCAATAATATTTTTTCCCTATATACATGGAAATCCCTAAGATCATCTGGGGTTAAAAGTTCTGATGCCAAATACAACACTTGTGAAGATGTTTCTGCCTATAGGAAGAGGTCATCAAAGGCGTCCCCTTCATGGGTGAACGGATTTACTTTTACCATAGTAGTAAAATTATTAATAGTGTCGTTTGGGTCATACTGCCTTCCCAGAAGTGTAGCTAATTTTAGATATTTAATAATCTTTGCTTCTTTGCATGCATGTCCAAAATCATGTAGCACAAATGCACCACAATGTAATGGGAATGCAGGAAAATGGCCTTCTTCTGCTCTTTCGGTCCTCTTCTTAATCTACCTTCCCCTATTGTTTGGTAGGTTATTTCTCTGGCCATTAATTTGTCGAGGACGTAATATGGGAGAACATGCAGTGAAGCAATGCTCCCGAATACTATTGAGAATAGCAACAAGAAAGGCTAAAAATAACATTCAGAATATTCTAATTTTAATTTTTCCTTGAATTAAAATTCGAATTTAGTCTCACTAGATGCTTGAAAAATAATTAATTAATTCATCTTGGATTAATTAGTTAGAGAAATTCAAGCTAGAAGTCTTTGTGAAGTCATGCAACAGTTATCCCTTAAATTAAGGAAGTTATCCCTTAGTTAAGGAGATAAGGATGAGTTGTATTTGAGTTGTAATTAGTTAGCTCAGTTAACTGAGTTAAGTATAGTTAAATTAGTTCCAAACAGTTTGAGGAACTAATTGTGAGTTCAGTCAGTTAATGCATGCATGCATGAAACTAGTGTACTTCAAATAACTGAATATTCTCTCATAAATAACTCATGCATGTCAGTTCAGACAAAGAACCAGTTGAGATTAAAGATAGGGACATTGTACTATCAGTTTCATGATTTTTCCTATAAAGGAAACTCATCCATGCAGAAGGAACAAGGTTCCTTGAGGATTGTGGAGTTCTGACAGTGTGTTAGAGCAGTGTGTGAGAGTAGTGTTCCACTGGGTGAAGGAGAATCATCCCAGAGGAACTAAAAAAGGAAATAGGAGGCTTGGAGGGTAGAGGAGGAGGCTTGTGAGAAGCTTTGATTGCCTGTGAGCATCCAGGAGGATTGTACTGAGAGCTGGCTAGTTGTGAGAGCTAAAGTTTTATGTAATCTTGACATATTTCCACCTTGTATGATAATACAGATAACGGGGTTTTTAGCTGAGGCTTTCCCAGAGTATTATTCTAGGTTTCATGTGTGATTGATTCTTCTTCTCTATTATATGTGTTCTGTTTGATCTTGCTCAAATCAATTAAGCTTCCGCAAGTTTGATTGTAGAAGTAGATTAAGTATTTTGCTTTAGTACATTGCATAATCAGATTAATCTACAGTGAGAATTTCTACAAATACTCTGATCTAGGTAAAGGTTTCTTCCCCAAACCATCTGGCTACTGGAAAAATATCTATCTCGGCCTCTTTAGGAACCCTAGGGGCTGTTCTATTGCACACTTCTTTATGGATGGGTAGCATAACTCTTTGACAGATTTTATAAAAATGGGGGTGAAATTGAGATTCCCACAAAATCTTATGGTACATATGGATGGGAATCGGGTCCTATACAGTCCACTTCCATCCCATATTGGGAAATTTAGAACTAAAACAGATTGCATCCATTACAAAAGCAGTCATGAATAATGGGGGAAACACTCTTAGAGAAGAATTTATCTTCCTTCTATATTCTTTAATAGCCTTAGCCAAATTGTCTGATAGAATTTGAGCCCATGTCATAATTGTTGCATTCACTGTTGCATCTATCAATGGGAGCCATTCCAAGGAAAACTTGGTGCTATTGGGTTTACCGAATAATCTACATAGCATTGTTGCTGCGAAACTAGGAGGGGGAGAAATGGATGTCGTAGAGTACATACATATTTTATCATGTTTGAGCTTGCCTTCGTTTGCTATCTAGGTTTGCCTAATGTCTGTTGGGTGTTCATTTTCCTTGGCAAATTTCTCATAGAATTGTTTATTGTAGAGCTTATGCGGCTCTGATAACTAGTACATGTGTCGTAGGTTGTCTATTGAAAAAGACCCCATGAGCTCTTGCCTGTGATTCCTGAATGTTTGGTCTGCAACGTTTGCCTCGTCAATTAACCATTTGACCATGTATATATATGGGATTATATTTGGTCGTGTAGCTATGAATTGTAGGAAAGAGCATGTCGTTTCGAAATAGGAGGCATCAGATGACTCCTAGAAATCTGTTGTGGCCTTTGTTTCCAGTGGCCTGGGGTGCTCCTCTTCTAAGAAATTGTACATGGCCTCCCATGTCGTAGTTCCTCCATCTCTACTAGATCTAGTATCGGAGAAAAGATGAATCATTTCTAATTTCTCAGATGCAACTGCCTTTCCCTTCTTTCCCATTGTTTCAAACAATACTCCATGCAGATTTTTCCTAAAATGGAGCAAATCAAAAGTTATTAGAGAAACACAAGTAAGAATGACAATGAGAATGAAGGATACAGATAACTTGAAAAGGTGACAAGAAAGGAGTTTTAATAAAACGTAGATGAAAAGTTATCGTATCACGTCAAGCTTCTTTTTATTATAAATTCCATTAGCCTATATTAAATAGCCACTAATGGTCCCTTCGTGTTGCCTTTCTTGCTCATTAATGTACCGCATCACAAAATGGGAAAGAAAACTTTTAAGGTGGCAGACTTAAGTTGCAAAAGTGTCGATTTTTTGATTGTGATGCAATATTTCAAATCACATTATTGCATATTTGTCTATGTGCTTTATCAAATTTCTTTAGAATTCTGAGTGATGTGAGATGTAGGATAAGTAGTATATTATTTTTACTTAGAGCGTAGTTTGTTTGAAAGAGTAATTACCTTATAAGCGATTTTCACTACGTGGTGGATTTAAGTACCATTTATGACATTGGCTTCTATCGGGTCCAGGCTTCTATCACATTTCGCAAGATCGCCCAGTTCGTAAGATTTGTCCTTTTGTAAGTATCTTGTCACGATGCAGTAAGGTTGACTTGTCCTATTGTGATATCGCATTTCGCACATTTCAACATGCTTTGTGGGTTTGCATCCTTTATACGCGTCGACGTGTGATTGCAATATGGGCTTTATTAAATAGGAAATGTCATAGGTCTTAGCTTTAAATGAAAATACTAATGATATTTAAGTTAGGCGCAGTGATCCTTTTGATTGCAATTCGTGGGGTTTGCTTGTTGTCAAGGCTTTTGACACACTTGGTCTAGTGGTATGCGAAAAGGCGACAATTGCTAGTTTTTCAAAGTATTTTGACTTGATATCTTGCTTTATTCTTAAAAAATCTTAAAAGAAAGTGTCTAAGTGCTAAATTTCTTTTTGAAGGATTTTATCAGGGGTCCCCATTTATTAATAGAATATTAGCTATTAAATCAATAAATGGGGGGATTTTTAAATAGCACAACATGTTCGTAGGTTAGTTTCACACGAAACCATGTATGACTCTTGAAACAAGTTGGGTAAAGTACAAGAGGACTTGTACAATTATCAACATTCGCTTATCTGTTGTCCCCTCTCATATGTAAGAACTTGTTACCTTCAGTCCATGATACGTCGATGGAAAATACATACTGTTTGGAGTGAACCTTGGTGAAATCACAACGCTTGCACGCTAACTAGTATCACCTACTCTGTTCGGTTGTTTTTGGGTTAATCCTTGTCAGCTCAGTCAAGTAGAGTAAGGCAAGGGGGGAAACCTTAACAAGCATGCCATAGGTATACATAAACTACTTATCTAAAGGAACAAACTCTTCTACTCTCAAAAAGTCGGGGTCCCTCTTCCGCCTTTGAAATGAGTAAGTGCTATGCACAGTTATGAAATGAAAAATGAAAAAGTGAAAAATTTAAAAAAAATGAAAAATGAATAAGGTGAAAGAAGAGAAAGGCTTCATGTGCAGAGAGGTGATGCAAGTAACTCCGTCAGGGTACTGACCAGGCTCGCTGGCAGTAGAGCGATGCTTGTGTTCCTGTGTGACTCTGCTGGGGTATTGTCCAGGCCTGCTGGCAACAGAGCAACACCAGAGATGAAACTAAAACTCTGACAACTATACTACTTGTGCACCAATATACCCCTCAACCCCAATCGAAACAATTGTGTTGGCTTGGCTTGGAATGTGTGTCAACCGACCAAAGGCTTGAGAGATGCTACATCTTACAATCAAGCAAGTGTGGAAACCAAGACAACCAGAGAATTGAAAAATACTTCCGGAGGTGTTATACTTTCTTTTCACGAACAAGGTCCATTCAGAGAGCTGGATTTCTACTAGTGTGTTGACAAGTGTTGTAGCAGCTACAACCATCCTCCAAAATTTTTCCTTAACTTTTTTTTGGAGCCTCCCTACCGACCATCTTCAACGGCATGTCTTACACTATCAAGTACACAAGCTTCAATGGTTTTCTAGCAGATTGTCAGCCTGTGCATGATAGCTTGTTGCATCCCCCTCATAGGTTGTTTCTCCGGACTTGGTCTAGTATAGGCTAAGCAGATCCCTCGAGAAATTGCACAATTCTAGAAGGGAACTACCCTTCCCTCCAGAAATTGTGCAATCCTGACTGACAGCCTACTGGGCTCCAGAATTACATAATCCTACCTGTCAACCTTCACTAGAAAAACTGCGCAATCCAGCCCAGCAGGACTGCTCAGCCCAGAAATTGTGCAATTCTGGGCAGTAGTCAACTGCTCAGCCCAAAAATTACACAATCCCTCTGGGACAGCCAACCCAGCCGCTAGCAGAAATTGCACAAATCCACCCAAGGCAACTAGTCAACCTAGAAATTGTGCAATCCTAGGAGGAAATCACCTGTTCCCCTCAGAAATTGTGCAATCCCTTTAGGACAGCCATCTCTGCTTAGCCTAGAAATTGCGTAGATTTTCATCCCATGCTCTTAGACCAATGCATGTGCCTTCAGGTTGACCGTTCCCTCCGGGACCGAGAAAAAAATGATTTACATGCATGGATTGTTTCTCCCAAGGCAACATGCAAAGGAATCCCTTGATTCAGAGATCTATCTTTAGCAGCTGGAGGTTACATGCAAGGATCATTTCAGAAACCTCTCGTCAAGCGTCGCTTTTCCTAGATTTCTGACATGCGCATTCTAACCTGGATTTTATCAAAACTCTTCAATTCAACGATGCAGAGCTCATTCCTCGCATCGATGTTGCAAATATGACATCCCACGTCGCATCTAGGAGTCATCGGCACATTTAGCTCAGATGTTTTTGGGTAAGCCGGCTTTCCATGTTTTGCATTGTGTTTCTGTCGCTTTTCGTGTTTTGCTTCGTGTGAGTGTTGTCTACTTGATTCAGTGAGCACTTGTTATCGTTTGCATTTATGTTAGATTTTATAAGAATTGTTTCATTTTTTGTTTACATCTCACTTTTGTCACATGCATGATGTTGTTTTGCACGGACAGTCGTCGTTGCGGCGACTCACTTCACACACATGCATGCTTTCCCATTTTCTGAATCCTCCACTTGTTGTTTGCGTGAATGATCATTTACTCTTGTTTTCACTCATCTCATCATGCTTTCACACTTCTCATGTTTCCAGTCACCCATAGGCCGAACTTGGCTGCCTTGGCCTGGACCGTGCCTTGCATGGCTAGCACTGTGCATTTCCGGAAGCGAAGACTTTGCCTTCCCTCCATAAATTGTGCAAAGTCTAGCCAGGAATTGAACTCGAGGCTTGCATTGCACAATTCTTGAATGCAGTGTCATGTTGGCCTCAGAAACTGCGTAATGCAGTTTGCTGGTTGCATGTCATTGCTGACTGAAATTGTGCATTGCGTGGTTTCAACCCTCAATGCTAGGCTAGACTGTGCATTGTGCAGTTCCAGTAGTCAGTCAGCCTCCTAATAGCTCAGACTGTGCAAGTCAATTGTCAAGCTCAGTCATGATCAGTCACACAGGCATGTTGCAAGTCAGTTCTCAAGCTTGTTTTGGTTTTCAACTAACAGATTTCTTGCCATGAGCATTGCCATGTCTCCACGTATCACAGGTGTTCATCTGCCTCTCAGTAGCACGGGTACACTAGTGTCCAGGAGATCAGAATTGAAGACATTATTCAAAACACACTTGGGGATGCGGTTGAGCAAGTGTCTATGAGCTTTCCTACCTATGAAGACATCAAGTTGTTCGTAGACAAGGACATCAAGATAATATGGCAGCAACATCACAGCGAGCAACACCATCAGTAGCAGCAAAATGCAGCACACCCGCATGCGACGAATGCAAGAGGAACCTTTTTGAAAACACAGAGGTGGAACAAAGTTGAAAACTCGAGAAAATCCACTTGTGATGAAAGCAAATTTTGAGATTGAGGCTATGGGTGACGTCACGACAAGAAGATCGCGTGAGAGAAAAGAACGGAATAGAGAAGGAATTGCATGTGCTAAAGCAGCAACTTAAGGAAGAACAAGAGTTGCATAGACAAGAGAATGAAGTGCAGTAGGAACAGGTACAGCAGGGGGTGCAACATGCACAAACTTGTTAGGTGTGGAGCCCGATTATCTTCTTTATTTAGAGGTATTGCCACATTGGACCCCAGTTTGTAAGCTGATGCCCGTAAAATGTATGTCACCAAGGGGGCTGGGGGGGACGGTGATTATTTGGATCCCCCCCCTTGGTGGGGGATTGAGGGCAGCACCTCCGAAGCTAAAAATAGATGTAAAATTGCCTTTTAAAATGTTGTAGTTTTGTAGTCAATCTGGGCCATTCATTAGGCGAAGATCTGACGGTAGAAGTTATGTTTAATTTAGAGTTTTTTGCCCTAGAAGGCAACCTCTCGCTATATATGAGGGAATTGTATTGTGTCTATGTAGATTTGTATTCTGAGTGAGAAAAAGAGAGGAGATTGTGTGAGAGCAAAGAGGGAATTATAGCAGATCTATTATAGGTTGTATCTCTTCAGTTTGCTGGATAATATAAAGGAAGGACTGGCTGTTTCTCCGTGGATGTAACCCAAATTGGGTGAACCACGTATATCTGTGTCTCTCTTGTTTTATGTGTTTTATGTCTTTATATTTCTGCAATATATTTTATGTGTTCCATTGCTCTATAATATATAATTTTCTAACAAGACAGATGAAAATGTGCCCGTAGGAGTTATAGATCCATCCCAGTAGCTAGCACGAAGCATACATGGTGAGCAGTGTTTTTAATCGTATGCAAGGGAATTCAGCAGCATGCATGTCATTGTGCACACGCATGTGATCTAACCCATTTGGCACACTCACCGAGGCAAAGACAAGAAGCAAGTCCGACTGGAGCTGAACATATAGTTGATAATTCATGCGCATGACCACCAGCACACATAGGAAGATCAGTACGGACATTATGCATCAGTGTGTTGTCAGTTCAGCCGCACCCAAGAAGACCATGTGCATGTTAGCAGACAAGCTGGATGGAGGAGCCACACCAATGCACCGTGATGCAACGGAGGCAAAGGTTCACTTCAGTAAGATGTTGTCATGGAGCATATGCACACCATCACGGATGACCAAGCTTGGCATCAGCTCACCACCTTCACCATCACAAGCATGACAAAGAGTTGGTCTCATCACAACGGACCAAGTGTCAGTGATGTCTTGCATGGCTTGCTCAAGCCATTTTGTCTCACATGGGCACATATGCATTGTAATGTAACGTCTTGTCAAGTGGAAGTTCAAGTGTCAATAGTTGGATGTAACTATCACAAAGGGGAATGTCAAGGGTCACCCCACCCTTTGCTATAAATAGAACCTCATAAGTCATTGTAAAGGATTTTTTGGTCAGCCAAGCTTCTGATAGGACTATCTTAGAGAAATCTTGGACAGTATTGTAACAAGCCTTGGCTTCTCTACTGCATAAAGCTAGTACATCTATTTGGAGGAGTAGGCAGTTGCGGATGTAACGTTCTGTTGTCAGAACTAGTGGTTGGACATGGATGTATTGTATGACTGGAACTTAAAATTCTTAATATAATAGAGCCAGCATGTTTCATGCATATGTTGTATTTTATTCGATGTTATATGATTTACTGTAAATGATATATTTATTTGTTTTCTTACGCATGTATGTATGGACTATTCTATGTATGTATGGACCTGTGTATGTATGTATGAATCTTTCTGAAACGTGATGTTGGTTTAACCATCACTTTGGATTGCTAGATAACTTTCCTTCCATGTTGTGATGCATATTTTCTCGTGTGTTCCCTTCTTAACTTCGTGCTATTGCAGGTTTCCAAGGGGCACACTCATCTCAACCCCCTATGTGTTTGAACCTCTCATGCACCTTCCTTAGCTTGTTGTAACTGTCACATCCTTGCTACCAATAGAGACATCTTACTTGCCTCTGTGCGAAATCGTGGTCAAGGCATTACTGTATGACCCACTGCTAGGACTCCTACACCAAACGGTCTTAGGTCTAATTAGGACTTTTTACCCGGGAGATCCCCTTACATGTTAGCAGGTCCAGCACCGTCAACAGATATTTACACTACCTGTGTTATCAAATTGGTTCATAATATGCACGTTTAATTAAATTTATAAGGTCTGATAAAAGAGGTTTTAAATTTGATAGGGCATTGTTTAAAATGAATTAAGGCCTATTGGGTGGTGAAAGGAGAGAGAAATTCATTTCAAGTTGGGGAACCAAAGATATCCAAGCACTCATGTTGTTTTTAGTCAACGACTATTTTTAGTTTCGGGTACAGAAATGATGGGTGAGTTAATTATTCCTTCCTACCCAAAAATATATGCACATGTGAAGTGGGGCTTGATACATTATTTTAATTTCATAAGGTTTGCTCCTATGTTTAATCTAGTATGATTCATATTCCTGATAAAGTAAGGTTTCTTACGTGAGTTAAATATTTAATGAGGTGAGGTTTAACATATGAATAATACTTACTAGGCCTTTATAAAATGACTTTCAAGCAAAACTTGGTAAAGAATATTACTTATGTCCATGGTAAAGAATATTTTTACCAATGCAATAATATTTTATAATATTTAAACAAAATTTATACAATATTATGCCCAGGCACTGATGAGGAGAGAAAAACCCTAAGGAGAAAAGTAAGCTCCAATAGGATCCATCGGTTAAAGTTAAAATTGATTTATGGATCACATTCATATCGAGTGAGAAATTATTTGGTGATTTAACTTGTTTAACTTGATAGTATATGCATAATATGAAATAAAGTGGAGTTTTCTTCATACTAATATGATAATATTTATAGGTATTTAATAGAATTATTTTAGACTTTCTAAATTGTGATTTATAATATGTATATAAATAATATATCTATGTAATAATTTAAAAAGTCAACTTCCCTAAACATACGGGCATCAAAAGGTTTATAAAGAAGCATTTTATTTATATATCTTTATCATTTATTCCCCCCTTTTTATGGACATCTTAATAATGATTATGATTTTTAATCAGTTTAGTTATATGTGTTATTGTGATATCTAATTAGGGATGTAAGTCATTTAATTATTGCATATATATGTATTTTGTTATATGTAATTAATAATATTGAAACAATAAAAAAAATAATAAGACACATGCATTCTTATTGATATGTGACGTTATTTAAATAATGTTGCTTATGTTATTAATGTCATTCTTCATACTTGAAGTTTTTTTTTTAATTTATTTTATTGATCCTCTTTTTTGTGTGGCTAGGGGTAGGCTGTAAGGAGTTGAATATGAGTTTAGGAGGTCAAGTAAGACTAGAAAAAGCAGGATGAAGGTTTATGTGGAATGATTTTATGGAGGTAACCTAGTTTTCAAAGAGGGTCAAATTGGGCTACAACACTAATATCCCAGCTCTTAAATTCCATAATGAATGAATCCAATTTGGATGATACTAATGGTGATATTACTAAAAAAAAATATTCCAACTACCCCAATCCTTAAGAGTGTCCTAATTGAAATTGATCCCAAAAAGACTAAATGTTAACCCAAAACTTTCTCCTGAGCAAACAAAGAAGCTAATTCAACTGTTCTGAAAACATAAAGAATATTTTTCTTGGGATTACATGGACATGAAGTGAATCCACCCTATTTTATGTACTCATCATATTTATCTGAAGCATGGTTGCCATCTTATTTAACAAACACAATGATTAATAAACCTAGCTTTGAACAATATTATCAAGGAAGAACTCCGAAAAATATTAAATGCTAATTTCATCTACCCAATCTCTAAAAGCCAATAGGTATCCCCACTAGTCATCATGCCAAAAAAGAATGGAAAATGGAGAATTTGTGTTTACCACAAGGATCTCAATAAGGCCACACAAAAGGACCACTTTTTTTCACCTTTTATTGATCAGGTCCTCGATACCTATCTGGTAAGAAATTATTTTCATTTCTTGATTGGTTTAGTGTTTACAATTAGATCTAGATTTCCCCTGAAGACCAAGATAAAACCACCTTCACCTGACATTGGGGTACATAGGCATACTAATTCCTTCCTTTTAGAGTATATAATGTACCCGCTACCTTTCAGCGAGTTGTTTTGCGACTATTTTCAGACTTGGTTAATGATTGTCTAGATATTTTATGGGTGATTTCACACCATATGGTGATAAATTTTGATGTAGCATTAGTTAATATTGAGAAAGTATTGGAACAATCTAAGAAAACTCACCTTTATTTGAGCATTGGAAAATGTTATATGATGATGAATGAAGGAATTGTGTTGAGACATTATCTTATTTCTGCAGGAATACAAGTTGACCAAATGAAAATTTAGGTAATCTTAAGAATTCATACTACAAAAACACAAAAGGAGGTTCAGATTTTTCTAGAGCATGCATTTTATTATAGGTGTTTTATAGAAAAATATTCTAATCTTGTAAACCCATTGTTTGCATTGCTTTCAAAGGATGGAGAATTTATATGGACTAATAAATGTAAAGATGTTTTTGCAGGTCTAAAAAGGTGTGTATCAAAATCTCCTATTTTACATGGACCTAATTGGACCTTATCATTCCATATTTCTATAGATTCCTCTGACACTTCCATTGGGGTTGTGTTGGAACAGCAAGAAGAATGAAAGCCTTATGCTATATAGAACATCAGTAAGAACTTAACCCCTACTGAATTGAACTATATCATAACTTAAAAGGAGTTTCTTGTTGTTGTACATGCCATCAATAAATTTTGGAATTATATTGTAGGATATCAATTTTTTTGTACGTATCGGCCACTCTTCCATTTGATTCTTAATGAATAAACTAGTTACCAGTGATAGAGTTACTAGGTGGTTACTTTTACTACAAGAATTTCATATCACTATTATGGAAAAAAATGGAAAGCATAATGTCATTTTTTTACTTCCTTTCTATAATTCCCAACAATAGTGATAATTCACCTATTGAGGACTCTTCTCTAGATGAAAATATTTTTGTAGTCTCCACTCACTCACCGTGGTACGCAGACATCACTAACTATCTTGTTATAGGAAGACTCCCAAACCACGTTTCTCTCAAAGAACAATGGAAATTTATCCAACAAAACACTTGATACTCTTGGGTGAATGGTTATCTCTTTTACACAGGGCCAAATCACAAATTTGGCCATGTTTGAAGGAAAATGGAATCCATAATATCTTGAAGGCTTTCCATGATGAGCCTTGTGGTGGACACTTTGTTGATAAGAGGACAGGTCATAAAGTACTTTGTATGGGCTACTTTTGGCCTACCATATTTTAGGATGCAAAGAAGTATGTACAAGGGTGTGTTAATTTCCAAAGGATGGGGCAACCTATTTGATCATATGAGATGTTATTATAGACCCAATTGGTTATCAAGCCTTTTGAGAGATGGGCTCTTGACTTTGTGGGGCCTATCAATCCCCCATCTCATCAAAATTCCTACATTCTAGTTTGTACATATTATGTTACCAAGTGGTTCAAAGCCAAGGCACTCATTAAGGTTATTAAGTGAGTTTTTCAGACTTCTTGTTTGAAGACATATTTGTTTGTTATGGAGTGCCAAGAGAGATAGTTACAGATGGAGGGCCACAATTTAATTCCCATTTTCACTAAGAAGTACAATTTTCATCATAGGATCACCTCACCTTACCACCCACAAGCTAATGGACAGGTGGAGAGTACCAACAAAGTGATTAAGGTTATTCTTACAAAGATATTGTTGGTCACCACTTAGATTGGGCTGAGAGATTTTCAAAGGCACTATTGGCCTATAGAAATACATGGCAGAACACCACGAGATTCTCTCCATATGAGATTGTTTATGGTAAGAGTCATATTTTTCCTATTGAGTTCGAGATCAAGACAGTTATGACTACTTTAGAACTGAATTTGGAATTGACTACAACACAAAGGCACCATTTAGACTAGTTAAATGAATTGGTAGAAATGCACTCGACTATCGTGCAACGCATTGCTATCAATTAGAAACAATGTGCCAAGTGGCATGACAAGTATATCAAGAAGAATATGCTTCAGAAAGATAATTGGTTTCTATAAAATGATTACATGTTCAAGCATTTCAAAGGAAAGCTTCACACTAGGTGGCTAGGTCCTTATGAAGTTGACACAATCTTTGACAATGGGACTGTTAATTTCACAATTATTGATGGAATGCAAACCTCTTTTCTCACCAATGGATATCGTCTTCAATTGTATCATAAACCAATTTCTAAGGATTCATTTTCTCACATCGTCTCACATTCAGATCTTGAGATTGTTGGGGCAAGAGAGTATCTTCCTATGTTAGCAACTCAATAGTTCATCTTCCACTTTAAAATAATAACAATGATAGTAAAATAATAATAATAAATCTAACATTGAAAACCCCCTTTGGGGCGAAGTTAAATAGGTGTCGGCTAAAAACTAGCTTGATGGATTTTGATACATTATATTCCCTCTTGCAGTATATTTTTAATAGTAACAACTTGTTTTCATTGCTACAACACCCTCTAAAATTTTGGCCTACATCCAAAGTTTGGAGCCTACTTTCACTTTACATGTTGTCGCTTCATGTAGTATGAGTCTTTCCATGTGTTTTCTCTAGGTGTTCAAGTCTCATTTGGAAGAAAGCCAAATTGTCGTCTTTTAGCATGGCAAGTGTTGCATATCACATAAGCGTGGTTATGGTTCATTTCAAGGGTTTACTTTGGTGCTAATGAGTCCTATTTATCATATAAACATGTATCATACTCATTCCCAAAGTTGTTATTGTCACAAAAGTATCTTCATTATCGTCACAAAGTGTATCTTTAGTGTCGAACTTGGGAAAGTTGTCACATTGTTGCCACATTGATGGGATTCTATTGTTAATGCATTATATGTGATCAATTTTATGTCATCGATTGTTCTAAGTGTGTGATCATGCTAAAGTTTGTTCTGGTTCACTTTGACCTTGTTGATCCCACCCTCAACCAAATTTTGAAAAACTTCTTGCCTGAGAAAATTGGCTTCACTCAGCTCTCCTGAATTGTGTATTGTGTAGTCTCATCCCTCAAGCTCAAATATTTCCTCTTGGAACTACATAATGTACAGTTATTTCCTTCCAGAATTGTGCACTATGAAGTCTTTGTGCTCAGTCCTGACCCTTGAACTCAATAACTGTGCATAATAGCCTCCCAATCACCTTCTTCTATGCATTGCATAGTCTCAAGCCTCAAGCTTTTAGCCTAACCCCTTGAAATGTGCAACTGCGCATGCCCTAGGCCTCTCCGTCTCCATAACTACATAGTGGGAAATCTCAAGCCTACCTCCTTAAGCCCCTCAACTGCCTAGTCACCATTCCCTAGCCTTCCTGAACTGTGCATTATGTAGTCTTTTGCCTTAGTCTTGGCCCATGATCTCTTAAGTTATGCAACTACACAATCCCTAAGCCAGTCTCTCACTCTAGCATCCAGTTTTGGCTCAGCCAGTGATTTTCATGAAGCATGTTAGACTAGGAGTTTTCACACCGATTTTGTCTTATCATGAGTGGATTTCAACTATTGGTATTATATTTGGTCATGACAGAATGATGACGAGGGAGATGATGAAGGAGACTTTGCTAGAAGATACATTTGTAGCTGTAAAGACAAAGTTTATCATTGAACAAGAAGAAGAAGGGATACCAGACTGTGACAATAGATAGAGACCAAGATCATAGTGAAGACTCCCTACCTTCAAGATATATGGAGGATGCAGAAGAATAACATGTACCATATTACATAAAGACACAAATATAGCAGTAGAAAGAATGGCTTGACATTTCCATATCATCATTCAATCCATGTTATCAATGTTATGTCATGCCTTGTCAAGGTGTCATGTCAATATGTTATATGAGTCATCATTTGCCATATCATTTGTGGATTATATAATTTTCATATATGAGAAATGTAATGTAAAGTAGAAGTTCGAGAGTCATCTATAGAATGGGAAAAGTCATGGAGTAAAAGGTCATATGGAAGTCAAACAATCATGAGGGTAGTCCAAGAGTCACAAGGAAGGTGAATAGTCACCCCATTTGTTATATATACACCCTTATATCTCATGTAAAGAACTTTTCACCTTAGCTCCTCCTACTAGGCATTAGAGAGGAAGATAGTTCTTTTGGAGGATCAAGTGGTTGCTCTAATGCTCCACTATTGGAGCTAGTGGTGTTAATTATACTAATGTATCTTAGAACTTTTTCTTAACACTTGAAGCTCACTAAGCCAACATGCTTTCATGTGTATGTCATAAATATTGTTCACCAAAACTACGCCCAATAAGAAAGTAGTCCCTTCCAAAGCGCACAACACACTTTCAAGAAATATTCGGGTATCCTTGCCCATTGTCATTGTGTCCTGCATCCTCACTTGCCTTTCTGGCACACTACGTAGTCCCAACCAACATTGTGCCCCTCCTTGTGCCTTGTACCCAAGAAACATCCCTCTCTCTCTCCAAGAGTGCATAGCTCAGTCTTAAGCCTCAATTAGGCCTTGTTTGTCTACCATTTCCCTGACATGCACCCTCTTCTTTTACTTGGCAAAGTGTTCACTTCTAGTGGTTGGTTAAGTCACCCTGTCTCACTTTTGATAGGCTTGTGCTCCCATCTTGCCTAATCTTTCCTTCATCATTATATTTTGAATAGTTTGCATGTGATAGCCAGGGGATTTCTTGAAGTTAATTTTTGTTCGCCATGAGTGAATTTTCACTTGTAAATGTTACAGATACATGATACATGTAGTATACCTAGGGGGATAGTATGGGGTACAGAGGGAGGTACCCAAGGGAATAATATAAGAATGGGATGGGACATAATAATAAATAAAGTGGTTAACCCATATCATGTAAGGGACCACAAGTAGGTAGCAATAATATAATAAGCCCATTGTATTAGATAGATGGTATTGAGGGAACCATGGTAATGACCCATGATATTGTATGTATGAGGCCTATATAGAGGCTAGAGACTCCCCATGGAGAGATGTCAAGGAATATTGTATGGACAAGCATATGGCTTATGGAGTGTTCTCCTTCCTTAAATAGTGAATGTATGGTGTTGCCCCACCTTAAGGGTTTGATCAATAAAGAAGCATTTCTATCTATTTCTAGCTTGTTATTCATAGGTTTGATCAATAAAAAATTCTCCGCTTTGCCCAAGAAAGTGTTATGATACTACTTGTTATAGATCTAACCTGCAAATATAGAAACAAACCCAGAAATAACAAGATATAAATAGATAGAAATGCTTCTTTATTGATCAAACCCTTAAGGTAGGGCAACACCATACATTCACTCCTTAAGGAAGGAGAACACTCCACAAGCCATATGCTTGTCCATACAATATTCCTTGGCATCTCTCCATGGGGAGTCTCTAGCCTCTATATAGGCCTCATACATACAATACCATGGGTCATTACCATGGTTCCTTCAATACCATCTATCTAATACAATGGTCTTATTATATTATTGCTAACTACTTGTGGTCCCCTACATGATACGGGTTAACCACTTTATTTATTACTATGGCCCATCCCATTATTACATTATTCCCTTAGGTACCTCCCTCTGTACCCCATACTATCCACCCTAGGTATACTACATTCCACCCCCCTTAAACATGTTTCGTCCTCGAAACATAAGAAGAACACAAATAATAATATCTACTCAAAAGAGTAGTCCACTGGTACCATGCACGTGCATCTAGCCATCTAATAAAAAGGTGAACCCTCGATCTAGTTGATCCCTCACTTGCTTGAGATGGAAGTTGACCCTAGCGGCTCTTCTGTGTTGCTATGTTGTGGGTAGATCGTTGCCCCTCTCTATTTGTCATGCGGGGGTTGTTGTCCTTGTTGCTAATTCGTTGCCATCTTGTTGGTTGTTTTCTTGTGGGGTGATGTGGGTGGTGATATGTTGAAGTTTAACCAATGGTGTATCTTTCTTTAATTCACCACCTAATGGAACCTGATTGGTATCTGGTACATGTTGTGGTGCCTTTTTTTGTTGCTTATCTTCCAATATTACTTCAACCACGGATTCCTCTTCTGATGTATCAATACCTATAACATTTTCTGCTTCAACCTCCTTGGACAATACCTGTTTTACTGGTACCTGGTTTGATGTTTGTGTTTGGTTGTCGACCATCAAAGGCTCATCATCTGATGTGTCAGTGTCATTAGAACTTTGTGCTTCTGCCTCCATAGCCTCTACTTAGGTCTTAATGGAAATATCCTGCAATTTAATTTTCTTCTTTTTGTACCAAAGCTTCATGAATTTCTTCTGCACATTAATATTGACGATACCCATAGATTCCATCCGAGGATATCCCAAAAAAACATCCATGTTATCCATATCTAAAGTATAAAAATCACAATGCAACACATACTTATCCATAGAAAGCTTCAAATCTTTATAAACTTGAACATCCTCATTATCAACACGTGTGTTTCCAATGTGTTTTGCTAGAACTTGCAATTTTTTTTCCAAATTAACATTGATAAAATTATGCTTGCAGCTAGGATTTATAGACACAATGATCTTCTCCTTCTGAATCAATCCATGAACCTGTAATAAGGTGATACCAGCAGAAAATAACCCTTTAGGTTTCTTGGTTTCCTTCTTTCTTGTAAAAATAAAATGTTTGCTACGTTTTTTGGTTTCCTCCTTTCTAGTATGAGACCAATTGTCCAAAAGTAATTCTTCAATTTCGTCAGCATGACATAACTTCATAATCTCACTGTAAAGTGATTTCCACCATATAGCAACCTCATCTTCCAAACTGTTAGGTTCCTATACCAATAGGAGTCATAATTTTTGAATGGATAAGATTAAACTTGTAATATGTACATACCTTTGCTTTCTGCAAATGTTTTTCATATTCAAAAAAATAAAAAATGTAAAGAGGGTATGTCTTAAAAGAAAAATTAAAGGACAAAAAGAATAAAAATGTCAAAAAAATGAAAATATGAACCCCAAAGAAAGAAAAGACCAAGAAAGTGTGCTAGTCAAAATGCCACTACTATTTACTTTTTTTATGAAAAATAAATGATTGTATGCAATTTGTAACCTATGCCACAATCCATGAGAGTCAAAATGTTTAAACTTGGCTATTTCATGTTTCAATTTCATGTTTATAGATAGAGAAATAAAATCTAACCAAACTTTTTAATCTTGGCAGATGAGCAGATTAGGTAGAGTAAATAAAAAGGAGCTCAACTGTTTAATCTGAGCCCTTGGATGTAATAAGGTTAGATTTAGCTAGATTACCATTGTAAAGAAAAGAAAATATTTGATAAGGGTTTGCTAGCTTAAATGCACCCTAATAAAGAGAAGTAAAAATGGTAGGATGAGTAGATGGGTAAGTAGTAGAAAGGTTGCAGAATTGTGATGATTGTTAGACAAAAGCATATTTATCACCCTCATTATGAAAATTCCAAGTATGAATGAGCAATTGGGCATGCACTAAGCTTACAAAGTCAACTGATTAATTTCCCCATTCATTTCACCCTCAATTTTACTAATTTCCCATAATAAAAGTCTTAAGTACCCAAAATCTTAAGTCAAAGTGGCTTAGAGCATTTCTCTGACTTCTGGAGGGACTGGACCCTTAGCCTAATGACTTATAAGTCCTAAGTACTAAAATTCCCCTCACAAACATTACCCCCCTTCACTCTCCCTCATTTTCCCAAACAAATCCCTTTTCCTAAGACAAAACACCATTTCTCCTAAGGAAAAGCCATTACCCCCAAGTAAACCCCTTTTCTAAAAAAACCCAAAAAATAATTTTTAGCCTAAGTTATAATGTGTCTATGATAAGAAAATTAATTATATTCATTACACTTAGCGCTAAACTCATTCTCCGCCATTTTCATATTAATTTCTAACACTTATGTATATAATAATTCCCGAAAAAGAGATAACCCTTCCCCATATAAGTTATAATAAATCCTTTTTATTAATACCCCGCCCCCAAAAGTTTGAAACATAAAATTTATAATAACCCAACCCAACCAATGAGTTAATTAATTGATCAGCAATTAAATAATAATCAAAACCCTCCACCAATGAAATCACTTCCGACACCCTAACCCCGCCTTAATCCATTGTTTAAATAAAACATGTCGCGCTTAAATATTAGTTGGGCCCATCCATTACCCTTCGTACAAACTCCCCACCCAGATCACCGTGCAATCACCTCCCCTTTAATCCAACAATTGTCAAACATATCGGGCAGCCTCCAACACCCAAACTTTACCCGCCCAATATGGGTTGCTTTCACTTGGGCCCCAATGCTACGTGGTGCCGGATGAGTGGGATCAGGTGGCCTCCCCCCAAAACCACCCAGCGCTCATAAGCAATGCGAAATAAACCGCATATCATCGCCTGCTACACGAAAAACTGTCTAATGTTCACTTTGCGTCAAAAATTCAAACAAATCAAACGTTTACCCGTTTAGACACAAAAACCCCAGTGTTGCTCGTTTTTTCCTGTTTGTGCAGTAAAACCCTATGTACCACTTCTGCACCACCTAAAGCCTCTGCTAACCAATTCAAACATGGTTTATCTCCTGAAATCTCTTTGGACTCACTCCATAGACCTATAAAGCTCGATAAAGTCATTAATGACCCTCCCTATCAACCCAATGTTTTCCTAATAGATTGTTTTGTTTTACAGACGATCAAAAGACCGTGGCCTTGAATAAACAGTCTTAATAGTAGTCATAAGAATTGTTTACTCCGAGATTGTTATCAAATCTATTCAAACAAAGCATTCAGATTCATGTCAAAGTGAAGATAGATAAAAAGATAGAGCAGTAAAAGTAAACATGGAGGTAGTGAGGGTTAAACAGAGATAAAAACACTTTCACAGGCAACAATGAAGTTTATCCAAAGTAAAAGTGAAAAACAGTTAAAAGAAATTTAAGGTTAAAAGATGAAATCAAAGCAGAAATGGTACATTCTTCAGAAATTTCCTATTTAACTAATAGTTTTGCAAAAACTATTGTGGCCAATACAAGATCAATTTGGATAAAAGGAAAGAGGTTTGTGCTCCCAATAGGCCAATATACGAAAACCTATCTCACATTTTAAATAGGTATTACCAAAAGTAAGATAAGTGCATGTCATCACAGCCTATGTTTCGAACTGTGCAAAGTCATGTTTTTCAAATCTTTTTGCAGAGAATATTGTGAACAACTGGAGATGAATTTTGGGAAACTGAGAGATTTTTATCTCAGAAACACACTTATCTACAATAACCTCTTTCACTTTTTACATATCTATCATGGATTGAGATATACAAAGGTATCCATTGACCCTAATCTTGCAGAATTGCTGGAGGAGAATGCACAAAGAAAGGATGCAATTAGTGACTAGTATGCCTCATCATCATTTAAATTTTTCTATCAAATTTGAATTTCTCTTCTTTGTCACCATAAATCCATAAAAGTAGTGCCAAATAGATTCATTAGTTTTGAATGTCCTTTATTTAAGTTCTATTAGTGTAAAACAGTTTAAGATATTTGTAAAACCAATCTTGATATTGTTTCAAGATATTTCAGTTTAGAATTTGTATAAATACTTCTTCATTTGAAGTATTTGTGGTGGATTCAAAGACATCTCTATAGACATTTCCTTCTCAAGTTAATGAGTTATTGTAATCAAGACTAGATTGGCTTGCTGGATCAAGGAATAAAAGTAAAGACATTTCACAGGATTCTTGTGTAAAGTGGAAATCAAATAAGTATTCTCTTTCTCATGTGTATTATTGTTTTTCTTTATGTTTATTAATAATCATATGTGTTTCTATGAAATCTGAATGGTAAACTAGGAATGATATTTCAGAACTAGCTTTAATGCTCTCTGTCTTGACTGTTTACATTCTTAATGTTTTCTGCTAAACTATCTTAGTCTGGGAATTCTTAATTGCTCCCTTACTTTTGTAGTTTCCCCTCTAGGTCTATAGTAAAGGATTCTTAGTTTCCCTTTTCTCATGATCACTTCCTTCTCTTCATCTTGATCCTGATCTAAGGATTCTTCATTACCCTTTCACCCTGGTTAGGACTATCTCATCCATTGGAACCTGAAGATTTGCTTTTTGCTTTATTAGCTTGCCATGTGAACTCTTCATTTAGTGATTTATCTGATCCAGTTAAGCCATCCTTTGATTGACTCCATACCTCAATGGCTTGAAAGCCTTGCTCCGTCCATCTATTCCTAGAATTCCACCACCCAACCAAAATCAAAACCTTATGAGCACTAAGAACTAGCCTAAAATCCCACCAAAACAAAGTTAAATTATAAAGGGAGAGCTCTCTCTGGACTTAGGTTGGCTAGAGCCTAAGCCTAAAAGATTGGTTTGTGGTTACCTCATAAATTTCTTTCTTTAACCTTGAGAAAATTATGAGTGATAACATAGTGGCGACCATACTGGGGAGAACTAACATTTTCTTCAGAATTGTTTTACAGGTTTAGATCTAATCTATGATGGTGGACAATGATTAGACACAGAAAGGTTAAAATCATCCACCTGGAAACTCCAAATCAATTTCACAATCAAGACTCCACTGGAGGAATGAACCTTAAAGAACTATGTGAAAAGATCAGGTTTTTAACTTGGATTGTTATCCAAGACATTATGTTCTTTCTCATTAATAAAGTTTTTCAATGTATATTTTATTTTAGAGAAGATTTTAGATTAATTTTTTATTATTTCCATTTGAAAAGTGTAGATATAAAGTCTCCTTACACATTTGAACAGCAGTCTTCTAACTCTTATGAAGATCATTTTCCAACTGAGAAGCATCAAACAATCAAGAATAATCATATAATCCCTGTACATATTCTAGTACCTCATAAAGTTCCTGATAGATATAAGCCACTCATCTTACCTCCTACACTCCATGCTTTCCCTAACAATTATTACAAGCATCTCCCTAGGTTTGATGGAGAGAATGGTATCACTGCTCAAAAACATATTCAAGGTTTTGAGAATTATCTAGACTTATTTGAAATTGATGAATATGATTTTATTATCAAGCTTTTTGCTCTTTCTTTGCAAAGTAGAGTAAAGAGTTGGTTCAAGAATTTACCTATTGCAAGCATCTCAAATTTCCAACAGTTTGTCAAAAATTTCCTTGATAGATGGATAATCAAAGTCAATCTTCTTGTGATCATAGAAGAATATAATCAATTAAGAAGATAGCCAGATGAAACAATACAACAATTTTCAGACAAATTTAATCAAGCCTATTATTCAATGCCATCAAATATAAGACCTCCCCCTGATTCAGCTCTTTTGCATTACCCAAGAGCATTTGATCCAGAGATAGAATTTCAGCTAAGAGAAAGAAACCCCTGAACACTGGAACGAATACAGAACATTGCAATAGATGTAGAAGTTAATCTGCAAATTAGAAGAGAAAATTTGAAAGCAGAAAAAAGAGGAAAAACTCGACATTTTAATGAAGAAAACAGAGGAAATGATGTAGAAAATCACCATGAAAGATGATTTTTTTGTTGAAAATCACCATGACACGTTTATTCCACAACAAGAAGAGATTGAGAATCATGAACAAATTCCTACTAATTCCAACTACCATAGATCAGAAGATAGATTCATAAAGCAATATGTGGAGGAGAAATCTCCTAATCTAATGTGTATGTTTGATGACATTACTTCTTTTGATGATTTGCCTAAATATGATCAGTATGATGATAATTATGTTCTTCAAATCCAAACTAACTTTACAGAGCAATCAGAAGCTAGTTTGGGGAATAAGGAAATTCAGTTTCAACAGCTTGAAAACAGTGATCATTTTATCCATATCAGCTATGAAAGTGAAGAAGAAAGTGCAGAAAATTTGGAAATAAGTGAAGTTTCTTTGCCTCTTTGTTTTGAATCATTTCATTTTTTAAAGGAAATGTGGTATAACATCTCTAAATAAAAGGATGAGCAACTTGTAGAAACCTATGAAGTTCCATTTAAACCTATATGCAATAAGTTGCAACAATCCTTTCAAGTTCTTTATGATCCAATAGCTGATAGGTTGGATAATGAATGCAATCAGAATTTTTCTCCATTAACAGACTATGAAAGTCAAAATCAAGATGATAATAGTTTCACCAGACAGACATTTCAATCAGTATAAGTATCATCACAAAGCTCATCGGAAAGTCTGCAAGGTGTTAAAGATAAAAGGGATATTTCAATTTCATGGCATGGAAGCCATCGAGAACAAGTGTGTAGTTGCTTAAATCAGTTGAACAATAGTGTATATATTTTGGAAGATCCTTTTGTACAATTTTTAGAGCCTGCAAAGGAAAGCAAGGATTTCCTTGTCTTCTCATTGGTTGACAAGGTTATATTTGGCTTTAGAACCTCAATTTGAATCAAAAACAAGCCTAAGAAGCAAAATCCATCAATATATATAATTCTTGAGTGGTTGCATTGGTTGTTTCATTTTACTTAACTAGCAGTCAGAAAGCTGACTAGAGTAAGTAGGTAGAATTTCAGTTTGAATAACTTCAGTTTTCAGCAGCAATTTTATGTTAGATCAGATTCCAATTTGCAGAAAAGGGTGTATTTTCAATTCAAAAATTTTAGTCACAAAGATTATACAACGGAGCATATACATGTGTGTGATTGGCCCAATGGATCAGGCTACTAATCGACGGTGTTCTTGACATTTCACAAGGAAATGCCATCCCCAAGTGGAGCCACTATTAGGTTCCTATACCAATAGGAGTTAGAATTTTTGAATGGATGAGATTAAACCTATAATATGTACATAACTTTGCTTTCTGCAAATGTTTTCCATATTCAAAAAATAAAAAAATGTAAAGAGGGTATGTCCTAAAAGAAAAATTAAAGAACAAAAAGAATAAAAAGGTCAAAAAAGATGAAACTATGAACCCCAAAGAAAGAAAAGACCAAAAACGTGTGCTAGTCAAAATGCCACTACTATTTACTTTTTTATGCAAAATAAATGATTGTGTGCAGTTTATAACCTATGCCACAATCCATGAGAGTCAAAATGTTTAAACTTGGCTATTTCATGTTTATAGATAGAGAAATAAAATCTGACCAAACTGTTTAATCTTGGCAAATGAGTAGATTAGGTAGAGTAAATAAAAAGGAGCTCAACTGTTTAATCTGAGCCCTTGGATGTAATAAGGTTAGATTTAGCTAGATTACCATTGTAAAGAAAAGAAAATATTTGATAAAGGTTTGCTAACTTAAATGCACCCTAATAAAGAGAAGTAAAAATGGTAGGATGAGTAGATAGGTAAGTAGTAAAAAGGTTGCAGAATTGTGATGATTGTTAGACAAAAGCATATTTATCACCCTCATCACGAAAATTCCAAGTATGAATGAGAAATTGGGCATGCATTAAGCTTACAAAGTCAACTAATTAATTTCCCCATTCATTTCACCCTTAATTTTACTAATTTCCCATAAGAAAAGTCTTAAGTACCCAATATCTTAAGTCAAAGGGGCTCAGAGCATTTCTTTGAATTCTGGAGGGACAAGACCCTCGGCCCAATGACTGATAGGTCCTAAGTACTAAAATTCCCCTCAAAAACATTACCCCCCTTCACTCTCCCTCATTTTCCCAAACAAATCCCTTTTCCTAAGACAAAACACCATTTCTCCTAAGGAAAAGCCATTACCCCCAAGTAAACCCCTTTTCTCAAAAAACCCAAAAAAATACTTTTTAGCCTAAGTTATAATGTGTCTATGATAAGAAAATTAATTATATTCATTACACTTTGTTATGAAACCAACTCACAAAAAGATAGAAAAGAGAGATAAACGCCTTAGAATTAAGCCTCTTCGAGGGGGCAACCTCCTTTACATTACATAAATGAACAATTCTTCAATGATACAAATGACCAGACATCCTTTCTATATATAGGAGTCTAAGGGGTCATAATATAATCAGAGCCGACATAACAATAATAATGTAAGGGCACAATAATAATAATAGTGGGCTTCTATGGGGCACAATAGTAACAATATGGGGACTACATGGGTACAAAAATATAATAAGGGGGTTGTACTAATAACAATAATGGGTTACACTAGTAGTATAGGGGCCTAACATGCCCCTCTCCTTCAAAAAGTGTTGTCCTCAATGCTTGAGTAGTTTGTGATGCTTCTATATAAAATTCTTGTCCTCCCATGTGGAATCTTCAATGGGTAAGTTCTTCCACTTGATGAGATACTTTGAAATTGATCGATTTCGTAGCTATTGGGTTCTTGTTTCTGTGACTTCTCCAGGTTCCAATATGATTTTTCCTTCCTCTTCAAGTTCTGACAATATTGTTTGAATTGGGATCTTCTGCAACTTTTGAATGAGTGGCCACACATCTTCGTCCTTCTTCCATTCATCCCTTGCTTCATTTATCCAATCTGGTTGGATAATAGAAATAGCACAAAACAATGCTTCCACATCCTCATCCTTTCTTGAGAGTGCATCTGCAACAAAAAATTTCTTCCCTTTTCTGTAGATGATGTCAAAGACATAACCCAACATATTTGTGACCCATTTTTTTTGTTCTTCTAAAGATAATATTTGTTCTAAAAAGTATTTAAGACTATCATGATCCATTTTTACCTTGAAGTGTCTTCCCATTGGGTAAGGTCTCCATTTCTTAAGTGCATGTAATATTGCCAATATTTCCTTCTCATAAATAGCTTGCTTGAGATGTAGCTGTAAAAATACCCAATCACCTACATCAAAACTTTTTTCACTGCAATGTTGACCTACCTATTGTTTCATTCGATTTTGCACCAAAGTGGCGTTATCCTTTAAAATTTGGAGAACTTGGTGTTGATGGTCGATGTTATCTTTCACTGCTTGAACCTTTTTCTTCTTGATATGTCCTTCTATCTTGAGAGTTTGAGGAGTGGTAATTTCTTCCAATTCTTTACAAGATATGGTCAGATTCATTTCTTGTTGCTCGATGTGGTCTTTCACTTCTTGAACATTTTTCTTCTTGATATGTCCTTCTATCTTGATAGTTTGAGGAGTGGTAATTCCGGCCAATGCATTACATGATATGTTTGGATTCATTTCTTCTTTCTCAATGTGATCTTTCACTTCTTGAACCTTTTTCTTCTTGATATGTCCTTTTATCTTGAGAGTTTTAGGAGTGGTAATTCTTGCCAATGCTTTAAAAGATATGGTCAGAGTCATTTCTTCTTTCTCTCGAGTTGGGTCCTGGCGTATATCCTCTTCTTTTGATGTTACTTGATCGTTTTCTTCCTCCTCTTCATACTCTATATAAAATAGTTTCTTCTCAACACACTTCTGACCTTTAGTGCATTTGCTATCACAATTGTAACAAAGCCCTTTTTCTCTTTTTTCTTCCAATTGCTGTGGTGTAACCCTTGTAGGTTGTGGAAGGCTAGGAGAAGAAACACTTCCATAATTATAGTCATGAATGGTAGGATTCCTTGTTTCCATAATTTCGCTTTCAATTTTTCTTGCCCACCTAAATGCCTTCTCAAATGAATCAAGTTCCCAAAGATGAACCTCATGTTGAATGTTATCCTTTAAAGTACCTATGAAGACATCAATCCTTTGCTTCTCTGGAATATCATTTACCCTTATATTCAATTTTTGAAAGTCGTCAATGTGCTCTACCATTGAACACTTTTGTTTGAGATGTATCAATTGGCCAAAGAAGGTGTTTCTCTTTGTATCCTCATAATGTGCTATCATTTCCTCTGTGAAAATTGACCACGTAACGAGTTGTTTACCAGAACAAAGCCCTTTATACCATAAAAATTGATTCAGTTCTAAATATGAAGATGAAATGTATACCTTTTGAAACAGTAGTACACCATGTATATCAAAATATTGCTCCATCTGAAGTATCCAATTTACCGTATCCTTGCCATCAAACTTCCTCATATATTCTTTTCTTGATTTTATGATTTAGATCTTAAAATGACTGTAACTCTGTAATTTTGGCTCTTCCAGTTCTAAAATTACGACCTACAATATAACTTTGTGTCTTCTTTCCAATGCCACCAGTCTGATCAAAATTGGATTCTCCAGGAAAGAGTTATGTACAATCTTCCAAGATGAACTAATTATATAACTTTTCATAAGAGAAAACTTGTATGAAGTGCCACATGTCACTGTTTTGACCTTAGGATCTAAAAAATATATACAGGAAACTACAGTTCATCCTTTTTCTATAACTTTTTATGAAATTTCAATCTGATGCTCAAAACAAAAGTTTTGATGATTTTCCTCGGGTCACCTATTTGGAATGTAATTCGAGAGGCTGCAAAAAGGCCAACTTCCACAGATCATATCTCCGCAAATATAGTGCAAAAAGCTATGAAATTTGGACCTGAGGTTCAGAACGATTTCAACCCAAATGGGTTTTGTTTTTAGCGTCTAAAATGTCACAGAAAAAAGTTATAGCACAAATGCCACGATGACCTGTTTGGAGCAGCGAAACCCTAGAATCCAAAGCTCTGATACCAAAATGTTATGAAACCAACTCACAAAAAGATAGAAAAGAGAGATAAACGCCTTAGAATTAAGCCTCTTCAAGGGGGCAACCTCATTTACATTACATAAATGAACAATTCTTGAATGATACAAATGACAAGACCTCCTTTCTATATATAGGAATCTAAGGGGTAATAATCTAACCAGAGCCGACATAACAATAATAATGTAAGGGAACAATAATAACAATAGGGGGCTTCTATGGGGCACAATAGTAACAATATGAGGACTACATGGGTATAACAATATAATAAGGGGGTTGTACTAATAACAATAAGGGGTTACACTAGTAATATAGGGGCCTAACACACTTAGTGCTAAACCCATTCTCTGCCATTTTCATATTATTTTCTAACACTTACGTATATAATAATTCCCGAAAAAGAAATAACCCTTCCTCGTATAAGTTATAATAAACCTTTTTTATTAATACCCTGCCCCTGAAAGTTTGAAACATAAACTTCATAATAACCCAACCCGACCAATGAGTTAATTAATCGATCAGCGATTAATTAATAATAAAAATCCTCCGCCAATGAAATCACTTCCGACACCCTAACCCTGCCTTAATCCATTGTTTAAATAAAACCCGCCATGCTTAAATATTAGTTGGACCCATCCATTACCCTTCGTACAAACTCCCCACCCTGATCACTGTGCGATCGCCTCCCCTGTAATCTGACGGTTGTTAAACATATCGGGTAGCCTCCAACACCCAAACTTTACCCGCCCAATATGGGCTATTTTCATTTGGGCCCCGATGCTACGTGGTCCCCGATGAGTGGGATCGGGCGGCTTCCCCTGCAAAACCACCCAGTGCTCATAAGCGGTGCGAAATAAACCGCATATCGCCACCCGCTACATGACAAACTGTCTATTGATGACTTTGTGCCAAAAATTCAAACAAATCAAACATTTACCCATTTAAACACAAAAACCCCAGTGTTGCTCGATTTCACCTGTTTGTGCAGTAAAACCCTGTGTAACCCTTCTGCACCACCTGAAGCCTCTGCTAACCAATTCAAACATGGTTTATCTCCCGAAATCACTTTGGACTTACTCCATATACCTATAAAGCTCGATAAAGTCATTAATGACCCTCCCTGTCAACCCAACGTTTTCCTAACAGTTTGTTTTGTTTTACAGACGATCAAAAGACCGCAGCCTTGGATAACAGTCTTAATACTAGTCATAAGACCTGTTTACACTGAGATTTTTATCACATCTATTCAAACAGAGATGGAAAATAAAACATACAATTAAAATACAAGCAGAGGAAACATGAAATTAAATGATTTACTATTGAAATAGACAATAAAAACCTAAAATATATAGTGAAGGTAAAAGGACACAGTAAAGAATAGTCAAAGTGTATCAAGGTTAAAGAGTATCATATTGAAGACCAAGTCGAGTAAAGCAGCTAGCTTGAAGACAAACACCAGGGAAGACAATTACAAAGCATCCAGATTCATGTCAAACTGAAGATAGATAAAAAGACAGAGCAGTAAACAGTAAAAGTAAACATGGAGGCAGTAAGGGTTAAACGGAGATGAAAATACTTTCACCAGCAACAATGAAGTTTATCCAAAGTAAAAGTGAAAAATAGTTAAAAGAAATTTAAGGTTAAAAGATGAAATCAGAGCAGAAATGGTACATTCCTCATAAATTTCCTGTCTAAGTCATAGTTTTGAAGAAACTATTATGGCCTACAAGATGCCTTTGGATAAAATAAAGGAGGCTTGTGTTCCTAATAGGCTAATCTACAAAAACCTATCTCACATTTTAAAAAACTATTAGCAAAAGTGATATAAGTGCATGTCTTCACATCCTATTTTTTGGACTATGCAAGTCCTGTTTTTCACATCGTTTTGCAGAGAATATTGTGAACCTCTGTAGCTGCATTTTGGGAAACTGAGAGAGGTTTATCTCAAAAACATACTTATCTACAATAACCTCTTTCACTTTTTACATATCGATCACGGATTCAGATATAAAAGGTACCAATGGACCTTAATCTTGCAGAATTGCTAGAGCATAATGCACAAAGAGAGGATGCAGTTAGTGACTGGGATGCCTCATCATCAATTAAGAGTTGCTATCAAATTCAAATTTCTCTTCTTTGTCACCATAAATCCATAAAAGTAGTGCCAAATAGATTCATTAGTTTTGAATTTCCTTTATTTAAGTTTTATTAGTGTAAAACAGTTTGAAATATTTGTAAAACCAAACTTGATATTTTTTCAAGATATTTCAGTTTAGAATTTGTATAAATACTTCTTCATTTGAAGTATTAGTGGTGGATTCAAAGACATTTCTATAGACATTTCCTTCTCAAGTTAATGAGATATTGTAATCAAGACTGGATTGGCTTGCTGGATCAAGGAATAAAAGTAAAGACATTTCACAAAATTCTTGTGTAAAGTGGAAATCAAATAAGTATTCTCTCTCTCATGTGTATTATTGTTTCTCTTTATGTTTATTAATAATCATATGTGTTTCTATGAAATCTAAATGGTCAACTAGGAATGATATTTTAGAACTGGATTTAATGCTCTCTATCTTGACTGTTTACATTCTTAATGTTTTATGTTAAACTATCTTAGTCTAGGAATTCTTAATTTCTCCCTTACTTCTGTAGTTTCCCCCCTAGGTCTATATTAAAGGATTCTTAGTTTCCCTTTGCTCATGATCACTTCCTGCTCTTCATATTGATCCCGGTCTAAGGATTCTTCGTTGCCCTTTCACCCTGGTTAGGACAACCTCATCCATTGGAACCTGAAGATTTGCCTTTTACTTTGCTAGCCTGCCCTGTGAATTCTTCCTTTACTGATTGATCTGATCCAGTTAAGCCATCCTTTGATTGACTCCATAGCCCAATGGCTTGAAAGCCTTGCTCTGTCCATCTATTCCTAGAATTCCACCACCCAACCAAAATCAAAACCTTATAAGCACTAATAACTAGCCTAAAATCCCACCAACACAAAGTTAAATTATAAAGAGAGAGCTCACTCTGGACTTAGGTTGGCTAGAGAGTAAGACTAAAAGATTGGTTTGTGGTTACCTCATAAATTTCTTTCTTTAACCTTGAGAAAATTATGAGTGATAACATAGTGGCGACCATACTGGGGAGAACTAACATTTTCTTCAGAATTGTTTTACAAGTTTAGATTTAATCTATGATGGTGGATAGTGATTAGACACAGAAAGGTTAAAATCATCCACCTGGCGACTCCAAATCAATTTCACAATCAAGACTCCACTGGAGGAATGAACCTTAAAGAACTATGTGAAAAGATCAGGCTTTTAGCTTGTATTGTTATCCAAGACATTATGTTCTTTCTCATTAATAAAGTTTTTCAATGTATATTGTATTTTAGGGAAGATTTTAGATTAATTTTTTATTATTTCCATTTGAAAAGTGTAGATATATAGTCTCCTTACACATTTGAACAGCAGTCTTCTAACTCTTGTGAAGATCATTTTCCAATTGAGGAGCATCAAACAATCAATAATAATCATATAATCCTTGTACATATTCCAGTACCTCATAAAGTTCGTGATAGATTTAAGCCACTCATCTTACCTCCTACACTCCATGCTTTTCCTAACAATTATTACAAGCATCTCCCTAGGTTTGATGGAAAGAATGGCATCACTGCTCAAAAACATATTCAAGGTTTTGAGAATTATCTAGACTTATTTGAAATTGATGAAGGAGATGTTATTATCAGGCTTTTTTCTCTTTCTTTGCAAAGTAGAGTAAAGAGTTGGTTCAAGAATTCACCTATTGCAAGCATCTCAAATTTCCAACAATTTGTCAAAATTTTCCTTGATAGATGGATAATCAAAGTCAATCTTCTTGTGATCATAGAAGAATATAATAAATTAAGAAGATAGCTAGATGAAACAATACAACAATTTTCAGACATATTTAATCAAGCTATTATTCAATGCCATCAAATATAAGACCTCCCCCTATTTCAACTCTTTTGCATTACCCAAGAGAATTTGATCCAGAGATAGAATTTCATCTACGAGAAAGAAACCCCTCAACACTAGAACAAATGCAGAACATTGTAGTAGATGTAGAAGTTAATCTGCAAATTAGAAGAGAAAAGTTGAAAGCAGAAAAAAGAGGAAAAACTCGACATTTTAATGAAGAAAATAGAGGAAATGATGCAGAAGATCACCCTGAAAGATGAATTTTTTGCTCAAAATCACCATTTATTCCACAACAGGAAGAGATTGAGAATCATGAACAAATTCCTACTAATTCCAACTACCATATCAGAAGATAGATTCATAAAGCAATATGTGGAGGAGAAACCTCCTGATATAATGTGTATGTTTGATGACAATACTTCTTTTGATTATCTACCTAAATATGATCAGTATGATGATAATTATGTTCTTCAAATCCAAACTAACTTTATAGAGCAATCACAAGCTAGTTTGGGGAATAAGGAAATTCAGTTTCAACAGCTTGAAAATAGTGATCATTTTATCCATATTAGCTATGAAAGTGAAGAAGAAAGTGCAGAAAATTTGGAAATAAGTGAAGTTTCTTTACCTCTTTGTTTTGAATCATTTCAGTTTTTAAAGGAAATGTGGTATAACATCTCTAAATAAAAGGATGAGCGGTTTGTAGAAACCTATGAAGTTCCATTTAAACCTATATGCAATAAGTTGCAGCAATCCTTTCAAGTTCTTTATGATCCAATAGATGATAGGTTGGATAATGAATGCAATCAGAATTTTTCTCCATTAAAAAACTATGAAAGTCAAAATCAAGATGATAATAGTTTCACCAGACAGACATTTCAATCAGTAGAAGTATCATCACAAAGCTCATCTGAAGGTCTGCAGGGTGTTAAAGATAAAAGGGATATTTCAGTTTCATGGCATGGAAGCCATCTAGAACAAGTGTGAAGTTGCTTAAATCAGTTGAACAATAGTGTATATATTTTGGAAGATCTTTTTGTATAGTTTTTAGAGCCTACAAAGGAAAGAAAGTATTTCCTTATCTTCTCATTGGTTGACAAGGTTATATTTGGCTTTAGAACCTCAGTTTTAATCACAAACAAGCCCCAGTAGCAAAATCCATCAATATATATAATGCTTGAGTGGTTGCATTGGTTGTTTCATTTTACCTAACCAGTAGTCAAAAAGCTGATTAGATTAAGTAGGTAGAATTTCAGTGTGAATAAATTTAGTTTTCAGCAGCAAGTTTATGTTAGATCAGATTTCAGTTTGTAGAAAAGGGTATATTTTCGGTTCAAAATTTTTAGTCACAAAGATTATATAATAGATCATATATACGTGTGGGATTGGCCCAATGGATCAGGCTACTAGTCGACAGTGTTCTTGACATTTCACAAGGAAATGCCATCCCCAAGTGGAGCCACTATTAGGTTCCTATACCAATAGGAGTTAGAATTTTTGAATGGCTGAGATTAAACCTGTAATATGTACATACCTTTGCTTTTTGCAAATGTTTTCCATATTCAAAAAATAAAAAAAAAATGTAAAGAGGGTATGTCCTAAAAGAAAAATTAAAGGAAAAAAAGAATAAGAAGGTCAAAAAAGATGAAAATATAAACCCCAAAGATAGAAAAGACCACGAAAGCATGCTAGTCAAAATGCACCTAATATTTACTTTTTTATGCAAAATAAATGATTGTGTGTAGTTTGTAACCTATGCCACAATCCATGAGAGTCAAAATGTTTAAACTTGGCTATTTCATGTTTCAATTTCATGTTTATAGATAGAGAAATAAAATCTGACCAAACTGTTTAATCTTGGCAGATGAGTAGATTAGGTAGAGTAAATAAAAAGGAGCTCAATTGTTTAATCTGAGCCCTTGGATGTAATAAGGTTAGATTTAGCTAGATTACCATTGTAAAGAAAAGAAAATATTTGATAAGGGTTTGCTAGCTTAAATGCACCCTAATAAAAAGAAGTAAAAATGGTAGGATGAGTAGATGGGTAAGTAGTAAAAAGGTTGTAGAATTGTAATTCCAAGTATGAATGAGAAATTGTGCATGCATTAAGTTTACAAAGTCAACTAATTAATTTCCCCATTCATTTCACCCTTAATTTTACTAATTTTCCATAAGAAAAGTCTTAAGTACCCAAAATATTAAGTCAAAGGGGCTCAGAGCATTTCTTTGACTTCTGGAGGGATGGACCCTCGGCCCAATGAATTATAGGTCTGAAGTACTAAAATTCCCTCACAAACATTATGCCCCTTCACTCTCCCTCATTTTCCCAAACAAATCGCTTTTCCTAAGACAAAACACCATTTCTCCTAAGGAAAATCCATTACCCCCAAATAAGCCCCTTTCCTCAAAAAACCCAAAAAATACTTTTTAGCCTAAGTTATAATGTGTCTATGATAAGAAAATTAATTATATTCATTGCACTTAGTGTTAAACCCATTCTCCGCCATTTTCATATTAATTTCTAACACTTATGTATATAATAATTCCCACAAAAGAAATAACCCTTCCCCGTATAAGTTATAATAAACCCTTTTTATTAATACCCCACCCCCGAAAGTTTGAAACATAAACTTTATAATAACCCAACCCAACCAATGAGTTAATTAATCAATTAGTGATTAATTGATTATCAAAACCCTCCGCCAATGAAATCACTTCTGACACCCTAACCCTGCCTTAATCCATTGTTTAAATAAAACTCGTCGTGCTTAAATATTAGTTGGGCCCAACCATTACCCTTTGTACAAACTCCCCACCCTGATCACCGTGCAATCACCTCCCCTTTAATCCAACGGTTGTCAAACATATCAGTGGCCTCCAACACTCGAACTTTACCAGCCTGATATGGGTTGTTTTCATTTAGGCCCCGATGCTATGTGGCGCCCGATGAGTGGGATCGGGCAGCCTCCCCCCAAAACCACCCAGCACTCATAAGCGGTGCAAAATAAAACACATACCGCCGCCGGCTACACAAAAAACTGTCTAATGTTCACTTTGCGCCAAAAATTCAAACAAATCAAACATTTACCCGTTTAAACACAAAAACCCCAGTGTTGCTCGTTTTCGCCTGTTTGTGCAATAAAACCCTATGTAACCCTTTTGCACCTCCTGAAACCTCTATTAACCAATTCAAACATGGTTTATCTCCTGAAACCTCTGTTAACCAATTCAAAAATGGTTTATCTCCTAAAATCACTTTGGACTCACTCCATAGACCTATAAAGCTCGATAAAACCATTAATGACCCTCCCTATCAACCCAACGTTTTCCTAACAGTTTGTTTTGTTTTACAGGAAATCAAAAGACCGCAGCCTTGGATAAATAGTCTTAATACTAGTGATAAGGCCTGTTTACTCTGAGATTGTTATCAAATCTATTCAAATAGAGATGGAAAATAAAACATACAGTTAAAAGACAAGTAGATAAAACATGAAATTAAATGATTTACTGTTGAAATAGACAGTAAAAACCTAAAATATACAATGAAGGTAAAAGGACACAACAAAGAATAGTCAAAGTGTATCAGGGTTAAAGAGTTTCAGATTGAATACCAAGTCAAGTAAAGTAACTATCATGAAGGAAAACAGCAGGGAAGACAGTTACAAAGCATCCAGATTCATGTCAAAGTGAACATAGATAAAAAAAAAAATAGAGCAATAAACAGTAAACAATAAAAGTAAACATGGAGGTAGTAAGGGTTAAACAGAGATGAAAACACTTTCACATGCAACAATGAAGTTTATCCAAAGTAAAATTGAAAAACAGTTAAAAGAAATTTAAGGTTAAAAGATGAAATCAGAGTAAAAATGGTACATTCTTCAGAAATTTCTTGTTTAAGTCATAGTCTTGTAGAAACTATTGTGGCCAATACAAGATGCATTTGGAGAAAATGGAGGTTTTTTTTCCTAATAGGCCAATCTAAAAAAAACCTATCTCATGTTTTAAACAAGTATTACCAAAAGTGAGATAAGCACATGTCTTCACAGCCTATTTTTCGAACTGTGCAAAGTCATGTGTTTCACATATTTTTGAAAAGAATATTGTGAACTAATGGAGCTAATTTTTGGGAAACTGAGAGAGGTTTATCTCAAAAACATACTTATCTAAAATAACCTCTTTCACATTTTACATATCTATCACGGATTGAGATATACAAAGGTATTAATGGACCCTAATCTTGCAGAATTGCTGGAGCAGAATACACAAAGAAAGGATGCAGTTAGTGACTGGGATGTCTCATCATCAATTAAGAGTTGCTATCAAATTCAAATTTCTCTTCTTTTTCACCATAAATCCATAAAAGTAGTGCCAAATAGATTTATTAGTTTTGAATGTCCTTTATTTAAGTTCTATTAGTGTAAAACATTTTGAGATATTTGTAAAACCAATCTTGATATTTTTTCAAGATATTTCAGTTTAGAATTTGCATAAATACTTCTTCATTTGAAGTATTTGTGGTGGATTCAAATACATTTCTATATACATTTCCTTCTCAAGTTATTGAGCTATTGTAATCAAGACTGGATTGGCTTGCTGGATCAAGGAACAAAAGTAAAGACATTTCACAGGATTCTTGTGTAAAGCGGAAATCAAATAAGTATTCTCTCTCTCATGTGTATTATTGTTTCTCTTTATTTTTATTAATAATCATATGTGTTTCTATGAAATCTGAATGGTAAACTAGGAATGATATTTCAAAACTGGCTTTAATGCTCTCTGCCTTGACTGTTCACATTCTTAATGTTTTCAGCGAAACTATCTTAGTCTGGGAATCCTTAATTGCTCCCTTACTTCCGTAGTTTCCCCCCTAGGTCTATAGTAAAGGATTCTTAGTTGCCCTGTGCTCATGATCACTTCCTTCTCTTCATTTTGATCCCAGCCTAAGGATTCTTCATTGCCCTTTCACCCTGGTTAGGACTACCTCATACATTGGAACCTGAAGATTTTCCTTTTTCTTTGCTAGCCTGCCCTCAAACTCTTCCTTTAGTGATTGATCTGATCCAGTTAAGCCATCCTTTGATTGAATCCATAGCCCAATGGCTTGAAAGCCTTGCTCTATCCATTTGTTCCTAGAATTCCACCACCCAACCAAAATCAAAACCTTATGAGCACTAAGAACTAGCCTAAAATCCCACCAAAACAAAGTTAAGTTATAAAGAGAGAGCCCTCTCTGGACTTAAGTTGGCTAGAACCCGAGTCTAAAAGATTGGTTTGTAGTTACCTCGGAAATTTCTTTCTTTAACCTTGAGAAAATTTTGAGTGATAACACAAAAAAAACCCTATTTTTTCCTTCCAACATCTTGGGAAGTCAAACTTATGAAATATTATAAAATTTTCAATAGTAGAGCCATCATCTTTTCCTGTAAAAAAACTTATTTCTAGCGGCAATGAAGAGGGTTTTGAAAAAATCACTTACTTGGCGAAAATTTAAAATGGTCACAGTTCAGTCAATATTGCTCAAAATCCTTATTATGACCTGTTTTCAGAAATGGAACAACCAATTTTCATCTTCCCATGTGATAGAAACCCTGATCTAGGCACTAGAATTTCATATTTGCGCTACAACTGTCTCGTCGTCACAAAAATTTCTGAAAAAGAGTTGATTTTAAATCAGCGATATCTCCCTCATCCGGACTCTAATTCGACCAATTTTATTTTTTTTAATTGGGTATTTTTTTGCAAAGAACCCAAATCTGCAATTAGATTCTGCAAATTTTGCACCAGAACGTATAGATCTGATCTACAAACTCGTCGCCCTAAAAAATGTCTGCAACACAACTGATTTTTAAATCAGCAATATCTCCCTCATCCGGACTCCGATTCGGCTGATTTTTTTTTCCAAATTGTGCATTTTTTCACAAAAAACCTAGATATGTAATTAGATTCTACAAATTTTGCACCAGAATGTACATATATCATTTGCAAACTCACCGCCCAAAAAATTCCTGCAAAAAAAATAAAAAATCTCCTCTTTTCCCAAGAAAGTGCTTTGATACCACTTGTTATAGATCTGAACCGCAAATATAAACAAACCTAGAAATAACAAGATAGAAATAGATAGAAATGCTTCTTTATTGATCAAGCCCTTAAGGTAGGGCAACACCATACATTCACTCCTTAAGAAAGGAGAACACTCCACAAGCCATATGCGTGTCCATACAATATTCCTTGACATCTCTCCATGGCGATTCTCTAGTATCTATATAGGCCTCATACATACAATACCATGGGTCATTACCATGGTTCCCTCAATACCATTTATCTAATACAATGGGCTTATTATATTATTGCTAACTACTTGTGGTCCCTTACATGATACGAGTTAACCACTTTATTTATTACTATGGCCCATCCCATTATTACATTATTCCCTTGGGTACCTCCCTCTGTACCCCATACTATCCCCCCTAAGTATACTACATTCCACCCCCCTTAAACATGTTTCGTCCTCGAAACATAAGAAGAACACAAATAATAAGATCTACTCAAAAGAGTAGTCCACTGGTACCATGCACGTACATCTAGCCATCCAAGAGAAAGGTGAACCCTCGATATAGCTGGTGCCTAGCTCGCTTGAGATGGGAGTTGACCCTAGCGGCTTTTCTGTTTTTCTCTGTTGTGGGTAGATCTTCGCCCCTCTCTATCTGTCATGTAGGGGTTGTTGTCCTTGTTGTTGATTTGTTGCCATCTTGTTGGTTGTTTTCTTGAAGGGTGATGTGGGTGGTGATATGCTGAAGTTTTAACCAATAGTGTATCTTCCTTTAATTCACCACCTAATGGAGCTTGATTGGTATCTGGTACATGTTGTGGTGCCTATTGTTGTTGCTTATCTTCCAATGTTACTTCAACCATGGATTCCTCATCTGATGTATCAATACCTATAACATTTTCTGCTTCAACGTCCTTGGACACTGCCTGTTTTACTGGTACATGGTTTGATGTTTATGTTTGGTTGTCAACCATCAAAGGCTCATCATCTAATGTGTCAGTGTCATTAGAGCTTTGCGCTTCTTCTTCCATAGTCTCTACTTGGGTCTTAATGGAAATATCCTGCAATGTAGTTTTCTTCTTTTTATACCAGAGCTTCATGAATTTCTTTTGCACATTAATATTGACAATACCCACAAATTCCATCCAAGGATATCCCAAAACAACATCCATGTTATCCATATCTAAAATATAAAAATCACAATGCAACACATACTTATCCATAGAAAGCTTCAAATATTTATAAACTTGAACATCCTCATTATCAACCTATGTGTTTTCAATGTGTTTTGCTGGAACTTGCAATTTTTTTGCCAAATTAACATTGATAAAATTATGCTTGCAGCTAGGATTTATAAACACAATGATCTTCTCCTTCTAAATCAATCCATGAACCTGTAATAAGGAGATACCAGCAGAAAATAACCCTTTAGGTTTCTTGGTTTCCTTCTTTCCTGTAAAAATAAAATCTTTGTTAGGTTTTTTGGTTTCCTCCTTTCTAGTATGAGACCATTTGTCCAAAAGTAGTTCTTCAATTTCGTCAGCACGACATAACTTCAGAATCTCACTGTCAAGTGATTTCCACCATATAGCAGCCTCATCTTCCAAATAATACCCTATTTTGTCTTTCCAACATCCTGGGAAGTCAAACTTATGAAATACTATAAAATTTTCAATAGTAGGGCCATCATCTTTTCCTATAAAAAACTTATTTCTAGCGGCCATGAAGAGGGTTTTGAAAAAATCACTTACTTGGCGAAAATTTAAAATGGTCACAGTTCAGTCAATATTGCTCAAAATCCTTATTATGACCTATTTTCAGAAATGGAACAACCATTCTGCATCTTCCCATGTGATAGAAATCTTGATCTAGGCACTGAAATTTTAGATTTACGCTACAACTGTCCCGCCGTCACAAAAATTTCTTAAAAAGAGTTGATTTTAAATCAGCGATATCTCCCTCATCCGGACTCTGATTCAACCGATTATTTTTTTTTTAATTGGGTATTTTTTCCCAAAGAACCCATATCTGCAATTAGATTTTGCAAATTTTGCACCAGAACGTACAGATCTGATCTGCAAACTCGTCGCCCCGAAAAATGTCTACAACACAGCTGATTTTTAAATCAGCAATATCTCCCTCATCCAGACTTCGATTCGGCTGATTTTTTTTCCAAACCCATATCTGTAATTAGATTCTGTAAATTTTTCACTAGAACATACAGATCGGATCTGCAAACTCGCCGCCCAAAAAATTCCTGCAAAAAGTATTAAAAAAAATTATTTGCTTTGCCTAAGAAAGTGCTCTGATACCACTTGTTATATATCTGACCTGCAAATATAGAAACAAACCCAGAAATAACAAGATAGAAATAGATAGAAATGCTTCTTTATTGATCAAACCCTTAAGGTAGGGAAACACCATACATTCACTCCCTAAGGAAGGAGAACACTCCACAAGCCATATGTTTGTCCATGCAATATTCCTTGACATCTCTCCATGGGGAGTCTCTAGCCTCTATATAGGCCTCATACATACAATACCATGGGTCATTACCATGGTTCCCTCAATACCATCTATCTAATACAATGGGCTTATTATATTATTGCTAACTACTTGTGGTCCCTTACATGACACGGGTTAACCACTTTATTTATTACTATGGCCCATCCCATTATTACATTACTCCCTTGGGTACCTCCCTCTATACCCCATACTATCCCCCCTAAGTATACTATAATACATCACTCTCTCATCATCTACTGAGACAATTCCTCCTACCACTCGACAAGATACTTCAAAAGAAACTTTAGAACCTACTACTGAGGAGGCAATGGAAATTAGTAAACCAATCCCTATTCTATCAGACACATAGTGCTTCATTGATAAATCCTTGGAGGTATCAAGGAAGAACATCAAAGATGCTTTCATGTAGAAGAAATTCCCAGAATACTTGGAAGATAGGGAAGTATACATAAATATCAAGAGGCCTAGGATACATAGAGTGCCATGCAGATTCCCAGTGATTCCTTGTGCGGAAGTTATCAAATGGATCTTATTACACATGGATAGCAATAATTTGGTCCTTAGCAGAAAAAGTAGGAATGAGAATTGCCACTTACCATTTGCATGACATACATTCTTATTACAAGATGATAAGACCAAGGGAATATGTGAACACACAGTTTTGTGCAACTTGGGAAAATATCAGTACCAAGGAAGTTATCAAATATTGGTGCCAAGAGCCTACAAACTTCCATCAGTGACCAAGTGTTGTTTACCAAACTAAATCTTTAAGAAAGGTCTACTAGTATCTTATGGTAATGTGTTGCAGACTACATGGGCTGAAGAATGCAGAATACTTTGAGGAGAGTTGGGCTTATTTGCTCAATCTAGTTGTTTCAAGAGGAAAAGTCTTCAACTGGGTAGATATCCTTTCTCACAAACTGTAGCTTAACATATAGCAGGCCAAAATAATTTTTACAAGCCAAAAAAGCACCAGATTTTTACATGTTTGCTTATCTACTAGATGAAATCTGTGTCCGTTATGAATTCACATGAATGAAGTGGAACTAGACTCCTCTTGAGAATTTGTATGTCTACTTTCATTGCAGAATATTATAAGAAGTTAGCTTTCAATGAGTATACACACAACTAGCAAATCATTTCTTTGCAGTTGTCTATAAGATTATCTTCAAGACTGAACCTCCTTGCATGACAGATCAGGTGAAGGAAATGCTTTAGGGGACTGCAGATTGGTTTGACATACATAAGAATTTATATGTGTCAGACATCCCCTCACCTCATGCTGAGGTATGTGACCAATAAGGCGGTCTTGTAGGAGGTAGCTTGTCAGTTGAACAATGGATTGCATGAATAGCTCCAGAGGAGGGAGAAGCCTCCTTGGCCCATTTTTCCTTTATGGACTGGACTTTATGAGCTAGAGAGTCTTAAGGTAGTCGGTGCTAAAATTGAAGAATTCAAGCGCCTTCACTTTGGAACAATGAACTTTCATAGATATGATCCTAGAAAGATTTTCAAATAACATTGTGACAAGGTACAATGCAACTGGTCGTATGGACCTATAATTATTCCAAAAGGCAAGAAAATTAAGAATTGGTATAATTCACTAAGAAATAATCGGCCAGGAGATGAGGTAAGGCCCTCCCAGGTTCCACAGGTACCATATGTAAAGATGGGGAATATTCAAGAGGAAGTCACTGCCCAAGTAGACACTGTAGAACCTAAGAAGAGGTTAAAACATGATCTAGTGTTGGACATTTGGCACTGTCTAGATGGTCAGTGGCCTAGTGAAGGAATTTGCAAGTGTGTTGGCATTGATGTCAACACTCATGCTGAGAAGATGTGTTGGGAAGTTGGAATTGCCTAACTATTGGCAGGAGTGTTGTCACTGATGTCAAACACAATATCTTGGATGCTTGTTGCAGCAGATGTTGGCAGTGATGGCACAGCAAGAATCCCATGTTTTTTCATGGCTCAGAAGGATTCCTATGATAGCTTCAAGCTTTAAGTAGAGGATCATCATAGCAGTAGGCTTAGTGGAAAATCCATAAAATGATGATTACAGTGATGAGCCAGTTGGAAGTCTAGGGTAGCTGTAGGCTTCATGTAGAGAATCGTCACAATAGAAGGCTTAATGGAGAAGCCATAAACTGATGATTATAGTGATGGAGGAGGAGGAATTCCATGGTAGTTTCCTTATTCATGCAGAGGATCACCTTGGTGGTTGTGATTCCAGCTATCCAGAGAGTCAAGTAGAATAATGTTAGAGAGCTTGGAGCCATATTAGAGGTAGCACGTGGGCTCAAAGACTTCATCGGATCCTCTCCATTGGAAATTTCTCTGGAAGAGCTTTCCAACGATATGCTGAAGTCAAGAAAATGTATTCCTGGTTCAAAAAAGATGGCCTACTGAATTTCAAGGATTTGAAGCCTTAGGTAGGAGGGAATATCGCATATCGTAGATCAGCGATCCAACATATCAGATATTGGCAGATCGGAGGTCCAGGCATATCGACGATTTTACATCAGAGCATCAGGATATTGGCAATAACATACTAGGCATATCAGTGTTCACAACCCTGGAGATCAACCATATCGACGATCAGAGGTCAGATATACTAGTGCATCATATATTGAGGGTCAACATACATCAAATATCGGTGATTGCAACATTGGAGCTTGGAGGATATATTGGCGATTGCAACATTAGGCATATCTACGATTAGAGGAGATCAAAACATCGACAATCAGAGGATATTAGAACTTTCCAAGTGAGAACCTTTAAAAGTTGTGATATGGGTTTAAACGTCGATAGCATTAAAATCCTCCACAAATGCCAAAAGATAAATAACAACTGAATTCATCACAAAACCAAAGGTGGGTGAGTCATTTTCTCTCTCCTCTAGCAGGACACGTTGTGGCATATTATTGGTCCTAATAAGGGATAGTGGCAGTTGATGTCAACATGATGTGGCAATACGGCAAGACACATGGCAATCATATTCAACCATATTAGGTGGCCTAATGAGCCATAACCAGGTGACACGTGTCACTACTCAGGAGTTTCCACGTGGCAGTGATGGCGTCATATCGGAAGTCGAAGATTGGAGGATTGAGGTTGTCGTCACTTTATAGAAATTAGAAATTTAAAAGTTTCCATGGTAGGGGATCTGATGTGTTAGCTCATGGTCAATAGGAAACTAATACAAACAGGGGAACAGAGCAATAACAAAGGAAAAAGGCCCCCAGAAGAGTCCTAAAGGACTTAGCGCCTTAAAACTAAGCCTCTGGTCACCGCACCCTATCTTATGGTGGAGATGCGAAAAGGGGCTAAACAAACAAGTCCAAGGACATAAAAACTCATTGTTTTGTAATTTCTTTTAAGAATAAAGTTTCGATAGGGCAAAGCTCTAATATATTGTTATACAGAGAGTTAAAGGTGTATGGGTTGGGAGTTGCAGGATTGAATGCGGAATAGAGGAGTTGCTCACAGGAGTAATGGCTACTTTCAAAGAGTTGTTGGGATTATCTCAATGTTGAAAGAAATCCATATATGATATCTTATGTACGTATTATATAAATAAATGAAAATTAGAGAAGCCATGCAGAATTATAGTGAAGTACTATGAAACCATGAATAAGCATGGAGAGCCTTTGTGACAGGAGAGTTGCACACGGAGAGGACTGTGCCTGATTGGAGTGTGCAGGAGGATTGAGAATTCATTCTTGGTATGGATAAACATTCAAGTGACCATTATCTTGTTTAATGCAGTGGCAGTGACCAAGTCAGACACAACAGCAGAATGAAGGGCCATGCCAAGTGATGAGCCTCAGTATTGCAACAAGAATGTTGTAACTCCCAAGGTTATCGACTTTAATTATCAACCTGGGGCTCATACCAACTTAAGAGTAATTGGCACTATATGTGTAGCATTCAATGTGTCCTTTCTTTGCTGTCATGATGTAATGGAGTGCATGTACTAAAGTTAAATCCTAAACTAATTGCAGAAAATGAAATGCTCGAAATGGAAACCTTAACCTATTACAAGAAACAAAGTACAAGGAAAGAAACCTATTCTAATTGCATAAATTAAATACCATGAACTAAATGTCAATTATTACATTTCAAAGAGTTTAGATCCATTAATAGAGTTCATTAGATGTGGCAATCAAGAAAATCACCATTATATTATCCAATCCATAAATCTGTCCTTTAGCCCAAATCATTGAGATGTTTTACATGGGTAAATAGACAAGTCTTAAGTGGTATTTAGTCTTCCCTAATAATTTATTTAGAGCCTATGGGTCTTGATTCAACCCTAAGGGATCATAACCAAGCTTCTTGAGAAAATTTAGGCAAGTATATACACGCTAGAAGAGTACTACAGGAAACAACAGATTTACTACAGGAAAGTATAATTCACCGAATGACCAATAAAATCAAATCCAAATTGGATGGGAAAATTTTTTTTATTGACTAGGATGTCCTAGGTCTCCATTCCAAGTGGAATCACTCAAAAAGACATCTGTTAACTCATGCTAAAAAATGGTAGAAAATTACTAGTCTAAAATCTAGAAATTCGAGAACTAGTGAGCTAGTAAATCTATCAAATGCCTAACCTAATCAAGTGAAAATGCAATGGGGTAATTTTTGTTATTAACTAGAATTTTTTTTTATCTAATGCAAGTGGAATCAACTTGATTGAAGCTCGTTAGCATGCTCTAAAAAATAGCATAAATTTACTGTTATTTGCCACAAGGGACTTCCAGAAATCTAGATTTGGGAATAAGCAAGCTAATCCAAGTAGCTCAATGATTACTATGACCTTCCAAAGTTGTTAAAATGATGAAATGATGCTTTTGATCCTAAAAAATAACTTACTTCAACCATTTAACCCAATCCTACAACAAGAAATCATTAATACTAAATGCAAAAATAGAAAAAAGATAAGAACAAGAGATGCATGTGAATAAGAAGTGAAAATAAGAAAATTAAATCCTATAAAAAGGGATTTGAGGCTCCTAGGATGGCCAATCCCAAGGAAACTCAGAGTCCTATGGAGGAGACAAATATTTAGAAGTTGAACATGGCACCAATCTTCATTATTTCCATCGATACAATTACATCCCTGCAAGAAATGACAGTGGAGCTGCAAAAATACGAGTTCTCTCCACAAGAAGACTAATAAAAATCAACCCCTAGAGGAAAATTCAACTTGGTACTTATAAAAAATTATTAGGAATCATTCCCCATGAAAGGAAGAAGTTTTCCCCACCAAAATCCCTTGATTAGTGGATCTGGCTCCCAATAACAGGAATTTGTATTAAATGGCACAGAACACATTCCTAGATTTTCTCAATCATTGGAGCTCCACAATCTGTGTCCTAATTCCAAAATATCTTGTTGATTTATTATTTAATATTGATCCTCCTATAGTAGGGAGTAGGTCCCTAGATTATCTCCTCCAAATTTCTATAAGCTGCCCAATATTCTCACAATATTCCACAAAAATAAATAATATTAGGCACAAATATGCAATTATCTATAAACCTTCCTAATTAACATATTAATGTTAAAATGCATTATCTAATGCAAAAAGAGGGTTTAATGTGTTGAAGAATGGTCAGATGGGCCTTAACTTATGTCTAATTTAGAGGCATGGGCCTTAAATTATGTCGAATTTAGAGGCCCATCATACCCCCCTATTGAAAGTGTTGTTCATCCTCTAAGAAACTTAGTGACCTCATTGTACATCATTCATGGCCCTGGTGGCCTCTCTCCGGTGCATTCCTCAGTCCTTTCTCTTAAGAATCTTGGTTGTAAGTTCTACAAGGACAAGAACAAAAATGTAATTGTTATTTTCATGATTGTTTAACAGTCTTTCAAGCAAAAAAAACATAACTTTTCTATTTGCAAGTGAACTATGTTGGCTTGTAAACCTTGAAAACTTACCCCACACCTTTCCTCCTTGAAACCTCCCTTCCATTTTCACTCATTTTTCCAAAATTGTTTGTGCATATAAAAAATCACAGTGTTTCTTGAGGCCATTAGCCTGCCTTATTCCCTAATTCAATATCGGTTCTTGAATATTTTTCAGTTTTGCAAGGTCTTCCACATCCTTTTCCAACCTTCTACTACCTTTTTCCACCATTTGGACACTCTAAAACCTTGAAAACACCTTTAGATGAGAACTAGGACATCCTATAGTAACTACATGAACCCCTGTAGCAGCATGTTTAAACCTATTTTGAGCATAAATGAGAGTCTGAACCTAGGGTAGGCCCTCAACCTTACTTTCATGCCTTTCTCCCATTTCTATAACATTTTTTAGGCCTAAAATCTAGAAAGAGATTAGAGACCTCTTGGAAAGCCTCTTTTCATCACTGCAGTTTGAGTTATATTTTGATGGTGAATGCCTTCTTTCCTTTTGTTGCCCTCTTCTTCTATTTTGTGGCCTAGATGATTTCCTAATGGCCTTGGGGTTTTCTATTTTGATTAGGTCTCTCTTAGGTACTACAATTTTGGTTTTTAGCACAATTTGTTTCTTTCTTCCTTCTTGTAGCAACATTTTTCCTTCCTGTAGCAGTTAGTCCTTCTCTTTCAAGGTCTTCTAAATGTATGGGAGTGATGAGAAATGATGTAGAGGGGTTGGAGGATGATGCTAGAGATCAAAGGGAGTAGTGTAGGTTTGTGAAAATGGAGAGGATGTGATCTATGTGTTTTTTTCAAGAAATTTCCAGGGTGAGACAGAGTGTAGGGTTTGTTCTTGAAAGATATTAATTTTTTCTTATGAAATAGGATGGATGAATGATGGATAGATAGTGGATATGAAGTGGATGGAGGTCTTAGAGTTTTGTGGTGACTTGGCCTTTGCATAAATTTCTTCTTTTAGATGTTATCCCCATTTTTCGAAATCATCACCCTTCCTAATTTGGATTTTCCACATTGCAGGAGTGAAGGAGTGAGTTGCAATTAACTAGTTGAAGGTGGTCAAGACTATTGATCCATCCTTAGCTTATAAAACATCATCTCTCAGGCATTGACAACAAATTTCTAACTATAATATGCTCAAGAGAAGAGGTCAAGAATATTGCATATCTATACCTACCTGATGGCTGTTGGAGAGGTATGCATGCTGCTGTTGAGTTTATGATCGATCCATGGTCCTTTGGAGGTGATAATTTTCTTTGTTTGCTTCTTTCTGCATAGGTCTTCTTAGCTTGGTGATTTTAAGCCTTTGTCTTACAATTACCATGAGCAAGTTATCTTAGTCAAATCTGGCCTTCTTGGAGGTTTGGGCTTGGCCATGGGTGATGTTCACCTTCCCTATACCTTATTACACCATTAGACACCTTTCCCACACCTTATTTCACCTTCCGTACCTTCCTATAGCTTTCAGCGTGTTTCCTGTAGTAAACTAGGACACCTTGTAGTATTATAGCAAATGTTGTAGCAGCTTTTTTAAACCCATAACTCCCAAATTGTATACTGGATTGACCTGAAATTTTTTGAGCATGTTGCCATCATCCTTATGCACCTCCCCATAAAAAAAAATTGGCCAATGGATGCACGAATATCGAGAAAAATTAAAAAATGGCTGAAGTTGATGGAGGTCGATATCTTAGAAACTGTGCACTGGAATTTGCTAAAATTTCTTGTGCATGTTACCATCATCCATATGCATCTCCCCATGAAACAACTTTTTAAATGAATGTACGAATATTAATAAAATTCAAAAATGGTTATAGGTGATGGAGATTGATTTCTCTAAAACTATGCATTAGAATTCGCTAAAATTTCTTGAGCATGTTACAGTCATCCAAATGAATCTCCACTTGAAACATATTGGCAAATGGATGCATGGTTTTCAAGATATGACAAAAATAATTTTCTTCTCTATGTATTTTTGTTTCTTGTATTAAAACAGAGACTTCATGTAGTATTTTAGGACAGCAAGGAAAGTGAATGGCAAAAGCCCGGGAATGATTGGTGGATCGTGGAAAATAGATGAGGGTGATGGATTGGAATGGCCTTGGTCCAGTTGGAGCATTTTAGCAAAGGAGGAGAAAGTCAAAATTTGAATTCTTTTGACTAGGCTTGTGATCAATTTTTATTTTTTTTTGCTAACTTGTTTTTGTTGCTTGCAGATGTTGGAGAGCACCTACATTCATCAGAGAGATACATGGAGCAAAGATTTTTTTTTCCTTTTTTTCTTCTAGGCCTACTAACCGCCTCAATGAGGTTTTCAACTAGTAGGTATGCCTAGGCGCCTCAAAGGAGGTTTTCACCTAGGATCTTTTCTTTTTGTCTTTTTTCCAACCCATTGACTACCTCATGGAGGTTTTCAATCAATGAGCCAATCTTAGGCGCCCCAAAGAAGGTTTTCACTTGATATTTTATTTTTTCTCTTGTTTCTCATTTTTTATTTCTTTTCCTATCCTACTCTATTTGAAAAAACAAAATCAATTTTCAAGTGTAGGAATACTTCCAATGAATCCAAGTGCACATCGAGATGACATATAAATTGATGTGTAGGCCTGAAATGTATGCTTTGAAAAGTACCTGAATATGAGAGACCAACTTCTTTGATTGAGATGAGATCGGGAATTATTGAAGAAGAGTGGGTTGTTGCAACTTGATACTTTGTTGGAACCATATTTCAATATAATTGTGATGCTCCTGGTCCACTTGTTGATTTGGATCATCTTGGATGTCTTCTTCTTCCATGAAATTTAGATCTTCTTCTTTTTGTTGATTATTCTCTTGAACACATAGAGGATCTGATGGTAAACATGAGGGCACTTTTCCATCTCTGATTCTGATGTCTACTCTTCGTCAAGTGTAGCCCATGATTCTTTGGTATTCTCATTTGAATCTTCTTTTTCTCCATGTTGTCCTTCAATGATATCAATAGAATCTCTTTTTTGTGATACTCTTCTTGAGCTAAGACGAATAGCATTTAGATCAAGAGGAAATGTTTGGAAGTGTTGTAACTCAACATTGTAAATGGGCTAAGATACTTCATTGTGTGGGTTCAGAAATGGTGGTACAGGTAGTTGAGTGGGAATGGATATTTGAGATGGATGTGGTTGGGGTTGTGGTTGTCATGGAGGTGAATGGTAGGGATAACATGGAATTGGTTATTGAGGAAAATATTCAAGATATTGTGGATGACTCCCATAAGTTCCTTGCCAACCTTGTTGCCAAGATTGGTTTTGGGGTTGAGATGGCCAAGGTTGCCAAGGAAAGGGTGTGTTCCAATTACTTTGAGATGGATGTGCATAAGCTTGAAATTGTGAATTAGGCTCTTTCATCATATCATGTTGAATAGGTTGGCATGGTCCTCTTGGAGCTACATAACATAGCTGCATTGGCAATTGACTTGCTCCATTGTCCTCTTGGTAAAATTCCTTCAACCTTGGTAATGAGGGGAAATATTTAACATTGTGTGATTCTGCATGGACAACACAAATATCAACATCTTCTTTTTCCTCATTTTGTATTCTTAACATTTCTACTTGATTGCTTAGATTTCTAAGAATTTTTGTTTTAAAGTCATCAAAAAAAAATTCAAGTTTAGCTTGACTTACCAATCTTGATGCTTATTTACTTACTCTTTCCCTTTAAAAATTCCTTCAAATCATAATTGGTATACATCACCTCTACTCATGAGATCAAGGAGATCAATCCACTCATCTCTAATTGTTCTAAGTAAGAGGGGTTTTAGTGTGTCAGATCCTAAATGATGTAGTTTTTCCTTCTTAACATTATACATGAACCTCTCTATTAGATCCTCGAGGCTCTCATCTTCTTTTTTATTCATTATAAAGATTTCTTTTTTAAGATCATGATATTTATATTTTTCTAGAAATATCCTTTGCATATCATTCCATGATCTTATACTCCTTAAACTCATGAACCATTTAAGAGCTCTATCCTTCAATGTTGCTAGAAATAATCTCAATTTTTCAGTTTTTAATAAGTAACCATAAGATCTACAAAGGATTTCAAATTCAAAGAGAAAGGTTTATGGATACTCTAACCTTAGACCATGAAAGTTTGGAAGAAAATATGGAGGGATGTTCTTCATGTGCACACTAACATCAGTATCTTGAATGGGAAATCTAAGAGGATCTTCCTCATTGTCATCATTTCCATCCATTTCTTCTTACTTGTCTGCCACCTCTTCTTCTTCTACCTGCAAAAATGAATGGTGATGTGGCTCTTACTGCACCACGTGATCAAATGTGGGGCTTGGTGTTGGAGAATATTTTTTGGAATAAGAATTCTAATGCAATGCAATTTTATGTTCTTGAAATGAAAGATGCCTAATGCAATATTTTTGTTTTTGCAGGAAGTAAAAATAAATTAATCAACTAGGGAAGAAAACAATGTATGCTTTGACACCTTCCTGGCAACGGCCACAAAAAGTGATAAGCCTCAGTATTCCAACAAGAATACTACAACTCCCAAGGCTACCGACTTTAATTATCAAACCGAGGTTTGTGCAAACTTAAGAGGTATTGGCACTATATTTGTAGCATACAATGTGTCATTCATTTATTGTCATGATGTAATGAAGTGCATGTACAGAAGTAAAATCCTAAACTAATTGCAAAAAATGAAATGCTCGAAATGGAAACCTTAACCTATTGTAAGAAAGAAAGTACAAGGAAAGAAACCTATTCTAATTTCATAAAGTAAATATCGTGAACTAAATGTCAACCATTACATTTCAAAGAGTTTAGATCCATTGACAGAATTCATTGGGTGTAGCAATCAAGAAAATCATCATTGGATTATCTAATCCATAAATCTATCCATTAGCCCAAATCGTTGAAATGTTTTGCATGGGTAAAGAGGCAAGTCCCAAGTGGTATTTAGTCTTCCATAATAATTGATTTAGATCCTAGGTATCTTGATTCAACCCTAAGGGATCATAACCAAGCTTCTTGAGCGAAAATGGGCAAGTATATACACACTGGAAGAGTACTACAGGAAACAACAGATTTACTACAAGAAACTATAATTCACAGAATGACCAATCAAATCAAATCCAAATTGGATGGGACAAATTTTGTTATTTAATAAGATGAATTAGGTCTCCATTCTAAGTGGAATCACTCAAAAACACCTCTGTCAACCCATGCTAAAAAATAGCAGAAAATTGCTAGTCTAAAATCTAGAAATTCGAGAACTAGTGAGCTAGTAAATCTATCAAATGCCTAACCTAATCAAGTGACAATGCAATGGGGAAATTTTTATTATTAACTAGAAGGTTTTTTTTATCTAATGCAAGTAGAATCAAGTCTATTGAAGCTCGTTAGCATGCTCTAAAAAATAGTAGAAATTTATTGTTATTTGCCACAAGAGACTTCCAGAAATCTAGATTTGGGAATAAGCAAGCTAATCCAAGTAGCTCAATGATTACTATGACCTTCCAAAGCCATTAAAATAATGAAATGATGCTTTTGATCCTGTAAAATAACTTAATTCAACCATTTAACCCAATATTACAACAATAAATCATTAATACTGAATGCAGAAATAGAAAAAAGACAAGAACAAGAGATGCATGTGAATAAGAAGTGAAAAGAAGAAAAGTAAATGATACAAAAAGGGCTCTGAGTCTCCTGGGATGGCCAAGCCCAAGGAAACTCAGATTCCTATGGAGGAGACCAAGATTTAGAAGTTGAACATGGCACCAATCTTCATTATTTCCATTGATACAATTACATCCCTACAAAAAATGACAGTGGAGCTATGAAAATAGGAGTTCTCTCCACAAGAAAACTAATAAAAATCAATCCCTAGAGTAAATTTGACTTGGTTATTATAAAAAATGATTAGGAATCATTCCCCATGAAATGAGGAATATTTCCCCACCAAAATCCCTTGATTAGTGGATCTGCCTCCCAATACTAGGAATCTGCATTAAATGGCAGGGAACACATTCCTAGATTTTCTCAATCATTTGAGTTCCACAATTTGTGCCATAATTCCATAATATATTGTTGATTTATTATTTAATATTGATCCTCCTGTACTAGGGAGCAGGTCCCTAGATTATATCCTCCTCCAAATCTCCATAATCTGCCCAATATTCTCACAATATTCCACAAAAATAAATAATATTAGGCATAAATATGAAATTATTCATAAACCTTCCTCATGAACATATTAAAGTTAAAAATGCATTATCTAATGCAAAAAGAGAGGTTTAATGTGTTGAAGGATGGTCAGATGGGCCCTAATTTATGTCTAATTTAGAGGCTCGTCACCAAGGTACACTAGCGCAGTGTTTAATACAGGACAGAGTGGCAACATTGATTAGTGGGAAACAGAGGAATAAAAACCAGGAGCGCAGATAAGAGAGTAGGGGAAGCAGCATAGTCATCAGAGAGCTAAGAGGAAAAATCTCTATGTAAGTACATTATTGTGTAAGGCTAAGAGAGAGCCTATTCTGCAGAGAAAGGTCGAGAGTGCCTATGCAGAGGTAAGATACCCCGAGATTTGCGTTGTGTGTGTATGGTGCAAATTTTCTGTGCACCACGTGTAAAGGCAGAAGTTTCATGTGAGTTGTGTATAAGGCTGAAGTGCTTGTGTGCTGTAAGAAAGGGCAAAGGTGCCTGCGCTGTATGAGAAAGGTCGAAAGTGTTTGTGTAGAGACAGGAGGTCGAGAGCTATGTGCGTGTTGTGGAGAGCAATAGGTCGAGAGTTGAGTGCATGTTAATGAAGGGCAGAGACAGAGTTTCATGGATGGTGATGAGTGACTATTGTTGAGAAGATTAGTGGGATGTTTCAGAGTGCTACAGAGTGAGTAGAGTGAGCAAAGAAGAAAGTTGAGATCATGTAGAATGGCTACCATTTACAGTGAACATCCCATTCCTATTTGAGCATGGGGTTGTGCATGTATGTTGCAGGAAGTTGGTGCTTCCATATCTAGTGGGTGCTTGAGAAGGCTTGGGATTTGGTGCCTCCTACAATTTGGTGCTTGCAAAAATCCAAGGAGCTTCAAGTTGGTGCTTGCAACAAATCTGTGAGGTCGGTGCCTCACATGGTGCTTCTGGTAAGATGGACAGGTGTCTACAACAAGAGGGATTTTGTGCTTCATGCTAGTTGGTGCTAGGAAACAATCAAATGGAGTTGGTGCTTCCTGCTAGTTGGTGCTAGAAAACAATCAAAGGGATTTGGTGCTTCTTATGATTGGGTGCTCATAAAACAGATTGATGTAATAGAGTAGGTGCTCTTATTTTACATCAATAACAACAACAAGCTTGGTGGTTTTTTCCTAAAATGGTTTCCATGTGAAAAACCTTGTGTCTCATGTGTATGATGCTCATGGTGTATATGCTTGTATGTTAATTTCATGTTGCTGCCATGTTACATATTGTTGTTGATTATATGGATGGGTGCCAAGATTGAATAAGAAAAGTAATTAGGCATAAAAATTTTAAAAATAGCCTTAGTATTGATTCATCCCCCTCTCAGTGTTATCATTGTTTCCAAAAATTGGTATCACAGCTAAGTTCCTTCAAGAATAGCTTAATCGCTAGATGGTAGATCAAAAGATAAACAATGGCTAATCTAGCCTGGCTAACAACAGAAGGAGTTTCATTTTTAAATGGATCAGACTATGAAGTCTAGGAGTTGTTGATGTTGGAATATCTACTAGCCTTGAATTTTGATATGTATATCTTCGTTCTGAGTAGAGAAAAGAATGCTAATGATGAAAAGGCCAAGGAGGTCATCATGAAAGTGTTGTCTATGTCAAATGTTGATAAAGTAAGGAATTGTAAGTCAGCAACAGAAGTGTTGGACAGACTGCAATGTCCGCATGAAGGAGATAGCCATGTGGCTCAAGAGAAGGACAAAAAACCTTATTTCTCTAACAATGAGTTTGAACATGCAGAATTTGTTGCTCATCGCACTCGGGTTGATGATGAAGAACTCCTAGAAGGGAAATCATGATGCTCAGAAAGTAAGCTATTGTTGTATGATAAATGAAAAGATATAGGTTCTTCATTATCTAGATGTACATGTGTATCACTTGAAGATAGAGATATATATGCATCTAGTAATTTTAATGAAGATAGACCCACTTTAGTAGCAATAGAAAAAGAGGAATCCTCATAGGAAGAAGAGAGATTCCCGGTGTGCTCATCCATAGGAGTAAATGAGAATACCTTAGGTAGTGATGATGAAGGGATAACCCTTAGACCTGTGGTAGACTCCATGGACACAAATATTGGCTTAGATCACTTTGATAACTCAGATAACACCTCTGACAGTGAAGAAAATGATCTAAATGAAAGGATCCTTTTTAAAAAGAAGTTGATCTATGCTCTAAAGGAGATCAAGGACCTATCAGAAGTAAATCTCAAGCAAGAGGAGCAACTGAAAATTTATGAGCTTGAGAATGAAAGTTTGAGTAAAACATTAGTTGAACTAAATACCCAACAAGAAGAGGCTAGCAAACTCACTGGGATGTTAACCAATCCTCTAAGTGAAAAGGAATCTTATTGTAGGAGACTACAAAATGAGGTAGTCTCATTGAGACATGACTTAGAAAAGTCAAATAAAGTGTTGTCTCATTTTCAGAAGCTTGAGGGGAGAAATAAAGTCTTGGATGAGATGCTTGGCAAGAAAATATCCCCTCTCATCAAGACTGGTATGGGTTTCAAGGAAAAACCTAGCTCCAATAAGGTAAAGGCTAAAGGGTCAACTTCTCAGGTAAAGGGAGTTTAAGATTCCAACAACAACAAAGAAATAAGGGTTGTGTTATGTTGTATTAATCACCTTTAATTGACTAATACTGCAACCATTTAATTGTCAACCCAGGGTAGGTTTGTTTATTTCAAAGGAGTCTGCACTATCTGTGTTGATACACCATAGCCAAGGATGAAAATGGAAAACAGTAAAGAATGGCATTGAATCAATTACAGAAATTAACATTCATGCAGAAATCAAAAACACTCTACAAGAATGGAATCACACTTTGCATCTACCATAACAAAGGCGCGCCACACACTATATTGATAACTACACCAACTGGTCAACTACCATACTTCTAACCAAATCTGTGTAACAGCACATCATAAATATGGAATTGAGCAGATCTATTCTACAAATTATACAGTGACAGCAAAGCTGTGCATATACTAAAAGAAAGGAATAATAATATAAAACTACTATACCACCGCAGTCCCTACTAAAGAGGAGGGCTCTTCCTCCCTATTAGGGCATGGGAATAAACATGAACTTAGTTAAGAATTCAACTCATAGCAGTAACAGCATCACCACAGTGTCTTGATATTAAAAATAACTAAGAATTACAGGATTAGAGTAGAAGTGATCTCTGTGCCATCCCCCGTGCCTGAGGGATTGATTTTCTCTTATATAAATTACATACCCAAAAATCAGGAACAGATCAGTCATGAGAACCTCACGATTCTCATGTTGATCAATAAAATAGAAATCGTTATAACAAGTTCCTGAATGTAATTCTTGTTCAAATACACCAGTTGGAATCATATCCGCTTAGATCTATCACTTTCTAGATAGATAATTTGTAACTCTCCAACAGTTGTCGCATGGAATAGTACCCACGGCTTGATAGCTACAGTGTAACAACATCCTATGGTAAAACAAAAGTTTTGGATGTAACAACAACATTTGGTAATAGAAATGACTTGTAACGACACCCGGGTTATAATGTCAGTGATCTGTAACAGCAACGTGGTGTAATAGCAAAGGCTTGTAACAGAACCTGGAATATAATGGTAGCAATCTATAGCAGCAACGCGGTGTAATAGCAAAGTCTGTGACAGTAACGTGTTGTAACAACAAAGTCTATGACAACGACATGGTGTAACAGCAATATGTTTCATCATGCTCATGGATCAATCGGTGTGGTTGTTCATTTCATAACCTTGCTCTCATGGGTAGCACCTGAAAAAAAAGGAGAGGAACTAAAAGACTTCTTTGACGTTTTCCCCAATTAGCCATAAAAAAGGAATATTGCATCATTATATCTAGAAAAAATGGCAAAATAACATGATGACAAAATATGATGTTTATAATAAGGAAAGAGGTAGTTAATATGCAAACTTTTGTACGTTCAGAGGGAAAGAGATCAAAAACAGGGAAAGAAAGTATAGCATATAGGTACAAAAGCTACACCCAACATCTCCCCCCAACTGAAGCAACTACATGTCCTCATGTTAAACCGCAGTTGCCACTAATGTATCTATGATGCAAATCTGTAAAGTTATAACCGTCGGTAGTGTCTTCATTACGAAACCTGTATAGCCATCAACTATCGTGGCCAAGAATCCTCTTCATAATCACACAAGTGGTAATGAGACTAGTATTCCTCCACTGGAAACCAAATCAGAGGGTATCGGAACCTAAGCCCAATCCAGAATGCTTCCAATGTTTTCACCACCCAGGCATATTTTGGTACTCATGTAACAACAGTCACAAAATTCTGGAACACGAAAGGATCCCCTTCTTGTAATCCGGCATTGTTAGCTTTTGTGCGCTTGAGAAACCCTGTTAGTGCTCGGCTTTTCATTTGTGCATAAAGATTAAGGCAAAACCCCACAATCCTCTTTTTGTAGGTGGTTTCCCGCTCCCTAACATCTGGAGTATTTAAGAATAATTTGAACTTGCGTCTCAATTCAGTGGTCATTCCTGGTTCTTCCCTAATCCATAATGTTGCTTTTTCCTCATTATTTCCAGCCGACTTCATGGCCAATTTCCATTCAATTTGATTTCTCATAAAATAAATAAAGGCCCATAACTACAAATCCCCCATATAAGAGAAAATAGTTGCCACCATCTTTATAATAGCATATTCACAAATCATATTATGTAAAAACAACTCACAGAGTAATATTTGTTCATCAAAGTGATAGGCACAAAAAACTTCCAGGAAAGTGCAGGTAGAAGTACCTAGATATGGTTTGTTTTCAAGAACTGCTCTTAATTGAAATAAATAATATTGTTCCCATAGGAAAACTGGATATGATGGGGAAGGCCTTGTTATATGGATTTTGCATCTACGGATAAACAAATTTTCCCTAGGTGGGTAGCTACACCTACAACAATAGAAAGAAAGTAGTTTAACCTTTTCTTATAGTAGATAGATGAGATGAAGGAACTTACTTGTAGTCTTTCGCTTCCTTAATCCCCTTTGAATTGCTCCACTCGCTCCTACTTGAACTAGATCCGCTCAATAGGTACCTGTGTCAACAAAAACAGAAACCAAATGATCAAAGCATACATGAATTATCTACTATAAACCAATGGAATTGAAGACATTGAAACACATAATCATCATAGACATGAACAATAATATGAGAAAAGGAATAAACACTTTATTAATGTAGAAGGAAGAGTTTCACCCAATATAGTTCGATGTTGTGCCACTCCTCCAGCTTCAGTCCAACCCTCACCACATCAAAAGCACAACAATCCAATAGCATAAAATTACTTGATATGAACTCAAATCTCAAACCAATAGTATTTCCTTACAAAATTTAGATTCTAGCCCCTTGATCACTATGATGAGTGCTCAATTTATAGGAAATGGAGGTGGTTTTATCATAAATGATGGTATTGAATGGCCTTCCAAACTTGGAGTTAGTTTGCATTGAGCAAGGGATGAGAGGATAGGAGGTTAATGGATCCTTAGCCTATCCAATTTCGAGCTCATCAAAGAAGATAAGAGATGGGATCCTTCTAGAATCATCTAGAATCAAGGAATATTCCTAGAACCCTATGCAAATTTTTCTCAATGTCACCTAGCACACGTCAAAGAGGGCTTAAGTGCACTACAGTGTAGGCCATAGTGGGCATGCCTGCTCTACAATGCAATGTCTCAAGGTTTGGGTTGTGCTGGTGTCCCAAGGAGGCATTTCAGGAAGGCTTCAGGCCAGGAAACTTTCATAGAAGGAAGCATTCAATGAGTTGACTTGTCTAGGGCATGTAACAACTGAATTAGGGTTTGACAAGCCCTACCAATCTGAATGTTAGGAGTGATGTACCCAAATAGACTTGTAACAGGCCTCCTGCAACCTAACAGGTTCAGGGCAAGCTCATAAAGCTTTTTATTATCATTCGTTAGGCCCAGAACCTGCGGCTATAACAGCTGCAGTTGTTCTTCTTTCTTCTTCATATCTTCTTTAATCCTCTGTTCTTCCCATCCTTTAACAATATCCTTATTTGTCCACTTCTCGTGAAGTGAATTCATCATTTCCCGATGTTCCCTAAGTGATATCACTCCCTCTTGCAGAGTGAGTGCCTTCTGTTTCCATTTTTGTAATTACGATATCAACAAAACTTTTTTTGAACATCGTCCTTCATCATGACCTTGTGTTCTCTTGCATGCAATATCAACTGAAGGTGTAACAGCTTCCCAAGGGTGGAGTTGCTCCATTTCGGATGATGGTTCTTGTGTAATAGCAGTGTCATCAATGGGTTCTTGTTTAATAGCTTCTTCTTTTTCTCCTTGGTTACCTTCTGCTTCCACTGTTGGTTCTTGTATAACAGTAGTGTCATCCACAGGTTCGTGTGTAACAGCTTCTTCTTTCTCTCCTTGGTTAGCTTTTGCTTCCATTTTTTGTTCTTGTGAACAATAGTGTCATCCATAGGTTCTTGTGTATCAGCTTCCAATTTACTCTTTGTGGGATGCTGCATTTTAGCTTCTGGTTCTTGTGTATCAGCAGGGTCTTCAATGGGTTCTTGTGTGTCAACTTCCCAGGACTCAGTTTTTGTTTCCCTCGAAAAGGTGCTCTCCACACAGACTCTGTACCCTACTGCTACTAGTTCTTTAGCACAGGCCGTGCACACAGAACCCGGGACATTTTCCTCCCTGACCCTATTTACAGCCTCAACCAAGGTATCTAACCCCAGTTCCCTTGCTTCCACCTTACTCTCTCCTAATTGTTGTCTTAAATTTTAATTTTATCTCTCTAAATTTTCAATTTTAAGATGCAAGGATTAGGTCTCATCCTTACTTGGTGAGGGGGGTCCCTCTAGCTGAGCCTGCTCTTCTTCTTTCTACTATGTCACTTCCTTGCTCTTCTCAAATGTGGATGGGGGTTCTAGATGTCTAATAACCTTCACATTTTGCTTCGGTCGCTTATCACCTATCATCTTGTCAATTGGTCTCTTTTCACCTCTTGCTTTCGAAGGTTGGGCCCGTTCCTTAGTTTCCTCTAGAGCTTCCTCAGAAGTCTTAGACTGCTTTCTTTAGGAAGTCCTAGCCTTCTTCCTCATGAACTCATCCCAACTCTTGCCCTGTTGACTCAGGGAATCTAGCACAATTGGCTTCATAAGACCATGGTTTATGATGCAGTTCTATGAATGTGCAGTTGTTTTCACCACCGCAACCATATGTCTGATGTTCCCCAGCAGAAAATATGGGAGGTTTATCATCTATCAATGTCAAAGGTGATTCAACAATGGGAAGTGATAATTAAATACAGTTGTTGCCCTTCCCTCATGGGTGACGTACTTAATGAGGTAAAAGGCAACATCTACCCATGGCTATGGGAAGCGATAACCTATCAATTCCTCTTCCTTTCTTTTCCAGCCGTTCTTCCCCTTGGAGAAAGCCCTCCTTCAAATAGGGGTCATTGATCTTTCTATTGAAACACCTCTTGCCTTCTATTGGCAATGATGTCACATGAATAATTACCTCCTCAATGACTTCCAATTGCAACCCCTTGACCTTCGTTTGACACTTATTCAAATTCTTGGCAAATTCCATAGCAATTGCTTCATCTGATCCATCCAGCCTTTGGAGAAATCCAAACCAACCTGCATCTTTGAAGATTTGGCATGCTTCATGACAATTTTCCAATGCCTCGATTGAGTCTGGTTCATGTTGAACTGCGGCCCCGCCGATCTCTTCATTGTTGCAACACGTTGTTCTTCTCTCTTCTTTTCTTTAAAAAAATCTGAAGTAATGGCACAATGCTTAGTTTTTCTAGCTCTGCAAATTGTTCTCCTCTGCTTCTATCTGAGATTTCTCAATGAGAATACAACCCTTCAGTGGTGGGTGATGGTAGGGTGATGCAGTGAGGTTAAAGGCATGGATTTCAAATTACTGTTCATACTGCGTGATCAGCGCCAGTATTGGACCAAGGATGTTGCAACTCTTGGGCTACCAGCTTTACTTATCAACCTCGGGTTCATACAAACTTGGAGGTGACAGTGCCATATGCACAAGTAAAACTGAAGGTCTTGCCTATTGTCACTGTTCATCTGGCGAGAGACCCCAGGGGTTCCAAGCCATACTTCTATAGAGTCAGAAAAAGCTTGATTCTTTGATGGAAGAAGAGAAAATCTACTCTAAGAGAGCTATTCTACTATAGTAATGAAGAAAACAACAAGTAATGCTAAATCACACCATATCCTAATTCACCATTTAAACAGCTATGCTAAGCAGAATTGCTAAATCAACACTAACCTAATGCTACTATCTAAGTTGCAGAAGTAAAGAGCATCAAACCATACTAAGGTGTAAGCAAGGAAACTAAACTAAATCTGTTTTCAAGCAGAAGAGCAATCGAAGATCGGAATCAGTGAAAGGAGGACGTAATGAAGCAAAAAGTGCATGGGAACCGTTGGATCAGTCGAATCAATGAACAGGATTAACGGAAGATGAGACAAAAGATGAGCAATTGAGATCTTATCGCAGGTGATTACATTAATAGATGGATGGATCGATCAATGAATAGGATTAACGGAAGATGAGCGGTGGAGATCTTATCGCGGAGATTGAGTGAATAGATGGATGAACAGGATTAACAGAAGATGAGCAGTGGAGACCTTATCACATGAGATTGAGTGAATAGATGGATGGACAAGGTTAATGGAAGATGAGTGGCGGAGATCTTATCGTAGGAGATTAAGTTAATAGATGGGCGAACATGATTAACGTAGGATGAGCGGCGAAGATCTTATCGTGGGAAAAACGTGCGGAATGATGGAGCGGGTTTTTGTAGGTGGTAAGCAGTTTCTCACGCGCCCTCAAAGTTGTAAGTTGTATTTCTAATTTTCACGCAATTAGCCTAAGTGAGTGACACGTAACATGGGAAAACCACTTTTCTCGCGTGCTCTCGGGTGGATATCGGCCATGCAAGAATTCGCGCGAGATTGCGCGATAGCCGTTGGATCATGCGGGATTGATCAACAGTGGAGATCGACCAAGCTAGTTGGCGATCGGGTGACGTGATAGTCATTGGATCGAGGGTGTGATAGATCGATGGTGGAGATTTGGAGCGCATAAAGTAGGTGGAAGAATTCATGATAGTCGTTGGATCAAGCTAGACAAATCAACGGTGGAGATCTGGAGCGCATAAAGTCAAGTGTTGAAATGAATCGGACGGTGATTGGTTAGGTTTATTGTGGATTGGATAGTAAGGAAATCTACAGGTATAATCTGATCAAGACGTGTTTTATTAGATTCCGCTTAAGCATTTCGTGTTGAAGGAAATGACCATATGAGCAAAAAGTGATGGAAAAAGACAACAATGAAATGAACCTCGTACTAAATCAAGACAACAAACTTCATGCAAGAACTCCTAGATAACCTACTAATTGAAATAAGGCACAAATGGAAGCAAACTAAAAAACAACCAATCTACTCTACACTACTATAATGGAAATGTGGCTACTTAAGCAAATGATCAATTAAACCATGAATCTATGCACTACACTGTTGTAATGGAAATGCAGCTATTTAAGCCAATGAACGATTAAACCATGAATCTATGCTAGCATACATGTACAATAAAGAGGAGCCTCGGCTGCTAGGGTTAGGCCCTAACCCAAGAGCTTCAACCCTCTGAGTTAACTCAGTGCTGGCTCAAAAAAAACTCATTCTTATTATCAAAACAATGGATTACATCAAAAATTGTCACAAGTCTTGCAGCTCGGAAATAGAGTAGAGTTTTTCTAATCAAAAGTTTGAATCCTACTAAGGTCCTAGGCCTCTCTACCTATACATCTAAAGTCTCCAACGACTTCCTTAAAATTAGGGGGCTCAGCTCCCAAACTCGAGATAAACTGGTGCTTCGACTTTCACTTGCTCGGCTACCTTCTAGTCCTTATGATTTGGTTGTTTGCACTCTGAGCTGATGGAGGAATATTCCAATGGAGGGGTAGTAAATGAAAAGGATTTACCTCCTATAATTCCTCTCCCTTGTCCCATTCGAGTTTTGACCAAGATATTTGCCAAAATTCCTTACTTTTATCCTTTAATCCTGCATTAAATGCACATTAGACCACAAAGCAAAATATCCAACTCTAACTCATCTCATAAACAAAATATAATCAAAAGTATGCAATAAGTTGTGAGAATAGTTGGTTTGACTAAGCTAGGAGATGAATTAAGGCCCATATAATTACCCAATGATGAGGCTCATCATCACCCCCCTACTAAAAGTGTTGCTTATCCTCTGAGCAACTTAGTCAATGTCCATGTCCTTCATGGCTCTGGTAGCCTCTCTGACATCCCATGCCTCTGTTGTGGTCTCTTCTTCTTGTTCATAGAAGCCTGCTTTCCTTTCTACTTCTTCCCACTGCCTCTTTTCCTCTTCTTCTTTTCTCCCTTCTAGCATCCATAGGAGTAGTGGTGGATTGAGTTTTAAGCCTATCCAATTGACCTTCAACCTTTGCATTGATTGCTTATACATAGGTGTCTTGTTGAGTGCCACTCTCAACCTTTGAGGGGAGTGATATTTTCTGATCTTCAAGCCGTGTGGCAATGTGTTCCATATCCTTGAATAGACATGTATATTGTCATTTCCTAGCAGCCTAAACATATCCTTAAAATGTGAAATTGCTTGCTCTTGGGTAGCAAGATATCTAGGTGCCAGTTGAAGATCATTTGCAATTAGATTATGGGTGTTGATTAGGGCCATGGGATTTGATTGTTCAACTATGATGAAAAGAGGTTCATTTTTCTCTCTGGCCAATATTCTTTTTATCTCTGCAGCCCTTGACTCCTCATGGTTCATCCATGATGCCAAAGCCATTAATTGTAGATCTCCTAGATCGGAATTAGGATCCCAAACATTCATTACTTTGAGCGCCATGTTGTGCAAGTAAAACTCAGCCATTTTGGCCTTATCCTCTATTGTACTTTGATCACAAAGATCAATAAACTACCTTTAGTCTTAAATGGCATGGTGCCCCTTTGTGCTAGTGTTTTAATCTGAAATTGCAACCATTTTTCTCTGAGGTAAAGAGCATAGGATTTAGCTAGCATCCTACACTTGATGGCATCCAAGAAGAGGTTGGACATACATGCTAGTTGGTTTTCCCTTTCCTGCAACTTTCCTCTCAGCCATGCATTTTCCCTCTCAAGTTGATCTCTCATTATTGCTTCTCTGTCCCTTAAGCCACTTAGCTCTTTGCCAATTTCCTTGAGCTTTGTTTCAATGCCTTCTTCCTCTCTATTTTTCTTATCTTCTTCCTCTTGTTGTTCTTTCTCATCTCCATTAGTTTCTTCCTTCGTTTCCTCCTCTGTTTCAGCATCATCCTCCTTCTCTTCTCCCCCTTCTTGTTCTACTTCATCATGTTCCTCTGTATTAGTTTATTCTTCATCCATCTCATCCCCATCTAGCTCTATATCTTCTTCTTCTTGTTTTGCCTCCTCCTCACCGACAGAAGGACTAACATCATATGTGAGGGTTTTGATTTCATCCTCTGTTGGTAAGTCTCTGAAGACTGACCATGTTATAGGGATCCTGAGGTTTTGGAGGGCACCTTCAATGAGGATCCTGGTCAACCCATGGTAAGCCAATTGTTGGGAACTCCCTTCCTTTACTTTGTTGCTAAAGTCTATGAGTGATTGCATCAAGAAATAGGGTATTTTGAGTCTTTGGTGAACTGGTGTTTCTACCCCAAATCTTAATTCTTCAAGCATCCTAAAATGGTAGCCATAAACAACATTGTATCTATGGAATGGAAGATGAGGTGACGAGGTACGGTGAATGAGGTGGATGGTAATGAATGAGGGTGGCAGATGACATGGAGGAGATGAGATGGAGTGGAGCGATGGGGTGGCCCGCTGCGGGGGTAGGGAGTGTACGGGATGTTCATCAAGCTTGAACCCCCCGCAGCAATCTCAGGCCGTAGATCTCGGTCAAACACCTTGACATCATGGTCAATTGCGGGGGTTGAGCCTGAGTTATAATTCATGCTCGTTTCTCCCCCACGGATCACTTTATCTGCCTCTCGAACCCACGCTTACTTAAATCTTGTGCTACCACTCAAGCTTTAATATGGGTCGGGGCCCCACCTTACATTGGATTTGAATGCCATCAAAAATAAATCACTGTTTTCGGACTCATGCATTTTCTTTTGATTTTATAAATAATTTCCTTTTTGCCACCTGATTGTCTGCTTTGTCGAAGGTGGCCAAGTTAATTGGCCATCTTTTCACTTATAAACCAACTACCTCGTAACCCTTACAACTTTTGATCAAATGATGCATATGAGTGAGTGAGTAGGATACTTACCTATGGTCGCGATGCCATGCTGCAGTTGTCGAAGATCAGAGGTTCTGTGTTGTTTATTTGATGCATGGTCATTCTCTTGTTTATTTGATGCACTCCCTTAGAATTTCTTAATCATGTTGATGGCTTGGGCTATGGGGATGCTGCAATGAATGGACAGATGGAGTAGGAGTGTGTGTGGAGCAAGGGACATTTGGGTAATGCTCTTACTCTCCTCTGTTTTCACTTTTTCATTTTTTCATAACTGGCAGAAACTGATCTCTTTTTGTTTGGAATGGTGAGTGCAGGGATGATGGTAATGGACGAGGTGAGTGGTTAGATCATGTCTAGAATGAATTTTGGGGACCTAACCAACCTACCATTCACCCTCGGATTGCTTCCTGTAGTTTTTTTTGGACAGTAAGGAAAATGAGTGGTAGAAGCTTGAGAATGATGGGTGGAAGGTGAAAATAGATGAGGGTGATGTAATGACATGGCCTTGGCCTTGTTGGAGCATTTGAGCGAAATAGGAGAAAGTCAAAATTTGAATTCTTTTGACTAGGATTGACCAATTTTCCTTTTGGTACCAACTTGTTCTTGTTGCTTGCAGATGTTGGAGAGTACATTCATTTATCAAAGAGATGCATGGAGAAAGGATTTATTTTATTTTATTTTCTTCTAGGCCTACTAGCCACCTCAATGAGGTTTTCAACTAGTAGGTCTGCCTATGTGCCTCAAAGGAGGTTTTCACCTAGGATATTTTCTTTTTTCTCTTTTTTCCCCAACCCATTGACCACCTCATGGAAGTTTTCAATCAATGAGCCAATCTGAGGCGCCTCAAAGGAGGTTTTCGCCTAGGATATTTTCTTTTTTCTTCTTATTTTTAATTTCTTATTTTTTTATTTTTCTACGCTACCCTACTTGAAAAACAAAATCACTTTCAAGTATAAGAATACTTCCAATGGAACCATGTGCACATCAAGATGATAGACAAAATGATGTGGAGGCTTGAAATGTATGTGTTGACATGTACTTGGATTTTAGAGGCCAAATGATTTGACCTTGAAAGGATCAAGCATAGTTGAGGAAGAGAGTGATCCTAAAACTTAGTGACTGTCTGGAACCAGATTTCAATATAGTTGTGATGTCCTTGGTCCTTTTGTTGATCTAGATCATTCTTCATGTCTGCTCTTCATCAATCATAGCCCATGGTTTTGTGGTCTTCTTATTTGAATATTCTTCTTTTGGATGTGGTCCTTCAATGATATCAAGATGATCTCTTTTTTGCAATACTCTTCCTGATCTATGGTGAATACCATTGATCTCAAGAAAAGATGTTTGGAAGTGTTGTACCTCAGCATTGTAAGTGGGCTGAGCTACTTCAATGTGTGGGCCTGGGAATGGTGGTACAACTAGTTGAGTGGGAGTGTATATTTGAGATGGATGTGGATGGGGTTGTGGTTGTGGTGGAGGTGAATGGTAAGGATAACATGGAGTTGGGTATGGAGGATATTGAGGAAAATACTGAGGATATTGTGGATGGCTCCCATAAGTTCCTTGCCAACCTTGTTGCCAAGATTGGTTTTGGGGTTGAGATGGCCAATGTTTCCAAGTAAAAGGTTTGATTCAATTACTTTGAGGTGGATATGCATAACCTTGAAATTGTGAATTAGGATCTTGCATCATATGAGGCTAAATAGGATGCCATGGTCCTCTTGGAGCTACATAACATAGCTGCATTGGTGATTGACTTTCTCCATTGTCCTCTTGGTAAACTTCCTTCAACCTTGGTAGTGATGAAAAATGTTTAACATCTTGTGATTTTGCAACACAAATATCAGCATTTTCTTTTCCTTCATCTTTCATTCTTAACATTTCTACTTGTTTTGTTAGATTGCTAAGAATTTATGTCTTAAAATCATCAAACAAATTTCCAAGTTTAGCTTGAATTACCGATATTGATGCTAATTTAGCTACTCTTGCCCTTCCTCTTGATATGTGTTTGCATGTTTCACAAATTTCTTCAAATGATAATTGATATACATCACCTCTACTCATGAGATTAAGGAGATCAATCCACTCATCCCTAATTGTTCTAAGTAAGAGGGTTTTTAGTGTGTCGGATCCTAAATGATGTAGTTTTCCCCTCTTAACATTGTACATGAACCTCTCTATTAGAACCTCAAAGTTCTCATCTTCTCTTTGAATCATTCTAAATATTTCTTCTTTAAGATCATGATCTTTATATTTTCTAGGAATATCCTTCGCATATAATTTCATGATCTTATTGAATTAGTCCCTAAACTCATGAACCATTTAAGAGCTCTATCCTTCAAAGTTGCTGGAAACAATCTCAGTTTTTGAGTTTTTAATAAGTAACCATAAGATCTACAAACAATCTCAAATTCAAAGAGAAAGGTTTCTGGATCCTCTGACCTTAGACCATGAAATTTTGGAAGAAAAGATGGAGGGATGTTCTTCATGTGCACACTTCCATCAGTATCTTGGATAGGAAATCCAAGAGGATCTTCCTCATTGTCATCATCTCCATCCATTTCTTGTACTTTATTTGCCATCTTCTTCTTCTACCTGCAAAAGTGAATGTTGATATGGCTCTTCCTGCACCATGTGATCAAATGGGGGGGTGGGTTGGTGTTGGAGAATTTTGTTTTGTTTTTATGATTGAATGAAAACTATAATGCAATGCACTTTTCTATTTTTGAAATGAAATATGCCTAATGCAATTATGTTTTGTTTTTGCAACAAGTAAAAATAAATGAATCAACTAGGAAATTGTCCCTATTCCTACGAGGCATGAAAGGAAATGTTTCTGGGTTGGTTTTTGGAATATTTTTTTGTAGGAAAGTACTTTGCAGAAATGAAATTTTTGATTGAATGAAAACTACTAACAAAAACCACTTGCTGAATTGAAATTCTACTTACATAATGGAAAGTAAATCAGATAATGACAAATTAAAGAAAGGAAGCTACTAGATTACTTTTGCAGAAATAAACTAATGGCAAAAAACTGAAGACTATAAATAGAAGAAAAGAAAGCAATAATCACATTCTACTCTGACAACTCCTCGCAAACGGTGCCAAAAAGTGATGAGCACCAGTATTGCAGCAAGGGTGTTGTAACTCCTGGGCTACCAGATTTACTTATCAACTCGGGGTTCATACAAACTTGGAGGTGATAGTGCTATATGCACAAGTAAAAGTGAAGGTCTTGCCTGTTGTCACTGTTCATCTGGCAAGAGACCCCAGGGGTTCCAAGGCAGACTTCTATAAAGTCAAAAGAAGCTTGATTCTTTGATGGAAGAGGAGAAAATCTACTCTAAGAGAGCTATTCTATTGCAGTAATGAAGAAAACAACAGGTAATGCTAAATCACACCATATCCTAATTCACCATTTAAATAGTTATGCTAAGCAGAATTGCTAAATCAACACTAACCTAATGCTACTATCTAAGTTGCAGAAGTAAAGAGAATCAAACCATACTAAGGTGTAAGCAAGGAAACTAAACTAAATCTGTTTTCAAGCGGAAGAGCAATCGAAGATTGAAATCAGTGAAAGGAGGACGTAATGAAGCAGCAGTGCACGGGAACCGTTGGATCAGTCAGATCAATGAACAGGATTAACAGAAGATGAGACAAAAGATGAGCAGTGGAGATCTTATCGCAGGTGATTACGTTAATAGATGGATGGATCGATCAATGAATAGGATTAACAGAAGATGAGCGGCAGAGATCTTATCGCGGAGATTGAGTGAATAGATGGATGAACAGGATTAATGGAAGATGAGCGGCGAAGATCTTATCGCATGAGGTTGAGTGAATAGATGGATGGACAGGGTTAACGGAAAATAAGTGGCAGAGATATTATCACAAGAGATTAAGTTAATAGATGGACGAACAGGATTAACGGAGGATGAGCGGTGGAGATCTTATTGCGGGGAAAACATGCGGAATGATGGAGCGAGTTTTTGTAGGTGGTAAGCAGTTTCTCGCACGCCCTCAAAGCTGCAAGTTGTATTTCTAATTTTCATGTGATTAGCCTAACTGAGTGACATGTAGCACAGGAAAACAACTTTTCTCACGTGCTCTAGGGTGGATATCGGTCGTGCAAGAATTTGCACGAGATTGTGCGACAGCCGTTGGATCATGTGGATTGATCAACGGTGGAGATTGGCCAAGCTAGTTGGTGATCGGGTGACACGATAGCCATTGGATCGAGGGCACGACAGGTCGAGAGTGGAGATTTGGAGCACATAAAGTAGGTGGAAGAATTCACGATAACTGTTGGATCAAGCTAGACAGTTCGACGATGGAGATCTAGAGTGCATAAAGTCAAGCGTTGAAATGAATCGGACGGTAAGGAAATCTATAGGTATAATATGATCAAGACGTGTTTTATTAGCTTCCACTTAAGCATTTCGTGCTGAAGGAAATGACCATATGAGAAAAAATTGATGGAAAAAGACAACAATGAAATGAACCTCGTACTGAATCAAGACAACAAAATTCATGCAAGAACTCTTGGCTAACCTACTAATTGAAAGAAGGCACAAATGGAAGAAAAATAAAACACAACCAATCTACTCTACAGTTTTGATTTGAAAATGAGATCTTAGATTAATATTAAGGTATTATAGACTCGTGTAGGATTTTCCTATATATTACTTAGTGAAACGGATCGAAAAGATTGTGAATAATATAGACAATGAGCAATTAGAGAAACATAAAAGACACACACACATAACACAAAAAATAATCAAGGAGTTCACCCAAAACTCTTGGGCTACGTCTCCTGGTCCAGCTTTCAGTGGTGACCTCTCTATTATGTCTTCAAGAGCAGAGTTTTTACAAATGTGAGCTCAAATTGAGTCTCAACACAACAGGAAAAAACAACAGGGTTTTGCTTGAATCCCTCAAGTCTTTATGAGTACACAGACTCTCCCTCTCACTCTCTGTCTCAACACTACCTCCTCTATCTCTGTCATTCATGGTTTTTTAAGCCAATCGGAGATTGTCTGTTCGTTTTCCCTTTCGGTCTCTCTGGCTCTCGGCCTCTGTCCGTTCAAATCCCCTCTGAGCGTTAAAAAATCATTGTTAAACGTATCCAGGTATGGTGGCCACCTATTTTGTAACGAAGGGACCATCGGTGCGTTGAAATCCCAAAAACATCATTTCTCTGTTTACACAGAAACACTGGAAAAATCTGCATAAATGCTTCTTATCAAACTTCAAATAATATTAATTTTGCCTAATAATCCTATTGAATCCACCTTTGGGTCGCTATTGCATGCCCATTGTTGATCTATGTGATCTTTGATCCAACAGTTGATATTCATTTCGGGCAACTTATGAATACGGAGATTACCCGCCCGAAAAGGCAGTTTTTCCAAGCCATGTGTCGACCAGTGGATGGGATCGAGCGGAGCCCATCCAATACCACTTACCGCTTGAGGCCCGCTTGAAATCCCACTCATTACAGAACTCAAATAAGATAAAACTACATGTATAATCCTTTCGGGTCCGTTTTATCGCTCCAGGCGCATTTCCTTTGTATTTCGTTTATTTAACAAAAACGTGAAAATACATTAAAAAAACCCTTTTACCGGAACTCAAAAAATATATATTCACATCCATAAAACCCGTCAAGTACGGTCCTTTGTATCACTATGATGTGATATATCGCAATCGCATATCACATGGTCTTCGGGCCCTGGTAAGTCTTCCCTTGTGTTTTAGCGATGCGATATTGCGATGTAATCTGGGCCGTTGATCTGCACGCTTGATCAACGGTCCTCGTTAAATCACATTGATCGCTATCGTGATTTCCATAGGGATGCCTCTGATGTACTCCGCTAGTCACCTCCAATTGTGATAGGCCGATTAGATCTGGACCGTTGATCGGCTAGATCCGATGGCTCCTGTGCGATGTTGCTTAGCCTCCGATAGACTTTGTTTTCACCATTTCTTCATGTTTTTCCCGTCCAATAGTCTTTTCGGCCATTCTTGAAGGTTTATCCTTTGCAATAGTGTTTAAGTATATGAAGACTTGGAGGTTTTTAGGATCCATTTTGGATCACGCCTTCCCACTGAAAAGCTTTTGGACCTCCAAAATTTGGTTTTTAAGCATCGATCAAGTGAGGATACAGCTTCCTCACTTGCCCAATTTCTATCCATCATGCACTGCTTGGTTTTGAACCTTTGAGTTTGATTCTCAGGTATTCAACATCCCCTCTGCGTGTAGTTCTCACCTTCATGTCCAGAACTGTGTCTTCCTACAACTCATTGAGATATTCAGGCAATAGATCATCAATAGAAGGCAACTGACTTTGCTCTTTAGGATCTTCAAGTAATGAAGGTTCATACAGTCTCAAGTTCTCTGCATTAATGATTGAATAGATATGCATATAAGCTGGCAAATCAAGGTGAAAAGCGTTTTCACAAAGTTTCTCAAGTATCTTGAAAGGCCCATACCTTATTGGTTTCAACTTCTTACCTTCACCTTGCATTCTGTCTTTGCTGATGTACAGCCAAACTTGATCACCAACTTGGAAACTATGCTCAATTCGATGCTTGTCATGCCTTGCCTTATACTTGGCATGGCTTCTTTCCAGCTGTTGCTGCACTGCCTGGTGAATTTCTTGGATCTATTCAATGAACTTGGTTGCTTTTTCCACATCACTGTGTCCATCAATTGCTATGTCTTTACTAAAGATGAAATCCAAGGGAGACTTTGGTATACAACCAAAACAAGTCTCAAAAGGAGATCTTTGAGTAGAAGAGTGCTTGGCATGGTTGTAAGCATGTTGCACATAACACAAATGTTTATCCCAAAGCTTGAGATGATTGTTGCAATAGCCCTTAAGCAACTGGATCACTGTCCTATTGACCACCTCTATTTGACCATCTGTTTGTGGATGAAATGTTGTGCTCTTCTTCATTCTAGTGTCCATCAACTCCCATAGACTTGACCAAAAATTCCCAACAAATCGGGAATCTCGATCAGATACAATAGAAGTGGGTAACCCAAAATGAACCCATACATGCTGAAAGAACAACTTTGTTGTTTGTTCAACTATGACCTACTTGTTACAAGGTATCAAAATACACATTTTGTTGAAACTGTCCACAATAACATGCAAATAATCATGACCTTTTCTAGATTTTGGCAATCCCCCAACAAAGTCCATGGAAACACTTTCCCAAGGACGAGAAGGAACTAGAAGTGGGGTGTAGAAGCCTAATTTTCTTTTACTAGGCTTGCTTTTAGCACACATAGTACACCCTTTAATATATCTAGAAATTATTTCATGCATTCTTGGCCAATAACAAAACCTTTGCAACTATGCAACTGTTTTACTTACACCAAAATGACCTGATATGAGAGAAGTATGTGCTTCTCGGATTATGTTAACTCTTTCAGTTTGTGGGATGCATAACCTTCCCAAATGATATAAGAGTTGGTCCTTAACAAAATAATCCAATTCTTCTACTTGCTTGCCATGACTTAAAGTTGCATATACATCTTTAAAATCTACATCTTGAGCATATTGTTCAATGTAACTTTCATGCATTACTGAGTTATTCTTAAGTATAGTATATGCATTTATGATTGGTCTTGATAGCATATCTGAAACCTTATTGTGTATGCCCCTCTTATATCTGATGACAAGATGAAATTGTTGTAGAAAACCCATCCACCTATAATGTCTTGATTGCTGCAATTTAGTTTGTGAGTGCAAATATTGAAGTGGTTGATGATCTGTATGTATGATTGTTTCTTTTCCCATTAGGTAAAGTTTCCACTTTTTCACACTCTGTACTAATGCATACAATTCTTTATCATAAGTGGGATAATTAACTACTGCAGAAGTAAATGTCTCATAATGATAGCATATGGGTTTACCATGTTGCATAAACACTGTTCCCATGGCATAGTCACTGGCATCTGTTTCAATCTCAAATGGTCGTTGAAGATCTGATAGTGATAGTACTGGTGTTGTACTAATTTTTTCTTTTAAGGTGTCGAAGGCTTTCTGTTGTTTGCCTCCCCACTAAAACACCTTGTCCAATCCTGTTAAAGCATGTAAGGGAGCTGCAATCAAAGAAAAGTTAGCAATAAAATTTCCCCAATATTGTGTTGCTCCTAGGAAACTCCTAACTTCTGTAGTAGATTTGGGTTTAGGCCAGTTCACAATGACTTCCACCTTAGATGGATTTATCTTCAATTCACCACCCCCTACAATATGACCCAAATAACTTAAAGATGTTTTGCCAAATGCACATTTTGATAACTTTACATAGAGATTTTCTCTTTACAAAACATCTAAAGTCTGCTTTACATGCTTCAAATGGTCTTCCCATGTTTTAGTGAAAACAAGAATGTCATCTAAATATACAATTACAAAATCATCAATAAAAGTTCTGAGTACATCATTCATAACTCTCATGAAAGTGGTAGGAGCATTAGTTAAGCCAAAAGGCATAATCAACCATCATATAGCCCTTGCTTTGTCTTGAAAGTAGTCTTCCATGCATCTTGTTCTGCAACTCTGACTTGATGATAGCCACTATGCAAGTCTAACTTGGAAAAGTAAATTGCTTCTTTCAACTGATCTAATAGATCATCAATGCGAGGAAGAGGATAGCGATTCTTGATCATTATTTTATTCAGTGCTCTATAATCAATGCACATCCTCCACGAACCATCTTTCTTTCTCACCAGTACGATTGGAGATCCACATGGTGATGTGCTTGGCCTTATGAACCCTTTATCGAGCAACTCCTGTACCTGCTTCTTGATCTTTGCATTCTCTAAAGCAGATAACCTATACATTCCAATGTTAGGTAATGGAGCATCTTGCTGCAAATGAATATCATGTACTATTTCCCTTTTGGGTGGCAGACCTTTAGGTTCTTGAAATAGGATATCATATTCTAAAACAACTTTAACTAAATCAGCTTTTTGTTTAGCATTACAGCCTTCAAATGCATTGGTTTTATCAGGGTTCTTTTCCTTTACAACCATTAGTAAAAATTGCTTGCATGAATTTACAATTATTTTCATCTGCCCTGAGTTTATGAGAGAATAATTATTTTTGATTTTATGAGCTCTTACAATATATTCTATTCCATCTTTAGTGAGTTGATACTTATTTTCAGCTCTATAGAAAATGGCTTTTCTATCATGCAAGGACTTCCTAAAACAATACCACATATATCCAAGGGAACTATATCTAACTCAACCTAATCTACAAATGTTGACCCAATAGCAAACCTAAGTTTACATTGTCTTGTCACTTGTAACTTTGCTTTATCACATACCCAACCTAATGGATATGGCTTCTTGTGATGTGGTGTTAGTAATCCCAACTTCTTTACAATTGTTTCAGAAATCAAGTTTACTTGTGATCCACTATCAAATAAAGTATCAAACTTTTGGTGCTTGAAATAACTCTAACACGAAAAAGCTCATGTCTTTTCCTCTCATTATCTTCATTATCAATAGATTGTGCATAATTACTTGTAGATGTTTCAGAATTTTTTCCTTTTATACCTGTGGCTGTGACTGTTGTTTCATCACCTAAGTCTGACCCCAAGTCTTTCTGAATAGCAGCAGTAGTCTTCTTCTTCTTACCACCGAACTTCTTAGGTTTCAGCTCTAGATGCAAAGACCAGTAGTGTGCATCATCGTGTCCATCCTTCTTGGAATGAGTGCATGAAGGTTTGTCCTTTTGTACAACGTTTATCTTCCTCTCCTTCCATTTCAGCTTCTTCCTTTCCTTGTTCTTGCTTGCAGAGAGTTTTGATGATCCACCAACCTCTGGGTTCACATTCTTGCCTCTAGCTTCTAGATGTGTAGCTTGAACTGATACATCATCTAGGCTAGTGGGATTAAACATGAGAATGGTTTGCTTCAAATAGCTATGCAGACCACCTATATACTTCAACAAAGTTTCAGGTGAGTCTAGAGATATGCCTAGAGTTAAAGCTCTTTTTCTAAATTCCTGGGTATAACTTTGTACACTTTGGCCCTTTAATTGGCGAAGAGTTTGCCAACTCATCATTGCTTGCTGCATATAAGCTAAAGGATGGAATTGTTTTTTGATGGTAGAAACAAACATTCCAGGTCGAAAGAATTTTACCATGTCTCTTCAGATCAGCTTTTGTCTTGCCTTCCCACCACACTAGTGTAGTTCCTCCAAGGTGAAGGCTAGCCAGCTAAATTTTTCTCCTTTTTGAATCAATGCTATGCACCCTGCAATATACATCAATCTGTCTAATCCAGTTATCTAGCTTTTCTGCGTTTAATTCTCCATCATAAATTGGCAAATCAAATTTTACATCTAATTTAATCAAAGAAGTTTTCTTCTTTTTCTTTTCAATGCTAGGAGATGAGGGTGGTGAAGGTGATGGTGGAGGAAATGATGGAGGAGACTCTTCCCCTTTCCCTTTTCCCCCTAAAGGGGCAACTAGAGAAGGTTCCTCTACTCCTTTGCCGTGTTTGGGTGTTGAAGTGCTTTCACCTCGACCCTTCTTAAATTCTCGATACATCCCTTCCACCATGGCTCGCATGGCCATGAAACTATCCATGAATTGAGATTCTGATTCCAATGGAGTTCCTTCTATCATTCTCCTCCGAGGATAAACTCTTCCAATCCCTGGATTAGCCTCAACAATTTTTCCTTCTCCTAGTTTGAGCTTTGACCTAGTTAGCATTCAAATCCAACACAAGCTTGTCTAACCTTACCAAAACCAAAAACCAAAAGCTCTGAGACCACTTGATCTGAAAATGAGATCTTATATTAATATTAAGGTATTACAGACTCATGTGTAGGATTTGCCTATATTACTTAGTGCAACGGATCAAAAATACTGTGAATAATATAGACAATGAGCAGTTAGAGAAACATAACAGACACACACACACATAACACAGCAAATAATCAAGGAGCTCACCCAAAACTCTTGGGCAACATCTCCTGGTTCAGCTTTCAGTGGTGACCTCTCTATTATGTCTTCAAGAGCGGAGTTTTTACAAATGTGAACTAAAATTGAGTCTCAACACAACAGGAACAAACAACAGGGTTTTGCTGGAATCCCTCAAGTTTTTCTGAGTACACAGACTCTTCCTCTCGCTCTTTGTCTCTGTTTTCTCTCTGTCTCAACACTACCTCCTCTGTCTCTGTCATTCATGGCTTTTTAAGACAATCAGTGCTTGTCTGTTCATTTTTCCTTTTGGGCTCTCTAGCTCCCGGCCTCTGTCCGTTCAAATCCCCTCTGAGCGTTAAAAAATCATTGTTAAATGTCTCCAGGTATGGTGGACACCTATTTTGTAATGGAACAGACCATTGGTGCGTTGAAATCTCAAAAATATCATTTCTCTGTTTACACAAAGAAATACATAGAAAATGCTAGAAAAATCTGCATAAACGCCTCTTATCGGACTTCAAATAATATTAATTCTGCCTTATAATCCTATTGGGTCCACCTTTGGGTCAATATCACATGCCCACCACTGATTTGTGTGATCTTTGATCTAACGGTTGATATTCATTTCGGGCGGCTTATGCGTACGGAGATTACCCGCCCGAAAAGGCGATTTTTCCAAGCCACGTGTCGGCCAATGGATGGGATCGAATGAACCCTGTCTAATACCACTTACCGCCTGAGCCTCGTCCGAAATCCTGCTCATTACAAAACTCAAATAAGATAAAATTGCATGTATAATCCTTTCGAGTCCGTTTTATCGCTCCGGGTGCATTTCCTTTGTATTTCGTTTATTTCACGAAAATGAGAAAATACATAGAAAAACCCTTTTTACCAGAACTCAATATATATATATATATATATATATATATATATATTCACATCCATAAAACCCGTCAGACCTGGTCCTTTGTATCGTTGCTATGCGATATATCGCAATTGCATTTCGCATGGTCTTCGAGCCCCCTGTAAGTCTTCCCTTGTGTTTTAGCGATGCAATATTGCGATGTAATCTGGGTCGTTGATCTGTGCTCTTGATCAACGGTCCTCGTCAAATCGCGCTAATCGCCATTACTATTTCCATAGGGATGCCTCCGATGTACTCCGTTGGTCACCTCTGATTGTGATATGCCGATTAGATCTGTACCGTTGATCAGCTAGATCTGACGACTCCTGTGCGATGTTGCTTAAGCCTCTGATAGACTCTGTTTTTACCATTTCTTCATGTCCTTTCCGTCCGATAGTGTTTTCTGCCATTCTTGAAGGTTTATCCTTTGCGATAGTTTTTAAGTATATGAAGACTTAGAGGTTTTTAGGATCCATTTTGGATCAAATATTGTAATGGAAATGCAGCTACTTAAGCAAATGATCAATTAAACCATGAATCTATGTGCTACACTATTGTAATGGAAATGCAGCTATTTAAGCAAATGAATGATTAAACCATGAATCTACACTAGCATACATGTACAATAAAGAGGAGCCTCGGCTACTAGGGTTGGGCCCTAACCCAAGAGCTTCAACCCTCTGAGTTAACTCAATGTTGGCTCAAAACAAAACTCATTCTTATTATCAAAACAATGGATTACATCAAAAATTGTCACAAGTCTTGCAACTCGAAAATAGAGTAGATTTTTTACAATCAAAATTTTGAATCCTACTGTGGTCCTAGGCCTCTCTACTTATACATCTAAAGTCTCGAACGAATGCCTTAAAATTAGGGAGGCTCAGCTCCCAAACTCGAGATAAATTGGTGCTTTGACTTTCACTTGCTCGGCTACCTTCTAGTCCTTATGATTTGGTTGTTTTCACTCCGAGCTGATGGAGGAATATTCGAATGGAGGGGTAGTAAATTAGGAGGATTTACCTCCTATAATTCCTCTCCCTTGTCCCATTCGATTTTTGACCAAGATATTTGCCAAAATTCCTTGCTTTTATCCTTTAATCCTGCATTAAATGCACATTAGACCACAAAGCAAAAAATATCCAACTCTAACTCATCTCATAAACAAAATATAATCAAAAGTATGCAATAAGTTGTGAGAATAGTTGGTTTGACTAAGCTAGGAGGTGAATTAAGGCCCATATAATTACCCAATGATGAGGCTCATCACTCCGCAATATTACTTCCCTAATAACGCTAAGTTATGGATGATTTGTTCTAAGGTACAATTCCCTTTTTGGCAAGATCGGTCATAAAAGTTTACAATGGTGGTTATAAATGATAATTATTATGAAATCATCATTCTTTAATTCCAGTTTTAAATTTTGTAGGTCGTGAATAGGTCATGATGTAATTCGTCGTCCCCTCGGCTTAAATGTGACAATCGTCCTCGGTTGTAAAAAGGATATCACATTAAATTGCCATGATTTCTAAATAAAAGAGGAAAGTGATATTACCATTCCATGACGTACCTGGTATGATGTGGAAAGAAGAAATTGGTGACGAGGTGCGCGTAATTAATTCTAGCGATCATGGCAATTACTCCTAAATCATGGTGATGAATGTTGTATATCGTGACAGATAGATTTACTTGGATCATGGTTTGTAAGTTGTCAGTTGTTACAGATGTAATAGCCAAGACAACTGGTGTACTCCTTTCCAGAAATTTATTATTAGTTCCCAAAAAACAAAAAAAAACAAAGAACTAAAAACAGGCTTGTAACAGCATTATTGTAAGATATGCATGAAATGACAAATGTTGTTTCAATGAAAGTGTGTAACAGCCGCCACAAAGTGGTTTTCAACTGTCATAAAAGATTGTCTGTCTACGCCCCTAAAAAAAGGTTTCACAATCAAATTATTATTATTATTATTATTATTATTATTTTAAACAGGCGTAACAGCCATCAACTAATGTTGGTTTTCAGCTATTACACTTATTGGAAAGTTTAAAATTTTGGCAGCACAGGTGGGTTTTCCCCTGCTCTTGTAATCTGAAGGTCCAAATTCGTGACAATGTTAAAAAATGAATCCCTTGAAGCATGTTTATGAGATAACCGAAGATGGTTCCCATTAGCAAGTAATGGTGTCCTCACACTGTCAATTGTAACCAAATTCGTAGTCCCATTGTCCAAGACTACATCAACTTCATAGGGACCTAGCCATCTGGTGCAGAGCTTACCCTTGAAATCCTTGAATCTCGAACCATATAAGAGAGCCCAATCTCCTTTCTGAAATTTCATCCTTTTAATAAACTTGTCATGCCACTTAGCACTCTGCTGCTAGATAATCTATGTTTGTTGGATAGCAGCCAGTTGTTTCTCCTCCAATTCATTGAGTTGGTTCAACCATTGTTTTTGTGATGTAGCCAGATCCAGATTTACTTGCAATGTTGTTCTCAATGTCTTGATTTCGAACTCTATAGGGAATAAGGGATTTTTACCAAACACAAGTTCGTATGGTGAGAATCCCGTAGTATTCCTCCATGTAGTTTTATATGCCCACAACACTTTTGGAAGTTTATCGACCCAATTCCTTCGGTGACTAGCCACGGTCTTAGTAAGAATCCCTTCAATGAATTTGTTGGTGCTTTCCACTTGGCCATATAAGGTGAAGTGATTCTATGATGGATTTTATACTTTTCAACCAATGTCTAGATCAAGTGAGATGTAAATTGGGGCCCTCCATCTGTCATTATCTCCCTAGGTATCCCAAAATGGACAAATATTTCTTCAAATAAGAAGTCTAAAACAACTTGCTCAGTGGCTCTAGTTATTTCCTTCGCCTCGACCCATTTTGTGACATAGTCCATGCAAACCAAGATGTAGGACTTCTATCAAGATGAAGGATTAATTGGTCCCACAAAATCCAAGGCCCATTTCTCAAATGGTTCTAAGACTATTTGAAGTTATAACGGCATCTCATCTGATTGTAGGGGTTGACCCATCTTCTAGCAGCTATCACACCCTTTCACAAACTTCTTAGCATCCTGAAATATTGTTGGCCAATAATATCCTGTCAAGAGGACTTTGTATTCTTGTTCGCCTGTCTGCGAAGTGCCCTCCACAAGGTTCCTCATAACAAGATTTCAGGATATCAAAAATTTCATCTTCCCTAACACAACGACTAATCTGAAAATCTGGTCTAGTGTGATAGAGATTCCTCTCTATCTAGGAATAAGTAGCACTCTGCTATATGACCTTTCTCTTTTCCTTGGAGGATAAGTATTGTGAGAACTTTCCTCTAGCAAGATAATTGCCTATGTTTGCATACCATGGTGAGTGAGTAGAAATAGAAAAAAGATACTCATCAGGAAAATAATCCTGAGTAGGAATGCAATCGTCATCAATAGTTAACCTAGAAACAAAATCAGCTGCTACATTATCTTTTCCAAGTTTGTCTAAGTTTGTGATATCAAATTCCTATAACAGCAATAACCAACGTGTAATCCTACCATTGGTAATTGGATTATTCATTAAAAAATGAATGGCATAGTGGTTAGTGTGTACAAATACTTGATACTCGGTGATGTAATGTCGAAACTTGTTGATGGCATGCACTACTGCTAGGAATTATTTCTCGGTCACTGTATAATTGAGCTCAACTGGAGTCAAGTTCTTGCTTATGTAATAAATAGTGTAAGGTTTCCTATCCTCCAGTTGACCAAAAACAGCACCCACAACAATGTCAAGTGCATCTATAGCTATGTGAAACGGCAGTTTCCAATTTGGTCCATGCAAAATAGGGGCTACTAATACACAGTATTTCAGCTTCAAAAAGGCTTGCTCACACTTTCCTATCCATACAAATTCCACATCTTTCATAAGTAAGGAGAGCAGAGGTGATGCAATTTTTGAAAAAATCTCTTTAAACCTCCTATAATACCCTTCATGCCCCAAGAAACTACATACCTCTTTTTGTGTCTTCAGTGTTGGAATTTTCAAGATTACCTCTGTTTTAGCGGAGTCTACCTTGATCTCGTCATTAGAAATGAAGTGTCCCAGCACGATCCCTTCATTCATCATCACTATAAGGTGTAAATTCATCTATGAATATTTTAAGACAATCATTCAACAGATCCAAGAAGATTCCCAGTATTTTCCATTGGAAAGTTGCTGGCACATTGTAGAGTCCAAAAGGGAGAACTCTATATGCGAAAGTTCCCCAAGGGAAAGTAAAGGTCGTCTTATCCTAATCCTCTAGGCCAATCTGTATATGATTGTAACCACTACAACCATCTAAGAATGAAAAAAAAATCTTCCCAGAGAGGGTGTCAAGGACCTGATCTATAAACAATAGATGAAAATGGTCCTTTTGAGTGGCTTAGTTAAGTTATTTATAATCCAAATAGACTCTCCACCTGCCATTTTTCTTAGGAACAATGACAAGTGGAGACACCCACTAGCTGTCAGATATCGGATAAATGAAGTTAGCATTTAGGAGTTTCTGCAATTCTTCTTTCACTACCTCCTTCAGTGTAGGGTTCATACGGCGTTGCGATTGTCTAACTGGATTGCAGTCATCTTTCAAATAAATGTGGTGAGTTCACATGTTGGGATGAATCCCTTTCATATCTGTGTATTCCCATGCAAATTCCTTTTTGTTTTTCTATAACAGCTGTAATAGCAATTTGTTTTTCTCAGGAGTCAGGTTGGGATTGATATTCAAATACTTCCTCGGTTCTATTTCAACTAGATTGTTGTCAGTATGCGGGGTGGTTCTCATTTGTTCAAAGTTTACATCATCTGCCTCATATTCCTCCCTTGATTCTTCAATAGAAGTGACAAAAAGTGAATTACTAATAAATCCATTAATGATATCATCTTTCATCTCATCCTTAAAATACTGGGCTTTTCCAAGGGTAAGGAGCGATAGGGAAAGATCTAATTCGGGTTCAAATTCATCCCACCAAGGATTGCTCAAATCTATATTTGGTTTCTTTGGGGGTAAATATTAAGTTTCTTTGTAGCCTGGCCATCTGAAATCATCATAGATCTGAATCTGCACCCTATAAATGCATCTGCAATGGCTAGCCAAGGTCTCCCTAAAATCAAAGGATGTCCTCCCAGGTTGGATTTGGTTTGCAAGATAAGAAAGTCAGTCGGATACCTCCAGGAAGCTATTGTGATTATTACGTCCTCCAATACCCCCTCGGGTTTAAAATGAAACCTATCTGCTAATTCAAGCATGGTAGGCAAATGCCTAAGCCCATGTAGCCCCAGGGTGGTAAAAAGGTCCTTTGTCATTATGTTAATGGCCACCCCTAGGTTAATCAATGTATTAGTTATGGGTTGGTCATCAATATAAACAGTAACTGTAGGGTTCCCTGGATCATTATACTTGGTTAAGAGAGGTTGATTGGTCATCCATTTGGACAGTTTTCCCATCACATGTATAGTAGCAGGGTCCTTAGGCTTCCTTCTAGATTTTTCAATGCACAGGTCTCATATTGTTTTAGCATAGATAGGTACTTCTTTAAGAGCTTGCAGCAGAGGAATCTGTACGTGCAAGTTTTGCAACTCCCTAAGAAAATCAGATTCAGTTTGTGAATTCATTCCAGTCTCGATTAATCTTTGGGGATACGGAGGATTCTGAGTCATAACAGCGAAATCGGTTGTTACAAGTGTATCAGCTTTACTCGAGTTGGTTGTTACAGGAGAAAAAGTTCTTCTCAGGTTGGTTGTTACAGGTGTAACAATCCATCTTGCATTGACTATTACAGGTGTAACAGCGGCCTCAAGATCTACCATATATTTTCTAGAAGTCTCACATTCCTCCTCAGTGATGATAGGGGAGAGGTTTGATTTAATCACCTTACCCGACCGTAGTTGAATTTCATTAAGTCCAACAGGGGTGATAAGATAAGTCTGGAAGGTAGTTAGAGCCTCTATGCTCTTGACTTCCTTATTATTTGGGTTAGGGTTAGGTTTCATATGTAATTGGGGTCGCGCAGGTGGTGTAGGAACAGGATTTTGGAAAGGAGGCAATTGTAACTGTTGTTGCATCGGAAATGTAGAGGGAGATGGACTTTGGGCATTCCCCCTCAAGTTTTGACTCCAAGGATATGGTTGAGATGGAGGGAACTAGATAGGTAGAGAGGGAGACCACTGGTTCCATGGCAAAGGAAATTGTGTTGGAGAAGGAGTAGAGTATTTCCATGGATATTGTTGAGCGTTATATGCATTATTCCACAAATTAAAAGAAGAGAAATCTTAAGACATAACTAGTGTTCATGGCTGACATGGTCTCCTAGGTCTGATGAAATAGGAAGACTGAACTTCTTCACTTGACTCTCTAAGCACCACCTTCAATCTAGGAAGCTCCGGAAATTAACCTATAGAATTTTCCAGTTCACAAATATTGCACAGGTTGATGTTGTTCATTCACAATCCCTCGAGGTATGTTTCTTTCTGCATTTCGTATAGAACACAACTAAATTTTTGTCAGCTTCCCCTTGTATCTTCTTGATTTGTGTCGTCATTATCTGAGCAGATAAAGTACTGAGGAGGTCAGTTTTAAAATTTTCAAATAAATTCCCGATCTCTTCTCTGGTTACTCCTCCACTTGCATATTTTTGTATTAGGACTGAAGGATCCCATACTGAGCTTCTTCCTTTAGTCGATCCTCTTGAACTCCTCAGATAGAGTCTTATCATTTCATCAAACGTTTCTTGTGATATGTCCCCTTTTCCTAATAAATTCAGGTGTTCCAAGCAGACATCTCTCATGCCCCTTATGAATATGGTCTTCAAAACTTCTGGAGTCAGATTATTAAATTTAGACCTCTGTATATTATAACAGAATCGTTCCACATAATCTTCCAGGATTTCATCCTCCTTTTGTGTTATCCTGAATATTCCCTCAAATCACTGGTTCAGCAATAGTCCTCATATTTAAAAAGAAATGTCTCTTTCATTATGTTCAATGTCTGGATAGTACCAGCACCCAGTCCCATAAACCATCTCAATGCTGCTCCTTTTAGAGTAGCAGGAAATAGTTTCAGCTTCTGAGCATCTGAGGTGTAATCATAAATTCTACATAGAACATCAAATTCGAACAAAAAAGTATCAAGGTGTTCTACAGCCATCCCTTGAAAAGATGGAAGAGACGATAAAGGAATATTTTTCATAGGATCTTTCCTTCTTGTCTCTTGTATCGAGAACTTAAAAGTAGTAACAGTGTCGTTTGTCTGAGTATTTTCATCCCCCATGGTTGATCCTCCTAAATCCTAGTGTGATGAATCTCCTTCATACCGCTCATGGGATTGTCTTATAGGTGACGGGTTATGAACTAATGGATCAAGCTACCCTGAAGCTGGCTATTTCACCATGATGCCTGAATCTGGATAATGGTAGTTGAATAGATGCCCTTCCGGTTCAGGCCCTTGATGTCCCCCATTGGTCTCCCATTAGCCTTCTTGCCTCAAACCTTGTTCATTGTCTCCCCACTATTGTTCTTGGTCTGGATTCCCGATCTCAGGAGTGGATATACTGATTGCAGGATGATGAGGTCCAGAGACTGAGGGACCGACGCTCCAGGCCTTGATATTATAGCAGCTTTTTTTGGCCATGTTTTCCTTGTGTCCCTGTGTGAAATGGACTGTTTTTTTCTACTTTTAAAATCAATTCCTCAAAAAATGTTTTCCTCCCCAAATCTACACTCGTCTTTTCCTTTTGACGACCTGTTTTTCCTGCAACTAATCAGAGTGGGTGTATTTTCGGTATCTCTATTATTCCTACAATTACACGCATGGACCCTATGTGTATTAATTCATGCCCTAAGTGTCTCAGTTTCAACAACGATGAGCCCACCCAGATATGTTAGAGCAATGCACAGGTTCTTACCTCCCGTCTGACCGCCCAACAACTGAAGATTTGGAAACATGTTTTAAGAAAATACCAAAATTCCACACCCTAAGTGCCCTAGTGATCACAATGGTGAGCCCACCCAAGTATGTTAGAGCGATGCGTAGGTTCTTACCTCTCATCTTACCACCCAGAAATTGTGGACTAGGAACACTCTATCATCAAACAAACATCTTGGCTGACTGTATTGTCAACTGCCTTCCCCAGCAACAACACCAAAATGTTGTGTTATATTAATCACCTTTAATTGACTAAGACTACAACCATTTAATTGTCAACCCATGGTAGGTCTGTTTATTTCAAAGGGGTCTGCATTATTTGTGTTGATACACCACAACCAAGGATGAAAAGGGAAAACAATAAAGAATGATGTTGAATTAATTGCATAAATTAACATTCATGCAGAAGTCAAAAACACTCTAGAAGAATGGAATCACACTTTTCATCTTTTAGAACAAAGGCGTGCCACACATTGTATTGATAACTACACCAGCAGGTCAACTCCCATACTTCTAACCAAATTTGTGTAACAGAACATCATAAATCTGGAATTGAGCATATCTATTCTACAAATTATACAGTGACAGCAAAACCGTGCATATACTAAAGGAAAGGAATAATAATATACAACTACTATACCACTACAGTCCCTACTAAAGAGGAGGATCCTTCCTCCATAGTAGGGCACAGGAATAAACACGAACTTAGTTAAGAATTCAACTCAGAGTAGTAACAACATCACCACAATGTCTTGATATTAAAAATAACTAAGAATTACAGGATCAAAGGAGCAGTTCTCTTCGTGCCAAAGGGATTGAGTTTCTCTTATAGAAATTACATACCCAAAAATTAGGAACAGATTAGTCATGAAAATCTCATGATTCTCATGTTGATCAATAAAATAGAAATTTTTATAACAAGTTCCTAAATATAATTCTTGTTCAAATACACCAGTTGGAATCATAATCACTTAGATTTGTCACTTTCTAAATAGATAATTCATAATTCTCCAACAGCTGTCATGTGGAATAGTACTCACAGCTTGATAGTTATGGTGTAACAACATCCTACGGTAAAACAACAGTTTGGGATGTAGTAGCAACATTTGGTAACATAAACAACTTGTAACGGCACCTGGAATATAATGGCAGCAATCTATAACAGCAACGCGTGTAACAGAAAAGTCTGTGACAGCGACGTGGTGTAACAGCGAAGTCTGTGACAGTAATGTGGTATAAAAACAATATGTTTCATCATGCTCATGGATCAATCGGCGTGGTTGTGCATTTCATAACCTTGCTCTCATGGGTAGCACCTGAAAAAGAGGAGAGGAACCAAAAGACTTCTCCAACGTTTTCCCCAGTTAGCCATAAAAAGGATATTGCATTATATCTAGCAAAAATGGAAAAATAACATGATGAAAAATTATGTTGTCTATAATAAGGAAAGAGGCAATTAATATGTAAAGTTTTGTAGGTTTGGAGGGAAAGAGGTCAAAAATTGGGAAAGAAAGTATAGAAGATAGGTACAAAAGCTACACCCAATAGGTTGTTGGATAGCAGCATCAACAACAATGAGAGAATGAAAGGTAGCAGTAGAAGGCTAAGAAGCAGCAACAGGTAATCAAGCAGAAGAGGGCTAGGCAACTGAAAGAAAAATTTCAAGGCAGTAATGAAAATTGTCATGGGAGGCACATGAAGAGCTAGCAGAGGTCCTTTCCTACTCAAGGACAAATCCTACAAAGGAAATGTAACCTTTTTCATCAAAATCCTTTTCATGGATATTGTTTTTCTTGCAATATTTTTGGACATTAAGCCATAGAGTATAGATGGCGTGCAAGGAAACAAAATGTGCCAGGTAGCAGCAACCCAAGAATGCACAAAAAGGCTAGAAGAAGGCATGTTGGTCATGATAGGAGATTTGAAAAAAAAATTGTCAAAAAGAGAGCTAGTTGCAAAAGTGAGAAGAAATAGAATGCTTCTTAGCATATGTATGTGAATGCAGCAACTTGGGATTTGAAGACAAGGAGAAAGAATGGAGTTGAAAATTACAAACTTGTCTTCAGTGCTCTATGTCAAAAGAGCAAGATGAAAATAGGAGGAAGAAATAAGGAGAATGATCATCTTACCTGTGTGATGGACCTCTGTGTAAAGCATAAAGGCATCAAAAGGATTTGGGTGAAGAAAGAGGAGTTAAAAGAGAAGGTTCCTCTACCCATGTGTAGTTGAGAAGAAGCCCAAACAGGGGTAAAGAAGAAGCTAGAGAGTAATGCTTATGTCAGAACTCAACCTTTGAAGGTCTGGAGGAAGGAGGAGGATGATCTGGTAAGGGGGAGTAGATCCTATATTTCTCTTCGGTGAAGGAAGAGAATGGCCTCAAGGGAGGCCGAATAAGTCAAATGCAATAAGCCAAGAAGAAAAAACATAAAGGTGCATCTAATTGATGAAGGTATGCTATGTTTTCTTGCTGATTACGAGAATAAATTGGTTTATTTTGAAAGTGTCATAATTGAAACAAAAGATATATTAATTGAGATAGTGCTCAGCAAGCAACCATAAGGTGTCCAAAACTCAAGGCATTCAAATCAAAGGTAGTATATGTTCAGGGGGATCATATCACATATGCCCAATTTATGGAGCAGCAATAGTGACAGTCTTGAAAGAGATTTCTGTGAAGCAGAATGCACATCTCAACATCTAGCCTTTGATCTACACAGTCTGTGATTGCATGGGGAAAGAAAGGCAACTTGTAGCCCCTTGTCATTGATGTCAAAGGGGGAGAGAAAAGAAGCTTGTAGCCCCTTGTCATTGATGTCAAATGGGGGAGAATTGTGGAGAAGCTGTGGTGGTCTATGTAGAAGAAATCAAGCCATTAGTGTCTCATGTAATGAGATGTGTGGAAGCAGCATGAGGTTTGACCATTACATGAAGAGAAGGATGGAGTGTTGCCATAAATTCCAAAGGGGGAGATTGTTGGATAGGTGGCATTGCCTAGATGGTCAGTGGCCTAGTGAATGCATTTGCAAGTGTGTTGGAATTGACATCAACAATCATGCTGGGAAGATGTGTTGGGAAGTTGGAAACTATTGACAGGAGTAGTGCCTAACTATTGGCAGGAGTGTTGGAATTGATGTCAACCAGACTAGCTTGGATGCTTGTTGCAACACATGTTGGGAGTGATGGCCTAGGAGGAATCCCATGGTTGTTCATGGCTCAGAAGAGTTCCTATGATAGCTACAAGCTTTGAGTAGATAATCATCATAGAAACAGACTTAGTGGAAAAGCCATAAAATGATTATTACAGTGATGAGCTAGATGGAAGTCCAAGGTAGATGCAGGCTTCATGTAGAGAATCATCACAGTAGCAGGCTTATTGGAGAAGCCATAAAATGATGATTACAATGATGGACCAAGAGGAATTCCATGGTAGTTATAGGCTTCATGCAGAGGATCACCTTGGTGGTTGTGATTCTGGTTTCCCAGAGAGTCAAGGAGCAGAATAATGTCAGATATATTGGAGCCATATTAGAGGTAGCATATGGGCTCAAAGACTTCATTGGATCCTCTCCATTGGAAAGTTATCTGGAAGATATTTCCAATGATATGCGGAAGTCCAGAAATGGATTCCTAGTTCAAAAGTTATGGACTGCTGAAGTTCATGGATTTGAAGCCTTAGGTAGGAGGGAATATCGCATATCGGAGATCCAACATATCAAATATCAAAAGATAAGAGGTCCAAGCATATCGGCGATCACACATCGAAGCATCAGGATATCGACGATCACATATTAGAGGTCCACATATCAGGAATATTGGCGATCGAAACCCCAAAGATCAACCATATTGGCAATCCGAGGTTGGGCATACTAGTGCATCGCATATTGGAGGTCCAAAGACATCGAAGATCAGTGGTCGCAACATTGGAGCTTGGAGGAGATATCAGTGATCGTAACATTAGGCGTATCAGTGATCGGAGGAGATCGGAACATCAACAATCGAAGGATATCAGACTTTCCAAGTGAGAACCTTTTAAAAGTTGCGATATGGTTTAAAATGTCGATAGCATTAAAATTCATTGGGAATGCCAAAAGAAAAATAAAAAAGGAATTCATCACAAAACCAAAGGTGGGCAAGCCCTTTTCTCTTTCCTCTAGCAGGATGTGTGGTGGCATATGATTGGTCCCGATAAGGTACAGTGGAAGCTGACGTTAGCATGATGTGGCAATACGGAAGGACACATGGTAGGAATATTCAACCATATTGGGTGGCCTAATCAGCCATAACTGGGTGACACATGTCACCACTCAGGAATCACCATGTGGTAGTGATGACGTCATATCGAAATTTGGTGATCAAAGGATTGAGGGTTGTTATCACTCAAGTTGTTCCCAAAAGTTGTAAGAAGGGGAATACGGCCGAGGTAAACACAGACCAATCTTTTAGATACAGATTCTAGCCAATCTGCATCCAGAGAGGGCTCTCTCTTTACGATTTAGCTTTGTTTTTTTAAAGGTATTAGGCTAGTTATGAAGTTCAAGGGTTTTGTTTTGAGTTTGGGTGGTGAGATTCAATAGAACAGTGAGGAAAAACTAAAGAGTTCAGTCCATTGGGCATGATGGAGTCAAAGAAGGATGGCTTTCTAGATTAGGTTTCTTAACAGATGATGGCATCACAGAGCAAGGTAGTCAAAGATGGAACAATTTAAAGGCTGGAATCAGATGGAATGGACTCAAATGGATGAAGGGCAATTAAGAATCCTTCAACATATTGACAGAGGGGAAATGGATGCTTACTGTTAAGGAGAAGTTAAGGATTCCTTAGCAAATAATCAACATGAAAGAACCAGCAAGCAGGATCAATTAAGAATTCACTGCTTATACTAATTCTGAAGAAAACACAGAGAATAATAAAGACTGAAAATGGAGTGCGGTTAAGAAAATTCTGAATTAATCTTTCTCTTTATCATTCAGATCAAGAAACATAGATGATATAATAGACAAGAAACTGTAAAACACAAGGTAGAAAGTACTCATTGATCCATGGGTTGATTCAAGAATTCTATGACAAGTCCTCTGCATCAATTCTTCTTCCAGTAAACCAGACAACAGTTTGATCCCAACAGCTTTTTATTCCAAAGTTCAGTATTACAGCAAAGTCTAGAGAAATCTACACACACCCAACCTCTTCAAAATTCTGATGAAGGGGGTATTTATATAACAAAATATGTACAACAGGTATCTCAAAAAAGCTTCTAAGATAATATCTAAGTTTAACCTAAAGTAATCTACAAGACAAGTAAAAATAGCTAACTCGTGTTGCGCTGGAAGTTGGCTCTTTAGGGTTCGGCCTGCAGCTGTCTGAAGTATCTATGCGTCGACTCTCTTTCTTAACTGATGCATTAATTATGATCTACTTTCCTTAGTCGGCTCGGATACTCTTTAATGTTGATTTGATTTGTCTTTAATTCTGCACTAATACTCTTTATGGCTCCTCTCATTGTTGGCATTATGATTCAAGTGTTGTCCTTGATGGCAACTCACTCAGAGGATGGTACAGGTGCTCAGAGGTTGGTACAGGTGATGGCAACTTAATCAGAAGACAGATCTTAGTACAGCATGCCAAGGAAGTTCATATACGCATGTTCGTTAAGCCCAAGTCGCGTGTACACGCTAGTTGGATTCAGAAAAAGCGCGTGTATGTGGAAAAGTATCTTTGGTCCATGGTGGTTAGTCCTTGGAAGTTGTGCCTATGATTTCGGATCATTGTGTCTCGACGGGCGTGTCGATCCCTAGTTTTGAAGTTGATGGTATTGTGTTACTATGGTTTTGGCTCTTGGTATTGAGCTAGGCCTAAGACTATATAAGGAGAAGAAGATCATTAGGCAAAATCATCTTTCGACAAGGCTTGAATATCTAAGAGAGAAAGAGATCTGATATGCAGGTTCTGGGTTGCTTGATCTAAGCCAAGGAGAGATCACATCGGTTGATGGAAGACTAGATCTAAGGATAGATCGGGATCTAATGATCTGTACGCAGGTTGGCTTCGGTAAAAGCGCGTGTATACGCGGGTTTTGCTCATTGAAGTAGCGTATATATTTTGAAGCTTGATTTGGGGTTTACAGTGGGGTCTGACTGTTATTGCAGAGTTCTGTAGTCTACTCTGTGTTCTGGTAACTGGTGATTGACAGGGTTCAGTGGTTCAGTGATTCAAAGTTTGGTTGTTTTATGCTTCAATGATCTATTGTGGAAATTGAATGAATTGTGGTCTTCAGATTGTAATGTTGTGCTTCAGGAATATCCAAGTCTGAAAATGTATGAAAAGTGATACCTGAAAGAAAGAAGATTGTAGGTCAGCACCTACGTACTAGTATCTTGGCTAGTACAAGAGCAAAGGGGGTTGGAGCTCCCTTCCAAGGAAGTTTGGAGAACGAGAGAAGGTTGTAGCCTTCTGCAGGTTGTAGCCTGCGTACTGGTATAAGGCTGCACCAGTACAAAAGATTGTAAACTGAAGTTTCATATTAAAGAAAGATAGAGACAACTTGCAGCAAGTGGTTTTCACCCACATTGGGTTTCCACCTTATATCTTGGTGTTCATGTGTGTGGCTTTTGATCTGTTATGTTATACTGCACATGTTTACTGTTAATGTGGTGAATAATGTCCTGATGCACTTAACTGAAGAATAAGCTAACTAAATTGTGAGTTTTTCTTCTTATACGCTGTTTTACTTAGTCACAGTAGCGTGTACACGCTGGTTCACTTAACTGAAGTAGCGTATATGTTTCTGAGCATTGAAAAAGTTTGATTGATCTGATAATACTGATTCACCCCCCCTCTCAGTATTATTTCCAACAATTGGTATCAGAGCAGGTCCTTCAGAGAAGCTTGATCGCTTGAAGGTAGATCATTCATCATGAGCAACTACGAGAAAGAAGCATCAATCAGGCCACCGGTTTTTGATGGAACAAATTTCAATTATTGGAAGGTAAGAGTTACTGCATATCTTCAATCTCTTGGTACAGAAGTTTGGAACATTGTAGAAACAGGCTATGCTTTTCCTTCAGCTACTCCTACAGATCCAGCTGAGAAAAAGGCATATGAAACAAATGCAAAAGCAGTCAGTACTCTATTAGGAAGTATATCCCAAACAGAATTCATGAAGGTCATGCACTTCAAATCAGCAAAAGAGATATGGGACAAAATGATCACTAGCTATGAAGGAGATGAACAGGTAAAGCAAGCTAAACTTCAAACTCTCAGGATTCAATATGAGACTCTCAAGATGTATAATGATGAAAGTGTGGCTAATTATTTTCTTCGGGTAGATGAGATTGTTAATTGTATGAAAAATTTGGGTGAAGAAATAAAAGAGACTATAGTAGTTCAAAAGATTCTAAGATCATTATCCCCCAAGTTTGAATCTAAAGTATCTGCAATAGAAGAAAAGGAAAATCTCAAAGTTCTCACTATGTCTCAGCTACATGGAATTCTAACTGCTTATGAAATGAGAAAGGGAGGTCCATCAGACAGAAGGGAAGCTGCTTTTAAGGCATCAGGAAAAGAAGATTACTATGAAGCAAGCCATGTTCCAGAAGAAGAGGAAGAAGAATCAAATTTTGTCAGAAATCTTCAAAGGGGTGCTGGAAGGTTCAGAGGTAAGCTACCTTTCAAATGCTTTGCTTGTGGAAGAGTAGGTCATTATGCTGCAAAATGTCCTTATAAGGATAAAGGAAAAGAACCTGCTAGATGGAACAAGAAACAAAGTGCAAATAAGAAAAGCTACTACACCCATGAAGATAGTGATGGCTTATCAAACAGTGATGAAGATGAACAAGGTAATAAATATAAGCTGTTAATGGCATTTGAAGATGATGATTATGAGGATGCTGTAGATGTGGATAATCTCTATAATGAAATTACTAGACTCAAGAGATGCATAGAAGAAAAGAGTGTGATCATTGATACTTTGCAATTTCAAATTGATGAAAAGGAAAAACATCTTGAAAAACTAGAAGGTGAAATTGTTGGTCTCAGAAAAGAAATTGAGAAAACAAAAGCTATTAATCTTAAGTTTGTCAAAGGATCTGAAACTTTGGATGAGATTATCAATGTGCAGCGGTCTCCTCTAAACAAGACAGGTTTGGGCTATAATGGAGAAACCTCTCAAGCATCCACCTCAAAAAGTTATCTTGATGCAGCAAGAAGAAATGAGCAGAAGAACAATGAAGATAATCAGGTAAAGCAGGGACGAATTACAAACAGAAACTATCAGGGACAATCCTTCTTAAGGGTGAACAAAAGCTACAACCAACCACAGGTAAAATCTTCTCAGTTTGGCACAAGAATAGATGAAAATAGAAATTACAATCAGTTGGCTGGTAGATTCAATAACCGCAGAAGCTTCTTCAATGGACAATGCTTTTCTTGCCATAACTTTGGTCACAAAGCAGCTCAATGTGTTGCATATAAAACAATCATGACTAGGGAAGCTCAAAAACAAAGAAGTATGACAGGGATTACAAAGAGGACCTATAACAACTTTTCGGTTCTTGAAAATGAAGTTGAATGTTCTATTTGCAATAATTTTGGTCATAAAGAATCTGAATGCAGGAGCAGGTTTCAGGAGAAAAAGGAACAAGCCACGAGCACCAAAAAATGGAGAATAAAGGAACCTCAGACAGAAAGATGTGGGATAGCTTTTTATGCAGAAGGACAGGAAAATCTATGGTACATTGACAGTGGATGTTCGAAACATATGACAGGTGATAAAGAAAAACTTGAATCTTATTCTACTTTAGAAAAGGGAAAGAAAGTTTCTTTTGGAAATGATACTCCTGCAACTATAAAAGGAAAAGGTATTGCTCCTTTGAAAGAAAAGGTCAAGGCTGGAAATGTTTTGTATGTTGATGGATTGAAGCATAATCTACTAAGTGTCAGCCAGATGTGTGATCAAAAAACCGAGGTTATTTTCAGATCGAATGGATGTCTTGTTCGTGATCTTGATACAGGTAAAACAGTTCTCAAAGGCAAAAGAACTCCAAATAATCTGTACATATTTGAAGAAGGACAACAACAATGCTATCTTAGCAAGGATGAAGAGCACTGGTTATGGCATCGAAGGTTGGGACATCTAAGCTTCTCACAAATAAGAAAAGCATGCAAATATCAGGCAGTTCGCGATCTTCCAGATATCAAAATTCCAGACAACACCATATGCAAATCTTGTCAGTTTGGAAAGCAAACCAGAACTAACTTTCCAGAGAAGGAAGGATCAGCTAGCTTGCCTCTTGAGCTAGTCCATACAGATGTATGTGGTCCATTTAGGAAAAGGACACCTCGAGGAGAAGAATATCTGATATTATTCATTGATGATTTCTCAAGGTTTGTTTGGTTAGGGCTTATGAAGCACAAAGATGAAGCATTCGAAAAATTCAAATCCTTCAAAGCATTGGCTGAAAATGAATCAGGACACAAAATTAAGTGCCTCAGATCTGACAGAGGTGGGGAGTTCACATCAAATGAATTTTTCGATTTCTGCGATGAACATGGGATAAGAAGAGAATTCTCTACAGCTAGAACTCCTCAGCAAAATGGGGTTGTGGAAAGAATGAACAGAACTATCCAACAAATGGCTCGTGCTATGCTCGATGAATCAGGTACTCCTGCAACCTTCTGGGGTGAAGCTGCACATGCTGCTGTTATCATTCTTAACAAAACAAATGTCCGAGTAAACAGCACTCAAACACCTCATGAGCTTTGGAGTGGTAAAACTCCTTCCGTGAAGCATTTCAAAATCTTTGGGAGCAAATGTTATATTAAGAATACTGATGAGCAACTTGGCAAACTTGAACCTAGAGCAGATGAGGGCATTCTTCTTGGTTATTCTCCACATAGCAAAGCATACAAGTGCTACAATAAAAGACTTGGCAGAATTGTTGACAGTATTGATATAGTGGTTGATGAGAAGGGATATATTCCTAGGCAAGTTCATCATGAAGACATTGAAGAAGATGAAGGTTACTCTCAAAGGCGAAATGATGAAGAAGAAGAACCTCAAGAAGAAGAAGAATCTCAAGAAGAACCAGAGGAGCAGACAAGAATAGAAGAGAAGACTCCATCCAGATATGTCCAAAAGAATCATCCAGAAACTCAGATTGTGGGGCAGAAAGAAGCAGGAGTACAAACAAGAAGGACACTTGCAGAAGCTTCAAGCTACTTGGCTCTACTCTCCTCCATTGAACCACAAAATGTGAAAGAGGCATGCAAAGATGAATGTTGGGTCAAAGCAATGGATGAAGAACTTGAGCAAATCGAAAAGAACAACACTTGGGAATTAGTTCCTAGACCAAAAGATAAGAATGTAATAGGAACAAAATGGGTCTTCAAGAATAAATTAAATGAAAATGGAGAAGTAATTAGAAACAAGGCCAGACTTGTTTGTAAAGGGTATGCACAGCAAGAAGGAATAGATTTTGAAGAGACCTTTGCTCCTGTGGCAAGACTAGAGGCCATCCGAATGTTCCTTGCTCTCTCAAGCTTTCAAAACTTCAAGGTATTTCAAATGGACGTGAAATCAGCCTTCCTGAATGGAGACTTAGAAGAAGAAGTATATATTGAGCAGCCAGATGGTTTCATTCTTGGGAATGATCCAAACCTTGTATGCAGATTGAAAAAGGCACTCTATGGACTCAAACAAGCTCCAAGGGCTTGGTACTATCGGTTGGACAAATATCTTCACCAACAAGGCTTTTCAAAAGGATCAGCAGATAGCAATCTCTATATAAAAGTTGAAAATAACAAATTGCTAATTCTTGTTGTTTATGTAGATGATATTATTTTTGGCAGCAATGAAGAGACTATGAGTCAAAACTTTGCCTTGGTTATGCAGAAAGAATTCGAAATGTCACTTCTTGGAGAATTGACATATTTTCTTGGATTGCAAATCCAACAAAATGAAGGAGGTATCTTCTTGTCTCAAACCAAATACCTCAAGCAGATCTTGAAGAAGTATGGCATGGAAGAGTCAAAGCCAGTATGTACACCCATGGTTACAGGATGCAGCCTCAGTGCAAATGATGAATCAGCAGCAGTTCACCAACCCACTTATAGATCCATGATTGGGAGTTTGCTTTATTTGACAGGTACTCGACCAGATATTACACATGCAGTAGGAATGGTTGGAAGATTTCAAGCCAACCCAAAGGAAACTCATCTTCAGGCAGTCAAAAGAATCTTCAAATATCTTCAAGGGACCCAAAACTATGGCTTATGGTATCCTAGAAATACAGATCTCACTCTTCATGCTTACACAGATGCAGATTGGGCTGGAAGTGTGGATGATAGGAAAAGCACAAGTGGAGGTGCTTTCTTCATGGGTTCCAGATTAGTATCTTGGTTCAGCAAGAAACAAAGTTCGATTGCCTTATCTACAGCTGAAGCAGAATATGTGGCTGCAGCATCTTGTTGCACACAACTTCTTTGGATGATGCAGACCTTGCAGGACTTTCAAATCACTTGCACTCCACCTGTCTCTATCTTATGTGATAATACAAGTGCAATCAGCATTTCAAAGAATCCAGTCATGCACTCAAAGACCAAGCACATACCAATCAAGTACCATTTTCTTCGGGAACAAGTGCTTGAGCAGAAGGTCAAGTTGGAGTATGTTCCTTCTAAGGAGCAAGTTGCTGATATTCTCACAAAACCACTGCCCAGGGAAACTTTTGAATATCTCAGACAAAAGCTGGGAGTAGTTGATGCTTCATCCTGTTGTTGAAGTTTGTTTGTTCTACAGAAAAGTTGGTATACGCAGGTTACGGAAGGGATATGCGCGTATATACGCGGATTCATGATGGGTAAGTCGTGTGTATGTTGGACGCTTGTTGCAGAAAGTATATCCGCGTACATACGCTGTTTTATACAGGAAAAATCGCGTATATGAAGTTCTGAACAGCAAGGGAAAACTCTGGAGTTCTGAATAGCAATGGGAATGTCAGAATTCTTCTGGCACAGTTTCAGGGAGTGCAACAGGCACAGGTTCAGGGGGAGCAGCCTAAAAGTCTCATAAAGCATTGTTGGCATTCAGATGTTTTGGTTGTTGGTTTCAGGAGAAGGAGCTCAGAAAGAAATCCTGGTTGCTGATCTAACAAGATGTTTATCAGATGCTGCTGGTGCCTTTCCTAAGTCTTGGTCTAGATCTGTTGTCTCTATGTCATGTATCTCTCTTGTCATATCTCTTTTATGGTGTCAAGGTCATATAACGGCCTATGTTGGTTTCCCCACTATGCCTGGGATGAATGCTGTAATATAATTGGTTGTTTCTGATATGTCCCCTCTTGGTAGGGAGTATGGATGTATGTATTGAGTCTTTTGGTGATAGGACGGTCCCTTATGGTGTATAAGTCTTGGTTCTTGTTGAAGAACATCTTTTGCAGATCTGGCCTACTGTCAGGGGGAGCACGAGTCAGCACAGCCAAGCATAGGTATCAGCATGTCCTCAGGGGGAGCACAGCCCTTTGCCCTTGATGTCAAAGGGGGAGAGTGACTTGGTGTGGTGGTTGCCATCAAGTCCAAAGGGGGAGATTGTTGGCATTATGATTCAAGTGTTGTCCTTGATGGCAACTCACTCAGAGGATGGTACAGGTGCTCAGAGGTTGGTACAGGTGATGGCAACTTAATCAGAAGACAGATCTTAGTACAGCATGCCAAGGAAGTTCATATATGCATGTTCGTTAAGCCCAAGTCGCGTGTACACGCTAGTTGGATTCAGAAAAAGCGCGTGTATGTGGAAAAGTATCTTTGGTCCATGGTGGTTAGTCCTTGGAAGTTGTGCCTATGATTTCGGATCATTGTGTCTCGACGGGCGTGTCGATCCCTAGTTTTGAAGTTGATGGTATTGTGTTACTATGGTTTTGGCTCTTGGTATTGAGCTAGGCCTAAGACTATATAAGGAGAAGAAGATCATTAGGCAAAATCATCTTTCGACAAGGCTTGAATATCTAAGAGAGAAAGAGATCTGATATGCAGGTTCTGGGTTGCTTGATCTAAGCCAAGGAGAGATCACATCGGTTGATGGAAGACTAGATCTAAGGATAGATCGGGATCTAATGATCTGTACGCAGGTTGGCTTCGGTAAAAGCGCGTGTATACGCGGGTTTTGCTCATTGAAGTAGCGTATATATTTTGAAGCTTGATTTGGGTTTACAGTGGGGTCTGACTGTTATTGCAGAGTTCTGTAGTCTACTCTGTGTTCTGGTAACTGGTGATTGACAGGGTTCAGTGGTTCAGTGATTCAAAGTTTGGTTGTTTTATGCTTCAAAGATCTATTGTGGAAATTGAATGAATTGTGGTCTTCAGATTGTAATGTTTTGCTTCAGGAATATCCAAGTCTGAAAATGTATGAAAAGTGATACCTGAAAGAAAGAAGATTGTAGGTCAGCACCTACGTACTAGTATCTTGGCTAGTACAAGAGCAAAGGGGGTTGGAGCTCCCTTCCAAGGAAGTTTGGAGAACGAGAGAAGGTTGTAGCCTTCTGCAGGTTGTAGCTTGCGTACTGGTATAAGGTTGCACCAGTACAAAAGATTGTAAACTGAAGTTTCATATTAAAGAAAGATAGAGACAACTTGCAGCAGGTGGTTTTCACCCACATTGGGTTTCCACCTTATATCTTGGTGTTCATGTGTGTGGCTTTTGATCTGTTCTGTTATACTGCACATGTTTACTGTTAATGTGGTGAATAATGTCCTGATGCACTTAACTGAAGAATAAGCTAACTAAATTGTGAGTTTTTCTTCTTATACGTTGTTTTACTTAGTCACAGTAGCGTGTACACGCTGGTTCACTTAACTGAAGTAGCGTATATGTTTCTGAGCATTGAAAAAGTTTGATTGATCTGATAATACTGATTCACCCCCCCTCTCAGTATTATTTCCAACACTCATACTCTTTGACTTTTAATCATCTTCTTTAATGCTGAACCGACCCTGCTCACCGCTTTCTAGCAAAAATAAGACTGCAACATGTCTTCTCACCGCCCTTCTCTGGTAAACCATGTTTTTGCAGGTTTTAGCTGGCCGAAGTAACAAAATATCCCTGTAAATACTTGTTTCTTTTCTTCTGCGAACTTGGAGATCCCTCGGTTTACTTTAAACTGTATTAAAAGAGGAAGAACATTGTACTGTCAGCTTGGTTGAGGCCGCGAGCTCATTGATGGAGCCTTTGTGATCTGAGGCAGCTAAAACACTGGAAATGAGTCGGTCGTAAGTTTGGAGTGCACGGGGTGCTGTGTGCAAAAACATAACAAAAAATGACCTTTGTACCCTTTATTGAACAAAAATATTTTTGGCGGGAAAATTTGATTTTTCGGATGGGTGATGTAAGCATGACGTCATCAGGGGTACGGTATGGATGAATTGGCAGGTGACATGGCAGTATGGATGGTGACATGGAGGGTGATGTCAACGAATGGTGATGTGGCAGGGCAGTAAGCTGTTTTGCCCGCACCGCTTTTGGGCTAGGGTAGTTTCGGGCAGAGGGGCAGCGAACACCGTGGGAGCTTGACACGTGGATTCGATACGGGACAAAAACCATCAATCCCCCAAGAAGTAAAGTACAGCGGCAAGGGGGCTAGCGAAATGAATATCGGTCATCTGATGTAGAGCAGTTTATCGAACGGTTGACGCATTATGGAGACAGCGGATGGTTTAAACAGCGGGGCCAATGTATTAAACAATGGTTTATAATAATGTCGGGGTGATTTTCATTGGTTCGCGGGGTTGACTTGGTTATTAATTAACCAGATGTTAATTAATTCTGTATGCATGTGGGTAGGGTTATTAATGGGTTCCAAATGAACCAATCAATTCCCAAAAATAGTGATATGTTTGTTTTCAACCGGGGAGCGGGGATTTTAATACATGGGGTTTTATACATATATACATATTACGGGAAGGGGTTTATATATGGGAGTTATATAGTAAAGTTTAAGGTTAATATGAATTTTTGAATGAGCGCTAAGTTATAAAAATATTTTAACCTTTTTAGTTAAAACTTAGGCTAGGGTTTGAAAAAGGATTTATGAAATGGGATTAGTGCTTTTTGAGTGATTTTGAACAGAACTCAATACCTTTTGGAGGGAAATTAGTAAGTGATTGGGGAAACAGTATGAAGGGGGGTTAGTCATGCCTCGCTTGAGTTGTTCCAAGGGTAATGTCTGCCATAGTACTTGTGATAGAGGTAAAATTAACACTTTGAGAAGCAAAACCTATCACAAGTCTCATTCTGCAATAGCAATCACCTACCCTGCCTATTTTGCCTAACATTTTTTCTTCTTTCTTTGGGTGCACTTAGACTGGCAAACCCTTTCAATCTTCTTTTCTTTTCTTTTGCATGATAAGCCTATCTAAGTCTGCACTTATTTCTTCCAAGGGCTCAGATTAAACAGTTGAGCTCCTTTGCTTCTCTACCTATCTACTTATCTGCCAAGATTAAACAGTTTGGACAGATTTTTATTCTCTATCTCTAAAACATGAAATTGAAACATGAACTGGCCAAGATTAAGCTGTTTGGCCATTCATCAATTGTGGCATATAGTGAAAAGCTGCACACAATTCTTATTTGCAAAAAATGGATTTGTAGTGGCATTTAGACTTGCACACTTTCCTAGTCTTTTTTATTTGGGGTTCATTTCTTTTCATTTTTTCTTTTGACCATTTATTTTTTTCACCCTTTGATTTTTCTTTTAGGGTATACCCTCTTTACATTTTTTTATTTTTTTATTTTTTCATAATATGGAAACCTTTACAGCAAGGAAAGGATGAACATATTACAGAGCTCAACCAGTCAATCATGAAATATGACACCTATTACTATCTATCTTTAGTTTTCCTACTTCTGTCTCAAGATTAAAAGGTTTTTCGGTATGAATCTTTGTATTTCGAACAACTGAATTTTATGCATTTTTCTCTTCTTCAGGTGTGGGATTATGTGTTGCAATTGTTTCCAAATCAAGTTCTAGAGGCTCTTCTTGTTTTTCTTTAGCAGGAATAACAGTGGAAGGTTTTCTGTTAGGTGTTTAATCATCTGATACATCTTCCACAGTTGGATTATCGGGGATAGGATCTGTTTTGGACAGAATATGTACAAGGGGGTTATTGTTTTTACCTTTGTTGGGCTACTTGATATCTTTTTGTTTGCTAATTTCAGGAACATTTACTCTTCTTCTCTTCAGATTGTATTGTTTGTGGACTTCATAAATCGTTGTATCGTATCCCTCCCTAAAGCCAAATGATTCACCTGACTGAGTTTTGAATTGTTTCACAATGTGAGCTTCTTGATCTTCATGGGTCAAGAAAACTTGTTGTTCATTGTTGAGCCCCATCAAATTGATTTGAGTGTCTTCTGTTGATTCATCAAAAATTGAGGCTTCAGCATAATTTTCTTGAAATGGGGGCCTAATATTTTGGTCAAGCTCTGTCTTTCCCGTGTTAGGATTTTGATTCTTCCTGAAATTTGGATTTCTCGCAGTATTGCTTGGTTGACCATCCCACGGGGATTTTCTCTCAATTGTCTCAACTCTATCTCCAATTCTATCCATTCCTTTGATGATTGCATCTAATTTCTGTTCAAAGGCAGAAGGTTCTTCTTTGAAAGGTATCCTCCTTTCAACTCTGGCTCTAGATCGTTTAGATATCAGATTGGCTTCAACGCTAACAGCTATGCTCAGCATCTCTTCTAAGTTTGGGGGAGTTCTTTCCCTAATTTGGTATGCCATATCAAAATCAAATTGCATCAGGGAATTTGATCAAAGCCAAATCTGGAGGAGGTCTGAGATTCTGAGGAATAGCATTGTAGATATTGTTGAATCTGGTACAGTAATCTTGGACAGTTTCTTGTGTACCTCTTCTTAGGTTTTCATATTCTGATAAAATGTGGAGAGAATCTTTCTTCTTTTCCCATCTATTCAAGAAGGTCTGATAAAAGGCTTGTGGGTCATTGATATTGTTTGTAGGGAGAGCTCTAAACCAGGTTCTAACATCTCCAGTTAAAATTTGAACAAATACTTTCATCCTGACATCATCATCATCAATCTCATAGTTTTCAAAATAGTCGGTCATTTTCTTGGCATGTTTTTGAGCTATGTAAACGCCAGTACCGTCAAAATAGGTAATTTTTCTTTGATAATCTTGAGGCATAGCTGCTGAATTTGCAGGTAAGTTTAGGGGAGTATATCGATTTGCCATGACTACAGAGATAAATGTGACTGCCAGAAGAGTAGGGATAACAGTGGAAATGAGAGTTGTAGATGGGGGAGTGGAAAAGATGGCTTGAGGCGCTAATGGGGGACTTGAAGAAGTTGCAGTAATGATAGAAAGGTTTGGTGTTTCTTCAGAGGTAAGCTTAGATTGGATGGGGTTCTGCAAATTTTTGTCAAGATGTGAACTAGCAAAGTTTTCTTCGCTCTCTTGTCTTCTAAGGATCCTGAGAATCAGATTAAGATTTTCAAACACAGGTGGAGGATTTGGGTCAAGATTTGATCTGGTGTAATGGATATTTTTTGGAGCCAGTTTCTAGATATGTTTTTGTTTTTTTCTTGGAATATTTTTAACAATACAACTTTAACATACTCTTCTAGGAGTTTTTTAGAATATGGGAATTTTTGAACTTTCCTAAAGATTTTATTTGAAAAGAGGAATTGATCAAGTATTTGAAACAGCTGTTTCAAAACATAAACTAGACCGGAGATAGACTGAAGCAGCATTTATTCACTTCTGCAATTGCAAAGCAAAAGCAGTTTCAAAGGCTACCTGGCTAACTTTAGGCTCTATCTGTAGCTTATGGAATGAACAATAGTAACAGACAATTATTCAGGTCCCCAGTGGAGTTGCCAATTATGTTATCACTCAGGTTGTTCCCAAAAGTTGTAAGAAAGGGAATACGACCGAGGTAACCACAGACCAATCTTTTAGATACAGATTCTAGCCAATCTGCATCCAAAGAGGGCTCTCTCTTTATGATTTATCTTTGTTTTTTTAAAGGTATTAGACTAGTTATGAAGTTCAAGGGTTTTGTTTTGAGTTTGGGTGGTGAGATTCAATAGAACAGTGAGGCAAAACTAAAGAGTTCAGTCCATTGGGCATGATGGAGTAAAAAAAGGATGGCTTTCTAGATTAGGTTTCTTAACAGATGATGGCATCACAGACCAAGGTAGTCAAACATGGAACAATTTAAAGGTTGGAATTAGATGGAATAGACTCAAATGGATGAAGGGAAATTAAGAATCCTTCAACATATTGACAGAGGGGAAATGGATGCTTACTGTTAAGAAGAAGTTAAGGATTCCTTAGAAAACAATCAACATGAAAGAACCAGCAAGCAGGATTAATTAAGAATTCATTACTTATACTAATTCTGAAGAAAACACAAAGAATAATAAAGACTGAAAACAGAGTGCAGTTAAGCAAATTCTGAATTAATCTTTCTCTTTATCATTCATATCATGAAACATAGATGATATAACAGACAAGAAACTTGAAAACACAAGGTAGAAATTACTCATTGATCCATGGATTGATTCAAGAATTTTGTGACAAGTCCTCTGCATCAATTCTTCTTCTAGTAAACCAGGCAATAGTTTGATCCCAACAGCTTTTTATTCCAAAGTTCAGGATTACAGCAAAGTCTAGAGAAATCTACACACACCCAACCTCTTCAAAACTCTGATGAAGGGGGTATTTATATAACAAAATATGTACAACAGGTATCTCAAAAAAGCTTCTGAGATAATATCTAAGTTTAACCTAAAGTAATCTACAAGCAAAGTAAAAACAGCTAACTCATCTGCAGCTGTCTGAAGTATCTGTGCGCCGACTCTCTATCTTAACTGATGCATTAATTCTAATATGCTTTCCTTAGTCGGCTCGGATACTCTTTAATGCTAATTTGATTTGTCTTTAATTCTGCACTGATACTCTTTATGGCTCCTCTCATAATCTTTAACTTTTAATAATCTTCTTTAATGTTGAACCAACCCTGCTCACTGCTTTCTGGCAAAAATAAGACTGCAACATGTCTTCTCACCACCCTTCTCTGGTAAACCATGTTTCTGTAGGTTTCCAACGGCCGGAGTAACAAAATATCCCTGTAAATAATATAGACAATGAGCAGTTAGAGAGACATAACAGAAACACACATAACACAGCAAATAATCAAGGAGCTCACCCAAAACTCTTGGGCTACATCTCCTGGTTCAGCTTTCAGTGGTGACCTCTCTATTATGTCTTCAAGAGCAGAGTTTTTACAAATGTGAACTAAAATTGAGTCTCAACACAACAGGAACAAACAACAGGGTTGTGCTTGAATCCCTCAAGTTTTTCTGAGTACACAGACTCTCCCTCTCGCTCTTTGTCTCTGTTTTCTCTCTGTCTCAGCACTGCCTCCTCTGTCTCTGTCATTCATGGCTTTTTAAGACAATCAGTGCTTGTCTGTTCATTTTCCCTTTCGGGCTCTCTAGCTCCCGGCCTCTGTCCATTCAAATCCCCTCTGAGCGTTAAACAATCATTTTTAAATGTCTCCAAATATGGTGGCCACCTATTTTGTAATGGAAGGGACCATTGGTGCGTTGAAATCCCAAAAATATCATTTCTCTGTTTACACGGAGAAATACATAGAAAACGCTAGAAAAATCTGCATAAACGCCTATTATGGGACTTCAAATAATATTAATTCCGCCTTATAATCCTATTGGGTCCACCTTTGGGTCAATATCGCATGCCCACCACTGATCTATGTGATCTTTGATCCAACGGTTGATATTCATGTCGGGCGGCTTACGCATGCGGAGATTACCCGCCCGAAAAGGCGGTTTTTCCAAGCCACGTGTCAGCCAGTGGATGGGATTGAATGAACCTTGTCCAATACCACTTACCGCCTGAGCCTCGCCCGAAATCCCGCTCATTAAAGAACTCAAATAAGATAAAATTGCATGTATAATCATTTCGGGTCCGTTTTATCGCTCCGGGTGCATCTCCTTTGTATTTCGTTTATTTCACGAAAATGAGAAAATACATAGAAAAACCCTTTTTACCAGAACTCAAAATATATATATATATATTCACATCCATAAAACCCGCCAGGCCTGGTCCTTTGTATCGCTGCTATGCGATATATCGCAATCGCATTTCGCATGGTCTTCGAGCCCCCTGTAAGTCTTCCCTTGTGTTTTAGCGATGCGATATTGCGATGTAATCTGGGTCGTTGATCTGCACTCTTGATCAATGGTCCTCGTCAAATCACACTAATCGCCATTACTATTTCCATAGGGATGCCTCTGATGTACTCCGTTGGTCACCTCTGATTGTGATATGCCGATTAAATCTGGACCGTTGATCAGCCAGATCTGACGACTCCTGTGCGATGTTGCTTAAGCCTCTGATAGACTCTGTTTTTGCCATTTCATCATGTTTTTTCCATCCGATAATGTTTTCCGCCATTCTTGAAGGTTTATCCTTTCCGATAGTTTTTAAGTATATGAAGACTTAGAGGTTTTTAGGATCCATTTTGGATCAAATATTGTAATGGAAATGCAGCTACTTAAGCAAATGATCAATTAAACCATGAATCTATGCACTACACTGTTGTAATGGAAATGCAGCTATTTAAGCAAATGAATGATTAAACCATGAATCTACACTAGCATACATGTACAATAAAGAGGAGCCTCGGCTGCTAGGGTTGGGCCTTGACCCAAGAGCTTCAACCCTCTAAGTTAACTCACTGTTGGCTTAAAACAAAACTCATTCTTATTATCAAAACAATGGATTACATCAAAAATTGTCACAAGTCTTGCAACTCGAAAATAGAGTAGAGTTTTTACAATCAAAAGTTTGAATCCTACTGTGGTCCTAGGCCTCTCTACTTATACATATGAAGTCTCCAATGACTGCCTTAAAATTAGGGAGGCTCGGCTCCCAAACTCGAGATAAATTGGTGCTTTGACTTTCACTTGCACGGCTGCCTTCTAGTCCTTATGATTTGGTTGTTTTCACTTCGAGCTGATGGAGGAATATTCGAATGGAGGGGTAGTAAATGAGGAGGATTTACCTCCTATAATTCCTCTCCCTTGTCCCATTCGATTTTTGACCAAGATATTTGCCAAAATTCCTTGCTTTTATCCTTTAATCCTGCATTAAATGCACATTAGACCACAAAGCAAAATATCCAACTGTAACTCATCTCATAAACAAAATATAATCAAAAGTAAGCAATAAGTTGTGAGAATAGCTGGTTTGACTAAGCTAGGAGGTGAATTAAGGCCCATATAATTACCCAATGATGAGGCTCATCACTCTGCAATATTACTTCCCTAATAACGCTAAGTTATGGATGATTTGTTCTGAGGTACAATTCCCTTTTCGGCAAGATCGGCCATAAAAGTTTACAACGGTGGTTATAAATGATAATTATTATGAAATAATCATTCTTTAATTCCAGTTTTAAATTTTGTAGGTCGTGCATAGGTCATGATGTAATTCGTCGTCCCCTCGGTTTAAATGTGACAATCGTCCTCGGTTGTAAAAAGGATATCACATTAAATTGCCATGATTTCTAAATAAAAGAGGAAAGTGATATTACCATTCCATGACGTACCTGGTATGACGTGGAAAAAAAAATTGGTGACGAGGTGCACGTAATTAATTCTAGCGATCATGGAAATTACTCCTGAATCATGGTGATGAATGTTGTATATCGTGACAGATAGATTTACTTGGATCATGGTTTGTAAGTTGTCAGTTGTTACAGATGTAATAGCCAAGACAACTGGTGTACTCCTTTCCATAAATTTATTATTAGTTCCCAAAAAACAAAAAAAAAACAAAGAACTAAAAACAGGCTTGTAACAGCATTATTGTAAGATATGCATGAAATGACAAATGTTGTTTCAATGAAAGTGTGTAACAGCCGCCACAAAGTAGTTTTCAACTGTCACAAAAGATTGTCTGTCTATGCCCCTAAAAAGAGGTTTCACAATCAAATTATTATTATTATTTTTATTTTTATTTTTTTAAACATGCGTAACAGCCATCAACCAATGTTGGTTTTCAGCTATTACACTTATTGGAAAGTTTAAAATTTTGGCAGCACAGGGGGGTTTTCCCCTGCTCTTGTAATCTGAAGGTCTAAATCCATGACAATGTTAACAAATGAATCCCTTGAAGCATGTTTATGATATAACCGAAGATGGTGCCCATTAGCAAGTAATGGTGTCCTCACACTGTCAATGGTAACCAAATTCACAGTCCCATTGTCAAAGACTACATCAACTTCATAGGGACCTAGCCATCTGGTGCAGAGCTTACCCTTGAAATCCTTGAATCTCGAACCATATAAGAGAGCCCAATCTCCTTTCTGAAATTTCCTCCTTTTAATAAACTTGTCATGTCACTTAGCTCTCTGCTGCTAGATAATCTATGTTTGTTGGATAGCAGCCAGTTGTTTCTCCTCCAATTCATTGAGTTGGTTCAACCATTGCTTTTTTGATGTAGCCAGATCGAGATTTACCTGCAATGTTGTTCTCAATGTATTGATTTCGAACTCTATAGGGAATAAGGGATTTTTACCATACACAAGTTCGTATGGTGAGAATCCCGTAGTATTCCTCCATGCAGTTCTATATGCCCACAACACTTTTGGAAGTTTATCGACCCAATTCCTTCGGTGACTAGCCACGGTCTTAGTAAGAATCCCTTCAATGAATTTGTTGGTGCTTTCCACTTGGCCATATAAGGTGAAGTGATTCTATGATGGATTTTATACTTTTCAACCAACGTCTAGATCAAGTGAGATGTAAATTGGGGCCCTCCATCTGTCATTATCTCCCTAGGTATCCCAAAATGGACAAATATTTCTTCAAATAAGAAGTCTAAAACAACTTGCTCAGTGGCTCTAGTTATTGCGTTTGCCTCGACCCATTTTGTGACATAGTCCATGCAAACCAAGATGTAGGACTTCTATCGATATGAAGGATTAATTGGTCCCACAAAATCCAAGGCCCATTTCTCAAATGGTTCTAAGACTATTTGAAGTTATAACGGCATCTCATCTGATTGTAGGGGTTGACCCATCTTCTAGCAGCTATCACACCCTTTCACAAACTTCTTAGCATCCTAAAATATTGTTGGCCAATAATATCCTGTCAAGAGGACTTTGTATTCCTGTTCGCCTGTCTGTGAAGTGCCCTCCACAAGGTTCCTCATAACAAGATTTCAGGATATCAAAAATTTCATCTTCCCTGACACAACAACTAATCTGAAAATCTGGTCCAGTGTGATAGAGATTCCCCTCTATCTAGGAATAAGTAGCACTCTGTTATATGACCTTTGTCTTTTCCTTGGAGGATAAGTATTGTGAGAACTTTCCTCTAGCAAGATAATTGCCTATGTTTGCATACCATGGTGAGTGAGTAGAAATAGAAAAAATATACTCATCAGGAAAATAATCCTGAGTAGGAATGCAATTCAATAGTTAACCTAGAAAGAAAATCAGCTGCTACATTATCTTTTCCATGTTTGTCTAAGATTGTGATATCAAATTCCTATAACAGCAATAACCAACGTGTAATCCTACCATTGGTAATTGGATTATTCATTAAAAAATGAATGGCATAGTGGTTAGTGTGTACAAATACTTGATACTCGGTGATGTAATGTCAAAACTCGTTGATGGCATGCACTACTGCTAGGAATTATTTCTCGGTCACTGTATAATTGAGCTCAACTGGAGTCAAGTTCTTGCTTATGTAATAAATAGTGTAAGGTTTCCTATCCTCCAGTTGACCAAAAATAGCACCCACAACAATTTCAAGTGCATCTATAGCTATGTGAAACGGAAGTTTCCAATTTGGTCCATGCAAAATAGGGGCTACTAATACACAGTATTTCAGCTTCAAAAAGGCTTGCTCACACTTTCCTATCCATACAAATTCCACATCTTTCATAAGTAAGGAGAGCAGAGGTGATGCAATTTTTGAAAAAATATCTTTAAACCTCCTATAATACCCTTCATGCCCCAAGAAACTACATACCTCGTTTTGTGTCTTCAGTGTTGGAATTTTCAAGATTACCTCTATTTTAGCAGGGTCTACCTTGATCTCGTCATTAGAAATGAAGTGTCCCAGCACGATCCCTTCATTCATCATCACTATAAGGTGTAAATTCATCTATGAATATTTCAAGACAGTCATTCAACAGATCCGAGAAGATTCCCAGTATTTTCCATTGGAAAGTTGTTGGCACATTGTAGAGTCCAAAAGGGAGAACTTTATATGCGAAAGTTCCCCAAGGGAAAGTAAAGGTCGTCTTATCCTAATCCTCTAGGCCAATCTGTATATGATTTTAACCACTACACCCATCTAAGAATGAAAAAAAATTCTTCCCAGAGAGGGTGTCAAGGACCTGATCTATAAACAATAGAGGAAAATGGTCCTTTTGACTGGCTTAGTTAAGTTCTTTATAATCCACATAGACTCTCCACCTACCATTTTTCTTAGGAACGATGACAAGTGGAGACACCCACTAGCTGTCAGATATCGGATAAATGATGTTAGCATTTAGGAGTTTCTGCAATTCTTCTTTCACTACCTCCTTCAGTGCAGGGTTCATACGGCGTTGTGGTTGTCTAACTGGATTGCAGTCATCTTTCAAATAAATGTGGTGAGTTCACAGGCTGGGATGAATCCCTTTCATATCTGTGTAGTCCCATGAAAATTCCTTTTTATATTTCTATAACAGCTGTAATAGAAATTTGTTTTTCTCAGGAGTCAGGTTGGGATTGATATTCAAATACTTCCTCAGTTCTATTTCAACTAGATTGTTGTCAGTATGCGGGGTGGTTCTCATTTGTTCAAAGTTTACATCATCTGCCTCATATTCCTCCCTTGATTCTTCAATAGGAGTGACAGAAAGTGAATTACTAATAAATCCATTAATGATATCATCTTTCATCTCATCCTTAAAATACTGGGCTTTTCCAAGGGTAAGGAGCGGTAGGGAAAGATCTAATTCGGGTTCAAATTCATCCCACCAAGGATTGCTCAAATCTATATTTGGTTTCTTTGGGGGGTAAATATTAAGTTTCTTTGTAGCCTGGCCATCCGAAATCATCATAGATCTGAATCTGCACCCTATAAATGCATCTGCAATGCCTAGCCAAGGTCTCCCTAAAATTAAAGGATGTCCTCCCAGGTTGGATTTGGTTTTCAAGATAAGAAAGTTAGTTGGATACCTCCAAGAAACTATTGTGATTATTACGTCCTCCAATACCCCCTCAGGTTTAACATTAGACCTATCTGCTAATTCAAGCATGGTAGGCATATGCCTAAGCCCATGTAGCCCCAGGGTGGTAAAAAGGTCCTTTGTCATTACGTTAATGGCCACCCCTAGGTTAATCAATGTATTAGTTCTGGGTTGGTCATCAATATAAACAGTAACTGTAGGGTTCCCTGGATCATTATACTTGGTTAAGAGAGGTTGATTGGTCATCCATTTGGACAGTTTTCCCATCACATGTATAGTAGCAGGGTCCTTAGGCTTCCTTCTAGATTTTTTAATGCACAGGTCTCATATTGTTTTAGCATAGATAGGTACTTCTTTAAGAGCTTGCAGCAGAGGAATCCGTACGTGAAAGTTTTGCAACTCCCTAAGAAAATCGGATTCAGTTTGTGAATTCGTTCCAGTCTCGATTAATCTTTGGGGATACGGAGGATTCTGAGTCATAACAGCCGAATCGGTTGTTACAGGTGTATCAGCTTTACTCGAGTTGGTTGTTACAGGAGAAAAAGTTCTTCTCAGGTTGGTTGTTACAGGTGTAACAATCCATCTTGCATCGACTATTACAGGTGTAACAGCCGCCTCAAGATCTACCATATCTTTTCTAGAAGACTCACATTCCTCCTCAGTGATGATAGGGGAGAGGTTTGATTTAATCACCTTACCCGACCGTAGTTGAATTTCATTAAGTCCAACGGGGGTGATAAGGTAAGTCTGGAAGGTAGTTAGAGCCTCTATGCTCTTGACTTCCTTATTATTTGGGTTAGGGTTAGGTTGCATATGTAATTGGGGTCGCGCAAGTGGTGTAGGAACAGGATTTTGGAAAGGAGGCAATTGTAATTGTTGTTGCATCGGAAATGTAGAGGGAGATGGACTTTGGGCATTCCCCCTCAAGTTTTGACTCCAAGGATATGGTTGAGATGGAGGGAACTAGATAGGTAGAGAGGGAGACCACTGGTTCCATGGCAAAGGAAAATGTGTTGGAGAAGGAGTAGAGTATTTCCATGGATATTGCTGAGCGTTATATGCATTATTCCACAAATTAAAAGAAGAGAAATCTTAAGACATAACTAGTGTTCATGGCTGCCATAGTCTCATGGGTCTGATGAAATAGGAAGACTGAACTTCTTCACTTGACTCTCTAAGCACCACCTTCAATCTAGGAAGCTCCGGACATTAACCTGTACAATTTTCCAGTTCACAAATATTTCACAAGTTGATGTTGTTCATTTCACAATCCCTCGAGGGACATTTCTTTCTGCATTTCGTATAGAACACAACTAAATTTGTGTCAGCTTCCCCTTGTATCTTCTTGATTTGTGTCGTCATTATCTGAGCAGATAAAGTACTGAGGAGGTCAGTTTTAAAATTTTCAAATAAATTCCCAATCTCTTCTCTGGTTACTCCTCCACTTGCATATTTTTGTATTAGGACTGAAGGATCCCGTACTGAGCTTCTTCCTTTAGTCGATCCTCTTGAACTCCTCAGACAGAGTCTTATTATTTCATCAAACGTTTCTTGTGATATGTCCCCTTTTCCTAATAAATTCAGGTGTTCCAAGCAGTCATCTCTCATGCCCCTTATGAATATGGTCTTCAAAACTTCTGGAGTCAGATTATTAAATTTAGACCTCTGTATATTATAACAGAATCGTTCCACATAATCTTCCAGGATTTCATCCTCCTTTTGTGTTATCCTGAATATTCCCTCAAATCACTGGTTCAGCAATAGTCCTCATATTTAAAAAGAAATGTCTCTTTCATTATGTTCCATGTCTGGATAGTACCAGCACCCAGTCTCATAAACCATCTCAATGCTGCTCCTTTTAGAGTAGCAGGAAATAGTTTCAGCTTCTGAGCATCTAAGGTGTAATCATAAATTCTACATAGAACATCAAATTCGAACAAAAAAGTATCAAGATGTTCTACAGCCATCCCTTGAAAAGATGGAAGAGACGATAAAGGAATATTTTTCATAGGATCTTTCCTTCTTGTCTCGTGTATCGAGAACTTAAAAGTAGTAACAGTGCCGTTTGTCTGAGTATTTTCATCCCCCATGGTTGATCCTCCTAAATCCTAGTGTGATGAATCTCCTTCATACCGCTCATGGGATTGTCTTATAGGTGATGGGTTATGAACTAATGGGTCAAGCTACCCTGAAGCTGGCTATTTCACCACGATGCCTGAATCTGGATAATGGTAGTTGAATAGATGCCCTTCCGGTTCAGGCCCTTGATGTCCCCCATCGGTCTCCCATTAGCCTTCTTTCCTCAAACCTTGTTCATTGTCTCCCCACTATTGTTCTTGGTCTGGATTCCCGATCTCAGGAGTGGATATACTGATTGCAGGATGATGAGGTCCAGAGACTGAGGGACCGACGCTCCAGGCCTTGACATTATAGCAGCTTCTTTTGGCCATGTTTTCCTTGTGTCCCTGTGTGAAATGGACTGTTTTTTTTCTACTTTTAAAATAAATTCCTCAAAAAATGTTTTCCTCCCCAAATCTACACTCGTCTTTTCCTTTTTACGACCTGTTTTTCCTGCGACTAAACAGAGTGGGTGTATTTTCGGTATCTCTATTATTCCTACAATTACACAAATGGACCCTATTTGTATTAATTCATGCCCTAAGTGTCTCAGTTTCAACAACGATGAGCCCACCCAGATATGTTAGAGCGATGCACAGGTTCTTACCTCCCGTCTTATTGCCCAACAACTAAAGATTTGGAAACATGTTTTAAGAAAATACCAAAATTTCACACCCTAAGTGCCCTAGTGATCACAATGGTGAGCCCACCCAAGTATGTTAGAGCGATGCGCAGGTTCTTACCTCTCGTCTTACCACCCAGAAATTGTGGACTAGGAACACTCTATCATCAAACAAACATCTTGGCTGATTGTATTGTCAACTGCCTTCCCCAACAACGGCACCAAAATGGTGTGTTGTATTAATCACCTTTAATTGACTAAGACTACAACCATTTAATTGTCAACCCATGGTAGGTCTGTTTATTTCAAAGGAGTCTGCATTATTTGTGTTGATACACCACAACCAAGGATGAAAAGGGAAAACAATAAAGAATGATGTTGAATTAATTGCATAAATTAACATTCATGCAGAAGTCAAAAACACTCTAGAAGAATGGAATCACACTTTTCATCTATTAGAACAAAGGCGTGCCACACACTGTATTGATAACTACACCAGCAGGTCAACTCCCATACTTCTAACCAAATTTGTGTAACAGAACATCATAAATCTGGAATTGAGCAGATCTATTCTACAAATTATATGGCGACAACAAAACCGTGCATATACTAAAGGAAAGGAATAATAATATACAACTACTATACCACTGCAGTCCCTACTAAAGAGGAGGATCCTTCCTCCATAGTAGGGCACAGGAATAAACATGAACTTAGTTAAGAATCAAACTTAGAGCAGTAACAACATCACCACAGTGTCTTGATATTAAAAATAACTAAGAATTACAGGATCAAAGTAGCAGTTCTCTTCGTGCCAAAGGGATTGAGTTTCTCTTATAGAAATTACATACCCAAAAATTAGGAACAGATTACTCATGAAAATCTCATGATTCTCATGTTGGTCAATAAAATAGAAATTTTTATAACAAGTTCCTAAATAGAATTCTTGTTCAAATACACCAGTTGGAATCATAATCGCTTAGATTTGTCACTTTCTAAATAGATAATTCATAAGTCTCCAACAGTTGTCATGTGGAATAGTACCCACAGCTTGATAGTTATGGTGTAACAACATCCTACGGTAAAACAACAGTTTGGGATATAATAGCAACATTTGGTAACATAAACAACTTGTAACGGCACCTGGAATATAATGGCAGCAATCTGTAACAGCAACGCGTGTAACAGAAAAGTCTGTGACAGTGACGTGGTGTAACAGCGAAGTCTGTGACAGTAATGTGGTATAAAAACAATATGTTTCATCATGCTCATGGATCAATCGGCGTGGTTGTGCATTTCATAACCTTGCTCTCATGGGTAGCACCTGAAAAAGAGGAGAGGAACCAAAAGACTTCTCCAACGTTTTCCCCGGTTATCCATAAAAAGGATATTGCATTATATCTAGCAAAAATGGAAAAATAACATGATGACAAAATATGTTGTCTATAATAAGGAAAGAGGCAGTTAATATGTAAAGTTTTGTAGGTTCGGAGGGAAAGAGGTCAAAAATGGGGAAAGAAAGTATAGAAGATAGGTACAAAAGATACACCCAATAGGTTGTTGGATAGCAGCATCAACAACAATGAGAGAATGAAAGGTAGCAGTAGAAGGCTAAGAAGCAGCAACAGGTAATCAAGCAGAAGAGGGCTAGGAAACTGAAAGAAAAATTTCAAGGCAGTAATGAAAACTGTCATGGGAGGCACATGAAGAGCCAGCAGAGGTCCTTTCCTACTCAAGGACAAATCCTACAAAGGAAATGTAACCTTTTTCATCAAAATCCTTTTCATGGATATTGTTTTTCTTGCAATATTTTTGGACATTAAGCCATAGAGTATAGATGGCATGCAAGGAAACAAAATGTGCCAGGTAGCAGCAACCCAAGAATGCACAAAAAGGCTAGAAGAAGGCATGTTGGTCACGATAGGAGTTTTGAAAAAAAAATGTCAAAAAGAGAGCTAGCTGCAAAAGTGAGAAGAAATAGAATGCTTCTTAGCATATGTATGTGAATGCAGCAACTTGGGATTTGAAGACAAGGAGAAAGAATGGAGTTGAAAATTACAAACTTGTCTTCAATGCTCTATGTCAAAAGAGAAAGATGAAAATAGGAGGAAGAAATAAGGAGAATGATCATCTTACCTGTGCGATGGACCTCTGTGTAAAGCATAAAGGCATCAAAAGGATTTGGGTGAAGAAAGAGGAGTTAAAAGAGAAGGTTCCTCTACCCATGTGTAGTTGAGAAGAAGCCCAAACAGGGGTAAAGAAGAAGCTAGAGAGTAATGCTTATGTCAGAACTCAACCTTTGAAGGTCTGGAGGAAGGAGGAGGATGATCTGGTAAGGGGGAGTAGATCCTATATTTCTCTTCGGTGAAGGAAGAGAATGGCCTCAAGGGAGGCCGAATAAGTCAAATGCAAGAAGCCAAGAAGAAAAAACATAAAGGTGCATCTAATTGATGAAGGTATGCTATGTTTTCTTGCTAATTACGAGAATAAATTGGTTTATTTTGAAAGTGTCATCATTGAAACAAAAGATATATTAATTGAGAGAGTGCTCAGCAAGAATCCATAAGGTGTCCAAAACTCAAGGCATTCAAATCAAAGGCAGTATATGTTCAGGGGGAGCATATCACATATGCCCAATTTATGGAGCAGCAATAGTGACAGTCTTGAAAGAGATTTCTGTGAAGCAGAATTTACATTTCAACATCTAGCCTTTGATCTACACAGTCTGTGATTGCATGGGGAGAGAAAGGCAGCTTGTAGCCCCTTGTCATTGATGTCAAAGGGGGAGAGAAAGGAAGCTTGTAGCCCCTTGTCATTGATGTCAAAGGGGGGAGAATTGTGGAGAAGCTATGGTGGTCTATGTAGAAGAAATCAAGCCATTAGTGTCTCATGCAATGAGATGTGTGGAAGCAGCATGAGGTTTGACCATTACATGAAGAGAAGGATGGAGTGTTACCATAAATTCCAAAGGGGGAGATTGTTGGATAGGTGGCATTGTCTAGATGGTCAGTGGCCTAGTGAAGGCATTTGCAAGTGTGTTGGAATTGACATCAACAATCACGCTGGGAAGATGTGTTAGGAAGTTGGAAACTGCTGACAGGAGTAGTGCCTAACTATTGGCAGGAGTGTTGGCATTGATGTCAACTAGACTAGCTTGGATGCTTGTTGCAACACATGTTGGGAGTGATGGCCTAGGAGGAATCCCATGGTTGTTCATAGCTCAGAAGGGTTCCTATGATAGCTACAAGCTTTGAGTAGATAATCATCATAGAAACAGACTTAGTGGAAAAGCCATAAAATGATTATTACAGTGATGAGCTAGATGGAAGTCCAAGGTAGATGCAGGCTTCATGTAGAGAATCATCACAGTAGCAGGCTTATTAGAGAAGCCATAAAATGATGATTCAATGATGGACCAAGAGGAATTCCATGGTAGTTATAGGCTTCATGCAGAGGATAACCTTGGTGGTTGTGATTCCAGTTTCCCAGAGAGTCAAGGAGCGGAATAATGTCAGAGATATTGGAGCCATCTTAGAGGTAGCATATGGGCTCAAAGACTTCATTGGATCCTCTCCATTGGAAAGTTATCTGGACGATATTTCCAATGATATGCGGAAGTCCAGAAATGGATTCCTAGTTCAAAAGTTATGGACTGCTGAAGTTCATGGATTTGAAGCCTTAGGCAGGAGGGAATATCGCATATCGGAGATCCAACATATCAAATATCAAAATATAAGAGGTCTAAGCATATCGACGATCACACATCGAAGCAGGATATCGATGATCACATATTAGAGGTCCACATATCAGGAATATTGGCGATCGAAACCCCAGAGATCAGCCATATTGGCAATCGGAGGTTGGGCATACTAGTGCATCGCATGTTGGAGGTCCAAATACATCGAAGATCAGTGGTCGCAACATTGGAGCTTGGAGGAGATATCAGTGATCGCAACATTAGGCATATCAGTGATCAGAGGAGATTGGAACATCAACAATCGAAGGATATCAGACTTTCCAAGTGAGAACCTTTTAAAAGTTGCGATATGGTTTAAAATGTTGATAGCATTAAAATTCATTGGGAATGACAAAAGAAAAATAAAAAAGGAATTCATCACAAAACCAAAGGTGGGCAAGCCCTTTTCTCTTTCCTCTAGCAGGACATGTGGTGGCATATGATTGGTCCCAATAAGGTACAGTGGAAGCTGACGTTAGCATGATGTGGCAATACGGAAGGACACATGGTAGGAATATTCGACCATATTGGGTGGCCTAATCGGCCATAACTTGGTGACACATGTCACCACTCAAGAATCAGCATGTGGCAGTGATGACGTCATATTGAAATTTGGTGATCAAAGGATTGAGGGTTGTTATCACTCAAGTTGTTCCCAAAAGTTGTAAGAAGGGGAATACGGCCAAGGTAAACACAGACCAATCTTTTAGATACAGATTCTAGCCAATCTGCATCCAGAGAGGGCTCTCTCTTTATGATTTAGCTTTGTTTTTTAAAGGTATTAGGCTAGTTATGAAGTTCAAGGATTTTGTTTTGAGTTTGGCTGGTGAGATTCAATAGAACAGTGAGGCAAAACTAAAGAGTTCAGTTCATTGGGCATGATGGAGTCAAAGAAGGATGGCTTTCTGGATTAGGTTTCTTAACAGATGATGGCATCACAGAGCAAGGTAGTCAAACATGGAACAATTTAAAGGCTGGAATCAGATGGAATGGACTCAAATGTATGAAGGGCAATTAAGAATCCTTCAACATATTGACAGAGGGAAATGGATGCTTACTGTTAAGGAGAAGTTAAGGATTCCTTAGCAAATAATCAACATGAAAGAACCAGCAAGCAGGATCATATAAAAATTCACTGCTTATACTAATTCTGAAGAAAACACAGAGAATAATAAAGACTGAAAACGGATTGCAGTCAAGCAAATTCTGAATTAATCTTTCTCTTTATCATTCAGATCATGAAACATAGATGATATAACAGACAAGAAACTGTAAAACACAAGGTAGAAAGTACTCATTGATCCATCGGTTGATTCAAGAATTCTATGAAAAGTCCTCTGCATCAATTCTTCTTCCAGTAAACCAGACAACAGTTTGATCCCAACAACTTTTTATTCCAAAGTTCAGGATTACAGCAAAGTCTAGAGAAATCTACACACACCCAACCTCTTCAAAATTCTGATGAAGGGGGTATTTATATAAAAAAATATGTACAACAGGTATCTCAAAAACGCTTCTGAGATAATATCTAAGTTTAACCTAAAGTAATCTACAAGAAAAGTAAAAATAGCTAACTCGTGTTGTGCTGGAAGTTGGTTCTTTAGGGTTCGGCCTACAGCTGTCTGAAGTATCTGTGCGCCGACTCTCTGTCTTAACTGATGCATTAATTTTGATCTACTTTCCTTAGTCGGCTCGGATACTCTTTAATGCTGATTTGATTTGTCTTTAATTCTGCACTGATACTCTTTATGGCTCCTCTGATACTCTTTGACTTTAATCATCTTCTTTAATGCTGAACCGACCCTGCTCACTGCTTTCTAGCAAAAATAAGACTGCAACATGTCTTCTCACCACCCTTCTCTGGTAAACCATGTTTCTGCAGGTTTTAGCCGGCCGAAGTAACAAAATATCCCTGTAAATCCTTGTTTCTTTTCTTCTGTGAACTTGGAGATCCCTCGGTTTACTTTAAACTGTATTAAAAGAGGAAGAACATTATACTGTCAGCTTGGTTGAGGCCGCGAGCTCATTGATGGAGCCTTTGTGGTCTGAGGCGGCTAAAACACTGGAACTGAGTCGGTCGTAAGTTTGGAGTGCACGGGGCGCTGTGTGCAAAAACATAACAAAAAATGACCTTTGTACCCTTTATTGAACAAAAAGATTTTTGGCGGGAAAATTTGATTTTTCGGATGGGTGACGTAAGCATGACGTCATCGGGGGTTCGGTATGGATGAATTGGCAGGTGACATGGCAGTATGGATGGTGACATGGAGGGTGACGTCAGCGAAGGGTGATGTGGCAGGGCAGTAAGCTGTTTTTCCCGCACCGCTTTTGGGCTAGGGTAGTTTCGGGCAGAGGGGCAGCGAACACCGCGGGAGCTTGACACGTGGATCCGATACGGGACAAAAACCATCAATCGCCCAGGCGGTAAAGTACAGCGGCAAGGGGGCTAGGGAAATGAATATCAATCGTCCGATGTAGAGAATTTGATCTTACGGTTGACGCATTATGGAGACGGCGGATGGTTTAAACAGCGGGGCCAATGTATTAAACAATGGTTTATAATAATGTCGAGGTGATTTTCATTGGTTCGCGCGGTTGACTTGGTTATTATAATTAATTCTGGATGCACGTGGGGAGGGTTATTAATGGGTTCCAAATGAACCAATCAATTCCCAAAAATATTGATATGGTTGTTTTCAACCGGGGGGCGGGGATTTTAATACATGAGGTTTTATACATATATACATATTACGGGAAGGGGTTTATATATGGGAGTTATATAGTAAAGTTTAAGGTTAATATGAATTTTTGAATGGAGCGCTAAGTTATAAAAATATTTTAACCTTTTTAGTTAAAACTTAGGCTAGGGTTTGAAAAAGGGTTTATGAAATGGGATTAGTGTTTTTTGAGTGATTTTGAACAGAACTCAATACCTTTTGGAGGGAAATTAGTAAGTGATTGGGGAAACAGTATGAAGGGGGGTTAGTCATGCCTCGCTTGAGTTGTTCCAAGGGTAATGTCTGCCATAGTACTTGTGATAGAGGTAAAATTAACACTTTGAGAAGCAAAACCTATCACAAGTCTCATTCTGCAAAAGCAATCACCTACCCTGCCCATTTTGCCTAACATTTTTTCTTCTTTCTTTGGGTGCACCTAGATTGGAAAACCCTTTCAATCTTCTTTTCTTTTCTTTTGCATGATAAGCCAATTTAAGTCTACACTTATTTCTTCCAAGGGCTCAGATTAAACAGTTGAGCTCCTTTGCTTCTCCACCTATCTACTTATCTGCCAAGATTAAACAGTTTGGACAGATTTTTATTCTCTATCTCTAAAACATGAAATTGAAACATGAACTGGCCAAGATTAAGATGTTTGGCCATTCATCAATTGTGGCATATAGTGAAAAGCTGCACACAATTCTTATTTGCAAAAAATGGATTTGTAGTGCCATTTAGACTTGCACATTTTCCTGGTCTTTTTTATTTGGGGTTCATTTCTTTTCATTTTTTCTTTTGACCATTTATTTTTTTCACCCTTTGATTTTTCTTTAAGGGTATACCCTCTTTACATTTTTTAATTTTTTTATTTTTTCATAATATGGAAACCTTTATAGCAAGGAAAGGATGAACATATTATAGAGCTCAACCAATCAATCATGAAATATGACACCTATTACTATCTATCTTTAGTTTTCCTACTTCTGTCTCAAGATTAAAAGGTTTTTCGGTATGAATCTTTGTATTTCGAACAACTGAATTTTATGCGTTTTTCTCTTCTTCAGGTGTGGGATTATGTGCTGCAACTGTTTCCAAATCAAGTTCTAGAGGCTCTTCTTGTTTTTCTTTAGCAGGAATAATAGTGGAAGGTTTTCTGTTAGGTGTTTGATGATCTGATACATCTTCCACAGTTGGATTATCGGGGATAGGATCTGTTTTGGACAGAATATGTACAAGGGGGTTACTGTATTTACCTTTGTTGGGCTGCTTGATATCTTTCTGTTTGCTGATTTCAAGAACATTTATTCTTCTGCTCTTCAGATTGTATTGTTTGTGGACTTCATAAATCGTTGTATCGTATCCCTCCCTAAAGCCAAATGATTCACCTGACTGAGTTTGGAATTGTTTCACAATGTGAGCTTCTTAATCTTCATGGGTCAAGAAAACTTGTTGTTCATTGTCGAGTCCATCAAATTTATTTGAGTGTCTTCTGTTGATTCATCAAAAATTGAGGCTTCAGCATAATTTTCTTGAAATTGGGGCCTAATATTTTGGTCAAGCTCTGTCTTTCCCGTGTTAGGATTTTGATTCTTCCTGGAATTTGGATTTCTCGCAGTATTTCTTGGTTGACCATCCCACAGGGATTTTCTCTCAATTGTCTCAACTCTATCTCCAAGTCTATCCATTCCTTTGATGATTGCATCTAATTTCTGTTCAAAGGCAGAAGGTTCTTCTTTGAAAGGTATCCTCCTTTCAACTCTGGCTCTAGATCATTTAGATATCAGATTGGCTTCAACGCTAACATCTATGCTCAGCATCTCTTCTAAGTTTCGGGGAGCTCTTTCCCTAATTTGGTATGCCATATCAGAATCAAATGCATCAGGGAATTTGATCAAAGCCAAATCTGGAGGAGGTCTAAGATTCTGAGGAATAGCATTGTAGATATTATTGAATCTGGTACAGTAATCTTGGACAGTTTCTTGTGTACCTCTTCTTAGGTTTTCATATTCTGATAAAATGTGGAGAGAATCTTTCTTCTTTTCCCATCTGTTCAAGGAGGTCTGATAAAAGGCTTGTGGGTCATTGATATTGTTTGCAGGGAGGGCTCTAAACCAGGTTCTAACATCTCCAGTTAAAATTTGAACAAATACTTTCATCCTGACATCATCATCATCAATCTCATAGTTTTCAAAATAGTCGGTCATTTTCTTGGCATGTTTTTGAGCTATGTAAACGCCAGTACTGTCAAAATAGGTAATTTTGCTTTGATAATCTTGAGGCGTAGCCGCTAAATTTGCAGGTAAGTTTAAGGGAGTATATCGATTTGCCATGACTGCAGAGATAAATGTGACTGCCAAAAGAGTACGGATAACAGTGGAAATGAGAGTTGTAGATGGGGGAGTGGAAAAGATGGCTTGAGGCGCTAATGGGGGACTTGAAGAAGCTGCAGTAATGATAGAAAGGTTTGGTGTTTTTTCAGAGGTAAGCTTAGATTGGATGGGGTTCTGCAAATTTTTGTCAAAATGTGAACTAGCAAAGTTTTCTTCGCTCTCTTATCTTCTAAGGATCCTGAGAATCAGATTAGGATTTTCAAACACAGGTGGAGGATTTGGGTCAAGATTTGATCTGGTGTAATGGATATTTTTTGGAGCCAGTTTCTAGATATGTTTTTGGTTTTTTCTTGGAATAGTTTTAACAATACAACTTTAACAGACTCTTCTAGGAGGTTTTTAGAATATGGGAATTTTTGAACTTTCCTAAAGATTTTATTTGAAAAGAGGAATTGATCAAGTATTTGAAACAGTTGTTTCAAAACATAAACTAGACCGGAGATAGACTGAAGCAGCATTTATTTACTTCTGCAATTGCAAAGCAAAAGCAGTTTCAAAGGCTACCTGGCTAACTTTAGGCTCCATCTGTAGCTTATGGAATGAAAAATAGTAACAGACAATTATTCAGGTCCCCAGTGGAGTTGCCAATTATGTTATCACTCAGGTTGTTCCCAAAAGTTGTAAGAAAGGGAATACGACCGAGGTAATAATAGACCAATCTTTTAGATACAGATTCTAGCCAATCTGCATCCAAAGAGGGCTCTCTCTTTATGATTTAGCTTTGTTTTTTTAAAGGTATTAGGCTAGTTATGAAGTTCAAGGGTTTTGTTTTGAGTTTTGGTGGTGAGATTCAATAGAACAGTGAGGCAAAACTAAAGAGTTCAGTCCATTGGGCATGATGGAGTCAAAAAAGGATGGCTTTCTGGATTAGGTTTCTTAACAGATGATGGCATCACAGACCAAAGTAGTCAAACATGGAACAATTTAAAGGTTGGAATCAAATGGAATAGACTCAAATGGATGAAGGGAAATTAAGAATCCTTCAACATATTGACAGAGGGGAAATGGATGCTTACTGTTAAGGAGCAGTTAAGGATTCCTTAGAAAATAATCAACATGAAAGAACCAGCATGCAGGATTAATTAAGAATTCATTGCTTATACTAATTCTGAAGAAAACACAAAGAATAATAAAGATTGAAAACAGAGTGCAGTTAAGCAAATTCTGAATTAATCTTTCTCTTTATCATTCAGATCATGAAACATAGATGATATAACAGACAAGAAACTGTAAAACACAAGGTAGAAAGTACTCATTGATCCATCGGTTGATTCAAGAATTCTATTAAAAACCTCTACATCAATTCTTCTTCCAGTAAACCAGACAACAGTTTGATCCCAACAGCTTTTTATTCCAAAGTTCAGGATTACAGGAAAGTCTAGAGAAATCTACACACACCTAACCTCTTCAAAATTCTGATGAAGCGGGTATTTATATAACAAAATATGTACAACAGGTATCTCAAAAAAGCTTCTGAGATAATATCTAAGTTTAACCTAAAGTAATCTACAAGAAAAGTAAAAACAGCTAACTCATCTGCAGTTGTCTGAAGTATCTGTGCGCCGACTCTCTATCTTAACTGATGCATTAATTCTAATATGCTTTCCTTAGTCGGCTCAGATACTCTTTAATGCTAATTTGATTTGTCTTTAACTCTGCACTAATACTCTTTATGGCTCCTCTCATAATCTTTGACTTTTAATCATCTTCTTTAATGCTGAACCAACCCTGCTCACCACTTTCTGGCAAAAATAAGACTGCAACATGTCTTCTCACCACCCTTCTCTGGTAAACCATGTTTCTGTAGGTTTCCACCGGCCGGAGTAACAAAATATCCCTGTAAATCCTTGTTTCTTTTCTTCTGTGAACTTCGAGATCCCTCGGTTTACTTTAAACTGTATTAAAAGAGGAAGAACATTGTACTGTCAGCTTGGCTGAGGCCGCGAGCTCATTGATGGAGCCTTTGTGGTCCGAGGCGGCTAAAACACTGGAACTGAGTCGATCATAAGCTTGGAGTGCATGGGGCGCTGTGTGCAAAAACATAACAAAAAATGACCTTTGTACCCTTTATTGAACAAAAATATTTTTGGCGGGAAAATTTGATTTTTCATACGGGTGACGTAAGTATGACGTCAGCGGGGGTACATTATGGATAAATTGGCAAGCGACATGGCAGTACAGATCGTGACATGGAGGGTGACGTCAATGAGGGGTGATGTGGCAGGGCGGTAAGCTGTTTTGCCTGCACCGCTTTTCGGCTAGGGCAGTTTCGGGCGGAGGGGCAGTGAACACCGCGGGAGCTTGACATGTGGATCCGGTACGGGACAAAAACCGTCAATCCCCCGGGCGGTAAAGTACAGTGGCAAGGGGGCTAGTGAAATTAATATCTGTCGTCCGATGTGGAGCGGCTGATCGAACGATTAACGCATTATGGAGAAAGCGGATGGTTTAAACAGCAAGGCCAATGTATTAAACAATGGTTTATAATAGTGTCGGTGTGATTTTCATTGGTTCGCGGGGTTGACTTGGTTATTAATTAACCAGAGGTTAATTAATTCTGGATGCATGTGGGGAGGGTTATTAATGGGTTCCAAATGAACCAATCAATTCCCAAAAATAATGATATGGATGTATTCAACCGGGGGGCGGGGATTTTAATACATGGGGCTTTATACGTATATACATATTACGGGAAGGGGTTTATATATGGGAGTTATATAGTAAAGTTAAGGTTAATATGAATTTTTGAATGGAACGCTAAGTTATAAAAATATTTTAACTTTTGTAGTTAAAACTTAGGCTAGGGTTTGAAAAAGGGTTTATGAAATGTGATTAGTGTTTTGTGAGTGATTTTGAACAGAACTCAATACCTTTTGGAGGGAAATTAGTAAGTGATTGGGGAAACAATATGAAGGGGGGTTAGTCATGCCTCGCTTGAGTTGTTCCAAGGGTAATGTCTACCATAGTACTTGTGATAGAGGTAAAATTAACACTTTGATAAGCAAAACCTATCACAAGTCTCATTTTGCAACAGTAATCTACCTACCCTGCCTGTTTTGCCTAACATTTTTTCTTCTTTCTTTGGGTGCACTTATACTGGCAAACCCTTTCAATCTTATTTTCTTTTCTTTTGCATGATAAGCCTATCTAAGTCTGCACTTATTTCTTCCAAGGGCTGAGATTAAACAGTTGAGCGCCTTTGCTTCTCTACCTATCTACTTATCTGCCAAGATTAAACAGTTTGGACAAATTTTTATTCTCTATCTCTAAAACATGAAATTGAAACATGAACTGGCCAAGATTAAGCTGTTTGGCCATTCATCAATTGTGGCATATAGTGAAAAGCTGCACGCAATGCTTATTTTCAAAAAATGGATTTGTAGTGGCATTTAGACTTGCACATTTTCCTGGTCTTTTTTATTTGGGGTTCATTTCTTTTCATTTTTTTCTTTTGACCATTTATTATTTTCACCCTTTTATTTTTGTTTTAGGGTTTACCCTCTTTACATTTTTTAATTTTTTGATTTTTTCATAATATGGAAACCTTTACAGCAAGGAAAGGATGAACATATTACAGAGCTCAACCAGTCAATCATGAAACATGACACCTATTACTATAGGAGTATAACAAGGGTCTCGACACTTTATAACAATTGGTAATTGAAAAGTTCCGATGGTAGGGGATCCAATGTGTTAGTGCATGGTCAAGAGGAAACTAATATAAACAAGGGAACATAGTAATAACAAAGGAGAAAAGGTCCTCTATAGAATTCTAAAGGACTTAGCGCCTTAAGGCTAAGCCTCCGGTCACCACACTCGGTCCTATGGTGGAGATGCGAAAAGGGGCTAAACAAAAAGGGCCAAGGACATCAAAACTCGTTATTTTCATAATGTATTTTAAGAATAAATTTCTAATAAGTCTAAGCTCAAATATAGTGTAATACAGAGAGTTAAAGGTGTATGGGTCAGCAGCTGCAGAATAGAATGCGGAACAGAGGAGTTGGTCACAGGAGTAATGGCTATTATCAAAGAATTGTTGGGCTTGTCTCGATGTTGAAAGAAAGCCATCTCTAATATCACGTGCACGTATTATATAAATAAACGAAAAACAGAGAATCCATGCAAAAGTACAGTCAAGTACTATGAAACCATGAATAAGCATGGAGATCCTTTGAGACAGGAGAGTTACACATAGAGGGGACAGTGCCTGATTGGAGTGTGCAAAAGGACTGAGAATTCATTCTCAGTATGGAGAAACAATCAAGTGACCATTATCTTATTTAATGTAGTGGCATTGACCAAGTGAGATGCAAAAGTAAACTGAAGGGCCATGTTGAGGTACATTAGCACAGTTTTGAATACAAGACATCGTGGCAGCATCAATTGGGGGTCAGCAAAGGAATAAAACCCAAGAGCTCAGATGAGAAAATGGGGGAAGTAGAATAGTTTCCAGAGATATAAGAGGAAAAATCTTTGTGTAAGTGCACTGTTGTGTAAGGCTGAGAGAGAGCTTGTTCTGTAGAGAAAGGTCAAGAGTGCCTATGCAGAGGTAAGAGACCCCGAGAGCTGCATTCTGTGTGTAAGGCAAAAATTTCATGTGCACTATGTGTAAAGGCAGAAGTTGCATGTGAGTTGTGTATAAGGCTTAAGTCCATGTGTGCTATGAGAAAGGCCAATGGTTCCTGCGTTGTATGAGAAAGGATGAAAATGCATGTGCAGAGAAAGGAGGCCGAGAGATATGTGTGTGTTGTGGAGAGCATGAGGTTGAGAACTGAGCGCATGTTGATGAAGGGCATAGACAGAGCGCATGGATGGTGATGACTAAATGTTGTTGAGTAGATCACTGGGATGTTGCAGAGTGAGAAAAGAACAAAGTTGATATCCAGCAAAATAGGTGCCATTTACAGTGAACATCATGTTCCTATTTGAGTGTGGGTTGGTGCCTGCATACATCAGGAAGTTGGTGCTTCCATATCTCGTGGGTTCTTGAGAAGGCTTGGGGGTTAGTGCCTCCTGCAAGTTGGTTCTTGCATAAATCCAAAGAGATTCAAGTTGGTGCTTGCAAAAAATCCATGAGGTTGGCACCTCACATGGTGCTTCTGGTAAGCTGGACAGGTGTCTACAATAAGAGGGAGTTGGTGCTTCCTACTAGTCAGTGCTAGCAAACAGTTAAAGGGATTTGGTGCTTCCTGTGAGTGGGTGCTCACAAAACAAGTCGATGTAATAGAGTAGGTGATCTTATTTTACATCAATAACAATAGCAAGCTTGGTGGTTTTTTCCTGAAAGGGTTTCCATGTGAAAAACCTTGTGTCTCATGTTTGTGATGCTCATGGTGTAGATGCTTGTATGTTGATTTCATGTTGCTACCATGTTACATATTGCTACTGATTATATGGATGGGTGCCAAGCTTGAATTAGAAAAGCAATTAGGCATTAAAAAATTAAAATTAGCCTTAATATTGATTCACCCCCCCTCTCAGTGTTATCATTGTTTCCAACATCTAGTGGTAGAGAGCAGTAGAAAGTTAAAATTTGATCCAATGTGGAAAGGTGAAATTGAGGCAGATCAGTAGAGGAAACACAAGGGGGAGGAGAAGAAATGTTAGAATCAGAATAGTAGTTATAAGAACGCAAAATTGAGGAGGAGAACTTATAGAAAGAATAAGAATAAAAGAAGAAGTAATATGACTTGTTGAAGTAGAAAGCAAAGGAGGAAAGGAAAAGAATAGAGGAAGAGGGACAATAGAGGCGGTCATAGGAGGAGGACGCTGCATATATCATGCAATAAGAACAGATGGCTCATGAAATGGAAGTGTTAGAGGAGGAGGTTGCAATCAAACCAATAGCACATGAGCCAGCACTCAGCTAGAACCTCCTCTCGTTGGCTTCCATTTCCCATTCAATGAGAAGGGAATTGTTCCTCCACCTGATGATAGGGTTATGGATCCATTGAATTTTACCTTCGACTGGCTAAAGAAAAGGATTGTACAGGAAAGGAGAAGGTATTTTCTCAATGATCCTATTCATCCTATCTCCATATCCACAAAGAATGTAACAGCATCGAATACTAGGAGAAATCCTCAGGCAACAAATGTATCTTTTGTGACAACAACATAAGATAATATGGAGTATCTTATGAGTGAGAATGCATGATTGTAGAAGAAGCTAGCTACCACAAAACAACAGGGCAATCATCTTGCCGCAAAGAATAAAAGGCTGTCTTCCATTAGTATCAGCACAGTGGAGCTATAGTCAGCCATATCTGAAGAATTGAAGCCGATGGAAGACACCATGAAGAAGCTATATAGTGAGATGATTCTCTTGCATGAGGTGGTGATGCCCCTAGTAAAAATTTATAAGAAATCTCAAGAGATCCTAAAGGTTTTAAATGTTACAAGCAAAGATATAGATTTGATACAATATTGGGCCATCGAATATCCTAAAATTCTTAAGCGGTTGGTCAGGAAAGACAGGATAACAGCCGAGGTGGATAGAGAACAATTAAGGCCACATACTCAAAATTACACCCACCTCAGTGAACAAGCAACCAACACTATATATGTTTATGTTTGACTACATAGTGGTTTAGAGTCCATGGCACATAAACATAAAGTTCCTTTTGTGGGTTCACATGAAGGAAAAAGGAGCAAGGATGTCATCATGTGGTAGACAAAAGAGTTCATGGAACAAATCAAGCAAGCAACATATCAAGAAGGCTTGAAAGTCACCAAGAATATTATTCTACAGTATGCAATTGGTCCATCCAAAGTTCACATGAAGTTAAAATGGTTGTGGAATAGTATACAATCAAGCTCCAAATCCATATTATCATATGCATTGGAGGTAAATATGTGGTACATTTCAGAGCTACCAATCAGAGTTAAAGTTATTGTGACAGCGTTTAGAGCCTGGCACTCCTACATCACAAATGAACTCCATTCACAAGCCACTAATTTGTCTTTTCCTCCTTCATGAGGATGTTTTGTCTTATTCTAGTTTTGTCTTATGTAGCCACCATTTTGATGTATTTTTTATTTTATGAATAATAAGTCCAAATGTAAAAGAAGTCCAAGAGACACATGTGGAATGTGAAAAGTCACATAGAAGTCCATAGGTTATGGAAGTCAAAGAGTCATGAGGAAACTCAAGAGTCATTATCATTTGTTCTAAATAAGCCCTCATAACTTAACCAAAGGGCTTGGACTTTGAGAGATTTGGCCTTGGCTTCTCTAATTGTGCATAAGGGTGAAGATCGTTCTTTTGGAGAAGCAAGTTGTAGCTTCATGCTCCACTATTGATGCTAGTGTTTCATCAATGTAACTGTGTACTTGTATCTTTCATTAATTATCAGAAGCTTTCAGAGCCGACACTCTTTCATGCATGTATCGTAAATATTGTAAGACAATTCTTTAGATGTTTGTGGTATATGTTGTGTTACACATACTAAATAGAATGAATTATTCCATTGCTTTATATATGAATCTTGTTGAATGGGTGTTGTTATGTGCCTATATGATTTTTGTTATCTTGTGAACTAATTTGTAGGTTAATCAACGAATCTTCACATTTTCTCTCACGTGCCTCTTTTATGATATTAATAATTCTTTTCTTTAGAGACTCGTCTCTTATATCTCTCATGTGGAAGCTCCTTTTACACCTTACACTTGGTGTCTCACAAAGCTTCCATACTTGCTACCCAAAAATTATGTGTGTGATCTCTTGTGTATGGTTTGTAGCCAAGGCACTCTTTTAAATTCACTTGCAACAGTGGTCAAACCTTATATCCAGATGGGGATCCTACACCAAATGGTGTGAGAACTAATTGGGACTTCACAATGGGGAGACCCCTTGTATGTTGGCGGCATACAGCAACATCAAAACAACCTCCTAGAGCCTAGATACATGTCCCCATACGCTTTTAAAGAGGTGGTACTCTTCTTTTGGTGCACACTAAATTTTTTAAATATATTCTAAGAAACAGTATAACGCTCATATCATGCACATGTGAGTGGACCATGTGTGGTTAAAAGAACACATAACAAGGGTAAATATACAAATTTTAGTTGATCATGTCTATTCCATTCATCATTGTAAAGTAAGCATCATTGAAGAAAGATAATAGACAAAGTTAAAGGCATAATGGTCCAGACATTCAGAGAGCTATAAAATATTTTTATTCATCTAATTCATAAATGGCATAGGAAAACATCCAGGAGATTCATATTTCCTTAAAACATGTCCCAAAATCACAAGTTAAGTGCCTTCCCGAAGAGGAGCTCCTCACAAGGGTCAAAAAATAGTTTTACAAGTTCAAAAAAAAATATTTGAAAAGTCAGGTGCCTAAACCACTCTTAAAAATCTTGATACTTAAAATCATAAAAGTAAATGCATTTGTCCCATGGGGACTAGGATTGGACTCTCGCGGACAAGTAAATATTAAAGGTACCTTCAAGAAATAAAGAACTATAGTTAGGGGTCATCTTAAATGATGTATATAATAATCTAGAAAAATGGATGATCAAAGACTAGGAAGAAGGCGGGGAATTGCTTCAAAGGATTGGAATACTCACAAAATGATGTGGAATGACCTCTCTATCTAATGTTGAAGAAATTTCTATTAATATGGATGAAAATGATGGTGGTTAATCCCATTGTATGTCATTCATTAAGGATTAATGGTTTGTTGCAATTATTGCTTCAACCATTTTTTGATGTACTCTTTCAGTAAAGGAACCGTTATATCTTGTTTGCCACGTGGATGAAAAAAATCCTTCTAAATGTCTTGGGAATCCACTCATAGTTGTTTGGTTGCAGTTGATTGATCCTCATTGTTGTTGACAACTATGACGAAACATTTCTTAATTTTGGCTTCAGAAAAACCTTTAAATTATCAAATTTAGAATTGATCAATGTCTTGATAACCTCTAAGTCTTCCTTTAATATATCTTAGGTAATCAACCTAGATACTCTAATCATTCGTGTGCCCTGGAGGTCCTCGACAACTATAACACCCTCCTCCCACACTTACCCAAGTTAATCGATCCACCGAGGTAAATATGTGACGAAGAGTTGCTATGATATGACTCAACCTCCTAGATTACCTTAAGGAAGTGGAATGGACAAAACAAAACCTTAGTGACCTTCCTTAAGAGCTAGAAGACCCACAAGAGCTAAACCACCCCTATAGGTGCCCAAAACCTGAGTCAGATTTATTTTTCAATAAAAAAACCCCAATAGCATGCACATGCCTACATCCATGTGACTATAGGCCTCCAGTCGCTCCCATAAACCTGTAAGGGAGAAACTGCAGCGTTTTTCAGCCAATCATGTGCCTGCTACCACGAGATTTGAGCCACTTTTTCATGGCTAGTCTCCATACCACTGCCCAAAACATGATGATACTTTCCAAGACAATAAATGACACCAATATAAAGCCTCTAACACAAAACTTGATCAAGGATTTGACCTAACCAAGCCTAACCATGACATACATTTTGTCAAATACATGATGAACATGAAATCTATAGGTCATAAATACACATCTGAACATAGGGGTCTCATACTTATCTAAGAATTATCAAGAAGGTTTAATGCCCTCTCATATTAGCTGCAATAACATTTATTATGTCATGCATTCAATAACCAATCACATATTCATCAAACATGTCAAGATCCATAAGCAATATACATCATATAACCAGCTAATAACCAACATATAAACCATGGAAAATCAACCATAATGTCACCATCATAATCAATACATATGCTCATAGATCACAATAGAAAATACCTATTATTAACATATGAAAATGCCAACCAAGACAAGGACTTACACGTACCACCCGACCATAGACTGGGTTGAACCAAATATTTCTTTCATCCAGTCACCCTTGTGCCATATTCCAAGCATGAATCTGGGGTCTCATGGAATAACCAAAACCAAACCAAACCAGGGCTTCCAAAGGCAAAACCACCTCAACCATTGATTCCACCTCACGATCAGACATCACTAACCATCACCATATCAGTCTCCATCCAAGCTATCTAGGGCTCTAGAGCATTTTTTCCAACCCCACTTCCAAGACTAGTAACTCAACCCACAACTTTCGTTGGGCTCTAGAGTGTTTTTCCAACCAAGGCTTCTAGGATTAGTACTCAACCCAAGTTGTTACAAGGATTCTAAAGCATTTATTCAACCAAGGCTCCAAGAACTAATAACTCAAACCACAACCATAAGGAACCTGAGCACCAATCAGAAACAATAAGTGGAAAACCCCACAACACCATGGTTATCTAGGAAATGGCAAGGCTACGCAAAACCACAATCAATCCGGGCAGTCCCCCATGCCAATGATAGGTCATAACCAAAAAACAACATGCATGTGCCATGCATGCCAAACCTAGCAAGGAAACCATACACGCAACTCGATACCTGAAAAGAAATCCCATTGTAGTCGCTGATACAACTGGTCCCTTGCATTTTCCTGCTTTCCTTTGCCTTCTTTCTCCACATCCAAGTGAATTCTAGAGTGCTCCAAGCATGCTCTAAGAACACTCTAAGTGTGCAAGGGTATAAGAGAGAGATAATAGAGAGAGAGAGAGAGAGATCCACCATAGAACTAACAAAATATTACACTGACAAAAGCAATGAACTGATCCTCAAAAGCCCTTTTATCATTAAGGACTCTATTTTCTTCATTTTCCTCTATTTTTCCTTCAATTTCCTCCTCATGAAAATTTGTGACTCTTCACCTTCCTTTTCTCCTATTTTCCATTATTTTCATAAATAAATGTTGATTAATGCCACTTTTGCTTTGCCAATTTCCATAGCCATTAATTTATCGCAAGTGATCCCCATCACTATGTTTTTCCCATCATTCAGCTTTGAATACGTGTCCCATGACCTTGGTTATTATTTTTAAAATGATTTTTTAACTAGGGATTTTACAGAACCCTCCCCCTTGGGGGAACACCACCCTCAGTGTTCAATGACACCTATAAATAGTAAGACCACTAAAAACTAAGACATATTGCCTATGGAGATTTATAACACAGATCATTGTGGTATTTACAATGACCATTGTTAAAAACATGACAAACATACCATGTACTAGAGCTTTATAACACAACTCATTACGATATTTACAATAACAACCACATATACTTATGCACATTTGAATCAACCAACAAATAACCATATTGTTCATGTAGCTTTATAAATCCATCTCAATACAATATCTACAATAATATGCACATATGCACATTTTCTTAACCAACAAATAAAAGGATGTGATCCTCAACAAGGGAATCCAGAGGCTCACACCTCCATCCTCAAAAGTAGTACCAAGATTCACCTCCTTCCCAGGAAATCTAGGATCCACTACCAATATCAAATATGCATCCAATGTCCAGTGCTACAATCTTGTGTTATACGTTCCCTTAGTGAATAGTTATCGGCTCATTGTTCCAAGGCACACTCCCAATGTGCATCTGATTCCATTTGGCAATGTTAATGACCAAAATCAATGTATTCCTAGGCCTTCCCTTCTCTTCTACACAGTCCCTCGGGCAATTTGGTCACCCCCTTCCGTGAAGTCACACACCCTCCAAGTTCTGCGGTCATCCCCTTCCCTACAACACAGCCCCTAGGGCGACCCCTCCCTTGGCAAGGTTTCCTCACATCGGAAGGTCTAAAGCCAAGGCATATCCCTGCCTTAAAACCATCATAACAATCATAGCATGTTCATGGAAATCAGTGGACACTATTGGGTACCAATGTCCCATAATGGCCTTGCTCCTGAATGCTTTACCAACATGTTGTTGCCTATTCCGATTCCTTTTGTTGTTGCTGCTAATTCTTGAAATTAGTTCTAACCACCCAACCGGGCTTTTCATGCTTTCCTATACCAAGCACATAATTTCCATTAGATTCAAAATAAATTCAAATCATACCTCATGGGTTGCCTGTCAATAAGGTAAACCTGCATTTTTTTTTACTTCTTGTCACAACAAGTCAAACTAGCTTTTCGATCAAATCATCATGTATAAACATATCACATCCGGTTAGCTCAAAATGAAACCATCATAATCAAAATTATAGATCACATGTAACAATCATAAACTAGAATCATAGATCACATGTAATAATCATGAATCAGAATCACAGATCACATGCATGATAAAATATTCATACTTGTCCTTTAATCGATCCTTTGCTTCTACCTTTGTCCTTTGTCCTTTCCGTACACACACCAGATTGGTTGCCACACCCGGAAAGCACCTAGTGTCTTCTCTCCTCTTCAATCACGTACACATACACACAGTATACATCACAACACATACACTACACCCGATGTACAACACAACACATATAACTACATCCAACATACAACACAATACATATACATACACAGAGTACAACACAACAAATACACATGTCATGATACAGCGGCTACATAATCCTCGTAACACAATAACACAATACCACACGTGCACAACACAACATGTACAACGTGTAATATCGCGTGTACATAGTTCCACTTACACAATGTCTACGCAGCACCACGTGTACACAGCACCCAATGTACACAACACCATATACACAACATGTACATAGCACCACCTACACACAACACCCCATGTACAACATGTACACAACACCACATGCACACAACAGCTCATGTACATAGCACCACATATACAACATGCACGCAACACCATATGTACACAACACCACATATGCAACATGCACAAAGCACCATATATACACAACACCACATATCCAACATGCGCACAACACCATCTATACACAGCACTACATATCCAACATGCACATGTTGGATATGTAGTGCTGTGGATATGTAGTGTTGTGTATAGATGCAGTGTTGTGGATATGTAGTGTTGTGTATAGATGTGCAGCACATGTTGGATATGTAGTGTTGTGTATAGATGGTGTTGTGCGCATGTTGGATATGTGGTGTTGTGTATATATGGTGCTTTATGCATGTTGCATATGTGGTGTTGTGTACATATGGTGTTGCGTGCATGTTGTATATGTGGTGCTATGTACATGTGGTGTTGTGTGCATGTGGTGTTGTGTACATGTTCTACATGGGATGTTGTGTGCAGGTGGTGCTATGTACATGTCGTGTATATGGTGTTGTGTACATTGGGTGCTATGTACACATTGTGCAGGTGGTGTTGTGTACACATTGTGTAGGTGGAACTATGTACCCACGGTATTACACGTTGTACATGTTGTGTTGTGCATGTGTGGTATTGTGTTATTGTGTTACAAGTACTATGTAGCCATTGTATCATGACATGTGTATTTGTTGTGTTGTACTCTGTGTATGTATATGTATTGTGTTGTATGTTGGATGTAGTTATATGTGTTGTGTTGTACATCGGGTGTAGTGTATGTGTTGTGATGTATATTATGTGTATGTGTACATGATTGAAGAGGAGAGAAGTCACTAGGTGCTTGCCAGGTGTGGCAACCAATCCGGTGTGTGTACCAAAAGGACAAAGGACAAAGGTAGAAGCAAAGGATCAATTAAAGGACAAGTATCAATCTTTTATTATGCATGTGATTTGTGATTCTGATTCATGATTATTACATGTGATCTATGATTCTAGTTTATGATTGTTACATGTGATCTATAATTTTGATTATGATGGTTTCATTTTGAGCTAACCGGATGTGATATGTTTATACATCATGATTTGATCGAAAAGCTAGTTTGACTTGTTGTGACAGGAAGTAAAAAATATTACAAGTGTACCTTACTGACGGGCAACCAATGAGGTATGATTTGAATTTATTTTGAATCTAATAGAAATTATGTGCTTGGTATAGGAAAGCATGAGAATCTCGGTTGGGTGGTTAGAACTGATTTCAAGAATTAGCAGCAGCAACAAAAGGAATTGGAATAGTGGTGGGCCCCAATATTGTAGCAATAATGTTACAACTCCCAGAACTCCCTTCTTTAATTTTATCAACCCGGTAGTTCGTAACAAACTTGGAAGCGACGGTGTTGTATGCACAAGTACTAGCTCTTGCCGCAGCTGTCACTTGATCAGTTGGCACAAGTCCGCTAGGGGCTTAAGCCAACTTCTATGAGCTCTTAGAAGAAGCTTTTTAATTGATGGATGAAAGCTAACTTGAAGGAATCTAATCTAATTGCAAAAAGAAACTGAAAGCCAAAAAGAAACGCAAACCCTAGCAAACCCTAATTCTACCAGCTAGTCCTACTGACGCAAAGGAGAGCATGCAAACTACTGAAAGAGAAGCCATTACTTCTATGAAGGTAAAATACATGTGTCTAGACTACCTCTATCTGAAGAAAACATCTTTTTGTATTTTTGATTAAGTTGTTGGAATTATCATGCATGTGCTTTTAACTATTTTTGACTGTGCAGAGGTGGATCAAGGAGGAGAAATGCTTGGAAGAGGTCGGGAAGGTTCAGAGAGGGTCTAAGGAGTCCCCAACACCCTTCCAGAGAGTTTCACAGAGTTTGGCTATCAAGAAACCTCATTCATGAGCTTCTATAGGAAGTCTGCAGGGGTTCTACAGGATGTTTAGGATTTCTACAGGATGTTCTGTAATTTTTCTACAGGATGTTTAAAAATTGTATTTTGGAGGATGGGTGAGTGAGGGTAGATGCATGAATGGATATGGAGGTAGGATAGGGGTCTGAAGTGGCCCAGGAACTGGTGGATGGATCTAAGGAATGGCAAGGATGGTTCGATTTGTTCAAGGGAGAGATGAAACGATGTTGCACAAGAAGATGAGAATCATGGCAAAGTAAGCGAATGAGGCAAATGTAAGGTAAGGGTTCTAAGTGAAGGGTGAAGCAGGTAGGTTGGATGGAGTATGGGCAGGTAAGGAAGGATAACAGGTACTCTGCAAGTGGTTTTTCAAACTGACCAAACAAACACTTATAAAACCTATGACCTAGTTACTTTACTCTAATCTGACCTAACAGCAAAAGGAAATGAACAGAAGTTTATTCGAAATGAAATACGTGAAATGACTATGCAACTAAGCAATCATAAACTGAAGCATGCAATCAAAACTGATATCAAGTTCGACAACTAAGAATCCAACACTATTAATTGCATGGTGAAGCAAAGAATGTGTTTTTGTGGGCAGCAAGGTTACATTGGTCCCAGCTCATGATTCCACTGAAGGGGAGGTGAGATCCAAAGTACTTGGTAGCCTTTTTCTGAATATATTCCCTGTGATTAACCTATCAAGTAAATCTGAACATGAAGAACCTTTTTAATCATCAAAAGCAACCTAAATAACAACACAATATTTAAATCTAAATAGCAGATTTTATTCTAAGAATGCAGCAAAGACACATGAAAGTAAACAAAGGAGGTACTGGGCACTTGAGATGGGCCCAACCCCAAGAGCTACAGCCTCCTAAGAGAGATTTAGAGCTGGTGCAAAGCTGGATTCATCTTTATTGAGCAAGAAAAGAAGAGTTACATCAAAACTGTCCACAAGGAGAACTTGAAAATGAGCTGAAAGCAAAGCTAATCTATTGCCTCAAAATTGAAATACAAACTAGCTAACTTCTGCCTACAAAATGACTAACCATTGGCTAACTACCAGCTAACCCCAAATGAGGCCCTAAGCCTTCTTATTTATACAAATTGAGGACCCCAACAGTCCTCCTAAACTTTAGGGACTCGGCTGCCCAAAACTTGTAGTTAACAGCAGTCCTACTTGACTTGCTTGGCTGCCCTTGTGCTAATTGATTTGGTGGCCCTTGAACTCCGAGCTGATGGTGGAGAATTCAAGGTAAGGGCCCATAAATGAAGGGAACACCTTCCTAAAAATACTCTCCACGAATTTGGCTGCCAAGTGCTCATTTCAACCATTGATTTTGTCTCCAAATTGACCAAAAAGGCTACACAAAGCACACATTAGACTTGTTGGCATAATGACTAACCCAATTCACTCTATTAGCATAAATATAATCAAAAACATGCAATAAACTAATGAGAATGGTGGATTAAGTCGAATTAGGAGGTTGAATGAGCCCAAATAATTATCCATTTTTGGGGCTCATCATCACCCCCCTACTGAAAGTGTTGCTCATCCTCTAAGCAACCAATCTATCTCCTCATATTTGATGGCCTTGGTGGCATCCCTGTGATGCCAAGCTTCTGAAGTGATGCCCTCTTCTCTGTCATGAAACCATGCTTTTCTCTTTGCTTCTTCCCACTACCTGTGCTTCTTTTCCTAGAGAATTCTCAACTTTGGTATGATTGTGCAAGTATATTCAATATGATGGTGGCAATGGTGGTGAAAGGAGATGAAACCAGTGGAGGATGGAAGAAAAGAGTGGTTGCATGCCTCCTCAACAAACTTCAAGCTTCAAATCCCTCTCCATAATTGATTCTGGCCTGCCCAAAGGCTTCTACAGGATGTTTCTGGTAAAAATACAGAACTTCCTGTAGAAAGTCCTGTAGCTTCCTGTAGAAGGTTGAACCATGACTAAATTGTGTCCGAACCCTGAAAAAAATGAGTGTTCATGGAGGGGATGGATGTGCTTAGGGTGGCCAGCACAGGTGCTGCCTCCCTAGCTAAAATCTCGGCCAATTTCTCCTTTTGCTGCCCTTTCCCCAAACTTCCTGTAGAAAGTCTTGTAGTGGCCGTTTTCTGGCTTCCTGTAGAAACTGTTTCGGTCTACTGTCACTGATATCTCATGGTGTGTCTCTTCCTCCTTTTTTCCTCTTCTTTGGTATTTTCTACCTCTGTTAGCTTGCTTCCTCATGCTCTGTTTTGGCTTTCTTCTCATCTTGTTTAGCTTCTGCCTACTCTACTATAGCCTTTTTTCTCTGTTCTGCCTTTGTTTTGCCCTCTGCTTGAATGATTTGTGCTCCCTCATCATTGGTTTTTTCACATTCTCCAGGCCTGATTCTTCCCTAGAATTGCATCGCTGCTTTTGCATAAACATGCAACAAATAAAACTATTTGTTTTCTTCTTCTCTTGAAGCCAAGAATTTTGCAAAAACCTGTGTTTTCTTCTAAAAAGATAGCTCATTGCCCCTCTTGTAAACTTGTTATTGCTCCTGGAATTTTCGTGTTTTTCACAACAACAACTTCCAATTTTTTCTCTCTTCAAACTTTTCCAACCTGAATTTGCTCCTTAGTTTTTGAAAAGAAATCAATTTTTTTTTTTGACAAAACAGAGACCAAATAACATAGTTTTCTTTTCCTTCTAGAAAGTGGTCAGTCTTGCAAATTCATTCTTTCACACAAGCCTAGTTCCTATGGTTGCATCTCTCTTTTCAGAAGAAGGTGAGAAGGAAGAAGCCAGGCTTCGAATGCAGAGGAAAAAAGTACTGTGTAGAACTCAGAAAATATGCAAGCAGACTTTTCACATTTTTTTAATGTGCAGGCAGACTTTTCCTCTCATTTTTTAAATTTAATTCCATGTTCAATTCACCATTTTGCACCAACAAATCATGCACAACGAAGCTTCCCCACTCATACCTTGTTTGGAGCTTGAAATTCGCCGAAAATCCCAGGTTTTCTTTTTGCATGGTTGTTTTCTGCGTTTCCTGTAGAAGACTTCCTGTAGAAACGCCTGTAGGATGTCTTTGCACCTTTGAATGATCTTGGTATGCGGGAGAATTTTTAACAAGCCGAAAAAAATCAGCGAAGGATGATAGGTTAACCGATTGTGGGAGCAGAGAATGCATCCTTCAGTTAAGAATGTTGCAAGTGCAAATTAATCAGCAGGTGGTGAGAGTCAGCCGAGCATTTTTAATTATGGCGTGATTTGTGGTGAGGTGGCAAAGACATGGGTTGGCCCATGCAAACTGTTGGTCCCCTGGAGTGCTTAACTATTTGTTCTCTACCTGTAATCTCGTCCATCAATCATGCTGAAGTTTAACTATCCATCACTACCTGTTTTCTGATTCCCTCCTGAGATGGCTGAGTGCACGTGTCTCATTCACCCACCGAGCGCTATTGAACTGGATGACGGTGGTTAGTTAGCTGGCCACCGATTTTTTTTAATCCCGACCATCTCATTGCTCATGCAGTTTCTAAATTACATTCATGCAATTAGAGGAATGAGTTTCAGTCACGTACCTGGAAGTCAAATGGTTGTTGTGAGGTGCTATGGCCTGTCATTGCTGCATGCACTGGTTTCTGTGGTTGCATGAGGGCTTGGTGGCTGATTTTTTTGGTTGTTTTCCTTGTGCAGGTGTCCTCTGACCAGATCTAAGCTACAAGCATTTGTTTCCACGTTCAAATCTGCACCTTCAAGCTGCTGCTGCTGGATTTTCACAGGACCAGAACTTGTTTTCGCCATTGCTCCCAAACGGTAAACCGAATTGATCTGAAACTTGCTGAGCACGTTCCTATCATCATTATGCACCTCCCATAGCAAAATAGCGATCAATGGATGCACAGATTTCGAGAAAAATGGAAAATGGCTGAAGATTTCAGAGATCAATTTCTCAGAAACCGTGCGTCGTAATCGGCTGAAACTACTTGGGTAGGCTACTATCACCCATGTGCATCTCCCCATGAAACAGGTTTTGAAACGGATGCATGGATATGGAGAAAATGCAAAAATGGCTGAAGGAGATGGAGGCTGATTTCTTGGAAACCGTGCATCGGAATGGGCTGAAACTGCTCGAGCATGTTTCCATCATCCCTATACAATTCCCTGTAAAACGGTTTTTCAAATGGATGCATGGTTTTCAAGTTATGGAAAAAACAAATTTTGTTCTATGTATTTTCTCTTCAAAGCATTTTGCAAGTTTTTGCATGGAAAGAAAAACTGAGCTTGGGCTGTGATGTAGGTATGGATGATGGAGGATGAGTTTGAAGATTGCAGGAGGACTTTTGAACCCTTGAGGAAGCTACCATGTTCGCCAAACTACTTTTTTTTTAAATCCATTTCTAGCTTCCTACAATTTCTACAGGAACATCCTGTAGAAGCACAATGAAGAAGCACAATGAGGTGGAAAAGATGATGGAAAAGGGTGAGGAATGGGAACATGGATGCTTGCAGGCATAACCAATGGATTCCAAGCTTTAGATCCCCTTCCAAAATCGAATCTGGCTCGCTTGAAGGTTCTACAGGATGTTTCTTGTAGAAATATAGAACTTCCTCTAGAGCATCACCCGATGCAATGAGTGCTAAGTGAACTATTCAAAAATCATGAGAAATTAGTCAGTTAAGACTACCTCTCATGGAAATGGTCATACGTTTGAATGACTTACTTAACGCAGTTGAATCCCAAAAATGATATCCTTTGTCTTTGTTTTGAGTGATCCTCCTGACCTGCAATGTCATTGCTGCAACCTAAAATTATTCAATGGAAATTAGATTTATTTTTCTTTTTCTTTTTCTCTTTTTTTTTTTGAAAAACAACTAGGGCGCCTCATGGAGGTTTTCACCCTAATTGCCTGCCCTTGGCGCCTCCAAGGGAGGTTTTCACCTAGAGACCTTATTCTCTTTTCTCTTTTTTCCCAGCCCATTGACCGCCTCATGGAGGTTTTCAATCAATGAGCCAATCTAAGGTGCCTCCGAGGAGGTTTTCACCTTAGATTTTTATTTTTCCTCTTATTTTCATTTTTTTCTCTTTTTCTCTTTTTTTTTTTCTACCCTACCCTACTTGAAAAACAAAATTCTTTTCAAGTATAAGAATACTTCCAATGAAGCCACGTGCACATCGACATTAGAGATAAAATGATGTCGTGGCTTGAAATGCATGCTTTGACAGCTATCTGGATCTCAGAGACCCAATGATTTGACTATGAAGGGACCAAACATAGCTGAGGAAGAGAGTATTGTTGCAACTTGGTGACTGTCTGGAACCATGTCTCAATATAGCTTTGATATGCTTGGTCCTTTTGCTGATCTAGATCATTCTTCATGTCACCTTCTATCATGACCTTCTCATCTTCCTCTTTTTGCTGATATTTCTCTTGAGTACACGGAGGATTTGATGGTAACCATGAGGGAACTCCCTCTACCTCTGATTTTGATCTCTTCTCTTCATCAAGTGCAATCAATGGTTCTTTGATCTCCTCTCTTGAATCTTCTTTTGCTAGATGTGATCCTTCAATGCTTTCAAGATGATCTCTTTTTTGCAATCCTCTTCCTAAGCTATGGTGAAGATCATTGAGCTCAAGAGCAGTTGTTTGGACATGTTGTGCCTCAGCTTTGCAATTGGGTTGAGCTGCTCCATGGTATGGTTTTGGAAATGATGGTACGGGTAGTTGAGTGGAGGTGTGTATTTGAGATGGATGCGGATGGGGTTGTTGTTGGGTAGGCATTTGGGGTTTCCTTGGTGGAGGAGGAGGTGATGGTTGTGGTTGAGCAGGTGATGGAGGAAAAGAAGTGGGAGGAGTGTTGTACTGGGGCCTCCACCCCTGATGAGGTGCATTCCACTGAGGTTGTGGCTGAGCATAAGAGTGAAACAAATGAGTAGCTGGTTGGGCATAATATGGATCTATGAAAGAACAAGGAGGAGGTGTGAACCAGGAAGGATGAGCAAGGGGACCCCAAGAAGGCATGAAAGTGGCTTGATAGGGGTCATAATAGGTCTCGGATGTCCCTTTTAGTTCCTGCTGATAAGATCTAGGTTCATGTGGCCTCCTTTGGTTCATATAATAGAGTGATTCAGTGGCTCCTTTGGCTCTCTTATATGCAGCTTTGATTCTGGGTAAGGAAGGGCATTGATATGTAGGATGGTATCCTTCACATACAAAACACACTTCTATGGAGTATAATGGACATTCGTTCTTAGGATGCTTTCTAGTGCACCTAGGACAAAAAATGGCCAAAGCCCTCTTGGCTTCTTCTTGCTTCTTTTGGATCCGCAAGGTATCCAGTTGCATGGCAAGAAACTGCCTCATATCACTCTTGAAATCTTCGATCTGATTTGCAAATTCATTTTTGGATAAGGTACTGCTCCCAACATTTCTGCTTGTAGCCATTCGCTCCAAAGGAATGTTTTCTTCTTCTTCTCCCCTAGAGGTTCTTTAAAGATGCCTTGATGTCCACCTAGGGCTTCTTCTCAATCACAGCCATCAAAGAAGAGAGAAGGTTGGCTGTGTGAAGCAGTGGGGGGTGTTGTGCAAATATTTTTCTAAATTATCTCTACTCCTACAAGGCATGAAAGGAAATATTTTTGGTTGTTTTTTTTCTTTTTTCTCTGCCTGTACCTGCAAAAACTAAAATAGATTGAACTGCAACTAACTATCTTGCGAAAATGAAAATGTGGAATTGAAATGAAAGCAGGAAAGGACTAATCTATTTTGCTCAAATGAAATTGCAGGAATGAAATGATAGTCTACGCTTGCGGAATTGAAATGCTAATCTACGCTTGCAGAAATGAAATTGCAGAATTTAAATGCTAATCTACGAAAGTAGGAAATGCTAATCTACTTTTTCATAAACGAAACTGCATAATGGAAATGAAATAAACTACTTAGCAGAAGATTGTAGTGGAAAATAGAAGAAAAGCGGCAATCACCAATACTCTGACGCTTCCCCGGCAACGGCGCCAAAAAGATGGTGGGCCCCAGTATTGTAGAAATAATGCTACAACTCCTGGAACTCCCTTCTTTAATTTTATCAACCCGGTAGTTCGTAACAAACTTGGAAGCGACGGTGCTGTATGCACAAGTACTAGCTCTTGCCGCAGCTGTCCCTTGGTTAGTTGGCACAAGTCCGCTAGGGGCTTAAGCCAACTTCTATGAGCTCTTAGAAGAAGCTTTTTAATTGATGGATGAAAGCTAACTCGAAGGAAGCTAATCTAATTGCAAAAAGAAACTGAAAGCCAAAAAGAAACGCAAACCCTAGCAAACCCTAATTCTACCAGCTAGTCCTACTGACGCAAAGGAGAGCATGCAAACTACTGAAAGAGATGCCATTACTTCTATGAAGGTAAAATACATGTGTCTAGACTACCTCTATCTGAAGAAAACATCTTTTTGTATTTTTGATTAAGTTGTTGGAATTATCATGCATGTGCTTTTAACTATTTTTCACTGTGCAGAGGTGGATCAAGGAGGAGAAATGTTTGGAAGAGGTCGGGAAGGTTCAGAGAGGGTCTAAGGAGTCCCCAACACCCTTCCAGAGAGTTTCACAGAGTTTGGCTATCAAGAAACCTCATTCATGAGCTTCTACAGGAAGTCTGCAGGGGTTCTACAGGATGTTTAGGATTTCTACAGGATGTTCTGTAATTTTTCTACAGGATGTTTAAAAATTGGATTTTGGAGGATGGGTGAGTGAGGGTAGATGCATGAATGGATATGGAGGTAGGATAGGGGTCTGAAGTGGCCCAGGAACTGGTGGATGGAGCTAAGGAATGGCGAGGATGGTTCTATTTGTTCAAGGGAGAGATGAAACGATGTTGCACAAGAAGATGAGAATCATGGCAAAGTAAGTGAATGAGGCAAATGTAAGGTAAGGGTTCTAAGTGAAGGGTGAATCAGGTAGGTTGGATGGAGTATGGGCAGGTAAGGAAGGATAACAAGTACTCTGCAAGTGGTTTTTCAAACTGACCAAACAAACACTTATAAAACCTATGACCTAGTTACTTTACTCTAATATGACCTAACAGCAAAAGGAAATGAACAGAAGTTTATTTGAAATGAAATACGTGAAATGACTATGCAACTAAGCAATCATAAACTGAAGCATGCAATCAAAATTGATATCAAGTTCGACAACTAAGAATCCAACACTATTAATTGCATGGTGAAGCAAAGAATGTGTTTTTGTGGGCAGCAAGGTTACATTGGTCCCAGCTCATGATTCCACTAAAGGGGAGGTGAGATCCAAAGTACTTGGTAGCCTTTTTCTGAATATATTCCCTTTGATTAGCCTATCAAGTAAACCTGAACATGAAGAACCTTTTTAATCATCAAAAGCAACCTAAATAACAACACAATATTTAAATCTAAATAGCAGATTTTATTCTAAGAATGCAGCAAAGACACATGAAAGTAAACAAAGGAGGTACTGGGCACTTGAGATGGGCCCAACCCCAAGAGCTACAGCCTCCTAAGAGAGATTTAGAGCTGGTGAAAAGCTGGATTCATCTTTATTGAGCAAGAAAAGAAGAGATACATCAAAACTGTCCACAAGGAGAACTTGAAAATGAGCTGAAAGCAAAGCTAATCTATTGCCTCAAAATCGAAATACAAACTAGCTAATTTCTGCCTACAAAATGACTAACCATTGGCTAACTACCAGCTAACCCCAAATGAGGCCCTAAGCCTTCTTATTTATACAAATTGAGGACCCCAACAGTCCTCCTAAACTTTAGGGACTTGGCTGCCCAAAACTTGTACTTAACAGCAGTCCTACTTGACTTGCTTGGCTGCCCTTGTGCTAATTGATTTGGTGGCCCTTGAACTCCAAGCTGATGGTGGAGAATTCGAGGTAAGGGCCCATAAATGAAGGGAACACCTTCCTAAAAATACTCTCCACGAATTTGGCTGCCAAGTGCTCATTTCAATCATTGATTTTGTCTCCAAATTGACCAAAAAGGCTACACAAAGCACACATTAGACTTGTTGGCATAATGACTAACCCAATTCACTCTATTAGCATAAATATAATCAAAAACATGCAATAAACTAATGAGAATGGTGGATTAAGTCGAATTAGGAGGTTGAATGAGCCCAAATAATTATCCATTTTTGGGGCTCATCAATAGGCAACATATTTCTTCAATAATTTCCATTATTTTCTTGATATTACTTATAATATAAGATCAAATTCCAGTAGAAAGGTGTGTCACTTTCTATACTTGATGGGGTGTGCCAGGTGTAGCTATCAATGCCTCAGGTGCTTGGATGGCCAAAGGGGTCATGAATAGAGGAGTCAGATTAACAGCTTCTTTAAGCTCAATTATTCTTTTCTTTAATCTCATATTATTTTATTCTTGTTCTGTAACAAAGTGTGTCAGGGCTTCACCATTAGATTGGTTCAACTTTAGGAGTTAAATAACCCCTACTTCATAAATGTCATCTTCTATCCTTAATTTATTAGTAACCCTTTTATTTTGAATATTTACCTTTTCCACCCATAGCTTTTTATTGGTTATATCATATTGTGCATTTTGCATGGTTAGTTAGTGGTCATCAAAGATGATCAGCTCCTCTGTAATTTATTCAATCATTTTTTGGATTTCATTTATGTAAGCTACAATCCAATTAGGTAGCATGATGTTTTCAAATTCCATTTCGTTGGGCTCCTTCGCAGGTTAAGCCTCCTTAGAATTCTTACTTTATGATGAGTCAACAGTTTGTGATCTTTCTAGGATCAGAGGGGGAGGTGGTTCCTCTCCATCTCCTCCACTTGAGGGCCTATCATTATTCAATCACATTAATATCATTCCTCTTTTAACTTGAAGATGAACTCGAGTGAGCCTTGGGTGTCAAATTTGGTTGTACATTTGTAGGATTTATGTCTCTTTCTTTGTTATGTCCTCCCAAACTTGTGTTGCCTTCTATAACAACTTCTTCAACAAGGATAGGCATTTCTTTTTCTCTTAATGGGCTAATATTGCTTTCTCCACTTTCCTCAGTAATTATTGTAAATAAATTTCCATATCTTACTATGGTCAGGTGTTTTAAAAAGATACCTTCTTGGTCAAATCCTTGAATGGCCTCAACTTCAGTTAAATTGAAAGGATTTAAGGATGAATAGAAAATTCAGTTAGATGGGCGATGTTTCTCACGGCTACTTCTCCCACGGTAAAAATCAAGGAAATGAACTATTTATTTTTCTTTCTTTCGAACAATATTAACCATGGATGGTACTTCCTACATATTTTTGCAACCAAGTGTCATTCCAGCACAAATTTTGGCAATAATAGAGGTTTCTCCTAGAATCCATAGATTCAAACTAGGGTGTTTTCTTCCCTTTCCTCATGTATTCCCTTTCCCCAAAGAAAATATTGTGCTTCGATTGATATTTTGTTGGGCTCTCACCCAGTCACCATATGGTTAACTTCTATGACAAAGAATCTTGTGGCATTTGAAAAAAATGGAAAGCGACTTTATGTTTCCATAATATTAGGTATCGAAGCAGTATTGGTTTGATGTTTGGATTCAAATTATTTTTTTGAGGTACGTCATGGAAGGTATGATATGAGACCAAGGCTATTACAAAGTAGTTCATCATGAAAAATCTATTAGTCTTAGATAGATATGCTAGTTGTAAGGACATTTCACTGAAAATAAAGTTCGACCAATCGAAAAAGACATTTCTTTTGAAATAATAGTACAATGCATAGAGGACTGACATAAGGATTTTTGAGGTAGTTTCCTACCCCATTATACAAGAAAAAGTCCAAGGAAAAACTTTGTAACGTTCAAAAAATATTGAAATATCCAAAAACAAATAAAAAATTAAAAAACAAATCAATCAATAAATAAATAAATAAGAAAACTAAAAATTAAAAAAATTAATTAATTAATTAAAAATTAAAAAAATTAAAATTAAAAATAAATGAACATAAATAAAATATAAATATAAATAATAATAATAATAATAAATTATATATATATATATATATATAAGATGGAACCTGACATATTGCAACATGAACTCTTGGATGATGTTCATTATGTCGTCTTGATAATCCAAGAAGGTATCAACTTTAGATAACTTGAGTATTTTGGACAGTTTCGGTAGCTTGAGTAGTTTTCTAAATGCCTTTAGAGTTAGAGGGGCTTGGTTCTTTTTCACTCCAAGCTTAATATTTATGTTTTTCATATCAAAATGCCATGCACATAAATAAAATATCTCTCTAAAATCGAACACTTCAAGTAACACATGCAATGTTCACCAATCTAGTGGTCCAAATCCTATTGTTTTTCTTCTCATCAGGAGATAAATTCAAATACCATAGGTACATAGTCGACTAGTGAAATTTTTTATCTAGACAAGTAAGTGAATTGAACATGTCACCGCAAACCAACTCTTTCTCCCTTTTAGCGGCCATTTATTTGTTATATATGACTAATCAATGAAGCCTTTTAGTGAGCCTTAGTTGTTAAATCCTCATTATTCAGTACAATTATTAATATATCATCTCCTCTTGTGGCATTCTAATAAATGGGGCACAACAATAAGTGGAAGTTAATAACTCATGACGGCGCTTTATAAAGGGCGATGGAGAGCAGATATTATTGTACAATATGCATCATGTCCCCCTTTTTTTTTGGTAGGTAAGCACCCACGGGGATTTGAACCAGTGACCTATCGCAAGGAGTGCCTTAACAGTGCACCCATTCATCGTCAATCCAAAGCCCCGTGGGCAAAAATCACCTTGCAAGAAAAGCATCATGTCCTCCTTACTTAGTGATACATTTACTTTATTGATCCTTTAAGTAACCTCAAATCGATCAAAAAGAGGAAGCAAGAGAGTAAAGGAAGTGAAGTGAATCTTTCACACTTGATTTTGGTAATTTACTCTAAGTGCTGACAAGAAGTGTGTGTGTGGATATATTGTGCGACAAATGAGTATTTTGGGATTATGTTCTGTGAAGGCAGGTACGTGGAAGTAAAGTATGTTGGGTGTATAGCCTGATTATCTTCTGTATTCAAAGGTATTGCCGCATTGGACCCCAGTTTGCGTTGCCGCCCGTAAAATATTCGCTGCACGGGGGTAAAATTTCCTTGTAAAATGTTGTAATTTCGTAGTCAATCTAGGCCGTTCATTAGGTGGAGATCTAACAGTAGAAGTTATGTTTAATTTAGGGTTTTTTTTCACTAGAAGGCAACCCCTCGCTATATATGAGGGAATTGTATTGCGTCTATGTAGATCTGTATTCTGAGTGAGAAAGAGAGAGGAGATTGTGTGAGAACAAAGAGGGAATTACAGTGGATTTGTTGTAGGTTGTATCTCTTCAGTTTGTTGGATAATATAGAAGGAAGGACTAGTTGTTTCTCCGTGGATGTAGCCCAAACTGGGTGAAACACGTATATTTGTGTCTCTCTTGTTTTATGTGTTTTCTATGTTTATATTTCTACAATATTTTATGTGTTCCATTGCTCTATAATATATAATTTTCTAACAACTGGTATCAAAGTCGAAGGTCTATTTGGCTGATAAACTCGCACGAGAGAAGGGTTCCTGGTTCGAGTGGGAGCAATGGCGGAAGATGGTAGGTTTAAGGTCGAAAAATTTCACAGCCAAAACTACCAGTTGTGGAAGATGCAGATGGAAGATTATCTGTATCAGAGAGATATATACCAACCATTGATCAGAAAGGCAAAGAAGCCAACGAGTATGATAGACAGAGAATGGGATATTCTCGACAGAAAGGCACTTGGAACAATACGGTTGTGCCTAGCAGCGTTGGTAGCGTTTAATATTTAAAAGGAAATGACAACGGAGGGTTTAATGTCGACATTGGACAAACTATATGAAAAACCCTCGACCTCAAATAAGGTATTTCTCATGAAGCGTTTATTTAATATGAAGATGTTAGAAGGTGGATCTGTTGTTGATCATTTAAATGGATTTAATACAGTTACCAGTCAGTTAAGTTTTGTAGGGGTAACTTTTGATGATGAAGTTAGGGTTGTATTATTTTTGTTCTCATTACCAGAAAGTTGGAATGGTTTAGTTATGGCCATTAGTAACTCTATCTCTAGTTCTAGTACTTTAAAGTTTGATGATGTTGTTGGTGCAATCCTTAGTGAGGAAACGTGACGGAAAAGCTTCGGAGGGACATCAGGTGATGCTTTTACTGTAGAGACTAGGGAAGAAAAATAGAAAGAGGAAAGAGCCTTGGATATCGCAATAAGTCAAGAAAAGGCAGATCTAAGTCCAAATCGGGGATAGTGTGCTGGAAATGCGGGAAGAAAGGACACCTGAAGAAAGACTGCAAGTCTTGGAAGGGAAAAGAAGGAGACACGCAACAAGAAAATAATCATGAAGCGAATGTGACAGTTGATGTGTTGCAAGATGCTTTGGTTCTTTCTTTAGAAAATATTATTGATGCCTGGGTGGTAGATTCAGGGGCCTCATTCCATGCCACGCCTGATAGGAAACATTTTCATGATTATGTTCAAGGAGATGTTGGACAGGTTCAATTGGGTGATCATAAACACTGTAAAATCATTGGAATGGGTACAGTTTTCATAAAATAGTTGAATGGAAATCAATGGCTATTGAAGGAGGTAAGGCATGTTCCAGATCTAAAGAAAAATCTTATTTCAATAGGGAAGTTGGGAGGTGAAGGTTGTGTGACTACTTTTACAGATAAAACCTAGAAGGTCACTAAAGGATCCTTGGTAATAGCAAAGGGAGAAAAGGTTGGTACATTGTATTTATGTAACGGTATTTATAATTATATTAATGCTTTAACCTCTACAGGAAAAGATATGGCATTGTGGCATCATAGGCTCGGGCACATGAGTGAGAAGGGGATGCAGATTCTTCACTCAAGAAATTTTTTGCCAGGTTTGAAGCATGTTGATTTAAAATTCTGTGAAAACTATGTTTATGGAAAATAGAAGAGAGCTAGATTCCTTAGAGTTGGTAAATAAAAGAAGAGCGAAAAATTAGAGCTTATGCATACAGATGTATGGGGACCTACTCAGTTATCATCGCTTGGTGGCTCCCGTTATTATGTTACTTTTATTGATGATGCAACCAAAAAAACCTGGATTTATTGTATTCGAAATAAATTCAATGTATTTGATACTTTCAAGAAATGGAAAGCTTTAGTTGAAAATGAGACAGGAAAAAGGTTGAAGTGTCTCAGATCAGACAACGGAGGTGAATATTGCAGCAAAGAGTTTGACAGGTACTGTTCAGAGAATGGAATTTGCAAAGAGAAGACAGTTCCAAGAACACCACAAGAAAATGGTGTGTCAGAAAGGATGAACAGGACAATCATCGAGCGTGCAAGGTGCATGAGATTGCATGAAATATTTCCTTTATAATTTTGGGCAGATGTTGTAGATATTGTTGTTTATCTAATAAAAAAAGGGCCTTCAAGTTCCTTAGATGGTGATGTTCCAAAGGAAGCATGGACAGGTAAAAAGGTAAACTACTCATTTCTAAAAACTTTTGGTTGTGAAGCCTTTGTCCACATTAATAAAGAAAATAGAACAAAGCTTGAGGCAAAATCAAACAAATGTACTTTTATTGGATATGGTGTTAATGATTTTGGTTATCGCTTTTATGATTATGAAAAACACAAAATCATTAGGAGCAGAGATGTCATATTCAATGAAAAGGTTTTGTATATCAGTTGCAGGAAAAGAAAAAAGAAAAAGAAAATAGAGAATACACAGTGCTTGATGAGATCACAGAAAAAGTGATGGTGCCTGAAAATCATAATGATCAATGGCCAGAATGACAATCACAACAGCAACAAGCACCTCAAACACTTGAAAGTAGTGTTAGAAGATCTACCCGGATAAGTAGACCCCCTGAACGATACTCTCCTTCATTATATTATGTAATATTGATTGATTCTGATGAACAAGAATGTTATGAAGAAGTAGTGCAGGTAGAAACCAGGAAGAAGTGGGAGCAAGCCATGGAAGAAGAGATGGACTTCTTAGCACATAACCAGACTTGGCACTTAGTTAGGTTGCCTACAGGTAAAACATCATTGCAGAATAAATGGGTTTACAAGTTGAAGGAAGAAGATGGAGGTAGAAAAAGGTATAAAGCTAGACTTGCGGTGAAAGGGTTTGCACAGAAAAAGGGTATAGAATTTGATGAGATATTTTCTCTTGTTGTTAAAATGACTTCAATCATAACTATTTTAAGTCTAGTAGCAACTGAAAACTTGCATCTTGAGTAGTTATATGTAAAGACAACCTTTCTCCATGGGGATTTGGAGGAAGAGATATATATGCAGCAGCCATAAGGATATGAGGTGAAAGGGAAGGAGAAACTACTGTGCAGGTTGAATAAGAGCTTGTATGGCTTAAAACAGGCTCCAAGGCAGTGGTATCTAAAATTTGACAGGTTTATGTCTGAACAAGGTTATACTAGATGTCACTCTAATCATTGTGTTTATCTCAAAAGGCAAAATGATGGCAGCTATATTATATTGTTATTGTATATAGATGACATGCTTGTTGCAGGTTCTAACATGCAAGAAATAAATGTGCTCAACGAAAATTAGCGAACTCATTTGCAATGAAGTATTTGGGTGCTGCAAAACAAATCCTTGGTATGAGAATAATTAGAGATAGGAAGAATCGCAAATTAACATTGTCTCAAAGTGAGTACATAGAAAAGGTGTTGGAAGGTTTAATATGTATAATGAAAAACCAGTTAGTATACCTTTGGCTAGCCATTTCAAATTAAGTAAGGAGGAGTGTCCCAAGACTCAGGAAGAAATGGCACATATGTCTAAAGTTCCATATGCATCAACAGTTGGAAGCTTAATTTATGCAATGGTCTGCACAAGGTCTGATATTGCACATGCAGTGGGAGTTGTAAGCAGGTACATGAATAATCCAGGAAAAGAACATTAGATGGTAGTGAAATGGATTCTCAGGTATTTGAGAGTTACCACAAATCAAGCATTATGCTTTGGTGGTTCAAACATTGCTCTACAGGGATATGTTGATGCAGATATGGCAGGTGATAGAGATAACAGGAGGAGCTCCACAGGGTATGTGTTTGCTGTAGGTGGAAGAGCTGTCAGTTGGTGTTGAAAATGGCAACAAGAAATGCTAAAAATAGAAGTGCTAAAAATAGAAATACTATAAATAGCAGTTTGGGTACCAGTGCTGGATTGAACAATAGGGAATGAAAAATGGAAGTGCTAAAAATAGCATTCTATTTTTAGCAGTTCGGGATGGATTCCTATTTTTAGTCAGTCCCTGGACTAAAATAGGAAGTAAAATTCGAATTTGAACTTAACAACTGTTTGAAAATAAATTAATTAATTCACCATGAGTTAATTAGTTGTGAAAAATCAAACATGAAGTCTATGTGAGGACATGCAACAGTTTCTCCATTAATTGAGGAATTTATCCATCAGTTAAAGAGATAAGGATGAGTTCTAATTTGAGTTGTAATTAGTTGGCTCAGTTAACTGAGTCAAGTCCAGTTAGATTGATTTAAATAGTTTGTTTAAATTAATGTGAGTTCAGTTAGTTAATGCATGCTTGCATATAACTGCTGCACTTCAAATAACTAAATATTCTCTCATGAATAACTCATGCATGTCAGTTCAGACAAAGACCCAGTTGAGATTAGAGAATGGACAGTGTACTATCATTTGGATGAATGTTTTTCCTATAAAGGAAGCTCATCCATGAGAAGGATTTATCTCCTTCAAGACTGCACAGTTGGATCAGAGGTTGGTGAGTGTGTGAAGAGGCCAATTCACACAAGTGGCTACACTAGACCCTAATCAGAATTGTACAAAGAAATAGGAGGCTTGGAGGGCAGACCAGAAGTTAGATAGAGGCCTTTGACTATCTATGAGCAGCAAAGGTATTGCTGAGAGAGCAGGATAGCTTTAGAGCTGATTCTTTTTGTAATATTGGTTATATTTCCACTTGTATGATAATACAGAGTTGGGGTTTTAGGTTGAGGCTTTCCCTTGGTTATTTCTCTTATGTTATGTGTGATTGATTTCTCCTTATCAGTTCTATGTGTTCAATTGATCTTACTCAATTCGATTAAGCTTCCGCATAATTTTTTGTAGAAGTAGATCAAGTATTTTGCTTTAGTATATTGCATTATCAGGTGATCTACAGTGGGAATTTCTATAGTTGGGTCTCAAAAATGCAAAGTGTTGTCACACTCTCAACAACAGAAGTAGTGTATGTTGCTGCTATAGAGGCTAGTAAAGAAATTATTTGGTTACAAAGGTTTTTGGATAAATTGGGTAAGAAGCAGGAGTTGGGCAGGTTATAAAGTGACAGTCAGAGTGCCATACATCTTGCAAAGAACTCTGCATTTCATTCCAAGACTAAACATATACAGCTCAAGTACCACTTCATACAATCAGTGTTGGAAGATGGACAGTTGACGCTGGAAAAAATACACACTAGCCAGAATCCTGTAGATATGTTAACAAAAGTTGTAACCAGGGAGAAACTGAGAATCTGTTCAGTTTCAATTGGTCTTCAAGTATGATGAAGAAGATGAAAATAGCCAGGTCCAAAGTGGAGTCATTATCCAGCAAATGAAGCAGCGGTGGAGTTGCTATAATCATTCTCCAAGTGGGAGATTGTTGGGTGTGGAGCTTGATTATCTTTTGTATTCAAAGGTATCGTCGCATTGGACCCCAGTTTGTAATGGGGCGGCAACGCCGCCTGTAAAATATTTGCTACAGGGGGGGTAAAATTGCCTTGTAAAATGTTGTAATTTCGTAGTCAATCTGGGTTGTTCATTAGGCGGATATTTGACAGTAGAAGTTATGTTTTTTTCCCTAGAAGGTAAACCCTTGCTATATATGAGGGAATTGTATTGCGTCTATGTAGATCTGTATTCTGAGTGAGAAAGAGAGAGGATATTGTGTGAGAGTGAAGGGGGAATTACAGCAGATTTTCTATAGGTTGTATCTCTTCAATTTGTTGGATAATATAAAAGGAAGGACTAGATGTTTCTCCATGGATGTAGCCCAAACTAGGTGAACCACGTATATCTGTGTCTCTCTTGTTTTATGCATTTTCTATGTCTATATTTCTGCAATATTTTATGTGTTCCATTGCTCTGTAATATATAATTTTCTAACAAAGTATGTAGAGAATGGATGTGCGAAGGGAAAGTGTGTGCAGTTTCTCTGCATATTTACAAATCAACCAAGTGTTGAACATGGAGAAAGGAGTGCAGAGAAATATTATATAGAAATATTTAAGATGAATTTTTTCTCCACAAGAGCCCATATTATTTTTGACGTTAATAAGCACCCAACTGGTGAAGAAAAGACACAACTGACCTTTGATTTTGTAATATATATCTCTTGGGTGATCACTATTTATAGGATTGCCCTAAATTTCTACAAAAAGTGATCAATAAAAAAATTTGACAATCTATTACACTTGGTGCTCGAACATGAGGTGAATAGTTCAAAAAACCTTCATATTGTCATTGAATCTAGGGTAGGTCAAGAAAATTAAACATGCATAAAACATGTATCTTGAAAAAGAAAACCCAAAACTCAATATCTATGTTAGAATATTGGAAATATGCAGATACATATAACAATAAACAAATCAAACATTATTAATCTAACCTCCTATCTAACATAACAACATTTAATCTAGAACCTTAGGTAATTAGTTGAACTTGAGCACTGTGTATCATCCAAAAATCGATGGGAAGACTGAAATAGTATATTCAAGTATGCATGGAGGTATGGAAAACAAGAATCGGAATGCAGATCCATGGTGAAGAGAGGTTTTTCGATGGCACGCTCTGCAACTGACCGTAAGGGTTTCGGCTAGGGTTTCAGACAGCCCTCTCTCTGCCACCTGAAACACCTTAACCGCGCACCTATTCTGCCTGTAACCCGGCCCGGTTTTTCAGGTCCAACTGTCATTTTCAAGATGACCACTGATACTGTCGGTGATGTTATGGAAACGGAGGAGGCGGTAGACTATTCTGAAGACCCGCATCCTGAACAGGTAATTTTCGGGTGCCCTAACTTCATTTCGTCTGATGCTGGCCCTAGTCATTCTCCGCTTCCGTCGCCGCATACATCTCCGGTGGTAACTCTCCCAGAACCCCGCCCTTCTCGACAGCCTGACGGATCTTCCCCCCATGAGCCCCCTGGCCTAGATCTCCCTCCTCTGTCGCCTGGGACCCTCCGTTTCCTGTCGACTGTTATTCCCCCGTCGCCATCATTTGACCCGCATCCGCCCTCTACTACTTTCTTGGCTGCATCATCATCAGGTCTTCCCTCCTCGACGGCTGTCGTGCCCTCTGCCTCCCTACTCTCGCCCTCGGGATGTTTTGAGACCCCTGCCGTCAGGGTCAGTTCTTCAAAATCGGCTCACCTGGAATGCTCCCCGGATCCATTAGTGGATCACCCTTCTGCTCCGCGTTCTGGGAAGAAAAGGTCCAAGTGTGTCAAAGCAACCTCTAGGGACATATCTATTCGATTCGGAGATTCATCTGCAATTGGGGAAGCAGCCAGAATGGCGAACACCATTCTTGTAGGGCATGTTCGAGGGCGTGCATATTCGGCGACCCGACTCACCCTTTGGGTGAAGGAGATTTGGGGAGGGGTTCTTAAAGAATTACCTGAGGTGCAAGTTCTTCCCAGAGGTTGGTTTGCCCTTCATTTCGCAAAGGAAAACTACACGGACATGGTACTGGCAAGGTATTGGCACATTGAGATGGCGTCGGTTCTGCTAAAAAGATGGAGCCCTCTTTTTGACCCGGAGCGAGAACAAATAGGGGCTGGTCCGCTGTGGGTTCGTCTGCCAGGGCTACCCCTTCAGTACTGGAGTGAAGAAGTCTTCATGCGCATCGGGAATGCACTGGGATCATATCTCGACCATGACCGCACCTTTGTGGAGTCTAGGAACAGAACGCTAGCTCGCATCCTGGTACATCTGGACACCCGCGAAGGATTGGAGGAAAAGATTACTCTACACTGGGGCAAATACTCTCGGGTTCAGATACTGGACTACGAAGGGGTGCCATTCAGATGCCGCCGCTGCCACAGGGTGGGGCATATTTTCAAGGACTGTCCTCTTAACAAGAAACAAGAAGAATCCCCTGTGCCATCAAACATGCCCTCGAGGACTATATCTCCGGTCACTCAGCGTACTCCGGCATCGGGCCCCCCCATCAGCATTCCTCTACATGCTCCTGGAGCAGCTCACAGCACAATATCTCCACCGGTTACTAGATCTCGGGCTGCTACAACATCTGCCTCTGCTTCGGGTACATCTCTCTTCCCTCCTTTATCTATTTACTCTCCTTGCTCCTCTATGCATTCTCCATCTATGTCTGCTGCATTCTGCACTTTGCCCTCCTCCCCGGTCTTTGCTCCTTCTGCACCCTCATTACATATTCATCCCTCGCCATCAACCTCACCTTCATCATCCCGGGGGTCAAAACACAACTATAACCTGCGTCCTCGAGTCCACTCTCTTGGTTCTCATCTAAAGATTGCTGGTTTGGGTATTGCATCATCTGGGTCGACTCCCTTGTCTGCCCGAGGGAGAAAATCACATCTGTCAAAAGCCATCAGGAGGGCGGGAGCGGAGGTTGCCTCTGGGCGACAATCCACCATTGTTGGGGTTCTTAGAGCAGTGAACACCCCGGGCAATCCTCCCCCATGAAGTGTCTTTCTTTCAACTGTCGAGGCTTGGCTAGTGCCTCCAAGAAACTAGCCCTGCACAGGCTTATTGAATCTGTCCCTATAGACATTATCCTCCTCCAAGAGACCCTTGGCCCGGCAGACTCCATATCTGCCTCTTTATCCACCATCATCCCGGGATGGCAATTTACAGCGATGGACTCCACAGGTAGATCGGGGGGCCTTGCGATTGGGTATAACCCAGCATCCATCAGGGCTCGAGGTACTTGGGGGGGACCAGGATTCTTGGGATTAGATCTCTTTTCGGCTGACCTGGGTACCAATCTCAGGGTCATCAACATATATGGCCCCTGTCAACAAAGAGAAATTTTTTGGAATCACTTATTGAGTTTATCTATCCTCTCAGCAGACAATACCATTATTGGGGGCGACCTAAACTTCTCCCTGGGATATAGTGAATCATGGGGATCTATGGCACAGATTGACTCGATTACTGGGTATATGACCGACCTACTGGAGCGACATAACCTGATTGATGTTCCTATGAATAAACCGCTCCCCACCTGGAGGAACAGAAGAATTGGAGAAGCTGCTCTTGCTCGCAGATTAGATAGATTCATAATGAAAGGTACCCTGATACAACAGCTTCATCATTATAAACAATGGGTCGGTACTGGAGGCATATCTGATCACTATCCTATATACCTGGAGATATCGGGGCCTCACAAAAAACCAAAAGCCCCCTTCAAGTTCAATCATGGCTGGATACAGGATCCCTCATATATCAAGATGGTTAAGGATTTTTGGATCCACAACCCGATTGATAGGTCAGATTCTTTGGCAAAAGGGTTCTGCTCAAACTTGTCACAGCTCAAACATCTTTCTATTGAATGGGCCAGAGAAAAATATCAGAAGGATAACTCAGCACTACTGCATATAGAATCTGAACTATCCTCTCTTTCAGATGAAAGAGGCCTGGGGTACGTTACAGCTGAAGACAAAACCCATCTGGTGGAACTAGAAAATCAGAAGACAAAAATTCTAAGGGAGCGAGAAGAATCCATCCGGCTTCGTAGTAGAGCCACCTGGCTAAAAGCTGGGGATGACAATACCCGATTCTTTCACAACTATGCTAAAGGCAGGAAGGTTAAAAATACAATTTGGAGCCTCCCTCTGCCAGATGGTGGAATAGCAGATTCCTTCACCAAGCTCTCTCACCTGGGATCATCACACTTCAGAAATCTCTACAAACAACCCCCAGGTTCAACTATTGCGGATATCATCAACATCGCTGGTCACTTCCCCAGGTTTGTAAATGAGGATGAGGCGGAGACTCTATTTGATCCAGTGACACCTGGGGAACTTGAGAACACCCTAAAGTGGTTCAAGAAGGATCGCAGCCCGGGGCCGGACGGGTGGACCATCGAGTTTTACATTACTTTCTATGAGTTGATCAGCAATGATTTACTGAGGGTAGTGGAGGAATGCAGGGTATCTGGGTCTCTGTACAATGCCATCAACTCAACTTTCATAGCACTGATCCCCAAATCGGATACCCCTTCCTCCTTCGACGATTATCGCCCCATCTCCCTTTGCAATGTGCTCTACAAGATCATCTCCAAAATCATAGCTAACCGCATCCATCCTATTCTGTCCCGTCATATTGCCCCTCATCAATTTGCTTTCCTGGAACACCGTCAGATTCATGAAGCCATCGGAGCGGCTCAAGAAGCCCTCCACACCATCTGGACCAAGAATCACAAAGCCATTATCTTAAAGATAGATTTAGCAAAGGCTTTTGACCGTGTCAGTTGGCTCTACCTCAAGATGCTTCTCATCCATCTGGGCTTCCCAAATAACTTCATCACTTGGATCATGGCCTGTATCTCCACTCCCACCTTCAGTGTTCTGATAAATGGGTCAGCATCACAGTTTTTTCACTCTGAACGTGGACTTAGACAGGGTTGTCCTCTGTCTCCTCTACTTTTCCTGATTGTCATGGATGGCCTGAGTCGACTTATCGATACAGCAAAGAGAAATGGGGAATTTAGTGGACTCAAAATATCCGATGATTGCTTTCTCACCCATCTTCTTTTTGTGGACGACGTCATGATCTTCCTTGATGGCAGCATCAGGGATTCTCGCTCCTTCTCGAACATACTCACTCTTTTCTCAGCTGCTACAGGGATGCTTGCTAACCATTCAAAATCATCCATCATTCTTTCCAGAACTTCTATCCAAGAGTCCCATGTGGCTCGCCAACTGTTTCCTTTCTGCATCCATCCCTTAGACCATGGCCTCAAATATTTGGGATTCTGGATCAAGCCTATCAGTCCTAAGATAGCTGACTGGGTCTGGCTAGTCGCAAAATTGGAGAAGCACCTCAATATTTGGAGCCATCGATATCTATCTAGAGCAGGCAGACTTGTATTGGTAAAATCTGTCCTGGAGGCCACCCCGGTCTTTTGGATGGCTCTTGCCTGGATTCCGAGGAGCATCTTGGCTAGATTACAGCAAATTTGCAACAGATATCTGTGGAATGGGAACCAGGACAAGCGCATATTCGCATGGGTTGGATGGAAGAAGATCGCTACTCCTAAAAAATGGGGTGGCTGGGGACTAAAAGACCTGCCTACTTTCGCTCAAGCCCTTGCGGCAAAAATGGGGTGGACCTTACTCACTGGCCATAATCTCTGGACCAGCATAACATATCACAAATATATCTGGCCTCTCCACATCATGGAATGGATCCGACTTCCAACCTGGCCTAAATCTGGTATATCATCTGTATGGAAAGCACTTCTAAACTCTATGCCTCTTATCAGGGATAATCTGGTTTGGAAAATCAATGATGGATCTTTGGCTCGTATTGGTATGGACCCATGGAATGGTAGTGGCGGCAGGCATATACTACCTGAAGCCCTCATTCGGCACCTACACTCACAAGAGATTAAAGTTCTGGCTGACATTGCTGATCCACATAACTCATCCATATTAGATCAGCGTTGGAAATCCGCATTGCAGATTAATATTCCACCTCTCTAGCACCAGGAATGGACTGCATATATTAATGCTTTATCAAAGTCACACATCAGGATTAAACAGGGGCCGGATGAGCTTATCTGGTATCATTCCGAGAATGGAATTTACACACCTAAGACAGGTTATCTATCGTTGATATCGCACAAGGTTCCGGATTTGATTTCATTTTGGTGGAAGTCAATATGGAAGCTCTCCGCTCCCCCCAGGCAGAAACTATTCTTTTGGTGTATCCTTAAAGGTGTAGTACCCACAGGGGAATATCTCATGCGACGTGCAGTTTATGGACCGACCTGGTGCACCCTGTGCAAATGTACTTCCGAATCGAGCCTCCATTTGTTTCTAAACTGCACATCATTAACGACCTTGTGGCAATCTGTATCATCCTCTATACAATTTACAGGCAAATGGGAAGGAGACGATATAATTCGAACCTGGGAAACATGGTTTTATGGTCACAAAAACTCCAAATTACAAAGCCTGCCTATCATTATTAGCTGGTATCTCTGGCTGGCTCGAAATCGGGCTATCTTTGAAGAAAAACCAGTGAGCTGGCCTCATTTAACTGCTCTCATTATATCTGCCTATAATGAGCTGCCTGAGCCGCCGCAACCTAGCTCTAGAAGACCGCGCGACCCTCCGCATATTGAAAAAAGCACTCCATGGGCATTCTTTGATGGCGCTGCCCAACAGCAGGGTTGTGGGGGAGGTTTTCTATTATTCATTAATGAACATCACTTCTACAAAGTCAAACTGGGACTAGGGACTGGCACAAATAATTTCGCAGAGATTATCACCCTTCGTCATCTCTTGCATTTTGCATTGGGGCACAACTGCATGCACATTCATATATTTGGAGACTCGAAGATTATCATAGATTGGTTCAACAACATTACTGTTTGCCACACACACACACTCAGTAACATCTTGGATGAAATAAATATATTGAAGGCTCAATTTATTGACATCAATTGTAATCATATCTACAGGGAACACAACAGCAGTGCCGACCAACTATCCAAGGAGGCCACGGCACTTCCCAGAGGAGAGTGGATGATTCAGGAGCAGCGAGGAACAAATGCATATCAATACTACCATCGTCCTTACATAGATACACACTATCATAGGGCAGCCAGCCCATGAGATACAGATCTGAAAAATGATATTTTTTGAACTTTTTGTACATAGATGACAGTACTACTTATCAGAAGCCCTGCGTGGCAATATGTATATATAAACAGAACAACAAGGAACATCCTGCGTGATGATTTTTGCTTTATAACAGACATAATAGACTTATAAATTGTGCCCACATGAGGCAGAAGAACTTACAGCATATGCATAATGCATCTACAATATGTAATTTTTCAAGTTAATGAAAGATTACGATTTTTCCAGTGGAAAAAAAAATAAATAAATAAAAATAAAATAAAATGAACATTTAATCAATCAAAAGAAAGAATAAAAAAAAGGAGAGGACACGCTGTATTTTACATGATAAAACCCCAATTGGGAAAACATCCATGGGAAGGTAATTATGTCTTTATTATCTTCAGAAATCTCCAAATTTACAAAGAGAACCACCACAAATGTTTCATCACTTTACAATGATAAGACTTTGATATTTAACTGTATGTTTTTCATGGGACTCCCTAACCTCTATTATATACCAAGAGATATTGAGGAATTACATCCCAATAATACATGTGGAATAATGTAATTTCACCTCTTTATATAATAGATTATTACAAGTGTATTTTACTCCATGATGAATGTAGGATATACACCTAATAAATTAAAACTAGAGTTTCTTCCAACATAACCTAGACATTATTACCTTCCATAGTGACATATTCCAACACCCCCCCTTAGTAATGAATAGGTAGATGTAGCACTTGTCGAGGAAGATTTCATTACATCAACCATTTCCCTTGATGACAACTTCTCACATTTCTAAAAACTTTCGAAGCAAACAAACTTCGTCTTCATCATGGATGTTGTGAAAATATCAATTGAGCATTACCACTGGTAAGAAAGCAACACTTCTAAAGAAGTTAAACAACTTCCCAAATTTCCAACAACTTTTGAAGCATACACTCTTTTCCTTTATTGTGGATGTGGTGAAGAAGAATTTTGAGCAACACTCTAAAGAATTATAAACACTATTACCAGTAACAAGCAATACTCATGACCCGGATGCGGGTGCTTCCACCAGTCATTAAGATGGCACACGCCATGACACATGGGAGCCGGACGAACCGCCAGCTCTGGTATGCGGAGGATGTTAGGAGGTATGAAGAGTTAATGCACAGGGTCAGTGCATTCAATTCGTTGCAGTGGAGACGGGACGCCGCTTACAGCTTAGTGCAGTGGAGAGGGAACGCCGCATTCAAGCCGAGCATGTCTGCTCAGAACTCAAGGCAGAACAGGGGTAGAGCCCAAGGCCCTCCCCTCGTGGTAAGCATGGACGCGATGCATTATAATTCAATTCACACTTCTATTCCTGAACAGAACCGGCATATTGTTGCTCTGTGCATTTGGAGGAAGGTCACCCCGGATTCTAGTTTTCGCGGGCTTGACAAGCGCCTGAGGTCTCTGGTCTCAAAACCCATGCCGCGTAGCCGAGGAATTCCCAGGCGAGGCGGAAGATCTGGTATCCGGGTTGGTTCAGTGATGGATGACGGGCAGCCAATTTCGCCCATAACCGCGGCGCCACCCTCCTCAGAGATGGAAGACTCAGAGCAGGAATGCCTTCTTCCACAAGGCACCTATCAGACATTTCGATTCAGGTTCCCCAGCCGCCTGGTCAGGCCTGAGGTTGTGGTTAATTTCACGGTTTACATCACCGAGGAAGAACCTGGTATGCACATTTCTAATTCCCCTGCAAGTGTTCACGACAGCGACATCCTTTTGGGCGACATGAACGGTTTGGTGTACCGAACCCACCGTTTTGAGGCAGCTCCAGCCCAAAACGCCCCGATCCAGCAAGCGCAATCTCAGGAGGTCTCGGGTAATGACGTCTCTGTGCAAGAGATTCTGCAGCTGCCCAATTTGAATCTGGAAATGGAGGTCTTCAGTGCACAGGCTCAACCAGGTCCGGGAGAGTTGCTTCGGGATGAGGACGGGATGGTCATCTGGCTCGACTCGCCCAGCCAGGACAATGGCGCGCAGACGGCCTCGCCCAGCCAGCCAGACTAGTTATCATCGGGTGCTCTGTTCTATCTTTTTGTATACATGTCAATACAAACGATGTTGTTTTCCTGTGTCCATTTCAGTCCAAGGTCTCAGTATAGCTATTGCTGCAAGTCTCAGGCTTCAGCAGCATGCTCTTTTTGTTTCAGTGTCAAGGATGTAAAATGGCTCTGTCCAGCCAGTAGTCATGGTGTCTTTGTTAGTTTGAGTCAAGGTCATTTGATGTCCAGAAACTATGATTATGGACCATGTTTTGTGACTGGGTTAAAGCAGATAGACGGAACAGACCAGATTTTTCAGTTTGAGGACTGGCCTCGGCCTCCTCGCGAGATCTAAACTTTGTAAATATTTTTCTTTTCTTTAATATAGCAGTAGCCTTTACTTAGAAAAAAAAAAACAAGCAATACTCATGAAGAAGTTTGAACAATGTTACCATCAATGTTAATCAAGCGCAAGAAGACACAGAACTATATCTCCCAATAATAGTGGATGATACACAACGATATGAAGTTTGCAAACATATATGAAATGCACTTTGTGATCATTCATCACTCCAACCACAGTCTACCCTAATAGTCGGCACTATTCCACTGTTCTGCCTTTCACATTTTCGATGTAAATATCTGAAGGCATCACTGCCATGTTTCCAGGAATTGTGATCCCTTGATATACTCCTTTGATTCTTATGAGGATGATGATATGGCATAGAAGTAGGCTCGGATTCTGATTTACTTACAGGAGTACAACAACCCTACACATAACCAATACTGGAATAACATTGTCAATCATAACATCAGCTATCTCAACACAATCAGCAAAGGGAAACTCTTCCAACAATATAGTTTGAACTCCTCTTGCAACATATAACACATGTCAGGGTTCATCATCATTGGATGTAGGCACTGACACAGGAGTAGTATTATAATATCCAAGACCTACTCTAAATGTATGTATCTCAAGGGAAATAGGATTAGCATTTTCCTATCCATTCTTCCCAAGTCCACTTCAAGTATAGTCCATCTTGTTCAACAGTGGGGACCCAATAATATAGTGTACTTTTAAAATATAGGAGAAACAATATGAGTAGTGGTCAGTAAATCATGTGATGAAATGGAAATATCAACATCAATGATATTATAATAAACAGAATACAATCAATACCATTAGTAGATAAGTTTGGCAACTCCACATTATCATTCTTATCTCAAAATTCTATAACCAACTCACTTCTAACTCGAGGTTATGATTGCAGTCTTGTAGGTTTTGAATGGTTTCATCCTTTTCAGTCAATTGCATAAACAAGGAGTCATGATCTTCCTTTAAAGCTTGATACTGGTTTTTTAGTCTTGCTTCCTCTGTCTGAAACTAAGCAACAATAGATTGCAAGGTAAGGACTTCTTGACAAAGCATATCAACAACCTTTGTCTTTGAGGAATAGATAGTACCATTATCAATATTTTCATATAGAGAAGCTAAAGTTTCCCACACCACAACAAAGTTATCTTCAATAGCTATATGCTCTTGTAGACTTCTTGAGATACTTTTCCCAAGGAGACCTCATGCATGTTTACATATTTCTTCCCATATAGCCAAGTCTTTAGCATTGGCAGATTTTTTATGTTCACCATTAACCAAGCACCATAGGTTCTTACTCTTGAAAACATTAGCCATCTTTTTTTCCATGAAGGATAATTTGTACTTACTAATTCGGGAATAGAAACTATATCTGATGTCATGATAAATAAAGAAAGAAACTAAAAAAATTGAGAATGTAAAGCAAGGAAGTAAGCAAAAAAGATCCCAAGAGACCAGATTATGATGACCTTGCTACCAAAAAATTCTTAGTATGACAATCGCAAATAATTGTGCAAATGAGTGCTTGGATAAGGGTCAATACACAAGATTGATGGATTACTTATTCCCATTAGGTTGCTAATTCTTGCATGTAATGGATTAGTTCTATCTGTCAAAAAGCATATGAGTTGCATAAAAGCAAAAAATGGTCATATATCACAAAAAATGATACATGTGAATCCACTAGAAATTACCATTTAAAGTTGACCAAACTAAAAAATGTTCAAAAACTCTTATTATGATTAGTTCTTGAATAAATATATTTGACAATTAAAAATTACTTGGTAAAAACAACACTTAACACACACACACACTCATATTATAATAATAAAATTATAATTATAATACTAAAATATTTATTATAAAATTTTATAAATAATAAATTATGTATTTAGTATAATAATAAAGATTTATTACATGAAAATATGAATAATTAACTAAAAATGTCACACTATATGTATCACCAAATGATAATAAAGCATTACAACAACAAAAAAAAGGATTTCTAATAGTAGATAAAAATGATCCCAAAAAAGTAACTTATATTGTATATAGCCCTGAGGATTAGCTCAATTTGGTCGAGTTCCCGTCAACTAAAGCACCTAGCTAATGGGAGGTCACAAGGTCAATTCTCCCCGGTGCCCTTGGGGTTAGGATCTGCTAATAATTCGGAAGGATGTGATCCCTTCGAGTGAATCGGCCTACAAAAAAAAAACTTATATTGTAGATAAAAAAAGTATGTACAATGAGAAGAAAACAATGATAATACCAACGGGTTATTTATATTAAAGCTTAAAAAATTGAAGTTTATTATGTCAATTAAATCCATCTTAACTTTGGATCTACCATGCATTAAGAGGGATCAAATCTCTTTTCACTCTATAAGAGGTTTGCATCTCAAGAGATTTGATCCCTCTCGACACTTAATACATCTAGAGTTAAGATGGATCTAGGTTGGTTTAATTTCCCCCTTTAAATAGGATATATTCCGCATTAATATTATGGGTTCTCATAAACCTATAGCTAAAAAACCACCAGTAACTTGACCTAGTCAATTTTATGTTAAATACCCATTAAAAAATAATAATAAAGTAATTTTTATTTATTTATTTTAACATATACTTATTTTTGCCGAGAGGCGCTCTCCAACCCAATATGAAAAAGATGTTGTAATGTCCTGTCTTGTAAACATTTTGATTAGGTCAAAATAAAATAAAATAAAAATAAAAATAAACTTATGTTAAAATACAAATTCTGCATTATTATTATTTTATCAATTTTGTTGGATAGTTAAGGTAAACTTGAAATAGAAATAAAAATACCCCTATGTTAAAATTAAAATTCTATGTTATTATTATCTTTTATTAATTTTTGTTGGGTAGTTAAGGTAAGTTTGCCTTGGTCAAGTTATTAGTGGTTTTTGAGCTCCAAGTTTATGAGAACTCATGGTATTTCCCATGGTATTCATGTGGAATATAGCATATTTAAAGAAGGGAAATAAACCAATCTAGATCTATCTTAACTCCAGATTTACCAATCGTCGAGAGGAATCAAATATCTTTGCATCTTAACTCTGGATCTATAAATCCCTAAGAGGGATCAAATTTCTTAAGATGCAAATATCTTCATATGCAAAGAGATTTGATCCCTCTCAGCACTTGGTAGATCCGTAGTTAAGATGGATCCAGGTTGGTTATATTATTTTTACGGAGTCAAAATGTGTTTACAAGACATTACACTATATTAAAACATCTCTACCATATTGGGTTTGAGAGTGGCTCTTTGCATAATTGATTCTTTTTAACCATACCACATAGATAGATATCACGGGCATTTAAAATAACTAGCAGAACAGGTATACTAAATATGGCCACAAACTATTTTGGGAAGTTGATGTAAAAATCATTTCGTGGTGCATGTCAAGAGTCCTTTTTGAGCTACAACCTTTCTTTAAGAATTTACACATTTAGAACCCTCAGTGAGATATACTCCTACCCAAATATAGTCATTTAAATTTGATAGTAATATGAGTGGCCTTCAAGGAGAGAGTTGAGGCATCATTGGCCTGTAAATTTGAGTCGCATAGTGTTTGTGCAAGCCTTAACCCAAAAAAACATTCAGCTACCAAGTTGATATGTGCTCTAGGTAAACAAAACTATGCCTGCAAAAATTGTTAATAGCAAAATCAACCCCTAAATTTTTTATGTCACGGTAAATCTAAGAAAACTCAACAACTTTGAGTGTTGTGGGCCCATGGACTTATCACAACAGCGAATTTCTATTTAAACCTAGGAAAACCATGTTTGTATTCTTTTCTCATAAAGATATTTATTACCCAAGTAGAAAATGGGAGGAATCTCTCTCAATGCTGACACTAGTGGCTTCAAACTTTATAAATCTACAAAAAAAATTAGGTGGTAAAACCCCAATCATCCGCAGATCGAGTTAATTTCAGTTCTTCGCTTTGGAGCATGGGCCCTTTGAAATCCCCAGTGGCTACCCTAATAAGCTTTGTAATAAGACTTTCTACCTTCAAAAAAAATTCAATGAGCCTACAACAAGCAACCAATTCAAAATTGGTGCCAGAATTTGATGAAAACAACCACAAAGATTATTTGAAAATTTTTGAATGATAAACCTTGATCTGTAATGTGAATATCCCTCCTAGGGTTTGTGGCCTCCAAAGAGGTTTGAGCATTGAGGAGACAAGACTTGATTGTGGTGAATCTAGGCCTTAAGAGGCTAGATCTAGGGCTAAACCCCTTGTGGCCCTCTCCAATCAGCTAGACAACTCCTTCCAAGGTGTAACATTGCCCAAACCTTGGCCATATAGGCTAGGTGAGGGCTAATGCCTTCAAAAATTTGAATTTGAATAGATTTTAGAGTGAAATCAGCTGCAAAAGAAAATAAACCCTAGCATTCCCTCTATATTTATTCAACAATAATTGTTCTTCTTGATTACATGCATTTCCTACTCCATGTATGCCAACATGTTTGGTCCAATCAACACCATGTTTATTGGATCGCTCCAACTAATGGGAGTATTGTAACTACACCCATAAAATGCCTTAAATGGACTCATCATCAAGGATTCCTGATACCCATTATTGTAAGCGAACTCTACCAGTGGAAGATACTCCTCCCACTTCTATTGTTGATGCATCACATACATCCTCCACATGTCCTCCAATATTATGTTGACCCTTTATGTATGTCTGTCAGTTTGTGGGTGATAAGTTGTATTGAAGGCCAACTTCTTATCTTTAACTTTATGTAGATATCTGAGATCAGTATGTTTATGGAGTGACTGATACTATGACAGAAATCTATGTAGAGATAAACTCATGATGAAATGTCTTAGTTTAGGCTTGTGGATTCAATGAATGATAATATGTGTCTTGTTTTAGTTTATGGTGAATCTAGGTAATTTATAGTGATCATATGAAGAGATACTTGATTATTTTGCATAGATCAAACTATGTGAAGAGTTGTTAGCTAGGATAAATAGATAGAGGAATTATTCATTCCTTATGCAGAGTTTTCCTAAACTTAGCTTGATCACCTTGAGTATGCAGAATAACTTGAGAACTTGATGACAGATCTATGTGTTGTAGAGATGATGTATGTTGGCCTTGTTAACTTAGAATACTTGATCTTGCTTACATAATGAGTGTGAAGAGTCGGTAAAATAACTTGATCACTCTATTCTCATGTTGAATGGTGTTTGGTTTGTTCTCATACAAGTGATATTACTACTTTTTGGCAGACATATATTACTCTTTGATGTATTATGTCCATGAGAGAAGAGATTATGTTTGTTCTCTGATCTTGTATGGTGTTTTCCTTAAAGTATTGGTACCTTGCTATGATGGTTTGTTGATACATGCTTGACAAATGACAATGGATATTATTTGGAATTTCAATACTTAGGCTTAATAAGCATACTTAGTATTGGCTTGGAAATTGGTGTTATGTTGTTGTTGTAGCGGCTACAACCACCCTCCAAAATTTTATCCTGCACCAATTTCGAAGCCTCCCTTGAAGAGTTTCACTTGATGACTGCACACACTCGAGTTCACTCTGTGAGCTCGTATGAGTCCTTACACCCACCTTGCTTGTTCATTGCATTCAAGTCTATGCATGTTGATGTCTAAGTCATGGTTGTGACCATTTTCAGGTTATGCTCAAAGTCTTTGATTCATATGTGCTTGTTGTGTTCGTTATGAAAAAATCTGTTGCACTCACACACGGAGTCACATTCACTGTCGCGTAGGCATCGTCTCGATCAATGAATGAATCATGAGTGTCACGCTTGTCACTTACACCGTCGATCAGTCTTGTTGAACATGTGTATTCGGATGGTTTGGTCGTTTCTTTGTCAAATCATACGAGTGTGTGTTCGTATGATCACCTATGCATCTTTCGATTGTTCACACACTTAGCCATTTTTGTTTAAGGTTCTGATGACCTGACTCCCCTCTAACAGTCGTACCATCACCCTTCCATCGCCTCGATCGATTGTTAACCAGAACAGTGCAAAAGCACCAAGTTAGTATTTTCAAGTTGCGCTTCCCACAAGCAATTCAATCAGCTCTAATGTTGGCCACCCAGACAGTCGAACCTGACAGTCACCCTGAGACTGACTCCCCTCAAAAATTGGGTAGAGGCCACTGACCTCACCCGCTCAACTGACTAAGGAAATTGCACAGATAGGTCGGACAGACACCAAGTGCCCATCCTTGAAATTTTGCGGTTTTCCCAGCCAATCATCCCTGCAATCGACCAATTGTTCATCTTAGAAATTGGGCAGTGTTCATGAGCAGGCCTTCCATTGCCCATCAGTCAGCTCAGATCATAAATTTCACAGAGATGATCAACAGGTCAGCCTCTCGGCCTCAGTGCATTTTTCCTTACCAGCAACCCCAAGTAACAAACTACCAATTCCCTCCAGGAATTGTACAGTTTCTACTGCCGGTGACCTTAGCAGCCAACCGGAAGTTCCCTCTAGGAATTGCGTAATTTTGGCTACCAGTGACCCCAGCAACCAACTAGTAGTTCCCTTTGGGAATTGCGTAGTTTTGGCTGTCAGTCTCCCGGGCAGTTCCCCAAAAAAACTGCGCAATCCCTACCTTCTGACCCTTCATACAACCCAGCCCCTTCCTCGGGAAAACTATGCAAATTTGGCTATCCAACCCCACTGCCCATTTGTTCTGAAAAATGCACAGAGCATGCCTACCTTGCCTTCCAGCACGCTGGACAATTCCTCCCAAAATTTGCGCAATTTTTCCTCCCTGCCAAGCCAGACCTTGCAAACAGTCACTGTCGACTCAGATTGCCTCTATCCATCTCTTAATGACTCTTTTGTAGTTTCCATCAGCAGTCACCCATAGCCATCATCCTACATCACAGCCTTGCTACCTCTCCCGATCACCTGCATCCAAGTGATCATGTGTCATGGTAGACTAGGAGGTTTTGGATTTGATGTCATCTCGTCATGAGTGACTGCAGGTACAGGTACACCAACGAACATGGCAAGACGACGAATGGGATGAATGAAGGGAGCACATGCAGAATGATAGGTTCACCAATGGACGAACGAACAAAGCATACGAAGCGGAAAAATGTGGTGAACATGCACCTTTGCGAACAAATGAGCCTGTCAAGCCTTCCAACATGCAAGCAAGGAACAACATGCTAAAGCTTCATCAAGCGAACCAAGGATCATTGAATACTCTACGCATTTCGCCATGTCGAGGTGAAGCTATGATACACCATGAAGACATCCATCATCCAACAACACTATAGCTCGACATGCACTCTAGCAGCAGCACGAATGTACCAGCATTGTCATGTCAAGTCATGTCGAGTCACATCATGAGTCATGTCGCCCACATCTCCACTATGGCCTTGTTATCAATCAATGTGATGTAACATGGAATTCCAAGAGACCCACTTGTTGAATAAAGAGTCATGTAAGTTGAAGAGTCATGGAAGTCAAACGGTCATGAGGGTAGTCGAAAATCCACAAGGGTTAGTCTCACCCTTGGCTATAAATACCCCCTCATTTGTACATGCAAATGACTTTTCACCTCAGCTCCTCCCACATAGCCAAGAGAGTCTGTAATATTTTCTTTGAGGAGTAAGTAGTGGCTCCAACGCCCCACACTCGGGGTTAGTGATGTATGGTGTAACGATGTGTCTTGGAACTTTCACTTAATTCAGAAACCTACTAACAAGCAGCATGTTTTCACACATGTATTGTATTTGTTGTAAGACTGCTCTTTAACACTTGTAATGCATGTTGTTTAACCTATGTTCTACATCTGAACTGCTTCATTTGTTGTAATACATAATCTATTAATGGAAATGTGTTGTATATGTTGTTAACGTTGTCTCGCCTGTGTAGACTGCTCTCCCAGACATCAAACAGACCTTTCACATGAAGCTTGTTGTAATAACCGTTGCACTCGTTCAGACTGCTTTGTGAGTGTTGTACAAGTTATCTTACATTGTATGTTGTGACTGTCGCATCCGTGCGGACTGCTCCACCAAAAGTTGTGCATGTCTTGTTGTGTTGTGTGTTTCTATAAGTGTTGGGACTGCTCCCAATCTACCTGGAACTCACTCTCCCCCTCTCCCTTAACAGTGAAAGAACCAGTCACACAAGTGACACTTACACTCACCAGGCACACGAACCTCACTTCTCGAAGACAAAGCGAACCACTCTCATGTGTTGACAAGCAAGAGTTGAGGCAAATCCTTAAGACAATGGAAACCAGGCCATCATACCAGATGGAACTCCCACACCAAACAGTGTGAGGTCTAGTTCAGACTTCATACCGAGGTGATCCCCTGAATGTTGGTGGGTCCAGCACCATCAACATTTCTGGCGATAGAAGGAGGGTTTCCAGTTGTACATGGCTGAACTTCCCCTCACACTCACTCATCAATCATCTAGTCAAGGCAGTAACTCGCACTCCCTCCCACATGACTCTAAAGTTGGTTTCTCCTTACCTCCCAAAACTAAACATGAGATTTCATATCAACACCTTCACTCCGTCCGTCCTGTCACTTGCCATTTCGCAAAAGTAGTTGGACTAATCCCAGGCATACATCATCTTCCACACACATCTAGGAAGCCAAAATCCACTCCCACAGGAGTCGTTGTATCATCGGTGAAAGAAGCATTCCTTGCCATGCTTGAAGGTCTAGAGGAAGTTATTGAAGACGGAGAGGAACCTCCAATATTCCTTGAAGATGAACAAGGCACTCTTGTGATCTTGGGATTGAACTCTAGTATAGAAGGTGGAGGGGAAGGTAGTGGAGGAGGTGGAGGTGGAGACGAACCAACAGACTCAGATCTGGAACCATCAAACTCCGAAGGAGAGGAAGAAGACGAAGAAGACGAAGAGATGCCTGACCCAAATCTTGAATGGGTGACTCAGGGACCATTGGCTCTCCTGACTGTTATGCACAAGATGCCAAAGCAAGTGGAGAGAATGAACATCAAGTTAAACCCTAAAAATGTGGTGAAGGCAGAAGACCACTTAGACAACTTCTACCTATAGCTATAGACACTTGAGATACGTTATGACAACGTAGTATGTAGACTATTCTCATGTACCTTGGACAGCCGTGCAACTGCTTGGTATCACAACCTTCCACACAACTCCATACAAAACTAGGGTTCTTTCAAACGTATGTTCCTCAAAAATTTTGCTTATGACAAGACCCCAACTATGCTGCGCAAGGAATTGGGAAGCCTCAGGATGGAGGGAAAATAGAAAGTGAAAGACTTCAATTAGAGGTTTATGTGTATTTTGAACAAATTTGCAACAAACACTAAACCTCATGACTCCATCACTATTGACTATTACATGTCTGCACTGTCGACCACCATTGCGCAATTCGTCAAGCGAGCTACAAAGCCAACACTTTTAGAAAGTTGTGAAGAGGCTATTGCTGTTGAAAAAGACTTGCATGCAATTGGAGTCATCAAGGATGACAAATCAACGAAAGACTCCAAGGATGTGAGCAGAAAGCCCCAAGAAACGGCGAGCAAGGGTAGAGACAAGGAAGCAACTGATATTGAGACCCTCACTCGCCTTGTCAAGAACTTGGCCACCGAAATGTCCGAACTCAAGCAATGGAAAACAGACACATTCGCAAGTAGCCATCCACCCAAACAGAGACAGACAAACAGTTCATCAACTAGCTCATCAAGCAACAACCGATTTGCTTCCAAATTTGTGTAGAATCCGGTGTTCCAACTCGATCAATGCATTGATCCTAATTTTTGTTCATTCCACGAAGATTTCCACCCCGAGAACTCTTGTTCAGATTGGAAGCGAGTCGTTACTTCTGTCTGCAGTCATACACTCGATGCGGAAGGTGATATGTAGGAGCAGCCGGAAGACAGTGATGATAGCGAAGAGGTTGCACCTAATGAAACACCAAGTTCTAGGCATGTGGTGAATGCTTATCAGTGCTCGCAAGTAATCTCGAAAACAAACACTGAGAAGCAGCCCCAAAAGCAAAATGATCGTTACAATAATAGGAGTAGAGGGGCTCCCCATACACTTGAGGAAATGCAAGAGAAGGTGAGGCAGCTGATAAATAAGGCCAATCCACCAACTACCTCACAAAGCAACTTCAAGAAGACAACGGCAAATAAGAATACATCCATAAGAAGCAAGTTGCAGAACACTCTGTTGGACAGCACGAATACATGTTCCACGTCAGACACCTTGGTGAGTCTACCACCTCTGGACTACAACATAGTTGATGACATGAAGAAAACTCAAGTGAACATCAGCTTGTTCAAGTTAGCCAAAGTCCAAAGTCAGCGAGATATCTTGTTGCGCGCGTTGGGACAAACAATAGTAGACAGCGCAGCCTCTACTAGCAAGGGAGCAAGCACACCTCCTGGATCACTATCTATTGTGCTCAATACACTCCAGATGGAAGAAGAAAACTCAGTTTTCCCCCTATTCCTGCTTTCATTCGAAGTCTTCAACTACAATGTTGAAAATTGTTTGGTTGATTTTGGCGCGACAGCCAACATCATGCCACTCTCCATTGCTAAGAAGATCAATGCACGATGGAGCGAAACATCCATAAGAATCATCCAACTTGACAGAACATCAGTACTAGCCATTGGTGAACTTCGAGATGTGATCATCTGATTATCTCACAACGGTCGAGTTCACCAATGCATCAACATAGTTGTTGTGGACATACCGGAAGCATATGGCCTGCTACTCAACAGAGACTAGTCCAACAAACTAGATGGATATTTTTCTACAGACTGGTCTCACATGTGGCTTCCATATAAGGGCAGATGCAACCAAATCCAAGTGTTATCCGAGAGGTATATGAAACATAATTTCACTCCCCTTAACGGCGAGAACGAATTGTTAGCCTTCACAGAACTCATGTTTGGCAACTGCCTCCTGGAAAAGACATTGGAGTGTTATCCTGCATGGCCAGCTCCAACCTCATCAGACAAGTAGTTGGGACTCCTTCCTCGCCCAACTAATGATAATGAAACTTGTATAGTTTGTTTTTCTAATAGTAGCAGTAGTAGCAACAACGGTAGTAGCAACAGTACCATCATGCCAAATAGTGCATGTACAGATGAGCTGTGGGCTATGAGCCTTGACAAGTTAGGAACACATGATGGCCCAAGGACCGAGTGTATCTCAATCATCCAAAACAATGGACAATGCATGATTTCGAGCTTTTTGAAGTTTGAAGGCACAAAAAATGATGTTGAATATGAAGCACTCATGTTGAACACACAAAGGACCAACACTACGAACGAAAAAAGCAACCTGGGAACCTACCACGATCCGAAGATGGCCAATCTCGGTACAAGCTACACACTACAGTAGCGAAAAATTGTTGACCGCTTGATCGAACAGTACCGAGATGGGTTTGCACAAGTAGATGATGACCTGAGTACACACTGCACACGAGCAATCCAACATGAGATTCCAGGTAAAGGAGGAGACAAGCCATTACAACAAAGAACAGGTAACACATGCATGTTGTTTGCACTCCTTTCACCGAAAAGATTGACTAACATTTTAAGTGTTTGGATTACTTGCAAAGTTCGTCATCATACTTGGTTTTCTAATTTAAATCTTGCACGTAAGAAATCTGGGAAAATCCACTTATGCATTGACTTCAGAAACTTGAATCCTTCCCGGAATAAAAACAACTAACCCATGCCATCATCTGAGCCCATGTTGCACATAGTACCTGAAACAGTGGTGTTGTCTTCACTTGAAGGTCTTCTGGAATGCCACCAGGTTCCGGTGGACTTGCACTAGTCTACGAGAAGCTTGGCCCACACACATATCATTTGCAATCACTGGGCAGGAGGATTGACAACCTTCCTACCAATGGCCAAGATCTCAAACATTATTTTCAGTAGGTCGGGTCGCGCCCGTGCCATGTACATAGTCTGCTTACTGCTTGTTGTTTCATTTGGTTTGTTTTTCTTATTATCTTTGTTTTTGCTTTGTTTGATTTTGCTTACTATTTTTGTTCACGTTCGTTTTGTTTGTTTGATATATTACTATTTTTGTTTTCGGAAATAAGTGCTGCCAACTACTACGTCCTAGCTTTTGAATAGAGTATGTGGCTGAAATTTGAGGAAACTTGTGACACTGCAACACTTGGCCAATCTTGTGTCCACCTTCTTTGTGCTTGGTTGTAACTTTTGGCTGATGAAGTCTTGACAGAAAATACAAATCATCTGCAAGGGAAGTTTCGGTCCAACCATGAACCTATGTCCACACTGGGAAGTCCCTCGCCTATACTCAGCCTTCTGCTTTGTGTGTTCAGGCTCATCCAACTAGTAGAAACGGAGAAGGGGAAATCTAAATGAGAAAACCTATCTCAGAGGTCTTACATGCTTCTCTAAAGGAACAACCTCTTTTTCTCTCAATAAGTCAAGATCCCTCTTCCGCCCCAAACATAAATAAGTGCCTATGCACAGTCCTCTTGAAAAATATAAAGATGAAAGAAGAGAAAGGCTTTCTGCACAGAGAGGTGAAGCATGCAACTCCACCGGGGTACTGATCAGGCTTGCTGGCAGTGGAGAAATGTGTGTGTTCCTATGTGACTCCACCAGGGTACTATCCAAGCCTACTGGCAGTGGAGAAACACCAGAGATGAAAACTTATACTTTGAAAATTTTCAAATCACGAGATAAACTACCCTACCCGGATTCGAAACACTGAGATTCAAGTTGAACTTTTGATTGTGTTTGACTGAGTTGGCAAAGGGTGAACCACGTATGTCCATGGGGTAAATGGGGAAACTGAAGTAACCCGCACAGCGATTCAATAATCCCTGAAAGACCAAGGCCCTGTGTTAGAAATGAACCAAAATAGAGAAGCTGTAGTTCTACTAGTGTATCACCAAGTGTTATAGCGGCTACAACCACCCTCCAAAATTTTGGCCTGCACCAATTTCGGAGCCTCCCTTGAAGAGTTTCACTTAATGACTATACACACTCAGGTTCACTTCATGAGCTCGTGTGAGTCTTTACACATGCCTTGCTTGTTCATTGCATTCAAGTCTTTGCATGTTGATGTCTAAGTCATGCTTGCGACCATGTTCTGGTTATGCTCAAAGTCTTCACTTCGTATGTGCTTGTTGTGTTCGCTACAAAAACATCTATCGCACTCACACACAGATGCACATTCACTGTCGCAAAGGCATCATCTCGATCAATGAATGATCAATCATGAGTATTGCAATTGTCACTTACACCGTCGGCTAGTCTTGTTGAACATGTGTGTCAGGATGGTTTGGTCGTTTCATCGTTAAGTCATGCGAGTGTGTGTTCGTATGATCACCTATGCATCTTTCAATTGTTCACACACTTAGCCATTTTTACTGAAGGTTTTGACGACCTGAAACCCCTCTCACAGTTGTACCATCACCCTTCCATCCACTCGATCGACTCTCAACCAGAATAGCATAGAAGCACCAAGCTAGTCTTTTCAAGTTGCGTTTCCTGCAAGAAATTCAATCAGCTCTCATGTTGGCCACCCGGACAGTTGGACCCAGTAGTCACCCCAGGACTGACTCCCCTCAAAAATTGCACAAAGGCCACTGACCTCGCCCACTCAATTGACTGAGGAAATTGAGTAGATAGGCCAGACAGACAACAGTGTCCATCCCTATCTCCCTCAAAAAATTGTGCAGTTTTCCTAGCCATTCATCCCGACAGTCGACCAACTATTCATCTTAGAAATTGTGCAATATTCATGAGCAGGCCTTACACTGCCCATCAGCCAACTCAGCTCAGAAATTTCACAGAGATGATCAGCAGGCCAGTCTCCTGGCCTCAGTGTAGTTTTCCTTCCCAGCAGCCCCAAGTAGCAAACTACCAATTCCCTCCAGGAATTGCACAGTTTCTGTTTCTAGTGACCCCAGCAGCCAACTGGCAGTTCCCTCTGGGAATTGTGCATTTTTGGCTGCCAATCTCACAGGCAGTTCCCCAGAAAAACTACGCAATCCCTGCCTGCTGACCCTTCATGCAACCCGACCTGTTCCTCTGGAAAATTGCGCAAATATGATTGTCCATCCCCAATGCCCATTCATTTAGAAAAATGCACAAAGCATGCCTACCTTTCCTTCCAGCAACCCAGACTATTCCTCCCAAAATTTGCGTAATTTTGCCTCCCAACCGAGACAGACCTTGCAGAGAGTCTTTGTCGACTTAGATTGCCTGTATCCATCTCTCAGTGACTCTTGAGCAGTTTTCATCAGCAGTCTCCCAGATCCATCATCTCGCATCACAGCCTTGCTGCCTCTCTCGATCACTTGCATCCGAATGATCATGTGTCACGGTAGACTAGGAGGCTTTGGATTTTATGTCGTCTCGCATTGAGTGACTTCATGTACAGGTACACCAACGAACATGGCAAGACGTCGAATGGGATGAATGAAGGGAGAACATGCAGAATGATAGGTTCACCAACGGATGAACGAACAAAGCATGCGAAGCAGACGAACACAACAAACATGCACCTTCGCGAACAGATGAGCCTGTCAAGCCTTCCAACATGCAAGCAAGGGACAACATGCTAAAGCTTCATCAAGCGAACCAAGGATCATCGAAGACTTCGCGTACTTTGTGTAGGTTTTAACCCCGTACAGAAATTACCTGCATACGAATTCTAAAACGTAGAAAATAAACAATGCGAGAGCATAACACATAAAGCACATATACACAGATATTTTCCCCTGGATCCCAAAACCGGGACTACCAGCTTGATTTTTCATTATGTTCCTTTCAATGTTACAATACATATTTATACATGCCGAAGCATCCAATACCATGGACCGAAAACCATCGCATCCAATACCATGGACCGAAAACCATCGTGTCCAATACCATGGACTGAAAAACCATCGCGTCCAAAAAAACATGTGCAAAAATCATGCACAAAACCATAGGTGGGTCCGCCCAACCTAACATAGGGTCCAAAACCAAAATTTTCTGGGGCGCTGCCCTGGACCCCATAAAGTGGGGTTACAGGTGCCCTTCAAACCCCCTGTTAACTACATGGAAAGAATATAACACAACCCAACATTCTCCCACTTGTTGTTTTCTTTCCACAGGGAGCCACAAGAGTTCTTAGTCATTTTCCCAACCCTGAAATGCCCATTGTCTCTCTACACCAAGAGAACTTCTCAGAGCTCACAGATTTTGTCAATGCATCTGCAGTATTCTTCAAAGTGTCCACCTTTACCAACAACACCTTTTTTCTTCTATCATATCCCTCACAAAGTGATACAGAACATCAATGTGCTTTGTCTTTGAATGATATGCAGGGTTCTTTGCCAAGAAAACTGCACTTTTGCTGTCGCAGTCTATCTTTATAGCTTCTTGTACTAACCCCATACTTGAACACAATCTCTGCAACCAAACTGCTTCCTTGCTTGCATGAGTGGCTGCCATGTATTCTGCCTCTGTAGTTGATAGTGCCACTACAAATTGTTTCTTACTCATCCAACTGACTGCACCTCCAAATAGGTTAAACACATACCCACTTGTAGATCTTCTCTGATCCAGATCTCCAGCCCAGTCTTCATCAACAAAGCCACGAATATCCAACACTCTGTCCAAACCTGGTCTTCCTTGGTAGCATAGACCATAACCACTAGTGCCACGCAAACACCTGAAAACCCACTTCACTGTTGTCCAATGCTCCTTTCCTGGTTTTGACATAAACCTGCTCAATACTCCCACTACATGTGCAATGTCTGGTCTAGTACATACCATTGCATACATCAGGATACCGACTGCACTTGCATATGGAACACGGGACATGTCCTCTTCCTCTTCTTGTGTCTTGGGACATTGTTCAGTAGATAACCTCACACCTACAGGAATAGGAACCTTCACCGATTTACTATCCTGCATATTAAACCTCTGCAATATTGTATCGACATACTTCCTCTTTGCTTGATCTCTTTTAATTTCCATGCCCAAAATATAGTTTGCAGCACCAAGATCTTTCATGTCGAATTTGGAGGACAATTGAGTCTTCAAATCCTGGATAATTTCTTTGTCATTTCCAACCAGCAACATATCATCCACATACAAGACCAGATAAATAACACGATCACCAATTAATTTAAAATACACACAGTGATCTTCTTTGCTTCTAGTGAAGCCAAGTCCCCGTATAAATGTATCAAATTTCTGATACCACATCCTTGGTGACTATTTTAACCCATACAGAGACTTCTTTAACTTGCATACCAATTCTTTCTTACCCTTCACCGCAAAGCCTTTAGGTTGCTTCATGTAGATCTCCTCTTCTAGATCCCCATGAAGAAATGTTGTCTTCACATACATTTGTTCTACCTCAAAATCAAAAGCAGCAACAACAGATAAAGTAATCTAATAGAAGTTACCTTGGCAACAGGAGAAAAAATATCACCAAAATCAATTCCCGGCACCTGGGAAAAACCTTTTGCTACCAATCGAGCTTTGTATGTCTCCACTTTTCCTTTTGCATTTGTCTTCTTTTTGAACACCCATTTGCTGCCAATGGGTTTCCTTCCAGCCGGCAACTCCACCAGATTCCAAGCCTCATTTTTGTGCAAAGATGCCATTTCATCAACCATGGCCTCTTTCCAGAGTTTTCCATCCTCTGAATCCACTGCTTCCTTCACAGTTCTGGGATCATCATTAGTAACAGTCAAAGCAAAATTTGAACAGAAAGCAGATGGACTATACCTTTCTAACTGCCTTCTTTCTTGAACTGATCTTCTCACAGCCGAAGTTTGTGGCTCTTCATCTTCTGATTCCTCCTCTATTGTAGAGTCTGATTCTTCCTCCTTTAGCTCAAACTCTATCTTCTCAGGTTCCTTTGGTTGGACTTCATGTTTAATAACATATTTCACCTCTCTGAACACCATTTCTTGGCTGTACACAACCTTCCTTGTTACTGGGTTCCAAATCTTATAACCCTTTAAACCATCCTTATACCCAATAAAGATGCACTTTTTAGATTTATTATCCAACTTGGTTCTTTTCTCTTTTGGAACATGTACATATGCATCACATCCAAATACCCTTAGATGTGAAAGAGAGGGTTTCTTACCAGTCCATACCTCTTGTGGAGTCTTATCCTCCAACGCTGATGAAGGTGACCTGTTGACTAGGTAACATGCAATATCCATCGCCTCTGCCTAGAATTCTTGTCCTAACCTGGCACCACTGAGCATGCTTCTTGCCCTTTCCATCAACGTCTTGTTCATTCTTTCTGCAACTCCATTTTGCTGACATGTATATGGAGTAGTCTTCTGCCGTGATATACCACACTTCTTACAGAATTCTTCAAATTCCTTGCTGCAAAATTCTCCACCATTATCTGTCCTCAGCACCTTTATCTTCTTCTCTATTTGGTTTTCCACCAAAGCCTTAAATTCTTTAAACCTGTCAAAGACTTCAGATTTCTTCTTAAGGAAATATATCCATGTATTCCTTGAGAAGTCATCTATAAATGATACATAGTACACAGACTTACCCAGTGATGGAACCTTCACAGGTCCAAACACATCACTATGCACAAGTTCTAATATCTGTTTCGCCCTATTACCACCAGAGGGGAAACTCACCTGATTCTGCTTCCCATATACACAATTTTTACAGAAATCAAAATCCAAAGAGTTATTACTCATACCTTCTACCAAACCTTTACCATGAAGTATTTGAAGGCCCTTCTCTCCAATATATCCAAGCCTTTAATACCACAGCATGGTCTTCTCTCCATAGACCACTAGATTTTCTGCTCCACTTTCAGGAACCATAGAACTATTGCACCCATCAATAACAGTGCTACCTTGTAGCTTGTACAGAGTTCCAATCCGAACTCCCCACATCAATACCAGTGCTCCCCAAACCATCTTGCAGGTATCCTTCTCGAACACTATTTTTACACCTGCATCATCCAGCTTGCTTACAGAAATCAGATTTTTGGCCAATGCAGGAATATGTAGAACACCCAGAAGTGTTCTAACCCTTCCACCTTGCAACTTCAACTTTACTTTTCCGCGACCAATGATTCTAGCCTTCCTGTCATCCCCCAAGAAGACATCACCACCATCATATTTCTCATACTCGCAGAACCACTCTCTATGGGGAGTGAAGTGAAATGATGCACCTGAGTCAATCAACCATGCCTCATGATCTACATGTGTACTTGAAGAATCCAAGTACACATCCCCACCTTCATCTAAGGTGGTTTTTGCCTCTGCAAAAGGAGCCTCATCAGATCTCTTTCCTTTGTCAAGAACTTTAGATTTACAGTTCCTTTTGTAGTGCCCTTCCTTTCCACATTTCCAGCACACCACCTTTACAAGTTTTCCTGGAGATTTATATCTCCCTCTAGATTTAGATCTCCCACTCGATGACTTATTTTTGTTTCTGTTTTGGGACCATCCTCTTACAGACAAGGCATCACCATTCTGGTTCTCCATATTTTTCTGTCTCATCTCCTCTGTCAGCAAGTATGAGACTATTTCATCAAACTGCAAGGCAGTTGCATTGCTACCTATTGCAATAACTAGACTATCCCACGAATCTGGTAGAGAGCACAACAAACTAATGCACTTATCTTCATCTGAAATTTTAATATCAACAAATGCTAACTGACTTACCACAATATTAAATGCATTCAGATGCTCTGTCACCGAGTCTCCATCTTTCATCCTCAGGTTATACAGCTTTTTCTGCGGGAACAGTTTATTCACCAGAGACTTAGATTGGTACAAAGTCCCTAACTTGTCCCACAAAGCCTTCGCCATAGCTTCCCCTAATACATTCAGCAATACTTAATCTGAGACACACAATCGTATTGTGCTCTTTGCCTTTCGATCCAACTTCTTTCATTCTTCATCAGACACTCCCATTGGTTTAGTACCCGGATCTATCGCGATCCACTGATCTTTATCCACCAACAGATCCTCCATCTTGAGTTTCCATAACTCAAAACTCTAACCATTAAATTTCTCGATCTCTATCTTTCCCCTGCTCGCCATCTTCTTTCACCACCATAATCGATCTCGCAGATCTCCCACTGAACAAGGTCTACCATAGGCCTGAGCGAAACCCCTCAGCAACAAAGGCGTCCCCTTGAAGCCAAAACTACTCTGATACCAAATGTAGGTTTTAATCCCATACAGAGATTACCTGCATACGAATTCTAAGACACAGAAAATAAACAATGCAAGAGCATAACACATAAAGCACATATACACAGAGATTTTCCCCTAGATCCCAAAACTGGGACTACCAGCTTGATTTTTCATTATGTTCCTTTCAATGTTACAATACATATTTATACATGTCGAAGCATCTAATACCATGGACCGAAAACCATCGCGTCTAGTACCATTGACCAAAAACCATCGCGTCCAATACCATGGAATGAAAACCATCGCGTCCAATACCATGGACCGAAAACCATCACGTCCAATACCATGGACCGAAAAACCATCACGTCCAAAAAAAATGTGTGAAAATCATGCACAAAACCATAGGTGGGTCCGCCCAACCTAACATAGGGTCCAAAACCAAAATTTTCCGAGGCGCTGCCCTGGACCCCATAAAGTGGGGTTACGGGTGCCCTTCAAACCCCCCGTTAACTACGTGGAAAGAATATAACACAACCCAACACTTCTCCATGAAAAGGTGAAGCTATAATACACCATGAAGACATCCATCATCCAACAGCAATATAGCTCGACATGCACTCCAGCAGCAGCATGAATGTACCAGAATTGTCATGTCAAGTCATGTCAAGTCACGTCATGAGTCATGTCGTCCACATCTCCACTATGGACTTGTTACCAATCAATGTGATGTAACGTGGAAGTCCAAGAGACCCACTTGTTGAACAAAGAGTCATGTAAGTTGAAGAGTCATGGAAGTCAAACGATCATGAGGGTAGTCGAACATCCATAAGGGTCAGTTTCACCCTTGGCTATAAATACCCCCTCATGTGTACATGCAAAGGACTTTTGACCTCAGCTCCTCCCACATAGCCAAGAGAGCCTGTAATATTTTCTTTGAGGAGTAATTAGTGGCTCCAACACCCCACACTTGGGGTTAGTGATGTATGGTGTAACGATGTGTCTTGGATCTTTCACTTAATTTAGAAGCCTGCTAACAGGTCAGCACGTTTTCACACATGTATTGTATTTGTTGTAAGATTGATCTTTAACACTTGTAATGCATGTTGCTTTCACCTGTGTTCTACATCTGAACTTCTTCATTTGTTGTAATACATAATCTATTAATGGAAATGTGTTGTATATGATGTTAACTCTATCTCGCCTGTGTAGACTGCTCTCCTAGACATCAGAAAGACCTTTCACATGAAGCTTGTGGTAACAACCATTGCACTTGTTTAGACTGCTCCGTGAGCATTGTGCATGTTATCTCACCTTGTATGTTGTGATTGCTGCATCCGTGTGGACTGTTCCATCGGAAGCTGTGCATGTCCTGTTGTGTTGTGTGTTCCTAGCAGTGTTGGTACTGCTCCTAATCAACCTAGAACTCACTCTCACCCTCTCCCTCAACAGTGAAAGAACGATTGACACAAGTGACACTTACACTCACCACGCATGTGAACCTCACTTCTCGAAGACAAAGCGAACCACTCTCTTGTGCAGACGAGCAAGAGTTGAGACAAATCCTTAAGACAATGGAAATCAGGCCATCATACAAGATGGGACTCCCACACCAAACGGTGTGAGGTCTAGTTGGGACTTCATACCGGGGTGATCCCATGAATGTTGGCAAATCCAGCACCATCAACAGTTGTATAAAGATGAAATTTATATATTGATTTTACATTCTTAGTTGCACATTCTTAAATAATGCCTACAACATAAAGGATTTGGCATTATGAACATACTTGGTACTTGATAGATTATGTTGACAATGTGTGGATATTATTGAATGTGATAGATTTTGATAAAGATCCATATAGGATGTTATCTTCTATTAGATCCTCTCTAGGTCTATGAGTATGATGATGACACAGATATAGTTAAGTGTAGTGGCAAAGGAGAAACAGTTATGAATCTATTAATGTTGTTGTTTGTCTTCTATATCTATTAAGTTTCCTTGCACCGTTTTACTCATGATGGTGGGATGTATTCAGTTGATTGGTTGAAGATATCTTGGTATTGATCCATTAATGCCACTATTATTGAATTAAAATAAGCAAAAGAAGAGACCATAAGGAAATGAAAATGACAGTTGACAATATTTATCATCATCTAAATATTCTTGAGGATGCTCATACCTCAGAAAAAATTATTGGATATTAATAATGACGGACTGGAAAGCTAGTTGTATACCTGGTGTTATTTGGTTTGGATTCTTGATTGAATTTGGTAAATATATTTTGGAAATTACACATTAAATTATTTTGGGTAGCCTTCCATAGCAAAGGTTTCTATTATTTAAAGCCTACATTTCCATATTTATTTTCACGAGGGTTTTCGAATCCACGTGAAATTTGTAGCATATGTAGTAATAAGACTTCAAATGGATTGAATTTAACTAAAATTTTCCATAGAATGAGTTTCCATAGGAATTTTCTCTTGCATTGAAAAAACACAGTAAACATGTACAACTAACCTAATCCCTGCATACCAAGTCAGCCCAAGAGCAAGATCAAGTCAGCCTAAAGGAGGGGTATTCAACCCTCAAGAAAGGGTATAAATACATGGGAGCTCGACCTCATTTTTACACACATCTCAATCAATTTCAATTTGCAATAGTGAAGGAGAAGAAGAGTAGCTGGGAGGATGAAGAAGAAGAGTAGAAGTCGAAATATTGTCAACAAAGTTTTTTTCTTGTCTCGCTAGGGTTTGTGAAGTTTTTAGTTGCAGAAGGACAAAATTTTGTAGCATTTGCAAGGGGACGAAATTGCAAGGCCAAAATTTTGTTGTAGGGGTCAAAGTTGCAGTAGCAGTGTAGCAATATTAAAGTGATGGAAGTTGTCTCAAGGAAGATATTGTCGGGGGCTGGTTTGGGGCTTAGAGGGTTTATTGGTTTGGGTCTTTGGGTCTTGGAAGTCTCTTTTGTAAAACTAATGATACTCCTATAGAAACACTTATAGAACTAGATAATGTCTAAGATAGATTCTTATTCCCTTTACTAACCACACTTATGTTTCTCAAGGGAATTTCCACAAGAGTACTTAAACTGCTACTTAAATCAACACTTGCATTCAATGCATAAAATAGCCATGGGATCTTTAAAAAAGTTAAAATATTTAGGGGGAAGGATGCAGGAGGGACTTAAATCATTTCCATTTATATTTTCTTTCTCTATGGCATGGATTAATGAAGGATTAAAATACTAGAACAATGCAAACTCAAAATCATCTTCAAATGCCTCTTCTTCACGTTGCTCTTCCATGACTTCCACAGTAAGACTAAGGTTAGTAAAATCAACTAGCATCTTTGCAGCTACATTTTGAGTATTAGAAATTAATTAATGGAGCAATGAAAAACAAAAAATATTATGGAAACAAAATTATAGAAACGCATAAAACAAAAGAGACACATATATACGTGGTTCACCCAATTTGGGCTACGTCCACGGAGAAACAACCAGTCCTTCCTTTTATATTATCCAGCAAAATGAAGAGATACAACCTATAGCATATTCGTTGTAATGTCATATTCCCTCTCACAAAGTCTTCTCTCTCTCTTGCTCAGAATAATAATACACATATGCAATACAATTCACTCATATAAATCGAGGGGTGCCTTCTAGCATTTACACATTTAGAACCCTTAGTGAGATATAGCCCTACCCAAATATAGTAATTTAAATTTGATATTAATAGAAGTGATCTTCAAGGAGAGAGTTGAGGCATCGTTGGCCTATAAATTTGAGTAACACAGTGTTTATGAAAGCCTTAACCCAAAAAAACATTTAGCTATCAGGTTGATTCATGCTCTAGGTAAACAAAACTATGCCTACAATAATTGTTAACAGCAAAATCAACCCCTAATTTTTTTTATGTCGCAGTAAATCTAAGCAAACTCGACCAGTTTGAGTGTTGTGGGCCCATGGACTTATCACAACAGTGAATTTCTATTTAAACCCAGGAAAACTATGCTTGTATGCTTTTCTCATATAGATATTTATTACCCAAGTAGAAAAGAGGAGGAATCTCTCCCAATGCTGAAAATAGTGGCTATAAACATTGTATATCTATAGAAAAAATTAGGTGGTAAAACCCCAATCATCCGAAAATCGAGTTAATTGCAACTCTTCACTTTGGAGCATGGGCTCTTTGAAACCCTTTCTTTGCAACTAGGCATTAACCCACATTGAATTAAAGAGCTAAGAGATTTGATTAAATAAACTTTTCCAAAAAACCAATGCAATAAACCTAGATATGAAGTTGCCCACAAAAAAAATGGCAGTAAGTCATACATGAGAGAAACTGCCAATCGAAGGTAATATGACATAAAAATTTGAAAATGACCCAAAATGAAACAAAAAACTAACATATGTGTGGGAATGAGCAGAGAAGTTTTGGTAGGAAAAAACCCTAAAAAATGGCAGTAAATCTAGTGAAATAGTTCTCAAAGACAAAAGAGACAACCATATTAGTTGTACGGATTTAATATAAGCACATATAGTGCGTGGATAGTACCAAGAAAGGACCCAACAAGTAGATCTCAAAAAATATAACCTGTGAACATCAGCAAAGGGTTTTTTTCTCTGCAACCCTAATGGCGAGGCAGCCATGCGCTAAACTGAACCACGTTTCCAAAAAACTTGACGACTTCTGAAAAGCTGCAATCCAGGACATCAGGAACCAGATCGGAATGACCGAGGAGGAAGGGGGGGAGAGATCCCCTCCTACCAGGACACAGTGGTAGGGGATTCCTGCCAGAATACAAGTAATCTGAAACAAGTAGGAGATACAAACAAAATGTCAGGACCTGTCCTCGGGGCGAGATGGCAGGCAAGCAGCAGAGGTAAATGTTTACCATGTGCGACGGAGAAACCGAGATTCATCATTCCGATGAAAAAACTGGAGTGATACAGAAGTTACATGAAATACCACGCGCTAATATGTAAGTTCATCAGAGTATGGCCAACAGAAAAGGACCTCACCAAATGGATTCAGCAAAAATGGCAGCCCCGAGGTCATATCGAGCTCAAGCTAGGAGCTAGAGGCTTCTTCATGGTAATATTCTCGAACCTGCAAGACAAAGAAAAAGTATTTGAAAATGGTCCTTACTTTCATTATAATGCTGGATTGTTTATGAGATACTGGGAAGAATGTTATGACCCAGATAAGGAAAAATTCCTAGCAGCCCCGGTTTGGGTCAGGTTATTCAGTCTCCCAATGGATTTCTGGGACCCAGAAATACTGGAGGGCATAGGAAATACGATAGGCAGATTTTTCAAAATAGCATAAATGAAAAAAAAAGGAAGATATACTTCATATGCGAGAATATGTGTATACATGAACATAGTTGAACCTATCCCAGACTCAGTGGAACTAGAATACCATGAAGAGGTATGGCAGCAAACTCTAGACTATGAACACATCCCATTCAGATGTAGAAGATGTCATGAGTATGGCCACCTATTTAAGGAGTGCCCAATGATCCTAGAAGAGGGAGAAAAATGAACAAACAACAAATAAAAAATTAAGAAGATAAGGAAGGGTTTCAAGAAGTGAAAATCAAGAGAAGACAAGCAAGAGAGAACACCAACAGGGGGGAAAGAGAATATCAAGCTTAGTGAAGCTGAACAAATATATTTGAAGCACTACAGGGAGAAGAATAAGAATACAATGAGGTCCAGACTATGGACTATCAGGAAAAAGGAAAGGAATGTAGTTCAAGTCAAGGAAAACTAAACCCCAATAGGAAAGCCCAAAGAGAGCCAACAGAGAAGGAGGAGAAGGAAGACAAAGAAAATATGAAAAACACCACAATGGAAATTGATACAAGGGAGAAGAATTAAGCATGGAAGAAGAGGTGTTGAGGAAACCGTTAAATGAATGGATACACCTAGATGAAAGATTCATTCCAGAAGACCAAAAAAGATTATACAAAGAAGCATTCCAGCAGTATCAAGCTAAGCAGGGATAGGGACAGGTGGAGATGGGAGAATAATTGGGGATGCATCAGGACAACTCCCAAGAATACTCAAATAAAATTAAAGGAGGAAATAAAAGAGGCCGAATAAACCTACAGGAATCTATACAGATTATGGGAGAAATGTTGGTGAATACAGGGAGGGTGGTACCGCTATCAGCAGTATACCAACAAATAAACAAAGTAACCCAATGATAATTACATCCTGGAATATAAGAGGCATCAACAGTAGAGGCAAGTAGAGACACTTAACTGAGAGACTAAGAAAAGAAAAACCTCAACTCATGTTGCTACAAGAAACAAAAATTACAGGAGGGAGAATGGAAGATATACTAAGTAAAATAAAACCAAGGTATGAATGCATGACCATAGATGTGAGAGGTAGTGCGGGAGGTATAGCAATACTGTGGAACCCAGCAGAGATCACAGTGGACTACTGGGTAGGTATGAAGAGAATCCTCATGGGGCGGTTCCGCCTAATTGGAAACAGAGAATGGTTCTTAGTCTCTGCAGTATATGGCCCTCACATTCCAGTGGAAAAAGAAAATTTCCTCCAACAAATAAATAATCTTAGAAAGCTACACAAAGAAAAACTTTGGCTGGTAGCAGGGGACTTCAATTTGATAACATCAATAGAGGAGAAAAGAGGGGGATTGCGAAGAGAAGAGCCGGAAATGGAGAAATTCAGAGATCTACATGAAGAACTAAAATTGGTGGACATCCCAACTATAAACGGAAAATATACGTGGAACAACAGAAGGGGAGGGAGCAGACAGATAGCCTCTCGATTGGACAGATTCTTGGCAACATAACACTTCATTGGAAAAGATATATTCTATGAAGCATCAATTCTTCTATTTATAGGGTCGAACCACTGGCCTATTAAACTCGAAGTAGAAATGAATCAAGGAAACCAAAACAGACCCTTTAGGTTTGAGGCATTTTGGTTAAGAGAACCGACCCTAATAGAAAAAATGAAGGAATGGTGGAATGAGAATGAGATAGTAGGGAGAAACCATATGCATACCTTTCAACTCAGACTAAAATATCTAAAAGGAAAAATAAAGAAATGGAATAAGGAAGAATTCGGCAACATACAGAAGGAACAGGAGTTAATCCAAACCAAGATGAAGAAAGTACAACAGCAAATAATCAATGAAGGTAGAAGTGAAGGGCTAGAAAAAGAGGAAGGGCAGCTGATTAATAAATTGGAAGAAAGAAGACAACAAGAAGAGATCCTATGGAAACAGAAATCAAGAATCCAATGGTTAAAGGAAGGAGAAAGAAACACAAGGTTTTTCCACAAAGCAATGATCTAGCATAAGCAACAGAACAGGATCTTCTCCTTGATGAATTAGCAAGGCAATCGCCTCACCCAAAAGGAAGAAATGGAGAATCTGTTAGTACAGCACTTCAAAGGGCTCCTGACAGAACCAAACATAAGAAGGGAGGAGAATATAAATAAAATCACACAGCACATCCCCAACCTGGTGAGCAGAGACCAGAACATGGCTCTATTAAGAGAAATATCCAAATCAGAGGTAGAACATGTAATTAGGAATATGGAGAGGAATAAAGCATCGGGGCCAGATGGATTCGCAGTCGAATTCTTCAAGAGACATGGCCATTCCTAGGCGAAGACATAGTGAAATTAGTGGAGGAGTCCAAGCGTACCAAAAGAAAGCACCTGGCCCTAAATTCCACACTTCTGGCCCTAATCCCGAAGACAAAGCATTCGAAAGAACCACAAGGGTTCTGGCTAATAGCACTCTACAATGTCATATACAAAATTATGGCTACAATTATGGTAAACCATTTAAAACCTATACTACCTGGGTTGATATCTCAGGAACAGACAGGGTTTGTCAAAGGAAGACAAATAACAGATGGCATAGTGGTGGCACAGGAGGCAATTCACTCATTAAAAAAATAAAAAACCAAAGGAATGTTGGTTAAATTAGACTTGGCAAAAGCCTATGATCGACTGAATTGGGATTATCTACAAGGAATATTGAAGGCATTTGGCTTTGATGCAAGATGGATAAGATGGATAATGTTGATGGTAACAACCCCAGTTCTGTCAATTATGCTCAATGGATCTCCTACAGAGGCATTTAACGCAACCCGAGGGCTCAGGCAAGGTGACCTACTTCCCCCTTCTTGTTTATCCTAGCAATGGAAGGCCTTGGAAGGTACATAAAGGAGAAAGTTAGAAGTGAACAGTATACTGGCCTCAGACTATGGGGGAATGACCTACCATTAACCCACCAGCAATTTGTAGACGACATAATGATGTATGGACAAGCATTGCTCAAGGAAGCCAAGAAAATTATGGAAATTCTCACAGACTTCACTAGCGCTTCAGGGACAGAGATAAACAAAGATAAGTCTGATATATTTTTCTTCAACACAACAGCACCCTCACAAGCCTTCTTAGCAAGAGTAATGGGATTCAGAATAGGAAATTTCCCCACGAAATACTTAGGCATTCAGCTAAATGATCAGCAGAGCAGAGTGGCCAACTGGAAACCCCTGTTGGGGAAAATCCAAAGAAAGATGCAAAACTGGACATTCAAAACATTGAATATGCCAAGTCGCGTAATACTACTAAGGTCAGTATTACAATCTATCCCGATATACCAACTCACTAGTCAAGCGACTCCCAAAACAGTATGCCAAAAGATGATATACATCTTCAAAAAAAAATATGGCAAGGGCCTAACCAAAAAAAAAAAAAGAGGTTGCTTCTATCATGGAACTAGCTCAGTAAACCCCTAAAAGAAGGAGGCCTAGGACTCTGAGATCCCTATATATTGAATCAGGTTATGGGAGAAAATTTATGGTGGAGATGGATCCAAGGAGGGGTAGACCTATGGAAACAACTATGGGAAAGGAAGTATGACATGCCTAGGTCTCTAGAAGGAAAGTTGAGACTCCAAGACAACAAGAAAGGTTCGGAAATATGGAACCTAGTTGCAAATAACAGACATCTGATCGGCAATCACAGTTTTTTGGAAATAAGAGGAGGTGACAAAGCTAATTTCTGGGAAGAAGCATGGCAACAGAGAGAAAAACTAAACAGCAAGCCCCAGCTAGAAGAAGTCCACCAATATACTAACCTCCATGGGGAAAAAACAGTTAAAAAATTATGGTGCATAGATCCAGGAGAATACTGGAGAAAGTGGAAACAAAAACAGGATTGGCCAGAAGCACTAGAAACACCCCAGTGGAAGCTATACGAAAATGAAATGGCAACTAGGAAAATAGCAAAAAAGAAGGGCCAAACATACTAAGATGGGGCTACAGGATCAAAGGAATGTTTACAATTAAAGAGGGTTACCAACTACAAGCAGAACATCTCAGGCATCAAGAGACAAATACCTAGGAAAGCATATGGCAGGAAAAGACATGGCCGAAGGTCACTTTCTTCATGTGGATCCTATGCCACGGTTGTGCACTTACGTGGGATCAACTGGAAAAAAAGGGATGTAAGGACCCCCGATATGCTACTTATGCCGAGAACAAGTGGAGACAATGGAGCACATGACCAATGCATGTAGATATAGTGATAACCTATGGAAACAACATAATCAACTCTTTGGAGTCAGTGACAGGAATCCAAATAACATGAAGACAACAATAGATAATTGGCGGAAAAAGCCTTACCAAAATATAATCCTGAACCGAGCTTGGAGAATTTCACTAGGGTTTGTCCTGTGGGCAATATGGAAGGAATGAAACAACCTGATCTTCAAAGAAGAAAGAAGAACAAAAGCAGAAAAATGGAACCAGATAACCCAAAACATAAGAGAGACAATACTGGCAGAGAAATGGTACGAGGAAGATTGGAAAACTAACCCACAGGAAGAAAGGATTATGAAAAGCTTGAACTTGAAACCCAGTATGCTGAATGCATCTTCGTGGAAGCACCATACCTTCAATGGAGAGGAGGAAAATCACTATAAAAGGCCTTAGAAATAATTCATCAAACTAAATTTCGATGGGGCTGCAAAAGGGAACCCTAGAGAGGTGGGGATAGGAGGATTATTCAGAGACGACAAGGGGAAGACACTTAGAGTCTATGCTATGGACTGTGGCAATGCGACCAACAATGAAGCAGAGCTTCATGCTCTGAAAAGGGGACTGGAAATTGCGATAAGAGAACGATTTCAAAAACTACAGGTAGAAGGAGATTCAAAAATGGTGATCGAAATGGTGAAGAAGCTACAGCAAGGAACACAGTGGGAAAAGATCAGCCAAAGCTGGAGAACTACTTGGCTAGTCCAAGAGATCAGTAAGCTAATTCGACAAATAGGATACATCATCCCAACACATGTTTGAAGGATGGGCAACGTGGCAGCAAACAATCTGGAAAATTGGGATACGGCCAGGTAGGTAGAAACTTAGATATAAAAGCGAAAGAGCTATCACAAATGGAGGAAATGGAGAACTTCATGAAGATACTAGAAAAAGACAAGGAACAAGAGGAGAACCCCCGATCGGGGTGTAGCAACATAGAGGAGGTGGGCCAACGGGATGGGACGGGGAGATGGCAGATGGCAGACACCGTCCACACGAGTGCAAGGACAGGAATAAATTTGGGAAGTGGAGGGAGAGGACAATGGGAAGGGCAGGTGGATGCACAGGGCAGGGAAGGAGCAAGCCTAAAGAGAAGGTCGATGGAGCCGAGAAAGGAAGGAAGCGAGGATGGCAGGGGGGCCAATGGGAGAGCAGGCAGAATGATCCAGCAAGTGGCAGTACAATGAAGGAGGACCCGCGTCAAGAGCAGCGGAAGTAAGCGTGAATTAATGAGAGGTAGAGCGAGAAGGGACAGAGGGTCATCATCCCGAGGTGATGGCTTAGGGAAAAGGGCAGCGAGTAAATGCGAAGGACAGGTGGTATATACATGTAAGGACATAATGGGAAGAGGGATAAAATATATGGGCAGAGAATCAGTTGGTAGTTACATGCATAAGGCGAGAACAAGAGCAAAAGTGGAGAAAGGTGGTAGAGGAACAACGACACAGCCTGGGGATTGCAGTGGCGCCATCTCTAGTAGTTAGTATGTTTTACTTTTGCCCCTAAACCTCAGCAGAATAGGGATGCCAAATTATATAGGTAAGGACTCAGTAAGAGCCGATTCTAGGAACTCCTGGAACCCTGGCTAGGTTAATATTATAGATATCATAAGGAGAGAAGAAAGAATTAAAACCATGGCGCTGAAGAAGGCGCATAGAGAGAAAGGAGAAAGCGGAGGAGAGAAGAGTGAACCTGGTAAGGATGCTTGTCTGAGGAATCTCGCTCTAGTCAGGTGGTGCCTGAGGCTCATAGGAGATGTTGCAAGCATCTGGATTAGAGAGGAATCCACCATGGAGACCTCAAGAGATGAAACACGAGATATCGTGGCCCCTGAGAATCCTACTAGGAATTCCTCAAGCAAAACTGAAAGGAAAAACAAAGAGTCAATTAGAACAAAGAAGATAGAGGAAAGTGAGAAGGGAAGGAAATTGCCTGGTGCAGAGAAGAACAGGGCCATGGTCCTGCTGTCTAGCTCCCATGATAGGCTCTCTATGGTTAAGCTTCCTCGCGATGTCCATAACAGCAATACAGACTACCCTAGTGGCGGCCCCGTGAGGATGTCTCTGTCGAACCGTCTGGGCGACAGCTGACGGAGCGAGACTAACCAGAGAAAAGAAGAAGTGAGGGTCAACAAAGAGAAAAACCATGAGATGACAGGGGGAAAGCTAGAAGGAACCTCAAGAAATCTCAGGCCGTCTGGTCTTGAGCGGGATACCAAACATGGCTCAGTTAATTGTAAAATTGATTGGGTGTTACACCAACAGAATACTGATACTTTTTATGGTTATGTTATAGGTTTCACCATAAACTGCATCTAGTAGAGAGTGAAGGCAAGAAAATGGAGAGAATCCAACAGTAACAGCGATGAAGACAACATGGGAAGAGATGGAAAAGAAGCAACTAGGAAGGGCAAAAGAGACACAGGTAAAAAGAACGTAGATGGGGTGAGAAGCTCCAGTAGAGAGCAAAGCAAGAGAGGGAGAAAGACAGGACGTGAGCACATGAAGACCCTCATTGACACATACATGGCAGGGAACCCACCTGAGGTCAGAGCCAAAATAGTTGGTTAGGAGAGAGAATTAAATGACAACATAAAAAACCAAGACATTCCCATGGAAGAATGGGAGGACATGGTTCATGACCCAGGAAACTCCCGCGGACGGCACACACTTTTCAGACAAACGATCCAGCAATACTGGGTCATGAAGAATGTGGTGGCCCGGGCCATGACTCTCAACAAAGAACAGACAGCAAGCAAAGGCTCGGAGGCACAGGAGGACACCAAGGAGAAAGATCCCATCAGAGCAGAGCTACTCAGGGAGATAGCGGTAGTCCAGATCCAAACTTATCGAAATAACTTAGCACTGGGAAGGATTGAACAAACTCTGCAGGATATGAAGAGAAGCGAGATGTTGGGTTCCAGTGCCAAAGCCCCAACCCCCGTGATATCCTCGGACAAGGAGTAAAACAGTGATCCAGATACATTTTGTTTATGTTCCATGACGAATAGCTTTTACTTTTTAAAGTTGAATTGCAGTATAGTTAATATAGATAATGTTGTTAGGCTGATAGAGAAAGACTTATACAAATTTTGGACAGCTTTTAACGTTGATAGGTGGCCACCTAGTTTCCTACGGGTAGGTTGAGGCCACCTGGAACAAATGGAAAATTTGATTTTAGCCAGTTAATATAAATAGAGAAAGTACTACCAAGTTTACAACAACAACAACAAAAATCTAACCTATAAAAACAAAATTCATAAAAAACGGAGTCTTGTAGTAAAAGTTATCATCTTTGGAAGAAATTGTTAAGCTTGGTAAAAAATATAGTGCATGGATAGTACCAAGAAAGGACCCAACAAGTCGATCTCAAAAAATCTAACCTATAAAAAAAATTCATCCAAAATGGAGTCTTGCAGTAAAAGTTATCAACTTCGAATAGAGTGTTGTGCTTGGTAAAAAAACTAGTTTGGTAAAAAAAAAATAGGCTTAGTAAATCAAAACCTAAAAAAATGTGCCAAAAAAAACTTTAGCTTGAAAAAAATTAAATTAACCAAAGCTAGGTTAGAAAAAAATAATTAAAAAATGATCAAGCCAAAGCCAAATTTTACAAACCAATAGTCGTTCTTGGTTGATTTCACTATTTTGAATCCAATGACGAGGTCAATATATATATATAGAGAGAGAGAGAGAGAGTTTTGTAGTGAAAAATCTCAAATCTAACGAGAAGCTTTAATGGCTACTAGATTTAACGATAGATATACAAAATAACAAGTGCTCAAATTGACAAAATTGTTGTTAGATAATTAAAAAGAAAATAACTAGAGAAGGTAGAAAATAGTAACCCACTCTAATACCATGTTAAAATATTGAAAATATGCAAATACATATAACAATCAACAAATCAAAAATTGCTAATCTAACCTCCTATAATGCATAACAACATTTAATCAATCAACAAAAAGAAGACAAAAAACTAGAGGACACATCATATTTTATGTGGTAAAACCCCAAACGGGGAAACATCCATGGGAATGTAATTGTGTCTTTACTATCTTCATAAATCTCCAATTTTACAAAGAGCACCATCACAAATGCTTCATCACTTTATAATGATAAGATTTTGATATTTGACTTTATATTTTTCATGGGACTCCCTAACCTTTATTATATACCAAGAGATATTGAGAAATTACATCCCAATAATACATGTAGGATAATGTAATTTCACGTCTTTATATAATAGACTATTACAAGGATATTTTACTCCATGATGAATGTGAGATATAACTCTTTTACATAAAATTAGAGTTTCTTTCGAAATAACCTAGACATTATTACCTTCCAAAGTGACATATTCCAATAATATATATGTTGAATACTAGGAGAAATCAATGAAGGAGGCATTCAACGTCTTCAAATACAATGATTGCAACATATATGCTAACCATTAAAAGGGAATTTAGTGTAAGAAAAACATCCTCAAAGAATTCTTAGAATTAATTAAAGAAAAGAAATCAGTCAAACAACTAATCAAACTACTAAATATATTAAGAGGATGCAAAGAAGAACAACAACCATTCAAAAAAAATTGTTAGCTCAACCAAGAAAAGTTGTATATGAGGCCCATGATCCGAAAGTCGACTTGGAAATTAATGATTACATGGTAAATCAGGTCATGGTCAACTTCAAATCATAGTTTGACATTCTTCCTAGAGATACTTGGATAAGGTTGGGTAGACTAGCACTCCAAAGAACTACAAATTGTCTCAAGTTGGTAGATCGACGCTTTATGGAACCAATTGGTACATTAAAGAACATCCAAACTCTCATAATGGGTATCCCAACTTTTGTTTATTTTGAGGCCATCGACTTAGTCAATGGGATATTGACATATCCAACTTTGGTTAGATGACCATGGGGTAGAAAAATGAAAGTGACCATCTCATTGGAGAGGGACGAGATAAAATTGAAAGGAAATAATAGAAAATCGTCATCCCCCTTAGACTGACAAGAGGGAAAAGCCTAGATTGAAGCATTAGATTAATTGGAAACGAAATAGCTTTACCAAGTCATCATGATGAAGATAAATACCATGTCAAGCCAAATGTTGAAAGTGAAATTCTAATTAAATCACCATTATCTATTGGCCAAAACTCTAACAGCAAATTATACAAGTGGAAATAGGAAAATTATGAGTCAACGGCCTAGTGTTTTTCCATTTAAGTAATTTCAATCAAGAGTATCCAACATATTTTTTAGTGAAAGAAGTACATATATTATATGAAAGAAACTTAAACAAACTTTGACTTTGATCCATTTAGACTTAAAAGTCAGGTCGGGTACACCTTTATGATATAGTGAATAGAATGATCCATCTACCCATGTTGATAAAGTATCCAAGTTTGTTGGGGAGCAAGGTAGAGTACAAAGTCTTCTTTAGATATTCACTAGACAAGCAGCCAGATGGTGGGACACTCACGCCCCCTGAATACAACTTCAATAGCCACAACAATGCACTTCATTGAGTGATTTGGAGGGAAGAAAGTAATAGTTGAAGTCAACATTCCAAAATATAAGTTAGGATATGATCTTGTTGAACATATTGAATGTTGTGAAAATGAATGGAAATGACTTAGATACAAGGATGAATGAGCCTAGATGCAAATGTTCCTAAGCACATTGGACGACTTGATTAACAAATGGTATATGTGACTTTGTTGGAAGTACAGACCTCATTGAAAATATAAAAAACGAGGAAATACAAGTTGAAAACACTTCAACTTCAAATTGTAATAAACTATCATACCATGAACAACACAATTAATCAACAACCCATCTAGACATGGAAAATATTGTATATATGGGGTAGTGTTTTAGATAGAAGAAGAATCATCCCAAAACACAAAGGATAAGAAAAACACTACTAAAAGTGTTGAAGGAAGAAAGAAAAGATAAAGAAATCTAACCTTCCACTAGTATTTCAAGAAGTTCAAATCGACTATTGAGAACCTGAGGAGGCAAAAGCCTCGAATGGATGGATGAAGAAAATTAAAGAAGTCGACATCTCTAGCGATGGTCAACCAAAAAGGATTTGACTTGGTGACTATTAGTTTGATAAGCATACCACAAAATTTATCAACCTACTTAAATAATACCAGGACATGTTCACTAGAGACTACAAATATTTGAAGGGATTTGTTAAAGAAATAGGCAAGATAAAAATAAACCTTATCCAAGGAGCAAAATTGATTAAGAAAAGACCTTGCTATTTGGCTCATAAGTATAAGCCCATAGTGCAAAAAAAAATAGATGGGATGCTAGCAGTTGGAATTATAGATCCCATAGTCAAATCAAAATGGGCAAGCTCCATGGTCATGCAACCCAAAATGCATGACCCAATGAAATTGAGAATTTGTGTTGACTTCAAGGACCTTAACAAAGTTACTGCAACAAATCCATTCCCAAACTCATTTGCTAACAAAATAATAAATGAAGTGGCAGGTGTTGAATGCTACTCCTTTATAGATGGATTCTTATGTTATTATGTGGTTCCCATTGTAATTGATGATTAAAAAAAAATTATGTCTCAAAATTTGGTTTCTTTACCTACAAAGTAATGTTGTTTAGATTGAAAAATGCACTTTTGAAAGACCTTACCAAATGGCTAAAATTAATGCTCGAACGATGTAGGAAAATCCACTTATTTCTCAATATAAAGAAATGCCTCTTTGCTACACCCATTGGAATACATTTGGCCATGTCAAATGTAAATATGGTACCAAAGTTGATATGGAAAAAATAAAAATCATCCTTCATCTTTAGCTTCATATAAACCAGAAACATTACAAATGTTCTTGGGATAAACCAGAAACAATAAAAATGTTCTTGGGACATACTAGTTACTATAGAGAAATTATTTTTCAATACTCATATATTAGTTTTCCAATGGGCAAGTTATCAGAGAAGGATGTCGAGTATGTTTGGAGCAAAGAGCATAACGAATCTTTCAAGTTACTAAAAAGAAAAATGGTAGAGGCACCAATACATGACAGTGGATTAATGTAGTACTAGCCCAATCTAACGATGAAACAATCGACCATCCGAATGCATATGCAAGTTAGAAGTTAAATAAAACAAAATGAAACTACCATTTTCTATAGTGGAAAACATTTGCTATCATATTTGCTTTGCAAAAACATTGACATGATTTATTGGCAAACCCATTCACATTCTTCTAAAATACCTTAATCAAATTGTTAAGTGAAATTTAATTGATTAAAATGCTCTTCATGTGAATGGCTTTTTTAAATAATGTATAAGGAAACAAAATTGGTTCAAATTTAATTGGTTTACACACTCTTGTAATCACTTTTTAAATTATGTGTAAGGAGATGAAATGAAATGGGTGTAAAAATATTAAATTTTAATTGAATTATTCAAAAGTAAAGGAGTTAAATTTAAATTTAAATTATTAAAAAATGTAAAAAAAAAATTACATTGATAAATGTTGCATGGTTTTTTTTTAATTTTAGAATTTGTTAATTTTGTATTTTGTGATATTAAAAATGAAAGATAAAAAAAAATGTTATTTTTGTTTTGATTTTTTTTTTTTTTTCAAAATATTGGTAATATTTGAATTTTTTAACTTTTAAATTTATTTGTTTGATTCATTCTCTGCTTTACAAGTATATTGTTTTTAATTATTGCATTTGTGCCATGGTGACCACTTGTCTCAACAAATCTACATTTGTTTTCCTATTTCTTATATGGGCCTTAACATTGATCTCCTTAAAGGAGGACGTACATAATTGTTAGGTTTGTCTGTAGAGTGATTTTTTTTTACTTTTATTTGAGTATTTGTTTTATCTTTCTTGACCTATAGATGATGGCCTATCAAACTTATTCTTTTATTCAATTAGTGGATGGTGTCTTGCATCCTTAATCATGTTAGGGTTCCATAACTTGATTTCACTGTGAATATAATCCTTTAACCCATAGATATACATTTTTAGCAATTGTTCATTTGTGAATCAGATTTGTCTTGTTGTTGGAACTTCCCATTCGTTTTATTTTTGTTTAACGAATTTGTTGTCTAAGTCATCATCTTCCCCATCATGGAATTTTTTTAATGAGTTGGTTGTGAAACTTTGCCAATGGATGGAACAAGCATCACAGTGTATGTTCCACCGTATAAACCATCATAAGCTTATCCTTCTAGGTTGTTGAAGGATATCATTGTTTTTTCTTTCTTTCACCCAACGAGGTGTTTAATTCAAAAATACCCTCCAATTTTGCGACCTAGATGATTTCTCCTCTATGGTCCTTACCATAATCTTTTGGTAATTCCTTTAATTTTTTGATAATTTCTATTTGGAATTTTTATGTGATACTTGTTGCCTAAAAGAAATATTTCTCATGCTTCTCGATTTCTCTAATCACTTGTATTGTGATTCTTTACTTGATGTTACTTTTTTAGTAGGTTAACGGTTTTACAAATAATGCACCTACTTTTTCAATTTGCTGGTCAATTCTTTCATGAGGTAGTTAAGTATCCTTGTCATTTCGTCATTGTCGTCATCTTCCATTCTTAATGCATTTTGTTATCAATTCTTGGATTCCACTATCAATTTTCCAATCTTTTGTTCTTTTTCTGTTAGTTTATTGATTTTATTCATAACACATTTTTTCCTTCGTTCAAATTTTTTTTGTCCTTCCCCCAACTCTTTTTCACCTTCTCAATGTTATCAAAATGATGGCTTATGCTATTTACCTCCCCTCTATATCACTTGACTTCTAAAATTACTTCTTCATTCTAATGCCTTATGCTATTTACCTCTCCTCTATATCACTTAACTTCTAAAAGTACTTCTTCATTCTTTTTCTTACTTGAATCTATTTTTTAATTATTTATTTTATAAAGTGACTTTATAATAAATAATTATTTATTAACGTGACTTTTTTTTCCTATTATAAATAAATAATTAATCTTAAAGGGACTTATACTAATCATTAAGGTGACTTATTAAAAGTCAATTTGTCACTGAATCAATTTATTTTTCTTGAGGACACAATGGTAGGGATATTGTGTGGACGATGGTGTTGTACGATAGTGTGTCGACGAAATCAGCTCAGCGACATAATAGGGGAGGAAACTAGTTGTTGTGTATCATCCCTACCATGTAGGAAAATGACCACCTCACCACTGAATTCAATGTACGACACTTGGCCAACACACCCTCCCACCTGTCATGGTAGCTGGGGAATTAACTCCAGCCTTGTTTCTCGCGTTTTTGGTCTTCAGTTAGGGTTTAGGGTATACTGTGTCGAGGAGGCAGTGTTATTTTGCTTGGGGTCAATGTGTGGGCATTCTCTTGCCTTGACTGTTGTTCGGTTGATGCCCTAATTTTGGTCACCCAACGCTCGGTCATTGCACTATATTGGTTTCTTTGTTGAGAGAAGTGGTATGTCTACTGAGAGAAGTGGTTTGTGGTGGGTTTAGGGGTTCGCCTATTGTGGTTTAGGGTTTTTTTTATTTCAAACTTGTTGCTCCATGTTCATGGCATGCCAATGCTTGGTACAGTTGTCTGCCTTTGACCTAGCCCCAAATTTTAGTCGGTTCAATAGTGGACATGGAGGTTTCGTGCTCCAGTGGGTTTTGTCGAGGGTAAGTTCTCTTGCCTATGAATTTTTCATGCATTTTCACTTGGGTTGATGGTTTTTTTGCAGTCTTTTTGACACTTTTGTTATTTATGTTGTAGGTAATCTCGGTTGGGTTTGCAGGTGAGTTATGGTGAGGGATCGAGGTCTTCAACGTTGATGCAGTGGGGTTTGTGAAACTCAGTGGCTTTGTCGATGGCTGTCCAATGGGATTTCACCCCTACCAGCTGTTAACTTTGTGTTTGAAAACACATTCAAACCATGGGAAGTTGTTGCTCTTCGGTGTTTTTATGCTTAGAGTTCAGTGTAAATTTTGCTTAGGGTTCATTGTAAATTTTTCTTGGGGTTCACTATAAATTTTGTGGTCTTTTTATGCTTAGGGTTCATTGTAAATTTTGTGGTGTTTTTATGCTTGGGGTTCACTATAAATTTTGCGGTATTTTTATGCTTGGTGTTCATTGTAAATTTTGCGATGTTTTTATGCTTAGTGTTCATTGTAAATTTCTCTTGGGGTTCATAATAAATTTTGCAGTGTTTTTATGCTTGGGGTTCACTGTAAATTTTGCTTGGGGTTCACTTCCTCAATAAGCTACTTAGCTTAGTCAGTACTGCTATTTACCTTCTCTTAGAAGTGAATCCCAAGAAAATGATCGGAATTAAGGTAAAAGTAGAAAATTTGTTGAATGTAGACTTAATATACCCCGTCCCAACATAGCATCTTCATTAAATGGGATTATATTTTGGAGACCCTCATCTTTGGAGTCTGATGACTAAAAAGCATGAGTCCTTTTCCCTTATGAGTAAACTAAGGAGCTAAATGTTTTTCCGAGTGTCTCTTGCCAATTGAATAGTGCCACCAATAAAGTAAGGAGACCCCATGTAATAATTTGTGCATTATGGGGATTTTCAAGCTCTAGCAAAGAGGATGGACAAAACCTCGTTTAAAGTCATAGTAAACCCTCGACCACTCTAACCAAGGTAGAAAAATATGGACGTATGGGGGATGGTATGTAATGGGGAGTATGCTCCCTCTCCAAACTAAGCTATTTGAATGCCCTATCCTCTAATGCGAAGAAGCCAGATCTTAGAAACCTTCTATGTCGACATTTTCATTTAGATAAATATTTTTTTGATTCGGTTGGAGGCATAATCATCAAATTTGCTAAGAAAAAGCATCACAGTTTTTTGGCAGCTTCATAGTTTCTATCTTCTTGCTTAAGACCTATATTTGAAAAGGAAACCTTAGAGAGGGACCTTGATATTAATCCTCCTCACAATTAACTTATGCCTGAAAAGGTAAAATGTTATACAAACAAAGTGTAGCTCAAATTAGGTGGGCCTATCTATATTGATAGGGAGAGGTGTATCGATGGTTTTTCTTTTCGAATTTTGTCTTATACCATATCTTGTAGTCTTGCATTCTTGTGTTTGTATACTAGATCCATATATTGATAGTGAGGGGTGTACCAATTCTTTTTCTTTTCGAATGTTGTCTTACACCATATAGCTTGTAGTGTTGCATTGTTGTGTGTGACTTAGTATACTATATCCCTTCAACTATATAAAATTTGAACCTGTTAAATAACTAAGCAAATTCCAAATTGTGCTTTGCAGATGAAATTTTCCAGTGTAGAATGTGTCTTACTGTGATGTAAAATCATGCTCAGCAATTTAATCTACACTTGACATGCATATTTAATCCACTTGTTTGTCTCGATTTTGAATCATGGTAAACATTTTAGTTGACTATTAAGTATTGACATGATTTGTGGAGTTAAAAACACCTTGGGACAAACAAATTTGCATAATTTGTAATACTAAGTAAGTTGAGGATGAGATCCATTTTGAGTTCGTGAATTTTCAACATGTTTGGATGCTTCTAGGATTCTTTCTTGTCATCCATTTCATTTTTCCCACATTTTCTTCTCTAGTCATAACAACACAATTGTGAATATGTTTGATTAAAAAGTTTTGAATTTGTTTGATTCAATGGATTCATGACAAATCAATTTTTTCAATAGATTGTGTGGTATTCTTTCTTTTCATCCACTGTGTTTTGATCGCATTTTATTCTTTGGTCATAAAAAGGCAGTTGTGAATTTGTTTGATTAATTTTTTTTAATTTGTTTGATTCAATGGAGTCATGACATATCAACTTTTTTAATTGGTTATGTGGTATTCTTTCTTGTCATCCATTGCATTTTGATTATGTTTTCTTCTCTATTCATAGCAAGACAGTTGTGAATTTGTTTGATTAAAAAAAATTGAAATTGTTTGATTCAATGGAGTCATGAAATATCAAAAAAATTGAATTCAACTGTGTGGTATTCTTTCTTGTCATCCATTGTGTTTTCCTCGCAATTTTTTCTTTTGCCATAACAAGACAATTGTGAATTTATTTGATTAAAAAAATAAACTTTTTTATTCAATGGAGTCACGATGTTTCTAGTTAACCCAATTGCAATGGAAGCAAAGCTCTCCCATATAAGAATTGTGAAATGGAATTGAATTCATTTTCAATTTGTAAAAGTGAGGGAGAAATTAGGAGGTTGAAAATGACCACCAAAATAAATGGAGTCATGATGTTTGCATCAACCGAAATTGTTTATTGTTAATGTTCATTGTTTTATGGAGTTTTAAATTATAAAAAGTTGGTTGTCCAATATTTAATTATTCCCTCATTTGTCATTTATTTAACAACTCAGAGAAAAATGTGATGTTGTAGATCATTTGGTATGTAAAGGTAGAACAAAAATTTCATTTGCATTCTCAGCTAGGATTTCTCCATTCTAATAGACTATGAATGTTGCTTCTGAAATGGCTTTTGATTACAATGTTTCAAACAATATAGAATAAAACGACCTAGGTTATAATCCAAAATTCTCATGTGACAATAAAAAGAGTCAATCCATCCAAAATCCACATCATAATGTGGTTACAACAAAAACATATGACACCCATATTCTTGATGGCCTCCAGAATCTTCAGTGCCCAAACTTGCTGAGTTCCCTGGTTGAGCCAAGTAGGTTGTCCTACCTAATAGTGGTTGATCAAGATGTGTTGGATTGTTTCCATACGATTGATTCCAATTTTCCCCTTATAGTCATGGAGGAATTGAGTACCCATAACTCACACTTGCGCTACTAACCCCTGCATTAAGTGGAGGTGTCTGATAAGCATACATAGGATTGACACCTACACTGGTAGGAATATAGCAAGTGGGTAAACCCCCATTCTGATAGTGAGGGAATTGAATGTTTATGAGGTCTTGGAATAATGGTGTATTATCTGCAATATGGTCCAATGTGGTTGACATCATCCTCGTTTCATTAACTATGTTTGCATCATTATCAACCATATATGCCATTCCTTATTCTTTTTGAAGCATTTGTTGAGCCTTTCTTACTTCCTTTTCCTTCCTTGCCAAAAAAAATGTATGGTCCTTCTATTGCCTTACTTTCTCTCTTTCAAGCCTTTCCTCTGCTCGAAGTTGTGTTATAACAATCCTTGTTGCCTTCTTTTCCTTGGCTAAATCCTTCTTTTTCTGTTTCTATTCCTGAATTTAAAGTCTCCATTGTTCAAACTCGACTAATAGGGTTATATAGTTTTATGAGGTGAGTAACTGTGAACTTTGGCCCAAACGAAGACTACTTGGTGTTCCATGCTTTTTTTCATTGACACTCTCTCTATTGGTAGCTTTAGGAACCGACCAAGTAACTTCTCATTCCTTGCCACCTGCATGTCATTGCTTGACACTTGCCTTTCAATATCTAGGACAACTGATTGAACTATATTGTTCTCTTCATATGATTCCTCATTATGTGCACTATCTTCTTCCATTGATCTATTGTCCACAAAAAAATGAACAATTTCATTGTTCAATTTTGTTGGTTGTGAAGGCATGTTCATGCTTTCTTCATTGGTTCTTAAGACACTATGTTTGTTTATATTCATCATGGCTTCTGCCAGCCATGATGGTGGGGTTACTTGGCTTGGAAATGTCAATTGGTCATTGTTTCTTCCTAATGCAATATCAGCAATGTCTTTTTCAACCACATTCTCATTATTAGTTGCATGATCAATAGAGTCATTAAGAATATTAGTAGTAGAAGTTCCATGTGCTTCAGTTGGTAGAACAACCTTCATGTTATTTTCAATTGGTTTATGATTATATTGTGTTTCAATTACATGTTTGTCATCGTCACTATAGAAGTTTCCTTGAGAGAGGGAAATCATATCATCAACTGTAGCTACATCTTCTTGTTCATCCTCTTCTTCTTGCACTTCAACATCTGCTTGGGCATGCCCTTCCTATTGACCATTTACATGAAATGCCTAGCTACAACTAGTATCATGCATAAGAGCATCATAATTCAATGGCCATGTTCCAGTCCATCTAAAGTCAACCTTGATATTTGATAGTGTGAGAGCCCTTTTAAAGGCTTTACTTGCAAGTTATGCTAGCTCAACCCTTTTCACCTCAACTCCTAGATTATTTTCCATCCATGAATCTCGCTCTGACCTAAAATAGTTCTTGAAAGGTCCAAATACACTGACATCAAGGGGTTGCAATCTATGAGTGGTATGGGCAGACAATGTTAACAGGTCGATGCCCAAATTGTTTGTTTCATTAATTGTTTTTACAACAATGTGGATTCCATGACCATATAAAATAAATAGGTGTCTATTCTCAGGTGAGACACCACCTACTATAGATGCAACAAAGTGACAAAACCAATTTAAAAAAATTTCTTTAGTCATCCACACATAGGGATGTGCAACCATGCATGCACCTAGTTCACGATTTTGTATATAGTTTTTCATTTGATTATTACCTTTGAATAGATAAAATCCTAGGATTGAAGCATAATTGCATTGACACAACATAAAATAGTTATCCACTCCCTGTGCTTAGGAAAAATCTTTGGCTTATTTTCGCTCCCTCTCTTGGAAATTACTCACATGCCACAATTCCTTCCTACTTGTAAACATGTTTTGTCACAATAACATATATGTTATGCAGCATAAGAATACGTATTATATGAACTAAAAAGAGTGTCATAGAACTTAGAAACAATTGCAGGGCATATATTTAAAGTTTTGTCTCGGTCAAGGCCCTTGGTTGTACGCAGTAGAAGGTATGGATTCCTTTTTTTAAACCGGAACCACCAGGATTTACTGAGAAACCATGTTTGAATGGATTTGGCCTCCCCTAACAAATTTTAGCAACTGTGGATTTTGGTTGTATCGACTTTAACCCATGTCCCATTTGGGCCATCTCCTTACACCACTCAACCACCTCACCCTCCTCCACTTCAATCATAAATGTAAGAGGCCTTCTACATTTTGTATGAGTGAGCCCATTTATACAATAACGTATTGATGAGGGAGAAATACCATGATTTTTTACAAATGCCCAAACTGAATATCCATTAAAATCTATGTTTTCAATTCCAACTAACATGTATTCTTTTGTCCAACCCCTTATAGTTGATCTTCTTAGTTTAACTTGACCCTTGGACTGTGGTTTATGGTGTCTTTGTGGTTGATGATGGGACATAAGATTTTGTCGCATGTTAATCCCCTAAACAACATTACTTGGAGCATTGTTGACATTCACATCATTTTTCTTGTCCTCATCTGATGAAGGGAATTGTAGCTAGGCACCCCTGGTCACTCGCCTGCCAATTCTCCTTGTATAAGCAACATAACTAACTCTTTCCATAGATGCAACTACCTATAGATTTCTTGCATGCATTTAGTTAAAAATAATTGAAATTATGCTTTCCTACAGGTAATTAATAACATGTTAGTTTATTCATAATTTCTAGAAAATTTCAATAAAGATTTTGCAATAACATGGATTATAATAAAGACACAATACACAATAAAAAATAGTAGCAGCTTAACAGTATCTTTGAAAAATAAAATCTACATAAGGAATTTGTTGTATGTCTTCAAATATATCAGTAATTATTTTTTTGATACCTTATTTTTCCACTTAAAATACCATGATTGTATCTGTGCTTGGAAAATTACTACTATTGTGTTGAAATTGACTTAGAATTGGTTGTATGTCCTCAATTATATCATTAAATGTTTTGGATAAAATGTTTTATGTGTTATAATAAAATGATGTAGATGTTGGAGGAATTTCAACTAAAAAAAGTGACACCTGGTTCCTTTTCTGGTTAAGATGTTGATCTGGTCTAATTCTTTTTTATAAATTGTTTTATGATTTAAATTGTTCAACCTCATGTTTGCCAATATTTTTATTCCTATAGTTAACAATATCCAGGCATGAAGGAAGTTGTAGGATTGCCTTGCAAAAGGAATTTAGCAGCTCAATAGAAGATTTAGGCTTGCCTTAGTAATGGTTAGTGATTCTCCTATTGTGGGAATGGTTTTGAGTTTTCCAATATTTTTATTCTTATAGATAACACTCTCCATGCATGAAGGAAGCTCTAGGCTTGCCTATGTAAAGGTTATATTGAGGTTCTAGGATAATCAAGTTGATGTGTCTATCTATGAGAACCTAAATTTGAGATTTGAACCTGAATTTGAGATTTGAAACTTTTGTCCAGCCCTAGTCAGTCCAACATTATGAATAATATAAATCAGCCCAAAATATCATTAAAAGTTTTAGAACCAAGTCTCATATAATTTGCATAACATAGCTAAGTTGATGCCAAGGAATGATTTACAAGATTTGCTACAGAGAATAACCCAAGAAACCCTTATTTATAATATCAGTCTTCAAAGTAGGTCATGTGAATGCTCAACAACAACTACAAGTCTCTAAATAGCCACCATTGATCCGACTAAAGTTACCAAGAGGCATGACTAAGTTATGTCTAGGCCGAGAGTTGCATTAATAATATGGTCAAAATTTGTCACAGTAAATCCTCCTAGAACCCAACGAAAATGCCTCAAATATGTCTCAAGCACAGTAAAAATACATCACAAAAAAATTGCATTAGGTATTCTTGAATAACTAAATTCACTTTTGAATAATAGGACTAGAACCATAACTACTGGAAACCTACAACCTGCAAGGATAAATGTTTTACAATTCAATGTTGTGTGTGGATTTCATGGTTTCCTGTTGTTGTTTGTGCATGAGGCAACCTGCAACCTGCAAGGATAAATGTTTTGTACAGTTCAATGTTTTGAGTGCATTTCATGGTTTCCTGTGACAATTTGTGCATGAGTTCATGGATAATGAGTTTGTGCATTTCAACCATTTACATTAAAAACTCACTTCCAATATTGGTATCCATGAGTTTATATAAACCTTGTCTTGGAAATAATAAAAAAACCAGTAAGGTGCATTGTCATGATAGTAAGGTTCTTATATAGGTTGTTTACACACGCCTATTATTCATGACATATTTTGGTAGTGCTTATGGTGGTCAGAATCAATCTATAGGGACTCGCTTTGGAGCTATTTGCTTTCGCACTCGATATGGATTTGTGCCCTGGTTTCAATCTAGGAACACTTGGGAAAACATTCTCCAATATGTTGCCCTGATCGAGGGAAGCATGTTAAGGCATATGAGGATATGAAGGATATATGTTGTTTGATTTTATTTCAAAAGATAATTTGTTTCAAAGGGTTGTCAATTTTGATGAGAACTCCAACCCCAAATTGTCTCTTTCTCCTCCAAATTGTCATGTTGATGAAAATGCAGATGGTGATGACAATTTTGCTTGTGTAGAACAATAATATGATTAAGAAGATGAAAATTAGCCTTCAACACCAATAAAAAATGAACAACCTGAAATCATGAACAACCTTTTAGGAGGATATTTTGTAAGTAACGAGACCTCACATGTATGGCTATGACCCAACTGATTTTAACTTTTTTTTTCTTTGTTCATCACCATATTCAGTCATGAACCACTATTGTCTCCCTTTTGAGTCATTCCATTTCACATTTTCCATAATAGCTCTCCCATACATGAATGGAATATTTCCATGAAAGAGGAGTATTATTCCTCGATTGAAGAATCACACATGGATTTCATTCCTCTTTTGAATGGATGAAAGTTAGTCCATTATAAATGGGTCTACAAACCCACTAATGTAGCAAATGAGTTTATTGACAAACTTAAAGCATGTCTTGTGGCAAAGAGATTTTCACAAATCGAAGGGGTTGATTATCTTATGAACCTTTGCATCTATTGTAAAGATGAATTCTATATTCCTAGTTGTTGTCTCTTGATTCCTTCCAAAGGTTTGAGGTTATGAACATATTTCTACATGGAAATATACATGACGAAATCTACATGGAAAACCCTCATGGTTTAGAGTAGGATTCTTCTTTTATTTGTTGACTTCAAAGCTCATTGTATGGTCTCAAACAAGCTCCTCAACCTTGGTATGAGAACATGGATAGTTTTTTCGCTCCTATAGGGTCCAATCATTGTCATTCTCATCCTATAGTTTACATTTAGAGGAAGAAAACATATATTTTGACTATGTGATCCTCACACGGAGTTTTTCATCTAGTTATGCAATTCTTGATAGTTAGGAAGTTATTTGGCTTGGACAATTAATGATAGAGTTTGAAATTCATCATGTCATCCCATTGAACTACAATTATTTGGCTTGGTTAATTTTCCTACTGAACTACAAGTTGCTCACATATTCACTAAACCTTCAATGTTAATTTTAAGGTATGTTGAGGTCTGAACAAATTTTAATAGTATGTTGAGGTTTGAAATTTTAAGTGAAATTTCTTATTCATTTTTTGATAGTAGTCATTCGTTTGTTTATAGTAGTCATAGGAGATTGGTGTTGATTGTTTTCTCTCAATACTTTTGAACACTTGTTGATCTTTGTATACCATTGTCTCTGGATATTTAAGAACACTTCTTGATCTTTGTATTCTTTTTAAATTCAATGGACATTAAGAACAATAAGAGAAGTAAGAGTAAATGACATAGAATCACAAAGGAGTTTCATCATAAATAGAAGATGAAGTTCTTAACATTTTCCTATAGGAAGAAAAAGATAGAGTTACATGAAATTGTGTTAGAGATAAATTAGATAACATTAGAATACCTTAAATATATCAAAGGTAATCCCTCAAGAAAATAAAAGTTCAATATCAAATATGTAGAAGGAAAATGACAAAATTAGTGTTAATAAAAATGTAGAAATTTCTTGCCTCAAGAATCAAAGTCAAAACTTGACTAAACAAATTAGGAAGCTTAAGAGTAATAAGAAGTCATTAGAAGACAAGTTAAAGCAACTTATCCAAGAGGAATCATCAAGTCTTCAAGTGAAAGAATCTGAGTTGAGGAAAAGAACAAATATATATCCAAATAATAACATGACCCAAGAAGATTACAACCCAAGTATAGTAAATACATACTCAAATGTTGGAGTACAAACATGGAAAATTCAAGTGTAATTACTAACAAAAACTTATTGATCAACAATACAACATTGATACGTGAAGAAGATCATACCCCAATCAACAAAGCACTACAGGTATAATAAGGGGGGATCATGCTACAAAAACATATTATTCACATCCCAATCATAAGAGGAGATTCCTTAATCAATCAGTGTATCAACATCACCTAAAAGGAAAACAATTAAGCTATCTTCCAAAGAATACTAATACAAGTATCAGTAAGTCTCATAATAAACCTTGGAAATACTATAAGTGTAATGTTTCCCAAAGGATCAAATTAGAATGGTTATATCATTTTACAATTTGACAATTATGCTCAACACTAAATGTTCATATCGTCTCTTATCATCAACCATGAAAACATCAAAACCATGCAAATACATTGAAGTGAATGTAAAGACATAAAGGATTTTCATCAATATGATTTAAGGACAAAGCCTTTTTAAAGGGTAAGTCAATAAATAAGTATATATATATATATATATATAGAGAGAGAGAGAGAGAGAGATATATATATATATAGAGAGAGAGAGAGAGAGAGATATATATATATATATATATATATATATATCAAAATTCATAATCAATGAAGAGACACGAGAAATGACATGTCTCAATGACAAGATGTAGCTTCTTATTTCTACCTAATATTTATAACACGGACTTCATTTGTAATATCATATCAAATCATTTCCACTCATATATATATATATATAGATGTATGTATGTGTGTATGTATGTATGTATGTATGTATACATACATACATATAGATATATGTATGTATGTATGTATGTATGTATACATACATACATACATACATACATATATCTATATGTATGTATGTATACATACATACATACATACATACATATATCTATATGTATGTATGTATACATACATACATACATACATACACACATACATACATCTATATATATATAATGTGTGGTTCACATACTCGGGAGATCAGTGACGCTATGTGCACGAAATATTTGTATCAGGCAGATCCAACCGAAGGGATCACTTCCTGTCAGCTCAACCATGGAGCCTAACCCTGTATATATATATATATATATATATATATATATATATATATATATATATATATATATATATATATATATATATATATATATATATATATATATATATATATATATATATATATATATATATATATATATATATATATATATATATATATATATATAATGTGTGGTTCACATACTCGAGAGATCAGTGACGCTATGTGCACGAAATATTTGTATTAGGCAGATCCAACCGAAGGGATCACTTCCTGTCAGCTCAACCATGGAGCCTAACCTTGTATATATATATATATATAATGTGTGGTTCACATACTCGGGAGATCAGTGAAACTATGTGCACGAAATATTTGTATCAAGCAGATCCAACCGAAGGGATCACTTCCTGTCAGCTCAACCATGGATCCTTACCATGAGAGTGTCGAGAGAATTGGACCCGTGACCTCTCAATAGAAAATGTGCTTTAATGACAAGGACTTGACCAATTGAGTTAACCCTCAGGGCTTCTCATACATTTATGTATTTTATCCTCAATGGAATTTTTTTATTGTATTTCAAATGTTTTGGATATTTAAATCATGAGCCATGTTTGACCATATCTCTCTCTCTGCACACACATATGTTATTTAGACTCAAAGGAACACTTGAAGGAGAATATATTGTTATTTCTATTGCTCCTACTGCAGATAAAAATTATATTAGTACTAAATGTGCTAACCAATTAATGATTCCTAAGTCAAATATAATTGAAAATATAAGCTCATGGGATGAAAAACAATAGGGCATAGGCAATTTATAACTAAACATTGTATATTATACTTTTGTATTGCAATTTTTGTTAGTTCCTTTTTTTGTGATGATAGTGACATAGTTCTAGGATTGCCCTAAATAGAAGCACTAGGGACTTTCATCTTAAACATGAAGAAGAAATTATTAACATTTTCGTACTAGAAGAAAAAAAATATTATTACATGACACTACGTCAAACTCATATTCAAGTAACATTAGAAGACCTGAAAGAAATCTCAAAAGTAATCCTTACAGAAAATCAAAGGTCAATATCAACCAATACAAAAGGAAAATGACAAATTTATCATAGATAAAAATGAGGAAATTTCTTGCCTCAAGAATCACAGTGAGAACTTAATCACACAATTAGGAAGCTTAAGAGTGATAAGAAGCTCTTTAAAGACAAGTTAGAAGAGTTAGAAGAAAATATAAGCTTGTGTGACTTTTTATGAAAGGGCACTTCCACCTAGTATTTATATGGGAGCCTTCCTTTGTAATATCATATCATATCATTTTCAGCCATATATATATTTAATCCTTAATGGGTTTCTTTATTGTGTTCCAAATATTTTAGAAATTTAACTTTTGAGACCAATTTGACTATCACACACACACACACATACTCAAAGTGACACTTGTAGGAAAATATATTGTCATTTATATTACTCCTACTGTGGATAATTATTATATTAATACTAAATATGCTAACCAATAAGTGATTCTTGAGTAAAATATTATTGAAAATGTAAGCTCATGTGATGAAAAACAATATGACATACGAAATTTACAACTTAACATTGGAGATTATACTTTCATATCACAATGCATTATTAGATCCTTGTTTTGTGACGATAATTACATAGTTCTAAGATTGCCCTAGATGGAAGCATTATGGAGTTTAACCATAAACAAACAAACAAAAAGGATGTTCTTAACATTTTTCTATGAGAAGGAAAATATAACATTACATAACACTACATCAAAGATAGATTTGGTAACACTAGTAGACCTTAAAGATATCTCAAAGGTAATCCTTCAAGAAAAGCAAAAGTCAACATCAAAGAAGAGAAAGGAAAATGACAAAATTATTGTAGATAAAAATGAAAAATTTATTGCCTCAAGAATCATAGTTAGAACTTGATCACACAGATTAGGAAGCTTAAGGGTGATAAAAAGTCATTGAAAGACAATTTAGAAGAAAACATAAGATCGTGTATCCTATGAAAGGCATTTCCACCTAGTATTATAATGGGTTCTTCATTTTTAATATCATAACATATCATTTTCATGTATACATTTATATATTTTAACCTCAATGGATTTTTTATTGTATTTTAAATATTTTGGGTATCTAAATCATTATATATATATATATATATATATATATATATCAGTGAGCAAGTGTCCCTTTGAGTCTAAATAGCATTACATAAGTATACATGTTATTTAGACTCAAAGGGACAATTGTAGGAAAAGATATTGTTATTTTTATTGCTCCTATTACATATAATAATTATATTAGCACTAAATGTGTGTTGAGGGACTAATTCCCCTAGGGCTTTGGGTCAACACCCTAGCAGAGCGAGGGGTTATCTATAGTAAAAGACAAGCATTCCACGTAGACATCATACTTAAATAAGCAAACTATGCAAAGAGAGGTGCACCTGGGGGTCCTTCGTTCGGGTAGATCCAGCCAGGGCCCAAACCCTCTTGGAGTTCCTCTCGATCTTTGAACTTGCAAAACGGCGAATTCAAAGAAGCATAGCAATATATGGACAAAGTATCATATAGAAATCAACTTCATAACTTATTAAAAGATGGTTAATTATACATTGAAACAATTATTCATATGTAAACCATAACAATAACATCATATGCATAAAGAAGATTGATTTCGGGAACAAGACAAATGTTTCTTTATTGCAGATAACTAAAACAAAGCAAGGAATGATATCACCTGAATCTTCCTCTTGCTGGCTCCAAGCGGAACCATCCTCCGGGTCCGTCCAATCCCAAGTCTTCAAAAGGCTCCTTCCATGACTCACACAAGGATATCTCAACTAGTGAAATGACATCAAAACTCAAGGAAACAAGGGTTTCCTGTGATGGGGGAAGTGCTGGAAGCACAGGGATCTTCAGACTTGATCAGGGATAATCTCAGCAGAGTAATTCTCTCTCTTCTCTCCTCCCTAAGGCCTTCCCATTGAAGCCTTTTTATACTTCTCCCAAAGTATTTTTTTAGTTGGGAATTCATTGGGAACAGTTGGGGCCACGGGCACTAATAGGTAATCAACAGGTAAAACCCATGATCTCCGCCCAAAATTAAGGAGATTTAATTTTTTTAAGTGTTTTAAGACATATACGCGGGTTGGGTATACACTGACCCGCGTACACACGCATTTAGCTCAGGGAAATGTCACGTACAGGGAGTAAAACACTGTTTTTTAAGTATTTGGACCAAGTCTGGAAGGAGGGGTTTCCCTAGGCCATAAATGCAGCATCACAAATATCAAAGGTGAGATTTGGAGCTATAACAGATGCCCC